>CM062244.1:48227329-50627329 GCA_031216285.1 Syzygium syzygioides
ATATATATCATGTAATGTGGGTGGTTGGACCTAAATTTTAGGAATATTGTGACCGACACTATCACATATTTCAAAACCAGAATAGATCAGACCCAGGAGGGACTAGCTGACTAATATTAAAATGGGCAAGTAGTAGCCACTTAATTAGTATTGCATTCGGAATTTTTCTTATCGAAAATGTTAAAAAGTGCCACTCCTCTAAGACACTTGTTAAGCCTTATTAAATAAAGAACCAAAAATTTTCCATAAATTCTCCAAAATGCTTACTTTTCATATTTTCAAAGTCCCTCGAAAATCGTTATATTCATGTGCGAGTTAATTGAATTTGCGCTCACGAGACATTTGTTAACAAGACCGATTCCTTATTTAATAGTGATGCTGGTAATTTTGTTATTAGGGTGGGTGCGGTTGATTATCCATCCTAAGAAGCAATAAGAGACTCAATTAGTGAGGCCTAAGGGCCACTTTAAATTACCTGTATCTCACTTCTTAGGACTGCTCTCAACAAGGGAAAAGAAATTAAATGATAAGGTTTCCAAGAAAATAAGTCTGGAGCCAGCAGTGACAATCATATCAGCAAGGGAAAGTACAGTGGTAAACAAGAGTGACACATTAAAAGACTTAGTTGTCCGAAATGAAGTCATGTTCTTGCCATGTTAGTGTTTTGCAGTTCTATGAGCCAAGACTAGCATCCTAAACCAAGTTTAGCAGTTCATCTAACGATCAAAGTGCGTTCTTCGTTGCCGCAATCAACGAAGCCTTGACATCCGCGATTCCATTATTTTGCCGAGCTCGAATGGTACCAGAACCGATCTGCAGCGCTTCGGGTCCGATCAGTTATATTGGACATCCACGATGCACATTTCTTGCTTGATGCAGTGCAATCTCCCATCCCTCTTGGTTAGCTGCCTCCATTAGATTCCATTACAAATTTATTACAGTCCAAGAGAAGAACCAGACAAAGCTAATCTTCTAGAGGAATTATCATAATGCAAATGTTACGTCCGTCATGGTAAAACTAAGCTATTTGGATGCCCGGTTGGAATGAAGACGAAACCGTCCCTTGTTTTCATCCTTGATACAAGGCAAAACCTTCCTGCCCATCTCTCTTGTTCTCTTTATTACTCTCTCTCCCTTCCAGAAATTTCAATCTCAGGCCCTGAGTCCTGGAAATAGCACAGAGAGAGCCATGGAGATTGCTTCAGACAAAGCCAATGAAGCCAAACAGGTCACAAGGAAAAAGGGTGGACTCAAGACCATGCCCTTCATCATAGGTCACTTCGTAATCACACAATTCTCTATATCTGCTCACAAGTCACAAGCAGAGTGTTCTTGTTTTGAACTTATTCATTTTCTTGTTCTCTGAGAAATTTGATAACAGTCTCAGTTTTGTTCAGTTTGTGTTCTTGGAGATTGTTTTAATGATCTGACAATAAATATCATAAATCTAAATGTTGATGCAGCAAATGAGATATTAGAGAAGGTTGCTGGGTTCGGGCTACTTCCAAATATGATCTTGTACTTGATTAATAAGTATCATTTCAATGCCGCTTCGGGTGCAAATGTCCTCTTCTTGTGGTCGGCCATATCGAACTTCATGCCCACTCTAGGTGCTTTTCTTTCCGACTCTTGCTTGGGTCGGTTCCGTGTCATCGGGTTCGCATCGGTCATCAGCCTTCTCGTAAGCACCAATTTTGTTTGTGTTCCAAAGCAACGAACTCAGTTTCACTATACTAGTGTTTGATCATGATGTTCTCTTTCTTATGTTCTTTGTTAATTTGTTTTTATTTCATCAGGGCATGACCCTGTTGTGGTTGACAGCCCTTCTCAAAGATGCCCAGCCTCTGCCGTGCGACCTAGGGAGCAAACCGTGCGAATCCCCAACTTCGGCGCAGCTCCTGCTTCTGTTTTCCTCTTTCGCCCTCATGTCCATTGGGGCGGGCGGAATCAGGTCATGTTCGCTAGCATTCGGGGCAGATCAGATCGACAATCCCGATAACCCCAAGAACGGGCGGATCCTGCAGACGTTCTTCAACTGGTACTACGCATCAGTCGGGATTTCGATCACAATCGCAGTAATTGTGATAGTCGACATCCAGAATTCGTATGGTTGGGTGATTGGATTTGGGGTTCCGGTGGGGCTCATGTTTGTCTCAGTTGTGAGCTTCTTCTTGGGATCTTCACTCTATGTCAAACTGAAGGCAGACAAGAGCCTCTTCACCGGGCTTGCTCAGACCATAGTAGCTGCCTGGAAAAAGAGGCACTTGGAGTTGCCCAACATGAGCCATGATGCCGTGTATTACCATCACAAGGGCTCTAATATTTCTACACCGAGCGAGAAACTGAGGTAATTGTACTTTGGAATCATCACGCAGTCATTTGTGCGGAAAGTCAGTTTGCTCTGCAACATCTGATAAGGCTGACAATTTTAGACATGACCCGTTCGCTCAACCTGGGGGCAACATGCGATCAATGTTCCGCGGGTTCTTTATCTGTTTATATGCGTTTACACACATTTGCTTAAATGGGTTAACATGTTATTGTTAACAACACGTTGAGTTTACATATATATAGATACGCTAATATGTTTTTAAGCATATCTTTACACATTTATAAAAATTTAGATTCTGTGCATGTTAAGATATCTTTTTGTGTAACCTATTCAATGAACATGTTGAGCTTGAATTTCAAATTATGACACCATTAGTATAAGCGTAGTCATAATTTAACATGACATGATAATGGCCCAAACATATGAATTAACAAAGTTTTTATCAGGTAGTGGATGAAAAATTGAATCTTTTATTTCTCTCTCCACAGGTTCCTAAACAAGGCTTGCCTTATGAACAATCCTGAGAAGGACCTGGACTCCGATGGATTGGCCATAGATCTGTGGCGACTCTGCACAGTCAAGCAAGTTGAGGTGCTCAAAGCCCTGATCAGGATCCTTCCCATCTGGTCCACGGGCATCATTATCGGCGTGACCATAAGCCAGAGCGCCTTCCCGGTCCTCCAGGCGAAGACCATGGACCGACGCTTCCTCTTCGGCATCAAAATCGCCCCGGGCTCCTTCAGCGTCTTCAGCCTCCTGACACTCACGATATGGGTCGGGATCTACGACAGGATCATCGTCCCCCTAGTCTCGAGGTTGACCGAGCGGCCCCGCGGGCTCACCTTCAAGGAACGGATGGGAATCGGGCTCCTCATCTCCTGCGTGGCCATGTCCGTGTCAGCCGCGGTGGAGCACAAGCGGCGAGCCGAGGCGATCCGGGAAGGGTTTGGCGAGAACCCACGTGCGGTCCTGAAGATGTCTGCGATGTGGATCGTCCCGCAGCATTGCTTGACCGGGCTAGCGGAGGCATTCAACGCAATCGGGCAAATCGAGTTCTACTTCTCCCAATTTCCCAAGAGCATGTCAAGCATTGCGGTGGCGCTTCTTACCCTGGGAATGGCAGTGGGCAACTTGGTTGCGAGTCTGATTGTGAGCATCTTGGACCACTTGAGCAAGAGAAGTAAGGATGGGACATGGATCTCCACAAACGTGAACAAGGGTCACTATGACTATTACTACTGGATCTTGGCGGGTTTGAGTGTGATCAATTTCTTCTACTACCTCGTATGTGCTTGGGCTTATGAGGGTGGTGAGGAGCGAAAGGTTTGGGATGAGGATGAAATGGAGGATGATCAAGAGAGTCATCAAGGGTCTCCAATGACAATTCATGCTTGATCTTTGCTACTCGTTGGCTAAATAATGCCGATGTTTTGGCTGAGTGTGTAACTGGTTGAATCTGAGTGCCAATGATGTATCGTTGATGCATGATGTACCAAGAATGCACTTAGCAAGCCAGAATCAATCTTAACATGAACTCTCCCTCCAGCCCTCCTCACTTCAATTGTGCATGAATTGTAGGGAAAATTATCAATTCAGTCTTAAACTTTTCAATTTGTCAATACAGTCATAAATCTTAGTACATTATGATGATACCCTTCCGGCCAATTGCTGCTGAAAATCGTTAATATGATGATTCATAGTTTTCCACATCAATATGCCATGTAGGATGACCGACCAACAATTACTCGATGCCATGCCCGCGATTTCTAGTGACTATTGTTCGGAAGGACTACATTGAAATTTTGCGCAAAAATTTAGGACTAAATTGGCAAAGTGGAAAATTGGAAGACTAAATTAACATCCATGTAATAAATTTATGACTAATTAGATAATTATCCTACAAAAAATGTATAGCATGTCAAACAACTACATGCCCTTCTTTCAACCTCTAGTCGTGGAGGGGAGAGTTTGAGCTATCATAATAAGTCTCTCCCTCCTCTTCCCCTCTTGTTGATTTTGCTTTTTTTTTTTTATTCTTGCTCATCTCCCTTCTAATCTAATCTAGATTTGGAAGCTCTCCTCATTTATGCTTTCAAGGATTTGATTCACCATTGCTTCATCCATTTACAAGTCCAGCTTCAATAGTGATCGTAGAAACTTTGCATCTTGCACTTGCAAAAGAGCTCGATCAGGTAGGATTCAGATTCATTTTGGTTTAACTCATTTTAGTTGTCTCTGTGTTGTGATGATGTTGAGGACGCCGTACATGGGCGTGCACCGCTAATTGGCAAAGCCATAGCTAGAGAGGGAGATCCTGATGTGTGCTTATCACTAATGATGATGCAAGATTTGATTATCAGCTATCGATTGTTTTGTTTGATGCAATCACAGTTCTGTTCTTATGGTATGAGATGATGTTTGCTAACGATATCATTTAGAGTGGCTGAATAGGTGATTTCAAAATAAAAACTTAACAAAATATTGCAAAATTAAAAGCGTTAAGTTTGATATAAGCGTAACCGAGTAATACAGTGAATTGATATAATTCAAAAAGGTAATATCAAGCAATACAATGCAGTGCGTTCCTATCAAGTAATAAATGAATATGAACCGGGAGATAGAGAACAATGCACACAGAGCTTATAGTAGTTCGTCTTAATGTAATATTGCATCCTACACTCCCACACTAACAAGTTACTAATTGGATTTCACTACAAATCTTCTTGAAGTTAGAGTAGAATGTACTGCTTATACTCAAGTACTTCTCTTCGAAGCTAGTGTTGCTTATATCTAAGCTGATGGATTTCACTATCTCACACCTAATCACAAACTATAACTCTGCCAACGCTTCTCAAAAGAATACAAATTTTTAATACTCTCAAAAAAACAATGAAAGAATATAAAAGCTTTCTCTGAAATTGGAAATTGTACCCTCGATCAATATTCTTCTCTTGGCGTCCTTTTGACCTCCTTTCATACTCCTTAGCATCCAATCTTCCCATTGGACAATCTTCAAGAGGATCAATCTCCAATCTACCCATTGGATAATCGTCCAGGAAAATCAAAATAGCCATTGAAGTGTATCAATCACAATTTCGTAGATTTGGTTAACCATACGATCAAATCTTGATCTCTAGAAATAGAATAGCTCCAGTTATGGAAAGTATCTTGTCTTCCGGAAAATTGTCAATCAATCAAGATATCTCACGTGATTGAATATTTCACATAGATAATCTTTAAGATTGATAGTTAAAGAAAATCTTCTAAATTGAATATCCATACGAAATTACAAGTCGTCAAGGGAAGAGATAAAATATCTCAAATAATGTTGAAGCACGTGGCAAAATTGTTAGCACATGTAGTGTAGATGCTCCACTTATATTAGCAGCCTCTAATTATATTAAGCTTCCCGGTTATATGATAATATCAGACTTTTCGTCGATCTTATGCTTACATGAGACTGCTTCTCATTAGGCACTTCAAGTACAATAGTGATGCACATCCTGTAGACTGTTTCCTTCGTATCTCCGTGTCTTTATGAACTTCCCATTCTTCTGGACTTGTTCACATTGATCCGTCCTTCCAGCTATATACAATCTTTCCACTCATCATCTCAAGTTTCCTTTTTACACGGATACTACCTGAAACACAAATAATTTCGTGCATATATCAAAGTCTCAATAAATTATGGATAATTTTGTCAATTTCAAAATATATTAGGAGATTTTCTCAACACGAGACTCCTGCCAACTTTGCTCTAATGATCCACTTTGATCTTTGGATTTTGTTTTGTTTTCCAAGTTTATGGGCTTTGCTTGGCTTTGCTTTGCCGCCTTCTAGAATTTGCTATGTGAAAGGAATGGTCCGGTAGGAACACATTGCATATGGCGCTTAGCTACAAATCCTTTTCTTACCAGCCAAGGTTGAAGACAAGTTTGATTCTCTTCCTCCTTGTCATCTTATAGATAGTCATCACTTATATAATATTCTTGTCTTTCGAGTTGTAAACTACTTTTCACACACTAGACAGTCGAACGACGAGGTCCGAAGTCCGCCTCAATGGAATCCATAATCAACATGACGTGTTAGGACACATCAAACAAACTGAATCGATTCGAATTGAACGTAACTTCATTGATTCCATCAAACCAATTCGTTTTTCATTGCGCCGCTTAAAATGCGAGGTATCGTGTACTAACAAAGCATTGCACCATCTACCCCTCTCCCTCTATCTATCGAGAGTCTATATTGTATATCTATCATGTAATGTGAGTGGTGTACTTGTCTCCAAGACTGTCTTCATACAATTTGAGCGAGCTGTTGGAACTGAGGTGATAAAGGAGGGATTGTGTTAAGTGATGGTACGGTAGTTTCTCAAATAGCCTCCTTCAAGTACATTTTTTTAGTGGTCACCAATGTGCTAATTATTTTCACATTATCTGATTATTTATTGCTGCCAATATTTTTTTGGGAATATGTGAAATTATTGTCGACCCAGGTTAGCAGAGCAAAGGGTACACCGTGCTTTGCACAGTGTCTTGTAACCAGAGGTACTATGCTGGCAATTCGATTACAAAATATTGTGCAAAGCATAGGCCAACACAGCAAGAATCCGAGAGTTCCACCTTATCGCCCCAAGTGCGGGAGGCTACAATATCTACTTACCCGGCGATAGCCAATTGAAATTGACGTGGACTCTACCTTCTTCATCCAAGGCTTCCTAAGTTCCCTCCCATTGTTTTTCTTTCCGGGAAAGTGAGAATACGGAGAGAATTTACAATGAGATTTCATTCACTATACCGGAGAGTTTCTTCCCCTATCTCTCCTTGAGCCTTTTAAGGTCCTACAGGATAAATAAGATAACTCTCAAAAAGCGAAAAGAAGCGGATAAGGTTTCCAAGTTATAATAGTAAAGGAAAGGACACTGGTAAACAAGAGTGACATATCAAAAGACTTGGTTGTGTGAAGTTATGTTCTTGCCATGTTAGTGTTATACAGTCCTATGTGCCAAGACTAGTATCCTTAATCAGACTTAGCTTTTCTTGTCACATTCAAAGTGCGTTCTTCATCGCCGCAGTCAATGAAGTCTCCTCATATGCAATTCCATTATTTTGCGAAGCTCAAATTGTACCGGAACCGATCTGCAGCGCTTTGGGGTACAATCCGGTCAATGTTCGGTTTAGGATATTGGACACACATTACTTGCTTGATGCAGTGTAATATGCATCATCGCTATCTCGATCTTCATGGTTATGTCACGGCCTGGAGATATGAATCGATCTCTAGAATGTTTGAATGAAGGACCATAACTGATCCATAAACGGGCAGACCTCGATACTAAGAGTGCGTTTAGTTCAATATTTTGAAAGGTCTTTGAGGCCTGAAATCCCTTTGAGAAAAATTTGGGATGTTTGGCAATCATTTCACAATGGGCTTTGGGGTAAAAGCTAGCTTGGGAATGCTGAAACCATAAATTAATGAAATTTTTTCAGTTTCCTATTTTGCCATCAAAAACTTATTAAAAGTCCAATTTTGTCCCTTTTAGAAAACCCTACAGAAGCGTTCTGCCTCTTTTGCTTCCCTCTCCATCGCTCAACTGCTCCTTCTTGCTTCGCTCGAATGCTCGTTCGCTCCGCCCTGTGCTCTCCTTCGATCAGATCCGTGCTCTCCGAGCAGGAGTCCCTCGCCCAGAGTCGCGCCAAGCTCGCCCAGAGCCGCGCCAAGCTCGCCCACGACCCTGCCACGTCCTCTGGGACGCCAAGGTCACCTCCCGCGTCGGCGTGAAGCTGGGCTTACGGTTGATCGAGACCAGGGTCAGCAACGTCGAGATCGACCTCGACGAGAAGCTCTCATGGCCGATTCGTCACCGCCAGATGGCGTTGCCGCTGATTGATTCGGTGCGTCGTGCCGGGGTCTACGCGGCCGAGACGAGAATTTGGGAGGGATAGGGTCCGTGAGTCGTCCATCAGGCGTCGTGTGAGTGTAGAAATGGTTGCTGTTCATTGATTCTTTTTTTCTGTTTTTTTTTTTGGATCGAAAGCTGCTGATTATTTGATTCATTGAAGAGAAGATGGCTTCGATTGAAAGCTGTTGACCGGCTTATTGCAGGTGAGTAGCGATTGTCCGTGGAGAAAGAGCAATTGGTTAGGATCTGGTTTGTGCTAGATAGGTGCCTTGACGTGCTAATGCTGCTGATGTCTTGATTCTGTCTTGGTTGTTTGTCTTTAGCGTGATGCTCTCTCTTCGTTGTCCTTTAGAATTTGCTGTTGTTGAGATGATGCTGGGAGTTTGTTGTAGATTGCTAAAATTCACTAAAGTTTACTTGAATTTACTGTAATTTGTTCAGAATTGTTGAAACTCACTAGAAAATACTCCAGTCTTGTTGAAATAAACCTGGTGATGCTCTTGCGAGATATAGGTGATTGTGCAAGTGGGTAGCATTTTTTTTGTGTTTTAAGAAATGCATGTGTTCATTCGAATTTGTTCACGTCACTTTGCTAGCTGATGACAAGTTCATCAAGTGCGGTTGTTCTCATCGGACTTGGGTTCGCATTTTGTATATGTGTTTCATTCATCGAAGCATTGGCAATTGGAATGTTGAACCGTCTTTGTTGAAGCAGGCTGCTAAAGGAAGTGATTGTGCAGGTCTCTTTAATCGGTGGAGAGCCAGGAACTCCAAGCTGCATTGAGAGTCACAGCCAAACACTACTTTGAAGGATGTAGGGACTTTTGAAGTAGAATCACCTCTGTGTTGCATTTGAGATTACCTTCTGTGGAGAAGTGGTTCAGTGGAGGAGAGCTCCCTTATATTTATGGACCTCTAGATCAATAGTGTCCATTGTGCAGGAGCTTTTAGATTTTAAAGGGTGTGTATACATTGGACATGTAATATTCTGGTATATTTTGATCATAGAATTTGAACCTTTTGTTTCTTGGTCCTTGATGTAATTAGTTTATGTTAATTAATATAAAGTCTGTTTGCTGCAGAACAAATTTTCATTTGCAAATAATTAGCGATGTTTATTGTGTAAGTTTGAGTTGCTTGTAACGATGCATATATACACCTACTTTTCTGAAAGTGAAGTGAAGCATGAGCAGGTTTAGGTACAATTGAGATTGATGTAAAACATGAGCAGTTTTGCAGGTTGAGAACGAAAAAAAAATTTGTTACATGTAGGTGCAATTGAGATCGAAAAAACTGCAACATTGGGACATCCGATTGCTAATACCAATAGCTATAAGTTTAAGAAATATATAAAGATAATGATTTTTTTCCTTAGAACATATTTTACCACGTTTATTGTGATGAAAGTACTCTTTTTTAAATTGGGAAAGAGACCACTTTTATGTGAATTTTTTCAATTAAAATTTTTTAGCAAAAAAAGAATTTTTTTATAATAAAATTTTTACAAAGTTTCTTTGACATTGTTGTCAATATTTAAATTAAAAAAGTTGCAAGCATTATTTTTTTCAATTATAAAAAAAAATAAAGAAAGCTTAAATTAATCACTAAATGGGCTTTTCAAATGTGTTTTCACCAAACGGCTTTTCTCTCAAAGTTGTTTTTCAAAGCAGAGTTTACCAAACAGTCTTTGCATTTCCTCAAAGCCCTTTAGGCTAAACTGCTTTGCATTTCCCCAAAATCCCTTGAAAATTCTGAACCAAACGCACCTTTGGTGCAGGCAATATTATAAAGTCCTAGGGTTTTCTTGTAAGTTCTAAAATACTTTTGGAGGCGGGCAATATTATAAATGTATGATTCTGTAATAAATGGAGGTAGTTGGTAGATGGGCAAATGCAATCTCTATCGTTAGATCAAGAAGAGATCTACGGATACGATTGGGTATGTATTTGTATATAAAGAGATCTCCTCGCTCTCATTTGTAGCTCATTCTCGCAAAGTGAAATACAATTCAAAGCTTCTCTCTCTAAAAATTTCTCTTCCTAGGGCTGCACAACCTAGTTAACTGCCTCTATTGGATTACATTTCCAATTTATTATAGTCCAAGAGAAGAATCGGAGAAAGCTAATCATCAAGAGAAATTGCTATAATGCAAATGCCAATTCCGTTGTGGTGAAATCTTCTATCGGATGACCAATTATAATGCAAATGAAACCGTCTCTTGTTGTGATCCATGGTACAAGGCGAAAGCTGCCCGACCATCTCTCTTGTTCTCTCTCTCCAGGAATTTCAATCTCCGGCCCTAAGTCCTGGAAATAGCACAGAGAGATCCATGGAGATTGCTTCAGACAGAGCCAATGAAGCCAAAAAGGTCATAAGCAAAAAGGGTGGACTCAAGACCATGCCCTCCATCATAGGTCACTTCTTGATCACACAATTCTATGTCATCTGCTCACAAGTCGCAAGCAGAGTGTTCTTGTGTTGAACTTATTCATTTTCTAGTTCTCTGAGAATTTTGATAACATAGTCTTAGTTTTGTTTTAATGATCTGACAATCAACATCATAAATTTAATTGTTGATGCAGCAAATGAGATATTGGAGAAGGTTGCTGCCATCGGGCTACTTCCAAATATGATCTTGTACTTGATTAATAAGTATCACTTGAATGCCGCTTCGGGTGCGAATGTCCTCTTCTTGTGGTCGGCCATATCGAACTTCATGCCCACTCTAGGCGCTTTCCTTTCCGACTCTTGCTTGGGTCGGTTCCGTGTCATCGGGTTCGCATCGGTGATCAGCCTTCTTGTAAGCACCGATTTTGTGTGTGCTCCAAAGCAACGAACTCATTTTCACTATACTAGTGTTTGATCATGATGGTCTCTTTCTTATGTTCTTTGTTAATTTGTTTTTATTTCATCAGGGCATGACCCTGTTGTGGTTGACAGCCCTTCTCAAAGATGCCCAGCCTCTGCCGTGCAACCTAGGGAGCAAACCGTGCGAATCCCCAACTTCGGCGCAGCTCCTGCTTCTGTTTTCCTCTTTCGCCCTCATGTCCATAGGGGCGGGCGGAATCAGGTCATGCTCACTAGCATTCGGGGCGGATCAGATCGACAATCCTGATAACCCCAAGAACGGGCGGATCTTGCAGACGTTCTTCAACTGGTACTACGCGTCAGTTGGAGTTTCGAGCGTGATCGCGGTGACTGTCATAGTCCAAATCCAGAATACGTGCGGTTGGGTGATCGGGTTCGGGGTCCCAGTGGGCCTTATGTTTATCTCAGTTGTGAGCTTCTTCTTGGGCTCTTCACTCTATGTCAAAGTGAAGGCAAACAAGAGCCTCTTCACCGGCATTGCTCAGACCACAGTAGCTGCCTGGAAAAAGAGGCACTTGGAGTTGCCCAACACGAGCCATGATGCCATGTATTACCATCACAAGGGCTCGAAAGTTACTGCACCAAGCGAGAAACTGAGGCAAGTGTTTACTCAGAATATGCTTCTGAATAAGCCGGTCAGCCAAGCTAATAGGACAGAGAGCAATGATGTTTATTGATTTTCTCTTCCTTATGCATTGGAATCATCATGCAGTCATCTCTAGAGAAAATACGTTCTGCAACATCAGATAGGGCTGGCAATTTTAGACACCATCTGCTTGCTCAACATAGAGGCAACGTATGGTTAAGTGTGTTTGGATCAAGTTTAATTGTCTATGGGATTTTAATCCGTTCGTGACACGTTTACACACATTTACTTAAATGGGGTTAACTTGTTATTGGCACCAGCACGATGAGTCTACACAAACTTGAACACGTTCACATACATTTAAGCATATCATGACACATTGCTATAAGAATTTAGATTTTGGACACGTTAAGATATCTTTTCATGTAACCATTTCTATAGTCATGCCGTGCTTGGATTTCAAAGTCAAGACAATATTGATGAAAGTGCCGTGCTCCGGTTAAGTCTAAATTTAACGTGAATCGTCCCTGAGAAGGACTTGGTGGGGGATCTTTCATTTCTCTCTCCACAGGTTCCTAAACAAGGCTTGCCTCATAAACAACCCTGAGAAGGACCTGGACTCTGATGGATCGGCCATAGATCCGTGGAGACTCTGCACAATCAAGCAAGTTGAGGTGCTCAAAGCCCTGGTCAAAATCCTTCCCATTTGGTCCACCAGCATCGTGATCGCCGTGACCTTAAGCCAGGGCTCATTCCCGGTCCACCAGGTGAGTACCATGGACCGACGCTTCCTCTTCGGCATCAAAATCCCGCCGGGCTCCTTCGCCATCTTTGGCATCCTGACCCTCATGATATGGGTCGGGATCTACGACAGGATCATAGTCCCCCTCGTCTCGAGGTTGACCAAGCGGCCCCACAGGCACACCTTCAAGGAACGGATGGGGATTGGGCTCCTCATCTCCTGTGCGGGCATGTTCGTATCAGCCTCGGTGGAGCACAAGCGGCGAGCCAAGGCAATCCGGGAAGGGTTTGTTGAGAACCCGCGTGGGGTCCTGAAGATGTCGGCGATGCGGATCGTCCCGCAGCATTGCTTGATCGGGCTAGCGGAGGCATCCAACGCGATCGGGCAAATCGAGTTTCTACTTCTCCCAATTTCCCAGGAGCATGGCAAGCATTGCGGTGGCGCTTCTTACCCTGGGAATGGCAGTGGGCAACTTGGTTGCGAGCCTGATCGTGAGCATCTTGGACCACTTGAGCAAGAGAAGTAAGGATGGGACATGGATCTCCACGAACGTGAACAAGGGTCGCTATGACTATTACTACTGGATCTTGGCGGATTTGAGCGTGATCAACTTCTTCTACTACCTCGTATGTGCCTGGGCTTATGAGGGTGGTGAGGAGCGAAAGGTTTGGGATGAGGATGAATTGGAGGATGACCAAGAGAGTCATCAAGGGTCTCCAATGACAATTCTTGCTTTGAACTTTGCTACTCGTTAGCTACATAATGCCGATGTATCGTTGATGCATGACGTCCCAAGTATGTGCTTAGATGATCTCCTTGTTTTCTTGATTGTCTTTCATGCAAGGGATCGGATTATCGATGAAATATCGAAAAATTCGAGGAAATTCGATGAACAAATTCATAGGGGCGGCATGAACTGGACCATTTTCTTGGGCGACAAGGCATACACTACATCTAACACTTCTAACCGAGGTTTTAGCCGGCAATTCTTTCTCCCTATCCCTTAGGATCTCCTCTCTTCTAGCCGCCGCCCAGCCCTCTTCTTCCAAAGCTACATCCCAGAGAGGTCCCCCCCCGGTCTACCTCCCTCTCGTCTCTCCGTCTCTTCATCTCCAAGACTTTTTTCGTTGATTTCGCGGACGAGGAGTCGACATCTTTCACGGAAATGGAGAGGTTTGTCGTGTGAGCTCTGAAGATCGAGGCGCGAGTGCCTCGAAAGAATTTGTGTTCTCCTGATTTGCTCGTTCGCTTCGGCTCCGAGTGCTTGATTTAGATAGTCATGCACTCCATGGTTTTCGAGACTCCTCTACTACCGCCTTCACTAGGCGGCTTATCTAAAAGTGATTTTGCGATCGACTGGTATTTCTTTTTGTAATTCTTCTCTCCCGATTTAGAGCTAAATTTAGATTTGGGTGCTCTTCTATCTGATCTAGATATAAATCTGGGATTTAGAAGGCTTTTTTCTTTGGTGCTCTTTCAACTTGTTGGTGTTTCTAGTACCAAAAAAAAAACCCATGTTGGCGTTGTTGTTGTTATCTCTGTACATTGATGGTGCTGGGGATGCCGAATTTAGGCGTGGTGTGTGCATCATCTTTTAGCAAAGGCGTAATTATTAGAGAGGGATACTTGGCGTGTGTTCATCACTGAAGATGATGCAAGATTCGATAATCAGCCACCGATTTTGCTTTAATACTATGACGGATTTGTTATTGTAAAATGAGCGAGTTTCTCCATACTCTACCAAGTTAATTCACTTTTCAAATTTCCTTATTTTGCGAGATTTCCATTTTTATCTTGAAATTATGTACCTCTCTTTCGTATGAAATGAAAATTTTCCTTCTGACAAAAAAAAAAGGTATCCAATACATCAATCGTCGTCTCGCCTTTTTTAATTTGTAGCTCTTTGGTGATTTGTGCACCTTGATTCAACTCAGATCGAGGCGTGCGAAGGCTCAAACATGTCCAATAGATTAAATTTTGTGTGATTGGTTTAGAGCGATTGTGCGATCTATTAGAACTTGATGCTCCAAAAGCGGCCAACGGCTACCGGCGGAACACCGCCTGGCCGGCACCGAAATTCAAGCCGGGGCAGCCGATCGTTGCTCGCTCGTAAGAGCGGGTTGGCATCGTCTTCGTAAAGTAGACTCGTTTTTTTTCTTAACAGACATACGGACTACTTATAAAAGGCATCGGCAGTTGGCCCATAGAAGCTTTCAATCCCTATACTTAATTTCTACGGAAAGTATCCAATCAGTCCTAAATTAATTGTACAAATGTCAATTCAGTCATAAACTCTTTAATTTTACCAAATTAGACTCAAACCTTTGCTAGAAATTCTAATATAGTCATTCCGGATCAATTTTTATCGGAAATCGCTAATTAGGTAGTATGTCACCTAGGTCGACTAGCGATAATTAAATTGTCACGTTATCTATTTCCGGCAAAAATTAATCGAAAGAACTACATTGGAGTTTCACACAAAGGTTTATAACTAAATTAGCAAAACTAAATTGTTAAGAACTGAACCGACATCCGTACAACATATTTAGATCCGACTGGGTAATTATTTCCTTAATTTCTTACCTTATTTATCCCTGAGCAGTCAATTCAAGAATTCAGAGTTCAGTCGACATTACTTTTTTGATCTAGTCCCACATAATTATTTCTTTTTCGCTTGCGTATATACCAAAGACAAGTTGAAATGGTCTAGTCGATCAAAGTACTCGCCGGCTATTTTAAAACAATAATTCTCCAATTATGTAGGCCTTATAAATAATTGGGGAAAACTAGGAAGGTTCATTCAAACCTACCCACTAAGCCTCATGAGACAAAAGCAGAAATTAACAATTTCCACGATTGATTAATTGGGAAAATGACACTAACAGACTTTGATTCGATTATGCAATGTCATCTAGGAATTTTTAATCCATTTAATACGGTCCGTGAACAATTCGTAAATGTTTGATCTAGTGCTTATAATTTCAATTTGTTCAATCCAACCCCTCGACTTCCGTAGCAAAGTCGAATCAGTCATTCGATAATAATCACGGGTTCATGTAATTACACTATTGTCCGGATTCTAGAACATCTTTTGATCTAAAACTATGCTATCCTTTTATTCTCTTGTTACCTTTTTGGACTGGACAAATATTACGATAATTCTGTGTAAGTATATTTTAACTCGTAATCTGTATAATAGTAAGTAGAATCTCATTTCGAGTTATATCGGGTTGATATTCCTTTTATTTTAAGTCGACCGAGGACAAGCTATTCGAAGACCGATAGTCCTCCAATTACGTAGGCGCTATAAATAATTAGGGAAAAACAGGAAGATTGGTTCAAAACCTACCCCCTAAGCCTCATAAGATAAAAGCAGAAGCTAATAATTTCCACTACTAATTAATTCACCTCATCTAAGAAACGTTGCCATCAAAAAACCATAGCCGACATAACACCCCCTTTCGAGATGAGTATACTGAAAAATCCTAAAACTTATCACGAAAATATAATTGAGTCTTAAAATTTTCAAAAAAATCGAAATAAAGTCCCGAAACTTATCAAGTTAGTGTAATTAAGTCTTTCCATAAACTCCGTCCAACTTGATAGATAGAGAATGGTAACAAATTTTAGGACTCGATGCACGAGACTTGATTGCACAAACTCAACAAATTTAAAGATTTGATTGCATATTTTACAAATTTTTAAAACTCGAGTTTAAGGATAATGGCTAGGAGGACGTAAAAGGCGGCATGACATTTAAGGTTTCTGAGGTTTAGCCGAGGCTTGGCTCGGGACCTGCCCATAGCATCTGACATGACACCCTCTCTTCATTTCGTTGACTAACCAAATGAAAAGAAGAACACGTGGCGCCCCCATTTTCAGGGTCCAGGCTCCTTCCCCCTGATCCCGCCCGCACACGATAATCAACCCCCCCTCCTTAGGAGCGCCCGGACTCCAGCCTCCTCTATCAAATTCGGCTCAATGTCGCCCTACAGATCCGCTTATCTCCCCGAACGGCTCCTATATATCCGGATCCAGACATCGCTCCGAATCTACGGTCGCCCCCCCGCTCCGGAACCTTCGCTCGCTCTTTCCCTCAACGGCCATCCCCTCCGATCACCGCCGTCCGTCCGGTCCGTACCGTCCGGCCAGGAACGCCGAGCCATGGCCCCGATCGCTGTCGGCGACGCCATCCCCGACGGCACGCTCGCCTACTTCGACGAGCAGGACCAGCTCCAGCAGGTCTCCGTGCACTCCCTCGCCGCCGGGAAGAAGGCCGTCCTCTTCGCCGTCCCCGGCGCCTTCACCCCGACTTGCAGGTGAGCGGCCGCGATCGCTTCCCCCCCCCCCCCTTCCGCCGGCTCCCGGTCGCTGTCCCGACCTTCGCCCGTTTCCTCGTGGCGTCGCCTGTCCGCGGCTGTGTTTTCGGAGGGGAAGAGAGGGACGAGGGAATCGCAGTGCGAAGCGTCGAAATTCTTCGGCCGAATCGACGATTTCGTCTCTCGGTTTCGTGAATTCCGTGCGTGTCTCGAGTAGCGGAAAGGGGGATGTTTGATGCGATTAGCTTTGTGCTATCATTGCGAGCCTGGTAGATGTTTGAACTGAAACAAGTCGTAATTCGTAAGCACTTCAATTCGTTTGAAAATAGTGCGCTGTGCTGTTATAATTTGGTCGACCTGTTCGATTAAAGATGAGTCTTTGGAGTGAATAACAGTGGAATTGTAACTGCGGTGATCGCCTCATATTTTACTCTCTTTCTTGTACTTTGTTTACGCTGAATGGTTGGGGTTGGTAAGGGGTAGTTGGCTGCCTGATAGTCGAAGAAGCGATTGTCGTGTTGCTTCGATTTTCCCGGTATTACCTTCGTGTGTATCGTTCGATTTGCAGTTTGAAGCACGTGCCGGGCTTCATTGAGAACGCGGAGGTGCTGAAATCCAAGGGCGTGTATGAGATTCTGTGTCTCAGCGGTATGTTCTTCGTCTTTTTCGTCTGTTTTGTGCGATTTCTTTCATTTATTTGTTCAAGAGTTTCTAGACGATCGCTCCTCTTTCTTTGGCGTCTAATATCGTCGTTTCTTGCTATACACGCCGATGCTTTGTTTAAAGGTTTCACGTGGTTGGTTTGGCATGTTTTTGTCCTTATGATGATTGAGTAATGGAGTATAGTGCATCCGCTGGTTAGCGACAAGGTAAAGAAGCTATCTCTAATGACTTGTCAAATATAATGGTTTTAGCAAATATCAAGAATCATAATCAAATAATAACGCGGATCAGGGACTGTACTGGTGTCTGGAGATTACAAGGAAATGCAAAAGGGACTCTCGTGTAGAGTGTGGAATGTTTTGACATTGAGCAGTTGTTAGGCATTAGTCAGCAGTTGACCATTTCTTTTGGCATCGCTTTCTTCACCCAATTGCTTGTCAAGTTATTAGTTGGGAGTATTCATGATTTGACTTTGAGCGGTTTTTCCGAGGCATTAGTCGGTAGACGACCATTTCGTGTTCAATATTTTTCTGTGTCGATCCCATTGCATAAGATCTGCTTGCCGCCCTTGAAAATCCATTAAATAGTTACAAAATGTCCTGGATAGCTAAACCCATTTGCCTTCAGGCTTGTTAGTGTTGTTGGTATAAGTCTAATTTCATCTAAAATTGTGCCTTGTGGTCAAAAGAGATGCTCGCTATCTTCAGGATTTTCTTGGCCTGGAGTCTTAGGAATCATTAAATAGATTGCTGTTTGCACACCCTCTCTCTGGTTTTACATTTCACTCAAACATTTAAATTTATTAATTAAAAGCTGTATTGCTAATGACATGGTGAGTTCAAGATCCTGCTTGGGAAACAACTATAGAAAGCTAGTCCAAAAAGAAAGTTTCTGGGTCCTAGGACACTTGAAAGAGCTTGAATCAAAACATTGCACTGTCATTAGAGAAAATATGGCTTTCCTTAATACTCTCTTATCAGTTACTTCTCTTGACTGTACTGCTGAACCCACACCTCCTTCCGATAATATGTGGCTGTGTGAATTCCATATTTGATTCCATAGTTCAGCTGCTACATATCATATGGAGATTATCAAAGAGCTTGTGCCATCGTCTAGTCAATAAAACATGTTAGCTTTAGAGCAGATGGCATTCTGTCTGTCTTAGGTAATTTAAGTCCTACTGAGTGACTTTTTTTTTTTCCTGAAACCCGTGATGCTCAATTTGGTTCTATTTTTTCAGTGAATGACCCATTTGTGATGAAGGCATGGGCGAAAACTTTCCCTGATAACAAGCATGTCAAGTTCTTGGCAGATGGTTCAGCGAAATACACCCATGCTCTTGGCCTCGAGCTTGACCTGAGTGAGAAAGGGCTCGGTACTCGCTCCAGGAGATTTGCTCTCTTGGTCGAGGATCTCAAGGTGAAGGCAGCCAACATCGAATCTGGGGGAGAGTTCACCGTCTCCAGTGCCGATGAAATCCTCAAAGCTCTCTAAGTTTTTTTGCCATCCCCTGGCATCACGGCTTCGGGAGTCTTTGAGCTTTGTGTTTGCTTTATGTTTGTTGCCATACGGTGGTTTGAGTACGCGCTAAACCCTCCTTATAGCGGGTTTATATGTCCTGGCTCTTTTGTTATATGGTTATATGGACGTTATGGAATAATGATCCGGTGCTCATCCTCGTCTTTTAGCTTGTTTTCACTCCCTTCTGGATTGCTCTTCAGTTTTTCAGTTTTATGTCGGTGTAGGAGATCATACATGAGCAAGGGCCAACTTGCATGGCGTCGGTTGAGGAAATTATAGAATTTCAAATAATGCATATAAACGTCAATGATATTAAAGGAGGTTTCAAGCAGAATTATTTTAAATTTAGAGGGTTTAAGCTAAAAGGATTCTGTACAAGGGTGAGATCTTCTAAATTTAGGGTGGCAAAATTAACCCTTTCCAAAATTGTCTATAGCCACGCCACACTTACCCACCGTCATGCGAACGCCGCCGTCGATGATCGCTGCCCCTGCCCATTTGCCTTCACGCTTGATTCGATCCCTTCTCTTTCCTCCCTCCCTCCCTCCTTGGACAAATCCAAACTTCTGATCTGTCTCCTCAATTTGAGGCCATGGACCTTAGGAGCTTCGATTTGTTTGAGAGAGAGAGCCAAGGAGGGAGGCCATGTGCGGAGTGATGAGTAGAGAAAACTGGGCCGCAGCAACGTGGGAGTAATCGGGGTAATTGAGGTGAAAAATCATGGAATGGTGAAATGCCTTGACTTTGACGTAATCATGCCTCTCTTCGTATCAATTTTTTATAAAGATAAAATGACACTGGCATGTGAACTTTGGTTAATGTGCAATATGATCCTTAAATTTTTAATTTGTTCAATATGATTTCTTAATTTTATCTCAATGTGTAATGTCGCCCATGAACTTTTAATTTGTTCAATATAGTCCTGGATAGTGGTGGCCACGGGCCGGTTTTGGCCCGGAACCGGCCCGGTCAAACCCGGGCCCGGCCCGTTGACCGGGCCCGCGGTTCGGAACCGGAACCGGCCCGTGGCATACGGGCCCGGTTCCGGTTCCAGAAAAATTTGAACCGGCCCGGAACCGCCGGTTCCGGGCCGGTTTTTAAAAAAAAAAGAAAAAAAGAAGATGATAAATAAGCTGCAGGCCTCCCCCCTCCCCCTCCCCCTGCAGCGTAGCCTGCAGCAGCAGCAGCCTGCATTGCAGGCCTCCCCCCTCCCCCTCCCCCTCTGCAGCGTAGCCTGCAGCAGCAGCAGCCTGCATTGCAGGCCTCCCCCCCTCCCCCCTCTCTCTCTCTCTCTCTCTCTCGCTCTGCATCAGTCCCCCTCTCTCTCTTTCTCCTTCTCCTTTCTCCTTTTCCTCCTCCTTCTTCAGATCTTCTCCTCCGCCCACCCCTTGGCCCCTGTCTTCCCAGCCCCCGCCCGCCTTCGTCGCCGTCGCCCCCGCCCATGGCCGCCGACGCCGACGCCCCCTTCTCCTCCCCTGCTCCCGACCCCGAAGGAGGAGGACCCCCGGGCCCCCGCTCCTCCTCCCCGTCCCCGTCCCCGTGTCCGTCCCCCTCCCGGCCCCCTCCTTCTCCCCCTCGCCGCCGCCCCCGTCTCCCACCTCATCTCCTCGCCACCTTGAAACCCGCCTCCGCCACCATGGCCAAGGCCGCGAAGCCCGAGCGACGAACAACGGAATCGGCCGGAACCGGCCGATTTTTAAATAAGGAACCGGCCGGAACCGGAACCGGCCCGGAACCGGAACCGCCCCCTTGCGGTCCGGTTCCGGTTCATTCGTGGCCACGAACCGGAACCGGCGGTTCCGAACCGGAACCGCCGGTTCTTGAACCGTGGCCATGTCTAGTCCTGGACTTTTGATAGATGTTCAATTCAGTTCTTGGATTATATAAAGATGTTTAGTATTATCCCTGAACTCTAATTATAAAAGGATAACATTAAATATTTTCGTATAGTCTAGGGACTATATTAAACATATTCCAAAAGTCCAAAACCTCATGGAATAAATTAAAAATTCAGAGATCACATTTCACATTTGGACAAAGTTCAAGAATCATTTATGTTAAGAATCATATTTTTTAAAATATCAGCCTAGATTTTTGTGGACCCAGACTAGACTTTATCTGACACGATCGCCGCACATCGAAAATTTGATATATTAGGATTTAGGTCTTTGGCAAAAGTGGTGAAGATGCCTATCATGGAGCGACCCCCTTTGGGCCCTTGACCTCGCTCGGTCGATACATATTGCTAGATGAATTCACCAGGCACGAGAATGGGCACAGGAGCCGTTTGAGAAAGGGACCCCCACTCGCTCCATTTTGAAAAAGGATGATTTTCTGCTGGATTTTCGAAATCCATCGAGAGGGACAAGGAAAAGTGCCAGCAACAGCAGTCTCTCTTTGTTAATGCATTGTCTTGAAACTACGAGACGAACATCTTGCTTGTCTCATTCCTCGTCAAATAGTTAATACGGGCAGAACGCTCTGTAGCATTGTAGCTGGCTCTTTTCTCCTACCTCCTCCTCTTCCACCTCTTTTGTCCCCTCTTTCTCTCTGTCTTGTCTTCTTCGTCGGCTGGGTTTGGGACCTCCTTCAAAGAGTCCCCTCCTGTTTTGGCTGTAGCTTTGGCGAGCTTCTCGTGCGGCTTTGCTGGGGTTTTCCTGTGGGGAAGAAAGATGAGCGCCTCCAAGTTCATCAAGTGTGTCACGGTTGGAGATGGAGCTGTGGGCAAGACCTGCATGCTCATTTGCTACACCAGCAACAAGTTCCCTACCGTAAGTCCTCCTCCTTTTTTCGCATTTCTTTAAGGGAAAAAGAAGAGATTTTGGAAGGATTTTGCATATGGGTTTTTGGTGTTTTCAATGTTCAAAGCAACTTTCAGTTGATTTTCCTTTCTTTTTTTGTTTTCTGATTGAGCTATTGACAATGTAGTCCGACAAAGAGGGATATAGAAAGAAGCCATTGGGTGCAGATTGCAGAGGGAGATTTATACTTCGAATAGATTTTATTGGGTTTATTTCTTGTTTTTTTTGGTGACAGGATTACATACCCACAGTGTTTGATAACTTCAGTGCAAATGTGGCTGTGGATGGGAACATTGTTAACTTGGGATTGTGGGATACTGCAGGTGCTCCCGAGTTTATGTTTCTTCTCTTTTTATTTATATGGATTCTTCTTAGAGTATTGCTCAAAATGGGTTTATCTTTATCCCCATTGGGTTTTCTTTTTCCAGGTCAGGAAGATTATAGCAGGTTGAGGCCATTGAGCTACAGAGGAGCAGATGTCTTCGTGTTGGCTTTTTCACTAATTAGTAGAGCAAGCTATGAAAATGTTCTAAAGAAGGTAGTAATTAATCCCCACGCTTATGCCTTTAAACTACTTTCTTTTCTTTTCCTTTCTCACTTTTTCTCTTTTGGAGTTTGCTTAGTGCATACTGCTTTCTAGATGGTGCTTTACAAAAGAAAAGGCTCTTTAAAGTCCCAATCAGGGGCAATATATATTTTTCTCTTCATGTTTAGCACATGTTCATGGATTTAATCAGTTTTGTTTAGTCAGTTTGCCTGAGCCTGACCATCTACTTTTTGTTTACTTACTAGTTTGCTTGCTTTTTACAGTGGATGCCTGAATTAAGAAGATTTGCACCAAATGTTCCAGTTGTTCTTGTCGGAACAAAACTTGGTAGGCCTCGCCTGAAAGATCACATACTCTGCAATTTCCAGCGCCAAAAAAAAAAAAAACATTGATCTTTACTGGCTCATGATTGTTGCAATGCAAAACAAGCTAAAGGCTTTTTCCCATTTTCCATCAGATCTTCGCAATGACAGAGGATACGTAGCTGATAACATGGGATACAATTTTATTACAACTGCTCAGGTGAAAGGCAATGGCATTTACATTATTAAGTATTGTATAGTTTTGTTTCATGTGCGAAGCTCATGAGGCTTTTGATGAACAGGGTGAAGATCTCAGGAAGCAAATTGGTGCCGCAGCTTATATTGAGTGCAGCTCTAAGACTCAACAGGTCATTGCTATTGACAAGAATTGGAAACGTGTCTGTCACTTGGAGGATAAAATGCTCTCCTGTCTGATGGCTCATGGTACTGCTCGTAGATAACAACAATTACCGTTTCAATGTGCAGAATGTCAAAGCCATCTTCGACACTGCAATCAAGGTGGTGCTTCAGCCTCCTCGGAAGAAGGAAATGGCTCGAACTAAAAGCCACAGGAGGTCGAGCTCTGTGATAGCGTACGCTCTCTAATATTCTTTTCTTGCTTCAATCCGTGAGATATCATCTTGCAGTGAGAAGTTTTCAGTTCGTGATGCTATATTTTAGTCAGGGGAAGCATACTTTGTCACCTAGATCTGACAATTCGTAGTACTCGGTGAAACCAGTTTAGTGCATTTGGACATGCAAAATTTTGTAGATAGAAACAGACATTTTAAATAGTTTTCTTTTTATCTTTTTCTGTAAGTTTTGTTAGGAATGGTTGAAAGAGTCACATACGAGTGCCTTGATCGCTAATTTAATTCATAGTTAAGATGTGTGCTTTTAGTAGAGTCGATGAACAAGGACAACCATTGTCATCTACGGATCGTGAATCATGATATGTTATTTCTGCTAGAACTACACTGTTAGAGAAATTTCGGTGTTGAGGTGGAAAGAATCATATCAGACACCTCTTGGGTTTCTTAGATTATAAACCGGTTCAAGTCAAGTGGCTGTAGAGTAATCTTCTCAAGATCAATGTTATGTTGCACTAGCGCCTCGCAGTTCGTATGATGCTAGGATGACAATGCTATTTGCATGATGCTGTGACGACAACGTGAGCTGCCTTTTTAATATTGGCCGTTCTTACTCTTCTACTTTCGCATTGACGGAGCATGTTTTTTAGCTACTCTTAACTTAACATGTTGTCATTCTGTTTCTGTTTATCTCGTCATTTTACCTGATTAGACACGTTCATCCAACACAACTTTGCTAGCTCGATGCCTACATTAATTGCAGACGGTGATTTTTCTGTTGAATGAACCCTTTCTTTTGTTGCAGGAGTTTTATGTGCGGAGGCTGTGTTGCTTAATGCATATCTAATAGGAGATCAACATCCTACAAATGCTTTTTTGGGGACTACCGAGGAGCTCCGATTCTTAGAGGTTCAACCTAAGCATATTTAAGTATATGCGCTGGCTGTGTTTCTTTGTTGCTGCACATCCTTTGCCGTAGGCCTCAGCTCAAAGTGTCAATCTATTATTACCTTATATGAATCTTGGAGGTTTCTGTTGATTCTTCATGTGTTTGGGTTCCAACTGCTGTTCCTGATGTAATCTCTATTAGCAAAGTGTCGAAAATGTATCCCGAAATTCTGATTGACCGATAACATTCGATCTCCATTGTTTTGGTTCTTCCAATTTTATCAGTGTCAGCATATATTCTGCGCTTCGCATGCTATTTGTTCTCCGGGGCTACCGTGAACTGTCACAGGAGCACTTGAATCTGATTGCCTGTAGCAATTATTTACCGACGTTTGCGTAAGGATTGACCCCGGATAGTTCAATCCTATTAGAAGCTAATTGAGCATTACCCGTAGGATTTTTGTGCCTCCTTCGACTGCAGTTCTTTTGCCGAAATGCAGCAAACACGACTCCGCAACATTATTTGAGAAGAGCAAGGACCTCCAATCTGCGCCCGTGCAAACCTCATTTAGACAGTCTCCCGCCTCGATGCGCCATCATACATTGATGTCCTATTAGGATGTGCAAAAATTGCAATCTCAAACTGCAAATTAACCCATCCAAACACAAGCATAGAATGTCAACCTGTACTTGATCATGTTAGTCCAACTTCTTCAGTCTGTAGCTTCATGTCTACGAGGCACATGAAAGGAAGCATCACAGAGTATACACGTAAACAAACAACAATGCACAAGTCTCTTAGACGATGCGCACCAATTAATATGTACAAAAATATTTCTGCGGCTTCGATACAAGTTTCGCATCGATAAGTCGCAGAATCATAGACTTCTCAATAGATTCGCCCATATGAGTTGGTCGAGCCAGGCTCGGACCGGGCTCGATACGAGGGCGCACTAACAACCGCACCGAACGAATGACCGGCGGTCCAACTTGACCCGAGCCATACCTTTTAACGTAGAACTCCTTTTTCAAACTCGCCTTCTCTGGATGCCTATCGAGCATGGTAGAGCGCGCAAAACTCGTGAACAGTTCTATGGTTTGGTTAGATAGAAAAGGAAAAAGACGGTGCAACGACTGCCATTGGTCAGTGACCCAGAGACCATGCGAAGGAGCGGTAACTCTAGCAAAACCTCCCGAAGCGTCCACGAGAGCAGAGCGGCCTTATTGAGAGAGAGAGAGAGAGAGAGAGAGGGGAAAGAAGAAACGAAAACCCTGCAAAAGCCTCCGGCAATGGCGTCTTCGAAGGTGGTCTCCAGGTTGTCCTCTCGGTTGCGCCCTCTCTCATTCAAGCTCAACCAGTCCCCGCTCCCTCCCTCAGCTCCGCTCCCCTCCTCCGCCTCCGCTTCCGCTTCTTCCAGGCGCTTCTCTCGCGCCTTCTCACGGTAAAGAAATGACTCGAATCGCGCTGGCTGCATGAGCGCTCGTGCTAATTTCGACGCGGAAGAAGCAAAAGCGTCCGTCTTTTCGCTACTACTGTGCCGGGCACTCGTTTTGACTTCCTGGGTCGTCCCCAGATTCACAGCGTGTGTTTGTTTGTGATGGTTTTGGGTGGTGCCAGGTTGCCCTTGGAGTTGAGCGGCGGCGTCGAATCCTTGATGCCTCTCCACAGCGCCATCGCCTCGGCGAGGCTCCAGTCGAGCTTGGCAATGGGGTCCCAGAGCTGGGGATTAGTGCCTCAAGGTCCGGTTACACTGTCGCACTATATCTTCTTCAAGTAATGTTTCGATTGTGTGGTAACGGGTAAATTGTGGATTTTGGTGATTGCTGAGAGCTAGGCAATACTGATGTATGTCTTGCGGTTTTGGTTCCCTAAGCATTGTCCACTAAGATGGTTTAGATTGTCACAGTAACCAGATCTTATATCATCTTTTAAGAACTTCTTTATCGGCATAGGATACGCGTATCATTTTTTGGATGACAAAGGATCCAGTTACGTGGTGTGGTTGTGATAGAGTCAAACATGATCCCCCCCTCATCCATGGAGCGCTTCTCGTCTTCATTTGTAGATTGGGTGTATAGTTCTGTAAATAAAGTTTTCCTCTTTTTTTGGAGAATGAATGTTGTTGATGAGTGACAAATTAAATTCGAAATAAATGTTTAGATCTGACTTTATCTTGTCGGAGGATTGAAGATAAAATGTAAAAGGGTACTTTATAATCTAGAAATGGCTTGTGGATGAGGAAGATTGTTGGAAGTACCAAGCAGGGTGCTTGGCTTCATCTGCTTAAAGTAGATGCACGATTCGGTCACTTTGGCTGCTTGTTTCCTTCAATGTACTTAACCCCCTTTTGTTCTATCTTTTGGATATTTCTTCTTTTGTTTGCTGCTTTCACATGGTGTCCAAAGCTTCTGCATGATATAGATAGTTTAAATGACAATTTATAGTTTTTTATTGAGTGATGTTCATCTTTCATATAAAACATCAAAGTCTGTTTTTTAAGAAGTCTGGGCAGGCTTTATCGCATGATGTGGAGATGTCTTCGTGACTGATCAACTTTTGTAGCTTTTTTAAGCAATTATTCAATAATTCTTCTCTGGCCAAAGAAAAAAGAATCAGTAGTTCCTCAGCATTTGTAATTGGCAGTCACCCATAGCATGGGGGCAAGGAAAAGGATCGCTATCACTTTGGTTAGTTGGCGTGGCTGCACACAAGTGGCCTTGCACTCTAACCTGGTGGAGATGGAATTTGATCCATACTCTTTTCAACAGCATCAAGTTTTCTCTGTTTATGGTTAAAGCTTCTGTTCTCTGCCTTGTGTATCCTGGCTGGAGCTTGCTCATCTGGTCCATAAAAGAGATGAATCTGTTTGAATGTGATTATAGGCTCTTTCTTTTCACCATAATCTGGAAAGTCTTTCTAATTGGCTAAGCGCATTTAATCTTGCCTTCAAGACTTAAATTGATGGGATATCTTGTCCAACTATAGGCACATGCATCACTCGTTTTTGTGCCGAGCAGCTGGAAATGTTTTATGAAGGGTTACATTAACCCGGTGGAGATGGAATTTGACCCATACTCTTTTTCACAGCATCAAGTTTCCTCTGTATATAGTCAAGCTTTTGCTCAATTTCATTGATGCTTAAAGTTTTACCACTTGTTGAAATGAATGTGGAGCTGCCTGTGGAATTATCTCTGCTCTTTTCTATGAGTTACTGCGAACCATTGGAGTTTGTAGTGGTTCAAGATGAATGGTACATCAAAAATAGTATATTGATTGTTGGAACCTGTGTTTTGCATGCATGCTTGTTTAGAGTGTCATTTCAGTCAGGCTATTTATAAAAACACAGAACAGTTTCTCGTCACTGCTCAGAGACAACAAGAGCAACTTTTGTTGTTGTGAGATGTTCTCTGCCTTTGTGTGTCCTGGCTGGGCTTGCTCATCTGGCCCATAGAAGAGATGAATCTGTTTGGATGTGATATATGGCTGTTCTGTTTCTGTATTCCTTCTAATCCAAATGCTGTATTTAATCTTGCTACTAGACGTAAGTTGATCAGATATCTTGTGTTACTAGAGGCACGTGCATCACTCATTTTTGTGCAGAGCATTTGAAAATGATATGTGGATTATTTGTATGAGGTAATTGAAATAAAGTCGGCCAATCTGCACTCGTAGGACATGAATGATTCTTGACAATACTTTCCTCTGTCCATCTTGCAGGAATTTCTATGCCTTTATGACAGTCTATGAGAGCAGCGACTTTTTGAGGCAACCGCTTTTTCTTGGTTAGGGATGCAGATGGCATGTTGAGATTTTTTCTTGAGTCTAGTTTAAACAGTTCAAACTAATGAACGATGCTGGTAACTTCTACAAAGATCTGTCTCTCTTCCTCACCATCAATCATCATACTCCTTTAATTCCTATGCAGAAATGATGCATGAGGATCTGGTTTAACTTTGATAAGGAATGAGCGTGACTTTTTGCAAACTGCCAAACCGGTGTTGTAGAATTTTGCCTTTCTTTTCCTTCCATTATGGGAATATCTTTCATTTTCCAATAGCTCAATCTGTATGGTCGCTGGTCATCGAACATATAGATTTCAGCGCAATTTTAGGTGACATATTTTAGCAGTTGAATATTACGCGTAATCGGATGGTCACAAATCGTTAAAGAAAAAATCGTCCAAAGTTCTCTGTTGTAAAGCTAGATAGTTTAAGGTAACTCATCTTACTCTACTTAGCATCTAATAGCTCATATGATGCTCTCCAATAGAAGTCATGCTAATGCTCTCTTTCCTGTTTCTTTTTCCATTTTAAGAGGATGCATCTTCATTTAATCATGTTTCTTTCTGCAAAGAATAATTTATCAATATTTCAGTTAAATAAAGTCTTGTTCTATTACGCTTTTTGGTCTTGGCTAGCTAAGTTATAACTAAGAAATCTTCTTTGTATAAGTTATTTAAACTATCTCAGTTATTAAGGACTTGGATTCTTGAAATTGCAATAGTCAAACACAGCCTCTGAAAATCAAAAACATGCAGTGAAGATAATTGTGCGTTTACCAGTATATCCCCCTCCTACACAAAAATTAGAATTCCGCATTACTCATTAGCCAATTGATGATAAAGTTCTCGAGCTAATTAGTTACATTGATAGCTTTCAGTCCAAAAAAGAGACTGAGTAGAGGCAGAACAGATAGAGTGGACTCTATCAAGAATGAATCGGACACCAAGACTTCCCTCGGAGGATTTACCAGTCCCTCAAAAATTCTACACAATCTGCGTATTTACATTTGATATGCTCTTACTGTACTCTACATGTTCAAAATCCGAATCTCTCTCTTTGCCTTTTTCCTCTTTTTGGTCTCTCGTCTTTCTCTTCAGTGCCGAGCCGTCGGGCTTCTTAGCCCACTCAAGTTCTCAAGCTTCTCTAAATAGGAAACCTTCTTTATACTAGGAACATTTGGTGATCTGCTCACAACATGTCCATCGTCATCTACAACAAAACTTTCTAAATTGCTTATGGAGCTATCCTTCTTCACCGTGCTCTCTTCCTTCCCGAATTTCCAACCCATGAAGTCGGACAGTGTCTTTGAATTTGGTGTTTCTGCAGTTTGCAAGGCCTCTGCCTCTTCCTCGTCATTTAAGGGTGACTGGTCAGGTGCTGCCAGTGATGGATTTTGGGCCAGAGAGTCTGCGTAAAGGACATCCTCTATTCTCGAAATTACTGTGAATGCCAAGCTCTCTATGACTCTTGAGTAACTCTCCAGGATTGACTGTCCCACATCCTGTCAATATTAGATGGTTTTAGCAAGGAGAAGGTCGTGCAACAGCACCAAACAAAAGTATTGGCTAACAAACATAGTTTCTATTTCTGTTGTGAGCAAATGCATAGGTAAACTTGCAGAGCGAGAGTTAATGGTGAACCAATGAGAGTATGTGGAAGTACAATAAGTGGCTCTTGGATTTGTTTCCTTCAACGGTCTATTTCTGTTAAAGAAGTTTCTTTCGAGGATGTTCTGGCCTGTAGATTGTCTCTAAGGATTTTACTGCACTAGACATTTTGTTCTTTACCTTGTTAAATTGGATTTTCGAGGTGTCGAGCGAGGACTGTGGTATCCCGGGGAACCGCTGTTTGAGAAGGATGAGGATGGTCTCAGCTCTCTCTTCAAAGAGTTCCCTCTTCTCCAAGCTTATAGCTGATCCCCATGGTGACTTCCCGTCCTTCTGGTGCATCTTCCGCATCCAGATCACAATGGAGGCCTCGATCTTGTCCTTGAGGTCCAGGACTTTGTGTTCTGTTGATAAGTCCATGGTGGACAAGAATTGATCAGGATCAAAGTACTCCACTGTGATGCACTTGTAGATTGAATCACCAAGGCTTGCTCTACCATTCTGCCCAAAAATATTCACAATTTTTTAGTTTAGATCTTCTAAACCCGAGAAGTTGTCTGCACAATGAAGCCAATAGGATCATTGTTTTATTCTTTTGCCTTCAGATAAAGAATTACTAATCTTATGTATAGTCAGGTGATATACTGCGTCATCGAATTATTAATTGGACTACGTGTTTGTCCTACCTTAGGGAGGGACTCGATGTAGTCCTCAGGAATCGACATTTCTGACAATACTTGAGCATTTATGGCCATTGCTGCTTTTAGAACTTGGTTCACTGATTCCTTCTGGAACAGCAGCCATTTCCGCGAGCCATCAGATAGGCCTTCCGGAGGAACTTTGACAGTCGGTAGCCACCATTTATCATCTTCCCTCGGTGCTTTCCCTTTCTCAGATTCTTCAGCATTTCTAGAGACATACCAGAACTCATTTTGACCCCCAAAATTGTCCAGATAGCCCTGTTCATAATCATAAGAATCCATGTTAATACAGCTTTGAAGATATTTTTCTTCCTTCTTTCTTAGCAAGTCAAGCCATTGCAGGAACTGACTATTAGCATGGCGTCGAGCTTGCGCAGCGCTGGGATGTTCATGTGCAGATCGTTTCTTTGTCGCGTTACCATGACCTGCAAATTGGGATTTGCACTAGTCAGGAGTGGTTAAGGAAGAGATTTTCAAACAATGCATTTCCGAGAGAGAGAGAGAGAGAGAGAGAGAGAGAGATGACCTCCATGTTGGTTCCATCTTGGGACTTTTGCGTCGAGGGAACAAATTCGACGATGTGTTCAGTCACAGATAAAAGCCAGTCGATTTCTTTTCTCCATCTAGCCTTCCTCTCTGGATTCATTGGCTCTAGCCGTCGTTGCTCTCCGAAAATGGAAGCTGCATTAATACAAAACAAAGCATGAATTGCCATGTATTTTGTGCCATTTCTCAATTATAAAAGCAGAAGCCCAAAATTGAAAATCTGTCGGAAGAATTGAAAATACCAGCAAGATTTGTGATTGCATTTGACAGAGCCAAAGCTGAAGAAACACCCTTTCCACCACCGGACATGTCCTCACCCAAGAGCAGCTTGGCGAATCTTTCCTTCATCAGCTCCATGTCTGCAAGCAAAAGAACCAAACGTCAATCCAAATCACTAGTTTCTCACCAGCATTGTCATTAACATTTTTCCCTTGGTTTATCATTTGTGTTCACCTTTTATAATTTATCCCGATATTTCAGACTGAATTTTTCAAGAATCAATGATTTAGGCAAATTCAGATAGGTCAACAGAGGGAAGAAGTCAAATTGTGGGTATGCCTATATCCCGTGCTTATGTGTTTTTACCTGATGATGATGCCATGGCGGGTGAGCCAGCTGTTCTTGCTTCATCTCCTTCAAGGCCCGAAACAGGATCAGTACTCCGATCGAAAACCCAACCAATGTCTTGGTTCTCCATCAATTCCGCGGTTCTTGAGCCTGGGCTTCTGAACTGAAGCCCATCCGCGACTCCGTTGTCGAGAACCGCATGGCCTTGGTTGTGCCGGTCGAATATGCGCTTGAAATGGAAGGACTTCGACTTCTGCATGCTACGCTCGTGCTCGAGGGCCCGAACCATTGATGACTCGATTTAAAACCTCTTCTCGGTTTCTCTGGAAGAATTGCAAGACCTGTAGAATCTGCAACAGGTGGAGGATGAAAAAAGGTGGGGAGAATGAAGGGGAACCGGGAGATGGAAAGGAGAACAATTATGCAGATGGGTCTTGTTTTGTTGATCTTTTGCAGGAGTTATGGGGTTGAGAACTGAATTGGTTTGTCTGAATGGGGATGAACATGGACGTGGGGTGCATGTTTTTTGTTGTTGGTCTTTCAGGGAGGGAGAGAGTGACATGGTGGGAGGGTTGGTTTTGGGAATGGATGGATGGGAGGGTCAATGCTTACCAAGAAGCCCGGCAAAGACATTCATCCATAACTAAAATAGGTAGCTCTCTCCCTTAGCGTTTACCTTTTCATGCTCATCTAATCATCACTAAGTAATATATTCACCATTAGTCTTGTCTAAATTCTTATGTAGCATTTATGTATTTTGTGCTCACTCCTCCGAAATTCTCTCTTCCATGAAAAAGTAATTTGTCGTGTCAATGTCATTATTTGCTAATGAATTAGTTGTTTTAATATTGTAGACGGAACTTGTTAAATGAAAATGCACATCGATAATGGGGTAGTTCGTTTGAATTAGCCAGTTGATGTGTTGTAGTTATCAACCTTTACATGAAATACCACCCTTATTCTGAGTGACTTATCAACATTTATTCGATTAAGTTATCAATTAATTTTAAGCGACTAATTCTTATTCAAATTACTTATCTACCGTCCATCGATTGTTTCAACATAACCAGCTTTCGCAACAATCGACTGACTTTTATTTGTGTGTTTTATGAACGTTTAAAATCAATTAACTTCTTTATTTACTTCCCAACTTTTTTTAATTAAAAAACCAACTAGTTTAGATTACTAACTCTTTACTATCTTTTATCTGCATATTCACAATCATTTTATTTCAATTGCTATCGTTATTTGTGATATTTATCAAATTATTTTCGAATAAGTTACAAAGTTGTCTATGATTGCTCACTCTTACTTGAGTTGATTACCAATGTTTGTTTGTTCATTTTGAAATTACCAACATTTCAAATGACTTATCAACTTTGATTTGCATAACTTACTAACGTATTTTTATTACTAACTCTTGTGTCAAATTACCAAACTTAACTCAAGCTAATTTACCAACCTTTTTTCCTATTAAGTTACCAACTTTTGAGTCAAGTGCCGATATTGTTCGGTCGTTTCAAAATTACCCACTTTTAGAACAACTGTCAACTTTTATTTGCGTCAACATTCTTAAGTTATCAACTCTTTTGTCAAATGACTTTCTAAATTTGAGTTACTTATCAACTTTTTTCCAATTAAATTACTAACTAATTTTATATTATCAACTCTTATATGAGTCACAAAACACCATTTATTTGGTTCTTTGAGATTACCAACTTTTGTAAACTACTTGTCAACTTGTATTTACAAAACTTACTGGGCTTCCTAACTTACCAACTCTTATATCAGATTGCTAGTCAATTACCAACATTTATTTCGTCGTTTTCGAATTAACAACTTTCACAACAACTTATCGACCATTTCTGTAATGTCTACCTCACTTAATTAGTTCCGTGCTGATAATTCCTTGAGCATTAGCAGGAAATTTTTTTGGCCAACAGCATTAGCAAGCCTGAATTTGGAAACCTTTTTCGTCAAACTATTTGGATTCTATCCCTTTAAAAACTATGGCATAGAACTAGATATCAACTAATTGGCTAGCTAAAAAGACAAAAAAAATAGTGGGAGTGTACTTATGTCCAGATTCTCGAATTTGAAGCTATATTACTTGTCATATGATGTGTTGAATTAACTTTCTAGTTAGAATGTTTGCCACCCTTATACGCATCTTTTTCGCACTTGGCCTCTACATGTGATTATGGAATCCATGACTACGTGCAATTGCTAGATATGATTAATATGAAATATCTTGAAATGGAAGTCATCTTGAAGATTGGTCAAAATTTAAAAATGTAAAAAAAAAAGTCACTTTTAAATATTTGCTGAGCAAAAACGATTCTGCTAGAAACAATTTGAAGGGTTGGTGTGTTGCTTAGGGTGCGTATGGTAACGTTTCTATTTCTGGAAATAATTTCTTTTCAGAAATGGTTTTTTCTATTTCTATTTCTTGGAAGAGTTTCTGAGCAAAATAATGCGTTTGGTAACTGCACAAAATTTCTATTTCTAGAATAGAAATGTGTTTGGTAACTGCACAAAATTTCTATTCCTGAAATAGAAAAAGAAACAGAAATGCGTTTGGTAACTGCATAAAATTTCTATTCTCAATTTTTTGCATTCAAATCTATATCTTTTATTTAACTATAAGTGCAAGTTATAAATGAAAAAAACCAATAAGCATGATTTATAGGTTTGTCTAATCCTTTTTAGGGGCTTAAAACCCCTTTTAATCCCTAAACTAAGGAATCTTAAAAAATACCACTTGGGCACCTCAAAAATTTAAATTTCACTCAAAGTGAGTGGTCACAGGTATTCTAAGTCATTATGTGAATTTTTTTATTTTTTTGGGGTAAAATTTATTAAAATTTTTTACTTTCCTTAAATCTGTTTCTTTTTATTTTTCCGAAAAATTTTTATGAAATTTTTTTAATTTTTTCAATTTCGGAATTTTGCAAATATTTAAGGGTTTTATGAGTTTTTCTGATTTTTATGGATCTTTTGAGAATTTTTTTGATTTATATGAATTTTGGGAATTTTTCAATTTTCTAATTTTTCATGGGATTTTCTGAAATTTTTCTAATTTTTATGAATTTTCGGAATTTTTTAATTTATTTAAAGCCATTATGTGAATTTTTTATTTTTTATTTTTTTTGGGGAAAATTTTATTAAAACTTTTTACTTTCCCGAAATTTGTCTCTTTTTATTTTCGAGAAAGCTTTTTATGAATTTTTTAAAATTTTTTAAATTCGGAATTTTGCAAATTTTTATGGGTTTTCTGAGTTTTTCTGATTTTTATGGATTTTCTGAGAATTTTTCTAATTTTTATGAATTTTTGGAATTTTTTAAATTTTTAAATTTAATTAATTTTTTAAAATTTTTTTTTATTATTTTTGCCGAGAATGGATCAGATCGGTGCTTTGAGACGGTTTGCAGACGACGGAGGATGAAGGAGGAGCTGAGGTTGCGGCTTGAGGACCGGACCTTTCTATTTCTATTTCTATTTCTAGGAACAAAGAAGTAGATTTTTCCTACTTCTTATTTCTACTCTAAATCTATTTCTTGGTCACTTTTCTATTCCAGGAAATAGAAAAATAAAATGTGTTACCAAACAGATTTCTGTTCGTTTTTTGTTCCAGGAAACAGAAAAATAGAAAAATAGAGAAACAGAAGCGTTACCAAACGCGCCCTTAAAGACTCCATCATGTCAACATCATGACTTATGAATCCATGAGTTGATGTTCGGATTAAGAATTCATGGAGTGACATTCATTCCCAGATTAATTTTTGTTGAGATTTTTAAGACACTAACGTTATTGACAGCACTTTCCCTGTTAAAATGTCTGTTGATCCGTCTGAAGAAATTAGCAAGAGCTCTTTGATGCTTGAATGATGCTTAGGGAAATTTCCATTTTTTGTTTGATTTCACGGAAAAGGGGCTCCTTTGCCTGTAAGTTTCCTCTCACTGCACTAAAGTGTCCACTTTTACATTGAGACCCACTACCATGTGTAATTGCTAACAATCATGGACAAAGGCAAGATTTCCCTTGAAACCATGCATTTGGAAATTTAAAGTGAAAGTCCAAAAGTCTTAAATGTTAATTTTTCTTTTGGCCAGTAAAGGTCTTGATGTTGGTATTCATACATTTTTCCCCTAATAGAGAAATCCTAAGGCAGGTCCGAATTCCTCGAATCTTGATAGATAAGATTAATCGCAACGGGTGAGATTCGTCCGAACTCGAACCTAGATGGATCAAGTTTACCATAGTTATAAATCATGTCAGATGATCGACAGCTGAGATTGTGCCTTGGTTCATGCAAATCTTTCTCCTTGATTGTCCCTTTAGCAAGTTTGACGTGGCCTGTTCAATTTTATTGCATAGGTTCGCATGCGTCTTTAGCACCCTCCTCGATTTCTTTATCCCTCTGTGTCAATCAGCTCTTACTGATTGGATTGCTCCACATAAAAAAGATTTTCAGATACTTCTCAAAAACGACACGTTTTCATTCGTCCAAACACCGTTGTGCTATGAAGTTAGATCATTCCATCCATCACCAGTTAACCATTATACAAATCATTTCACCTTGAACAAAATGAAGTAGTTATGTATTGATGATGACCCCCCACCAACACAAGCACTGCCTCTCTGCTCTTTTGGCTAAGCAACATCGCAACAGGGGCATCACTTGCATTCAATCCCAACAACCATATCGAACCATGGACAGCATCAATTTGAGACGCCATTAACAGGGAGGGCCCTGTTGTACCTAGGCGCCCGTTGCCACCAGTGGTGCCTGGGTCCAGAGCTCAGTGACGAATCAATGCTCTCTCTCTCTCTCTCTCTCTCTCTAGTGAGTGATGAGCCTTCCTCTCTGCTTTATATATTCGGTCTCTCCACTGGCTACGAAACGGTATCGGTTGGGATTCTTTCACCTCTCTCTGGTGTCTCTTCGCTTCCCCTTTCGGTACTCTCTAATCTCTTCCGTGGGAGTGTAAAGAGAACCCCATGTTCTTGTTCTTCTCTTTAGCTCACTGAAACAGAGGTTTGAGCTTTTGGTCTTTTCCTTTTCTGGGAAAGAACCTGCAAATTTCAAGAATTTCTGCACCTGGCAGTGATAGTTCGCATCAGAAAGTTACTTGAACTCTTGGGTCATCACCAATTCGTCGTCTTTCTTGGAACCCTCCAACCAAATTGTGCTTTGCAAGATGGTGCAGCTACACTCCAAGTCCGATTCTGATGTCACGAGCCTAGACCCATCTTCTCCAAGATCCCCAAAGCGCCCAGTTTACTACTACCAAAGCCCTTCAGGAGAGTCCATTGATGGGGATAAATCGTCCCTCATTAATGCTACCCCTGCATTTAACAGCCCCATGGAGTCTCCTTCTCATCCCTGCCATTCTCGGGGCTCTTCGGAGAGCCGGTTTTCAGGGCCGTTTCAGTCTTCTCATTGGACCAAAGGGAGTAATGGGAAGAAGAGGAATGAGAAGGATTGGCCTGAGTGTGATGTGATCCAAGAGGAAGGTGATTATAAGGATGTGTTTGGGGATAATGGGCTTTCAAGAAGGTTTCAGGTGCTGATGGGTGTTCTTGGATTTGTGGTGATTTTTGGTGTTTTTTGCTTGATCATTTGGGGTGCTAGCAGGCCTTACAAAGCTCAGATCAGTGTTAAGGTTTGTCAATATATATGTTTTTTTTAATATTATTTGGTTGCTAATCAGTTAAGTCATTCTGCATCTAGACAGATACTATATTTTATAGCTGGGCATCTTGTCTTGTTTAATATATTGGTCATATTCTTGATTCAGAATCTTGACTATTGATCGAGTTCATGTTTTAATTAGTACCAATACGGTTTAATCTAGTGCGACTCCTGCAATGTTTTAGTAATTAAAGACGGAATCAATCAGCTATTGTTTTTTTTTTTGGGTAAAGATCAATCAGCTATTGTTTGTATATCATATTTCCATAACATTGGGAAGAGCTATTAAGCCTGACCATTTGTTCAATTTGAGCTTCAGTAGGAATTGAGTTCTCAAATCTGTCCTTGCAGAGAGCGGAATGTATGGCCATAGCATTTCTTGTGGCTTTTCCCAGGACAAAACATAAGATCTCGCTTTTGTACTGTCTTTAGGAACTGAAGATCGTGATTTATCTGGTGGATGAGTGTAAATTGTCCATTTTCATAAGCTTTTGCCTTTTCCTTTTGCAGCAAACAAATTTTAAAATGTTAGCAAGCACGTACTCTACTTGGCACAGTTTATTAGTTGCTTTTGGAGGTTTTAATTTTCTTTTGAAAAGAAGAAGGAGAAAAAAGGGAAGGATTTTCCCGCATCCATTGAAGGGTTAACAAAAGGAAGAAGCTCTCTGTTTGTCATATTTTATAACGCCCTTTGGGCTCCTCAATTCTCTGATATAGTCTGGAGAAAATTTATGACCGTAGAATGTGACACACGAGGCTTTCTGCCTGATATCCTCTCTCTCTCTCTCTCTCCCCCACCCTCCCTACGAGACACACACACACCCCCACACCCCAAAGACACGAAGCAGAGTTTTTTTCACTAAAATGCAATAATAATTGGTGGATGCTGAATCTAAGTTTCATTTCCAGCAGTTTGGATTTGGATTTTTTGGGGCACTTCCTCTGTTCTTATAATTTCTAGGATAAAACTAGTCACTCTTTTGATGATCACTCATGCTTTTCCCATTAATAGGTGCTTGAATGTGAACATCTTCGAGCATGTAACTTCGCAGGAATCGGCTGTCAGGGAGTGTGAGGCTTCTTAGACATCTACTTGTTCTAGGTTGCCATTATCGTATTTATGTCAAGTTTAAGATTCTTAAAAGTGTTTATTCAAAGGGCTACCTGCATATTTTACTATGGATTTGAGAATGCAGAATTTGGTTTCTGGCTTTCCAGTTTCTTCTCAAAAAGGTTGCTTTCCCAGAAAACGCTTTCTGGATTCTGATCTTCAGATCATTTCGACTCTGTGGACAACGAGTTTTTGAGCTTTGTTTTCACATTAGTTCTCATGATAATCATTTCTTCGTGCAAAAAATGGAGGAAAGAAGATTTTGCTTTTCGTTTTTGTCTAGGAAGTGTGCTTTGTGATGTCTTCTGCTTCTGTCGACTGTCTTCTGTCTAGACCACTGGCCAGAAGGGTAAAGGTGTTTCGGTATTCATACCATTCTCTCTCTCTCTCTCTCTCTTCCTACAGAGCCTCACAGTGCACAACTTCTATGTTGGGGAAGGATCAGATTTGACCGGAGTCCCGACTAAGATGGTGACGATGAATTGTTCAATGAGGATGACCGTGTATAATGAGGCCACATTTTTTGGCATTCATGTCAGCTCTGCACCTGTCAATATAATGTTCTCAAAGATTGCAGTTGCAACCGGTCAGGTAAGAATTCCCAACATCTTCTCGTGCGTGTGTTTCAATCACATGGCTATTATAATGTTGACAAGACGTAGACGGCATTCTGAGAAGTGAAATTACTCGTTGTCTTTCTTGCTTCAAGATACATTCATAATTGACTCCATTTCTTAGTCAAAGACGATCTTGGTCTTTCTTGGCGCGTGAAACATGTCGAATTGCCTCAACCGCTACTTGCTAATGTGAACACATTGCTTGATTACAGCTTAAAAAGTATTATCAACCAAGAAAGAGCCATAGGACCGTGGCCGTGGTCCTTGAGGGGGATAAAGTTCCGCTTTATGGAGCTGGGGCGAGGCTAACCGACTCTGACAACAATGGAGTAGTTCCGTTGACCTTAGTATTTGAAGTCCGATCGCGAGGGTACGTGGTAGGGAAGCTCGTCAGATCGAAGCATGGAAAGAGAATATCTTGCTCTCTTGTTGTGAATCCACGTAGCAACAGAATCATCAAGTTTAAGAAGGGTTCATGTACATATGACTGATCAGTCTAGATTGATCCACAATTCCTCAGTGAAGGGCTCTCTCCAACGGCGAGGGAACTCATTTTAGCTATCAGCTTTGCTTACTTTCAGTTATCCGGTTTTAATAGCCCTTTTAGAGGAGAAAAAAAGAGTGTTCTTTGGATACATAGCTTACAATGGAGTGTGAAATGTACCGGAGCTTAATTTGTATTGTAAAGCAGAAAAAATGCTGTACCAGCAGTGGAATGAGTTCGGAATATAAACAACATTGAAGAACTATTTGTGCTCTCTTCTTTGTTGCAATTATGACATCATAGCTCCAAAAATTTGCAATCTCTTCGGATTAATTAGCTCATGAGATCTCCAGAGGCGGTGCCACTGAACCCTTGCCGAACCCTCTGGCTGATAACAAACGATATAGCTAACTAGATATTTAGACACAAAAAATCTGAGCCCATGACTGCCCAAGCAGCAGATGCACTTCTGATCTAACGCTTCCATTTCTCATTGTAACATCAATTTTTATCAGTTTAGGCCCTACCAATAAATAAATACAAGAGGCATGGACAAGAAAAGCAATGAGAGTTACTTCACCCTATAGAATCATATACTGAAAAAATGCCACTCTTCCCTCGTTGAGTGGAAGCCTCAGGCTGAACCTTACTGTTCAGATGGTGAAATGGTCTGTTGCTTGTCTACAGCACAGCCTGTTTCAAGAACTGTTCCACCAATTCTATTGGGTGGCCAGTAGCGAAATATTGATCTTCCTATTATATTCTTTGCCGGAAGTGGCCCCCTGTGCAGATAATCCAACATATTAGCAAAAAGCGGGCGACTTTTGGTCTTGATGTCATGAAAAAACAATTAGGACTTCAAAGGATCAGGTGGTCTTACCATACATGCGAATCATAACTGTTGTTACGATTATCTCCCATCACAAACACTGAGTTCTCTGGCACACGCTGGCAAATGGATTATCCGGATATGGAAGTCAGGTACAAAGAGTTAATCTTAAATAACCAGCTAAAGAATAGGATTGGATTCCTATTTAGAGGAAAGAGAGATTATGCGATTCAAAGAGTGCACTAACTATCACTGTACTCACAATAGGTGTCATGTTGTACGAAGGTGGTTCAAGAATGAAACCCTCGTTTCTCTCAACTCCATTAACAAAAAGTTTTCCCGCACGAACCTGAAATAATAGCAATTTACATCAAACTCCAGTCCTGGAAACCAGACGCAGAGAAGGCAGAAAGAATATATTAAATCAATTGAGTGAATCCCTTAGCTTAAGATATAGTTTATTTCGCATGCATCATTAAAGCCAATTAGTCCAGGTAAATCTTTCACAAAGAAATTTAAGTTTTTACCAGAAAAAAGGGGGCGGTAGAAAATGACAAAATACATGTATGCTCAATTTGTATGAGGCTTTAGAGAACCCATTACAAGCATGCTATTATACATTATGCAAGGAGAAGATGATGATCTCTAATTACTCCTTGATCTTTTACGCATAAAACACACAGAGTACACAGAATATAAGAATCCACATTCATTATTTAGCAGCCTCACCTCAACAACATCACCTGCCTTTGCAACCACTCTTTTGATGAAAACATCATCATCAGTATATCCTACTTCCTGAAGAACCGGAGGACTTTTGAAAATCACTATGTCATTGGCACATGGCTTTCTAAAGTAGTATGAAACCTGGAAGACACAAGTACAGCAACAATTAAGATAAGTAACACCAAACTATTCTATCAAAGACCTGCCCGCACACTCTAGCTTCCTATGTCCAGTTAACTACCTTCTCAACAGAAGTCTGAATACAATCAATCACCACAGACAACTAGTTCTGCTTAACAAGGCAAGGACACTAAAAATATTAGTTCCAGCCAATATCACTCACTTCAGTATTAAAAGATCACTCGTATCTTATGTAGACCCAACATATTGACAAAAAATCAGGTGCTTTACTTTTCCCAATCATCTTCACAACTAAGTTAGCCTAGTTTCACACCACGGGAGACACGCCATTCACTTAACCAACAAGCCAATCTCTATGTAGTAATACGTACAATATCGATCTTTTCTTTGTCCCTTTTATCATGCAAATAGACCATAAATCAGGATGCTAGAATTTTTCCAAGACTGAATTTTCAGAGGACCAACTTTCCCTATGAATAAGAAATTTCCTGATTTTTGCACAACTACTGCTCAGTTTGTCGCATGGTGACTCTCCCGGTCTCGTTACCATGCTAAATGAATCATCATGTTGATCACCAAAAACACAATCTTTTCTGATTCTCATTTCCGGAGAAATCTCTTGCCTATTAGCTATAACACAGCTCAAAGTCTCAAACACCCAGCTCCAAGCAGTACCTCATCCACTGATAAACAACATTCTTCAAGTCAAGCTAATCCATGAACTCTAGAACAGTGAGAGCAACTTTACTCATCCAACGGATAAACAAGACGGCAAAGATCAACTTCGAACCAATACCTTCTCCGCCACAATCCGATCACCAACATCGAAAGTAGGATACATGGACAGCGAGGGGATGTACCTAGGCTCCGCCACGACCGACCTGAACGCCAACGAGATCGCGAGCGCCGCGAAGACCGTCTTCGCGTCATCGGAGGTGACATTCAACCAATCCGGCAGGAGCCCACCCTGCTTCTCCACCTCACCGTCATCCCCGCCGCCGCCGCCGCCGCCCCCGCCGGAAGCGTCGAGCGCAGTCGGCGGCGGCTCGGTCTCTTCGCCGGAGCCCTTGAGCGCCTCCTTGCAATTGAGGCGGCGGGTCCGAGCTCCGGCGGCGAAATGCGCGGGGTTGGGGCGCGCGGGTATCGAAATGGACGGGCCGACTGGCCTGGAGAGGCGGAGGGGGGCGAGGCCGGCGGTGGTTCCGACGAGGACGGAGGGATTTGGGGAGGTGCAATTAGGGTTTCGTAGGGATAAAGGAGAGAGAAAGTGCAGACACGCCATCATGTCTTTCTCCCTCTAGCAGAGCTGTGCGTGGAGTTTTTTTGCAGTTGTTAGTTAGAGGGAGAGAAGGAGAAAGGTAGAAGAAAGGTCTCTCTCTTAACGATTTTTTACTTTTCTTTCTATTTTTAATACTTTTCTTCTAAATGAATTTTTTGAGAAATTATGGGAAAAAAAATGTTTTTACACATCAGTATACGTATTGACAAAAAGAATACAAAAATTGGGTTAAATGTTAACATAAAAAAACAATTGTTAAGCATTTAAGTGTTTTTCATTCATAATAAGTAATGCAAAATGATTTACGTAGAAATTAGATCGAGCATGTATTTGTATGAAATGAATATTTTAATTGATGTCATTTATTACCCTCCTCATAAAATAGAAAAGCGTATCTTGAGCGAGCTCGAAATATATTTTCTCTTATGATTTTTTATTTATGTTATGAGGAAACCACATCGAAAATGTATAATTAAAAGTACTTTATTGCCATGAAATGAAAAGAATATACTATCTGTCATTAAGATGGTACTGATTACCTTATTCTATCTCTAAAGATCGACAAATTACAGTAAGAAAAACTATATTCCTTTGAAGAGAATTAACGGTACAAATGTTTGGCCGTGGAGGCCAACACTGTATGCATGGATCTGTAAACAGGATACCCCATAACAATTACATACAAATCGAATCAGAGCACCACAACCAAAGAGTGCAGAAACGAAAGCGAGTCGAAAACTGTTTCGTCCTCGATATCTACAGCTTGAAGACAAGGCATCAAATATGACATCGCCGCCAAATTCTGTGGAGAGAAGGGTGTTGGCATTGTCGCGGCAATCCAGTCAATGTAAGACCACCGTCCTGTACGAACTCACAAAGTGACCACAAAGCCTGACCTGACTCCAATGCTGCTTCCTGCATTGAGGCGGTTGTGCCCTGAGCGAACGCATGTTCTTCAGAAGGGCGGATTTCGTGGCCTTCCACATTTTCACAGACGAAGAAATCTGACCTTTTGGAAGCATTTTACTCCCAAGGGCTGTGGAGGATCCATCTTTGTCAGATATGGCCGAGCCCGATGTTGGCAAAGGATAGGAGTAAGAAGCGCCAAGCTTGTGCTTTTGATATATACTCTCCAAGCTATGCATAGCCATATTATCCTTCTTGGTTTTCAGCCGGTTGTCTAGTTTATCCTTGTAATTGTTCACGACTCTTTTGGCCTCCGGCACTAGACCGATTGCACGCCATGCATCCGCCACCAGCTGGATAGTGCTCAACTCAGGAAGCACACCCTTCTCTTCCATTGTTTCAAGCAAATCTTCAGCCTTCCACGGCTGTCTTGCTTCTCCGTATCCCCAGATAAGGGTCTCAAAGGTTTTCAAGTTTGGGGAAATGCCCACGTCACACATGTTCTTGTACACCCTCATTGCGTGCTGCATTTTGCTGACCGTGCACCATCCGCTGACGATGGTAGTGAAGATCACGACATTCGGGAATAATCCAGATTTCGCCATGGAAGTCAGCAGCCACTCGGCCTTCTCGGGTTCTCCGGCACGCGCATAGCCTTTGGCTAGGATGCTAAATGCATGGATGTCGGGTTCTATTCCAGCCTTCACCATGTCGTTGAATATTTCTTGGCATTTCTCCATAAGTCCTGCTGAGCTCCAAGCATTCATTATAGTGCTGAATGTTACGACATCTGGTTTTACCCCAAATTCTTGCATCAATGTCAGTGCCTGGCCACAATTTATGGAGATGAGTCTCTTCTACAACCACTTAAGTAATGTTTATGCTTCTATGTAATATTCAAGTTTAGTGAAAAGATTCAGGAAGTGCAAAGGCAATTCGCTTTGTATCTTCACAGGGAGACTTCATCAAGATGCCAAAAGAAATGGTTTATCAATTGACAACTCAAATGTCATAAGTTTACAGAGATGTCCAACGACATTATATAGAGAGGCAACATATCAACAATATGATGTGTTAAATAAGACTCACCTGATCTACGCCATCACTGTCGGTAATGTCTAGAAATCCTTTAATAAGTGAGTTGAAGACAACAAGATTCGGATGCACCCCAAGATCTTTCATTCTGTGCATGAACCTCATGGCTTCTGTCATGTTACCTTCTTTACAGTATCCGCTTATGATGATGCCACATGTACGCTCATTTGGCGTGACTTTGTTGTTCTGCATCTCGAGTATCATGCCCTCAGCCTTGCTCATCTCTCCGTTCTGCGCATGAGCTCTGGCCAATGTGTTGAAAGTGACAACATCAGGTTGCATGCCGGACCCGACCATTCTGTATACAACATTCCATGCTTCCGCGATATTGTTCTCGTTACACCAAGCTCTGACAAGAATGTTGTATGTCCTTTCATTCGGTTTCAAATTTTCCTCTCTCTTCATAAGCTCTAGTAGTTTCAATGCTTCTTCAGGCTTACCCACGATGCCGTACCCTTTAATTAGAGTATTAAATGTGCTTGTCGTAGGACTACATTCACTGTCCTTCATTTTCCGGAATGCTTTCATGGCTTCCCCAATCTTTCCAGATTCAGATAAAGCATTGATCACAGCGTTAAAGAATATTACGTCGGGCTTCAAGCCACTCTCTTCCACCTTAGAGATGAGAGCAGTGATGGAATCGAAGCGCTTCTGGACGGCAAAAGCGGCCAGGAGAGTGGTGTACGTTATGAGAGTTGGTCTGTGTCCTTCTTCTGTTAAGGTATTGAAAATGGAATGAGCCTCTTGAGGTTTCTTTCTTTCTATCAAGATGTTCATCAGCTTAGTTCTCGAATGAACCATCCTGCAACTGTTGTTGCCCAAGCAGACGAGGCAGCAGGATTGGTTTTGTAAGCTACTCGAACTTGAAACTGATTGAAAGTGATTGTCCTCTTGAAGAAGCCTTTCCTGTAAAAGAATAACAAGGAAAAGATCATAACTTGAACAACTTTTAATAGCAGCATAGCAAGGCGCAATGAGGTGTTTCTGAGAAACAAAATCGGGGAAAAACAGATGCATAGAAATAGTGAAGTCTGTCAGTGAGAAAGAGTTAATGTGATATACCATGATTGGAGACGATTGGACTTGCTTCTTGCTTGAAATGGTTCCCTCGTGCTGTTTGTTCATGTTGACAAAATGGCAGTACACACCGTGACCTGGTTCTTCTGAATCCACCCAACCGGTTGTTGAGCTTATTAGTGTACCAATGCATGCCTACTCAGATTCATTTGCGTGTTCCTATGCCATTCAGCCAGTGAAATTGTCTCCAAATTTCCAACCTAGTTCAGCGACTAGTGTGAGCAATACATTAAATGATCCTATCTGAGACAGTCCATGCAATGAACATAAAGTTAGTAACCAAGCTAATAATATTGACTGTTTTGCTCAGCATCTTGGAAGTAACATGAGAGGCCCTTCGAAATAAAACTTCCAATAAGGAATTTTCAGGACAATTAATCGTCAAATTACAACATTTGCAAGGCAGATGGTCAAATTCCGAATGGCAAGACAAAAGCCCTGGTGACATACTGAATGTGCAACAACCAAGCAAGCTTATACACAGCCTAAAAGCTAAATGCATAAAGCCTAATTGGATAGTTAAAAAAAGGGAAAACACGCTAAACTCGCAATCAGATGAGAAGAGTGCCAATTCACCAAGCGCCAAATCAAAAATGAAGACAACAGGATCGAGTTAGCTTTCCCTCCAAAAATTTGTAATCCATGAATATGCTAGAAGATTGAGCAAATTGAGAATTCCACTTCATTAACGTAGAAAGACAATATTACCTACTAAAAATTCCCCAATTTTTATTAAACAAGAACCACCATAGCCGTTGAAGCCTAAAGTTCAGCAAACTCATTTCCACATTCACCTCAACATTGTCCCCACTAATTCCACAGCCTCAGAAAGCGCAGCTAAGTGACAGAACACAACGGAACGTCATTTTGCCAGAACCCCAATTCAAAAAACTCGAGTAAAGAAGCAACAAATTCCACTACAAGCATCAAGAACGACCCAGAAACCAGTGGGAATCACCCGACGAGCCCCATTACTGTTTTCGAAATCATCACATGCCCGAGTGACGATTTTGCATGCAAAACATCCTCCATAAAAGCCACGATCAAAGAAGATTGAGAAAAGCAGTGAACTGGGCAGTACCTGTTGAGCTGAGAAGAAGCAGAGAGAGAAACAGAGGAGGGGCTGAAGATGGGCATGCATGGCCTCTTATTAACAGGGGAGAGAGAGGGGCGCATGGAGCCACGATAATCAGATTTCGCAGAAGCAAAAGAAATTGGAGGGTCAGCGAAAACGTTGGTGTCGGGCAGTGTGTGTTGCGGTATCCACCGGAGATTCTTATCCACAAATATTTATCGGAATATCTCGGATGAATTCTGAGGCTGTGGAAGTGGAAGCTTTAAAAACGAGCAGGTGCTGACGTGTGACTCCCTTATTCTTTTTTTTTTGGGTTAATACCGCGAAAAACTCTAAATTGATATACATGTGACAATTTTACCCCGAACTATTTTTTTTACCACAAAAAATCCCAAACTGGTACACCCGTGATAAATTTACCTCGAACTATTTTTTTGACCATCAAAAACTCCAAACTAGTATACTTGTGACAATTTTACCCCGAACTATTTCTTTGACCACAAAAAATCCTACACCGGTAAACCTGTGACAATTTTACTCCCGAACTAATTTTTTGACCACTAAAAACCCCAAACTGGTACATTTGTGACAAATTTACCCTCTGTTAGTGTCCATTAAATTATATTAATACCACAAAAAATCATAAATTGATAAACTTGTGACAAACAAATGGGTGAAATCCAAAATCGGTACACATATCAATTACCCAGTGTCATTAAACTTCGCAATTTGACAGTAAAATTTAACGGAAACTAACAGAGGGTAAATTTATCACAGGTGTACCAGTTTAGGGTTTTTGGTAGCCAAAAAATTAGTTCGGGAGTGAAATTGTTACAGGTATACCAGTATGGGATTTTTTATAGTCAAAAAAATAGTTTGGGGTAAATTTGTCACAAGTGTACCAGTTTTGGATTTTTCATGGTATTAACCGTTTTTTTGGTCAAAGACTCCCTTTTCGAGGGGTGGAAATTGTTCCACGCCGGTTTATATGCCACATGGATATTTTCTTTTTGTGTTTCCGAAGAAAGTGAATATTCCATTCACAACTTTTTTGCCATCTGGTGGTGCGAATGAGTCGGGTTGGATCGAGTCGGATCAAAAATGGCCAAACTCAAATAAATTCATTTAATCAATTTTGACTAATTTTCATACGATGCAAATATAGTAACCCATACCTAGATTTGTAAACGGGTGGATTAAGTTTGGACTGAGTTATAAATGGCCCAACCCAAATTGACAAATTAACCGGTTTATGCCCATTTATTTATAATGTAAATTTTTCGACTCATACCTTACCCTACCCATATTGTTAAAACACTTTCATATTTATAAAAACTTGTTTCTTATGGTTTTTTAAAAAATTTAAGTGCTAAAATATTTCCATGCAATTCAAATCTTCTAGACAATTTTTATATTTTGTTTTAAAAATTGAGGCTATGTTTGTTTCGTGAAAAATATGACATTTGTAGAAAATGTTTTCATGAAGTCATTTTCCAAGAAAATAATAATATTTTCCGATATTTGACTAAAACTTGAAAATAAACTAGATGATATTTTATGGGGATAGTCAGTTCCCGGTTTGGTTCCAATTGGGAACCGAGGATCGGACCATTTGATCCTAGGATTGGGAACCGAATCGAACTGGACCAATTAGTCCTAGGATCAGGAACTGGACAGGTGGTGCGATCCGGTCCAATGGAACAGGTCACATAAAATTTAGTTAACATTTTACTAATTTTTGTCAATGAATTTATATTAATAAACTTCATCTAGAGTTTAGTTCACATTTTACTAATTTTTTAAAGAAATAAAAAAAATACTTGTAATCAGTCCGGTTCGATTGAACTAGTTCCTCCTTAGAACTGGAAATTGAATCGCCCGGATACCGGTTCTACTTTTAGGAATTGAGAACCAGACTGACACTTTTGGGAACTAGACCCAACCGACTGGTTCAATTCGGTCCGAACAGTCCATTTTGCACACCCCTAATATTTTCTACTGTTTGGTTTGGAAAATCTAATTTGCTTTATCTCTGTGCACTCTTTTTAATAACTTGTATTTTATTTTTCAAAAAACTTGAATTTTTAATTATTTTTCTTTTCTTTTCTCTTTTTCTTTTTCTTTTTCTTTTTCCTTTTCCTTCATTTTCAATCGGTGGCCAGCGACGGCCAAAGCCGACTACCAACCACAGGCGAGGAACGAGCTCACCGATTGGGCAAGGTCGAGGCCAACGAGGCTCGAGCTGGCCGAGTCACGGTTTGGGAATTTACCTTCCGTTTATTATAAGTATACTAGTTTATGACTTTTCGTGGTATTAATTAAATTTAACAAAAACTAATGGAGGGTAAATTTATCACAAGTGTAGCGATTTAGATTTTTTTGTGGTTAAAAAATTAGTTTATGATAAATTTATCACAAATATATCAGTTTTTTATTATTAATTTAGAATAAATTTATTAAAATATATTAATTTAAAATTTTTCGTAATATTAATTTAATTATTTATTTTTTGTTAAACAAATGGAGCTGTGATAGCGAAGTCAAAGCTATCCATCTTCAAAAGATAATTGAAGGGAGGATCAAACTGAATATACCCTTTTTTCTTTGCGCCGCACTAGTCCTAGATTAGACTTAATCTTTAACACAGTAAAGAATCTTAAATAAAAAGAATCGGAATCCAACAGTTGTCCAACATAATTAAACAATACAAACCCATCTCATCGGGACAATCACCAATTTCCTATTCCAAAAAGAAAAATTCGCTGATAAATAATACAACACAACAATTGTTTTTAACCAATGTCTCCATCAATCCTTTTTTAAAGCACAAATCCATGATAATGGGGAGCTGGGGAAAATTCGCGACAAAGGAGCTTTAGAGCTAATTAAAAAAGTGAATTATAATGTATCAATTGATAACATAAGTTTAATATTTGGGAGTCCAATGCTGTGTTAAAGATTTTCCAATCTATAAATTTAAATGAATAGATATCGACCGGCGAGGGACATACGAGTTTAAAAATTTCACAAAAAGATTATGTCTGTAATGATAAATGAAATCTTGCAGCAATCCTTGAACAAGTAAAGCATTCGAGAATTCGATTCTCTCAAGTAATTTTACTCGGGAAAAAATTACTATAATTATGTAAAAGCGACAATTTTGTTCCTTTTTCTTGCTTTTGTACATTTATTGCGAGCGGTTCCTAATTGCCCCCCACATGATCAACCAACCCCATTTTTTTTTTGGCATGAACAGGCGAAAACTAATTCCCATTTTTTTTAAATCTTGTTTACTAAATTAAACCCAACAAAACGGACCCCACAAAAAAATACTTCACTAAAATAATTCTACGAAAATAATAATAATAATAATAAAAGCGCTATTAACCACTAATTGTGGATTAACGCTAATACCTTTCAGCGTAATCCCAAAAACCGAATGGTTAGAGATTTGCAGGGAAATGCTCTCTCTCTCTCTCTCTCTCTCTCTCTCGATATATAAGTAATAGCTCAAAACTCTCTCCTTTCTCTCTCTCTCTCTCTCTCTCTCTCTCGTTTCTCTCTCTAGAAATGTTGAAGGTGTGGAAATGGTACCAGAGCTGCCTATCGGTCCACCCCGTGAAGACGCAGGTCATCAGCTCCGGCGTCCTGTGGGGCGTCGGCGACGTCGCCGCCCAGTTCATCACCCATTCCACCGCCCGGAGGCGCCTCCAGGTTTCCGTGAGTTCCGTCGCCTCCTCCGTTGCCGGTTTCTTTCCTCTCTTTTTTTCCCGGTTCCCGGCGCTCCGATGATGTGGTTATCCTCTGTTCGCGTTCGATTGCGACTCTGTTCTTCGTTCCCCGCATGCGTTTTGCTCCGGTTGGATTATGCGGCGAGGCGCTTCGCTTCGCCGGAAGCAATGGTTCTGCGAATGGCGTTGTGCTGTGCGGCGCATTGTTGTTTTAACTAGTGTTAGGTCAATGAAGTTGAGGTTGGTCGCCATGTCGTTCCCTCCCGGGGGCGATTGATTTGAGGTTGAAGTAGATGTATCGACAGATGGGAGCTACTGAAGAGGTTTCTCTCCGTTTGACAGTTGATGTCCAATCCTGAATTGCATGTGCTAATTAGAGCTTTCCTGGTTTTCTTTCCATTTGGCAGTCGAGGATTAGTTAGTTACTTTGGCAGCATCGGCGCCACGTTGTCGTGCAAAGGGGAGGATGATTGACTCCAGGAATTTTTAATCCGTGACTAGTTTTTCCTTTCAATGCCGAAACAGACTTTTTCTCTGGATTATGGTACTGTCTCAGGGGATTATGGGAGAAGTCTAAGTTAATGGTTTCGGGGAAAGTAGATATCATATTCACAGCGACCGCAGTGCTTGTCATCTTTCAGAAGGGCACAAGATGTAATGTCGGATTACCTATTTAACAGGGATGCAACTGTTTCGCAAGCTCTGCGGTTGAAATGTCTTGACCGAACAATTGTTCAATGTATAGATAATATCAGGTTTCTCTTGATGTCGGGTGTATTCAATTTGAGATATCAACTTTGCAAATTCATTGAAAGGAACGTGTTTTCTCAAATTTAAATGGTAATTGAACTCTTTAAAGTTAAAACTAGGGCGAGGTCAAAGAGAAAAGGAATCACTGAGAAACTCAAGGATCAGAAACGTATTAGGTTCTTTTAGTTCTTTCCTCTCTGAAAGAGTTTACCTGCTATTTGCATCTTCCATTCCTTACTACGTATAGATTGAGTTCTGAATTTATGTGTTGAACTTTCTTTATCCAATTTGGATCAGGTAAATCTGGACATAGAGATATTGTACTTGTTGTTTGGGACCATACTCTCGTCAGACACAGCTGTTTGAAAATTTTTAGGTCAAGATATAGTGTGTTTGTTGCTGCAGTATTCTCCTGTTGTTTTTGTCCGTCAACCGTAGCGACCTGGAGGTTAAATGACAAATTCAATGTTGACTTGAGATCCTGCAACGTAAAGTTCCAATTAAACCATTTGATCACCCCATTTCCAGTTTGCTTGGTAGTCAAGGCCGGAGCATCTACTTCTGCACCATGTAAATTTCCTCTCTCCTTCTCCATGGACACGGTCCTCCACATGCATTTTCAGGTTGATGTAATTTCATCAGAAGGCTAGTAATCAGCTCCTATGCTTGAGATTGTTCGCATTTTACCCCTCTGTATGACTGGTAAGCTCAAGCTGCACTTTCAAATCGAAGAAGAACATCAAATTTAAAAAAAACAAAACTCAATAATATAGCGAATCTTCTATGCCTCATCTCCAGCATTCTAGGATAATCAATAAAAATCCTTAAAAATCCTTCTTTACGCATCATTTACCAAAATAGACAAGATGTGTTTCTTTTTTTTCAATTTTTGTTGCCTCAATCTTTTGCGATTCCCAGGTTATTAATTAATTGGATATCGCTGCTTTATGTACTGATTGCGCACTTCAAGATTTTTGGGTTACACAATTGTCTCCTTAGTCTTTGTTGAATACTCTTTAGCTCTTTCTAGCGGGCTTAGCTTCAAAGTCTAGCTTATGATTATTGTAGCCCTGGCAATGACAAGCCCTGCTTAGTTTGTCCTGACATATCTTTGTTCGCTGGGAAGACCATTACCTTTGTGTAAATTTACAGGAAGCAGATGCTAAATTCAAAGTTAACTGGAAACGAACAGCTATTACAAGTTTGTTTGGGTTCGGCTTTGTAGGCCCCGTAGGCCATTTGTGGTTAGTCTTTATCATGTTGCTTCTTCTATTACGCTATTTACCATCCTGTCATTTGCGTTTCCACTTTTACTCTTACTGTCTAGGGTTTGGCCTATTTTAATACTATATACCATGAATCTATAAACAAATAGACATATGGACACTTTAGATCGTTAATAATCGTGTGGAATTTTGTCATTATATTCTAAAATCATTTTTCTGCCATTTTGGCCATAAAGTCAAATAAGTAATTTTCGCGTAACAAAAGACAGTTGAAAGTGGCCCTTAGCTTTTTTATACTATCACAGTGTAATTCTGGAACTCACAAATTAAGCATGATGGTCTTCAGAGCAATTGTTCCAAACAAATGTGGTTCTGGGGGAATTTTGACTTTGTGTTGGGTAGTACTGGATTTGGCGTTTATGATGTATGAAAGTTTAATCAGCCATTCAACATTGTGGAAGCAGGGAAAAATTTTGACGCAAGGTCATTGCTAGTATGGAAGATCATGATTTCTCACGGAAGACAGAACTGGACTGCACTATTCATTTATGATCGACTGCCTATATTAGTTCCGGGGATGGAAGCTAGCTAATCATCACATTTAACTTGCTATATGAAGCATGTGTTAGTTTTTTAATGTGGGTTGAGTGAACCGAGATGATCAATGAGCCTGTGCATCTACGAATAAGAATTTTGCACATTAGTAAGCAAAGAAATGGTGAGGCCTGCATTTGACAATCTTGTTCTCTTCTAGGTATGATGGGCTCGACAGATTCATAAGACTCAGGTTGCTTTTACCTCCAAAGTCTGCCAAGTTTGTTGCTGCTAAAGTGGCAATGGATGGGATTATCTTTGGGCCCTTTGACTTGTTTCTTTTCTTCAGTTACATGGGATTTGCCGCTGGCAAAAACGTTGCTCAAGTGAAGGAAGACCTGAAGAGGGACTTTCTCCCCGCTCTGATCTTGGAGGGCGGAGTTTGGCCGCTCGTTCAAGTCGCCAACTTCCGATACATCCCAGTCAGATATCAGCTCCTCTACGTCAATATGTTCTGCTTGCTCGATAGCGCTTTCTTGTCATGGCTCGAGCAGCAAAAGGATGCTCCTTGGAAGCAGTGGTTCACATCTTTTCACTCCTTGAAGGAAGGAAGAAGTCAGGGCAGATGACGAGAACCTTCTTCGACTCTTCAGCCGTGCCCAAGCAGGCGACACAGGTGATTTATACATGTCCCGAGAAAAATATGTTTCCGAGTTTGTGCATTACAATGCAGTCAATGGAGGGAGTGGCCATCAATCCAATCTCTCCAGTTCACAGATGCTAATTGGCTCTTGCTTCGAATTCAATACAGAAAAAAATGTCTAATTTCCTCCGTCCAGAACAGAACGGAATCACGAATCTTCTTCCATGTGAGCAGGGACTTCGATTGACAATGTTGTTTTCATCGCTGTAGATCTCAATCTGGCTGTGAACATGCCAAGAACGGTAGGCGTCACGGCAAGAGCTGCTTTTTCTTTGTTTTCTTCTTTCTTTATAATTTTTTTTAAAAAAAATTGTTGGAAATTTACATATGGATAGCTCGTTTTGATGCTCTTGGATGAACGCTGCCCAGTGGCTGAGGGAATGGTTGAAATCAGCAGAGATTAAAACGAACATAATTTTTTTTTTACTTAAATCGAAGTAATTCGAATTGATTCAAAAAAAGATAAAGAGTGAACCGTAGAACTTTTCATAAACTAGTTTAGGCCTAATATCCAAAAACATCCAAACTTTAGGTTTAATCTCGAATTTACTTTAAACTTTTTTTTGTTTTGTATAATATTACCGACTTTTAATTGAGTCTCAAATTTACCCACATTAAAGCTTTGTCCAAAATTTCTAAATGAAAAACTCCTAAGCACGAGTTGTTCGAGCGTCCCAAGTCGAGTCTCTTGAGCACTAAGTCATGGAAATTTGATATCCAAATTTCAAATGACATATTGTGTGGATCTAAAATTAGGAAAAAAAAACTAAAGTAATGAGGTGGAAATGTCGCATCGATAAAGGTAATTTTGGATCTAGGGTTTACGAAGGCAGATATGAGATGTAATTTTGGATCTAGGGTTTACGAAGGCAGATATGAGATTCAAGTAAAAGTTGACAATTTTTTTATAAGACAAAGAAAGTTCGAGGTAGAATTTAGACTCGACCTAAAGTTTATACTTTTCAGTGAGATAAAAAAAATTTTAGAGTAGAAATAGGATTGGATTAGAAGTTTGAAATTTTTTATGAGACGAAAAAAAGTTTATGATAGAATTAGATTAGGCCTACCAATTTATTAGTCGACGTAGTTTTTACATATTATAAAGAAATAACATTGAGTAACGGATAAGGAAACCCGATATCCAGTTTTAATCCTAATCATTCGAAAGATCGAATGAAAAATGACATTTCACGAACACAATAAAAATGGGAATCGAATTTCTGTGGAAGAGAATAATATTCAGACTCTTCTCTTCTAATTTTACACACCTATTTAGTGAAAAGAGGCACGGCAAAAGTTTAAGGGTGAATTGGGGGGTTAGAGTATCTTATACGTCGAATCCACAAATTCTTTTTGTGGTATTTTTCTATCCACAATGGACAATAACAATTCCAAATACAGCATTTACAAAAAGAAAAAAAGCATTTGTTAAACATTTAATTTTTTTTCTCGTCCCCCGCCAATCATCGCGAAATTATTGCATGACAATTTGCAAAACAGGGGCGACTATATAAGTTCGTTCGTGGGGCGCCGGATCTCTACAGAGCCGTCGCGATCGAATCGAGAAGACCGGGAAGTACGACCGTCGGACCATTTTACACCTCACAAAAACAGACGCTGCAGCCCCCCGAGACACAAGCGATCGCAGCATCCGCCGCTCGCCGGAGCTCGGGAGCGTCCCCTCCCAATGACTCCCCGCCGCACCGATCGGCCTCCGGCGACTCCACCGTCCCCGTGACAACCGCCGCCATGACCGCTCCCCGAGTCTCCCCGCCGCTCGCTCTCCTCCTGGCCCTCCTCGCCGCCTCCCTCCTCCCCTTCATCCCCACTCCCCGCTGGCCTCCCGAAACCCTAGGTCCTCCCGCCGCCGCCCCGAACGGCACGGGCGGCGCCAACTACATCGTCCGGTTCACCCGCTACGAGCCCGCCGAGGATCACCGCTCCTACCTCGAGGCGGCGGTGCGGTCCACCGGCTGGCGGTGGATCCCGAGGCGGAACCCGGCGTCCGAGTACCCGACAGACTTCGGGCTGGTGTCGATCGAGGAAGGGCCGGGGAGGGAGGGCCTGATCGGGGAGATTGGGAGGCTGGGGCTGGTGAAGGACGTGAGCCTGGATTTGAGCTACGGCAGAGGGCTGCTTGGAGAGAGCGGCCAGAGGGTTGGGGCGTTCGTCGACGGGACGAAGCGGCCGGGCAAGATTTTCACGCCCATGTCGTTTAGCGAGGGCGAGGGGGAGTACTACGCCGCGATTAGCAACTCTTCGATAAGCTGGAGGCGGCATCTGTTGGCGCCGGTGAGATTCATTTTGTTGTTCGGCGAAATGAAATCGCGTTTTCCACGTTTCTGGTTTGCTCAATCGAATTAAGCGAATATGGGAGTGAGCGTAGTGTGACAATTATGTGTTTAGCTAGCTAAATGCTGTCAGTTTAATGACTGATGTCTGCGTGTTCGGATCGAATTGTTCACTGGATCTGATTAATGTAACTGACGCCTCGAGATTATGAAGATACTCCATCTTTTGTGCCTTTGCTCATTTGGTTTAGACCAGCAGATTTTGGCGTTTGACCGGGTAGTATCACAGATTTCCTGTGTGTTTCAGATTGAAAATGGGGAATTTCATACTTCCATCATTAGCAGAATTTTTGTAAATCCCAGTATATTTGCTATCTTATACTTTGTTTCCTGGTTTCCATGTATAAGTGTTCTGACTTTGGATATCTGGGTTTTTTTCCCCTGTTTCTTCGGAGCAGAATATGCATGATAGTTATTTCTGGATGTCCTCTTTGCTTATTTATGTTGACTTATGCCTGTTTTTCTTCCTTTTTTTTTTTCTCTATTTTAAATTTCTCATTGTTTAGAGATCTCAAGTCACATCCATGTTTGGAGCCGGCACGCTTTGGGAAAAAGGTTATACTGGCAAAAAAGTTAAAATGGCAATATTTGACACTGGTATCCGGGCTGATCATCCGCATTTCCGCAATATAAAGGTACTCATTTTGATGGAACTTGTTCTTGGTTGCTAGGCACTAGTTTGCAGAGTTGAGCGAATGGGAATTTGCAGTGTGCGAAGAGTAACTGTTTACTTTCTTCAGCTCCATCTCTGGTATTTTCACTAACATCAAATTTGGCTGACTATTAGGAGCGCACAAATTGGACCAACGAGGATACCTTGAATGACAATCTTGGACATGGGACATTCGTTGCTGGTGTCATTGCTGGTGTAGATGCAGAGTGCTTAGGATTTGCACCTGATACTGAAATTTATGCTTTTCGTGTGTTCACAGATGCACAGGTAATTCTTCTTTTGGACCATCCACGGCAAAAAATTTGAGTGAGTTGTTGCATGCATAAATGCGTAATGCATTACGGCAAAGCGCCACCTTAATAGCATAGTGTTTGGGAACATTGAAGAATTTGACATCTGTTTGGCTAATTGTGGACCACTTTGTTTTATCTGCCCTCACATAGGAATATTGCAGCGTATGTAGTGTACTTTATTTGCAAGGTGATGATAATTGTGTATTCAGCCTACTGCAGGTATCATACACATCATGGTTTCTGGACGCATTTAACTATGCTATTGCAACAAAAATGGATGTGCTAAATTTGAGCATAGGTGGACCTGATTACCTGGATCTCCCGTTTGTGGAGAAGGTAGGCTCTTATTATATGTCCAAAACATCTAATTACAGTGACAGAATGCCGGAATCATTATGTGCTTCTCATGTGGGTTTTTAGAAATTACAGTAGCGTGGGCTAGTTGATGTCCATTGTCTGGATCAATTTGATATTTGTGTTAATAATTGAATTACGGACTTTTTAGGACTGCTGCTGACAAAAGTCTTGCTTCTTTGTTTAGATTTAATTTTCATAGTTCTTTGTAAACCATAAGAAGGTAAAGCTCATCCTATATCCGCTTTGCAAACATTTTCACTGTTATGAACATGAGTTTATCACTAGTGAACTCTTTTTTCAAACTTATCCTCAGATTTTAGCATACTTCCTAATATATATGGGGGTGTAGAATTTGCTCATTAACTTAAATCTGTTTTCCAGGTTTGGGAAATAACAGCAAACAACATAATTATGGTTTCAGCAATAGGAAACGATGGACCACTTTATGGCACTTTGAACAACCCAGCTGATCAGAGTGACATTATCGGTGTTGGTGGTATTGATTACAGCGATCATATAGCCTCATTTTCCTCACGTGGCATGAGTACTTGGGAGCTTCCTCACGGGTAATTAATGTTACTTACTTCAATTTACTTAAGAATTTGTCTACTGTTTTTTTCTATTTGGTTTTGCTCGGACAACTTAATGGGATTAATGAAGGAAAGAATTATGTGCATTGCAATTTCTTTGGTTAGGTTACAAAAGCTGTTTTGTTTCTCAATTCTTGAGCTGAGTTTAGCATTAAGTCTTTAGTAAGCATAGTTTTCATCATATTGTCCGTACTTCACGTCTCAAGTCAAGTCCCTGTTTGCATTAGTAGTAGTCAAACAGTGGCTGCACATGGTTCATGTCATATGCCAGTAACAACATTCAGTTAATTGAGTCTCAATCTGTTAGCCGACTCTTCCCAATATGCTTCTGTCTAAAGAACTGTCTGGTGACTGAAGAATGATGCAAAGGGAAATAAGCGTGTCTTCTCGAGCTCACTGAAATCAATTGTTCTTCTGCTGCATGGCACTCGTTATTAAAAATGCTTTTATTGGGGGTTCTTAACTACAAGACAATTTTTGTGATCTTGCTGGTGAGCAGGACTCTTTTAGTTTGCAATTTTTATGTTGATTTTTTTTTTTTTGGTAAGGGTTTATGTTGATTTTTTTGTCTCTGCAGCAAGCAAGAAAAAAAATAGTTTCCCATCCCCAAATACTTTTTTCTTGAAATGTTTGATGCATCAAAATGAAAAATATGTACTTGAATGAAAGCCATGAAAATATGTTCAGTTGTGTCCTTTTGTTCATCAATTCCCCATTGCGAAATTATGAATTTGTTCCCATAGAGAACAAAGAAATGAAAACTATCATTTGGTTCTTTCTATCACAGAGAGAGAGAGAGAGAGAGAGAGAGAGAGAGAGAGAGAACGTTGGGGGGCGGATTGCAGTAATGGTCCTTGTCTTTTCATTTAGAGTAAGCACAACAAAAGCAATTAATACTTATTCTCTCTCTCAAAACTTGTAGAAGTGCAAGCAGATTCGGTTGTTTTTTAGTTCGAAATAATTTTCGCCATTTCATGTCCCTTTTTTCACAAAAAAGGAAATAAAAGTTGAAATATTCAAAATTCCAATGCGGCTTCATTGTTCTTTAGGACTTCTGGGCCTAACAGTAGTTGATGGGAGGCTAAATTGATGAATGTATTGCTTGATTTAGTGCTTCTTTGCAATTAATTGAACAGTTGAAAGTGAAGTTCTGTCCATCCTTTCTCGAGAGGTTATATCTCTCTTATAACTTATGAGTTGGCCTTGACTTGTTCTAGATTTTTGAACGGTTTCATGATTGTGCAGTTATGGTCGAGTAAAGCCTGATGTCGTTGCATACGGAAGGGAGATCATGGGGTCCAAGATCAGTACTGGCTGTAAAAGCTTATCTGGGACTAGCGTGGCAAGTCCTGTAGTTGCTGGTGTGGTATGCTTGCTTGTTAGTGTTATTCCTGAAAGCAAGAGAAAGGAGATTTTAAATCCAGCGAGCATGAAACAAGCACTTGTGGAAGGAGCTGCAAAGCTTTCTGGTCCTAACATGTATGAACAGGGTGCCGGAAGAGTCGCTTTGTAAGTTTCCATATATACCCCATATAGCTGTTGAATTTCTTGTGTTAGCTAAAGAACTCCTCTAGCAGTCGTTGGTTTTTATATTATTAGCTCTAATCTGGAGCTTCTCAGGTTAGAATCATATGAAATACTGAAAAGCTACCAACCTCGGGCAAGCATCTTCCCCAGCGTTCTTGATTTTTCAGATTGTCCTTATTCCTGGCCCTTTTGTCGTCAACCTCTCTATGCGGGGGCAATGCCTGTAATTTTTAATGCCACCATTCTAAATGGTATGGGTGTAATTGGCTATGTTGACGGACCACCAACTTGGCATCCTTCAGATGAGGAAGGGAATCTTTTAAGTGTTCATTTTTCATATTCTGAAGTCATATGGCCCTGGACTGGGTATCTGGCCTTGCACATGCAGATCAAGGAAGAAGGAGCCCAGTATTCTGGAGAGATAGAAGGGAATGTAACAGTTAAGGTGTACAGTCCTCCTTCTCAAGGTGAGAAGAGTCCTCGAAGTAGCACCTGCGTTCTTCAATTAAGACTAAAAGTGGTTCCAACTCCACCAAGATCAAAACGTATTCTTTGGGATCAGTTTCACAGTATAAAGTATCCTCCAGGTTACATTCCTAGAGACTCTTTGGATGTTCGCAACGACATTCTCGACTGGCATGGGGATCACCTTCATACAAATTTCCACTTGGTGTTCAACATGTTGCGTGATTCTGGATACTACGTAGAAACACTTGGCTCACCTCTTACCTGCTTTGATGCTCACCAGTATGGAACACTTCTGTTAGTGGATCTTGAAGATGAATACTTTGAAGAAGAAATTGAGAAGCTGAAGGGTGATGTAATTAACTTGGGATTGGGGTTGGCTGTGTTTGCAGACTGGTATAATGTGGACACGATGGTGAAGATGAGGTTTTTCGATGATAACACGAGGAGCTGGTGGACACCAGTAACTGGAGGTGCTAATGTTCCAGCACTGAATGATCTTTTAGCTCCATTTGGAATTGCTTTTGGAGACAAGATATTGAATGGCGATTTTTCTATGGATGGCGAACAGAGCCGTTATGCATCTGGAACTGATATAGTTAAGTTCCCCAGAGGTGGCTATGTTCACAGCTTTCCTTTCCAAGATAGTTCAGAGAGTGGGGCTACTCAAAATGTACTTTTGTCTGCTGGGATGACCAAGGTAACGGTTGAGCTTTCATTCTTAGTCTGAATGCAATATATATGCCGAAGTTTAGTTTAGTTCTTTTTTGTGGTCGAACTATGCCGAAGTTTAGTTTACCAAGTGGAAAGTACGTCAGATGTCCTCTATGTTTGTTTACTCTTCCATTGTCATGGACAGAAATAAAATCACTGCAACATTTTCATCAAATGACATTCTACTGCCAAATGTTTTTGTACTTTTCCTCTGAGTGCATTTCTTCTTGCCATGTGAAGGAGGAAGTTTTTTAAATGCAAAATCTGTTTTTCTGGTTTTGTTCTTGCCATAAGGAGAAGGAAGTGTTCTGGAACTCTTGGACCGTTATTGGAATCCTTGACTTTCATATGTAGTTGACTTAGTAAGTGCCGTATGCTAATCAACTTTCACATCTTTCTGTGATGACAATATGATATTAAATAGTGCCCAGCTGTAAGAATAGGTTGAGTTATAATTTGCTTCAAGTTAAACTGCACTGCAGTTTCTGAGTTTAAACCTTGGAATATACATGATGATAATTAGTCTTATGGAACTTCTGTTGATATATACCAGGCAGACTCCCCAATTCTTGGCCTTGTTGAGGTTGGAGAAGGCCGGGTTGCAGTTTATGGAGACTCCAACTGCTTGGATAGTAGTCACATGGTTACCAGTTGTTACTGGCTTCTGAGGAAAATACTGGATTTCACCAGTGGGAACATCAGAGATCCTATGCTTTTCTCACCATCGGTGAAACAGGATAATCCTTTGTACACAGACAACAACCAACTGCCTTCTCGCAGAACTAATGTTAATTTCTCGACATATTCTTCTGTTGTGGGGAAGGAGTTAATCTGCAGGAGTGACTCCAGGTTTGAAGTCTGGGGTACAAAGGGCTACAATTTAGAGGTTAGAGGAAGAAATAGAAGACTTCCAGGCTATCCGGTTATCGATTTGGGAAGGGGTCTCAATTCCACGGCTGAGGTTTTCCCCAAGACTCGTCCCAAGTTGAGAGAGAAGGGAAAGGGCGACTCCAGTGGGAATGGGTACTTGGGTCTATTATATAGAGATGAGGTGAGAAACTTAACTCGTCCTTGAATTTCTTCCATCTTCATGTTGGTGACTTGGAAAGGTGTTTCAACCATTACCTATTGCTGTATATGATGTTATTATTTTCCCAATGCAGCTTGATATGCCCATGCTAGTGGCTAGTCATTGGCTTGCTCCTGCGGTAATTGCGGTTGCGGGTGAGTGCAATTAGCTTTGTGCATCCAAGTACTGAAAAAAGTTTATTATCATACAGTGGTTCTATGTTTAACTGGCTCATTTCCTGTTTTGTAGGAATCCTCCTATTTTTTAGTTTCTGGAGAATTCGCCAGAAGCGACGGCGGCGAAGAAAGGGATCTAGCTCTGTTCGGATGGCAAATCCGTGATAGAAGGATAGAAGTTTTGATAGGGTTTCTCTTTGTAGACACACAGACGAGATCCTACAGTGTAACAATCATTCATCCCAGAGGAGAGTTCTCTCATCGTAGGAATTAGTTCCTCGAGAAGTGCATAGATTTTTTTCCGCGTTGTGCAAGGCTTTTTTGGTGGCACAAATTTTCAGTCAGTAATGAAATATTTGATGCAATTCGAGGCTGTGCTCTACTATACTTTGATCGTTGTTTCCGCCTTGCCAAGGATCCGCAGCATTGGCCAATTTCCTCTCTCCCTGCCAATTGTTAATGATGACATTAACGTTCGAGTCGTTTGGAGTCGTTCATAGTTGGTACGTCGGGAGCGTATAGAGGCTCATGTCTCAAGGTCTCGGTGATCTAAGCTACGTCATGACCCGTGTACAAGTGCGCGCTATCCCAACTGGAGTTGATTGGTGGGATGGCGATCTAATATACATCATGACTCTGTTTTCTTGTTATAATTTTACGAAAGGCAACCGGAATGTAGTATCATGAACCTTTGGCATCAGCTAGGATGGAGATTTCAGAATCAGAAGATCAGTCGTGATACATGATCTTCAGCCTGTAAATCATATGTAATACCTAAATCTTTCCAAGAACAGACATTGCTGCAACGCGAAGAATGGCGATGACTAGAAGGGTAGATTGGAAAAGCAATGATCGCCAGTGAAACAGAAAATAAGTGTATATCTCTTGAACATCTGAGTAATCAAATTAGAAAAGGATTGCATGACCCATAGGCCTTCGGATTCTAGAGATTATACACAACCATTCGCACAATGCACGATTTTGGAATGATGAAACCGCAAATATTTTTGCTAAACTGATAAACATTGCTAATGATATACACGGCACTCCCGACAACCAGTAGTGTACTGACGATCCATGGTCGGCAGAAGTAGAATCACGGCCCTCTTTTGCAAGTCTTTTCTTGAGAGATCAGCAAATCCAAACTCAAAATACTCTTTCAACATTCACAACCCGAAGAACGCTGCTGCTGTCCACCGCCCACATCAATAGTGTCAGGAAGGTAGCTGCATTGAAACAGAATTCAGGAATGAGCATTTTATTCTCGGTAATGTGTTGATACATATATCATGGAACTTCAATTGATGTCGTTATGTGCATATCATGGAACTTCGATTGATCAATGCAATTACGCCATAGAAAAGCACATCACATTTCCAGTAATTTAATCACAGATTATTAATTTGCAAACATATTCTGATGCTCTAGATGACTTCAGATGTTCGCCATCAACTTCATAAGGGAAAGGCACTGGCTAATCAAAACCAAGCTGATTCTAAAGGTAAGAGTGGTGAGAAACTTTTCGTTCAGCAGCACTCTGATTCTTGAGATCAACTTCATGAAAAGAGAGACCAGAAAGCATGGTAGCTGATTTGACATGCAGCATTTGATGGATCATAATAGTCTAACGGTGTCACTGAAGTAATTGGTGCATATACAAGAAACTATATGTCGAAAAAAAGAGACGTGGACATTTTAGCAGTGTACTCACAATTCTTCTTCGGGCTCATTCTTAAGAGCATCCTTGGCTATACATTGGAAAGCTGCTTCAACATTAAAACCTTCTTTTGCAGAAGTTTCAAAATAAGAAATGTTTCCCTTAGAGGCACACCATGCTTTCGCTTTCTTCTCAGATACCTGGTTGGTGGAAAGATTGATTCACGATTAAGTTCTGGTTCAAAACAAGTAAAGCTACCATAGAAAAGAGGCAGGAAAGGTACACGTGACACACTGTCTTACCAAAAAAAGAGTGAACATGCACAAGGATGTGAATACAAATGACAAGTTAAATTGTATTAATTTGTTCATTAGTCACCCCGGCAGAAATGTAAATAATATGCGAGTCACATTTGCTAAGACCTAATTGCATTTTTCTGTCAAACCAAATTATATCCATACTTTTGGGACTAGTGAAGAGACATCTCACCACTCGACTGTTGCCACCATCAATGTCAATCTTGTTCCCCAACACAACAAATGGAAAGTTATCAGGGTCAGAAGGGCTGGCCTGAAAACATCAACAAAAGTTACATTATCATTTCTAGTACCGCAAACACTCAGATGTGAATGTGTTCGACAGCTACCTGAATGAGAAACTCCTCTCTCCAGTGGTTAAGGTTGTCGAACGATTTCATCACATTAACATCATATACAAGAACACAACAGTCAGCTCCACGGTAAAAAGCAACACCAAGACTTTGGAACCGTTCCTGCCCCGCTGTATCCCATATCTGAAGGTATTAACACCGTGAGTATCACAGAGAAATGTCCCAGTATACGGGTTGTTATCATGCCAAGCTTTCTATGTAATGACTTTCACCAAAGCATGCGGTTTCCTTAGAACGATTTCTCATATCCACTAAATGTTGCATACCTGCGGAGTTTGCAAAGGTCATCTAACAAGGTACAAACACTCTAGAGAGGACATGGCAATCAGAGAATCAAAAGTTGGACAACTCTCCCAAGTCCTGACTACTCCAATTATCATCACAAAACTTTGAGTCCTGAAAGCCCTCCCGACTCCTCCAACTTTCATCAAACTAGCTTTAAGCTCTCGAGAGAGGAATGAGGATACAACAATCAAAGAAAAAAAATGGACAAAGCTCCTCCAAGTTCTTCTTGATTATCATACTTATCCAACTCCCAATACTCTCAGAATCCCAACACAATGGCAGGCTTGCAACCGCAAATTCTTTCCCCAAAGCAGACAAGTGTTTCCATTGATAATGGAGCATCTATCTCCTTGATGGCCAGACTGGCAAATAGAAGCCCAACCACAGGACTAGTTATGCTTCACAATTCTAGACATCAAATTCTCCAGAAAATGTCAGGCAGTTAAGCAACTATTATCATAACAATTCACCTGACTGAATGGCTTACACAGCTTGTGTTTAGTTTATTTTCAAGACACCTCCTAGGAAACTAAAGCAGGAAAAGTAAATTTTCAACACCAAGGAATCGTGCGACAGACCTACATATCATCCTAGCCAATATCAAGCTCAAAGAAAACACAATTATGCTGTTGTCTAGCGACGAGTGTAGAAGGCATTGAAACTCAGCTGTACAGTTACTACAAGTTAAAGAATACTTATAATGCAGTGCATAATGAATGACGCAAATTTGCAAATAACTATCCATCAAATAAGAAACTATAAGCCCTGGTAAAACTACGAAACTACATGTCGACATCTAGATGCAAAGAGAAAGAAAGTCATAATTAGATGCTCCGCTTAATGGCACACCTGCAATGTGAAAAGTCTATCCTCAAACTGGACTTCCTTGGTGAGGAAATCTGCCCCGATGGTTGCTTTATACTGATTACTGAACTTTCGGTTCACATATCTAGAAGCAGAGTGAAAGGGTAACACAAAAGATTTTAAAAAGTACGTTTTAGTACAAGCTGAAATTGAAATAACAAACTGAACCGATCAAAATTTGAGGATACTGATTCATCAAAGATGTCTTTCCAACCCTGCAAAAACAAAAAAGACCAAAATTTTAAAAAATAAAACAAATTAAGAACAATGGATTTACATACAACGATGCAACAAGAAACCCAAAACAAGCTCTCATCGCTTGCAACAATCACTCAGTCGCCACGACCGCGAGTGAAGTATCACAAAACCTAGCAGCGTAAAATCCAATTCCATCCTGATTCGGTGCACAAGCCCATCTAATTATCCCACCACTCAAACGCCCTGCAACATCATATTCATCTAGAACAATAATAACAGCTCCAAATGTGGTTCCATTTGCAACAAATCTTTCGGATGGACATTTAACGGCGTCAAGAGCACAAATTAAGACACGAATTCTCATTAACCTCAAAATTCCAGCAAATGATTAGTACAAACAAGGTTGAGCCCGACAAGTTCAAAAGTTTCTATTCTCCCTTTTTCCCATTCTTCCTTGTCAAGAACCACAGAGCTACAGGAACGGATTCCACATCGCATCAACCTACGGATCATCATATCATTACACCTCCAATTTCGTCGCACCTCAAACAGAAAAACGCATAACCCACAACAACAAAAGACAAAAAGAAAGCCAAAGGGCATGATCAGCAACATACCCACTGTCGCCAAGGATTATGACCTTGAGAAGCATGCGTCTCCGAGAAGCCATTTTTGCGAATTCAGAGAATCTGCGCGCAACCCTCTCTCCCTCTCTCTCCGGTGATCAATGGGTGTTCCACCTTTTTTCTGGCCAGTGATCAAGGGATGTTCAAAGGGCTTCTTTTGGGATTGTGCATTTACGGATATTTTCCCAGAAATCTGATTGTCGTTGGACAAAGTTCTAATTTTTATTTAAGGAATCGAAAAAATAGGATAGAATGTGCAGCTCAGAGATTCGCTGTTTTTGGAGCTGTACTCGACCTTGTCAATGCGGACACAACTTATCATTTTCATTATTATTAAGTAAGGCAAAAAAAAAAAAAGAAACGACCACAAAGACCAGGGAGCAATGATTGGACATCCATCATGCGGCAACTACTGGTCATTGTACAGGTCAGCAGCGACGGAACAATGGCAAGCACCTCACGAATAAAAGGAAAAAAAAAACATGTACAACATTAGAAAATATAGAATACAAGCAACAAAAAATCCTAAACTATACTCACCGTAATACATTTATCTCAAATTTCTTGTATCTGTGCGACACATATACCAAAAACTTCTTTTTGTGACACAAAAAACTCCAAACACGTCGTAAGAAAAAGTTTATGATTTTTGATGTCACAAAAATTTTTTTTGAATAAATATGTCACACAGGTATAAGTTTATGATTTTTTATATCACATAAAAAATTTTAAGGTAAATGCATTACACAGATACAAATTTGAGGTTTTCGGTGTTCTAAAAGATAGATTAAGGTAAATATGCCGCATTATGTAAAATTTGAGATTTTTTGTTACTTTTTCTCAAAAATATATGACCCCTCTTAATAACTCATGTAACTCTATATTACCTCTAAACAAAATCCCACGTTAAAAAGACCAAAATGCTCTTCCTTGCAACCTCGTTTTATCATCTTGTTCAGGGTTTAAGTGGTTTAGGCTTTAGTTTTTTTTTTTTAATCTAAGTTTAGGCTTTAGTTGATTTTGAGTGTTGTCTGTGAGTGTGAGAATTTAGAATTAGGAGGTAAACATTTTTTTGAAAGAAAATGATATTTTCAAAAATTAGAAACACCAGGATAATTGATGTGAAAAAGGTAATGTATCTTTAGAGGTAAAACTCACGTACGTATTTGGTATTATCAAGCGTAAAGGTATATAAGAGCTCATTGGTAAAACATGAGATATGTTAATTGTACTTTTTTTCCCTAGTACATTGATACTACGGCTAACTTAGTATAATTGACGAACCATATTGGCCGATTAATATTCATCTCAATCAATTAACGTCTAAGTACTAAAGCTCCCTTTTTTTATTAGCCAGATTTCTTCACGTCTCAGTGCCAAGTAACATGGTTGTTGCAAAAGTAGTTTTCATCTTTTCAAAGTGTTGCTTAATGACTTTGTTATTGTGTGCATAATCGACGACTTCATTACCCGTGTCACTTTTGACTTATATATCACGCGTTGAAAAATGCCCTATTTTTCGAAAGGAAAGAAGAAACAACATCATGAATCTCCTTAGAATAGTTATTACTCTAAAGGGCTCTGCATATATGTTAGTCATTGCCACATTGTCTGAATTTGATCGTCCTTGATGTCTTGAACATCTTAAAGCCTTCACATAGGTTTCATCTTCACTTACTCTTCTCCAAGATCACGATAACTGCTCAGTTAATCAAAGATGATGGGAATGTGAATTGACCCTCCTTATCATGTCAGTCTTATCACTCACATGCTTCTACCTTGTAAAGGAATCTAAAACAAGAAACACAAGATGGGAACTTTCTAAGCCAACGGCTATGTTTTCCTCTTTTCCTTCTTTTAAGGTTCTCTCAACTTGTCCTTCTTTTGTCTGTTTCCTTTTAAATCAAAGAAAGACCAGGCCCAGGGAGAGAGGTCCAACAAGCCACCAAATGCCAATCTGCAAATCTCCATCGTGGATTCGTTTTTCTCTAAAGCCATGTGCATGAACATTATGAAAGGAAGACTCTGAGCTGGCCATCTTCTCCTCCAGTGATGTGGACGTCGAACTTTATCAAGTAGGAGGTGTTAGGGACCCGTTATTCTATCCACTAGGCCCGATCACTCGAGCGAGAGCAAAGAAATTCAAACAAGCTATCGGCATCATAGTTCAAGATATTTGGAATGAAGATAATCTGGATTCAAAACTTGAAAATTCTGAAGCTCCTTGACGCAACATGATTACTTTTGATCCAGCAAATTCCGAAAAAGCTTTGAATTGACGAACTCTAAATTGGCTCAAATTTGGATGGACGCTTGGAAATGGGCTACTAATCAATACTTACTACTTAGTAGTGATTGATGACGTTTTTTAGCGATTTGGAGTCGTTTAGATGAACTTTTAGGCTTTTTTCTATTTTTGGACGAATTTTTAATAATTAATGCTATTTTTGTAATTTTAATCCTAGTAGGATTAGAATTAGGGTTAGTATCCTATATAAGGTTACTTATAGATTTCTAAGAGGAGGCAGAATTTTATATAGAAAAGTTTTATTCTTAAGTTCTCTTCAGGACTAGATCTTATCAAGGCTCCTTTGTGGAGATCGAATTCAACTTATCGAGCAAAATCGCGAATTCTCTTGTTCGTGGCGTTATAGCGTGAATTGGTTGACACAGGTTCGTCAACAGGTCGCATTCATACCGAGATTACCAATCACAAATTCAATTAGAGATCGAGGTCAGCAATTCATAACTCACAGATCTTCGTAGAACGATTATCTTCCGCACATATTCATATCATCCAGCCAATGAAGTCTCCCATTGTCCCCTTCAATGATTCTAAACCAACTTGCACATAACTTTCCTTTTGACCATAATGGATAGGGTACTTGTCTTTTCTCAATGGCATATTTGGGTTTGCGGGTCACTGCCCGTTAAGTAAAACTAACTTCCAAAAGGAAAATTTTTTGTTCAGCTCTTGATGTTTACTCTTGATTTGAAAGGAACCTTCAAATACAGTCCTAATCACAAATGAACGAACAATTACATCAACATTGAAGTTCCGGATGCAACAGATGCCGTCGACACGTTCATAAAAAATGCTAAAAGTTTCACAACCCGATGCCACCAAACTGCAAGCTATCTAAGTGTTCATTGCCATTAATCACTTCAACCAACCACAAAGAAAAGGGCAACTTGGATATAAAACCAATTACACCAGATACGTTGGCAAGTCTTTCTTAATAGTGAGAGCTTGCCCACTCCAAATAGCATCTGTCCAACTACTCCAACAACCTATTCTGCATAAGTTTCTTTTTCTGTGGGCACTAGACAGAGAAAGCAAAGAAACAACTTGGTATCTAATCAATGACAGCTATGGCACCATCATTCCACTTAGAAGACAACCTCAAGAAAAAATCCTAACTGCTTGGTGTTCATTTAAACCCCCTCACAAGAAAACCAAATACTTGAAAACTTGAAAAGCAGTGCAAGCAACTTCTGTTTCACTCTAGCAAAATATAATACGAGCAGAAACAATAGTAAGTTCAACTTAAAAGGAATCATCAATTACTTACACGGAAGAATCAAAGAATCGGCCAACATGTGTCATTTTTCTTATATTCTCAAAGCTAATTACATTGCAAAAGCTGTTAAATTCAAATAGAGAGGACGGGAAAAAACTATGTCAATACTTGAAAATCACATGCCTGTCTTGCAATCCCTGGCGGAGCATAAAAAAAATGAGATGTAGAAACTATACAAGGCCACAACACGTGAGTTCAAGAGCCTCCGCTGAAGCCTCGACTGTCTCTCTTCATCCTTCCCATCTCCATATCTCGGGTTGTTTGGCGGCTAGGATTCTCGCTGCTCGAGCCAGATGGGTATACGCCATATTCACTAGTAGGTTCGCTGTACTCGTTGCTGCCGTGCTCCTGGCTACTTAATGCCATCTTCCTGAACTTTTTGAGGTCTTCGTTGTATTGGTTGTTGTCGTAGTCCGAGCTCCCATAGGAACTATAGAGGGCACTGTGCCCAGGTCTGATTCCTTCATTAAGGTCAGAGAGAGATACATCCCCTTCGAGGGCTCGAACAATCTGCTCAATTTTTCACAAGCTGATCGTCAGAATTTCTATTTCCAGACACCGTAACGGATATTATATGAACTTGACATGAGTCCACAAACAAATAGAACCGCCATTAGTCATAGATGTAGCAAGTGGCATCTATGAAAGAAATATTAAGCTCCGGGCACTGAAATATTACCTGGCTCATTCTTGGTCGACGCCGCGCCGAATGACGCACGCAAGCGGCAGCACAGGCCACCATACGAGCCATCTCGTTGTGGTTATAATTGTGCTGCAGCCTAGGATCAACAAGAGAGTCAAAGTTTCCATCTTCCAGAGCTCGTGTGAGCTGAGGCCTCGCCTGTAAATCATAACAATGATTCTATTTCAACATTGCGAATTCAATGACCAAAAACACCGAATTTCGAATCCCATTTGAGACCCCAGAAAAAAGTGAGGGTCTCATAGGTAGCGCGGGCTATAGTTGTGAACATGAGAATTGCATGACGTACCCAATCAACCAGACTATCATCCATAAAAGTATTGGTCGAGTCCACAGGTCTGCGACCAGTAATCAACTCCAAAAGCATGACCCCATAGGAGAAAACGTCTGATTTTTCTGTTAGTTTCCCACTCGAGGCGTACTCTGGAGCAAGATACCTACAAGTAAGAAGCACGTGAGCAGCGAAATAGATGATTAATACACGCTTAAATCCAACACAAGCCACGAACATATTTCAACTAGACAAGCTATAGAAGTATTCGATCAAAAAAAAAAAACTACAGAAGTAACTAGAAAACTGTGCTTCAATGAATAAAGCAAAAGATGAATTACCGAGCAATTGCTCATTTAACGAACATGCTGAAACATCTAAGACAGACTAAGTAACCAGCTCACATCCCAGTCCTTCGAATCAAAATATAAACGGTGCAAATCTTACCCAAAGGTGCCCATCACCCTGGTAGACACATGAGTATTTGTTTCAGAAGTAAATTTTGCAAGTCCAAAATCTGCAACCTGAGAGAACAAAAGCATCCAGAATTCAGGGTGGTGCAATCTACTTGCTTTGAAATTTGACCAGTTGCGTGCAGAATTATCAATGCCAACTCTATAATTTATCGAACAAGTTTTTTTTTACCTTTGCCTCAAATTTGAAGTCCACAAGTATGTTAGCTGCCTTGATATCACGATGTATGATCTTAGGATGACCTGCACAACAAGTGTTTCTTGTGTATATAAGAGTAAAGCCCTAGCACTCACAGTTTTAATCAACTATTGATCAGTAAGGATAAAAAGGAAAAAGTACATCTAAAACTTACAATCCTCATGAAGATATGCCAGTCCTTTGGCAGAGCCCATAGCAATTTTCAGTCTAGTTGGCCAATCCATGGTCGGTCGTCCCTTTCCTGCAACAACCATCGTCCACCAGAATCCTTTTCATTGAAAGCACAAGGAACCGAGTTTTCTAATAAAATTTTTCCCTTTCTTTTTTCATATAACCTCGACAGCTAACTCAAATAACAGAAACAAACAATAAAGAAAGAGGGGGCGACATACGCTCACAACGTAAACTGGATTAAAAATCCAAACTCACCATGCAAGTGGAACTCCAAGGTGTTGTTAGGCACAAACTCGTACGCTAGCAAGCGCTGGGATCCGGCCATGCAGTATCCAACCAAAGACACAAGATGCTTGTGATGAACTCGGCTGATTATTTCAACTTCAGCTTGGAACTCACGCTCTCCCTGTCCGCTTCCTGCCTTCAGTTGCTTCACCGCTACTTCTTTCCCATTGGGAAGGACCCCACGGTGCACATACCCAAAGCCACCTTGTCCGAGTAGATTTGCATCCGAGAAGCCATTAGTCGCCATCGCTAGTTCCTCATAAGTAAACGTGCTCTTGGAGAAACCAAGAGACATGCCAGGGGATGGAGGAGGATATGCTTGATCCGGCCCTGAATAGTTGGAGCCAGAGCCTCCACTGCTGCTCGTAAAAGGAGGCGGAGGCGGCGGAGGTGCTGGACTAGGACCATGAGCAGGCGAATGCAGCGGGCGAGACGCGACTGCCTGAGGAGGATTAGGCTTCGGCATCATGGTGACGACATGGTCAGCAGGTGGCGGAGCATTTTGTTGCCAATTTCGCGGCGGGCCACCATAAGGATCAGCTGGAAATCAGCAAAAAAAAAAAAAACTACAGATTCAGCTAATGCACTAAAACTCCTACTTCATGCGACGCTAGACTTGGATCCCATCCAACGGATCGCATCGCCAGACATCCTTACTTAATATACTGACATCGACGTCGCTCATTCATGGGCAATCAAATGCACGCGGTGGTCCCTTATCTTCTAATGGGTTTGCACTTCGATGCAAGATTAAACATCACACGCGGGAAAGAAAAAAAGCTCGAACTGAGTGGCAGAGGCAAAACATTTTCCGTCGGTCAACTCGGTCGGCCACCTCGATAAATTCAGCCAAGCATTCGACGAAGAACACGCATTCTAGCAGTCACATCGATCGAATACCGCATTCGAATGCCTAAGTCAACAGCAATTGGGGTGACGTCACTTGAGCTGCGATTGTGATGAAAAATCTTAGCTGAATCGAGAATGGCATTCTCGAGCAAATATTTCACAGATCTGAGTCCAATCCGCAGGAACCAAAATACTAAAACGTTCAATATCTAACGAATCCACCCTAAAAGAGAGAGGGTAGAGAGAAAAGGCGCCACCTTTAGGACCATGAGGAGGTGGAGGCGGCACATAATACTCCTCGTCACGGTCTCTTCTCCTCTTCTTCTTGCAACATATGAACAGCAAGGTCAGGAACGCCAGCACCACCACTCCGCCAATGGCAACCCCCACCACGAGCCCCGTCGATACGGTGGACCCAGACGACGGGGGAGACGGGGCAGAGGGAGGCGAAGGCGGGCTCTTGGCCGACGGCGGAGTCCCGGAGCTCGTCGGCGGCGGCGGCGGCGGAGGGGGGCTGCCCTTGGCGGCCGGAGGGGAGGGCGTGCCCGAGGAGGACGGCGGGGGCGGGGACCCGGAGGAAGCCGGCGGCGGGGGAGACGCCGGGGGGGTGGTGGTAGAGGGCGGGGAGGCGGCCGGGGTGGCGGGCGGGGGCGGCGGGGGGAGGAGGAGGGCGTCGCGGGGGAGGCGGAGGAGTCCGAGTGCGGCGCGGACGGGGTGGCGGGGGGCGGAGCGGCGGGGGCGGCCGGGGGCGGGGCGGAGCGGGGTGGCGGGGGGCGGGGCGGTGGCGTTGGTGGGCGGAGGGGGAGAGGGAGAGGAACCGGGAGCCGGGGCCGACATGACCTGGAGACGGAGGAGCTTTCAACGGAGAGGAAGGGGGAAACGCAAGAGCGAAACAATGGAGGCTTTCCCTTCGCTTCGCTTTATCTCTCGCTCTCTCTCTCTCTCTCTGTATGCTTGTCGCACGGTTCAATGGAAGAGTGTGCGCGCTTTCTCTTCTCTCCCCTCTCCTCTCTCTCCTCGGAGAGACGCACCAGAGAGATCAGAGAGAGAGAGAGAGAGACAGACAGACAGACAGAAGGGGTGCGCGTTCGGGTGGGGTGTGATTTTGAACGGGGGTCGGGGATGCTTTGCCTTTTTGCATTCACATCATCAGCATCACCACCACCACCACCACCACCACCATCTGGAGCGTCACATGCGGAGGGGGGGCGGAGCGACAAGGGGAGGGAGAGACTGAGACGAGTCGATGATGTACAGCGGGGGCGTGGACAACGGCATTGATGTAGAGTAGGGTTGGTGGGGACGCACCCAAGTGAGTAAGAGTAGGCTGTACCCCCTCCTCCCCCCATCCCCGCGTAAATTATCCGGATTTACGCGTCCGCCGCTCCTCCTCTCCCCCCACAAAAAAAATATAACAAAATCCATTTTTCTCCCCCTTTTGTTTCTTGTTTTTTTATCTGGCTCCCTCTCGATTTCTGTATTCTTCTTCTTCTCTCGCCTCCTCGCCTGGTGTGAACGGGCGCGGGGCCGGCTCGTTCTTCCATTTTTTTCTTCTTTTTCTCTCTCCTCTTCTTCTTTTTTTTTTAATGTTTTCGCTAATTTTCAATTTTTCCTTGTTTGAACGGGGGGCAGCGGAGTGTCTGAATATCGAGGCTTCACGTGGCCGCGGCAACTCTGGAGCCGCCTCCCTCACATGCGAGAGACAGTGAGAGAGAGAGAGAGAGCTGTCGACCCTCACAATCGAATTCCACCCACCATTTAGGAATCCCCACACACCTCCGACCCGCTTTCATGCTTTGCCGTCGCTCGGGACCTTCTTCCAGAAGGAAAATTTCAATTTAAGAAAGAGCGTCGTGCGATGACGATACCAATTTAAGATTTTTTGGAAGGTAAATTTGTACTGATTTGTAAATATAATTGCAAAAGTACCCGAAAAACCCCAGGGATATGTGCGGATGAGATCACGAGAGAGAGAGAGAGAGAGAGATTTGACTTGACGTTTAATTGCCCGAATAGGAAGCTGGCGATGATGATTCCTTCATAAGGTGGCGAGGAAATTGACCAGAGACCCCTCCCCATATTTACTCCCCCGCCATCCTAATTATCCGTAATATCGAATTGACCCACAAAAAGGAAGGAAGAAGAAAATTGAAGGGATTGTGAAATGGACATGTTGGACTTCGGTTTGGTGCCACAATTCCACCATCCCTTTCTCTTTCCCAACTCGACACGCCTTCGGTTGGTGACAGTCTTTTTTTTTGGCTTAATTTTCCTTCCCAGATTGGAGATTTGGGAGGACGATCTCCAATCACGCCAACCCATTTGGCATGTGATCGATGCGATTGCAAGCTTGTCTACCGTGAAATCCGCAAAGAATATAAGCACCCATTTGGTGATGTTCTTTCTAGAATCTTTTCTTTGGTCTTATTTCCTAGTGTTTCCACCACGTCGGGACTTTCCAGAGAGTGATCCGAGCCGGTTCACGTGGGGACCGATTCGATTCCTTGGTAAGAAAATTTCGAGAGCTAGCCTTGAGCCCGTGCGTATTCCCAAGCTCTTGGCCTCATACCAGTTTCGCAGGAACGGGCAGAACCCGTTCAAAATCAAACCTTTCAAGTCTCTCGATCGAGAACTTTTGCAAAAGACAACGACTTCACGCATTCAAACACAAAAAGCATGCATCGTCTTCTTCAAGCTTCAGCTATGGGGAAGGATTTGAGCTAGTCTCACCCTCTCCTTGATTTTGTTTGAGTCTTTTTGCTCCCCTAGTCTAAATTTGGGAGCTCTATTCTCCCGATTTAATTCTAGATATGAGAATTTAAACTCTTATGATTTAGTTCTAGATTTAGAAGTTTTTCTTTCCCGATTTAAATTTAGGAATTTGATAATATTTTCGGAGATTCGATACTCGTTCTCTATCCTTTGCATCTAGTTTTATTAATAATCATAAGAGCTTTGTCGTCTCGCTGAACCATGAAAATTTGTTCTTCCAAAAGTTAGATATGTGTTTTTCAATCCGCTTTGATTGTCTCCGTCCAGCGATGGTGTACAGAAAGCCAAACCTAGGCATGCACCGTCGCCTATTGTAGAAGGGCTTTCCATGTGTCCTATATAGTAATCGATCACCGATTATTTTGCTTGACAAATTCGATTGTATCCTTTTGAGTAATAAATACAATTTTCTTCTTACCAAAAGAAAAACACAAAAAGCATGCCATTATGGTATCTTAATTGAGAACTTTTGCAAATCAGCACATAGGTTCCCTGGTCAACCCTAATACCATCTCTGGTCGGGTAGGTTCTAGGCTTCTGATAAGGAGCCGGTCTGTTTTGAAACCGATCGGCCTTAATAACGAGCGGTTACCATCCAAATTCAGGAAATAGAAGTTTCTCGAGGACCTAAATCGTGTAGACTACAGAGTAAGTAGAGATTAGCCAGTACCTTAAAATCTAATTAATTTGGGTTCTGATGCAGCAGGTCAGGATTAGGTGGTTCTCTAATCTTTAAAAAAAAAATTTCCTCCAATCTTATTCAATCTCTGACGGTAGCGGTTACTCCAAGTAAAAGGCGAAACAGCTGGAAACAAACGAGTGACAATTTGTCCACAAAAGGATGTGGACACTTTCCCCCACCCCCCACTAAAATACATGGCGAGTGCTCCAACTTGGTTCATATTCTATTAAAAGCTGAACCACATGCAAAGTATATTATAATTTATTTGAATTATATGTGTTAATTTCGTTTGACCAAAAAAAAAAACACAAAGAAGGGTGCGTTAACGGTGCTTCACAGCACCGAATTCGTTAGGAGAAATAATCTTACTTAATTCTCTTTGCGTGTGAACAAGGGTCTGATTGGAAATTTAAAGATATTTTAAGTGTTAGTTTGAGGAGGATGCGAACTTTGGTGGTATGCTCGGGTATTTGGTTACCTGCGATGTTTTTTTAGAGATATTTAAGCATAAGTTAATAGCGCATCTCGAGTCAACTCTCGTGTCTAGCGTGTTATCCTAAGTCTGGCTATCCAAAATACACTGCTTTATGTGAAATTTGCGGTTTGGAATGCTGTTTTATTTTGTGCGTGGTACGTTAACCATTTGAAAACACTTCAAACTCAAAAGAAAATGTATCAACATTTTCAAATCGAAAAAGAAAAAAATCACTTCACCTTCCACAAGCACGTCAAAAACAATGGTAATCTTAATCATATCATTATGTTACATATCAAAATGTCTCTCTATTGCTATGAAAGAGAGTCTTTTAGATGGCCATGCTTCAAAAGTATTATGATATTTAATTGGCATTTTCCTAGAAAAAAAAATATTATACTGTCACGATATCTTATCCCAATTGCAAGATGCTTAGAACCCCCAATATTGTAAATTTATAATTGACAAAAGTTACCATTAACCTATTTTTTTTCCTTCTCTTTTACAAAGCAGTTGCACATGACATTTCCAGATGTGCTTTGCAAGGAAGAAGAAGGCTTTGATCAAAAGAAAAACAGAAGGCGAAAAAATAAACCCTTTTTCTAAATAAGGAAAAAAATTTGACCCAAAAAAAAAGCTATCGAAATTCTTCAGCTTAATATCACAAAAAACATCAAACTATATTCGATGTAACACAAATATTTCGAGCTTTTTTTTGTGTCATGAACAAAAACCAAACTTATACATGTGTAACATATATACTTTGTGTGTAACTTCGAGATTTTTTATGATACAAAAAGAAAAGTTTGGGGGCATTCGTGTTAGAACAGGTATAATTTAGGGTTTTTTTGTGATATTTGCCCAAATTCTCCAATTATTTATTTTCCGGGCAGTTCTACTATAATGAGTGATTAAAAAACAAGAATGCCCTCCAGTCTATTATTCCCAAGCTTCTCGAGAAGACTGCTTCAACTGTACCTAGTGAAGGCACATTCGGCAATTGGAAGTCAAACTTCTCCCCCTTGGAATGGTTCATTGGTCAATTTGCTGGCCAATAATATTAATTACTTATAAAACAATCCAGGGGAAAACAATTTTTTTTTCGCCAATTAAAAAAAAGGGCTCTTCGTGTTGTAACCAGGAAACATCTGCATTATTTCGCATGTCGCCGTATCGAAATAATAATAATAATAAATACAGTATTAACTGTGTTGGCAAAGCACACATTATTTTAATATTATAAAAAAGACAATCGATAGAATTATTAAATGAGAAAAGAAAACAGGGAGAAAATATTTCAAACGTGTAAAAAAAGCTGCAGGCTGTCTGACCTTGGCATAGGTGGGGACCACGAGAAATTGCACATGGCCATGCTATTATGTATTCTCTCTCTCTCTCTCATAATTAGAGGCATGACATTCGCTCTTTTGACTGAAATAATAAAAGAAATAATGATAATGATAATAATAATAATTATTATAATTATAATAAAGGAGATTCTAGGTTAGCTCGATCCAGCTATATGTTTCAGCGCATTAGCAAAGAGCCCCAGAAAAGGACAAAAGCAAAAGGGCCAAAATTAATTCTCGATTTATTTAATTAAATGACATTAACAATTTTAATATCTTAAAGTTAGCTTTTGACCGCCCTATGAACATGAACTAACGGATGCAAAGCCATCCCCCTAAACGCTTTTCAAAGTAGCTTTTTTAGATTAAGGGTTTTCTGGCCAAGGTGGTTCGTCTTTTTTGCGTGCTCAGCGCATCGTGTTTTCCAGCGACACGTGGAGAAACAGAGCCGATCGCATGTGCATAGATACTGTTGCACGAGTTATCGATTAGCGCCGGCTAATAGGCTTTTAATCCATCTCATGAGCTTTTATGTTTCTTATTTCCCAATGTCGTACCAATTCTCTTCTTTCTACATCGTTTGTGCAAGAGAGAATGTATCATGTTGCTTTTATAGTGTTTGCCGAAACCCCATGTACGCGTGGTCCTCATCTTCACTTTATGATTTAGACCTTTTGAATTCGTAATCTTATGAACGTGTACTCAAAGCCCACTAACCAGTAACTCGGAAGTAAGCTACTATTTCGCATATTAAGAAGTAGTTACCTCTATTGCTCTTTGAGCTCAAATCCTAAAATAAAAGCAGCTACCTAATTGCTAGATCTGTGAAAATGAGTTATAAACCCATTTCTTAATTCATATTTAATGAGTTTGGCTGTTATATGGGTTAGTTATATTAAGTAAATGGGTCATAAATAAGTTTAAAATGGTAAAGCTCAAAATAATATGAGTATTAAATGGGTTTACAACTTACTTAGACCAACTTACCTCCATGATTCTCTCTTCACTCTTTTTCGCCCTCACTCAATTTCACGTTCGCTTACTCCGCGCTCTCATCTTAATTTGAGTATGAATTTCCCTAAATTGGGTTAAATACGTATGGGTCGGGGTAGAGCATGAGTTGGGTCAGGTATTGGTTGCGATGGTTGATTGCATGGATTTATGTCAAAATAAGTTAATTTAGGTCGGACCATTTTCTACCCGATTCACCCATTTCACAAGTCTATCAATTGCTTGAGGCAATCCAAACAGACTTGTGTTGTCTTCCAATGATAGGACTCCATTTCCACGAGCCAAAGCCCCGATCTGTTCTCGCCAGTCACGTTGGCAAATTTGGGTAATCAAGTCACATGGGCTACTAAAAAGAACAATTCGGACCACCTTGGGTTCATTAACAGCATGAATTAAGCAAAATGGGCCAGGAGATGTACGCAAGCCCAATTTTACTCTTTGCGATATAAGGCCCAAATTAGGGCGGTTTTTTGCGATATTGTGGGCTACAAAAAGGACAAAAACGGTGTCCCATATAACTGTCTATAGCCAGGTTGTAACTAATCCAAGACACGTTTAATTAGGGTGTCCCGGAGAGCTTTGACTTGATCGTATTGGAACGAGGCTTGTTAAAGAAGGTTTGACCAATCTCCTAACCCTTTTTCTAGCGGGTTTCGTGTCAATTTGCATCCGCATGACATGATAATTGATATCGAGTCCATGTCATTGTGATATGTTGCAATCTATTATCGACCGATATCCCCACAACATGTCATCCATGGATTCCCACATAGCAAGATCATGTTCGTCTCCGAAAGCAATTTTTCCATTGAGAGCTTAAAGCTTGCATACTGCCTATAAAAATGTCTCGTCCTCCAACTACTTCCAAGAGCTGAATGTCACTCACTTGCAATTTGGCATCGAGTAGGCTAGAGACTGCTGCTCATCCTATCATAGCCTCTACTTTGTTCCGCTTATTGTTATTGCTCACATGCAACACTAATAACCTTCCCTCGGTATGAGAAATTACATGCCTACTAAGGGGTGTGTTTGGTTCAGCTTTTCCAATAGACTTTTGGACCCTTTAAAGTCCCTTGAGATGTGACCCCAAAAAAAAGTCCCTTGAGAAAAAGGTTATGACGTTTGGTTAATTTTTCTGGACCACTTTGGGGAAATACCAACATTTGGCAAAGTTAAAAGCTTAAGATAAGTCCCCACCTGCTTTAGACTTTCAACATTTTCGGAAGGTAACTTATAAGGTTAATGAGCTTTTTTTCTTCCAAAATTGCCCCAACTAGTATTTTCATATTCTAGTCTTGCCCTCGCATGTGACCATTCATCTTCTCCGACCGTTGAAGTTTTGGATTTCCGCACTTGGGTCTTCGCCTGGTTCATCTTCTCCAATGTTTCCTTCACTTGCAACTATTAGACGAGATCCGCAGGTTGAGCGTCAATGATGGTCGAGCGTTGTCGGTGGTCAAGAGTTGCTGGCGGAGCATCAAGGTGACCCTGGCATAGGTGCGCCTGGGTTGCGCAACCTCAAATTCTTCTCTAGGGCTCACGGTGGCCCTACGAGCCCTTGCCCAAGCCCTTGGAGACAATGAACAACAGCAATCTTTGTTTTACCTATTTTTAAAAAAATTTTAAAGTTACTTTTGCAAAAAATCACACAAAAAGTCAATATAAATACACCATGAACTAAACATCTCTGGGAAATGACTATGCATTTCAATCATTTCCCCAAATCTCAACCAAACATTGCCTAATGATCCTCTACACTTGTCACTTGGCACGTGGCATCCGATCTTGTGAGGATTGCTCGCTTATCCTCTCACTCCCTATTTGACTCGATCCAATCAATGCTATTTACTATAGGGTTCAAACCACAAAAAATCCTAAATTTGTAAATCTGTAACAAATTTATCCCAAATTATTTTTTTGAGCACAAAAAATCTCAAACTGGTACATTTATGACAATTTTACCCCGGATTATTTTTTTTGACCACCAAAAATCCCAAATTGGTACACTTGTAACAATTTTACCAAAAACTAATTTTTTAATATTATTATTTTTTATTTTTTCGAATTTTTTTTCTTGTCTTTTTCCTTTCCTTTTCTTTTCTTTTTTCCTTCATCTTCTTTATCTTCAACCTATGGCCGGTCGCTGAACTGGCGACTGGCCAGAGGCGGGGACTGGCCAGAGGCAAGGGCCGGCGAGGTTGGTCCGCCGGCGAGGCCGACCTTGCCGTTGCTGGGTGAGGTTCAAACTCGTCAGTTACCGGCGAGGTCGGCCTCACCTAGAAGAGGCGAGGTTGAGCCTCGCCAGCAATGGCAAGGACGACCCCTCACCGGCAACTGGCGAGGTCGGCCCTGTCGGCCACTGGCGAGGCTCAACCTTGTCGATTCTGGACGAGGCCAACCTTGCCAGTTGCCGATGGGGCTTAGCCTCGCCAGCAACGGCGAGGACAACCCCTTGCCAGCAATGGCGAGGACGACCCTCGCCAGTGGTGGGCAAGGTTGACTTTGCCAGTTGCCAGCGAGGTTGGCCTCGCCAGCGGCCAGCGGGGCCAACCTCACCGGCCCCGGCCTCTAGCCAATTGTTGGACCAGCGACCGGTCATAGGTTTAAAGAAGATGAAAGGAAAAAAAAAAGGAAAGGAAAGGAAAGGAAAGGAAAAAGAAAAGGAAAGAAAAAAATATTAAAAAATTAGTTCGGGGTAAAATTATCGTAGGTATACTAGTTTGGTGTTTTTGGTAGTCAAAAAAATAGTTTTGGATAAAATTATTACAGCTGTACCAGTTTAAGGTCATTTGTGGTCAAAAAAATAGTTTAGGGTAAATTTATCATATGTGTACTAGTTTAAGGTTTTTCATGGTATTAACCAATTACTATATATGTTAAAGGTGGTTGTAATCCTAGTTCTATCAGCATTTTATATGTCATAATGTGTCTACATTGCTATGAAAAGGAGTCTTTTCGATAGCTAAGCTTCAAACATATAATAAATTTAAAATTGACATTATCCTAGAAAAAAAGGTTATACAATCATATCTTATCTCAATTACAGGATGTTTAGAAGCCTATATTACAAATTTGTAACTGACAAAAGTTATAATTAAGCTATTTCTTTCCTTTTTATAAACTAGTCCAACGATACTTTTTCATATGTGCTTTGCTCAAAAGAAAAAGAGAAGGACCCTTTTTTCTCCAAAGAAAAAAAAACACTATTAATTCTTCAATTATTTATTTTCCCGGCAGTTCCACTCTAATAAATGAATTCAAGGACAAGAATGCCCTCTAGTCTATTTAGAAGCTTCTTGAGAAGATTGCTTCAGCCATACCCAGCACATGCACATTCAGCGATCAATGAAGGCTGACAACTTCTTTTGAAGTCAAACTTCACAACCTTGCAACAGTTCATTGGTCAATCGGCTGGCCGATATTAATTATTTAAATTTAAGGGAAAATAATTTTTTTCACAATTATAGAAAAGTGGGCTCTTTTATGTTGTAACCAGGAAACATCTGCATTATTTTTGCATGTCGCCGTATCCAAATAATAATAATAATAATAAAGAGAGTATTACCTATGTTGGCAAAACATAGATAAATTTAAAGTTAAAAAAAAGAATATAAATAGGATAAGAAATGTGAAAAGAAAACAGGGAGCAAATATTCAAAATCAAAAAATAATAATAAAAGGAGATTCTAGATTAGCTCAATCGAGCTGAATGTTTCAGCTTTTTAGCAAAGAACTCCGGAAAAAAGCCAAAACCAAAAGGAAAAATTAATTTTGATATATTTCATCAAATGACACTAACAATTCAATACCTTAAAGTTAGCTTTTTGACCGTTCTATTAACATTGTACTAACGGATACGAAGCCATTCCTTAAATGATTTTTAAGGTTATATTATATTTTTGGACGAGGATGAGAGCTCTTGCCATTTCGTGCGTTTGGTGCATCGTGTCGCGGTGATGCATGGAAAATCAGAGCCACCGTACATGTTATGGATCAATCTCTCTGGCGATATGCTTTTTACTCCACGTGCGAACTTTCACTTTCCTTATTTTCCGACGTCGACCGGTTCTCTTCTTTTTATCTCGCTTGGGCAAAGAAAGGGAAAATATTTTAGTGGTTGCAAAGCGCCACCACGTCAGCGATAAAAGATAAGAACTTGATTTCTCTTTTTCCTCCATCACGTAGGAGCACCCGAGTCTGGCCCCGATCTCTGCCCCTTCCGGCAAAGCTCACGGTTGGCTCCGTCATTCTTGAGGTCGACCCAAGCTACCCTCCGTCATTGCTTGCAGTTGGCTCCGTCGTCACTAGCCCAAATTTGGCCTCGACCATGGCCCCCAGATCTGACTCGGCGGTCAATCTCCAAAGTCTGTTGCGGACATGGTTCCACGGTCATGGCTCTGCGATTCCAATTCTGGACGTGACCATGGCTCCAGATATGTCACAGTTGTGCTTCGCAAAAGGGAATTGACTGGAGGGTGTAGGCCGTCGTACGGATGGCGTCCCAGGATTACCATAACTAGAAACACAAAACACTATAGTGGATTAGATAAATTTGCGTACCTGATTTAGGATCTATAATTTTTTATGCGGAACAGCGATGATCCAAAGTTCAGGCGACGATCCGATGCCGAAACTCTTCTCCTCTATGACCCTCCGTAGTCTTGGCTTGATGAGACGGCCCTCATGTGAGAGAAAGAGCTCTCGATCCTTATATGAGTAGGTTATCAGATATTAGGGCCAGGGGAGAGACTTTCAATGTTATTTATAGAGTTTTTAGCCGGGCCTTCTCATCATGGGCCGAGCTCAACTTGGCCACACAAGCTAGATCTATATTAGACTAATTAAGAATCCTTAAATTACACTTTATTAGACCAACCCCGTAAAGACGGTTAATTACAATCTCAATTAATATAAGCCCACATTTGAAAAACTCTTATATTCTCTCACTTGAGTTATATTAATTGAAATTGTACTATATGTGTGCACCTTTATGTTGGTTTAGTGATTATTCTTAATAGTCAATCCGATATCATAAAGTCTCAAATAACGAATCATGGCGGTAATTGCATGTACTCACGTAGAGCCTTCCATGGTTACAAGTACTTTCAACTTTACTGATATGAATTCAATATGGTTGTGTGACAAATGGATAATACTTTACAAAAAGTGATACCTTATGTGTCATCATCCCCTTGTCAGTCAACATTCCCTTTCCTTAGATGGCACGAAACCTGATATGTCACTAGAGAATATCCTTATAGTTCTAATGAACCTCCATATGTCTCATCCTTATAGTTAACCTTGCTTTATGCGTAACAAGACATATGCGTAATGCCAGTAACTGAATGCTTCTAGCCTTTACTCAAGGTTTAAACAGCACCTTGAGCTTTTCACCTGATATATGTATTCAACATGACAACAATGCATTCAGAAACACCTTATTGAATACAAAGGCGTTGATACATATCCAAAATATTACAAAATGTAATAATATACAGATGCAAACTTTATTAGAGCAAAGAAAAAAACAGCTCCCACTAAACAATAGCATCACATGATACTCCTAAGCCCATGTTAATGACATGTTGTTCAAATATACAAGAGCGAAGGCATTTAGTTAGTGGATCTGTAATCATATCATCTGTGCAAATATGCTCTACTTTAATATCACCTTTCTGAAATGTTTCCTATATGGTCAAATACTCAACCTCTATATGTTTAGACCCCTTGAAACCTCTATTATTGTTGATAAACAATACTGCAGAGTTATTGTCATAATACAACTGTATGGGCATATCCACAAAATCAAACACGGCTAACTCCCTAATGAGGTTCCGGAGTCAAATTACCTGAGTAGCTGTTGAAAAGCATGCTACAAACTCCATTTGCATGGTAGAGGATGTTACCAAATTTTGTTTCTAGCTTTTTAATGATACTGCAGCTCCTGCTAACTTAAAGATGTATCCTATTATCGACCTGAAGTCATCCTAATAGTTAGCAAAGTCTGAATCTGAATACCCTACTAACTTCAGGTCCTGAACATGTCTGTAAATAACCATATAGTCTTTTGTCCTCTTTAAGTATCTTAAAACCTTTTTGATAGCAACCCAATGATCGTGTCCTAGATTCGACTGATATTTACCTAGAAATCATGTTGCAAAAGCAATATCTAGTCTAATGCATACTTGAGCATACATAATACTTTCAAGTGCACTGGCACAATGTACATTCTTTATTTGGGCTTTTCAACATCTGTATGAGGACGTTGTGACAGACTTAGTTTGTCACCCATAATGACAAGAGCAGTTCTCAGCTTGCAATCCTACATACCAAATCTTTCTAAAATACGATCAACATATGTCCTCTGATACAAACCCAATAGTTGGCTAGAACGATTCCTATGGATTTCAATGCCAAGGACAAAATACGTCTCATCAAGGCCCTTCATGTCAAAATTCTTCGACAATATTCGCTTTATCTCATGCAGTAATCCAAGATCACTGCTCATAAGTAAGATGTCGTCCACATAGAGTACGAGGAAAATAAATTTCCTCCCACTGACCTTACTGTATATACACCGATCCAATTTGTTCTCAATAAAATCGAATGAGGTGACAACACTATGGAACTTTAAGTACCATTGTCTAGAAGCTTGCTTAAGGCCATGGATTGCCTTTTTCAGTCTACACACAAGCTTACTTAAATCATCTGCGGCAAAACCTTCGGGTTGCACCATATAGATCTCTTCATCAAGATCTCCATTCAAAAAGACAGTTTTAATATCCAACTGGTGTAACTTCATATCAAAATGAACTATCAATGCCATGATCAATTTAAAAGAATCTTTAGAAGAGACTAAAGAAAATGTTACTTCATAGTCTACTCCTTCTCTTTGAGTGAAACTCTTAGCTACCGATCTGGCTTTAAATTTCTCAATCTTTCCTTTGGAGTCCCTTTTAGTCTTATATACCCATTTACAACCGATGGACTTGTGACTTTCAAGCAATTCAATAAGCTCCCAAACATCATTATATTTCATAGACTGTATCTCGTCTTTTATTGCATCTAACTACAGATCTGACTGAGGACAAGAAACGACATCTGCATAAGTCACCGGATCAACCACACAGCCGATATCATAGTTATGCTCTCCTAGATAGATTATATAGTCTGGTGGTATAGCTAATCGTCTCTGCCTGACAGATCTCCTGAGTGGAGCTATTACAACCTTATCCTGCACTTGAAGGGCTTGAGGAACTTCATCAGGAACTGCCTGAATAGCAGGATCCTGAACCTTAACAAGCTCAGTATGTGGTGTAGGAGGCTCCACAATTGTCTATATAGGTAGAAAAATCGACACAGGGGTTTCCACCATATTATTATCCTTAATAGTCTGTAAGTAACTACCCTTTTCGGCCACATCAAATTTCAGAAACTTTGCTGTTAGTGATTCCACAATTCTTGCACCTCCATTGGGATTATAAAAACGATATCTCTTTAAATGATCTAGGTAAAATATGAAGTAACACAGAGTGGTCTTGGAGTCCAACTTACTTAATGTTAGATTTATAACCTCACTTCTGCAGAACAACCCCAAACCTTAAGATGATTCAAACTGGGTTTATGTCCAGTCCATAACTCCAAAGGAGCCAATGGAGCAGTTTTGGTAAGAACGCAATTTAGAATATAGAGTGCGGTTTTCAAAGCTTCACCCCACAAAAAACTAGGTAAATTGGTTCTACTAATCATACTCATCATTTCTATAAGGTTGAGATTGCGCCTTTTAGCCATACCATTATGTTCAGGATTCCCAGGCATAGTAAACTAAGCTACTATCCTAGAATCCTCTAAGTATTTGGCAAATGGCCCTTTAAGCTCACCACCACAATCAGATCTGATAATCTTTATGACATTTACTAGCTGTTTCTCGACTTTAATCCAAAAAATCTTGAACTTATCAAGAGATTTAGGCTTTTCTTTAATCAAGTACAGATAACCATATTGGGAATAGTTGTCGACAAATGTGATGAAATAAAAACTTCTACACAAAGTTGCCGTATAGAGGTCACTGATATCAGTGTGAATGACCTCCAATAGGTTAGAACTATGGATTGCAGTTTTCTTCTTTATTTTGATTATCTTATCCCTACAACAGTTTACGTAAGTATCTAGATCACCTTTAAGAGCAGGTAGGATGTTAGCTTTTATTAGCTTTTCTACTCTTTCCCTAGAAATGTGGCCAAGTCCTTTATGCCACGATACATAAGACTGCTCCTTAGGTAGAGGTATTTTAGAAACAACATTTTCAGCTGTATAAGCGACATCTATATCATTGGGAGCTAAATAAAATCTGTATAATCCATTAGACATATTACAGCACCCTACCTTTTTTGAATTAAAGAACATAGTAACAACATTATTTCTTAATTCAAAAGAGTAGCCACACATGTCCAAATAAGATACGGAAACTAAGTTCCGTCTAAAGGAAAATACATAGAAGGTATTTCTTAGCATCAAATTGAAACCAGAATCTAAAATCAAAAGGACATCTTCCACGAACTCAACATCGACTTTGTTGTTGTTTCCTACGGTGAGCTTTGATTTATTTTGATTTAGCTTCCTTCTGTTTATGAATCCCTCTATAGTAAATGCAACATGATTAGTTGCACTGCTATCTAGCCACCAGGAACTGGATGAGACTTCTGATAAGTTGAATTCACAAACAAGTGCCAAAGAATCAATACATGAATGCTTACGCTTATACAATCAAGTTTTATATTTATTGCAGTCGTTCTTTATATGACAGATTCTTCTACAGAAGTAGCAGCGGTCACCATCCTTCTTTAAAGATGTTTTCCTAGGACCTAAATTATCAGAATGACCAGTGGTTTGATGAGTTCCTTTATGAGTACGATTTTTGAACCTATTACCCTTTTTGCTACTGGAACATGAGGCATACAGGGCAAGATGTCATTTCTCTTTCTGCAGTTTCTCTTCTTCTGCCACCACCCTAGCTATCGGGTCATTAATCGACAACGTCTCATCTTAGGAATTATAATTGGTCTTGACAATCCCAAAATCAGGTGGAATGGTGTTTATGGCTTGATGCACAATGCAGGTATCAGGAATGGAAACATTAAGAGTCTTAAGTTTTGTCTGTTGGTCTATCATCCTAAGGATGCAATCCCTAACCCTACCAGAACCATTATATCTCATATTGAAGAGTCATTACAAAAGTGTCACAATCTCAACATTAGACAAGACACGATTTCTAGCTTCCATAGCTTCCAACATCTGTTTAGTGATGCAATCAGCTAGCAAACCACTCATTAAGTGTTACCGTATCGATCGCTTCATAAATAACAAGCAAATCTGATTGTTCTTTTCCCAAGCAGCACAGTGAGCCTTTTTTGTATCCGTACTATCAGCAATGAGGTCTGCTGGCTTATTCTCAGTAAGAGCAATATGAATAGTCGCCAATTCCATTCCAAATAGTAAATCCTTTTTTCATTTCTTAAAATTTGAATTAGTAAGAACCTCAATAATAATGGAGTTGCCGTTTACATAAAAGGTTACTGGACAAATAAGCAATGTATATAATTAGCATCATGTGAGTACTATACTCAGAGTTACATACATCATCATATAAACATCTTTAGGCAGAATACATGGCATGCAGTTATATACTCTTTGCATGCCAACGGCCATGAAAATATATTCCAATCTTTGTGATATCACCACCTTTGGGTGTATGAATCACTAGGATTAGTCATTCCTCACGCATATATTGTACATGTGTCCCTCCATGAATCAATACACAATCACCTCCTTTGGGAGTATGACCACGCATTAGAACATGAGATATCCCACCACAATATGAGACCGATATTTCTCAAATCCAATTAAATATGTCACTTTGGTGGTTACTACTCAACTGAACCTTTGAAAATCTCTCATACCAGGGATATGAACTTTATGTCTCACATTTACTGTATACATAGAACTCTAGACTTGAAGACAGAGGCATTTGTCATTAAAATTACATGCCATGCCAATTACATTGCTCCATTCGTCAATACATGTGTGACCTTATACACGCTATCAATAAATTACACTCTACATACTCCTTATGTAGTGATATACATGCGGGCTTGCTTTTGTATTTCCGAAACCGTAGAGAAATACAAGAAAATATGCAAAAATACCCTAAAATTACCCTTATATAGAGTTTTATACGTATTCACATGCTTAAAAGCCTCAAATATGTAAAATAAATATACCGCAATGTAGAGCATCTCAATACGAGCATGGCGATACCAAGAACGCCCCGAGCGGAGCTCGGACGTGCTCTCACGTGCCTCCTTAATGCACGGCGTGTGAGGCACGCGCGCGTCGCATGATCCGTCTTGAAGTGCCGGCTCAACCGGTCCACTCAACGGGGTAGGTCATGCATTGGGTTGGGTCACCCGAGTCAACGGTCAATGCGGACAGGATCCCGGGTTGGGTCAACGTGTTGACGTCACTCGACACGTGTCACACATGCACAAGGCGGTGACACATGTCGCCGCAGGGGCGACGCGTGGTGTGCGTGTCGACATGTGGTGTGCGTGTCGACACGTATCATCACGCACCGGTGCTTCCTTGGCGCAGGGCGACGTGTGGAGGCACGTGCTAACACTACCTTGGTGACGGGCCGTGCATGGGGGCGCGTGCGGCCTCTTCCGAAGGCGCACAACCCACCAAAACGCTCATCTCAATGAGAGGAAGCCGAATATGTGATCAAAAACATGTAGGCCTGTTTCGAATCCAAACGTTCGAGTTCTAAACTATGGTGGCTCTTATACCACATGTTGGCTGTCGTATGGATGGCATCCTAGGATTACCATAGCTAAAAACACGAACTCTATAGTGGATTAGAGAAATTTGCGCACCTGATTTAGGATCGATCGTTCTTGATGCGGAACAACGACGATCCAAAGCTCAGGCAACGATATGATGCCGAAGCTCTTCTCCCTTAGGACCCTTCGTAGTCCTGGCTTGATGAAACCGCCCTCATGCGAGAGAAAGAGCTCTCGATCCTTATATGAGTAGGTTATCAGATATTAAGGCTAAGGGAGAGACTTCTAGCGCTACTTATAGAGTTTTTAGCATGATCCTCTCATCATGGGTCGGGCTTAACTTGGCCCACACAAGGCAAGCCCATATTGGACTAATTAAGAATACTTAAATCATACTTTATTAGACCAACCCCGTAAAGACGGTTAATTATAATCTCAATTAATATAAACCCATATTAGAAAAACTCTTACAGAGGAAACTCAAAGGGAGAACGATGGAAAGGGACACCAGGGAGAGAGACTCTATGACCGTTGAAGTTCCCTCCGGCGATGTGGCACCAGGTCGAGTGCTAGGTACAAAGGCAAAGGGTGATGCGGCAACTAAGGCAGAGGGAGAAAAGAAAACTGGTGCTGGGCGCAGCAGACATGGCGGTGGGCCTCAAGGATGAAGACTCTGGCGGCTTGCGAGGTGGAAATGGCCGTGCTGGACTCTCAAGTGGCTGGGCAAATGGCGGTTGAATGGAAGAGCAGGCGGTGGCTGAATGGAGGAGCAAGTGGCGTCGACCATAGCCGACAACCAGATCTACAGAGAAGTGTGAGTTAGGGAGGAGGTAAAAAAACCGGATTTTATTTTTTTATTCCAACTCGGAGTTGGAATGTGTCATTCTATCATTGGGTATAGATAAAAAATGCACGCCGCATCAACAATTAACGTAATGCTTTGCAACCATTGAATTTTTTCTCCCAAGAGAGGATACATCAATATTGTTTTATCAATTATAGTGTTTGCAGAAATCTTATGGCTTGTCTTCACCGGCACCGGCTCTTTGCCTCAAGATTCTAATGAATGTGCCACCCTCCGACCCAAATCTCATATCACTCGCCGTTCAACAAAAAATGGGCTACAAATAAGAGGCACATTGAAGTACACAATAAGATTGTAAAGTAATTGCGAGCTAAAAGACATTATATTGTTCATACAACATTTAGGGCTTACTATTCCCTCTTAATAAAAGAGAGAATATTTCGAGATACTTAATTTGAAAGTGCTTTACGAGCCTTTTAAATTATTACCATAAAAATCACCAAATTATGCATACTACGATAAAAATCGCAGAACTTTTCGAGGTCAAGGCTGGTGTGCCGTGGTCTGGCCTTCGACGTCAACGTCAGGGCGTCCCATCATCAAATTCAGAAAGAGGTAGATCTCCTTCGAGGGCTCGAACAATCTGTTCAATTTTTCAAAAGCTCATCGTCAGAATTCCTATTTCCACATAGCCTAACAGATTTTAAATGAACTAGACATTCGTCACTGAACAAAAGGAACCGTCATCGGTCGTGAATGTAGCGAGAGGCGTCTATGAAAGAAAGATTAAACTCCAGGTACTAAAAATATTACCCTACTCATTCTCGGCCGATGCACCGCCAAAGGACGCACGCAAGCGGCAGCGCATGCCACCATGCGAGCCATCTCACCGTTGTCATAACCGTCCTGCAGCTTAGGATCAACAAATACGCCGAAGTTTCCATCTGTCAGAGCTGGTGTGAGCTGAGGCCCCACCTGCAATGACCATAACATTGATTCTGTTTCAATATTGCATTTGCATAACAAAAACCACCGATAAATTAGATCCACTCCAGGACGCAAGAAAAAAATGACGGGTAGCTCGGGCTATAATTGTGAACTTGAGAATTGCATGACTTACCCAATAGACCAGATAACCATCCTCATCATCCACAGGTCTGCGACCAGTGATCAACTCCAGGAGCACGACACCAAAAGAGTAAACGTCTGATTTTTTTGTTAGTTTCCCACTCAATCTGTACTCTGGGTCAAAATACCTCCAAGGAAGAACAAAAACTATGCTTCAACATATTTGAGAATAGACATATGGAAATAAGTATAGTAAAAGTCCCAAAATTTGTTACAAAAGTGCAATTGAGTTCTAAAACTCTCAACATACCTCTAAGGAATAACATATTCGAAAATAAACATATGGAATAACTGTACTGGAGTCATCAAACTTGTTTCAAAAGTACAATTGAATTGTAAAATTTTCAAAGCGTGCAATAAAGTCCTCAAACTTGTCCACTTGATACAATCAAAATCCTTCCATGAACCCCGTCCAGCTTGACAAATAGAAAATGCTAACAGATTTTATGACTTGATTGCACCAACTTGATAAGTTTTAGGACTCAATTTTTAAAAATTTTAAGACTCAATTGGACTTTTTTTAGGACTTTTGGTGCACTTATCCCTAGCTAAACATATTTGAACTAGTCAACCTATAACTGTGCTTTAACAAATGAAGCACAAGATGGACTAGCGAGCAATGGCTCATTTCACAACATTTAGAAACATCTGAGCCAGATTCATAACCAGCTCACATCCCGGTCCTCCGAATAAAACAACAAACGTAGCAAATCTTTACCCCTCGGTGCCCATCCGTCTGGTATACTCATGACTCCTTGATTCAGAAGTACATTTTGCGAGTCCAAAATCCCCAATCTGAGAGAGGAAGAGCATTCAGAATTCAGAGGGGGTGCAATCTACTAGATCTGAGAGTTAACCAATTGAAGCTGGAACTATCAATACTGACTCTTAAATTTATCAAATAAGTTTTTTTTACCATTGGCTCAAAATCAACGTCCAAAAGTATGTTATCTGCCTTGATATCGCGATGTATGATATTAGGATGACCTGCTCAAGGAATGTTTCTCATGTATACAAGAGCAAGGCTCTAGGATTCATAGTTTTAATCAACTATTGATTCAATAAAGATGAAAGGTAAAGGTACGTCTGAAACTTACAATCCTCGTGAAGATATGCTAGTCCTTTGGCAGACCCCAAAGCAATTTTCAGTCTAGTTGACCAATCTAGGGTCGGTCGTCCCATACCTGCAATGATTACTCTCCATCAGAATCCTTTCCGTTAAAAGGACAAAGCCCCGAGTTCTCTGATTAGTTTTCCCTTTCTTTTTTCACATAACCCCAAATGCTAAATTGGATACCGAAATAAGACTAAAGAAAGAGGGGGCAACATATAAGCTCGCAGCCTAAATTAGTAATGAAAATCCAAACTCACCATGTAAGTGATACCGCAAGCTGTTGTTAGGCGCCAACTTGTACACGACCATGCACTCGGACGTGGTTTTGCAGTATCCAACCAAAGGCACGACATGCTTGTGATGAACTCGGCCTATTACTTCAACCTCAGTCCGAAACTCGTGCTCTCCCTGTCTGCTCCCCACCTTCAGTCGCTTCACTGCTACCTCTTCCCTGGTGGGAAGGACTCCGCGGTACACGTGCCCAAAACCACCTGCTCCGAGTAGATTTGCCTCTGAGAAGCCACCTGCGAACTCCTGTACTTGGTGCAGACTGAAAACGCGCATGCCGATACTGAGAGGACCGCTAGGGGATGTAGAGGAAAGCGCCCTTCTCTTTTTCTTGAGATACATGAACAGATACATCATCACCAACAGCAACAGCACCAGCACCACGCCAATACTGGCAATCCCAACCTCAAGCCCAGTCGATTGAGACGGAGGAGATGTGGCCAGACAGGGCGGTAGAGGAGATGCCGGGGTGGTGGTGGTGGCCACCCGCAGTGGCGGCAAGGAGCCCGGAAGTGGGGTTGACATCGAGGAAATGATTGAATGAAATGCAGAAACACGGAGACTGACAGAGAGAGAGAGGGGGGAATCTCATGGTTATTCAATATTAAAATATGGGGTTATATAGAGAGGGAGACAACATTGGCATGCTTTGACCGTTGCCTTCATCATTTTCTTTTTCACATCATAAAATTAAGTAAATATCCCCCAATACTAACACCTTATGAATTTCAATAATTTGGCTTCCCAAGCTGTAGGTGAACATTTTCTACTCAAAGTACAAGACAAAAAAAACAGCTGGAAACAATACGTCCACAAAGATGTGCACATTTGCCCTTCGAAATATGGCAAGCCTCCAACTTTTTTTTTGGCAAGCCTCCAACTTGCTTCATACCTAATCGAAGATTAAGTTCCAAGTTTTTAGTTTGGAATCTACCCATCCTTAAATTGATTAATCCAATTTTTTTTGGTCGGAGATTAATGCAAGTTGAACCACTCCTTTTTTTGTTCCTTCTTATCGCTAATTACCCATTTCATGTCTATTGGCATCCTTATGACACGATAACCGATGTCGATTTATGTCATGATGAAATGTTGCAAGTTGCAACCCTCTCATTGACTAACATCCTCCAGACAGATCAACCAAACATGGATTCCCATGTAGTAAGACCGTGTCTATGTCCTGTAATAACTTTTGTAAATAGGATTAATACCAGGAAAAATCCTAAATTAGTACACATATGACAAATTTACTCAAAACTAACTTTTTGACCACAGAAAACCTCAAACTGGTCACCTGTGATAATTTTACCTCAAATTAATTTAACCACAAAAAACAAACTGGTACACTTATGACAATTTTATCCAACTAATTTTTTGACAATAAAAAAACCTCAAACTGATATATTTATGATAAATTTACCCTTCGTTTGATTCCGTTAAATTGGATTAATATCATGAAAAACTACAAACTGGTACATCTGTAACAAACAATAGGTAAAACCTCAAACTGATACACCCATCAACTGTCACGTGTCATCTCACGCAGTAATTTAACAGTAAAATTTAACGGCAATGAGGGGTAAATTTGTCACAGTTGTATCAGTTTGAGATTTTTTATAATAAAAAAATTAATTTAGGATAAATTTATCACAGATGTGCAAGTTTGAGGTTTTTCGTGGTATTAACCCTTGTAAATAATCCCTCGATTTATCCCTGTAGGCAATTTGGGAGTGATTTTGCCACCAGAGAGCTCTGAGCTTGCATATTGCCTACAGACATCTCTCATCCTCCAACTAATTCAAACGACCTAACACCACTCACTGGCCGGCGATTTGGCATCGAGTCCGCTAAATTCGACTGCTCATCCTTCATATAGCCTTTCTACTTCATTATTCCACTTATTGTGATTTCACGTGTAAACCCCACTACGCCCTCTACGCCTATCACATGGCAAATCGCACCGGAGCTTGCTAGGACTGCTCACTTATTCCCTTACTTCCTTTCCGATTCAGTCCAATTGACGTTTATTACTATATGCAACACTTTCAAATTCCATCAAAACTCAGTGCAAATCTTTCCATACATGATATTCATTGATTCAATTTTTCGAATTTTTAATTGGCTATCATGTATATTTTTTGACCTTAATATCTCATTCTTTAGTAGTCTTTTTTTTTTCTTTCACGTAATTTGTACTTGGGAAGAGGCCGCAAGAGTCTTTGACGTCTAATAACAGAGCTTAAATTTGATTATACCTAAATTTTTTGCTTTCAAGATTTAACTCTCCACCCCATATTTTCTCGCATTTACAAAAACAAATCTTTCTCGATGGCTACTCTTATTAAACAAATCATGAAACCCTAGCAAACTTCCTTGTTTACTTCACACAAGATGACCAAAAAAATTACCAAAAAAGTCCTAAACTTATTGCAATTATTCTAATTTAGTCCTAAACCTTTTGCAATTGTTCCAATTTAATCCATCCGACCACTTTTGGCCGGCGAGGTCGAGCCTCGCCATAGCCGGGAAAGCTCAACCTCACCCAGCAACGGTGAGGTCTTGCCAGATCCACCCTCGCTATCGGTGGGCGAGGTCGAGCCTCGCCATGGCCGGATGAGCTCGACCTTGCCCACTGACGGTGAGGTCTCACTAGATCCACCCTTATCGTTGGTGGGCAAGACCTCACCCGGCCACAACGAGGCTCGCTCTCGCCGGGCTCAGCCTCTAGCCAAGAGAAGAAGATAGGAAAAAAAAATGAGAAAAAAAGTAAAAAAATTCAAAAAAAATTATTTAAAAATTGTCACGTCAGCGTCGGCTGGACGGTTGGCACTGGCCGACGTCCACATCAGCGCCGGCCAGCCAACAATAGTCAGATGGATTGATTTGGCACAATTGCAAAAGATTTAAGACTGAATTAGCACAATTGCAATAAATTTAGGACTTTTTTGGTAATTTTCCCCAAGATGACCCATCCCTCTTCTTAAATAGCTAAAGCAAGTGTGAACAAGCCAAGATTCCTCCCTCAAGAAATCATAAACCCTAGCAAACTTCCTTCTTTGCTTCACACAAGATGACCCAACCGTCTTCTTGAATAACTAAAGCAAGCGCGAACAAGCCAAGATTCCTCCCTCAATAATTCATAAAACATAGGAAACTTCCTTCTTTACTTCACACAAGATGACCCAAGTGTCTTCTTGAATAACTAAAGCAAGCGTGAACAAGCCAAGATTCCTCCCTCAATAATTCATAAACCATAGGAAACCTCCTTCTTGACTTCACACAAGATGACCCAACCCTCTCCTTGAATAGCCAAAGCAAGTGTGAACACGCCAAGATTCCTCCATCAAGAAATCATACAACAATTTTTTTTTTGGTAAGGAAATCATACAAGCCAAGACTTCCGTCTTATTTTAGAGACCTTTTCCTTTTGGTCTTCCCTTGGACTTCCTATATTGACAACAACAAGAGACCGATGTTGAAACATGTATCATCTTAAGAGGGTTCGTTCTAGTCACCCTTTATCATTCGATAACTTTCTTTCTTTGGTCCATAACTATATCACGCATGATCTCATCTTATAATACCTCACGTGCTAATGGAACTATTTTAGTGAATCTCTTGCATTTCATTTCTGTGTCTCTTTGTTCCCGTTCTCTTCATCTAAGTACTCGACCACAGAACTTTTTGTCACACCGTTCCTCGTAAAAATTCTTAAAACCCAAGAAAAGCAAACGAAGGGAGATAATTTAATCATTGAATTGTTGCGCACCTCGTCCTGTTTCTTGAACACGGCATGCAAGGAAGATATCATGTCCGTTTTGGTGGTAAAGTGAATCAGTCCAAAGATGCCTTTCAACTGTTGCTGCCATATTATATTGGCAGTCCCACTCATGATACCGACGATTGAATCCCCAGTCTGATTATAAATTGATGAAGAAAGGAGAGAGATTAGTTGCTTTGGTGATTAATGGATTAAAGGAGAAAATTTGTGCGATCACTCCTATATATACCTTAGGAACCCTAAGACTGACTGGAAGATTCCGGTGTAGAGAGTGGCTGTGAAGATCAAGTGGAGATACAATTTGGGGTCAGTGTCCGCAGACACTTTCTCTTGAATGGTCGCAGCTAGAAGAAGTGAAGCTGCAGCCACGGTCCCGATTGCTATGTGCTTTGAGCTCCCGAAGATGGCGCATATAATTGGCGGTACAAACCTCGAATCTGCAATAAGTCAATATTTTAAGTCGAAACATGAAGATTTGTGAAAACAATGACATGGCTAGTATACTTTCAAATGCGTGAACGCAATACTTGCACTGAGAGTTAACCAATTGAGGTCGGAAATATCAACACGGACTCTTAAGTTTATCAAATAAGTTTGTTTTTACCTTTGCCTCAAATTCGAAGTCCACAAGTAAGTTAGCTCCCTTGATATCACGATGTATGATCTTAGGATGACCTGCACAACGAATGTTTCTCATGTATACAAGAGGAAAGCTCTAGGATTCACAGTTTTAATCAGTTATTGATTCAATAAAGATGAAAGACGAAAGTTTATCTGAAACTTACAATCCTCATGAAGATATGCTAAATCCTTTGGCAGACCCCAAAGTAATTTTCAGCCTAGCTGGCCAATCTAGGTCGGTCGTTCCTCTCCTGCAACGACCATTTTCCATCAGAATCCTTTCCATTAAAAGGACAAAGCGCCAAGTTCTCCAATTAATTTTCCCTTTCTTTTTTCTCATAACCCCAAATACTAATTTGGATATCAAAATAAGACGATAAAGACAGCGTTTGATTGGTTTTTGGAGAAAGTTTTTAAGAAAATGTACAGAACTTTAGAGTGGAGGGGTCATTCGAAATGGGTTTTGTGTTTGGTAAATTGTAATTTAAAAGTGCATTGAAAAGCAGTTTTAATTTAAAAGGTAATTGAAAAAATCACACTTAAAAAGAAGTTTTGCTACCTTGGCCAGCGAGACAGGTCTAGATCGCAATCCTCATGAAGTCTAGATCTTCCATATTGGCAGGCCTCTATATACGGTCTACACAGTCTTATTTACAAAATCAGAGGACGTAAACAATATGGTTTGAAATTTAAATCTTTTCCGTTATGGATTGAGATTTAGATCCTTCCCAGTTAGAGGTAAATCGGCATCTTTAATTTAGTTTCTCTCAGTAGATGATAACTAAGGGGGCACCATATTCAATGGCCACTTTAATTCGTGGACCCATAGGATATCTACCTAGACATATCAAAGAAATTCTAAGTTTCACAATGAGGAAAAAGAGTCGGAGCAAGATAGATTAATAAAAAAGAAAATAAAAATTCTCTCTCGCCACAAAATAATAACACCCAGCCACTACCCCGTCACCTTTAATCGCTAGCTCCACATCTGCCACCCACTGCCGCTTGCCGCTGTCATCAACGTTGGTGTTGTCTCATCCTCTGTCGCTGGTGGGGTTCGGGCGACCTTAGCGCCAGATCTAGCTCGCCGGCGAAACGCGACAGTAACACGAAGTGAGGCATTTCCCAAACTTCGAAAATTTAGCAGAAGGCAAAATTTAAAAAGAAAAAGAACATACCAGTACACCGAAAATGCTAACCTGTCTTAGGCTAAGTGCCACATCGTATCTTCTTAAAAACTCCCCGAAAAAATTGCAGATAGAAGGTCAAAGGCTTTTTTGACAGAGCGGTTGGCAAAGGCAGCCAAAGAAAGAGAGGGGAGGGGGCGAGGCGGGTGGAGGATCATACAAGCTCCCAGTAATATTAATGCTGAAAAACCAAACCTACCACCATGTAAAGTGGAACTCCAAGGTGTTTGTTATCCAGCCAAAGGCACGACATGCTTGTGATGAACTCGGCTTATGACTTGAACCTTCAGTCGCTTCACTGCTACACCTTCCCCCGGCGGGAAGGAATCCGCGGTACGAGCGCCCAAAACCCCCCCCCCCCTTCTTCTCCGGGTAGATTTGCCTCTGCGAAGCCACCGGTAAACGCCTGTACTTGGCCGAAACAAGGGTTGGAATGAAACGCAGAAAGCCTAGAAGGTACTGCGCCTCCGGGGACTTCCACATAAAGATGGAGCTGGGGGAGAGAGAATCTGAACGGGTCTGTGTGGACGAACAAGACGATGGTATCGAATCGGAAAAATGCTTCCGCAAGAGCTTCGCCACGTTTAGCGTAGATACGAGTGGAGAGCGGGGCTTCAACCAATTGATTCATGGGGTCACTCGCATGTTGGGTGGAAATTTTGATATGGGAAATTTTCGTATGATGTTGGGTGGAAAATTTTCAGGGAAAATCTTAGGACCAAAAGATGAAAGTGACAGAAGGACTAAAGTTTCCCGAAGATGAAAGTGAAGGACTAATTAATCCTTCTGTCATCAGAAGGACTAATTAGCTTAATTAGTCCTTCTGATGACAGAAGGATCAAAGTTGATTATTTTGTTTGGTCAGAAGGATCAAAGTGAAAGTTGACAGAAGGATCAAAGTGACCCCACAGGTTGTCACTTTCATCTTTTGGTGCCAATTGATCGAGACTTTACCTCCAATTGACTGAAACGCCCTCCACTCGCATGTAGGCCCACCCACAGTTGATTATTTTCTTTGGTCATCCCCCTCCCCGCTTCTGATTTCACAATTGATTTATTTTGTTTGGTCATACCCCCAATCGATCGAGACGCCCACCATTCGCATCTACGCTAAAAGTGGCGAAACTGTCACGGAAGCATTTTTTCTGGGACGAAACTGATTACAAGAAAATATATTTAAATGTATTTATTATTTTATTTTATTTTAATCAGAAGGCAAGTCCCAATTTACACTGGGACAAAACCTCGGCAAAATTCAGATAAAATTCTGCTTTAATATTATATTAGAAAATTTCAACCTAAAAAATTAAATCGATTGTGTATATAAAAAAATACATTTAAATTCTATAAATGAGAGATGTAGGTTATTAGCAAATGTATTTAGTGGGGAACCAATTTTTCGAGGATAAGTTTGAATATTTTTATATAATTTAAAAGTTAAATTGAATATATATAAAAAAATTTAGAGACTTTACGTTACACGTTGAGTTAAATTTCACAAATTGCATTATATATTGAATTAATTTTCAAAAATTATTTATATCATTTTTCTTTAATTAATTTGAGCTCGGGTGCAGGTCAAGATTGGGAGGTTCTCCAAGTTTTAATTTTTTTTTTCAGCCATTCTTATACGACTTGACGTTAGCGGTGGCGTCACGCAAAAGGCAGAAACAGCTGGAAACCAACGAGCGGCGATATTTTCACGAAGATGTGGACATTTTTCCCCCATAAGACATGGCAAGTCCTCCAGCCTGTCACTCTTTTATTAAAGCTGAATAACATGCAAAGTATAATATAATTATTTGAATTAGATGCGCTATTTCTTTTGACAAAAAAGGGATTAACGGTGATATACAGCACCGAATTCGTTTAGAGAAATAATCTTAAATTCTCTTGCGCATGAATAAGGGTCTAATTTAGAATTTTAAGGTATTTAAGTATTAGTTTGAGAAAGATGCAATCTCTAGAGATATGCTTGGGCATTTGGTTACCTAAAAAAATTACGATTTTTATTTTTTATATATACTTAAGTATTTGTCAGTAACCTGTCTCAAGTCAACTCTCGTGTTTAGCACGTAGCCAATATCTGGATATCAAAATACGCTATCTAGCAAGAAATTTGTGGTTTGGAAAATACTTGTCCTCTCTTGCATTGTACGTTAACAATTCGAAACACCAAAACAAATGTATAAATATTTTCAAACTAAAGAAAAGAAATCACTCACACTTTTCTCAAGCACGTTAAAAACATTTGTAATCTTTAATTTTATTTGTATGTTATTAATCGAAATGTGTCTACCTTGCTAGGAAATCGAGTCTTTTAAGTAGCTTTGCTTCAAACATATTATACATTTATAGCTGAATATTACTGTAGGAAGTATCGCACAATCATATCTTATCTCATTTACAAGATGTTTAGAAGCCTACGTTGCAAATTAGTAATAGACAAACTTATAAAGTGGTCGAGCATGATGACACGAGCATGTGTGAAAAGAGGAGGAGAAAAAAGAAACCCCCTTAAAAGGCTGTGCTCGTTTACGGAAAACATTTTCCTTATTTTCTGGTATTCGGGAGCGGAAAATATTTTCCGTAGGAAAACATTTTCCTTTCCCACCCCCAAATTCTTCATTATTTTGTGGAAAATAATTTCCTTTTTTCACAAAGAGGAAATCATTTTCCCCCAAAGTGAAGGTAAAATTGCCTATGAGAGGAAAAACACTTTCCGTGGAAGAGGAAGTTTATCGCCGGTCACCTCCATCGCCCACCAGTTGCCGCCGCCGCCGCCCTTGCCGATCACCGCTGCCAGCCGTCGGTCGCCGATCACCGTCGGTCGTCGGCCGCCGCCGGACACCACCACCAGTCCCCGGTCGCCACCGGTCACTGATCGTCGCCGTCGACCGCCGCTGGTCGCTGCCGCCGATCGCCGCCGGCCGTCGATCATCGGTCACTGCCGATCGCCGCCTGTCGTCACCTGCCGTCGCCGATCGTCGGACGCCGTTGGATTGGCGATCGCCGAACATCAGAAAATATTTTCCGAAACTTTTTCAGATTTTAGCCGAACGCCAGAAAATTGTGTTCCAGGAAAATATTTTTCAAAAAAATGACTTCTGTGAAAATATTTTCTGAAAGGAGAATATTTTCCGCCAAACGAACGGAGCCTAAATAAGAAAAAGCTATTAAAATTCTTCAATTATTTATTTTCTGGGCAGGCGCACTATATATAATAAATGATTAAAAGACAAGAATGCCCTCCAGTCTATTCCCAAGCTATCTCGAGAAGACTGCTTCAACTAGCGGGAAGCGCATTCAGGAGTCAACGAAGGTAGGCAACTTCCTTGGGAGTCGGTCAAAATTGTCGGCCTTGGAGTAATTCATTGGCTTGACCGGCAGCTGCGTTTGGTTGGACATTTCCTCGACAGCTGCGTTTGGTTTGGACATTTCCTCGAAAGACGTGTTTGGCGAGCATGACTTTTTATTGAAAATGCTCAACTCGATTTTTTTTCTTTCCAAATTACCCTCGTTAACTTTTTAATATTTCAATTTTGCCCAGGAAACATCTGCATTATTCAATTTAAAAAAGGGCGCATTCAACAATCAACGAAGGCAGGCAACTTCCTCGAAAGTCAGCGAAACTTGTCCGCCTTAGAGTAGGTCATCGGTTTTACGGGCCAATATTCGTTAATTTAAATTTGGGAGAAAATAATATTTTTTCAATTTAAAAAAGGGCTCTTTATGTTGTAGCCAGTAAACATCTGCATTATTTTTGCACGTCGCCGTATCGAAATAAGAATAATAATAAATAGAGTACTACCTATGTTGGCAGAATATACGTATTTTAATGTTTAAAAAGGAAACAATAAATGGAAAAAGAAGAAGAGAGAAAATATTTGAACGCGTAAAAAAGCTGCAGGCTCTCTGAATTTGGTGGAGGTGTGGACCGTGAGAGTTGCACATGGCCATGCTATTATCGTACCCTCTCTCTCTCTCTCTCTCTCGTGATTAGAGGCGTGACATTCGCTGCTTCGACCGAAGTAAAAAAATACAGAAGTAAAAGAAAAAATGAAAATAAAAAAGAGATGAGATTTTATATTAGTTTGTATCTAACCATTTCCGATCCGATCCACTAATGATATTAATGATTCGATTCGATTTGGGTGTCCAGAAAAATCAAACCGAACCGTTTAGACATGTGCTTTATCCGAACCGAAACACCACACGAACCGAATCGTAAAAATACGATTCGGTTCGGATCAGTTCGGTTCAGTTTTCGATTTTTCTTTTTTATCCTTTCTTGCACTTCTTCCCTTCCTCCTCCTCCTCGTCTTCTTCTTTCGCTCTCTCTCTTCCCTTCTCTGTGAGACTGTTTCTTCTTTCTTCTTCCCGTCAAGAAGCAGGTCGATTGATGACCCACCACCGAAAGGCCCCACCAGATCACCGGAGTCGGTCATGGACACTCGCCAGAGACCGAACTTCCGGCGACTGAACCCGCACTAACAACAAAAAAGCGGGGACCGGGACTCGGACGACCCGTTTGGTTAACGGCGGCCACCACAAACACCTCGGAGCCGCCGTCGCCGACACCGACCCAGGTGGGACTCGGTCTCGATGACGGCATCGGCCGACGAGCTGACGGCCGAGGCCGTGAACAAGCGCTACGAGGGGCTCGTCATGCCACGCCGTCAAGGGGAAGGGCGCGTGGTACTGGGCGCATTTCGAGCCCCATGCTCGTCCACAACGCCGACACCGGCCTCGCCAAGGCCGTGAAGCTCCGGCACTCCCTCCGCGAGGCCGTCTTCTCCGCCTCCAACCCGTCGCGAACCGCCTCCGAGCACCTCAAGCGCGGCACCTGGCCCAACTTCAAGAAGCCAGAGAGGAAAATGTGTTTGGTCGCTTTTTGGGAGATGATGATGCTGTGAGAGAAGAGGAAGAGAGAGAATAAAGCATGAAAAAGAGAGAGAGGGGATTAGCAATGAGAGTGCAAAGACAGAGGAAGAGAGAGAACAAAGTAAAAAAGTGAAACAGAGAGAGAAGTGAGTGAGAGGTGAGCAGTAGTGAACAGTGAGATTGAGGGGAGAGGGTGCGCGAAGGGAAGAAAAACACACTAAAAAACCGAAATTCGAACCGATTTGAATCGAGCCGAACCGAACCGTTATGCTAACTGAATTCATTTACTTATTATTTGATGCGAAATTGAACTGAACCGAATATGCATGAATTTTTTATTCAGTTCGGTTCGGTTCATATCTCGATTCGATTTTTTTGTTCGATTCTAACACCTCTACTATCCACCCGTTTGAATTTGGCGTACGTGGGGAACACGAGAGTTGCACATGGCCATGTTATTACTATAGGGTTAATATTACAAAAATCCAAAACTGGGATAAATTCAACAAAAACTGATCTTTTAACAATTAAAAATCCCAAATTAATTTTTTGATCATAAAAAATCTCAAGCTTGTATATTTGTGACAAATTTAATCTCCATTAAATTGAATTAATACCATAAAAAATCACAAACTAATACATTTATATTAAAATCCTAAATCGGTACATCCATCAACTGCCTCGTGTCATCCAACTCATAAATTTAATGATAAAATTTAATAAAAATTAACGAAAAAAAAATTATCACAAATGTATCGATCTAAGATTTTTCGTGGTATCAATCCATTATTATACTCTCTCTCTCTCTCTCTCTCTCATAATTAGATGTGTGATATTTGCCGTTTCAACCGAAGAAAAAAGCAAAAAAAAAAAAAAGAGAGGAGATTCTAGATTAATTTGGGCTGAATAATTTTCGACCCGACTTACCCGTTTGGCAGGTCCACCAATTGCTTCATGAAATCCAAACCTACTTGCGTTGTCTTCCAATGATACGATTCCATTTCCACAAGCCAAAGCCCCGATCTGTTCTTCGCCAGTCACATAGACCAATTTGCGTAATCAAGTCACATGGGCTGCCGAGCCGAAAAGAAAAATTCGGACCACCTTGGGTTCATTGACAACATGAATTAAGCAAAATGGGCCACAAGTTGTGCTCAAGCCCAATTTTACTTTTTTACAATTAAGGCCCAAATTAGGGCGCTTTTGCAATAGTATGGGCTAGGAAAGGGACAAAAATGGTGGCCCATATAACTGCCTATAGCCAGTAGTAGCTAATCTAAGACATCTTTAATTACGATGTCCCATAGAGTTCTGACTTGATCGTATCGGAACGAGGCTTGTTAAAGAAGGTTCAACCAATCTTCTAACCTTTTTACTAGCAGGTTTCGTGTCGATTAGCATTCTCACAACATGATAACTTATATCGAGTCAATGTCATCGTGATATGTTGCGAACAATTATTGACCGATGTCCACACAACATGTCAACCATGGATTTCGTTAACCATGGATTCCCATATAGCAAGATCATGTTCATCTCCCGGAGCGATTTTACCCGCGAGAGCTCTAAGCTTGCATATTGCCTATAAATATGTCTCGTCCTCCAATTGCTTCCAAGAGCTGAACATCACTCACTGGCGATTTGGTATCGAGTAGGCTAGAGACTGCTGCTTGTCCTATCATAGCCTCTCTACTTTGATCTACTTATTTGTATTGCTCCCACGCGAGACTAATAACCTTCCCTCGGCAAGAGAAATTACATGCAAATCCATTAGGGGTGCGTTTAGTTTAACTTTTCTAATGAATTTTGAACCCTCTAAAGTCTTTTGTGAAAAATTTAGGACATTTGGTTAACTTTATTTGGACCACTTTAGGGAAATGCCAACATTGGCAAAGGTAAAAGCTCAAGACAAAGTCTCCACCTAACTTGGGCTTTCAGCATTTTCGGAAGCTAGCTTTTTTGGTTAATGAACTTTTTTTCTTTGAAAATTGCCCTCACTAATATTTTCACGTTCCAGTCTTGCCCTCACTCATGACTATTCATCTTCTTCGACCATCCAAGTTCTGGGTTTTCTACAATTGGGTTTCCACCAAAGGTCGTGATGCCTGGTTCATCTTCTCCAACATCGCCCCCGCTCGTGATTGTTTGACAAGAATTGGAAGACGAGTGTTGCCAATGGTCAAGAGTCGATGGTCGAGCATTGAGACAACTCTTGGGATCGCGTGATGGTCACCTATTATTAAGCATTGCTGCGCAAGGCAACCCCAGGGGTTGAGTGACCCTAGTGTCGTTGCGCCTGAGTTGCGTAGCTTCAGGACCCTCTCTTGGGCTTGTCGGGGCCCTACGAGCCCTTTTCTAGCCCTTGGAGACAATGAACAGTAGCTCCCTTTGTTTGTCCTTTTTTTTTTAAACTTTAAAGCTACTTTGCAAAAAATCACACATAAGTCAAAGTATATACACCTTGAACCAAAGATATTTGGGAAGTTATTTCCCAAAACTCAATTAAATGCAGCTTGGAGTGCGTTTGGCAACCATTTTATTCTCAAAAGTTGATTCTGTTCAGAAATGATTCTTTTTTATTTCTTGCCCAGGAACAATTTCTAAGCATTTAAAAGCGTTTGGTAACTGCCCAAAATTTTTATTCTCGAAATAGAAAAAGAATGGAAATGCGTTTGGTAACTGCACGAAATTTCTTTTTACTAATAATAATTTAATAATATTTTAGATTTTTTAATATTTCTTTCTTTTTTTCTTTTTTTTTCTTCTCCTTTTCCTTCCTTGGCCATGGCCAGGTTGCCAATGAGGGTGAGGGTTGGACCCTTGTCGCCGCCCTCGCCAGATTCGGCAATAGTGGCTCGTTGCCTGGGCGAGGGTCTAGCATTCGCCCTCCCTAGGCCTAGCCTGTGGTTGGTCGGCAGTGGTCGGTAGCAGACCAAGAAGAAGATGAAGAAGAAAATTCTTTTCTATTTATGATTCTTGTTCCCAGAATCAATAAGCTATTTACCGTAGGCAACACTTCCAAATTTGCGTTTTTCTTTCGTGTAACTATCTATCAATTTTATTCCATAGTAGTCTTCTTTCCTGTAATTTGTACTCGGGAGGAGGCGGAAAGAGTCTTTGACATTTAATAACAGAGCTTAAATCCGATTTATACCTAAACTTTTTCCTTCAGATTTGTCCCTTTGCCCCCATGTTTTCCATAGTGAATACAGTAACAAGCAAATCTTTGTCGATGGCTACTCTCCCATCAAACAAATCTTGAAACTTGGACAAACTTCCTTCTTTACTTCAGACGAGTGTGAACAAGCCAAGATTCCTCCCTCAAGAAATCATAAGGTAATAGCTCGATTAAGCATCTAGATGGCCTACCTGCACAGCCCCGAGGAACCCCATTCGCATGCAGGTGTCGCCATCCATGGCGGCTCATGCCCATCGCCTTCTCCATCTTGGTCTTTCCAGAGGCAAAAGAAACATTAAAAAATCGACAAAATCTGTAGTTTGGTGTCGTGTTCGAGTGACTTCCTGCGTTGGGTCCGCATCGCAATCCATGTTGAACGCCATCAACCAGTTGGTGCTGTTCCGGAGGCGTGTGGAGAGGTGTGGGTTGCCCACACGCCCACCCACCTTCCTTGCTTTTTCAGAAGCAAAGAGGCTTTTCTCCTCCAAAAAGCAAATAAAAGCAGAATAATCACCTTTTTCTAGGTGAGAAGAATGATGCACCTTGATTCAAGGACCATCTATCCGATCTTTGGAGAAGGTATCCTAATCCAGAGAACGCTCCCCATGATGCTTCGCGTGTCAAAAATACTTAGAAAAAGCAGATCCATATATAAAAAAATAAGCACCTTTCGAAATTCAAATGTTAAATAATTAAAACCACATATTAAATTAGTAATGTGATCAATCGTTACACCATGTTCATTTCTTTTGACACTAATAGATAAGATTGACTTAGAAGAGTTATGAGAAATTTTGGTGCGATTTATATTAACCATATCATGTGAAGAAATTCCATACTTACAATGTTAAAGGCAAACAATAACTAGATAAAAGTTAAACCCCACTTAGAATTCAAATGTTGGGAATATAAATTTTTCAGACTTGCATAATCTACCATTTTATAGACTGAGCAAAATACATTGATATCTACTCACTATTTCAAGAGCTTAAGAGCTTATTTTCTCTTAACCTGAATGCATTGCATCTGGTGATTCTGGAGCATATGATATTTTCTAGCTCAATAACTAAAGGTCACCCGTTCAAATGCTACCCATCTTGTATCAACTACTTTGAGTCGAAACAAATTTTACATGCCAAAAGGCATGAATTCAACAGATTCATAGTTTTTTATGTGGTGTTCTACTAGTCTACAGTAGTAAGACCTTTATAATTGTGCCCTTGAATTACTCAATGAAAACGATTTACAAATTTGATTCTTTTTACACGCTGCTTGAACGAGGATGACATTGACACTCACTAATCTTTTTTGGTTAGTCTTCTTGCATACTTGTCTAGACCCATTGCATTTCCTAGTCGTCAAACATTTGTTTTTTCTTTTGCACCATGCAACACTATTTCGTCATTATACCCCGTCAGCTTTGACTTAAATACTGACTAGAAATCCAAATGTACAAAACCTAAGGAGGATCGAGACAAAATAATTAATGTACAAAAAGCTGAAACCTATTCTCTCTCATATGATCTTCTTCCTCTCGTACGTACCCTCTTCTTGAAAACTCGCAGTATTCCCAGAACCAGAACCAACCGAAGCTTAACTCTTCGCCCACTTCAACCCTCCACTTATGCAGGATTCACTCAAACACTTGTATGATCCTCTTGTTCCCGAGTCAGACCCCGTTTTCTCTGAAGAGGATCTCACGAACCCCAAGAAAACAGTCCAGTTCCAGGAACGTGGAGCGGCGGTAGAAGGTGGTGGTCGCCGGAAGCCTCGCCTGAACAGATATGCTCTGGGTGGTGCCATCTTGGCCTCCACCAACTCTATTTTGCTGGGCTATGGTGAGTTCTTAGCACAAACTGTTTCCATTATATTGCTTTCTGTATGTACATTACGTCTCGATCCCGCCCCAAAGAGAGAAAAGTTCCACGGTAGGATTAATTGGTGCATTTAGATTGGTCTGCCACCAGTTTGACGGAAAGCAAAGCCATGGTCGAACTTGATGTTGAATTTATGTTTGTATCTAAATGCGTACAGATATTGGGGTGATGAGTGGAGCAGTGCTATTCATCAGAGAGAGTCTCATGATCACACCAACCCAGGTTGAGATTTTGGTGGGTTCGCTCAATGTGGTCTCGCTATTTGGATCTCTCGCCTCTGGCCGGACCTCAGATTGGATCGGCCGGCGATACACGATAGTCCTTGCCGCCTCCACGTTCCTCATCGGTGCACTTCTGATGGGCCTTGCTCCATCCTTCATGCTCCTAATAGCTGGAAGGGTGGTTGCAGGGATTGGTGTCGGGTATGCCCTCATGATCGCCCCAGTCTACGCTGCCGAGATCTCTCCAGTGATGACCCGGGGATTCCTATCTTCATTGCCTGAAGTCTTTATCAATGTCGGGATTTTACTTGGGTATGTATCCAACTATGCCTTATCAGGTCTACCGGTTGATATAAGTTGGAGGCTCATGCTCGGGTTAGCCGGAGTGCCCGCGATCGCTATCGGGGCAGGCGTGATGACGATGCCGGAGTCGCCGAGGTGGCTGGTCATGGAGGGCAGATTCGAAGAAGCAAAGAGGGTGCTGATCAAGACATCAGAAGATGAGGTAGAAGCTGAATTGAGGCTCAATCAGATGAAGACCAACATAGGGGTTGATGGTTCCACGGGCCCGGTTTCCGCCCGATCGCATGGGCAGGGCGTTTGGAAGGAGCTCCTCTGGCGGCCCGCGAGGCCTGTTCGACGGATTCTCATAGCGGCCATTGGACTTAACTTCTTCATGCAGGCATCGGGGAACGACGCGGTCGTGTACTTTAGCCCGGAAGTCTTCCAAGAAGCCGGGATTAGCGATAACCAACAGCTATTAGGGGTGACTATCGTCATGGGACTCGCCAAGACATTCTTCGCCTTTGTTTCGGCACTTTGCTTGGACCATTTCGGGAGGAGGCCTCTCTTGATGCTGGGCTCGGCTGGGATGGTGGTCTCCCTGGCGGGCCTGGGCCTGGGCTCGAAGTTCCTCGAGCCACCCGGTAGCAAGCCGACGTGGGCCATCGCGCTGTGCGTGGTGGCCGTCTGTGCAGACGTCTCGTTCTTTTCGATAGGGCTCGGGCCCATCACTTGGGTCTACTCGTCCGAGATATTCCCGACAAGGCTGCGGGCCCAGGGCACAAGCCTGGCCATAGCGGTGAACCGGGTGGTGAGCGGCGCGGTGGCAATGTCGTTTTTGAGCATTTCGAGGGAGATAACGTTTGGGGGCATGTTCTTTGTGCTTGCAGGAATCATGGGGTTGGCGACTGTGTTCTTTTATTTATTCTTGCCTGAGACCAAAGGTAAGAGCTTGGAAGAGATTTGGGATCTTTTTGAGAACGAAGACACTGCAAGCTCATAAAATTAAAGATTGATCAAGCATAGCGTTTCCAGTAAGAAGTTTCTTCGGCTTCGTTTTGCAGGAAAAAATGTGAATGAAATTTGTTCTTAGGGGCTGCTTTGTCATATACATATGTATTAAATATTCCTTCTGTTTTAACTTTTTTGGTTTTACATAGATCAAATTAAGGGGAAAAAGATATTACAAGTGACATAACCGTCGTACGACATTCACTTTAATACCAAACGATCACTTCAGTACTATCGAAGATTAGAGTGGCCGAAAAACCCGACATGACTTTATTTTAAAATAAACAGTCCGCAGGACTTGTTAGTAAAGTGAAGTCAATAAAATAAGAGACAAATGACGTCATTTCGCAATTGTTTGTGAATTCGTTTTGTTTTTTAAACCTTAAGCCCTCATTCTTTCTCTCTCTGTCCTCCATCTTCAGTCACCGCCGGCCGCTATCTTAGGCCTAGTAGCGCTGCCATCATCGTCTATCTTTTGCTTGGTTGGCAAAAGACCTGTGTAGTGCAGTTTTTGCATGTCCGGACCTCTCTCTTTGTGAAGTGCACAAAGGGTTGCTAGTGAGATACTTCCTTTTTTTTTTGGAAAAATTATTTAAAAAGTCATAAATTTACTGCACTTTTATCAATTCAGCTTTAAACCTTTCAAATTTGTCAATTGAGTCATAAACCTTTTTACTTCTTGTCAATTGAGTCCATCCGATCAATTTTGGCCACTTGAAACTGACATGGATGCCGGTCGACACCGATTGTCTGGCCAACGCTGACGTAGCAATATTTTTGAATATTTTAATATTTTTTTGAATTTTTTTTCCTTTTCATTTGGTATTTCAAATGAACTTGTTGCTGTAATGATAGAGCCTTGTTTGTCTCTTTGTGTATGTATTGATAAGTCTGGATCGACTCTCATCCTCGGGCTATCGCCACCAAGCGTCGCCCATCGGCTAGGCCACTCCTGTCATTGTCTCGAGGCTCGTGATCGATGCAAACAACGGGGGAGCGACAGCAAGGTGCGCGACTTGTTATGGCAGTGGCCTGAGGTGGCGAATCCCGATTGTCGTCCCCTGCGTTGGTTGACTCGGCAATTTTTCCTCAGACAAAGTTGATTTAGTTAGAAGTGCCATGTGCCACATGGTCTTGTCCTTTGTCCACGGTGGACTTCAATTTTTCTTTTAAAAAAAGATTCGTCAAACTTAAAATTTTAATGAAAAAACAGCCTAGGGCTCTTTTGACGCGATATATCATCGGAGGCACTAAGCAATAATTCTTTCACTAATGTGGCACTCAAGTGATTACAAAATATGGCTCCAAAATAAATGTCATAGGAAAATTATGACACTTAAGTAAGTGTAATACAAAAATTATGGCACTAAAGCAAGTGTAATACGAAAAATTATGGCACTTGTAGACTTCATTTATTTCTTGAAAAATGAACGATTTGGAAAACATCTTCCTGAAAGCGATTGCTTGTATTGTTTACAATAATAAATGAACGAAAAGTATTTTTATCATCCACAAAACATAAATTGTTATTGATAATTGAAATATTTTTCACCGGATAATTATTTCAAGCAATGCAACGATCATTTTTAGGAAAACAATTTCTAAATTATTTATTTTCTGCGAAACAAATAGAGCCGTAGCTTTATTTTGTCTCAAATTAAGCTTTATTAAGATTTTTTTTCTATCCAATGTGCCACTTGCAAGAGCGTAATGATCTTCTTCTCCTTTATAATTACAAGTGAGGCTTGCGCTAAAATTAAGGATTAATACTACGAAAAACCTCAAATTAATACACTTGTGATAAATTTACCCAAAATTAATTTTTTGACCATAAAAAAATCCCAAACCAGTACACTTGTGACATATTTACTCTCCATTAGTTTCCGTTAAATTTTATCGTCAAATTGCCCAGTTGGATGACACGTGATAGTTAACGAATGCACCAGATTGGAGTTATAACCCTCCGTTTGTCACAGGTATACTAGTCCGTGATTTTTCGTGGTATTAATCCAATCTAACGGAAGGTAAATTTATCAAAAATGTATCAATTTGAGATTTTTAGTAGTCAAAAAAATAGTTTTGGGTAAATTTATCACAAATGTACTGGTTTGATATTTTTTGTGGTAAAAAAATTAGTTTGGGATGAATTTGTTACTGGTGTACAAATTTGGGATTTTTCATGGTATTAATCCTAAAATTAATTATGGCGTACGTGTAAATGATGGGAATGAATTAGCTTATGCATTATGCACATATGGATTGTTATGTCGCGGTGTTTTCAACTTGTCCAATTTCCTTTAGAAGTAAGATTTTGTAGATGAACACATGTTGGCGTGAAAGAACTGATTCCGTGTACATTTGTTGAGGATGGGTATGAGGCGCGAGGAATCTGTGCCCCGCGAGGCATCACCTTGAATGGGGCAAATTTTCCCACGCAGGGTAGTAGGCGAGGCACGGGACGGGACTGGTATTAGTCGGGCCTTGCCACACGAATCTGTCCCGTTTGTGTATTTTTAATAAATATAGATTTCTAATTGGTTATTTGCGATGATAAACAATAAATCATAAATAAAGTAAATCATGAAACGAAATATGAAAAAAGACTTAAAGAACAGCCTCTAAGTTATGTGGGGACAATTCTTTCCCATGTATCCATCTTTCTCAATTGCCCCACACCAATTTGGAGCTTGTTTGGCTCTATAATTCTACAGATTTGACTTTACCCCGTGATCTATACGACACGACGTGGTATTTTTCTTAAGCAGGCATATCTTAGAATTCTATAGACATCCTCTCATCCATTTGACCTCGAAGGCAGGATCTTGGCCCTGCCTTTTCCACCTGAAGAAAATTTGGCAACTCGATAGCCCAATCCAGCATCCCAAAAATCATATCCTAACTCGTTAAGAGGGCGAACGAGTAGGGGTGAGCATCGGTCCAGGGTTGATCCTAAACCAACTCTAGACTGGTCCAACCCAGCTGATCCTAGTCCGGCTCTCGGGGGGATTGGATCGGTCCCTGATCCTAGCTGGAACGTGTATTGTGTGGGTTGGTCCTTAGTTTTGAGGCTTTAGGATTAGTCCAACTTGGACCAACCCTGTAAATTCTTTTTTTCCAAACCCTAGGTATATAATTTAAACTACTCAGCCCCTTCTCCTCTTTCGCCCTTTTCCTCTCCCTCTCTTCTAGTCTCACTCTCACTCTCTCCCTCAATCTCAGATTTTTCTTGACCTCTCAACGGATCAATAGCAATGACTCTCTCCCTACCTCTCCTTGCTCGTTTATTCTTCGCTGATGCCAATCATCAGTAGCAAAGACTCTAGGATCTTAGCAATTTTGATTGATCATCGTTCGCAGTCAATAACTACAACTCAAAGGTAACTACCTCCATAATCGGTTCTAAGAGAAACAGAGGCCGAGAATCTTAACTTGAATGGCCGCATTCATTTTGCATCTTCGTTGACAATCACAGTAATAATTTCTTTTGGTTAATGTTTGATACTTTAGCATGAATACCATTAACTTGAACAGACATCTTGACATTTGAAAAAACAATAACAAAACAAGGCCTGTAACTAGAGTCCCTCTTAGAATCTGTAATATCATAATCTCCCTTCTCATGCTCGAAACAAAGATGATAAATTTGTGGATCTAATCATGTGGCATTATGGGTTCTAAATTCAAATCACACAGATGAATTTGGCAATCTCAACGACTTTGACTTTAGCAGAGTTAAAGACTCATTCAAGAATGAGAAATGCCACATATCATTGATTATTTAGTAAAGAATGAACACATTTTTATTCTAATTTCAGTAGCTTCAAAAATTTAAAGAGTACGCTTTGTGCCTCCAAGGAATTCAAAAAATGAAACAAAAAAAAAGAATCTACTGGTCTCAGGTTGACTCTGGAACCGGACCGGACCCATAGGGTCGGTCCTGTTCAGTCCAGTCTTCGGTCCCAAGCTCAACAGGGTCGGTCTCCCGTCCAAAAAATTAGGGATCAATATCGTGCAGATTGATCCTTGGATTAGGTGCTAGACCGGCCTAATCCGACCAATGCTCGTTCCTATGGGCGAGCGTATTTAGCTTGTTTGCTTGATAAATGTGTTCGAGTCCCTTTTTCTCTGGCACGTGCGATTGACCGGGACCGCAATTCACTTTAAAGATTCCACTCAGGGGACCATAATTGACTAAAGTTGAGTCGCGTCATACCTTTGGGACACTCTTTTGCCATCGACAAGATCCAAAGAGAGGAAAAAGAGGGTAGAATCCAAAGCGCATTTATATCTGGACGGGACGGGTCGTCCCCAAAGCCGAATCCCCCACGTGAAATCCCCGTCGCGCTCGTACTTTCGAGCCCGTATTCACGACGTCGTCCTCCACTTCTGCACTAGGTTACAAGAGACTGGTTGGAGCATTTCATCTCAGAGGATTGGTCCCAACCGTTTGGTTTGACTGGCTGTGTAGTAAAGAAATCGTCTTGAAAGCAACCCTACTGCCCACCTATTGGAATCTCCTTAAAAGTTTGCTCCTTTATGGTGCGAGGTTGTGAGAATTTGCAAGAACAATCATTGTGGGGGGCAACCCAAACGTTGGCTCGTCAGCTTTCTAGGGTGACCCGGCCGGGGGTGGTTCCGATGAGCATGTTGGCTCGGTGCATCTCGGTTGTCGAATGATGTGGACCTCGTCTGAGAGTCGTGTAATTTGACAAGTTAGATGAAGCAGGTTCACGCGCGCTCGCTGCATGCAAGAAATTTTAAGTCTATAGCTTTTCTCTCTCTTATCCTCACAGCCTTTTGCATTTCTTCCTATTTTGGCTTTTCATGCAATCTGCCTCGGCAACGTCTCGACATATATCTCTGCAACTACCTAACATCCCCAACTCACTCTCTCTCTCTCTCTCTCTCTCTCTCTCTCTCTCTCTCTCTCCATAGCTTGCAGTTCCCTTCATTCTTCTGTGTGGTGACTGAGAGTGAAAAGAAACTAGCTGAAATGGATGACCCAAAAGCGCCAACTTCTGCTGCTTCGGGTCCCAAGAAGCCTCGGGCGAACAAGTACGTTCTGTTCTGTGCCATCTTGGCCTCCACGAACTCCATCCTCTTGGGCTACGGTGAGTATCGACTAGTCCCATCTCTTTCTCCGATTGCGCAGATTTGTTTCTCGTGCCCAAGTTTAATTCGAATTAGAAATGTGGATATGGGTCAGGGGTTATGTTTTTTCACAAGATAGGCTTGCGAGGGACGCGATTTTCGGTGATCTGTTGATCGAATCACCCGTGGGTATGACAAAATGGTTATGAGTTCGTGGGTTGGTTAGCGTAAGACAGTCGGAATTGTTGCTATTTCTACTGAGAATCTTGGGAAATTACGAGGTGCGGTGGTAATGATCGTTTGATTTTGCAGACATCGGGGTGATGAGCGGTGCTGTGATCTTCATCAAAGAGAACCTCAAAATCACGTACGTCCAAGAACAATTCCTCGTGGGCATACTCAACGTCTGCTCGCTGGTCGGCTCTCTGGCCTCCGGCAAGACCTCCGACCTCATTGGGCGGCGCTACACTATCGTCCTTGCCGCGTCGACCTTCCTGATCGGCGCCGTGTTGATGGGCCTTGCGCCGTCGTACGCGTTCCTCATGGCAGGCCGGGTCGTGGCCGGTATCGGGGTGGGGTACTCCCTCATGATCGCACCGCTCTACACGGCGGAGATTGCCCCGGCCTCGGTGAGGGGGATGCTCACCTCCCTCCCGGAGTTCTTCATCGTGGCGGGGATCTTGCTTGGGTACGTTTGCAATTATGCCCTCGCCGGCCTCCCCGAGCGGTTCAACTGGAGGATAATGCTTGGGATTGCCGCCATACCAGCGATCGGCCTCGGGTCAAGCATCATTTTCATGCCCGAATCGCCTCGGTGGCTCGTCATGAAAGGCAGGATTGAGGAGGCAAAAAGGATGTTGTCAAAGACTTCAAGAGATGAGGAAGAGGCTGCATTAAGACTCCATGAGATCACCCAAGCTGCTCAGGATGATGCAGATTTGGCCTCTTCAAAAGGATGGAGTGGGCAAGGGGTATGGAAGGAATTCCTCCATCCCTCGCCCGCCCTCCGCCGGATCCTCATCACTGCGATCGGGATCAACTTCTTCATGCAAGTGTCACGGCCCGAAGAAATGGATCGTTCATGAGGTTTCCTGGACGATGGACCGTGACCGACCCTTGAATGAAGAAGGTGGGCCCCGAGTGTTCTAGTACTAGGGTTTTCTTGATGTATTCTAGAATACTCCTGGGGGCGGGACATTAATTGTAAACCTCTGTAATTAATGAGGTAGTTGGGTAGTTGGGGAGATACGATCTCCACCGTAAGATCGGAGAGAGATCTACGGATACTGTCAGTCCGGTACTTGTATAAGAAGGGGTCTCCTCCCTCTCATTGTATGACCTCATTCTTTCAAGAAGCAATAGAAATCCAGAGCTTCTCTCTCTAGAAGTTTCTCTCTCTAAAAGTCTTGTGAGTTGAGTGTGGGGAAGGCTGACTTGGGAAGAAATTCCTAAGGCCGCACGGGTCAGGGAACGCGAGATCGATCGGCCCGTGACAAGTGGTATCAGAGCAAAGATGGCCAAAGGCGCTGCGAAGACACGATCCGATGTATCGTCACAAACCGAGAAGGGCGTGAGTGATGATCGTGGAAATGCCGCCGAGAGGCAAGGTGCCGAGGCAAGGGAGGACCGTGATAGCTCAAATTCAAGGGAAATGGTTGGTGACTTGGAGACCCGCTTGGCGAAAATGGAGATCGTCGTGGGAGATGTCCAAGGAATAGTCGAGGATCTTGCTGTACGCATCGAAGGAGGCGAGTCCGGAACAGGAGAGCTTGAGGCCGAAGTGCAAGAGCTAAGTTCTGGTTTGGGAGAACTCCGGGAGGCGATGCTGGGCAACTTGACTGATGCCGCCAAAGAACTTGGGCAACGGGATGATGCCTTGGAGGCCTTGGTGGAGGCCATGCGCGTAGAGATGGCCGAACTAAAGGCGAAGGTCGCCGAGATGGAAGGAGCACGTGTGAACGGGGTAGTTGCCGTGCAAACCGCTCCACGAGTGGATGCCCCGAAGCCGAAGGAGTTTAAAGGCTCGCGGGTGCCCAAAGACGTGGACAACTTCCTATGGTACATGGAGCAATACTTCCTAGCGATGGGAATCACCAATGGTGCAATCCGAGTAAGTACCGCAGCCATGTACTTAACTGATAATGCACTCTTATGGTGGCGTCGTAGGAGTGATGATCGGAGTGGTGCACCGATCACTACATGGGAGTTGTTCGTCGAGGAATTTCAACGACAATACTATCCCGCTTATCCGGAAGAAGAAGCTCGAGATGAACTCCGTCGCCTTGAACAAAAGGGGGGGCTCGCGAGTATGTTCGGAAGTTCTCGGAATTGCTACTCCAAATTCCGTCCATGAATGACACGGAGGCTTACTTCCAATTTGTGGGTGGTCTAAAATCATGGGTGAAGCAAGAGCTGAAGCGGTGCAATGCTAGAGATCTTTCGACGGCCATGTCCGTAGCCGAGGCCATGGTGGAGTATAAACCTACTTCCGTAAGCAAACCGGATACCCGACCAAGGGACAAGGGCGTTGGTGGGGGAGATCGTAACAAATTCCACCGTCCGAGTGGAAGCAAACCATCAACGGCCCCTCCAAGGGCGAAGGCGGAGTCGAGCGGAGGAGAACACAAGAAGGGACGTACCTTCAAGTGCTTTTGGTGCGACGGTGCGCACATGGCTCGTGATTGTCCAACTCGAGGCAAGCTAGCCGCGATTGTCAAAGCACACGAGGAGGAACAAGAGGAGGCACGACTCGGTACGTTGCGAATCCTAAGTTCCATAAAGTCCAAAAGGGCGAACAAGCCCAAGGGATTGATGTTCGCGGACGTGACGATCGGGAGAACCAAGATGAGTGCGCTCATCGACACGGGAGCATCTGATCTGTTTATCTCGGAAGAGGCTGCGAAGAAACTCAATCTTCGGGTTGAGAAAGGAGCCGGTTGGCTCAAGACGGTGAACTCCAAAGAAGTCCCTACCAATGGGGTGGCTAAGGATGTGGAGTTTCAACTCGGGCAATGGAAGAGCAAGGAAATGATCGAGGTAATTCCACTTGACGACTATGACTTTGTCATTGGTTTAGGATTCCTTGATAGGATAGATGCTCTTATCATCCCATTTGCCGATTGTATTTGTATCTTGGACACACGTTGTCAATGTGTGATCCCGGTCAAACGAGAGTCGGGCGACCAAAAGATAATATCGGCAATGCAAGTTACTAAGGGAGCGAGGAAAGGGGAGGCTACTTTCCTAGCGACCTTGAAAATCGAGGACCCAAAGGGTAAAGGGAGTGATGTCCCGACGGAGGTAACCCAAGTCCTCGATTCCTTCAAGGACGTGATGCCACCCGAACTCCCAAAGAAGCTTCCGCCTCAAAGGGAGGTGGATCATAAGATCGAGCTCGTGTCCGATGCTCGACCACCCGCTATGGCTCCATATCGCATGGCGCCTCTCGAATTGGAAGAACTAAGAAGACAACTCAAGGAGTTGCTCGATGCGGGGTATATCCGACCATCGAAGGCTCCGTTTGGCGCCCCGGTCCTATTTCAGAAGAAGCATGATGGATCACTCCGGATGTGCATCGACTATCGGGCGTTGAACAAGCTGACGATCAAGAACAAGTACCCGATCCCTCTTATTGCCGATTTGTTCGATCAACTTGGAGAAGCACAATGGTTCACCAAGCTTGATCTTCGATCGGGATATTATCAAGTGCGAATTGCAAAAGGGGATGAACCGAAGACCGCTTGTGTGACGCGGTATGGGTCATATGAGTTCCTCGTCATGCCATTCGGCTTGACAAATGCTCCGGCCACGTTTTGCACGCTCATGAACAAGGTACTCCACCCATTCTTAGATCAATTCGTCGTGGTTTATCTTGATGACATTGTGGTGTATAGCCGGACGCTCGAGGAACACATCGAGCATTTGAAGAGAGTCTTCCAAGTTCTACGGGAGAATGACTTATATGTCAAGCGGGAGAAATGTGCCTTTGCACAACGGGAAGTTCCATTCCTGGGACACATCGTCGGGGGTGGACGTGTGCAGATGGACTCGGCCAAAATCGAGGCCATTGTGAATTGGAAGCCGCCAACCAGGGTGACGGATCTAAGGTCATTCCTTGGCCTCACCAACTACTATCGACGGTTCGTCCGAGGATATTCGAGCATCACCGTGCCACTCACGGATATGCTAAAGAAGGAGAAACCGTGGGAGTAGACGACCCGTTGCCAAAAGGCGTTTGATCGGTTGAAGCAAATCATGACCGAAGAGCCGGTGCTCGTGCTACCCGATCATGCCAAACCTTACGAGGTAGAAACCGACGCTTCCGATTTTGCTATTGGTGGTGTTCTTATGCAGGATGGACACCCGGTAGCATTCGAGTCAAGAAAGTTGAACGATACCGAACGACGATACACGGTCCAAGAGAAGGAGATGACCGCGGTGGTACATTGCCTTCGTACCTGGAGGCATTATCTCTTGGGATCCCGGTTCGTCGTAAGGACGGACAATGTGGCCACGAGCTACTTCCAAACCCAGAAGAAGTTGAGCCCGAAGCAAGCTCGTTGGCAAGATTTCCTAGCGGAGTTCGATTATGTGCTCGAGTACAAGCCAGGGAAGGCAAATTCCGTGGCCGATGCGCTTAGCCGAAGGAGCGAGTTAGCATCGTCAATCGTAAGTCGTCCCAAGAATCCCTGGGATGAGCGGATCAAGGAGGGACTCCAACACGATCCAACGGCCAAAGCACTCATCGACCATGCACGGGAAGGCAAGACCCGGCAATTTTGGTGTGAAGACGACTTGCTTTACACCAAAGGAAGGCGATTGTACGTGCCTCTTCACGGGAAGCTAAGGAAGGAAATCCTACGGGAGTGCCATGATTCCAAGTGGGTGGGTCATCCGGGGATCCATCGCACTATGGCGCTTGTGGAGGATCGTTACTTTTGGCCTCACTTACGCGACAACGTTGAGGCATATGTCCGGACTTGCCTTGTATGCCAACAAGACAAGCTGGAACAAAAGTCGTCGGCGGGACTCTTGGAGCCACTTCCCATTCCGGAGCATCCATGGGAGAGTGTCTCCATGGACTTCATTGTCAACTTGCCAAAATCCGAAGGGTGTCGGACTCTCATGGTCGTGGTGGATCGATTTTCCAAGTACGCGACGTTCGTGCCTGCATCGAAGGATTGTCCGGCCGAGGAAGCGGCCAAGCTATTCTTGAAGCACGTCGTCAAATATTGGGGAGTGCCACAAACGATCGTGAGCGATCGCGACCCTCGATTCACGGGTAGGTTCTGGACTGAACTCTTTAAATTATTAGGGTCGAACCTCAACTTCTCCACGAGCTTGCATCCTCAAATCGACGGACAAACGGAGCGAGTCAATGCACTCTTGGAGTTGTACCTTCGACACTATGTAAGTACAACGCAAGTGAATTGGGCGAAGTTGATCGACGTAGCCCAATTCTCCTACAATCTTCAAAAGAGCGAGTCCACGAATCAAAGTCCGTTCGAGATTGTGACGGGGCAACAACCACTCACTCCGAGTACGGTTGCAACGGGCTATAAGGGGAGTAGCCCATCCGCTTTCAAGTTTGCCAAGGAGTGGCATGAGCAAGCGGACTTGGCACGAACATGCCTACACAAGGCCTCGAAGCGCATGAAGAAGTGGGCCGATAAGAAGCGACGGCACGTGGAGTTCCAAGCCGGGGACTTGGTGTTGGCCAAGCTACACCTGGTTCTTCGATACAAAGACGTGCATAAAGGGCTTATACGTCGCTACGAGGGGCCATTCCGAGTGTTGCATCGGGTTGGGAAGGTCGCATACAAACTGGAACTGCCACCAAAACTCAAGGTACATCTGGTATTCCATGTGAGTATGCTTAAACCTTTCCGTGTAGACGAGGAGGACCCGGATCGAGGGGAGTCGCAACGGGCGCCGCTTGGAGCGAAAACCTCCTATGATCGAGACGTCGACTTCATCATGGCGGATCGAGTCATACAGAAGAGATATCGTGCGCCGAAGCGAGAATACTTAATCCGATGGAAGGGTCTTCCGGAGAGTGAAGCAAGTTGGGAGCCCGAGGAAGCTCTTTGGCAATTCAAAAAGCATATCGATACTTTCCACGCCAAAGACGCGACGAGGGCGTCGCCCGAATAGGTGGGGGAGAATGTCACGGCCCGAAGAAATGGATCGTTCATAAGGTTTCCTGGACGATGGACCGTGACCGACCCTTGAATGAAGAAGGTGGGCCCCGAGTGTTCTAGTACTAGGGTTTTCTTGATGTATTCTAGAATACTCCTGGGGGCGGGACATTAATTGTAAACCTCTGTAATTAATGAGGTAGTTGGGTAGTTGGGGAGATACGATCTCCACCGTAAGATCGGGGAGAGATCTACGGATACTGTCAGTCCGGTACTTGTATAAGAAGGGGTCTCCTCCCTCTCATTGTATGACCTCATTCTTTCAAGAAGCAATAGAAATCCAGAGCTTCTCTCTCTAGAAGTTTCTCTCTCTAAAAGTCTTGTGAGTTGAGTGTGGGGAAGGCTGACTTGGGAAGAAATTCCTAAGGCCGCACGGGTCAGGGAACGCGAGATCGATCGGCCCGTGACACAAGCCTCCGGGAACGACGCCGTGATTTATTACACCCCCGAAGTGTTTCGAGCCGCCGGGATTCACAACAAAAAGAAGCTGTTCGGGATCAACGTGATCATGGGCTGCACTAAGGCCGCGTTCGTGATGGTCTCGGCCCTGTTCTTGGACCAGTTCGGGAGGCGCCCGCTCTTGCTATTGGGCTCGGTAGGGATGGCCTGTTCCCTGGCCGCTCTGGGCCTGGGCTCGAAGTTCCTCGAGCACTCGGGGAGCAAGCCGGTCTGGGCCATCGTGGTGAGCATCGTGGCGGTGTGCGCGGATGTCTCGTTCTTTTCGATCGGGCTTGGGCCCATCACTTGGGTCTACTCATCGGAGGTGTTCCCGCTTCGGCTACGGGCCCAGGGCACAGCCCTTGCGATCTCGGTGAACCGGCTGATGAGCGGGGCTGTGTCAATGTCGTTCTTGAGCATCAGCCACAGGATATCATTCGGGGGCATGTTCTTTGTGCTCTGCGGGGTGATGGTGTTGGGAAGTTTGTTCTTCTACTTCTTCTTGCCCGAGACAAAGGGCAGGACATTAGAAGAGATAGGTGCTTTGTTTGAGGACAAAAATGAAGTTGATAACACTAAGGCAAAGGAAATGACACAGTTGTAGTGCATAAGAAAGTGCATATATCTCTTCTAGATGGACTTGCGAGGAGCGCAAAGTGACTTTGTTTTAGATAATGGGCTTGTATAATGATATTTAAATTAAAGTAATGAAAAATTAAAGCACTAGTTTTATGTATGGAGACTAGAACTCTCATTTATTCATGATGAGAATAACAATAAATATAGTTTCACAATAGTTGAAATTGGAATGTTAATCTTTTGCTATTGGAAATTGAATATTATCGGTTTGGTTCAAGCTTTTTCCACTCCCTCTTTAGCTTGTACGCTCTCCAAAATTTTATTTGAACTATATTATCCTCTGTGGGTCTCATTTTTTTGGAGCCATCCCACCTGTTTTTTTCCTTTCCTTTTCTTCTGTATCTCTATGTTCTCTCTTTTTACTTGCTCGACCGGTAGTTTCTAGGTGTGAGGTGTAGTGATAGGTTGCACGAGCTATGAAGGAAGAGCTTTTGAAGGTGAACAAGGAGGAGGGTTCGGCTCCGGCAGAGTGGAGGGCGGCGATGGAGAGGAGCTTTCACAAGATGGACAAGGAGGTGATCGCATGGAACGAGGGCATGGTGGCGGTGCACACGAGGTGCAGTCGCGCACTCCACTCGCCGGAGTACGACGTTGTTGGGTCAACAGCCCCCGACAAGATTGTTAGGCTGTGCTCTCGAGCAAAAATTCTCCCCATAACTCTCTGTTCTCTCTTGCACTGCGCATTTAATTTTATTATCCAGCGAAGATTCTCCTTAGTACAGCAAGGACAGAGGAGGTGGGGTTGGAGTGGCTGCGTTCGAGCCGAGCTCAGTCTGCTCGGCGAAGATGGTTCAGCACTTCATCGAGGAGAGCAATGATAAGCAATTGGGAACGAAGTGCGGCCACAATCACTGCAATTGCGTCAATGGCAACAACAACGACAGCTTCGCCGACAAATTAGGCATGTTCGACGGCTTCATCGAGTCGGTGACCAACGGACTGTCAAGTGACGCCTTGGATGCTCTCAAGGTGAAAAATGCCGCTTCTGCCACGATTTCTCCATCTGTAAATCCAAATGGGGTTAAACCTCCTCAAGTTCATCATCATTGGTTGGATCTTCGTCCTGAATGTCGTTCAGGCAGACGATGGGGTCGAGCGACGCCTCGCCAATCTTGTGCCCCTTCACGGCGGAGTAGACGATGGTTGGCAAGGTCTCGATGACGGCAGGTCGAGGCCGCGAGTGGCGGCAAGGCGGAGAAGCGAGCGAGTGGCGTGGCCAATAGAGCCTTTGGTGGTGCGGTGGAGGACATAGGTGGAGAAGGCAGCGAGGAAGAAGAAGTAGAAGATGACGAAAAAAGTAAGACACAAATGGGACCCACGTTTGATTTGTAATAATCGTCAATGGGTATAACCTGCAAAAAAGTGGGACCCAAAAGAGATACTATCGTTAAAACACTATTTCAAGAACTGTATAAGTCGTAAAGGTGGTGGAAAAAGCATTTGAAATATGAATATCACTATTCGCTAGTAGGTTTTAATAGCTTTAGAAGCGGTGCAAACTTCCCAAGTAGTGAGAGATTGGGACAAAACGCAAAATAAAGGACATCATGTTATAACCGCTTATTCGGTTTTCTTTTATATTAGGAAAAATAGCATCAAAAATCTCAAATTATGTCATTAATGATAAATTTACCCTGAACTTTTTTTTGTAACACGAAAAATTACAAACTATACTACTTGTGATAAATTTACCCTGAACTTTTTTTAGTGACACGAAAAATCCCAAACTATGTCATTTGTGACGCATTTACTCCACAATAATTTGGCCTATGGGCATTTTTGTCTTTTTCCTTTTTCTATTTTTTTCTATTTTTTTCTTTTCTTCTCTCTTCCCTCAAGAAAAAAAATAAAAAAAAAATAGAAAAAGGAAAAAGGCGAAAATGTCCATAGGCCAAAGTATTGTGGAGTAAATGCGTCACAAGTGGCATAGTTTGGGGTTTTTCGTGTTACTAAAAAAAGTTCAAAGTAAATTTATCACAAGTGATATAGTTTGGAGTTTTTCATATCACAAAAAAAGTTCATGGTAAATTTACCACTAGTGACATAGTTTGGGATTCTTGCATGGTGCTATTTTTCCTCTTGAATGCAGTAGACTCGTTAATGCACATCATAGATGTAAAGAGGACAGTCTTTGGGATTCGTAAAGTTGATTTCTCAAATTAATAAATGCAAACTATATTCTATGTATACAAAAGCAGGAAAGAATTTATTTCAAAGAACATTAAGATTTTTCGAATTATCATTCAATTTGATATGTTTAACGTCATATACCTAATTAGGGACTATAGATATCTTATTCGAGGCATGAGAGATATTCGGGCTTCTAGGTGATCTTGTTGAAACATTTTCTTTGGTTGTACCGCCCTCTATTAGTCCTTCTAATTTCCCTAATTGTCATAGCGATTTCTTATTAACTTTTCCCTTGTCCAAATTCAATTTCTATTGCCCTATTGTTGTTATACCTAGACCCGTCAAACGGGTGAATCGAGTCGCGTCGAAAATGGTCTAACCCAAAAAAGACCTGTTTTGACCCATTTCCATGCAATATAATTTAGTGACTCATACTCAATTCGACTTATATTACTAAAATGATTTCATATTTAACCAAATTTTGAAAAACTCATACCCAAATTGAAGCGAGAGTGTGGAGCGAGCAAGCCTGAGATCGAGTAAGAGCGAGAGTGAATGAAGGGAGAGTCGTAGAGATAGGTTAGATTTAAGTAAGTTATAAACCCTTTGATGACTCATTTAACACCTATTTTATGTTTAAATCTATTTATAACCTAATTACCAAATATAACTAAGCCATATAATAACTCATCTAATTATATATGGGTTAAGAAATGAGTTTATGACTAATTTAGACAAGTCTAATTACGTCAAGAGTCACGCCTACAAAGGACAAGCCAAATCCTTCACATTGCATAATTAAGATTAAGTTAGGTAGGATTAGGCGATGATCATGCTCAATTAGCGGTCCCTCTTCCCTCGTGTGTAGCACTTTACATACATTGCGTCATGATCCGTTGGAATGAACTTTTGTTGCCTGCTTACGTTTTATTCGCAAATTCGTCAAGCCTATCCGAAGTCACGAATACAATGGTTGGAGACTGCATTCAATTGGAGACGGAATGAATTGGCCTTGGCCACTTAAAGACGGCAGACCTTACGTGAATTAATGCCTAGATTACGAAGTAGATTGGGGGATGATGGAGAGCGAGATGGTACGAGGCAAAACATGCATGCATAGAGAAAGATCCGTGCGCGGCGAAGAATCAGGAGAAGAATATGCAATCGATCAGCAACTCCGATGCTCGTAAACATCACCAGCAGCAATCGCAATCTCCACCGGCAACATCATCAAAATGCCAACGTTGTCGCGAAACTCCGAGTCCTCCACCGTCCTCGACTCCCCCCATGACTCCCTCCACAGATTCTAGATCGGTGACCCTCGACAAGAATCCTCCGGACAACTCCAAGGCCGTCATGGCCGTTGACAAGTGAACCCAGTACTCTATGCTCCGTTCGCCCCTTCCTGAGGTCCAGAAATTGGTTGAGAGTGCAAATCACAATTCGGCATTGTTCTGGGAGGGGGTGGGGGCACGTCAGCTTTTTACGGTGACTCGGCTGGGAGCGATTCCGACGAGCATGTATGCTCAACGCAATTCGATTATTGAATAATGTAGATCTCGTATGAAAGTTGCATAATTTGACGAGTTAGTTGAAGTGGGTTCACGTGCGCTTGCTACATTCAATAATTTTTAGTCTAAAGATTTTCTCTCTTGGGAAAATGACACAAATGGTTCTAGAATTTTTACCTAATGAGTGATGTGTAATTCCTGAACTTTTAATTTGTTTAATATGATTTCTAAGCTTTAGCCTAATATGCAATGTGATCCATGAACTTTCAATTTGTTCAATGTGGTTCACGAACTTTTGATACATGTTCAATTTAGTCCCTAGACCATATGAAATTATTCAATGTTAACTTAAATTAATGAAAGAATAACATTGAACATTGTTATATAATTTAGGGATTAACTCGAACATGTACCAAAAGTCTATGGATGAAATTGATTAACTCGAACACGTCATATGTATATAGATCTCTGCAACCACCCAACATCCCCATTTTGCTCTCTGTTCTCTCTCTCTCTGCATCACTTGCAGTTTCCCTCATTCTTCTCTGTGTGACCGTGAGAGTGACAAAAGAGATTGGCTGAAATGGAGGAACCAAAATCGCCAACTGTCGCTGGTTCCGGTCCCAAGAAGCCTCGGGCGAACAAGTACGTTGTGTTCCGTGCCATCTTGGCCTCCACGAACTCGATCCTCTTGGGCTACAGTGAGTATCCACTCGTCCCATTTCTTTCTCCGATTGCGCAGATTCGCTTCTCGAGCCGAAGTTTAATTCGAATTAGGAATGTGGAGATGGGTAAGGGGTGATGTTTTGTCACGAGATAGGCTTGAAAAGGACACGATTTTCGGTGATCTGTTGATCGGATCACCCGTGGGTATAAGAAATTGTTATGAATTGGCGTGTTGGTTGGCGTAAGACAGTCGGAATTGTCGCCATTTCTACTGAGAATCCTGGGAAAAATTCCGAGGTGAGCGTGGTTGATGCCGAAACAAGATAGAAAAATTGACTGAATAAGAAATTTGACGGAAGAACAAATTCGTTCTCCAAATATGATTACTAAATCAAAATATTCAAAGTCTGCTTAAAGGAAACCCTAAAACAAGTTTATATATCCCCAAACCTAACCCTACTAGGATTAGTAAACATCAAAACGAAAAATTACGAAACTGCCCTTTACTAAATTAACCCATAAAAAATTACTAAAATAATTTTAAAAAAAATATCTAAACGATCCCGAATCGCAAAAATCCATTGTTAGTCGCATAACGGGTCCATCGGTCCTCTAAGTGCATCATCCTCCCCGGCTAGAGAAAGATTCGTCCTCGAATCTGCTTCGCCTTCATTGTCGTCAATCTCCTTGGGATTTTCTTCCTCTTTAGCGTAGTAAGGCGACAAATCTGCTACATTAAAAATTCTAGAAACATTGTGCTCATCCAGTAACCTAGGTGGTAACTCTTCCGATACGACATCAGTAAATTCCTCAAGCAAGGGCAGAACTTGAGTAGAAATTTTGGAACTGTCAGAATTCTGCTCCATCACCACAATGGCAAAAAGCTCAGGCGCGCTCACTGCCTCTTCTTGAAATTCTGACATGGACAGCAGATTATTCTTCACTTCCTTTTTGAAATCTGAAGGACCTAGGGTAATTGTTCGGCCATCTTTCTTGAAGGTATAGGTATTTTTGAAACCATCATGCTGTGTCTTTCTGTCAAACTGCCACGGCCTCCCTAATAAAATATGGCAAGCATCCATTGGGACTACGTCACACCACACCTCATCGATGTAATTTTTTCCAATTGAAAATTGTACAAGACACCTTTTGCTCACCTTCACCTCGTTCCCTTTTCTAAACCACGACAGCTTGTATGGTTGACAATGATCTTCTGTTTTCAACCCTAACTTTTCCACCATAGTTGTGGACACCACATTCTCGCAACTCCCACCATCTATTATCATGCTGCATACTTTTTCTCTATTAGTGCACTTAGTATGAAAAATATTATATCTAAACCACGACTCATCATCTGCTACAGCAATATTTAATATTCTTCTAATGACTAGAAACTCACCAGAATCAGCATAGATAATTCCTTCCTGTTCCACATCCGCATCTTCTTATTCGCCTTCAGATTCATCATAAACTGGACCTTCATCAAAGACTGGATTATCAACAAGCGTCACAATCTGTCGGTTCGGACAATCAGCAGCAAAATGTCCGAATCCCTGACACTTGAAACACCGCTTGGCTACAGTTCCTCCCCTGCTAGTTCCAGCACTACTTTGCCCCTCCTTGGATGTAGGTTTAGAAGTCACATCCTTAACTGTGACCGGTGTTGAATTTACTACAGATGTTCTCGCTTTTCCTTGGGATTCTTTATCTGACCACTTGGAATCGCTGCCTGACCACTTAGAATTACTACTCTTTCTTTTAAACTGCCCCTCCACCTTTAGGGCTAGTCTGCACACATCCTCATATGTCCAATACTGCTGTAATTGGACAACATCAGAGATCTCATATCGCAGCCCTGCCAGATATCGTGCAATCGTCTACTCGTCTTCCTCTGCTACATCACAACGCATCTGCAAACGATCAAATTCTTCAGTAAATTCTTCAACTGTTTTATCACCTTGCTTGACGTTATGATACTCAATAAACGCCTCTTGCCTATAATGGGTAGGCAAAATTTTTTTCTATAATAACTTTTTTATCTTCTGCCAGCGATCCACCTTCGGCTTCCTCTCTCTAGCGCGTTGCTTTTTCACGTGTTCCCACCAAATCGAAGCATGTTTTCGCAGTCTAATAGCCACTAACTTCACTTTTTGCCCCTCAGTTAGATCTTTAAGATCAAAAATCCGTTCTACCGTATGCAACCAATCAATAAACTCATTAGGATGAGCCTTACCATTAAACTCAGGAATTTCGATCTTCATTCCGAAATTTTGAGAAGAATGCTGATTTCCAGGTCGTACTCCTCGATTCCGCCCCTGATTTAGAACCCCAAAAGGGTTTATGTCTTCTTCTTCATCATCGGATGAATTCTCAAAGTCCGCTCCTTCTTCGGATTGAATGCCCAATCTCGCCTCCGCAAGTTGTCGCTCCAAATCCTGAATTCGTCTTCTCTATTCTTCAATTTCTACGTCTCGCAGATCTCTTAGACGCGGTTGTTTGTCTGCTTCAGGAACGCCTCCACGCCCCCGGCCACCACGAGCCCGTCGTCCACGATCGCGATTCTGTTCGGCCATTGATTCGAGCAACCTATGCTCTGATACTAATTGATGTCGAAACACGATAGAAAAATTGACTGAACAAGAAATTCGACGGAAGAACAAATTCGTTCTCCAAATATGATTACCAAATCAAAATATTCAAAGTCTGCTTAAAGGAAACCCTAAAACAAGTTTATATATCCCCAAACCTAACCCTACTAGGATTAGTAAACATCAAAACGAAAAATTACGAAACTGCCATTTACTAAATTAACCCATAAAAAATTACTAAAATAATTTTAAAAAAAATATCTAAACGATCCTGAATCGCAAAAATCCATCGTTAGTCGCATAACGGGTCCATTGGTCCTCTAAGTGCATCAGTGGTAATGATCGTTTGATTTTGCAGACATCGGGGTGATGAGTGGTGACGTGTTCTTCATTGGAGACAACCTCAAAATCACGTACGTCCAGGTACAAATCCTCGTGGGCATACTCAACATCTGCTCGCTGGTTGGCGCTCTGGCCTCTGGCAAGACCTTCGACCTCATTGGGCGGCGGTACACCGTTGCCCTGGCCGCATCAACCTTCCTGATCGGGGCCCTGTTGATGGACCTTGCGCCGTCGTACGCGTTCCTCATGGCAGGCCGGATCGTGGCTGGTATTGGGGTAGGGTACGCCCTCATGATCGCACCGCTCTACACGGCCGAGATTGCCCTAGCCTCAGTGACGGGAATGCTCACCTCCCTCCCGGAGTTCTTCATCGTGGCCGGGATCTTACTCAGGTACATTTGCACGTATGCCCTCGCCGGCCTCCCCGAGTGGTTCAACTGGAGGATAATGCTCGGGATTGCTGCCATTCCGGCGATCGGCCTTGGGTGGTGCATCTTTTTAATGCCCAAGTCACCTCGGTGGCTCGTCATGAGAGGCAGGATTGAGGAGGCGAAAAGGGTGTTGTTAAAAACTTCAAGAGATGAGGAAGACGCTGCATTAAGACTCCATGAGATCACCCAAGCTGCTCATGATGATGCAGATTTGGCCTCTTCAAAAGGATGGAGTGGGCAAGGGGTATGGAAGGAATTCCTCCATCCCTCGCCCGCCCTCCGCCGGATCCTCATTGCTGCGATCGGGATCAACTTCTTCATGCAAGCCTCCGGGAACGACGCCGTGATTTATTACACCCCCGAAGTGTTTAAAGCCGCCGGGATTCACAACAAAAAGAAGCTGTTCGGGATCAACGTGATCATGGGCTGCACTAAGGCCGCGTTCGTGATGGTCTCGGCCCTGTTCTTGGACCGGTTCGGGAGGCGCCCACTCTTGCTATTGGGCTCGGTAGGGATGGCCTGTTCCCTGGCCGCTCTGGGCCTGGGCTCAAAGTTCCTCGAGCACTCGGGGAGCAAGCCGGTCTGGGCCATCGTGGCAAGCATCGTGGCGGTGTGCGCGGACGTCTCGTTCTTTTCGATTGGGCTCGGTCCCATCACTTGGGTCTACTCATCGGAGGTGTTCCCACTGTAGATGCGTGCCCAGGGCATCGCCCTTGCGATCTCGGTTAACCGGCTGATGAGCGGGGCCGTGCGATGTCGTTCTTGAGCATCAGCCACAGGATAACATTCGCGGGCACGTTCTTTGTGCTCTGTGGAGTGATGGTGCTGGCGAGTCTGTTCTTCTACTTCTTCTTGGCCGAGACAAAGGGCAGGACATTAGAAGAGATTGGTGCTTTGTTTGAGGACAAGGTTGAAGTTGATGACACTAAGGCAAAGGAGATGACACGGTTGTAGGGCATGAGAAAATGCATATATCTCTTTTGGATAATGGGCTTGCATAATGATATTTAAAATAAAGTAAAGAAATTTAAAGCACTAGTGTTTAAGTGTGGAGACTAGAACTCTCATATATTAATGATGAGAGTGACGATAAATATAGTTTCACAATAGTTAAAATTGGAATTTTAATCTTTTTGCTAGTTGGATATTATCGGTTCTTACAGAATTTGAATATTACTAGGTTTTTTAATAGCATTAGAAGCGGTGCGAACTTGTTCAGTAGTGAGAGAGTGGGAGAAAATGCAAAATAACAGAGGTCCTTTTCTAACCGCTTTTTCGGTTTTCCTCTTGAATTAATGCGCATCGTAGATGTGATTAGGACAGTCTTTGGGATTCATAAAGTTGATTAATCAAATCGATAAATGTAAACTATATTATATGTATACTAAAAGGAATGAAATTTATTCCATAAAACATTATGATTTTTCGCATTATCATTCAATTTGATGTATTTAACAGGATATATGTAGGGATTATAGATATTGAATTAAAAGCAAAGTGAGATATTCGCTTCCGGGTGAACCTATTGAAACGTTTTCTTTGGTTTTACCGCCCTCCATTAGTCCTTCTAATTTTTGTAGTTGTCATAGCGATTTCTTATCTACCTTTCCCTCGTCTGGACTTTGATTCAATTTCAATTCACCTATCGATGTTACCGCAAATCTTTCGGAGTGCATAATCAAGAATTAAGACTAGTTGGGGAAAATATCATAAATGCTCCATGAACTTTATCTCAATGCACATTGTGGTCCAAAACTTTTAATTTATTCAATGTGGTTCATGACCTTTAACCCAATGTACAATGTGATCTCTAAACTTATAATTGTTCAATGCAGTCCCGATACTCTTGGTACATGTTCAATTTGGTTCTTAAACTATATAAAAAAGTTTAATGTAGTCAATTAAAAGTTCATGGACCATATTGCATATTGAGTCAAAGTTTCTGATCAAGTTGTCTCATTACTTTTTTGGGTTGGAGCAGATTTTTTTTTTCCTTTTTCTCTTTGTGCGTGGATATCTGTTTTCCCATATTTTCGGCTTTTCTCTATGGCATGATTTGCTTTAATTTACTTTTCCAAGTAAGTTTATGTTTGCCCTAATATAGATCGCATGGGATGAAAAGAAGGAAATGAGCTGTCGGACCAATTTTGCTAGGTTAGAAAGTTAATGCTTCTCTTTGAATGTACAAGGCACCATGTTCTTTGTTAGAGGGAAAACGAAAATGGTAACTGAGTAATGGCATGAAGATTTGCCCTTCTCCTTTACGCGATCAATTCATTTGACTTCCACTCTCCAAATTTCACAGGATTTACCTTTTCTTTTCTTCCCCTTATAAGTAACATTAGCGGCGGCTTGGACGGTGGAGATGGCCATGCCTTGCTCGTCTTAGGCCAGTTGAAGAAGGAGCCCGCCGTTGAAGAAGGAAGAAGAGAACAAATTCCACATCATTTTTTTTATTATACATCAGGAGCCATGTGTCCATTTATAAGTGGATAAGAGCGAAACATGCTAGCTACGTTGCTAGCCACTGCGTATTTTTACCTAGGTCTTGCAAAGTTCTTCTATATCGCCCCGAAACTAGCCAGCCATTGTAGCAAAACTGCCTTTTTAACACCATGACAAAACGCCATGATCTCTCTCTCTGCGCGAAGCAACAAACCCTTATTAAAGTTAAACATTATTGAGTTCGAATCTGATGCATATCAATATAGAATTCAGAAAAGACCGCAACCAAAGCAAAGAGAGACAACACGAGCTGGGTCTAGAGAGAAAAAAAATGGCATCTTCTTCGTTGTCCGTGACTGTGTAAGAGAAGACGCAATCAACCATGTCAAGTCACTGGGGCGGTTGAAGTGATTTGTCCAACAGGAGAGACATTTTCAACTGCAGCTTTCCTGCGTGTGTATCTACATCTTTGGAAGTTTCCGTGACTTTCTTAGATTCTCTCCTAATCTCAACAAGACAGCGTGGTGGGGCTGCTGATAAATTTGCAGCTTCTCGTTGAGTTTCTTTGTAGTGCATCAGTTGTATTGGATCGATCTTGACACGACCACGAACCCTAAATTTGCTGACGTTAAGGCTGCGCATGACAATTTGTCAAATAGTATTTGATTCTGTTATTTTATTCCCAGAATTAGTTTGGGAACAGAAATGCGTTTGTTTAATTTTTTGATTCTGGGCACAATTTTCTCAGAAATTGTTTCCAGAATCAGTTTTCAAGAATAAAAAAAAAAGTAGCTTCTTGATTCTCGGAATAATTTTGAGAATCAATTTTTTTTCTTCTTCCTTTTCTTGGTTTTTAATGTAGCTTCTAATGTCTAGCCCGAGGACCGCCCTCGCTGGATCTGACGAGAATATAATATTTTAATAAAAAATATTATTAATAAAAATATTATTAAAATAAAAAATATTTTGCCGGCCATGGCCGGTGATCAGGCCATGGAAAAAAAAATAATATATTTTTAATAAAAATATTTTACCAGCCATGGCTAGCGTCCAGGCCATGGATAAAAAAATAAAAAAATTATATTTTTAATAAAAAAATATTTTACCAGCCATGGAAAAAAATATATTTATTTTAAATAAAAATATTATTAATAAAAAAAATATTTTACCGGTCATGGCCGGTAACCAAGCCATAGCCAAAAAAATAAAAAATACTTTTAATAAAAATATTATTAATAAAAAATATTTTACTGGTCATTGCCGGCGAGCAAGCCATGGCCAAGAAGGAGGAAAAGAAAAATAGAAAAGAAAAAAAGAAAAGAAAAAAAGAAAGAAATATTAAAATATTTAAAAATATTATTAATAAAAAGAAATTTTGTGGCATTACCAAACGCATTTCTGTTCTTTTTATATTCCAGGGATGGAATTTTAGGCCGTTAACAAATGCCTTAAAATGCTCAGAATCAATTTCGGGCATAGAATAAAAAAGAATCATTTCTGAGCAGAATCTGTTCCCGGGCACAGAATTATTGTCATGCGCAGCCTAAGCATATTTCACATTGCCAAAGTTGAGGGCTTTTCTATTGTATAGTACATCTTGCACGGCAATATACCTGCGGGCAATACTGACCAATGGATAGCAATAATCAATGTCAACCTTTGGATGACGAAGCATTTCGACCGGCCGATCAAAATACATTAAATGTGAACAGTTGGATTCAACACGATAAGTGTAAGCTATATTTCTTAATAATTGACTTTACATGTCAATATTTATATCTTTCTTCTCCAGATTATGAGTTACAAGGTATTGAGTATAAGCTAGACTTTGAATATGATGGGCAAAAAAATAAAAATCAAAGGCAATTTAACAAATGTTTTGGTGCTTTATTCTCGGCACCTTTGAGCTATTCTCGGACCTTGAGCTTTCTTGTAAAAGGCTTTGATTTATAGGTCATTTGGTGTGTAGGGATGCACTTCAATTTGGATAGAAAAATTCATACAAAAAAGAGAATGGCAATGACATTCAAAGAATGGATCATCAGTGCGTTTGTTATGCGAAAAATAAATAATTTAAAAATTAATTGCATATATCAGTTATAAAGACAAACAAACGAACAAAAAATATTCCCACAATCAATGAGCAATTCATAGGATCAGATCACATTGCAAGCATTTGCAGTTTACTCTTCTTCTTCTTCTTCTTTTTTTTGCAAGGACGATATATCATTGAATAATCAGCATGTTGATGATTAAAAAAAAATTGGATCATCAGGACGTGACGAGAGAATGCCTCGGGCTTAGGGAATACAGATAAAATAACAATCAAATAAAAAAAATTTCTCAAAGCCCAAAGTCAATATGTTGATATCTGCAGGATTGTATGTATTAGCACCACCACAGTATTCCATTCGAATGCAGCATTTTGCATGATCCAAATGACAACATTTATTTATCATTTTCCTTCGAAATTGTCACATGATCCTAGCACTTTATATCTTACTTTTAAATTAAATTAACCATGAAAGTAATCAAAGCTAATGATGCATAAACAACCAATATATCCGGCTCAGCATTTGAGATAAGCAAGAGCACCTCCATTGCCAAATCTTAGTTACGACCTTCCTTTAAGTTTTGAATCCGAAAACTCGAGCTAAAAAAAGGGATTAATGCATGGTTGAGCTGAAACCTACAAGGGCTATTTATTATCATTGATGTATGACTAAACCGCGAATGATTTCCTTGAAAGATTGCTTTTCTTTAGTACTGAAATTCTAAACCGGTATACATGTGACAAACTTATTTTAAATTAATTTTTTGATCACAAAAAATCTCAACTGGTATACATGTGACAAATTTACCCCAAAAATTTTTTGACCACAAAAAATCCTAAGCTATATTACATTTGTAATAAATTTATTTTATGTTAAATTAGATTTATATCACGAAAAATCACAAACTAATACACCTATGATAAACGAAAGGTAAAACTCCAAACTAATACACCCGTAAATTACCACATGTCATCTAACTTAGAAATTTGATGATAAAATTAAACGGAAACTAATGGAAAGTATTATCACAAGTATAGAGGTTTGGAAATTTTCATGGTATTAAGCTTTATTTAATGACCTTAGTTCTGATTGCTCTATGATAATATCAATTAAGCGTATTTTAAGACCATATTAACTTGCACATGCGTATTATGTTATAATATGAAGCAGGTCGATTACAAATTAAAAATGGTCAAGCAAATTGGTTATGAAACTAAAACCCGTATTGACCTTTACATCGAAAGAATATGGACGTGTATGTCTCTGTCTAGATAAATAAGTGTTTCAGATGTGATCGATTCTATTCGCAACATTGGTAACTATATTTTTCTCCTATTTCCAACGTGACATCAAAAAAAAAAAAATACTCGAGATGTATATGTCAATGTAAATATTTTTTTTTTGCTAAAAATATGTCGATTTAAATTGAACAAGAACCCTAGTTGATTGAACATTTCCAAATCACCCGATGATTAGAGATAGAGAAATTACGGAGCTCCTGACCCTTTGAGACTTTGAAGACTTTTTTAGACAGCGAATAATAATCATTTTATTTCTATTTTCTATTTCAGAAACAAGTTTGGAACAGAAATCGGTTTGGTAACACAATTTTATTTTTCAATTTTGGGAACAAATTTTGATTTTAGAAATAGATTTGGAATAGAAATAAAAAGTAAAATTTTTCTATTTTTCTATTTCTGAAACAAAAATGAGAAATTCGTCTCATTGCTTGTCCTTGCTACTAGCCGGTCGCCTGCCCACCCACCAACCGCCCATCGCCGCCCACTTGCCGGTCGCCACCTCCTACCGTTCGCCGTCTCCTGCCGCCAGCCACCGTGGGTTGCCAACCGCAGGCCACCATGGGCCGCCGTTTGCCGGCCAACATCTCCCACCGTTTGCCGGCCAACATCTCCCGCCTTTCGCCGGCCACCATCTCCTGCTGTCGGCCCACCACCCTCCTCCCACTATCGGCCCCCTCCCGCCTCCAGTTGTCGCTCGTCTCTTGCCACTGCCCATCGCCGTCTGCTGCCGCCTCCCCCCATCATTCACCGCTCCCATTCGCTACCAACATTTGCCTTCCTTGCGTCGCCACCCCCCTCTCGTCGCCGATCATCGCCCGCCTCCTGCTATTGCTCGTCGCCGTCCGTTGCCGCCTCCCCCCACTCTCTGTTGCCCACCATTCGCTACCACCGTTCGCCCTCCTTGCACCGCCGCCCCCCTCTCGCCACCGATCGTCGCCCGCCTCCCGCCGCTGCCCGACGCTGGCCCCCTCCAACCACCATCCTCGAGATTGGCCATGTCCCTATCTGTAGCTGCCTCCCCCCACCGCCTACCATTTGCTACCACCATCCACCACCCGCCATCCGCCGCCGCCATCAGCCCACCGTCCACTTGCTAGTCACCCGAGAGGGGAAAATTTTATGCCGTTATCAAACAAATTTTGTTTTGAGAATAAAAATTTTGCGTCGTTATCAAACATATTTTTTTGCTCATAAACTCGTCCAAGAACAGGTCAGAAATTGATTTATAAAACAGAATGGTTGTTATTCGCAACCTTAATTTGCACATTTATCTAAGACAATGCAACGCAGGCATCATTTTCTCAGGCTTTGATTTAAAGAGTAGATGGAAAAGTACACCAAAAAGTAGACAAAAGATACCACAACAAAATAAGACATTAAACAATTTTAATCTGTAATTGGGAAACGGGCATATGAGGATGAAAGTAATGTCTCCGATCTAAGATTCTCCTGTGCATAAGGTCTCCTCCTACTGACGTCTTCTTTTACTCGTGATAAGGAAGAAGACGACAAGAAGCTAAGGCAAACGAAAAGGATAAGTTGAGGATCACGCCATGGATCTTCATTACTCTTTCTTAAGTAAACGTTGTAGGGAAAAAATTAATATAGAAATTAGTGGAATATTGTATGATTGTGATGCTATAGAATGTATTTCCGTATGTAGCAATGAGAGAAGATGGATATTGCTGTGCGCCGGACGGTGAGGACAATGATTTTGAAGATAAAGAAGATAAGCAAGTAAACTGTGTAGTGTGCAGGATAATGTTGGCCCCAAAATAGGAAGATGATACGCAGCGCTATAAGTTATTTCGAACCAAGTGCACCATTCTAGGAAAGATCTTTGCTGTCGTTATTGATAGAGGAAATATGAAGAATATCATTACGAAGGAGGCAGTGAAGAAGTTAAGAATACCCATGGAGAAGCATCATAATCCCTATACGTTAGGATGGATTAAATCTGAAACGGAAAACATTCAGGTGACTGAACGATGCAAAATTCCATTCTCCATTAGAAAATATTATGATGAGCTGTATTGTGATGTAGTTGACATGGATGTATGTCATGTGTTATTTGGGAGACCGTGGCAATTTGATATAAATGCTCAACATTCGGGAATGAGCAATCAGTATAACCTCGTGAAGGATGGAGTGAAGTATATGTTGCTGCCACTGAAGAACAAAGGTGTCGCGACCTCAGTTTAAGTTATTAACATGCAAATCATTTTATTTAGGAGTCGTCACTAATCAGTTCTTGGTGAGTCGATTAGACACCCAAGCAAAGCACGGGAGAAATACTTTACTTCTACGAACTAGAGATTTAATGGGTATGGGGACTTGATTACACTAATTGACTAATTAGTGCCATTTTGGTATCTAAACTTGTTCAATTCATCACCTAACACGTTCACAATAATCGGGAGTCTCAAAATTTCAAGATAAGAAAAGTAACAATCAATACATAGAAAATGCGTAATCGAGTAATAATTAAAATTGAGATGCACAAACAATGGACTAGCATCATTCCTAGGAAAGAAAAAGCAATCAAAAGTCCCAAAGGCTTATTCAATTTTTCGGGCAAAATTTTCAAAGCTTCTTCATAATTTAAAAAGAGATTTTTTTAAAAAAAGGCTTTTTTTTTGGAATGCAAATAGGAAATAAGAAGACTAACGAAATCATATTGCCACCAAATTTACATGCAACTAACCCATGTCTTGGGATTTCACACATTAAGACGCTAAACAGTCACGATAATTAGATCTTCCCACTTAAGGAAGACATCCCATTCACACATTTCTTTTCATCCTACTAAACGTTGGCGACTGATGTCAAAATTTAGAGCCTTTGTCGAAGTACACCATCGACTTCCAACAAAAGATTATCCAGTATTAGGCCAAATTTCAATTGGGACTTCTCATTAGATATGCAACAACGCATCCTAATAAAGCACCTGCAACAACCTGAATGGGCGTATGCCCCAGTGAGTCTCGTAAGGGTTTAAAGCTGGACACGGGGTGTTCTGAGGGTAGTTCACACACAATTTGATTTATCAATTTTGCTTGGCGACCTGCATGAAGTCTTACACCAGAAGCATCATACATAACAACACAAGCCAAGACCACCGCTATAGCAAATGCCGATCCTTCGAGTCCTTCTTGCAAACCGAGAACAGTACTTTGACAGATAAACTCAAATTCTAGAAGCTCGGGCGAATCAACCGAGAATCATTTTTTAAGAATTTTGAACCACGGAACAACCTATGCCCCACCATACTCCCAAGCTATCTATCCCCGAACCCCCAATACCATCCTTCTCTCGGAATTGTTCATCACTGCCGTCCGCTACCTCTTTTTGTCACAGCGACCATCCAGCCACAACGTGCAAACAGAGAGCCAAGGAGTACAAATGCAGAACAATGAAAGCGTTTATCATATTTCGGCAAAATTACGCGACTCGTCATCATCTTCGGGCATCACAGACCAACGTGCATTTTGATAGTCCAACAAACCGAATCCATGTGTTCACCATTATCGGCCATTAACAACTATAATGATAGGTAACAAAGAGCAAAGAGGATGCCGAGACCCACGGACATAGACTCACATCGCAAGAGAATGAATGCGGTATGGACGAAGTGAATACTAACGTTGCGATTTAAATAATGAAATGCGCAATCAAGTGTTTTAGTTCAAAAGCTTTTCCTTAAACAAAAACATAGCTTCATTTAGACATTATTACAAGCACCCGGCGGTTAGTTCGTATATATGGTACAGAGGCGAGCTTGTGTGAGTCTGGTTCACACATATGGTCGAGCCCAGATCTAAACTCAGAGAAAGTCATCTCGCGACAAGCAAAAATAACCACGTACTCAGTATGCTTATGAATCCCAAGACAAAGAACGAGCCTTGATTTCACGGTTCAGCCAAGACACGGCCAGTGAAGAGAGAAACACTGAGATTCAAGAACGCATCACACGCAAAGGAAACAACTTGCGGATTTCATTCAAACATTTCAGCGAGCACGTGGTGTGCAACATTGAAAGGGGAGGCCGTGAAGTATGAAATGCATATCACCATCAACATACAGCAACCAAAACGTGCTTGAGATCATTCATGGTTGTCCATCTACACTTGACACAAACATAAACAGGGAACCACAGATCTTGACATCGGTTAAGGCAAAAAAAAAATGGAGAAAAGGGCATCTAGGAATCTCGAGAAATGCGAGCTCAGTCTCCGGAAGTGACCCTACCCAGCTAGGCGATGGCGAGTAAAGGGCGAATTTGAGATATGTCGGACTCAGTCCGGTCACCTCGCAACGTCTCCAAACCAGGATCCTCGGGTAATCGACTCAAAACCATTGAAGAAAATCCAAATAACCGAGATCTACCTTGGGCGCGAAAGGGAAACTGCAGGTTCGAGTGGTGCAGTCGGAAGTTATCGAATGACACTTGGGCGCGGCCGAGCTACAGGCAAGCTCTTTGCTCTCTCTCTTTCATATCTCTCTCCTCTGTGGTTCTCTTCGTTTTTCGATGGCTCCCCCCGGTCTCCCTTTTAACACCAAGAGAAAGAGGAGCATCTCTTCCTCTCGGCTTTCCCCCCAGCGACGTTCGCCATTCCGTTTTCGGCTAAGAGACGCCTTCGATCAGAACGCCCTCTCCATTTTTTCGCTTCTGCCAGCTGCCAATCCTCTCCTTTGGGGGTTAAATTAGGCTCATTTCTTTGCTAAAACAGCTGCAGGATTTCTTGGGTCCTTGCGCCGTTAAGGTGCAGCGCTGTAGCTTCGCCCTCCTCGCGCAGAGCCCACCTCTGCTTTGTCTGCTCCGTCTTCTGGCTTCTGCGTCGTCCTTCCTTTTCCTTTTTCTACTTCGTCTGCTTCGTTCTTCTGTTTTCGAGGGGTGGACGGCGTAGGGTTAGCGAAGGGGGCCAGTGTTGACTAATTCAACGCTGGCCTCTCTCTCTCTCTCTCTCTCTCTCTCTCTCTCTCTCTCTTTTTAAATTTTAAATTTTTTTAATCTAAATTTTTTTTACGACGCTATGCTGACCGGAGTTGAATAATGCTGCCCCCCCTTTCCAAAATTTCTTATTTTTTTTTTTGAATTTTTTTTTGAATTTAAACCAAGAAAGCATGTTCCAATATGCCTTATGCGAATGCACCTAAAGTCTATGTGCCATGCAATTTAATGCAACACACATTTTTTTTGTGGCTAAGAATTAAACCTGATTTTTTATGTGATAAAGCCCTAAATAATTGAGCAAAATTTAAGTGTCAACAAAAGGAAAACAATCTGCTAAAAATAATTTCCTTACCCTTATGAGAAAATTTGAAGTTGAGGTTAAGGAGACCCGACCTACTCACGTACTAGTTGTGAAACAAGCAATTGAGACCGAAACCGAATTACAAGTAGAAGAGCAACTTGAAGTAGTCAGGCCTTTATTGAAGGAATTTAGCAAACTAATACCTGAAGAGATTCCAAATGGGTTGTCGCCTGTGCGTGATATTCAGCACCATATAGACTTAATTTTTTGTGCTAGTCTGTCAAATTTACCGCACTATAGGATGAGTCCAAAAGAGAGCGAGATTCCAAAAGAGAAGGTGGAGTAGTTGTTGCAAAAAGGACACATTCAAAATAGCTTGAGCCCATGTGCTGTTCTGACCCTGTTAACTCCTAAAAAAGATGGGAGTTGGCGGATGTGTGTAGATAGTATGGCTATTAATAAGATAATCGTGGGTTACAAGTTTTCAATTTGGAGATTGGATGATCTGCTGGATAGGTTGTACGGTGCTAAGTGGTTCTCGAAGCTGGATTTGAAGAATGGGTACCATCAGATTCGGATTCGGCCTAGAGATGAGTGGAAGACAACTTTCAAAAATAAAGGAGGGGTTGTACGAATGGTTGGTGATGCCTTTCGGACTTTCCAATACTCCAAACACTTTCATGAGACTTATGAATCAGGTTCTGAAATTTTTTATTGGCAAATTTATTATAACTTATTTTGAAGATATCCTGATTTATAGTAAGATCGAGGAAGATAATCTATTGCACTTAAGGGTGTGTTGATAGGTTTGCAGATTAATAAGTTGTATATTAATCTTAAGAAGTGCAGTTTTTTTAACTAATAAACTGTTATTCTTGGAATTTATTATTACTACTAAAGGAATAGAGGTAGAAGAGGCGAAGGTAAAAGCAATCAGAGAGTGGCCGACTTCTAAAACAGTTTCTAACGTTAGGAGTTTTCATGGGTTGACTACTTTTTATTAGTGATTTATTAAGAATTTTAGTACTATTGCAGCCTCAATTACTAAATGTATGAAGAAAGGAAAATTTCTATGAGGAGAGGAAGCTGAGAATAGTTTTGCTATTTTGAATGAGAAGTTATGTACTGCACCTGTTCTTATTTTACCTGATTTTGATAAACTATTTAAAGTGAACTGTGATGCTAGTGGCGTGAGTATAGGAGCTGTTTTGTCTCAAGATCGCAAATCAATTTGCTATTTTAGTGAGAAGTTTAGTGACATAAGGCAGAAGTAGAGCACTTATGATAAAGAATTCTATTCTGTTGTAAGGCCTTTGAAGACCTGGGAGCATTATCTGATTGGGAAAGAATTCGTCCTTTATTCTGATCATGAAACTTTGAAGTATCTGAATAGTCAGAAGAGGATTAGCAAAGATATGCAGGTGCGATGGTGTCAATTTTTGCAAAAATTTCCTTTCAGATTACAACATAAGCCAGGTGTGCATAATGTTGTAGCAAATGCATTGAGTAGGACAGCTGGCTTGTTGATTACGTTGAGCCACAAAATTCTAGGGTTCAAGCAGTTGAAAGACTATTATACAGATGATGATGACTTTGGAAAAATTTGAAAGTCATGTGCTACTGGTCAACCTCTACAAGAATTTTATGTGCAGGATGGTTATCTGATGCGTGACAATCAGCTTTTCCTTCCTCGAATATCATTACGAGAGAAGGTAATTCGCGATTTACATGATGGTGGATTAGCTGCACATCTGGATCGTGATAAAACTATTACAGCAGTCCGGGAGCGATTTTACTGGCTCTAGTTGCGTAGAGATGTCAGTAGGTACGTACAAAAATATTATGTTTGCCAAACTACTAAGGGTCAATCTAAGAATATAGGTCTGTATATGCCTTTACCTATTTCTAACAATATATGGGAAGATCTATCCATGGATTTTGTGCTTGGTTTACCACAGACACAAAGAGGCATGGATTTTGTTTTTGTTGTGGTTGACAGATTTTCCAAGATAGCGCACTTCATTCTTTGTAGGAAAACTTCTGATGCAGTAAGTCAGCGGATCATATGGCTAAACAGATCGTGGAAGTACATCATGAAGTCAAACAGAAGTTAGAGAAAGATAATCAGAAGTATAAAGCTGGAGCAGATAAGCACAGACGAAAGCAGGTGTTTGTGATAGGTGATCAAGTCATGATTTTTCTTCGTAAAGAGCGATTACCAATTGGATCTTATAGCAAATTGCAGCAAAAGAAGTATGGGCCTTACACTATCAGCAAGAAGATCAACAATAATGCTTATGTTATATACCTTCCACATAGCATTGGCATATCTAACATTTTTAATGTTGCTGATTTGTCACCGTTTCATGAGTCCACAGAGCTATTATATCCAGATCTTGATTTTAATTAGAGTATGAGTTCTTTTCAAGTGGAGGAGAATGATGCGGAATTTATTAGTGGTGCGTTTCTGGACCAATTGGACAAACAGAAGTCCAAATGGAAAGCGAAACGGTGATGTGATTAGATGGTTTTTTCTATTATTTTAGTATTTTTTATGAGTTAATTTTAAGGGTCTTTTTTGTAATTTTGCTATTTGATACTTATTAACTTTCCTATTATGATTAGGTTTCCAATTCATATTATATAACTTTTCTATTATGATTAGATTTTCAATTCAGATTAGGTAACTTTCATATTATGATTAGGTTTCCTATTGTCATTAGGTTTAACCCCTATAAAAGGGTGTTTAGGGTTTGTTTTAAAAGGAAAACATTATTATCATTAATATTGAATTTCGAGATTTTTCTCTTTAAGCAATGTTTTGTTTGAATTAGTCGCTGAATGCTGCGTCAGCAACCCTAGGGGTCGAAGGACCTCGGTGTCATTGCGCCTAAGTTGCATAGCTTCAGAACCCTCTCTTGGGCTCGCGGTGGCCTTACGAGCCCTTTTCTAGCCCTTGGAGACAATGAGTAGTAGTTCCCTTTGTTTGTCCTATTTTTTTAACTTCAAAGCTACTTTGCAAAAAATCACACATAAGTCAAAGTATATACACCTTGAACCAAAGATATTTGGGGAGTCATTTCCCAAAACTCAACTAAACGCAGCTTAGAGTGTGTTTGGCAACCATTTTATTCTCGAAAGTTGATTTTGTTCATAAATGATTCTTGTTTATTTCGTGCCCATAAACAATTTCTAAGTATTTAAAAGCGTTTGGTAACAACCCAAAATTTCTATTCTTGGAATAGAAAAAGAATGGAAATGTGTTTGGTAACTGTACAAAATTTATTTTTACTAATAATATTTTAATAATATTTTGAATATTTTAATATTTCTTTCTTTTTTTTCTTCTCCTTCTCCTTCCTTGGCCATGGCCAGGTCGCCGGCGAAGGCGAGGGCGAGGGCTAGACCCTTGTCGCCGCCCTCGCCAAATCCGGCAAGGGCGGTTTGCGGCCTGGGCGAGGGTCCAGCACTCGCCCTCGCTGGCCCTAGCCTGTGGTCGGTTGCCAGTGGTCGACGGCAGGCCAAGAAGAAGAAGAAGAAGAAGAAGAAGAAATTTTTTTTTTCTATTTCTGATTCTTGTTCCCAGAATCAACAAACTATTTTTTTTTTTTTGATTTTGTTCCAAAATTGATTCTGAAAAAGAATTTTTGCAAATTTGTGCCTGGGAACAAAAAATTTATCAAATGAATTTCTATTCGAAAACTAATTCTGGAAATAAAAAAACAGAAATAGTTACTATTTTGCAACTTGCCAAACGCTCCCTTAATGGTCCTTTGCACCTGTCACTTGACATGTGGCACCCGATCTTGTGAGGATTGCCCGCTTACCCTCTCATTCCATATCCGACTTGGTCCAATCGATACTATTTACCGTAGACAACACTTCCAAATTTGCGTTTTTCTTTCATGTAACTATCTATCAATCTTATTCCGTAGTAGTATCGTCTTGTTTTTCTTTCCTGTAATTTGTACTCGGGAGGAGGCGGAAAGAGTCTTTGACATTTAATAACAGAGCTTAAATCCGATTTATACCTAAACTTTTTCCTTCAGATTTGTCCCTTTGCCGCCATGTTTTCCATAGTGAATACAGTAACAAGCAAATCTTTGTCGATGGCTACTCTCCCATCAAACAAATCTCGAAACTTGGACGAACAACCTTCTTTACTTCAGTCGAGTGTGAACAAGCCAAGATTCCTCCCTCAAGAAATCATAAGGTAATAGCTCGATTAAGCATCTAGATGGCCTACCTGCACAGCCCTGAGGAACCCCATTCGCATGCAGGTGTCGCCATCCATGGCGGCTCATGCCCATCGCCTTCTCCATCTTGGTCTTTCCAGAGGCAAAAGAAACATTAAAAAATCGACAAAATCTGTAGTTTGGTGTCGTGTTCGAGTGACTTCCTGCGTTGGGTCCGCATCGCAATCCATGCTGAACGCCATCAACCAGTTGATGCTGTTCCGGAGGCGTGTGGAGAGCTGCGGGTTGCCCACACGCCCACCCACCTTCCTTGCTTTTTCAGAGGCAAAGAGGCTTTTCTCCTCCAAAAAGCAAATAAAAGCAGAATAATCACCTTTTTCTAGGTGAGAAGAATGATGCACCTTGATTCAAGGACCATCTATCTGATCTTTGGAGAAGGTATCCTAATCCAGAGAACGCTCCCCGTGATGCTTCGCGGATCAAAAATACTTAGAAAAAGCAGATCCATATATAAAAAAATAAGCACCTTTCGAAATTCAAATGTTAAATAATTAAAACCACATATTAAATTAGTAATGTGATCGATCGTTACACCATGTTCATTTCTTTTGACACTATAGATAAGATTGACTTAGAAGAGTTATGAGAAATTTTGGTGCAACTTTAATTAACCATATCCTGTGAAGAAATTCCATACTTACAATGTTAAAGGCAAACAGTAACTAGATAAAAGTTAAACCCCACTTAGAATTCAAATGTTGGGAATATAAATTTTTCAGACTTGCATAATTTACCATTTTATAGACTAAGCAAAGCACATTAATATCTACTCACTATTTCAAGGGCTTATTTTCTCTTAACCTGAATACATTGCATCTGGAGATTCTAGAGTATATGGTATTTTCCAGCTCAATAACTAAAGGTCACCCGTTCAAATGCCACCCATCTTGTACCAATTACTTTGAGTCGAAACAAATTTTACATGCCAAAAGGCATGAATTCAACAGATTCATAGTTTTTTATGTAGTGTTCTACGAGTGTCCAATAATTAGATCTTTATAATTGTACCCTTGAATTCTTAATGAAAACAATATACAAATTTGATTCTTTTTACACAATGCTTGAACGAGGATGACATTGACACTCACTAATCTTTTGTGGTTAGCCTTCTTGCATACTTGTCTAGACCCATTGCATTTCCTAGTCGTCAAACATTTGTTTTTTCTTTGCACCATGCAACGCTATTTCGTCATTATACCCCGTGAGTCTTTGACTCAAACGGTGACTAGAAATCCAAATGTCCAAAACTTAAGGAGGGTCGAGACAAAATAATTAATGTACAAAAAGCTGAAACTCTCTCATATGTTAATCTTCCTCACATCCCCTCATCTTGAAAACTCTCAGTATTCCCAGAACCAAACCAAGCCTAACTCTTCGCCCATTTCAACCTCCACTCATGCAGGATCCACTCAGACACTTGTATGATCCTCCTGTTCCCGAGTCAGACCCCGTTTTTTCTGAAGAGGATCTCACGAGCCCCAAGAAAACAGTCCAGTTCCTAGAACGTGGAGCGGCGGTAGCAGGTGGTGGTCGTCGGAAGCCTCGCCTGAACAGATATGCTCTGGGTGGTGCCATCTTGGCCTCCACCAACTCTATTTTGCTGGGCTATGGTGAGTTCTTAGCACAAACTGTTTCCATTATATTGCTTTCTGTATGTACATAATGTCTCGATCCCGCCCCAAAGAGAGAGAAAAGGTCCATGGTAGGATTAATTGGTGTATTTAGATTGGTCTGCCACCTGTTTGACGGAAAGCAAAGCCATGGTCGAACTTGATGTTGAATTTATGTTTGTATCTAAATGTTACAGATATTGGGGTGATGAGTGGAGCAGTGCTATTCATCAGAGAGAGCCTCATGATCACACCAACCCAGGTTGAGATCTTAGTGGGTTCGCTCAATGTGGTCTCGCTATTTGGATCTCTCGCCTCTGGCCGGACCTCCGATTGGATCGGCCGGCAACACACGATAGTCCTTGCTGCCTCCACGTTCCTCATCGGTGCACTTCTGATGGGCCTTGCTCCATCCTTCATATTCCTAATGGCTGGGAGGGTGGTTGCGGGGATTGGTGTCGGGTACGCCCTCATGATCGCCCCTGTCTACGCTGCTGAGATCTCTCCAGTGATGACCCGGGGATTCCTATCTTCATTGCCTGAAGTCTTTATCAATGTCGGGATTTTACTTGGGTACGTATCCAACTATGCCTTATCAGGTCTACCGGTTGATATAAGTTGGAGGCTCATGCTCGGGTTAGCCGGAGTGCCCGCGATCGCTATCGGGGCAGGCGTGATGACGATGCCGGAGTCGCCGAGGTGGCTGGTCATGGAGGGCAGATTCGAAGAAGCAAAGAGGGTGCTGATCAAGACATCAGAAGATGAGGTAGAAGCTGAATCGAGGCTCAATCAGATGAAGACCAACATAGGGGTTGATGGTTCCACGGGCCCGGTTTCGGCCCGATCGCATGGGCAGGGCGTTTGGAAGGAGCTCCTCTGGCGGCCCGCGAGGCCTGTTCGCCGGATTCTCATAGCGGCCATTGGACTTAACTTCTTCATGCAGGCATCGGGGAACGACGCGGTCGTGTACTTTAGCCCGGAAGTCTTCCAAGAAGCCGGGATTAGCGATAACCAACGGCTATTAGGGGTGACTATCATCATGGGACTTGCCAAGACATTCTTCGCCTTTGTTTCGGCACTTTGCTTGGACCATTTTGGGAGGAGGCCTCTCTTGATGCTGGGCTCGGCTGGGATGGCAGTCTCCCTGGCGGGCCTGGGCCTGGGCTCGAAGTTCCTCAAGCCACCCGGCAGCAAGCCGACGTGGGCCATTGTGCTGTGCGTGGTGGCCGTATGTGCGGACGTCTCGTTCTTTTCGATAGGGCTCGGGCCCATCACTTGGGTCTACTCGTCCGAGATATTCCCGACGAGGCTGCGGGGCCAGGGCACGAGCCTGGCCATAGCGGTGAACCGGGTGGTGAGCGGCGCGGTGGCGATGTCGTTTTTGAGCATTTCGAGGGAGATAACGTTTGGGGGCATGTTCTTTGTGCTTGCAGGAATCATGGGGTTGGCGACTGTGTTCTTTCATTTCTTCTTGCCTGAGACCAAAGGTAAGAGCTTGGAAGAGATTTGGGATCTTTTTGAGAACGAAGACACTGCAAGCTCATAAAATTAAAGATTGATCAAGCATAGCGTTTCAAGTAAGAAGTTTCTTCGGCTTCGTTTTGCAGGAAAAAATGTGAATGAAATTTGTTCTTAGGGGCTGCTTTGTCATATACATATGTATTAAATATTCCTTTTGTTTTAACTTTTTTGGTTTTACATAGATCAAATTAAGGGGAAAAAGATATTACAAGTGATATAACTTTCGTACGATATTCACTTTCATACCAAACGATCACTTCAGTACTATCGAAGATTGGAGTGGCCGGAAAATCCGACATGACTTTATTTTAAAATAAACAGTCCGCAGAACTTGTTAGTAAAGTGAAGTCAATAAAATAAGAGACAAATGACGTCATTTCGCAATTGTTTGTGAATTCGTTTTGTTTTTTAAACGTTAAGCCTTCATTCTTTCTCTCTCTCTCCTCCATCTTCAGTCACCGCCGGCCGCTATCTTAGGCCTAGTAGCGCTGCCATCATCGTCTATCTTTTGCTTGGTTGGCAAAAGACCTGTGTAGTGCAGTTTTTGCATGTCCGGACCTCTCTCTTTGTGAAGTGCACAAAGGGTTGCTAGTGAGAAACTTCCCTTTTTTTTTAGAAAAATTATTCAAAAAATTATAAGCTTATTGCACTTTTATCAATTCAGTTCTAAACCTTTCAAGTTTATCAATTGAATTCATTGGGTCAATTTTGGCAACTCAGAGCTGATATAGACGCCAACTGGCACCAGCTGTCCGGTCAATACTGACGTGATAATTTTTTTGAATATTTTAATATTTTTTTGAATATTTTTGCCTTTTCATTTGGTAGTTCAAATGAACCGTCGCTGTAACGATAGAGTCTTATTTGTCTCTTTGTGTATGTATTGATAAGTCTGGATCAACTCATGCCCTCAGGCTATCGCCCCCAAGCGTCGCCCATCGGCTAGGCCACTCATGTCATTGTCTCGAGGCTTGCGATCGATGCAAACAACGGGGGAGCAACGACAAGGCGTGCAACTTGTTATGGCAATGGCTTGAGGTGGCGAATCTCGATTGTCGTCCCCTGCATTGGTCGACTTGGCAATTTTTCCTCAAACGAAGTTGATTTAGTTAGAAGTGCCACGTGCCACGTGGTCTTGTCCTTTGTCCACGGTGGACTTCAATTTTTCTTTCAAAAAAGGATTTGACAAACTTAAAATTTTAATGAAAAAACAGCCTGGGGCTCTTTTGACGTGATATATCATCGGAGGCAATAAGCGATAATTCTTTTACAAACATGGCACTCAAGTGATTACAAAATATAGCTCCGAAATAAATGTCATACGAAAGTTATGATACTTAAGTAAGTGTAATATAAAATTTATGGCACTGAAGTAAGTGTAATACGAAAAATTATGGCACTTGTAGACTTCATTTATTTCTTGGAAAATGAACGATTTGAAAAACATCCTCCTAAAAACGATTGCTTGTATTATTTACAATAATAAATGAACGAAAAGTATTTTTATCGTCTACAAGACATAAATTGTTATTGATAATTGAAATATTTTTCACTGGATAATTATTTCAAGCAATGCAATGATCATTTTTAGGAAAATAATTTCTAAATTATTTATTTTCTACGAAACAAATAGAGCTGTAGCATTATTTTGCCTCAAATTAAGCTTTATTAACATTTTTTTTCTATCCAATGTGCCACTTGCAAGAGCGTAATGATCTTCTTCTCCTTTATAATTACAAGTGAGGTTTGCACTAAAATTAAGGATTAATACTACGAAAAACCTCAATTTGATATATTTGTGATAAATTTATCCAAAATTAATCGTTGACCATAAAAAATCTAAACCGGTACACTTGTGACATATTTACCTTCCATTAGTTTCCTTTAAATTTTACCATCAAGTTGCCAAGTTAGATAACACGGGCAGTTGACGAATGTACAAGTTTAAAGTTATAACCCTCCGTTTGTCATAGGTATATTAGTCCGTGATTTTTCTTGATATTAATCTAATTTAACGGAAGGTAAATTTATCACAAATATACCAGTTTGAGATTTTTGTTGTTAAAAAAATAGTTTCGGGTAAATTTGTCACAAATGTATCGGTTTAGGATTTTTTGTGGTAAAAAAATGAGTTTGGCATGAATTTATCACTAGTGTACCAATTTGAGGTTTTTCGTGATATTAACCCTAAAATTAACTACGACGTACACATAAACGATGGGCATGAATTAGCTTATGCATTATGCACATATGGATTGTTATGTCACGGTGTTTTCAGCTTGTCCAATTGCCTTTAGAAGTAAGATTTTGTAGATGAACACATGTTGGCGTGAAAGAACTGATTCCGTGTATATTTGTTGAGGATGGGCACGAGGCGCGGGGAATCTGTGCCCCGCCAGGCATCACCTTGAATGGGGCAAATTTTCCCCGCAGGGTAGAAGGTGAGGCACGGGACGGGACCGGCATTAGTCGGGCCTTGCCACACAAATCTGCCCCGTCTGTGTATTTTTAATAAATATAGATTTTTAATTGGTTATTTGCGATGATAAACAATAAATCATAAATAAAGTAAATCATGAAACGAAATATGAAAAAAGACTTAAAAGAACAGCCTATAAGTTGTGTGGGGACAATTCTTTCCCATGTACCCATCTTTCTCAATTGCCCCGCACCAATCTGGAGCTTGTTTGGCTCTACAATTCTAAAGATTTGACTCTACCCCGTGATCTATACGACGCGGTATTTTTCTTAAGCAGGCATGTCTTAGAATTCTAAAGACATCCTCTCATCCATTTGACCTCAAAGGCAGGATCTTGGCCCTAACTTTTCCACCTGAAGAAAATTTGGCAACTCGATAGCCCAATCCAGCATCCCAAAAATCATAGCCTAACTCGTTAAGAGGTCGAGCGAGTAGGGGTGAGCATCGGTCCAGGGTTGATCCTAAACTAACTCCAGACTGGCCCAACCCAGCCGATCCTAGTCCGGCTCTCGGGGGGATTGGATCGGTCCCTGATCCAAGCTGGAACATGTACCGTGTGGGTTGGTCCTCAGTTTTAAGACTTTAGGATTAGTTCAACTTGGACCAACCCTGTAAATTCTTTTTTTCCAAACCCTACGTATATAATTTAAAGGGCCTAATACCCAAAAAATTCTCAAACTTTAGCCTTTGTCCCAATTATATCCTAAACTTTTTTTTGTCTCATAAGAAATTCCAAACTTTTACTTTTATCCCAAATTTACCACCTAATACCCAAAAAAACCCCAAACTTTAGCCTTTATCTCAATTATACTCTAAACTTTTTTTGTTTCATAAAAAATTCAAAACTTTTACTTTGTCCCAAATCTACCACTGTTAATTTTTTTGTCCAATATTACCATTAATAATTATTTTTTATTTTTTCAAATTTTTTGATTTTTTCTTTTATTTTCTTTTTCATTTCCTTTTCTTTTTTTTTTCTCCCTTCATCTTCAACCTCTGGCTAGTGAAGCTCGACCTCGTCGGCGTTTGGTGAGGTCAGCCTCACCCGTCCCTGGCGAGGTTCGTCCTCGTCGTGGCTAACAAGGCTCGGCCTTGCCCAACGCCGGCAAGGGCTTAGTCTCGCTGGCCTCGTCCTCACCGGCCGTGGCAAGGTCAGGCTCGACCTTGCCACTAGTCGGCAGGACCAAGCCTTGCTAGCCACGACGAGGATGAACCTTGCCAGGGGCGGGCGAGGCTCGACCTGGCTAGTGTTGGGCAAGGTTGGCCTCGCCCGCCCTCAACAAGGTTCATCCTCATCGTGGCTAGCGAGGGCTCGGCCCCATCGGCCTCTGGCAAAGCTCGACCTCTCCGATGTTGGGCGAGGCCGAGCCACGGTGAGGACGAACCTCACCAGGGGCGAGCGAGGCCAACCTCGCCCAACACCGGTGAGATCAAGCTTGGCCGATCGCCGAACTGACCAAAGGTTGAAGATGAAGGGGAAAAAAAAGAAAAGAAAAGGAAAAAGAAAAAAAATAATTAAAAAATTCAAAATAATAATATTAGAATAATTATTAACAATAATATTGGACAGAAAAGTTAACGGTGGTAGATTTGGGACAAAAGTAAAAGTTTGGAGTTTTTTATGAGATAAAAAAATTAGAATATAATTGGGATAGAGGCTAAAGCTTGGAGTTTTTTTGGGTATTAGATGGTAGATTTAAGACAAAAGTAAAAGTTTGGAGTTTTTTATGAGACAAAAAAAAGTTTAGGATATAATTTATACAAAGGCTAAAGTTTAGGGTTTTTTTTGGGTATTAGGCCTAATTTAAAGTGCTCAGCCCCTTCTCTTCTTTTGCCCTTTTCCTCTCCCTTTCTCCGAGTCTCATTCTCACTCTCTCCCTCAATCTCAAATTTTTCTTGACCTCTCAACGAATCAATAGCAACAACTCTCTCCCTCCTTCTCCTTGCTTGTTTATTCTTCACCGATGCCAATCATCAGCAACGAAGACTTTGGAATCTCAGCAATTTTGATTGATCATCGTTCGCAATCAATATCTACAACTCAAAGGTAACTACCTCCATAATTGGTTCTAAGAGAAACAGAGGCTGAGAATCTTAACTTGAATGGCCACATTCATTGTGCATCTTTGTTGACAATCACAGTAACAATTTCTTTTGGTTAATGTTTGATGCTTTAGCATGAATACCATTAACTTGAACAGACATCTTGACATTTGAAAAAATAATAACGAAACAAGGCCTGTAACTAGAGTCTCTGTCAGAATCTGTAATATCATAATCTCCCTTCTCATGCTCGAAACAAAGATGATAAATTTGTGGATCTAATCATGTGGTATTATGGGTTCTAAATTCAAATCACACAAATGAATTTGGCAATCTCAACGATTTTGACTTTAGTAGAGTTAAATACTCCTTCAAGAATGAGAAATGCCACATATCATTGATCATTCAGCAGCTTCAAAAATTTAAAGAGTACGTTGTGTGCCTCCAAGGAATTCAAAAAATGAAACAAAAAAAAGAATCTATTGGTCTCGGGTTGACTCTGGAATTGAGCCGGATCCACAGGGTCGGTCCAGTCTAGTCCAGTTTTCGGTTCCAGGCTTAATAGGATCGATCCCTCGTCCAAAAAATTAGGAATCAATATCGTGCGGGTTAATCCTTGGATTAGGTGCTAGATCGACTCAATCCAAATAATGCTCAACCGTGCAGGCGAGCGTATTTAGCTTGTTTGCTTGATAAATGCGTTCGAGTCCCTTTTTCTCTGGCACGTGCTATTGATCGGGACCGCAATTCACTTTAGAGATTCCACTCAGGGGACCATAATTGACTAAAGTTGAGTCGCATCATACCTTTGGGTAGAATCCAAAGAGAGGAAAAAGAAGGCTAGAATCCAAAGCGCATTTATATCTAGACGGGGACGGGTCGACCCTAAAGCCGAATCCCCCACATACAATCCCCGTCGCGCTCGTACTTTCGAGCGCGTGTTCACGACGTCGTCCTCCACTTCCGCACTAGGATACAAGAGACTGGTTGCAGCATTTCATCTCAGAGGATTGGTCCCGATCGTTTGGTTTGACTGGCTGTGTAGTAAAGACAGCATGTTGAAAGCAACCCTACTTCCCTCCTATTGGAATCTCCTTAAAAGTTTGCTCCTTTATGGTGTGAGGTTGTGAGAATTTGCAAGAATAATCATTGTGGGGGGCAACCCAAATGTTGGCTCGTCAGCTTTCTAGGGTGACCCGGCCGGGGGCGGTTCCGATGAGCATGTTGGCTCGGTGCATCTCGGTCGTCGAATGATGTGGACCTCACATAAGAGTCGTGTAATTTGACGAGTTAGATGAAGCAGGTTCACTCGCGCCTGCTGCATGCAAGAATTTTTAACTCTATAGCTTTTCTCTCTCTTTTTTTTTTTGGTCTAGAAACAAACTTTTCTCTCTCTTATCCTCACAGCCTTTTGCATTTCTTCCTATTTTGGCTTTTCATGCAATCTGGCTCGGCACCCTCTGGACATATATCTCTGCAACCACCTAACGTCCCCAACTCACTCTCTGCGCTCTCTCTCTCCATAGCTAGCAGTTCCCTTCATTCTTCTCTGTGGTGACTAAGAGCGAAAAGAAACTGGCTGAAATGGATGACCCAAAAGCGCCAACTTCCGCTGCTTCGGGTCCCAAGAAGCCTCGGGCGAACAAGTACGTTCTGTTCTGTAGCATCTTGGCCTCCACGAACTCCATCCTCTTGGGCTACGGTGAGTAATCGACTCGTCCCATCTCTTTCTCGGATTGCGCAGATTTGTTTCTCGAGCCCAAGTTTAATTCGAATTAGAAATGTGGAGATGGGTGAGGGGTCATGTTTTGTCGCAAGATGGGCTTGCGAGGGACACGATTTTCGGTGATCTGTTGATCGAATCACCCGTGGGTATGACAAAATGGTTATGAGTTCGTGGGTTGGTTAGCGGAAGACAGTCGGAATTGTTGCTATTTATACTGAGGATCTTGGGAAATTAAGAGGTGAGGTGGTTATGACCGTTTGATTTTGCAGACATCGGGGTGATGAGCGGTGCTCTGATCTACATCAGAGAGAACCTTAAAATCACGACAGTCCAAGGACAATTCCTCGTGGGCATACTCAACTTCTTCTCGCTGGTCGGCTCTCTGGCCTCCGGCAAGACCTCCGACCTCATTGGGCGGCGCTACACCATCGTCCTTGCCGCGTCGACCTTCCTGATCGGGGCCCTGTTGATGGGCCTTGCGCCGTCATACGCGTTCCTCATGGTGGGCCGGGCGGTGGCCGGTATTGGGGTGGGGTACTCCTTCATGATCGCACCGCTCTACACAGCCGAGATTGCCCCGGCCTCGGTGAGGGGGATGCTCACCTCCCTCCCGGAGTTCTTCATCGTGACCGGGATCTTGCTCGGGTTCATTTGCAATTACGCCCTCGCCGGCCTCCCCGAGTGGCTCAACTGGAGGATAATGCTTGGAATTGCCACCATACCGGCGATCGGCCTCGGGTCAAGCATCATGTTCATGCCTGAATCGCCTCGGTGGCTCGTCATGAAAGGCAGGATTGAGGAGGCGAAAAGGGTGTTGTTAAAGACTTCAAGAGATGAGGAAGAGGCTGCATTAAGACTCCATGAGATCACCCAAGCTGCTCAGGATGATGCAGATTTGGCCTCTTCAAATGGATGGAGTGGGCAAGGGGTATGGAAGGAATTCCTCCATCCCTCGCCCGCCCTCCGCCGGATCCTCATCACTGCGATCGGGATCAACTTCTTCATGCAAGCCTCCGGGAACGACGCCCTGATTTATTACACCCCCGAAGTGTTTAACGCCGCTGGGATTCACAACAAAAGGAAGCTGTTCGGGATCAACGTGATCATGGGCACCTCTAAGGCCGCGTTCGTTATGGTCTCGGCCCTGTTCTTGGACCGGTTCGGGAGGCGCCCGCTCTTGCTATTGGGCACGGTAGGGATGGCCTGTTCCCTGGCCGCTCTGGGCCTGGGCTCGAAGTTCCTCGAGCACTCGGGGAGCAAGCCGGTCTGGGCCATCGTGGTGAGCATCGTCGCAGTGTGCACGGACGTGTCCTTCTTTTCGATCGGGCTCGGGCCCATCACTTGGGTCTACTCATCGGAGGTGTTCCCGCTTCGGCTGCGGGCCCAGGGCACGGCCCTCGCGATCTCGGTGAACCGGCTGGTGAGTGGGGCCGTGTCGTCGTCGTTTGTCAGCATCAGCCACACGATATCATTGGCGGCCATATTCTTTGTGTTCTGTGGGGTGATGGTGTTGGGGAGTCTGTTCTTCTACTTCTTCTTGCCCGAGACAAAGGGCAAGACATTAGAAGAGATTGGTGCTGTGTTTGAGGACAAGAATGAAGTTGATAACACTAAGGCAAAGGAGATGACACAGTTGTAGTGCATAAGAAAGTGCATATATCTCTTCTAGATGGACTTGCGAGGAGCGCAAAGTGACTTTCTTTTAGATAATGGGCTTGTATAATGATATTTAAATTAAAGTAATGAAAAATTAAATCACTAATTTTGTGTGGAGACTAGAACTCTCATATATTAATGATGAGAATGACAATAAATATAGTTTCACAATAGTTGAAATTGGAATATTAATCTTTTGCTATTGGAAATTGAATATTATCAGTTTGGTTCAAGCTTTTTCCACTCCCTCTTTAGCTTGTACATTCTCTAAAATTTTATTTGAACTATATTATCCTTTGTGGATCTCATTTTTTTTTAGACATCCCACTTTTTTGTTTTTTCCTTTCCTTTTCTTCTGTATCTCTATGTTCTCTCTTTTTACTTGCTCGACCGGTAGTTTCTAGATGTGAGGTGTAGTGATAGGTTGCACGAGCTATGAAGGAAGAGCTTTTGAAGGTGAACAAGGAGGAGGGTTCGGCTCCGACAGAGTGGAGGGTGGCGATGGAGAGGAGCTTTCACAAGATGGACAAGGAGGTGATCGCATGGTACGAGGGCATGGTGGCGGTGCACACGAGGTGCAGTCGCGAGCTCCACTCGCCGGAGTATCACGTTGTCGGGTCAACAGCCCCCCGACAAGATCGTTAGGCTGTGCTCTCGGGCAAAAATTCTCCCCATAACTCTCTGTTCTCTCTTGCACTGCGCACTAAATTTTATTATCCAGCAAAGATCCTTCTTAGTACGGCAAGGATGGAGGAGGTGGGGTTGGAGTGGCTGCGTTCGAGCCGAGCTCAGTCTGCTCGGTGAAGATGGTTCAGCACTTCATCGAGGAGAGCAATGAGAAGCAATTGGGGACGAAGTGCAGCCGCAATCACTGCAACTGCGTCAATGGCAACAACAAGGACAGCTTCGCCGACAAATTAGACAAGTTCGACGGCTTCATTGAGTCGGTGACCAGCGGATTGTCAAGCTACGCCTTGGATGCTCTCAAGGTGAAAAATGCCGCTTCTGCCACTATTTCTCTCCATCTGTAAATCGAGATGGGGTAAAACCTCCTCTTTCCTTGCCAGTACTCTCTCTCTCTTAAGATCCTCAAGCTCATCACCATTGGTTGGATCTTCGTCCTGAATGTCGTTCAGGCAGGTGATGGGGTCGAGCGACGCCTCGCCAATCTTGTGCCCCTTCACGGCGGAGTAGACGATGGTCGGCAAGGTCTCGATGATGGCAGGTCGAGGCCGCGAGGGGCGGCGAGGCGGACAAGCGAGCGAGTGGCGCGGCCAATAGAGCCTTTGGTGGTGCGGTGGAGGACATAGGTGGAGGAGGCAGCGAGGAAGAAGAGGGAGATGACGAAAAAAGTAAGACACAAATGGGACCCACGTTTGATTTGTAATAATCATAAATGGGTATAACCTGCTAAAAAGTGGGACCCAAAAGAGATACTGTCGTTAAAACACTATGTCAAGAACTGTATAAGTCGTAAAAGGGGTGCAAAAAGCATTTGAAATATGAATATCACTATTCGCTAGTAGGTTTTAATAGCTTTAGAAGCGGTGCAAACTAGTCATGGCCACAGGCTGATTTTGGCCCGGAACCAGCCAGATCAAATTCGGGCCCGGCCTGTTGACCAGGCCCGCGGTTCGGAACCGGAATCGGCCCGTGGCCCACGGACCCGATCTGGTTCCAGAAAATTTGGAACCGGCCCGGAACTGCCGGTTCCGGGCCCGGTTCAACAAAAAACAAAAAGAAGAAGAAGAAAGCTGCAGCAGCAACACAGCCTGTAGGTGTAGGCTCCGCCGGCCATAGCCGGGGTCGGCGGAGGTCGCCGGCCTCAGGCGAGGCTGCCCTCGCTGGCGTCGGGCGAGGGTCGCCCTCGCCTGGGCTGGGCAAGGCTGGCCTCGCCGGCGTCGGGCAAGGCCGGCCTCGCCAGTTGCAGGTGAGGTCGAGCCTCGCCAGATCTGGCGAGGGCTCGGCCCCGCCGGCCGCTGGCAAGGCTTGACCTTGCCAGCGTTCGGCGAGGCTAGGTCGAGGCTCGACCTCGCTTGATCGGGCGAGGCCGGCCTCACCAGTTGCAGGCGAGGTCGGCCTCGCCCGACGCCGACGAGGTCGAGCCTCGCCAGATCTGGCGAGGGTTCGACCTCGCCGGCCTTAGGGGAGGCCGGCCTCGCCAGTTGCCGGCGAGGTCGAGCCCTCGCCCGATCTGGCGAGGCCGGCCTCGCCTAGCCCAGGCGAGGGCGGCTCTCGCCCGAGGCCGGCGACCTTCGCCGGTCCCTACTATGGCCGACGGAGGAAGAAAAGAAAAAAAAAGAAAAGGAAAAGGAAAAGAAAAAAAAATAGAAAAGAAAATTCTGAACCGGTCCGGAATTGGCCGGTTCCGGTTCATACTTGGTCACGAACCGGAACCGCCGGTTCCGAATCGGAATCAGTCGGTTTCGAACCGTGGCCACCACTAGTGCAAACTTCTCAAGTAGTGAGAGATTGGGAGAAAACGCAAAATAAAGGACATCATGTTATAACCGCTTATTCGGTTTTCTTTTATATTAACAGATATTTTTCCTCTTGAATGTAGTAGTCTCGTTTTTTTTTTTGGCTAAAACAATGTAGTAGACTCGTTAATGCGCATCATAGATGTAAATAGGGCAGTCTTTGGGATTCGTAAAGTTGATTTCACAAATTAATAAATGCAAACTATATTCTACGTATGCAAAAAAGGAAAGAATTCATTTCAAAGAACATTATGGTTTTTCGCATTATCATTCAATTTGATATGTTTAACGTCATATACTTACTTAGGGACTATAGATATCTAATTCGAGGCAAGAGAGATCTTCGGGCTTCTGGGTGATCTTCTTGAAACATTTTATTTGGTTGGACCACCCTCTATTAGTCCTTCTAATTTCCCCAATTGTCATAGCGATTTCTTATTAACTTTTCCCTCGTCCGAATTCAATTTCTATTCCCCTATTGTTGTTACGCCTAGACCCGTCAAACAGGTGGGTCGAGTCGAGTCGGATCGAAAATGGTTCGATCCATATAGACCCATTTTGATCCATTTCCATGCAATATAATTTAGTAACCCATACCGGATCCGACCCATGTTACTAAAACAATTTCATATTTAACCAAATCTAGGGAACTCATATCCAAATTGAGGCGAGAGTGTGGAACGAGCGAGCGCAAAATCGAGTAAGAGCGGAAGTGAATGAAGAGAGAGTCGTAGAGATGGGTTGGATTTAAGTAAGTTGTAAACCCATTTGATAACTCGTTTAGTACCCATATTATGTCTAAATCCATTTATAACCATTTACTAAATATAACTAAATCATATAATAACTCATTCGATTATATGTGAGTTAAGAAATGAGTTTATGACTAATTTAGACAAGTCTAATTACGTCAAGAGTCATGCCTACAAAGGACATCCCAAATCCTTCACATTGGATAATTAAGATTAAGTTAGGTAGGATTAGGCGATGATCATGCTCAATTAGTGGTCCCTCTTTCCTCGTTTGTAGCACTTTACATACATTGCGTCATGATCCGTTGGAATGAGCTTTTGTTGCCGGCTTACGTTTTGTTCCCAAATTCGTCGAGCCTGTCCGAGGTCATGAATACAATGGTTGGAGACTGCATTCAATTGGAGACGGAATGAATTGGCCTTGGCCAATTAAAGTCCGCAGACCTTACGTGAATTAATGCCTAGATTACGAAGTAGGTTGGGGGATGATGGAGACCGAGATGGTACGAGGCAAAACATGCATGCGTAGAGAAAGATCCGTGCGCGGCGAAGAATCAGAAGAAGAATATGCAATCGATCAGCAACTCCGATGCTCGTAACCATCACCAGCAGCAATCACAATCTCCACCCGCAACATCGTCGAAATGCCATCGTTGTCGCGAAACTCCGAGTCCTCCACCGTCTCCGACTCCCCCAATGACTCCCCCCACAGATTCTAGATCGGTGACCCTCGACAAGAATCCTCCGGACAACTCCAAGGCCGTCACGGCCATTGACATGTGAACCCAGTACTCTATACTCCATTCGGCCCTTCCCGAGGTCCAGAAATAGGTTGAGAGTGCAAATCACAAATCGGCATTGTACCGGGAGGGGGAGGGGGCACGTCTGCTTTTTACGGTGACTCGTCTAGGAGCGATTCAGACGAGCATGTAAGCTTGACGCAATTCGATTATCGAATAATGTAGATCTCGTATGAAAGTTGCGTAATTTGACGAGTTAGTTGAAGTGGGTTCACGTGCGCTCGCTGCATTCAATAATTTTTAGTCTAAAGCTTTTCTCTTTTGGGAAAATGACACAAATGGTCCTAGAATTTTTACCTAATGAGTGATGTGGTTCCTGAACTTTTAATTTGTTTAATGTGGTTTCTAAGCTTTAGCCTAATGTGCAATGTGGTCCATGAACTTTCAATTTGTTTAATGTGATTCATGAACTTTTGATACATGTTCAATTTAGTCCCTAGACCATATGAAAATATTTAATGTTAACTTGAATTAATGAAAGAATAACATTGAACATTGTCATATAATTTAGGGATTAACTCGAATATGTACCAAAAGTCTATGGATCACATTGATTAACTCGAACATATCATATGTCTATTAGGGGTGTCAACGGGTCGGGTCGGGTTTTCATAATACCCGACCCGAAACAATGCATATATTTGCTTGGCCCGACCCGAAATAAGACCCGAACATGATATAGCTACGCGATCGGGTCGGGTCGTGTTCAGGTCGGGTCGTGTTCGGGTCGTGTTTTAGATTTTTGCTTGAATACCTGTGTCTTCGCTCAAATCATGTTCAAAAGATTATCTGCATTGAAGTCTTTTGTTAGTTGTTTCTAGAATCACCATCCTCAGGCCGAAACACCATAGAACATGAAAATAACAATGCAGAAAAATGCAGACACTGGGAACAAGGAAAGAGCTGAGGAGGTGAAGCAGACAATTGACGCAGGAAGAGTAAAATCACTAGAGAGAGAGAGAGAGAGAGAGAGAGAGTGCGTGCGTTCAAAAACTTCCTTCCTCCATTCCTTCATTCAAATTAGGACCCAAAACACTCTTCATCCATCAATTCGCTAGCTCAATGCTGCAACGAACCAATGGAATTCACTACCAGATATCTAACACACCAATTGTTCCCTCTTGATTCTTCCACATACCCTTGAAACCAAAAAAAGTTTCCTCAAACAAAAACGATAAGTCTCCAGAAGAGGGAGTAAAAAAAAAGAAAGAAGAAGAGCGCGAGCACACGCAGAAAATCACCAAGAAAACAACTGCGCACCAACCTCGCTGCCGGATGAGAAGCCTGCAGAGGAGCCGCGGACGGCAGCGCCGCCGCCCCCGCCGCCGACTGAGCAACGGCCTGCGGCTGCGGATGCTCCGGCAACGCCACGCTCTCCCTCTCCCTCTCCCTCTCCCTCTCCCTTTCCCCGCCCCCGCCGCCGGCCCCCGCGGGTGAAATCCAGCTGCCTCACCACCGCGGCCCCCGCGGAGCTCCCTCCCGCGTGCGATTGCTGCCTCTTCGCAGACGGCTCCCTCGCCTCGCCTTCTCCCATCAAATCCCCAGCTCAAAAAAAATTCCAAAGCACCGAAGAACCCCGTCCCCCCCCCCCCCCAAGAAGGAACTCGAATCCGCCTCGACGACCCGCTCGAATCGGTACCCAATCCAGAAGCTTCCAGCTCCGAGCCCGAAGAACTCACCGACAAGTCCCCCGACAATTCAAATTCCCCGAACCCGCGAGCTCGAGATTCACCGAAGCCGAGACTGACCCAGAACCGCAAACGATCCGATACAGGGGAGGAGAAGCCGGAGGCGGAATTTTAACGCAAAATCTCAAGGCACACGTTTGATTCGACTGACCTCTCTCTTCTTCCTTCGCTCTCTCCCTCGCAATCAGGGTGGCGCCGGCGGCGAACACGCCGATCGTCGCCGCCAGTTGCCTTCGCGTCGCACTACTCGATCGTCGCCGAGCTCTGGAAGAAGATGATAGGGTTTGGGGTGGGCCTGGAGCAAGAAGAATAAATGGGTATTGTTTCTTTTGGGTGGGCTTGTTTCGTACGGGTTCGGGTAAATCCAAAACAAGCTAAGCCTTGTTTGTACTGTTACCCAAACAAGTTAAAACCAATCTGGCCCAATACGAAAATTTCCTGTTCGGGTCGTGTTTGGGTCGGGTCGGGTCGTGTTTGGGCGGGTATTTTTGACACCCCTAATGTATATATATCTCTGCAACCACCCAACATCCCCATTTCGCTCTCTGTTCTCTCTGTCTCTCTGCATCACTTGCAGTTTCCTTCTTTCTGCTCTGTGTGACCGTGAGAGTGACAAAAGAGATTGGCTGAAATGGAGGAACCAAAATCGCCAACCGTCGCTGCTTCCGGTCCCAAGAAGCCTCGGGCGAACAAGTACGTTGTGTTCTGTGCCATCTTGGCCTCCACGAACTCGATCCTCTTGGGCTACGGTGAGTATCGACTCGTCCCATTTCTTTCTCCGATTGCGCAGATTCGCTTCTCGAGCCGAAGTTTAATTCGAATTAGGAATGTGGAGATGGATAAGGGGTGATGTTTTGTCACGAGATAGGCTTGAAATGGACACGATTTTCGGTGATCTGTTGATCGAATCAACCGTGGGTATAAGAAATTGTTATGAATTGGCGTGTTGGTTGGCGTAAGACAGTCGGAATTGTCGCCATTTCTACTGAGAATCCTGGGGAAAATTCCGAGGTGAGCGCGGTAATGATCGTTTGATTTTGCAGACATCGGGGTGATGAGCGGTGCTGTGATCTTCATCAGAGACAACCTCAAAATCACGTACGTCCAGGTACAAATCCTCGTGGGCATACTCAACGTCTGCTCGCTGGTCGGCGCTCTGGCCTCCGGCAAGACCACCGACCTCATTGGGCGGCGGTACACCATCGTCCTGGCCGCATCGACCTTCCTGATCGGGGCCCTGTTGATGGGACTCGCACCGTCGTACGCGTTCCTTATGGCGGGCAGGGTCGTGGCCGGTATTGGGGTGGGGTACTCCCTCATGATCGCACCGCTCTACACGGCTGAGATTGCCCCGGCCTCAGTGAGGGGGATGCTCACCTCCCTCCCGGAGTTCTTCATCGTGGCTGGGATCTTGCTCGGGTTCGTTTGCAATTACGCCCTGGCCGGCCTCCCTGAATGGTTTAACTGGAGGATAATGCTTGGGATTGCTGCCATTCCGGCGATCGGCCTCGGGTTGTGCGTCTTTTTAATGCCCGAATCACCTCGGTGGCTCGTCATGAGAGGCAGGATTGAGGAGGCGAAAAGGGTGTTGTTAAAGACTTCAAGAGATGAGGAAGAGGCTGCATTAAGACTCCATGAGATCACCCAAGCTGCTCAGGATTATGCAGATTTGGCCTCTTCAAAAGGATGGAGTGGGCAAGGGGTATGGAAGGAATTCCTCCATCCCTCGCCCGCCCTCCGCCGGATCCTCATCACTGCGATCGGGATCAACTTCTTCATGCAAGCCTCGGGGAACGACGCCGTGATTTATTACACCCCCGAAGTGTTTAAAGCCGCTGGGATTCACAACGAAAAGAAGCTGTTCGGGATCAACGTGATCATGGGCACCTCTAAGGCCGCGTTTGTGATGGTCTCGGCCCTGTTCTTGGACCGGTTCGGGAGGCGCCCGCTCTTGCTATTGGGCACGGTAGGGATGGCCTGTTCCCTGGCCGCTCTGGGCCTGGGCTCGAAGATCCTCGAGCACTCGGGGAGCAAGCCGGTCTGGGTCATCGTGGTGAGCATCGTCGCGGTGTGCGCGGACGTTTCGTTCTTTTCGATTGGGCTCGGTCCCATCACTTGGGTCTACTCATCGGAGGTGTTCCCACTGCGGATGCGTGCCCAGGGCACGGCCCTCGCGATCTCGGTGAACCGGCTGATGAGCGGGGCAGTGGCGATGTCGTTCTTGAGCATCAGCCGCAAGATAACATTCGCGGGCACGTTCTTTGTGCTCTGTGGAGTGATGGTGCTGGCGAGTCTGTTCTTCTACTTCTTCTTGCCGGAGACAAAGGGCAAGACATTAGAAGAGATTGGTGCTTTGTTTGAGGACAAGAGTGAAGATGATGACACTAAGGCAAAGGAGATGACAAGGTTGTAGTGCATGAGAAAGTGTATATCTCTTTTGAATAATGGGCTTGTATAATGATATTTAAAATAAAGTAGAGAAATTTAAAGCACTAGTTTTTAAGTGTGGAGACTAGAACTCTCATATATTAATGATGAGAGTGACGATAAATATAGTTTCACAATAGTTGAAATTGGAATTTTAATCTTTTGCTAGTTGGAAATTGAATATTATCGGTTCTTACAGAATTTGAATATTACGAGGTTTTTTAACAGCATTAGAAGCAGTGCGAACTTGTTCAGTAGTGAGAGAGTGGGAGAAAATGGAAAATAACGGAGGTCCTCTTCTAACCGCTTCCTCGGTTTTCCTCTTGAATTAATGCCCATCATAGATGTGATTAGGACAGTCTTTGGGATTCATAAAGTTGATTAATCAAATCAATATATGTAAACTATATTATATGTATACAAAAAGGAAAGAAATTTATTCCATAAAACATTATGATTTTTCGCATTATCATTCAATTTGATTTGTTTAACGTGATATACATAGGGATAATAGATATCGAATTAAGGGCAAAGTGAGATATTTGCTTCCGGGTGAACCTATTGAAACGTTTTCTTTGGTTTTACAACCCTCAATTAGTCCTTCTAATTTCCGTAATTGTCATAGCGATTTCTTATCTACTTTTCCCTCATCAGGACGTCGATTCAATTTCGATTGACCTATCGTTGTTACCGCAAATCTTTTGGAGTGCATAATCAAGAATCAAGATTATTTAAGGAAAATAACACAAATGGTTCATAAACTTTGTCTCAATACACATTATGGTTCAAAACTTTTAATTTATTCAATGTGGTTTATGAACTTTAACCCAATGTGCAATATGGTTCATGAACTTTAACTCAATATATAATGTGGTTTCTAAACTTATAATTGTTCAATGTAATCCCTATACTCTTGGTATATGTTCAATTTAGTCCCTGAACTATATAAAAAAGTTCAATATAGTCAATTAAAAGTTTATAGAACATATTGCACATTGAGCCAAAGTTTCTGATCAAGCTATCTCATTACTTTTTTGGGTTGGAGCAGATTTTTTTTTTTCCTTTTTCTCTTTGTGTGTGGATATCTGTTTTCCCATATTTTCGGCTTTTCTCTATGGCATGATTTGCTTTAATTTGCTTTTCCGAGTAAGTTTATATTTGCCCTAATATAGATCGCACGGGATGAAAAGAAGGAAATGAGCTGTGGGACCAATGTTGCTAGATTAGAAAGTTAATCCACCTCTTTGAAGGTATGGAGCTCCATGTTCTTTATTAGAGGGAAAACGAAAATGGTCACCGAGTAATGGCATGAAGATTTGCCCTTCTCCTTTACGCGATCGATTCATTTGACTTCCTCTCTCCAAATGTCACAAGATTTGCCTTTTCTTTTCTTCTCCTAATAAGTAACATTTGCGGCGGCTTGGACGGTGGAGATGGCTGTGCCTTGCTCGTCTTAGGCCAGTTGAAGAAGGTGCCCGCCGTTGAAGAAGGAAGAAGAGAAAAAATTCCACGTCATTTTTTTTTATTATACATCAGTAGCCATGTGTCCATTTATAAGTGGACAAGAGCGAAACATGCCAGCCATGTCAGCTACTGACCTAATGACCTAATGCTTTGCAACTACTGCATATTTTTACCTAGGTATTGCGAAGTTCTTCTATATCGCCCCCAAACTAGCCAGCCGTTGTAGCAAAACTGCCTTTTTAACACCATGAAAAAACGCCATGACCTCTCTCTCTCTCCCTGCGGGAAGCAGCAAACCCTTATAAAAGTTAAGCATTATTGAGTCCGAATCTGATGCATATCCATATAAAATTCACAGAAAAGACCGCAACCAAAGCAAAGAGAGACAACACGAGTTGGGTCCAGAGAGAAAAAAATGGCATCTTCCTGGTTGTCTGTGACTGTGTAAGAGAAGACGCAATCAACCATGTCAAGTCATTGGGGAGGCTGAAGTGATTTGTGCAATAGGAGAGACATTTTCAACTGCAGCTTTCCCGCGTGTGTATCTACATCTTTGGAAGTTTCTGGGACTTCTCAGATTCTCTCCAAATCTCAACGGGACATAGCGGTGCGACTAGAGATGAACATGATTTTAGGGTAGAATCTAAAATTTGAGAACTTGACGTGTGGAAATTTGTAGGCTTCAGGTTCCAAGTTTGAACCTATTTCGATGAGTAGGTTTTAGATTCTAGGTAGGTGAAATTGAAACCTGGAACCTAAATAAGTTTTTTGTGTTTTTTCTTGGTTTACGTCTTCGCATGATCCTTTAGTATTTCATAGTGTTAGATTATGAGTGTATAGCGTGAAACTACTAGTCTGAACTTTCATTTTATGACTTGTTAATGTTTCATATAAATTGTGGTCAGTGAATCATAGCAAGAAGTGGTAATTATTAAAGGTGATGATTTACTGTAATTATTTAATTAATATTATAGGTGAAACCTGAGTAGACCTTAAAATCAAGCTAAAACCTGTGATAGGGTAGGTTTCAAGTTTCAAAAAATAAGGAACCTATTCTCATGGGTAGGTTCCAAGTGGAACCTACACTGAACATGGAACCACTCACCCCTAGTATCAATTCACATAATAACTTCTCATTTTAATTGTATTTATTTGAACCGTAATATAAGGAAAACTAGTTTTTTGTATTCTCTTTTGTGAATAATAAGCTTATTCAGTATTGCTGCGTTCATTTTCATTTTGTTTAACTAAAAATAAAATAATAAAAAAAGAACATATTAGACCTTGAAACCTGTGACAAGGTAGGTTCCAAGTTCCATATTCCGACGGGTAGATTCCAAGTTCCAAAAAATGATAAACCTATACCCGAGAGTATATTCCAAGTTCCATGTGAAATCTACAAGGAACCTGAAACCGCTCACTCCTAGATACAACTACTGATAAATAAGCAGCTCCTTGTTGAGTTTCTTTGTTGTGCATCAGTTGTATAGGATCGATCCCGACACGACCACACACTCTAAATTTGCTGACATTTAAGTATGTTTCGCATTGCCAAAGTCGAGGGCTTTTCTACTGTGCCGTACGTCTTACACGATGATATTCCCCGCTCGCCATATCGACCGACGGATCAAAACAATAAAATGTGGACTTTTGAATGACAAAGCATTTTGATCAACGGATCAAAATACATTAAATCCGAACTGTTAGATTTGGGACTGTATGTATAAGCTACATTTTTTAATAATTGACTCTATATATCAATATTTGTATCTTTTTTCTCAAGATTTTGAGGTAAAAGGTATCAAGCGAAAGCTAGATTTTGAATATATATGATAACGAAAAAAAAAACAAGAATCAAAGGCAATTTAGCAAATGTCGTGGTGCTTTACTCTTGGCAACTTCGAGCTATTCTCGGACCCTGAGCTTTTGTGTAAAAGACTATGATTTATAGGTCATTTGGTGGGCAGGAATGCAAATACAAATTCAAAGAATGGATGATCAGTGCATTCATTTTGCGAAAAATAAATGATTTAAAAAGTATTTTCTCAAAATCAATCACTTCTATCGATTATAAAGGTGAATGAACAAACCAAAAATATTCCCATAATCAACCAACAATTAATAAAATGGGATCGAATTGCAAGCATTTGCAGTTTGCTCCTTGTCTTTTTTTTTCCTCGAACGATATGGCATTGAATCATCAGGATGTTAATGAGCAAATTTTTTTTTTTAAATCATCAGGACGTGACGAGAGAATTCCTTAGGCTTAGGGAATACAGATAAAATAACAAGCAAATAAAAAAATTTCTCAAAGCCCAAAGTCAATCTATTGATATCTGCAGCATCATATGTGTTAGCACCCCGACGATATTCCTTTCGAATGTAGCATTTTGCGTAATCCAAATGACAACATTTATTTATCATTTTGCTTCGAAATTGTCACATGATCCCCAGCACTTTATATCTTACTTTTATATTAAATTAACCATGAAAATAATCAAAGCTAATGACGCATAAACAACCGATATTCCCGGCTCATCATTTGAGATAAACAAGCTATTAATGTATGACTGAACCATGGATGATTTGCTTGATAGACTGCTTTTCTATAGTACTAACTTAGATTTAGATGACTAATTAGTTGTTGGGGAGTGTTTAATTTAGGACATTAATTTTGGCTTCTAGATGATAATAACATGACTAAGCCTATTTCGAGACCATATTAACTTGCGCATGCGCATTATGTTATAAAATAAAGCGGGTCGATTGCATGTTAAAAATTCGGTCAAGCAAATTGGTTATGAAACTGAAACCCGTATTGACCTTTACTTCAAAAGAATATGGACATGGACGTGTTGGTCTAGGTAAATAAGTGTTCCACGGGTGATTGATTCTGTTCGCAACGTTGGTACCGATATTTTTCTCCTATTTTCAACGAAACATCGAAAAGAATACTCGGGATGTATATGTTGATATAGACGGCACAGGAACCCTAGTTGATTAGCCTTTCAATACACCTGATGATTAGAGACAGAGAAAATAGGAGCCCGCTACCCTTGAAACTTTGAAGATTTTCGTTGGATCCTTGGTGTTCAGTTAGTAACCTCACAAAAGGAAGGGAGCTTTTGCTCCGACAAGGGCGTCTGCGGCCTGTCCCCATCCCGTGGACGGAGCTTCACGGATGCATTTCTTATTTTAACATATCAGTGTCCACATATTTTGCACCCCAATTCCTCTTTGTATCTTTTTCTTCCCGGGAGGAGGGAATACTCCATAGAAGTTTTACTTTCCGGTGATCTCGAGATCCAAACGAGAACAGAGATGAAGCCTTTTTAGGACATGCTTAGGTCCGATTGGCCTTTTAATACAGCTGATGATTAGAGACAGAGAAAACAGGAGCTCGTGACCCTTGAGACTTTGAAGACTTTGAAGACTTTATTAATTTGCACACCTATCTAAGACGATGCAAGGCAGGCATCATCTTCTCCAACCTTTGATTGAAGAGTAGCTAGAAAAATACACCAGAACGTGGACAAAAGAGGCCTTAACAAAATAAGACATTAAACAATTTTACTTTGTAATTGGGAAATGGGCATTATGAGGATGAAAGTAATGTCTCTGATCCAAGATTCTCCTGTGCAAAAGGTCTCCTCCTACAGACGTTTTCTTTTTATTCGGGACAAGGAAGAAGACGACAAGAAGCTAGGGCAAACGAAAAAGATAAGTTGGTGGTCTCGCCATGGATCTTCATTACTCTTTCTTGTGAGTTGAAAGTAAACGCGCAGGGACAAAGTTAATAAAGAAATTAGTGGAATATTGTATGATTGGGATGCTATAGAATATATTTCTCATGTACTCTTAATAGATTTAAGGGTTTAAAAGATTATAGCGATGTCCACATCTGTAAATTAGTATCATAATTAGAGGTTTTGAGTTCGATTTTTAGCGTCTAATTTCATATCTATGGGGGATGAGTTTCATCCAAACTTTCCTACACATGTCAAGTGTGTTCGTTATCTTTTTGGGACTTTGAGCTTCCATCTAGCATAGCAAGAGGAATAGTCGAAGCAATAATAGTATTCACCCTTCTCACTAATAAAGTGCCCTTTCTCTTTACATGACTCGACAAGATTCAGACGTCGATAATCACATTTATATAATGTATGTATGGAGTGGCACCGTTACCTACACCGTAGGTTTTATATAGGAAACCTGACAAATTTCCTAGAATCCCCCTTGATGGGCCACCAAGTGGTCTCCTTTAAATTAAACCTCTCGAGACTTGCTCCGTGGCCATCATTTCCACCTGGGAATGGGAAGGTTGGGGAGTTTATAACTCCGCTCTTGCGAATAAGGGGTTATGGGTTTATGGAGTCTCCCGCCAAACTCCCCGTAGATGAGCTCCAAAGTCCAAAAATATACCTGGCAGACAATAAAAAAACGCAATAAATCAAATGACAAAAAAAAGGAAATAGAAAATATACTTACCAGAAACATCATCATTATAAAATATCTTCGCATTCAATGTAAAAAGAACAGTTTAAACGTCTCTATTACTAGACAAAACAAATGTAGAATTTCTATTAGTTACCTCTTCAATATAAAACATTTTTTTGCACTTATAGTCGTGAAAGAAAAAATATTCATCATTTAACAAAATTAATACAATTGTCAAAATCAAAACACGAATAGCCTAATTCACACAACTTAAAGTATTGATAAATTATGCTCGAGCCATGGGAAACCAAGTTAACTCGAAAATCAAACTAACAATCATCTCGTGACTAGCCAAAATTGAAATATATTTAAAATTTGTAAGTATATTGGATTTGTTGGAATAAAATTATTTACCTCGGTACTTTATTCTTTTCGTACAACCCCACTTTTTCGCCATCCCAGCCAACTTTCAAATTTTTCTCCCTTGTTCGGTAGTACTTTGAAACATCATTAAAATTTAGGTTAAAATACATGCGTCATTACTAATTCGACTGTCATTGTATCTATAATCGGCAAAAATGTTCTCGAGAGTACAATACAAAAGAATTTGAGTTTTAAATTTAAGTAGTTACACAGTGTGTTAAAAGGTTCACAAGCGTAAAGTATACTTCCTTCTTGTTGGTTTCATTTTATTTTGGGAAAAAACTTATGTTTTCCAATATTTCAAAGTGTTTTGTCAAGATTTCTTTCTAAAGCAGATGGTCCACCCCTCTCCTTATAAAATCCAGCAACCCAAAAAATAGAAGTCTTCCTCTCCATCTCTCTCTCTCTCTCTCTCTCCCTCTCCCTCTCTAACAATGAATTTGCGAGCGAAGAAGCTGCGGTTCTCGCGCATGTTCCGGCCCTCCTTCGCCGCCTCCTGCAGCTCCCGCACCATCGCCCAAGTCATCCACCGGTCCATCCCCGTTCCCCGACCGCCCTCCTCACCGCCCGATTCCACCCGGACCATCTTCAGCGACTCCGACACCGTCTCCCCCTCGACCACGAACGACCCCCGGTTCCAACTCCAAACCTCGTCCGAGCGGTATCCGCCGTCCGTCCTCAGGGACGACGACTACCTCTGCCGCCGGTGCCCTCCTTCGACGCCTATCACTCCCTTCATCAGACGACTACCCCAGCCGCCGGTGCCCTCCCTCGGAGAAATTAATAACAGAAGTCGAGTCGAACACACCGAGAAGAAGGCTATGAAGGAGGAGGAGAAAGAGAAGTGCCCGTACAGCTCGTCGACCACGTCGCGGGAGGACTGGTTCAGCAGTGACGACGAGAGCGACGCGCGCCTCTCCTCCTCCCGCTCCCTCTCGTCGGACTCGTCCGAGACCCGCCGCCGGCGCCGGCGCCGGAGGAGGAGCGACGCGGCCGGAGCCGGGGCGCCTCGGCTGGCCGACGGGGAAATCGAGGACAGCTTCGCGGTGGTGAAGCGGTCGAGTGACCCGCGGGGGGACTTCCGGCAGTCGATGGTGGAGATGATAGTGGAGAAGGAGATGTTCGGGGCGGAGGAGCTGCAGAAGCTACTCGAGTGCTTCCTGGCGCTGAACTCGCACCACCACCACCGGGTGATCCTGCAGGTGTTCGCCGAGATATGGGAGGCGCTGTTCTCGAGCCGGTCGTGAGGAAGACGAACGACGACCCTGCAATTTCTCTTTCGCATGTTTCGTTTGTCGGGTGCTGTCGTGTGTAGAGATATGTAGTTAGTGTTCTAACTTGTGTTGACCCGATTGATCCGGTAGGATCATCATCTTAGTTTTGCTTGTATATTCCTATCATCATCTTTCCGATTCTTGTAGTTTTCGTGTTTTCATTTTCTTTTCGGCGGATGATTGGCCAAATTGGAAAGTTTCTCTTAACTTTACCCATCATCGTCGTCGTCGTCGTCATACACTCAAATGATCTTAATCATGAGTTGCGATTCCCAGCGCACAATGCCCAAGCACCTCTTAAATGAAAATTTTGGAAAAATTTCGGAAGCTTATCTAACAGTTCACCCAATGATCACTCATTGGCAAAACTAGAGATACGTAAACAGTTATTGGGTCAAAAGAGAACTATACTTTCGTCATAATTCCGAACCAAGCTTAGCGTTCTATTGAAACGAAATGATTGACAAAACGCTTACTTTTGTGATAACTTTCACATGCTTTACGCGCTTAAAAGATTCGAGATTTTGTACAAAAGATTTTTCTAGGTACTTTCCAAATGAGAGATTCCTATCCACACGAGTCATTGGCCGCATCACCCTTTTAAATCATAAAAAGAAGATTGGCACATTTTGTTAAATGACTTTGAGCAACCCTTAACAAGATAAACTTTCCCAAAAGGTCCTTTTAGAGACGTGGATCTTCCCATCTGGGTCGGTGCCTTGTCCCCCTGTGTTAGCAATTGACATTGTTGATGCAGGAGATAAAAGAATGTCATGGAAGACTTTCAAAGTTCAAATCGAACTTAGGCATGCTATGGCTGGCTGCACGCTAATTGCATTTTGCTTCCCCTCTTCTACCAACTCTAAACGGACAAAACACACACACGTCTATATAATTATGTGCATAAATTTGTATGTATGTGTGTATATTTATATTGAAAAGTCAAGACAAATGAAAGTCTATTGAGGCGCAGTGAATATAGAAATAAGGGCACGTCCCAGCACCACCGAACCCTAAGCAAGTGAAGACAAAAGCCTGCATGGTCTGACAAATGATTTAAACTGCTGTCTTCCCATCTTATTTAAAATGCATTCCTATGCTTAGGCCTTCCCCGACAAACTTATCAGCATTTGGCACAAGATAATCCTAAGTATACAAATAAAGGAAGCAAATTCTCACCATGACTCATTTACTATGAGTTGCGAGAAGAGCAAAAACGCTCGTTGAACTTCATATAAAAGGCCAATTAATCTATAGCTGGATTCCATTCGTATGGAGATTGGACACACACAATTTATCTAATTCTTTAGTATATGTCAATTTTAGTGTCGGCAGATATGAGATCTTCTCTTTCCGTTTGAGTGCAGATGAGATCCAATGATGGAGGCACAGCCTCTAAAATAAGTCGTTCGTGAATGACGGGAAAGATAATTCAGATTACACATAGACCAAGAAAATTAAACATTTTGTGGGATTCATGCTGACTGTTTTGAACTTTAAACTGATAGATGAAAACTTTGTTTAGTATTTAAGATATTATGATGCTCCCATGGAAGTATATAATAAGAGAAGCAAACAAGGTATGTGTAAAGATTAGAACTCGGAACCTCCTACTCTAATACTATGTAAAAATCCAATGAGATCACGCTCAATTGTTTTAAAATCTTAAAATGATAAATGAAGGCATGGTTTATGATTTAAATGTTCTAACACAAAACGGGTCAACTTAGCCTTCGGCTACAGACTCAATTATCTTACGCACGCGATAAAGGATCGGTTCGAATCTCTTTCCGTCTTTCGCAAGAACAGCTTACCGATTTTTTAAACCTAATTTGAGTTTCTCAATACGCTACCTCTACCTTCAGCTGTAGCCAACATCGCCCCATTAATATATGCAGAACCCAATCACCGAACTGCTGCATCGTTGGGATCCAAAGCGTACCAGCTGCTACTAATTTTAGACGTAAATGTTATGCATCAAGACCTTATTTATTCAATACCAACATGTCGTACGGTTCCCATCTTTCTTTTCTCATTATATGTCTCCACAGTCCAGAAAGAGGTACAAATTATGAGTAAAAACTATTGTTATGTCGACCCAAATGATCATTTTCGGCCTTCGGATCTTGATTCTTCTTCTTCCCAGGGGTTGAGAAAACCGTTGATTCGAGAAGCGTCAACGACATGATTAGCGCAATGGAAGGAGACAAGAGAACCAACTCCTGAGTTTTTCTTCTGCGGGCAGTTTGCGGGTGGAGCAGAAGAAACAAAACGTGTTGTCGTGGCGTGTTAGGTGCACGTCCAAAGTTCGATAGCATTGCGAATTAAGTTAAGACCAAGCCGAACCGCCCTTGCCACCACCCACCAGCATTTGAGCAAAGAGCAGCTTCGTGCTTGGTATCTTTCTGAGGATCATGCCACACCTCCGTGATCTACCACCAGACACCGACATAGAGAAGTGTTGTCTTGTTCGTAGGATGATCAATCACTCTGTCATGAGTGTATATAATTGACCCCTTGGTGCCTTATTAGATGTGTAGGGCTATAATGTTAAATAAGCCATGACCCCAATTTATGAATTCGAATAGGATAAAGTACATCGGGTAACACTGTAATGTTGCAAAGCCACGGAAGTGTCTGGAGAAGGTGGTGGCCGCCAAATTAGCGCTAGTGGTTGGATAGGTGGTTACTCGCAGAACTAGAACGGTAACATGAGTTGAATTTGAAGAAATAATTCTTCATTTTGAAATGAAATGTGAGGTTTTGTGGGATCACTATCAACTATTCTAAAAGTTTAAGCTGTTATATAAATGTGTGGTTGATATTTAAATATCCTAACATGAAAAAACTACTTTTGGTTTTTTTTTTGTTCAAAAAAAAGATTTCATTCATTTCTCATAATAATTCTCGAGAGGTACATAGAAAGCTTTCAAGCCTAGCAAATCCCAAAAAACTACATAACAAAGCAAATAACAAAGCACAATTTACAACTAAAAGCACACTCTCATCCCTCAAAAACAGATTGAACGCCGTAAACATTTGGCGGCCAATCACCAGATTTAGTGATGAGCACACATCAAGATCTCCCACTCCATTTGCAACGGCTTGCAGTTCACGTCTAGGTTCAACATCCCATTCGTCATTGCCATGCAAAAACACTAATATCAATATGTTAAAATAACACTTATCAAATATTGGAAGAGAACTCCCAAATCTCTATCTAGATCTAGTTGATGAGAGTAAAATCCCTAGATGTAGACCTAAATCTAAATCGAAAGATGATAGCGGCCTAATCTCAAAGAGGTTATGGAGCCACGTCATGAACATTCTCCTCAGTGGCTATTCATTGGACAAATAGCCGAACTAGTCTTCACGTTCACCCAAGATCAGCTGTAGAAATTTATTCACACATACAAACTCCCAAAACAAATTGGGAGAGAAAAGAAAAGACAATCAAAACAAAGAAAAAGAAAACCAAAGACTAAGTAGGCTCTCAACTTCAAAAACTGAAACTGAGAGCCTGGAGGAGAGCTTCAAAAGAGGTAAGAGTTTTTGGGAGATAAGGGGTTTGCCGACACTTTTGGTTATTTAATTTCGCAATATCCATCAATGATCGAGAACAAGGAACCTACCATTGGTAAGGTGTTTGAAGTACATCGATTTTTATTTATGATAAGTGACAACGCTCATAGACCAAAAAAAAAGGCAACAACGCTGTAGTTGAACTACATTAACCAAATTAATTAGTCGATAACATTAGTGGGGAGCATTCTGTCCCAAAAAAAAAAACATTAGGGGTGAGCATTAGTCTTGGAATAGGAATGAACTAGTTGGTATAAGGTCGATTCCAGCCTTGACCGGTCTAGTTTCCAGTTTAGGCCGATCTTGCGAGGCTGGTTATCGGGCTGGACCTAGACCTAACCTATCCAACACTGAACCTGAGTTGAAGTTTCTCACATTCGCCTTTCTCATTTTTCACTTTCTCACTTCAAATCTGGCTTTGTTTACTGTCTAGTTTCACTCATTTCAAATTTGGCTTCTCTCTCAAGTGTTGCCACTCGATCTCTCTCTCTTATTTTCGCTCGACTGTCTTAGATCCTCATAGTAGAGTTCTTTGTGCACATTGAAATCCAAGGCCTCGTTCCACTCCGCAAGCCCCAGCTCGATGAAAGGGTGCTATCCCTCTGGCGTCATTGATCCATAGCACTGAGTAGCAGGTGGACGAAGCAAGCGACAAAGAGCTCGCCGAAGACTAGACCCTCGAGGTAGATCTCGCAATGGTCCTTGCAGGAGAAGACACGGAGGCAGCCGGACCAGAACTTGGTGACGGAATTTAGGCCTTGGATCACCAGATCTCGATCTGTGACGCCCTCTAAATTGTCGAGCAGGTCATCCTAGATCTGCTTTGCCTCCGGCAAGCTAACATCCGAGTTGGCCAAATCAAGGTAGTGTTTGAGTCATGAGATTGGTTTCCAATTTTAGGTGAGAAACCTAGGTACCCTAGGAACCGATCACCCCCTCGATGACAAAGTTTATAATCTCGCACAATATTTTGGCCTTGTACTATGAAGTATCTCAATTTCTATCAACACCCTTTATGTGTGAACGTATGGTTGGAGACCTCGATACTATAAAAACAACTGCTTTGTGCGGGCCTAAACGAAGTGACCTCTCTATTATCGAGCCCAATCAAGAGGCCCAGGTTTCTGTCGGAAGACCATTTCTTGTCCACATGAAAGTGTGTTTCTTCCTATTCGGAGCAAAATATAAAAGGCGAGAATGTAAACCCCGGGTAAAAAATCAGAACTAAACTATGATTTTCGATTTCAATCCCTCAATTGTTCTATACTTTCCTTCTTCTTCTTTTCGCAATTTGCACTTTCTGCTGAAAGTTCAGCCAATTTTTAACGAATTGTTGACGCGGCAGACCCAAGGGTGCATTTTTACAATTGCAAACAACAAAAGTTTAATACGTTGAGTGATTAAAATCAAAATTTCGTGATTAGATTGCCAGTTTGTTAAAATTCAAAGCAAGCAGCAAAAGTCCGATACCTTTGCCTGAGGAGATTGCCAAGAGAGAACTCAAGTCCGAGCCCATTAACATATCTAATTGAACCTACTTTCACTCAAAAACTTAAGCTATTAGATGAATGCGTGGTTTAGTATTTAATTGCTCTAACACAGTGACCATATGTCAAGTTTACTTGTTTCAAGCTTTCAGTCCTACAAATAACCTTTACCCAATGGAGGATATAATGTGACCTTTAATATGTTATTATTAGGATATTTTCTTATATAATACTTATAATGCTATGGATTGATTTCCATTAAATATGTCAAATTCTTCTGAAAATAGGAGCAAATTCTTACAAGAAAAATTCGCATATGATTTCAGAACTAGCACTATTTCTCGGGCGATATTCTTCAAACTTGTCACTTATGCAATGAAGACTTTGAATTTTTAGAGCTTTCCAATCAGATCTCCCAATTTATAATGATGGAATGAAGGCTGATGTATCAGTCAACACCATCCAAAAGTTTCATGAACCCGTGCCCTCATGAAAAAACCAATTCGAATCAACCATGCTATAAAAATTCTAATTCCAACATAACTGAATCTAAATGTAGACCATGTTCATACTAATCGCCCATCAATTAAAAGTATTATTAGAAGAAGATATAGCCCACAATAGAAAGAGTTCCACGAGGAAGACATGCATATACAATCATATTGTATCCAAACGTTAAAATGCCTATGTGAACGATGTTGAGTTCCAAGTGGTTATCGCCTAGAAGAGATCAACTTTCATGCATCGCTGTCCCAAGTCCTATAGTTTATTGATGTGACCGGAACTTATTCAGAACATTCAATAATGAGTACACACCAGGAGTCTATTCTCAAATAAGCTCTCCAACTAAGGGTGATCGATTTCATTGTAGATTAGGAATTGGAACTTACTCTGTTAGAGTCCTTATTTCAATTTTTGGAACAGGGAATTGGCTTATTTTTTCTTTCCGTTTCTTTCTTTTATTTAGTTGCTCAACCATATGAAAATTGCCTATACGGACATTCCAAATGGCCTTCTCATGTTAGAATGACATGGGGTGATCGGTTCCCTATCCGGTCCAAACCAATCACACCAAGAAATTAGAAACTGGATCAAAAGAACTGATTCCTAATTTTTGGAATCGGAAACAGAATCGGAGGAACTGGTTGCAACTTAAGAAAGACCGAGGGTGAACTACGAAGACAGAGAGATGGAGTGAATGGCAACAAATGAAGAGGGACAGAGTGCAAGCGAGAGGGACGGGAAAGAACCGAGAGGTAAAGGCATGATAGGATAAATTGGAAAGAGTGGGGAAAAAGCATGAGAGGGCAACTGGAAAGAGAGGGACGAGAGGTGAAAGGGACGAGAAGGAAGACTAAAGAGAGGGAAAGACGTGACTTGTGAGTGGGGAAAGGGAAACTGGAGGGAGATGGAAAGATTAAAGAGCATTGGGGTTTCTTCCTTTAAAGTTTTTAATAAATAATAATAACAATAACTTTGATCCGAGTAGATGCTTCTATCCAGAAATTGAGAATTGGATCGAAAAACACCAGTTCCAAATTTATGAAATCAGAAACCAGACTAATGTCCCTGAAATTATCTAAAACCGATCTGTTTGGACCGACCCAGATGATTCCTGATCCACTGGGATTCCATTGCTCACCCCTAGGAATGATTGATCCTATCATTTTTTTTTCAGTAGTACTCGATTTGTGGTTTCGCTTTGAGCCGGTTCGGCTCACAACTTTTTTTTCCTAGCAAACCGAACCGGCCGTTCATGTGAACCGGCTTAAAATCGGGCCCGGTAATGGGCCGTTCGGGCACAACACCCGACCCGTTGCGTGTTCCTAGGGTTTACCGGATCCTCTATTTATAACCATGGAGCTCGCTCGCTTGAGGCCGCCATCTTCCTCTTCTCCGCATCCTCCTGAGATTTGCGATGGACTGTGCAAATCTCTGCGCTCTCTGTTCAGATGTTCTTTCCATTCTCTCCGACTGATTCGATGTGGGATCTTCATCAAGATCAAACAGGTACGCGCCTCCCCTGTTGCTCGGTATTCTTTTCTTGAGTGTCCCTTTTGGTCGCTACCCCCCGCCGCCGGCGCCGCCGGTGGTTCCTCATCGGCGCCCCTGAACCTCCAGCTACGGCGGCTGCCGCGACCTCAGATCCGAGGCCGCGAGCTCTTAATCTGAATCTGAGGTCGGGCGCCTCCGATTAGTCAGGCTGCATCGGTGCGAAGGGTGATGGAGGGCCGATGGAGAGACGCCGGCGGCGGGCGGATGGTGCTGAGAGGCTGGCCGGCGGCGATGGTGTTGATGTCGCGAAAGGAACGTAATAAGCTGATTAGAGGCCATTCGCGTGGTGAGCTATCGTTGTCGTGCTAATGCTGTATTGAAATGGGCGAACAGGAATGTGGTCCAGTAGCACCATACATGTCTAGAAATGGAGAAAAATGTCATTAGGGAAGTTTTTAAACATTTGAAATCATGGCGCAATTACCTAGCAAAAGGAGAACGAGATCATCCTGCAATCATGTCGTATATATTCAGTTTTAGTCTATCGAAACTTATCCGGAAAAAGTAGAACCAGGTCCTACAGTTAGAATTTTAGTGCCAGATAATGCCACATGACTTGATACAATGCACTGCACTCAATCTGATATAGTAGAATATGGAACTTCTTGAAGGATTATCGTCGTCCCTTTTTGTCAAAGAGCAGAGCAAACCCAGTGGTAATTTCTAAGGAGAAATTAGGGTCAGATAAAAGGAGAAATGTGTTGTCCAATATCCTTGCCTCATTTTTTAGCCATCGTACACTAATTCTTCTTGTCTCTGTGCTGTGTCTTGCAGAAGACGAGAACATGCATTCCTGGCTTGTCTAGTTGGTTGGTCTTTAATGGCAAACAGATTGACCCGGATCATCTCCAAGCTGTTAAAAAGAGTAATGTCTTGATCACTATTCTCTCTCGGAACTATGCTTCTAGCAGATGGTGTCTTGGTGAATTGGTTCCGATGATGGAGTGCAAGAATAGCAGAGGACATGTAGTCTTGCCTATACTTTACAAAGTGGAAGCACAGGATGTGAAGCACCAGTTAGGGTTGTTGGGAGGGAGATTTGGTTCACGTAAGAAGTGTGTCGATGAAAAGGTTGTGGATGAATGGGAGAAAGCGCTCACAGGAATTAGGTCCCTGAAAGGATGGGATTCCAAGAAAGATGTCGACAGGTATTGTTTTACTTGAACCTTCTTACTTTCTGTGCGTTGACTATTTGTGTTTCGATATATTATAACACATGATAATATAGAGGTGAGAAATGGATGACTTCAATAAGCTAGGCCAATCTGTTCCAAAGTTAGTGTGTTGATGTGCTATAATGAGATTTACTATGCAATTCCTGAACTTGATGTCCAATTCTGTTTGGCAGATACGAAGATGACTTGGTAAATTTGGTTATCATAAAGGTTTCAATTGAGTTAAAGATGGCATTTGAAGTGGTTTTTACCGACCACCGTATAGAGAATGTCATGATACTTGCATATCATAATTCTAGCACTACCTTCATTATGGAATGGGTGGTATTGGCAAGATAGCTTGTGCTAAGGTCATCTACAACAAATTTGCCGATCAATGTGATGGTTCATCTTACCTTATTTTAGGGTAAGAAAGTCCTCATTCTTCTTGATGATGTGAATGATAATGATCCCTTGAAGATCTTAGCCGGAGATCATAAGTGGTTTGGGTTAGGAAGTAGGATTATCATTACTACGAGAAGCAAATTGTTCTTGATGACACTTGGTGGACTTCAAGTATGAACATGAGGTAGACGACTTCCCTTAGCTCTTGAGGTAATGGATTCAAATTTGGAAAAAAAAGTTCTCATTATTCTTGATGACTTCCTTTAGCTCTCGAGGTTGTGGGTTCAAATTTGGAAAAAAAAGTCATCGTTGATATTGATGACTTCCCTTAGCTCTGAGGTTATGGGTTCAAATTTGGAAAGAAGTCCTCATTGTTCTTGATGATGTGGATGGTAATGATCAGTTGAAGCTTTTGGTGGAGATCGTGAGTGTTGTGGTCTAGAAGTAAGATTATCGTTACCACTAGAATCAAGATTAGAAGCAAGATTGTTTATGATGATGTTGGATGGGAAAGTTTGACAATTATGATGTCGTTGGATGGGAAACTTTGACAACTCTCGAAACATTAAAAGCAAGATAGTTTATGATGACGTTGGGTGGGAAAGTTTGACAACCTTGTAATACTCCATGGGAGAGTATTTGGAAACTAATCCATTTCTTTTCATTCAATGAGTCCGAATTTGGGCCGCAATGCTACGTCAACATTGGGCGAATGCACTAAATTTGAACTAACTTCTCTCTAGTTGGAGCAATTTTGATGTTGCAGTTGTATTGTAGAATGAAGGCCTCCACCGTATTCTCCCATTTCTCGATCTTGTCAGGCCTTGGTCCAATGAGGATTTCTTGAAAAGTTTGGATCAATAGAGGCAAAGTATGAATATTAGATAATGGATCAGTATTTGATCTTATTTAGCATACATCTCTCCCCCAACTGAATTTGAGATAATGGATCAGTCTTTGATCTTATTTAGCAGACATCTCTCCTCCAACTAAATTTGATTTTCTCTCTCATGAAGTGTTATCCACAGCTTCCTTAAGCTCTTGAGGTCATAGGTACAAATTTTGTGCAGAAAAAATATGCTCTTTTAGAAAGAAGTTGAAGATAAGCTACAAAGCATTAGATTATGAGCGATCAACCGAGAGATCTTGGTTGAGAAATTGTTCGTCGAGAAGATTATAACAAACCTCAAAGCCATAGCAGGCAGGTTCTGGGTCTACTACAAAGCCTTGAAAGTGCTAGAGAACAAGGTAACCGTCATCTCTGTCTTTCTTTTGCTTCACCAGTTTAAGTTCTCTTTTTTCAAATGAATGTCAATCTTTTTGATTAATGCAACTCTTAATGAAAAGAACGCTCGAACAGAAAGTAGGAGTTTTATCTTAGCAATTAACAGAATATAGTAAATTAGCAAGTGGATACTTGAATATTTGCGTTTTGCATCTTGCTTGACTGATATAAAAACTTAGGTTCTTAGAGTGGCACAATGAAACTAAAGAGTAGAATTAAGATTATTGGAATCTTTAATTTGTTAGGTGAGCTTTCCCGCTTCGAAAAGACACCTAAAATCAGTTGTTTTTGTAGTATTCGAACTTGACATTCACAGAATCTCTTTTAAGAATGTTAAGAATTGATGGCCATGCCATTTCTTGACTGGCATAAAGTGAATTTTGTGAGGCATTTATTTGTGAATTTTGTTTGATAAATTACCAACATAATTTCAGTACTCAAAATTGAATATGTATTAAAAACAGTTAGTAGTACTTGCTCGGGCAAGGGTGCTGGGTGGGCCCAGTTGGTGGTTTTATATGGGCGAATTGTGAATTTTAGTATCCAATATATCTTGATCTCTTATATTTTTTAGATTCTAATATGAACTCTTATCATCTTTAGACCATATAAATTTGACTTTCTAACAGAATTCAAATCTCTAGAACTCTCTCTATGAGCATTCACTTTGTCAGCCTTTATAAATAGTGATTCATGTTAACAGTAAGCAAAGTGATATTAATAAATTACCCGTTGGCTAGATAGAATATATTAATTTTTGATGGTTACTTGTAGGGAAGCGAAAGGACGATAAAGGTGGCTTCGAGAGGACAAGCTAGGACAAAACATTGACCAACATGGCCCGGTATATGGGAAGGAACACTTTGTGAGAGAAGTGAGCAATGTGAATTTGAGTTGGGTTGAAAGTGTTTTGAGGAGATATTCCGGCACAGTTACGCGGCTGTCAATCCAAAATAGTTCACAATGTGTTTATCTCATTCAATTGACAGAAAAAACTCATCTGCCAGCCACTAAGATTCTGAACTGAAGTCTTACTTTCAGGCAGGGAAGTCTTCTCTATCAATTGACTGGCATGAACACATGGTGAACTATTTTGACAAATACTTGATTGTCAATCCAAAATAGTTCACAATATGTTTATATCATACAATTGACAGAAAAGTCTTCTCTGCCAGCCAGTAAGGTTCTGAACTGAAGTCTGTCTTCTCTATCAATTGGTTGGCATGAACACACGGTTAACTATTTCGGATTTGCCAACTTAAGGGACAACTGAGTCGTCGTGCTAAGATTATCTCCGCGAAACACTTTTCGTCGCTGTTTATTGGTATCTATCATTTTCAAATTTGGGAACTAGAAACTGGATGTATGATACTAGACCTTTTCTAAGAGCCACTTCAAAGAAGAAAATTGTCTTTTCTTTTCTTTGGTGGGCCTATTCATCGATGTGTAATCTGTGTAGAAGTTTGCAAATATCGTTGGATGCTAAACAAACGATCCAATGGCATCTTAAATTAGAGCCCTTTGAATTTAGCATGACACATGCTTATGCAATCAGCACGGCCTGTGTTAACTATTTTTTACGTAATTCACCTACTGAACTAAATCCCCTCTTCTCCTGATCACACTTTCACCGTATGTCTCATCCATCATATTTGCATCCGAGTGAATCTGCGTTTTCGAGCTTATTACCCGTCAACTGTAATCCCATGTTGCTTAAGTACACGGTTAAAACGACTATCGCGTGCATGAAGTTTTTCTCCTGCCTAAAGGTTTAGGCTTTTAATTTTTGAGCTTCTTAACATGATAGCAGAGCAAAGATCAGGGTTCAAATCCTAGCAATCCGCTGTCAAACTCAGCTTAAGGTGAGTTTACATCAACCGGGCTTACATAGAATAGGTGTGGCGCCTATTTCACAAAAAACCAAGATGAGTCGTACAGTTGTAAGCGGTCGACTTATATGTGAGGGCGGTATCGTTTCAACGTTGTGATTACAATGCGCTTCATATGCATATAGTTTTCCTCTTGGCTTGAATTGTCATGTTTGGCATTCTAAGTTTCTGCGAAGGCATTATTAGGTCCACAACAGGAAGAGGCATCGATCACATAATGTAAGCATTGGGCTACAAACCTGCGTGTAAATTTCTTTCCTCTTTGTTTTTGGGCCTTGGACTTTGCTTCAGGAGCCGTACCATTTTGGTGTGGAACTTTCCTGTATTTATATTTAACTCAAAGTTCTTACATCAGTATGAAAAACAAATCAAAGCGAGAATGATTAATTAGAGAATATACGGTGACTTGCTGACCATTGATCAAGAGTAAAAAAACAATCACGATGCATCGCGTTACAAAAAGATTATTAGGACGGAACAGACTCATCCAACAATGGATACAATAACGCTTTATTTATGATGTCGCATGCAATAATATTCTCCGGCTTTAATCAGAGAAAAAAGAAAAGGAGAGCGAAGGGAACTCGTCGTGGCCCTCGTCGTGGCTGCTCTTAAAGACTTATCCTACAAAAATACACACTTTATGATTATTTGCAAACACGACACCGTATACACCTATACATATAAGCATAAATATTCCTTAAAGACTCGCCCTCGAGTTGGAGCGTATATGTTTGCATGTACCCAAGTAACTCGCACGAGGACCACAAAGAGGTCTTGTAATAACCGAGGAGGATTAGTTAGCCAATTACGAGGAAAGGCCTTAACTCGATGAATTTCTCACAATCCAATCTGCTACTTGGTTGGCCTCTCTTAGATGGTGGACCACTTGAATATCTTGGTATTCGCCCAACAGAGCTTTGCATTCAGTGATAAGAGGGACCACATCACATGGTGGCTCTTCGCACTTTGTGGAGTAGCTTATCAAAGACAAGCCGTTGGGAATTGGAAATCGAGCCGAATTGTGATGTTTAGACGTTGCAGAAACTAGCAGCGTATGCTCGATCAATCCTTTGCTTAACAACCCCAATCAATACATGAATTGGAGTTGAAGTGGTGCATTGCGTAATTCTGATGTTTTCTATCATTGACTTCATTCAACCTAAAAGAAGTATCCTAAAAAGTAGAGTATTTCCTAGATTTTGGAACTTCTGCCTTCTATCTTGGGCCTTGGACTTTTCTTCGTTAGCCGTACCAAAATTAGAGGTGGAGAGACTAAGTTTTACACAAGTAACAAAAATCAAAGCGATCCTGTTTTGAATGATGATTATTTACTAAATTCATGGTGACTCAGCTCACTATTTATTGATAATAGATAACGATCATGACAATCACGTGATAAAATATTCTTACGATGGAACAGGCTCATAGAACGATGGATATATAGGGCTTCATTTATGAGGTCATTTGCGATAAAATTTTATGACTTCATCATAATACGGTATGACCCCATTTGCGATATACTGATACAAAAAAATTTGATATCGCGATAACGGAAATCAATAACATTTTTGAAAAATTCCAATGATCTATCTACCGATCACAATACTTGGTCCATGATTTAATTCATGAACCTCTCTATTTTTCATTTGCATTGGACACGCACAAGATCACGTTATCACACAGTTTGGTGAATTTTCCATTTATATGATGGGGTAGCTAATTGAGAGATTATGTCAAACTCTCACTATTCACCAAGGTATAAATGTTAGACAAAACATAAAAAAAAAAATGAGATTGAATGGTTGGGGATTTTCTGAACCCCGTTCTAATTATAATATTCGCTTTATCCTTATAAGATCGCTTGTTCCTCAAGACTCTCCCTCAAGTCAGAGCATACATGTGATATATGTCCCCAAGTTGTCACCAACATAACTCACATGAGGACCGCAAAGGGACTCAGTAAACAAGTCGACGAGTCGATCATTCCAATTCACAAACGCTGTTGCAATTTCCCCCCAATAAAGTGACAATCGATCTCGATATATCTAGTTATTTCTAGAGATAGTTTTCCTCTAGCAAAAACACGGTATCCAGTTGTAGATTGTTATCTATTTAACGAAGAACCAACCTAAACTGCATCTGTATATCCGACGACACCATTATATCCATGATCAGAAATAGCATCCCCCTCATCTGGAGTTAGCTTCATGTCAGGGTCCAAAGGAGTATCAACTAGTCTTGACCCAAGCATGCCCATCTCTTCCAACAATCCAAGGCATATTTTCTCTGGCAAACATGTATCCCCTGTCGAGAACGCGCAACCTCGATCCAAGTAAAAAGAATCGCGACTGACCCAAATCCTCAGTTTAAAATTATCGATGCATACATGCCTTCAACCGAGCAATGCCATCTGCATGATTTCTAGCAAATTCATCTACGTCTCTAATCCATCCAATGAAGAATATTTATATATACTTTTACACCGACTGCGTAACCTAATAAAAAAAAGAGTCCTTTTCAATAAAATTAATAAAATGAACTCATGCTTAGCATAATTCAACAAGTGTCAATTAATCAAAATTAACAAAATGAAAAAGAAATGATTGCGGACATGAATTATTGCCGCGACTCGATCAATAAATAGTTCGGAGACAAACTTGCCCCACAGACAAGTACCTAAATCACATCCATCTGACCGAATAGGATTCCGACACGTGTCCCCCAAAAAGGGTCGCACGTGGTCACGCGAGCCGAGGATTGGTCCCCCCACTTCTGTCCTCCAAACCCAGCATGAGTCACGTGCGTTGCACGGACACGTGTATTGATTAACCCAAAAGAAGGTCGGGGGGGCCCCACATGGGCAGTGTCTCTTTCTGACGTTTACCTTAAGCCTGACCCGACCCAATGTGGAAGCAGGAGAGTAGGGTTTTTACTTTTTACCACGTTTACAGTGATTTTCACAACCAAAATTTGCAAATTTTTAAAAGGAAAAGATCCATGATTTGGTCGTTTTAGTACGATTATGTTTACACATCCTTATTCAATTTACCCACTTTTACTTAATTGGGCAAAGCTTGAATGCTATATCATCCTTTGCATTATTTATATGCAATTAACAGCACTTTTTCTTTTATCAGTTGAAAAAGAAAACGAATGTCAGTGTGTGTTTGTTTCGTGCGAAAGCTGTTTTTTGGGAAAATGCTTTCGGACTTTACATGTGCTTGAACATGGGAAAATGAATCTATCGGCGGAAAGTCTTTTCTCTTGAGTGAAACTCTTGGGTTAAAAAGCTAGAAAAGTGGGGGAAAATATTAAAAGAATACTAAATCTATTGCATTTGTGTCAATTTAATCATAAATATTTTAATTTAATCAAATTAATCTTAAACTTTTTGACAATTTGCCGATACAGTCCATCCGATCAATTTTGACTGGAAATCGCTAATGTGGACGCCGATCGTTTTATATATCACTGTTAACACTGACATTGACAACTCCTTAATAATTTTTTTGAATTTTATTTATTTATTGTGATCGATGAGGGCCTATAAGCTCTCGTCAACCGTTGGTGAGGGTCGCGACCCTTGCCAAACCCTCTCCACCTATTGCCTATGGCCAGTCTCCAACCATCGCCTATGACTAGCCACTGGCAAAAAAGAAAGAAAAAACATAAAAAGGAAAAGAAGGGGAAAAAAGAAAAAATCAGAAATTTTTTTAAAAAATTGTTCACGTTATTGTCAGCCATGCTACTTAAGATGACTGACACCAAACAACTTGTTTTATAGGAAAACAATTTACCTAATAAAATATTTTTTAGCGACAAGGACTTTTCAGTGAAATAAATAGACCAAATTATTCTCTCGGAGCCAATTAGATTGAGTACTTATGAACTACCCTTGCATATAGAAATGCACATCCCCCCATTGGGATTCTCTCAATCTAGAGAGATTAACCGATTCAATTTACCCTCTCGATATCGTTAAACTCACTATAAATGCTTCTTAAGTCCACTGCTAGTACATGTTCTTCAAAATAATGTGTCAACATGAAAGATCACTTCATTAATTAAATTCGGCAAATAGTTTCATACGAATCTGCATAACACGAATTATCCATGTAGCAGTTCATCGCGATATATGAAGTTTTCATGAGCAAGCATGCGACATAATCTTTAAAACTAGCTAATTATGTTATTTTACAAACTTGATTAATTTGCTAAACGGCCTCTACACTCTCCCATGATAGTTTGAATGGACTTGCTTTTATCAAACTTCAACTAATTATTTATTTTCAGGCCAGTAAAACATCTACTAATTGTTGAAATGATTATGCATGGGATGGTAGTTTAAAGAAATAAAGAACGATCACAAAATTTCGGATGTCGAAAATCATCAATAATCAAATTAACATGTCTATAATTATTTTCGTTGTATATCAATTCTGAAGTCAAAATAAAACAATATTCGAAAAAAATGGTCATGTTTTGGAGGCCTACTAATGCTTTATTGATATGACATATTTACTGAGAATTTTATATTTTATTTCAATGGATCATTAAATGAATAAATCACTTCAGAAAATATCTTTTGATATAGTTAAAGACCATTCTAGCTGGAGAGATAACCCATTTCAAACACTAAAACTTTAAACATAATAATGAATACATGAGTAGTTTGGATTTTTCTTGTTCTTTTTTTTTTTTTTGGTAAAGCTTTCTTGTTCTTTTTTGTTATCAAGTAAAATAACAAAAGGCTGGAAAAATACTAAATACGTAGGATAAATCATGGGAATTGACCTCCTAAGAAAAGAAAAAATTTCTCATCGTCACTTAGTGGAAGAACAAAGAAAATGGATAAGGCGGCGGCGGTGGCCCCTCCCCTAATGGCACGGCCGCGTCTCCGATGTACCCCGACTCCCAAACACTATCGACGCCACCGCCAAATTTGCTCGAGCCAAGTTGATGGGGCAACACTGCCCCAGCTCCGTCATCTCCGCCACCTGTTCCGGCAGCCGGCGGAAGCGACCAATTAGCCATAGTAGGCTCGCATGCCACGCCAGCAACTCGACCCGCGCTCGCGACCTCCCACCTCGGCACCCCTAGACTTGCATTAGCACCGTGCCAGTTGGGCACAATAATGTTGGTATCCTGCGGTGGCCGTAAATGGGGCCTCCTGTCATCCTTCTCTTCTTCATCCATGATAGAATTGGACATATCCGGTGCTCTAGAGAAGGAAGGAGACGACGATGGCGATGGCGATGCCGATGGCGACGGTGATGGCAATAAGTTAGAGGAAGAGGATGATTTCAACAATATCCTCTTCTTCTCACACAGCAGTTGCCTCGTCCTATCTTTCTCAAGCATCATCCCTGGAATCAACTGTGGGTCCTCCACAATCTTGTGCAAGAACTCCATCATTTGGTGTGGCCTCCTCTCTGTGGCCTCTAGCCTCTTGCTCATGCCTTCAAGCTCTTGCTCCAATGTCCTTTGCTCTTGTCTCAACCTGCTTATCTCCATGGCCACGTCTTCATCTTCCACTTCTCCATTACTGTTCAGAGTCTCCGGATGAGCAGTGTTTTTGGGGTTATTCTTCCTCCTCGCTATGTTGCTCAAAAGATGAGTTTGGCCCCGGAGAAAGTGTTCATTGGCAAACTCCCACTTGTCCGGATCGACCTTCTTAAAACCCTAAATCGCATAAAGAATGAAAATGAACCGCCTAATCGGGTAAATGACCGATTAATGAACGACTATTCATTTACAGTAGACACGTTTCTAATTTAATGGAACATTTTCTTGCAAGAAACACGCTGATAATGTACACAAACAAGTATCTTGACCGCAAGAGACAGCTGATGAAAGATAATACGATTCATCATCGATATTTAGGTCAACCATTCGACCCGAAAATGATAAAACAATCAAGCATGCGATGTGCTTCACTCACTTCAACAACTAACTGGCAAGTCCTTATCAGAATTGCAAGCACGACCCAAAATCAATTCCGGCCGACATACAAACTGAAACTCAATCTAGCGACCGATAAATCTTGTCGTGTGACAGTTCGTCAAGCGAGCGCTTACATAGGTGTTAAGTTGGCGAACGAAGCTCGAGAAATTGCCGTGCTTGAAGTAAGCGGGCAAGATCCTGAGGGAGAACCCAAGAGGGTCCGTCACGATGAAGCTGTTGTTGGCCCTGCCCCACCTGACCAGATCGTCCGTCGTCGGGTCGCTGACCATGTGGTAGGTCTTCGCGACGAACGGCGCCACCGCGTTGTCCCCGCTCTCCATCTATCAAGCTGCCAAACACAACTAGAAACAAAAGAAGAAGAAGAAGAAGAAGAAGTAGAAGAAAGGAAAATACATTGTTTTAGTTGCTATGAATCAAGGCAAAGTTTTCTTTGAAACGGTGAAGCTCCGCTGTGAGTATTTATAGAGAGCAAAGATGCAGTCCCCAGTTGCTGCTGGAGGAGGAGGAGATAACGGTGGCTCGGATCTGGACGGCTCTGATTTTGTCGCGATCCAACATGGGACCCACGTGGCCGGAACCCTTTTGCTCCCCCCCCCCCTCCTTTGTGAACGCCATCGTCACTGTCCAACGCTCAGATATTTTGCATCTTGGAAAAACTTTCCCCACTCGCAGATCCTTACGTTTTGGAAGCCGTTCTAATATCAATATAAGAAAAGAATATTCTCCAAGTAACAGGTAAGTAATTAGCCAATTTCGCAATCCCAATCAATAATTTGTCAAGTTCATTAGTAATTTCACTCCAAGAAAAAGCAACATCACCCTCATTCTTCTCCTAAACATCCTTTTTTTAGAGTACGGGAGTAGACTCAATTCGTTTAGTTGATTCTGCGAAAATGTATATTGGTAACATTGATTATCTATCGCAATGAACAGATACGGGGAAAGTTATTCCATACCTTGAGGATTTTTTTGAATCACCCAACACTCGAAATAAATTGCCCCAAAGTCCTTTGCCCCCCACCAGAACATGCTAGAAAAACTACAACATCGGCAATGATAGGTTGTTTGAGCCAACCTATGAGCATTCATTGCTATTTGGAGTAAAAGAGCAGTGCGACTTTTGACGTGTCGCAAGGATCAAGACTCTTGGCACTGCGCTAAGTTGGGTCACGGGGCTAATTAAATATTTGAAGCGAAGAAGATATTTTCTCAAAGTTAAGCTTTGTTTATTAAAAGTGCCCAATTTCTAATCAGGGGAAAAGGAATGAGGACAAAGAGGTGGCAATCTATGTATGGCTGCTTTCTTAGAGTGTTCTTATAGGACATCTTTAGGTGTAATTAACACCATCGCATTGGTTTTTAGCAACAAAAAAAACACACTTTCACATTGGTTTTTGGAAAACTTTTTGAAAAGGCACATATAGTTTGTCCTACGTTCATGCCAAACACCCATTATTCATTTGACAAAGAAAGGCGAAGAGTAGAGAAGGAACGCGGTGTGAATGTGCTTCGTACTCGTTTTGAGAATGATTAGGGTTTCGAAAGAATATGTCACTCGTTCAATGAGAAATGGAAAGGAATATAAATAAATTGCCTAAAGCCGAGTACCTACTTTCAAGGTAGGAGGAAGAAGAGCATCGATTGGAGTTGGAGAGTTGGTGCCAAAAAGAGGATTTCTCATTTCTTTCCTTTATTCAAAACTGTACACGAGACTTTCATCTCACACAGCTCTTAAGTGATAAAACAAAAAATGACTCATCTTCTTTCTTTTTCTATTGCCTTTTTCTTGTATGTATAAGACCATTCTCAAAACAATTACTAATGCTCAACTTTTCGAGGAATCCTTCATCAGTGGATGTAAATAACCGATTTGTTTAAAATCTTTTCGATCTTACTGAAAGAAACCCACAAAAACACCATATAAGGAGATTGTGAATGTTCCACGTCGTATTGCTTAGTCCGCATGAGTCCACCCCATAATTTCTTTCATCATTGCTACACATATTCGAACTCTACATCCACTAGTCGATTGTTATCAAAAGGTATGTGGCAAAATTAACTAAGTTTTCCTCGAATTCTCTTAGCAGCAAATAAATATGTATGGGCGTATGTTTGACTAGACTTCATCTTGGTTAGATTTGAAAAGACCCAAAAATCATGTTCGTGCTTTTCATTCCATTTATTTCCTAAACTTCTAATCACTTCTTACTTTTCCTTCAAAATTTTGGACAATAACACGACATTTCAAACATCGAAAGTATTATGGCGATCATGCTCATTGATGATTGCATGTTTTTATAAATGTTAAGCAACCTAAAATTGAAAGACGAATTTCATTTTTGTTTTGGTAAAACGAGGATGAAAGAACAAAAAAAATTAAAAGGGTAGGCGTAGGAGGCACGCGCCTGTGAAGAGCGTGGGGTAGGGGAGTACATGAAGATTAGATATGTTTTGGAAAGAGAGGTAAAGTAGTAACCAATCAGAGAACGCAAAAGAGCGGACCGAAGCAGTGGCCATAACATGGGAATCAGATTTGCTTTCTAGGGTCATGCCAACGTGTCGACGCGTCAATTTGCCACGTGGCAGTTCATTTTTGGCTTTTTTGGTCAGAACGTGGCATTTCATTTTGATTGGATATGGTCATGCACCATAGCCGTTTTCACTCAGTCATAATCTGAGATTTGGTCTAGGTGACATGGTAATTCATGAATCCCCTGAGTGTAAAGTTCAGGATTGAGTTACCGCGATCTCAATCTATCTACTTTACAAAACGCTAGCAAAAGGGCGGAGGCCCATATATTCATATGTGAGTTATCGTGCTCGAACTCAACATGCTCGATTTAGCTCGAAAAGATGTGAATGGTATGGAAAAAAGCATGGAAAATAAGGATGAAGGGTTATTTGGTTTGTCAGGAATATTTCAATGCTCATATTTCGAAATGAATAGCATGTCGGCATTGGGACTCACTTATGAAGTTGATAGTCCGATTTATTTTATCCTGACTTATGCTAAATCGACCATCTTAACTAGAATCGACGAGAAAACACTACTGAAATGATAAAATTAGGCGTCCGATGATATCAGTTTACGTTTTCTTGAATTACATAAATCGAATAATCCATGTAAGCTAACAAAATTGTGTCAATTCTCCACTATAAAAAAATTAAATTACTTGCCGATTTTTTCTTCTTCTTCTTCCAAATTGCAAACTCGAGTTGAGCCCCGACCTTGCCCTCGAACCATCTTTTCTCCATGTTCATATTGTCATCTACTCCACAATCAAAAGGTCCATTGCACTTTTATAATTAGGTTCAATATTGCAATTCTGCTGATGCCACTGTGCACATCGTTCAAAAGGCCCACACAAAACTTCTGCTGTGCTAGAAAAAGGTCTTTCCCCAGCACAAAGTTCAATTATTTTCTCGCGACAAGTGTCTCGACACCACTTGTCCTTCATTCATTTTGATGACAACCCCAACCGTGCAAGTGTCTTCATCATGCACCCTGGAGAGAAGGCAGCGTTGCTTCTTTTGGCAACTTCAACAAGATTGCGATAATTTGAATCTCAATCTTTCGAGCTGAATTAAATTTGGTATGGTTGGGCATCCAATGAGATTGCTTGTGCAAGATTTGGCATGAGATCCTGACCCTCTGTTCTTGTCCTCTTCCCACCAATCTAGAAAATGTGGAAGGGAGTGGAACTTTGCATTTGATTGGTTGAATTAGCTAATTAATTATTAGAATTTCATTTGGGGGTCTAGAGTTTGATGAACAACTCCCCAGCAAAATCTCCAAAAAATTATTAAGAGATGGTCTGACCAATCATCTCTTGTTATCAGCCTGCTCACCTCTCTGATTGGTCAGTCTTGCAAGATGAACAGTCACAGTCGTTGTCAAGGTTAACCGACTTCAATTAGTGAGAGAGAGTTTGTCTCCGAGTTTAGATCCCAAGCTCCCTTTTGGTGAGGGCAACTGTGATGGGACAGAGATGATGGTGTCTTTCAATTTCATAAATGTGTATGCACATAAAATAACAGAGGAAAGGTCAAATGCAGGTGGAAAAGGATCCGAGTTTGTGAAGGGGGAAATTAGATTTGAAAGAGACTTGAGACTTGAAGATTCATGGGTTTCTTAGCGGTGAAGATTATCCAATCTAATAAGAGAAGATTGCATTTGTTTTTTGTTTTATTATCGCCCACGGCGTGAATGATGCCTCACGTCTCCCAAACTTTGACAATTGCTCTTTCGAGGATGAGACTATCTTCGTATCAAGGGAATTTGGGATTTTTGTTTCGGATGTGGTCGCACGTCGTAGGGAACATCGAACAATTTTGGGTAAAAGTTTGAGTGTTAAGTTCCTTTTGAGTGGTTGAGTCCCTGGCCCATATGGTAGTTGGGTCCACCAAGATAGCGGTCTCGACTTATATATTAAGAGTTTGATAGGAACTTGTCCTCTTAACACCATAAATCACCCGTGAGATATACATGTAATGTGACATCTTGAATTAACCCACCGAGGTAATGTCCGCTTTGGTCCATCATATACCAAGCCTCACGGTTTTATCCTTTAACGTACAAGTTGGCACCTTCTCGAAAGGTCACCTATTTTGAGAGTGCTCTCACCTGAGCAAGCTTAATTTTGAAGTTCCAAAGCTAAGTATTGCCGTTACGTAAAAAGACGTCTCTTTGAGTTAATTCCAGTTTTTACATATATATCTCAAAATCACTTTCTCCATGTTTAGTGCACGATTCGGTTCATTCTTGCCCCCTTTACCATCCTAGAAGCTTGTTAGGAGTCGCTCTTTGTCTAGGCCCTCTGGCCTCAACGACCACTCCTTACTCTCGTCGGATTGGGTCGTTACAGGTCCACTAGCTTCCACCTTGTTCGTCCCCGAACCACACACCTATTGGAGGGTGTGTCGCTCTGATACCATATTATGATATCCCTAGATTAACTCATTAAGATATTGTTTGCTTTGGCTAATTACATACCGAGCCCCGAGGTTTGTCTTTTGGCGTACAAGTTGGCACCTTCCTAGGAGATCACTCATCGTGGAAGTGCTTCCACCTAAGCACGCGTAATTCCAAAACTAAGCATTGCCGTTACGTTAAAAGATGTCTGCTTGAGTTAATTCTAGTTGTTACACACACACATTTTAGAATTGTGCTCTCCCTATTCGATAGATAATTCAATTCATTCCTGCCCTCTTCGCCATCTTGGATGTCTGCTAAAAGCCACTCCTTATCCAAGCCTTTTGGCTTTGGTGACTACTCTCCGCCCTTATCGAACTAGGTCGTTACACATAATACGTGCAAAATTGTCATTGAGACCGTCATACTTGCCGACCATCAATTGTTGATATAAATAATGCCCTTGTCGGACTGGGTCGTTACACATAATATGTGCAAAATCATCATTGGGACCATCATACTTGCCGACCATCAACTGTTGACGTCACTAGAATTGAAAAGGAGACAGTTGAGTTCAATTCCAATCCAATTACACTCTCTCACAACCCAGCAACAAATTCATTCAAGTAGGAGTTGCTTCCATTCTTCCTTCTAAAGCATATTTAGTACTTTGTTTTCTGAACGTTTCATCTGTCCATATGCCGACACAAATCCATGCACTTTGGTTCACCTAACTTATAAATCAGGTAAGTCCCGCCGAGTTACACGAGAGGCCCGCCAAATTTAATAGTTCAAATGACAATCCAGTCAGCAATTTCAACTCCAGATGACGCCGAACTTTATTACGCCAGATTTTTAATCCGTTCATGATTCGAGCTGAACCTCCACTAGCCTTGTCGTGCTGTGTCATTCGTTATCTTTTCCAGTTGTGTGTGGCTGGGACAACATTCACAGAATTGGAGTGGTTCTGCTGAATCCACAGATTTGTATGAATATAAATTTTCTCAAGTTCAGTCTCACAAAAGAGATGAACTTCAGCTTATTCGAATGACATTATCATGCCCACAAAGAAATCACTCACAAACTCATCCATTCTATATTTCATTTTCATAGCAAATCAAAGGCACATAATTTACAGAATATGCAAATCAAGCTCCACGTAACTCGCAAGTTGCAACACAATTAAGTTACTAAAAGCACCACAAGGAAGCACAAGACAAAACCGCATACCGACCTCGGACAATGCACCCAACTTGAAACTAATAAACACATGCCAACCAGGACAACTAGCTGTCCTACTTCTGGTGAAGTCACACACCAGAAGATACCAAAACACCGCGTTCATTTAGACGCTTCTGAAATTGGGCCAGGCGTGTCTGTAATTGCAGAATCCCTGCAGCCTTTTCCGAAAGAATGCAACTTAGCTTAGATATGTAGTCATCCACAGGATTTCCTAGTTGATCGGCTTGAACGAGCAAGTTCATTTCCTGCATTACAGCTTCGATGATAACAAATCTACATGCAGAGAACAAAAAGGAAGAGACGAATAAAAATAACGTAGGGACTCACCTCTCTAACAATCTCTATTGTCTGCTCCACTTGCTGCCGATGAGCTGTCACCAGATCTTCCTCTTCCTAGTATAAAACACAGCAACACTCCACTAAGTAATCGAGCGATGAATACAGTAAAATTGAAAGAGAATGGCTTCTATGAAATCACCTTCAGCAATGCAGTTAGATCATCTTCCAAGTGAAGGTTCATTGCGTCAAATTCTTGCACTTCCCTTCCTTCAAGCTGAATTTCTGCTCTCCGTTTCTCCTCAATGTCCGAAATTTGAGATGTCTCTACCTTGTTGATAGACATCCTTAATGGTTTCTCCAGCACATTGTACTCCGCAGAATAATCAGAATCTTTCAAAATTGGGTCCTGCAGAAATCCTTTCTGTTGTTTATAAGCACCTGAATACAGTGATTCTGCCACGTTTCCTTCACACCATCCGCCATCTGTACCATCCACATTGATGGGTGGAGAGGCTTCCCGGTTCATCCGTTTGGGCCAAAGAAAATTTTTCTTTTCATTGGCAGTTTCATCCATGTTATTCTCAAAATTTGACTCGGCCGTTGAAAGTGAACTAAGGGGGAAAGTAGTTGAGTCTCTAATGTTCAAAGATGAAGACATCAGATCCTTTTTGGAACTGTTCCCTTTAGATAGACTCTTCACCCTGGAAAATTCATAAGAGTCAGATAATTCGAGGGACATTTCCCAAAATCCGTTCTTAAATGTCATTCAAGTACCTGTCAGCATATCTCAGAGTATTAAGAGTGTGTTCACATGATCCAGAGCTAGGTGAAATACATGATATCATCACTGTTCGTGAATCACCAACAAATGAATCTCTAAGAACTTCAGTCAGTTTACTCCCTCTAAATGGTATGTGACCCTGGTCGTTATCAAGAGCTCTGATGCATTCTTTCAGGGCGAGTAAGCTTTTGTTGATCTCAGCACCCTCCATTCTGGAGAAAAGTATGGAAGACAAATTATAATTCAGTTGTTATTTTATTTTTACGATAAAGTTTTAATTAGTTCAGCAAGCTAGCTTTCTCTCCATGTTTCAACCAAGAGGAGAATAGCGCATCTTTGTAGCCCAGAGATCTTCAAAAAATCCTGGGCTCTAAGTTGCAAATAAATCATATTACTAGAAGAAAGAAGCAAAGAAGGTTAATGCCACATCCAACCGCAGGTTCTTTTATATTGTTTGTTCATTGAAATGCTGAAATCATATTCAATATCAGGACTCTTTTTTCTCAATGTACATTGTGGCATGGGGCTGAGAAAATGGAATGATTGCACCAAAGGACTGTAAACAAATCCCCTCTCAATTGTTAGGTTAACATATAAATCCAAGCAAAACGCACCTTGTCTGTTTGTCATTGTCAGTAGTATCTGCACCGCGTTCACTTCCTGCGAGGTCTATGAAAGAAAGTTTTCCAATGAGGCGTGCAGGCTTTGAGTCCTTGCCATCAGCCGATCTTTTAATAGCAAGCTGAAGAATTGCATGTGACCGAGAGGACTCCTCATTTGCCCCAGTTGTGCCAGTACTTCTGGTAGCATTCCCTAACTCAATGAGCTCTCTGATTGTCTCAACATTTGACACTTTGTATTCTTGCAAACCAACAATGCACACTTGTTGTTTCCCATCCTCCCTCATGCAGAGTTTTCTGCAGAAGACAATACCTAATTACCTTAACTTATGTCTCATTAAACTACAACAAAATGAAAGAGCATACCTCCGGTCATTGAGAAGGTCAAAAAGCTTCCCTCCATAGATCTCAAAGAAACTGACAAATAATTGAAAACCTTGGTTTTGGTATGTATGATGCATCAGCCGCAATATATCTTGAGATGCTTTAAGGGGCAGTGGTTGCATGGTATATGTTTTTCCACTTCCTAAAACAAACAAGATCGAGTCAATCTCATCAGTGGTAATAAACAGGACGAGAAACAATTGACAAGCCTGAAAGTCAAAAGAATGAAAGAAAGAAAACAGCCAGGAACGGAATGGTTATAAACAGTTCATTCACTTCGGAAGAGCAAAAGAACTTGCCTGTCTGCCCATATGCAAAGCACGTAGCCTTTGTTCGGTTAAAAATCAAAGGAACTATTGGCTGCACAGTTTCAGAGTACACCTATAGGGACATGAAACGGACACAGAAAAATTAGGGGCCTATTCTGCAATCTCCATATATGAAGTCTTGCAACATAGATATACTCACTTCATCATTAGAAACACTCTCATTTAGCACAGCGTCAAAGACAAATTCATGTTTCTCCACATATTCTGTCAAGTCAACCTGCACGAAGAGAAGTGTACTAAAATTAAAATATAATCAGCTCCTCAACTGCATAAGAGACCATATACTGCATTTCTGCCATGGGTAGAGGGTTAGAGCTAACTGCTCAACAACCCAAAGCACAAAAAGAAAAAGAGTAGTGAGAAGAAGCTTTAATCAACACAATGAGCTGAAACTTACCTTAAGTTTAGTTTCATGAACTGTGAGAGAACTTGAATTTGGTTCTATTGTAATAATATCTTGCTCTTTCTTTGCTATTTCTTTTCGATTAAGTGGCCTCTTGCGTACCTGCACGCGAAGAATAATTATTGCGTGTTGGAACAGATGAGTAAAGTAAATTACAGAAAAAAAAAAGGCGCCAAGCTTCATCTTATATTTAAGTCATTTAATCAGATGAAAGGTTCCAAATCTCTCCTTACATCTATGCTATATGCATATGAAGACTAGGGAAACAAAATAAAACAGATCAACGCGCTAGATTGATATTGTGTAATATAGGTCCAGATAGTATCAATAAGAGGCATACCACAACTTTGATCTTGGCAACATTATTGACCCTTTCTTTATCTGCTACGAAGCTCCTGAGAAGGTTGTTCTCGGGAAGAATATGGTCGTTAAGTTTGTCAGAAGAAACATGAGGCTCAGAGACGAAACTTCCGCCACAAACAGTTTGATGAAGTGAGGAGTAATCATCATATAGGTTGGAGGAGACCTAACAGTTAAACACATGGGAAAGACAGTGAAACATCTGGGTGTAAGTGCCATCCAAGCTAACACAAATTCGCCCATTAAAGATCAACATTCAAGAAATGTAGAGTTCAAAAATGGCAAGTGGAAGCATTGTGTTGAGCGTGTAGCACAACAGAGCAAAATTGAAACTTGAGTTGCTAGACAATCATAATCCAGAACCAACATCAGAATTTTCTCATTTATCTCACCTCCTGAAGGCAAGATAACAGACGCTTCAATTGTGAAAAAGGAGATAACATGAAAGGGAAGAGATTAAAATTTATGAGGCTATAGCCTCGCATCTGTTTCTCCTAAAGCCTCACAATAGGATTAAATACCATAAAAATTCTATGAAAGAAATGTCTTCTTCCAGTATGTTTTCTTCCCGACCTGAAAAAGACATGCTGGCTGTGTGTACTCTGTAAAGAACGGAAGGATATCAAATCTAGAACGGCACGACAATTCTCCATTCTCTAGAAAAATGGTTCGCAAAGGAGATTAACCATTATCAAAGCTGCATTTACGTGGTTACTCAATCTGTCCAAACAATTTCCTCATATAGATTTCACGTGATGAGGAGGACAAAGGACAACCAAATCGTAAAGAGGAAGCATGCAGCAGAGAGCACATATCCACAGGCAAAAGATTTGAAAAAAAAAAAACAACAGAGTCCTCCTGCTGCGATATACATATCGTTGTCTTATGAGAATATAGTGGGTGCAGAACGAAGTACTCCTATGAAGCCTTCAGACATTGTGCAGTAACTCTCATCTCAATAATTGCACTCAATAAATAATTCACGACATCCCCCGGAAGGTCTATTATTGACTACTGGGACAGTAACATCATCTATGCATTCCCCATATAAACAAGAAAACACGTAGGATCCTGAACTCAACCACAAGTTCTAATTCGTATCGCAATGTGTGGTCCTGCATAAATAGAACTCGCTACAGTACCAGCACATGATCGAGATCCCCGTAAGATGCCCTGATTGTACTGGCCAGCCCTCCCGAACAGAGCGCCAAGCAGGCAAATCATCAAGAAACATGTGTAACTGCGCATGGCGAATGATATAATCCCAATAGAACCCGAAACAAAAGCACCCGCGATCCGATCACTCGATACCGACGCCGAAGAAACCGAAAAGACGCGGACTTCGGGGCGATGCTCTAAACAAGAAGGCGCGCATCACCTGAGGCAACAGCTCGGTATCAAAAGAATGGAGATCCAGCAATCCGGAGCCGAGCAGACCGTGGGACGTTTGATCATCCTCGTTCCTCCTCAAGCTCGAGGACCTCGAGTACACCGGGGGCGTCCCCGGGTTCGACGACAGCAAGCTCCTGCTCGACCGCGAGCCCCGAGCTCCGACCCCAAAATCCTGCACAGCACCGAGCTCCCCTCATTGCCTCCACGGGACAGAGAGAGTGCGGAAATGCGAGAGAGAGAGCGAGAGAGAGAGGGAGAGGGAGGGGAAGCGGGACCTGGCTGAGGTTAGCGGACTGGAGCCACTTGCCGTGGAGGGAGGAGTCGAGGAAGTTGTCGGAGTACTGTCGGTGGTGGTGCGCCGCCGTGGAGCCGGGCCGCGACATCTGCCTGCCGACGGCGTTCATCTCCTCCTCCTCCTCCGGTCGCCGACCAGCCGCCGATCCGATCAAGCTTCGACCTCTCCCTCCCTCTCTCTCTCTCTCTCTCTCTCTCTCTCTCTCTCTCTCTCTCTCTCTCTCTCTCTCTCTCTGTGGAAAGTCGCCGGCCGTCGACGGGAGTGAAAATGCGAGAGGGAGAGGGAGAGGGAGAGAGTGGTGGTGGCTGTGGTTGCAGTCTTTGCACGAGAAGAGAGAGATCGAGAGAGAGAGGGAGAGAGAGAGACTTTTATGAACTGATTTTGAAACGAAACGCCCGGGGGGGAGGGTGAGATTCTTCGCTCGACCCTCGTGTCGCGTACATCTGCTGGGCTACGCGCCCCTCGACATTTTTCGAACCACCCTTTTCTTTATTCGGTCTTGGAATCCCGGGGGCCTATCGCCCGGCCCCGGCGGCGGCTCGCCCCGGTCGCCCCCGCCCCCGCGATCCGGGAGGCCCCCCGGGTCGGCTTTCTCGACCGGTGCGGAGTTATAGCGCAGTCGAGGCGCGTAAAAAGTCCTTATTTGAGAGAAATGCTAGCTAGAGATGAAGTTTCGTACCGAGTCGACTCGGCATCGTACATTTTCTGGAGCTCGCGAATCGATCGCTCGGGACCGAATGGGTGTTGAACTCGCTCGAGCAAGGTTTTTCAACGAACTTGAGCCCGACTTAATACAAAACTTAGTTCCAATGTTAAAGATGCAAGAAAATAGTAGAATGATGTTCATGTGCGTGTGTATATAATAGGAGCAAGCATGAATCCGGAGAAGAACCAGGAACCGGATCAAATCGGCCATGGGAACCGATCTGGTTCCAACTTCTTGCGGTTATTGATCCGATTCTCGGTTCGTGCCGGTCAGTTTCCGATTCCTAGGTAAAAACCGGATGGGGAACCAACAAATTGGGGTTATATGTTTTAAACTTTTTATTATTTATTTTATTTTACGTGTTAATCTTTTTATGGATTGTTGCTATTGCGTTTACTTTCACTTTACTTAACTAGAAATGAAACAAAAAAAAATGAAAAAAATGAAACAAAAGAAAATGGAATTGGCCAGTTTCCGAGTAAACTCTGGAATCGATTGATAAGGTAGGTTCCAAGGTACGTAGAGTAAGTTTTAGGTTTAAAAAGCAAAGAACCGGTTCCAACATGATCGGTCTAGATTCCATCCGGAACATATCCTAGAATTTGGACCGACCCTAAAACCGCTTACACTTAATATTCAGGGTATCTTCCATATGGAAGTGCTGGAACTCATAAAAACGTGACCCACTTTGATTTTTGCTTAGATTGGCAAGCTGTTCAATGATGGTATCTTCAAGTCCGAGCTCAATTCAAATATCCCCTCCAACCACTCGAGTTCTAATTGTTTAATATACTAAATAGGTGATGTGGCTTCTTGAAGACTTTGTAGTGATTTTTTTCCCTCGAACTCACATTTTACCACTTTTCACCAAACCCAAATTTACCATAATCATAGAGAAAATATCTAAAAAAAATTATCTCCTTTATTTTATTTTACGCCGCAAATACATAATTAAGTTAGGTACGGAATATCACAAGATATGGTATGACATCTATGACTTATGACCAGTATATCTTAATTCCCCATACATATTATGATAGAGATGCATAGGAAGATGTTGCTGCCTGTTGCTTTATTAACACGTGAATTATAATGTAACATGAATTGCAAACCTTTGACGGGCAGAACAGAACTATAAGAAACTGAAAATTTGATTAAGTTGATACATAAATATTGAAAATTCGATTTTTAATGAGTCCGAAACATTCGCTTGCAATTCTGAATATTATCTTTAGACCTTCAATCGAGATGTACGAGAATAATTGAATACCGAACCGAGTATAATTAACCGTCGAATAAGATTGCTTCTTTGACAAGTCGATCCATGCGGGACTCATGACATCTGATCTCATTTGATCCTCAAAAGTAACTCGAAACATTCAATCATGAAGTAGGTAAATAGATGAGCGTGACATTTATGTGAAATAATTAATGGCACTCATTCGGTCATTATCGTCTTGGGCTTGAGTAAAAACACCTTGAGTGAATTAGAAGAAATAAAATAATTAAGAGCACTCATATGGTTTTTAATATTTCACATACAATCCAAGGATCTTTACAGATGTTAATATTTAATTTTATTTATGGTTAATACTACAAAAAATCTCAAATTGATACACTTGTGATAAATTTATCACAAATTAGTTTTTTGATCATTCAAAATCTCAAACTGATATATCCACCATAAATTTATCCCAAATTAATTTTGTGACCACAAAAAACTCAAAACTGATACACTAGTAATAAATTTACCCTTCCGTTAAATTGGATTAATATCACGAAAAATTACAAACTGATAAATTTATGATAAATAGAGGGATAAAACTCTAAATTGGCACATTTGTCAACTGTCACGGGTCATCTAACTCAACAATTTAATAATAAAATTTAACGAAAATTAACATAAGGTAAATTTATCACGGGTATATCAGTTTATAATTTTTTTTATGGTATTGATTATTTTAGTTATTTCGATGCGGATATTATTTTCTGTGCAGCGCTGCGACCGCGAGAGGGGAGCGGTCACGCCATGTTGGGTTGGCGAGGGGCAGAAAGTCATCCGGGCTGGTCCATCCCTGCTCTGCTCCCGGTGGCCCCACTCCGGTGCGCTGCGGATCTCGTCATGATGGTAGTCGCGACCCCGGATCGCCGTCCGTTCGGCGCGCATCCGACGGACCGCGATTCCCCCCACCGCATCCGACAACTGTCACGCTCTTTGACCGGGACAAACGAAAGGTGATGGGTCAACGTACGGAAAACGGTCATTAATTAAAGAAAGGGACAGGTGATCAACGCTGCTCTCGATTCCGAAGAGAGAGATGATTGCGGTGTGGGGAAGAGGAGGACCATTTCGAAATTGAATTTGCCAACTCCCCCCACGCCCCCCACTAACTTTAGTCTCCGCTAGCTTTACGGATGAGGTCGGGTCGAGTTTCCGGACCAGTGGGGTTTCGTGGCGAGGTAACGCGCGGAATTGATTCCTTTGCGCCGTGACCGTCGGCTAATTGGGGTTTTTAGCATCTCGATTGATTAGTCGGGCTGAGTCCTTGGCATTTGGAGCTCGGAAGAAGGTACACGATCGAATACTAAAAATCTTCAATCATGGATTTTCGACGGCAAAGGGTCTGGAATTCGTCAAATTGCATAATATTTTTAATAAGTATATTTGGGGTCGCATTGAGGGCACCAAGGTTGAGATGGCCGAGTTGGTCTAAGGCGCCAGATTAAGGTTCTGGTCCGAAAGGGCGTGGGTTCAAATCCCACTCTCAACACCATCTTACTTTTTTCGACTTTTTAATTTCTCTTTAGATTGAAGAAATGGAAAACACCACCACAAACCCAAAAATATGTCTGCCAATGCCCAAATCTTTTTTTTTTGTGATAAAAAATTATAAAACCGATATCTAAACTTTTTCTGTATCACCAAAACTCTTAAGTTAGGTCTGCCGTGACACTAATATCCAAAAAAAATTTATCGCACTAGTACAAGTGTGGAGTGGAGGTAATATGAAAAAAAAGTTCGGGGTGTTAATGCCATAGTTGATAAAGATGAGGAATTTTATTGATTGCTAATAATATTTTTCGTCGCATCGCTTTAAGTTTGAGAGTTATGACGATGCAAAAAGAAATTTAATGTTACGAGAAAATTTTATGAAAAAGGGAGATACTTTATGCGAAATCATTTTCCATAATCAAAACTCGAAACTTTCCGCTCTAAATGTTGCTCTCACCCGTACAAAAGTCATCTTATTAAAAACGGGATGGCAGTTTCCCCCTATCTTCAATCATCAAGGATGCTGCACGACACATGAAGGATTTACATATGGAGGTGAGAAAGCTCAAAAAGGAACTCATCCTCTCAATTCAGGAACTTAGTTAGATTTCCATAGACCAATCATCTTCAGCGACCCAAATTCCGCAAAAGTCCATAAAACTAATTAGCGAAAAATCATTTCACTCAAATAAACACATCCACTCTACCCAGAAAAAGAGAAAAAAAAAAACCAAACTTACCCGCTATCGTCTTAAGCGGATATGGTTTATGATTTTCAGCGGTATTAACCGTGTAAAAAAAATAAAATAAAACTCAACAATCGCGTCTTGAATTTTGCTTCTTCCCGCGCACTACTTATGGTTTTCCGGTCCTCTCTCTCTCTCTCTCTTTCTCTGTCAATCGCGCACACGGACACGCAGAGTCACAGGTAGAAGAAGAAGGAGGAAGGAAGAAGGAAGCAGGGAGATGGCGCAAGCAGCGAGGCTGAGCCTCCGGATGCAGAAGGAGCTGAAGCTCCTCCTCGCCGACCCTCCTCCCCGCGCTTCCTTCCCCTCCCTCTCCCCGACCTCCTCCTCCTCCTCCTCCTCCGACCACCACCACCTCTCCTCCCTCTCCACCATCCTCGCTCGTAAGCCCCCCGCCCCCCCCGCGCCTCTTCCCCTCTTGCCGCCCTTCGTTTTTCTGTTGTTTTGCCACCGTATCATCGCTGATCGTGCCGGGTTGTTGTTGTTGTTGTTGGCTTCTTCCAGAAATCGAAGGCCCCGAAGGGTCGGTGTACGCCGACGGCGCCTTCAAGATCAAGATCCAGATTCCCGAGCGGTGCGTTTTCAGTTTTCTCTGGTTTCGTTCTCGTTTCTGAGATGAGAAAAGAGGGATTTTGGTGGTTGTTTGAGTTTGATTCGGGGGGGCTTCGTGGAATCGCAGCTACCCGTTTCAGCCTCCGAGCGTGACCTTTCAGACGCCGATCTACCACCCCAACATCGACACCGGAGGCAGGATCTGCCTCGACATTCTCAACCTACCGCCGAAAGTGAGTCCCCTTTTGGATTGTGCACAGGGACAGCCCGGGGTTTTTTGTTCGAATTGCTTTTGCTGCGACCTGTGGTTCGCGTGTTCTGTCGCCTTTCGAATAGATTTTTCCCGCGCTCAGCCATTGCTGGTTTTAGATGAAAATTACTGGAGCAGTTGCTTGGTGCTTCCAGATTTCGAGGATTTTCGTTTACGTTCGCTTGCAGGACAATCTTCCAATGATGGATGTGTTGGAGTTGGCGAATACTTCGGAGACCCTTGTTTCTCACACCGGGTACGCCCACGTGAGCTTAGGGAAACTGAAGTGTTGTCCAACGACATGTGACCCATGCGTGCGGAATGCGGGGGTTCGGGGGCAGCGCCCCCGACACGGGTGCCCCGCTGCCCGGTCAGCGGGCGGGGGTTCGGGGGCAGCGCCCCCCGACGGGGGTTCCGCTGCCCGGTCAGCGGGCGGGGGTTCGAGGGCAGCGCCCCCGACGGGGGTTCCGCTGCCCGGTCAGCGGACGGCTGCCCCGCTCGCCGGTGAGCGGGCGGGGGCTCGGGGGCAGCGCCCCCGAAACCTCAACGGGTTTGGGCTGGCCCGTATGGTGCGAAATTAAGAGATTTCATATAGGTTTAGGTTTTGGGCCCGTTTGGGGCATATATATATATTGCTCGTTTTTTCTGATTATTGTAACAAGTTGAGAGGCTGTAAACCGAAATTATAGTGAAATCTCTTTGCAGGACGTAGCCCTAAGAGAGGGTGAACCTGGGTAAATTCGTGCATCGTCTATTTTTCCTGTTTTCTCCGTGATCATTCTGTTTCGGTTCTCGATATATCCCTTCAATTGGTATCAGAGCCAGAGTTGTTCGAGGAATTAGGGTTTGTTCGAGATGTCAGGAGGATCACGAATTGAGATAGAAAAATTCGATGGGACGCGATTTGATCTGTGGAAGATGAAGATGGAGGATCTTCTCTGTGATCGAGATCTCTGGTCGGCAATCGAAACGGAGAGGCCTGTTGCTGCGCAACCTGGTGTCGTGATAGGCAAGGAAGCGGTGAAGGATGGCGATTCAACTTCCAAACCAGCAGATCCGAAGGAGATTGAAGACTGGAATCGGATCGATCGGAAAGCAAAGGGGTTGATTCGGCTTTGTCTCGCGGACTCAATTCTAACGAATGTGATGAGCGAACCTACAGCCAGAGATTTGTGGCAGAAATTAGAGTCGCTGTATCAAAGTAAGTCGTTGGTTAATAAGCTGTTCTTGAGGAAAAAGTTGTATAATCTTCGGATGCATGAGGGCGACTCGTTTTCTGCACATCTGTATAACTTTAACACATTGATTAGTCAACTCGTATCAATCGGTGTTAAGTTTCAGGATGATGATAAGGCAATAACACTACTTTGTTCACTGCCGGATTCATGGGATAATCTGATTGTGGTGATTGGTGGTGGGGATAAGGAATTATCGTATGAAAGTGTGTGTTCTGCCTTGTTATCGGAGAAGACACGAAGAAAGGGATCGGGAAATTCCGGTAAAGAGGCATTGGCGGCTAGGGGAAGGCTGGCAGAGAAGTCTCTAAATCAGAGAGGGTCCAGATCCAAATCTCGTGGGCGATCGAAGAGTAGAGAGAGGAGGGTACAGTGCTGGAGATGTCAAGAGTGGGGCCATGTGAAGCGAGACTGTAAAAACAAGCCAGTTTTTAAGAAAGAAGCTGAATCATCCTCGGGTAAAAAGGAGGTCGATGCGGGAGATATGTATTTGGCTGCTGCGTGTATGGCGCAGTCAGACAAGGATATATGGTTGATTGATACCGGTGCTTCATACCACATGACGCCTCATAGACACTGGTTTTGTGAATATGAGCAATATAATGGTGGGGATGTCATGCTCGGAGATGATACTGCAGTTCAAATTGTCGGGCGTGGCAGAGTGAAGCTGAGGATGAGTAATGGCACGGTAAAGACTATTCCAGACGTGATGCACATACCCTTGATGAGTAGAAATTTATTATCAGTCGGTACGATGGCTGATTCGGGGGTTATTTTTAGCTGTGATAAGGATTCGTGCAAGATGACTCGAGGTTCCATTGTGATTGCACGAGGAGTCCGTTATGGGACATTATACAAGCTGCTCGGGGAAACAGTGACTATTGGTAGCGGGTTCGTTTCTGAGGAGGCCAAGGAAGATGGACATGATACGTCCATGTTATGGCATCAGAGGTTAGGGCATATTGGCGAAAATGGACTATCTACCTTAGCTTCAAGTCAGATGGTAGAAGGAATTCCAAAATGCTCTATGGGTTTCGGGTTCTGTGAACACTGTCTCCATGGAAAACAGAATCGAGTTAGCTTCCAACACACTGGTACAAGAGCAACTGAGGTTCTCGAGCTGATTCACAGCGATGTCTTTGGACCTACTCCGACTCCATCTATTGGAGGATCCAGGTACTATGTATCGTTCATAGATGATTTTTCGAGATATAGTTGGATTTATTTTATTAAAAGTAAATCAGATGTATTTGAAAAATTTCGAGAATTTAAGGTTTTGGTTGAAAACCAATTGGGCAGGAAAATCAAGGTCCTTCGTACAGATAACGGAGGTGAATTCTGTTCGGATAAGTTCGAGCAATTTTGTGTGGATAATGGTATTGCAAGACAGAAGACGACTCCATATACGCCTCAACAGAATGAGGTAGCCGAAAGATTAAATCGGTCACTCATAGAAAAGGCAAGATGCATGCTGAGTTGGGCAGGTTTGGGAACAGAATTTTGGGCAGAAGCTGTAGCCACAGCCAGTTATTTGAAGAACCGGTCACCGACCTCATCAGTGAAGGATCGTACACCATATGAGGCAGTGTTTGGGAAGAAGCCGAATCTGTCCCATGTTCGGGTGTTCGGGTGTGACGCATATGTTCATGTACCCAAGGAGAAGAGGGGTAAACTTGACAATAAGTCTGAGAAGAACATATTTGTCGGATACAAGGAAGGGGTCAAGGGCTATAAGCTGTGGAATCCAGAATCAAAGACCATTGTATATAGCAGGGATGTTGTCTTTCGTGAATCACAGCCCCAGGTTGGCACACAGAAAGGTGATGAGTCCAAGAAAGTGATAGTGCTTGAAGAAAGTCCTAAAACTGAAACTGTGGAGATGATTCCACAAGGCACGTTAGTAGAGTCTGATTCTGAATCAGAGCAAGGGGACTCAGTTAATGAAGTCGAGGATGCAGATTCAGATGAAGACCTGGATACAGATAGCATGCCAGCTCTCAGGAGATCGACGCGGGAAAGAAAGGTACCAATTCGATACTCACTTAGTGTATTGAGTACGTATCATGCCTTAAGTATTACCGGAGATGATCCTAGTTCTGTAAAAGAGGCGAGATCCATGGATGATGCGAATCAGTGGGAGCTCGCAATGATAGATGAGATGCAGTCGCTTGATCAAAACGAGACATGGAGCTTGTGTAAATTGCCTAAGGATAGAAAGGCAATTGGGTGTAAATGGGTATTCAAGCGAAAGCTGAAACCGGATGGAACTGTAGAGAAGTACAAGGCTAGGCTTGTAGCCAAGGGGTACTCTCAGATTGAGGGAGTTGATTATGACGAGATTTTCTCTCCCGTGGCGAAGTTGACCTCGATACGGTTTGTTCTGTCTATAGCAGCTGCATATGATCTTGAGGTAGAACAGATGGATGTAAAGACGGCATTCCTTCATGGGGACTTGGAGGAGGAGATATATATGAGGCAGCCAGAAGGTTTTGAAGTAAGAGGAAAAGAGAATTTGGTGTGCAAATTGAAAAAGTCTTTATATGGGCTAAAGCAGTCACCGAGGATGTGGTACCAGAAATTTGACACGTACATGCTCCAGCTTAATTTTGTGCGTTCAAATTCTGACCATTGCGTTTATGTGAAAAGAACGGGCGATCACTTTGTCATTCTCACGCTATATGTCGATGACATGTTGTTGATCGGGAATAATGTGAAGATGGTGAATTCCGTGAAGAGTTTGTTGGCCAAAAAGTTCGAAATGAAAGACTTGGGGCCTGCAAATTTTATTTTGGGCATGCAGATTAGGAGGGACCGTGAGAAACGGAAGCTGTGGCTAGGGCAAGAGAAATACATAAAAGAAATATTGAAGAAATTCAATATGATAGACTGCAAGCCTGTTGGTACCCCTATACCTTTAGGGACCAAGCTATCTGCGGAACAATGTCCAAAAACGGATGAAGAAGCCGAAGAGATGTCCCGAGTTCCATACGCGAGTGCAGTGGGCAGCTTGATGTATGCTATGGTGTGCACGCGTCCGGATATAGCCCAAGCAGTGGGAGTCTTGAGTCGATACATGTCTAACCCAGGTAGAGAACACTGGAATGCGATCAAAAGAGTTTTCAGGTATCTTCGTGGAACTTCGAATTTTTCTTTATGTTTTGAAGGTACAGGAAACGGAAACATGCTTGATATCGTAGGCCATGTAGATGCTGATTGGGGTGGAGATATTGATAGTAGACGGTCCACTAGCGGATATGTTTTCACATTGTTTGGTGCTGCATTAAGTTGGATGAGCAGGAGGCAAAGCGTGGTAGCGCTTTCTTCTACGGAGGCTGAGTATATGGCTCTTACTCATGTTGGAAAAGAGGCCGTATGGTTACGGCGTTTGTGCTTGGAGCTCGGTTTTGAGCAAGGTGCCATAGAGGTGAGATGTGATAATCAAGGGGCTATTTATTTAGCTAAGAATCCTGCATTTCACTCACGTACAAAGCACATTGATATACAATATCATTTCATCCGAGAAAAGGTAGAGAAGAAAGAGGTTCGGCTTGTAAAGGTCGACACGGTGGAAAATAGTTCTGACTTCCTTACTAAAGCCGTCACAGGTGCGAAGTTTGAATGGTGCTCTACTTCGATTGGATTGAAGAAGAATGATATTGGAAAGGCCCTCGTCTGCGCGAAGTATCCGCCAAGTGGGAGAATGTTGGAGTTGGCGAATACTTCGGAGACCCTTGTTTCTCACACCGGGTACGCCCACGTGAGCTTAGGGAAACTGAAGTGTTGTCCAACGACATGTGACCCATGCGTGCGGAATGCGGGGGTTCGGGGGCAGCGCCCCCGACACGGGTGCCCCGCTGCCCGGTCAGCGGGCGGGGGTTCGGGGGCAGCGCCCCCCGACGGGGGTTCCGCTGCCCGGTCAGCGGGCGGGGGTTCGGGGGCAGCGCCCCCCGACGGGGGTTCCGCTGCCCGGTCAGCGGACGGCTGCCCCGCTCGCCGGTGAGCGGGCGGGGGCTCGGGGGCAGCGCCCCCGAAACCTCAACGGGTTTGGGCTGGCCCGTATGGTGCGAAATTAAGAGATTTCATATAGGTTTAGGTTTTGGGCCCGTTTGGGGCATATATATATATTGCTCGTTTTTTCTGATTATTGTAACAAGTTGAGAGGCTGTAAACCGAAATTATAGTGAAATCTCTTTGCAGGACGTAGCCCTAAGAGAGGGTGAACCTGGGTAAATTCGTGCATCGTCTATTTTTCCTGTTTTCTCCGTGATCATTCTGTTTCGGTTCTCGATATATCCCTTCAGGATGGGCATTAATCTCTGGAACTTTGCTTGCTTTTTCCGCGGCACGAGTACTTGTGTTTGGGGAGTTGCTTTCTAGGGAAATGTTCTTGCTGTTGCTCATGAAGGTTGATCCAGACGTGTGCATTTTTCAGTTCAGGAGCCTGAATTGGCTTTTCATTTAGTGCAGATGACCATCTTTCAATCGTATTTCCTTTTCATATAGATAGTAAAAATGGGGTTTGCGAATTAGCCCTTAAATTTAGCGCCTCATAGTATTCTTCTTGTGCCGATGAACGTGTCATTCTGTTAACTGATAGTTTTTTGTGCTGACTGCAATGTTGCATGTCGTGTTAATTCCAATATTTTGTTTTGACATTCATTGATTATAATTCAATCATTGTCTCTGACGAGACTTTGTTACATGTGCGTGGCGTTAGCACACTGTCTGTACCAAAAAAGTTGTCTATGCTAACAGTCTTTTGCAGTTTGTTATGTACCTATTCAACTGCCAATGCTACTATGTAGCAGTGGTTGGCACAGAGTTATTGCCATCACTGATTTATGTTGCTGATGGTTGGCATTGAGTTTGTAATAATGTGTGTTTTGTTTATTGAATGAAATCCTTATTAGTATGCTCGTATTGGTAAACAAACAGGGGGCATGGCAACCGTCACTGAACATTTCAACTGTATTAACAAGTATTGGGTTGTTACTCAGTGAGCCAAATCCAGATGATGGTCTTATGTGCGATGCGGTGAGTAAATCTGCTTACAACGTTGGCTGGTTCACCCTATAGGATGAAGTACCTTGAAGCTTGACATATTTGCGTGAATATGCAGAGCAGGGAATACAAGTATAACAGACAAGCTTTTGACGAGAAGGCAAGATACATGACTCAGAAATATGCCAAGGCTGGAGCTGGTGGAAGCATCTGTGACAATCCATCCATGGAACTAAATTCCAGTCCAAGCTCGGTATCACAAACCTTCAACTTGCTGTCATGGTTGCATTATAAGATATAAGTGTTTTTATAATGAAACCACCTTATATCTGTGGCATTGGCTGGATTCATACTGTTTTTGCATGTTCTTAGATGTTTTTATGGCTCTAAACAGAAAGAGAAAAACATCAGGGCTGAGTTTGAATTTACAGCATCGTACTTGGTCAAATTGCTTCTTTATTTATTGACTTATTTTGGCACTTCATTAAATTTGTGCTGCAGATGGAAGGTGGCTGCAGTACGAAGGAAACTCAAGATAGAGTCAATGAATTTGAACCTGTTAAAAAGAACCTGGGTGGTTTCACTCGGAAGCTTTCATTGATATGCTCAAGCTCAAACCAGAGAAAAGAAGGTGATGGGGAAGTGAATGATAAGTGGAATCCCTGGGAGTCTGCCACTAATAATGAGAACTGTTTGGATATTGACAAAACAAGAGATGAGCAAGCCGTCCGAGAAGGAAGCAATTACAAAACTCAAGATGGAATGGGCCTGAACTCATCATTAGAATTACGAGAAGATGTACTCCGGGACAATCACAACCGTGACAAGGAGGCTGTGGTGCCTCGCTACCAGTCATTAAGCCCTCCTCTTCTTAGGACTTCAGATTCTTTTGTGGTGCAGTCTCAGAACCATCTAGATCAATCTAATACTTCAGAAAAGGAGATTGTGGATTGCACTTTGGAGAAGCCATTTAGTGAGCGAATGCATCCATCCACAGCTTCAGATTCGTGCCAGTTAGTCAGTGGTATTGAAGCAGAGATACTCAAGATGCCTCGGTTATTGCCCTCAAATGTCCTTGATAATTCATCAACAAGTTCTACAGAAATGCCTCGAAAAGGTAGGCAAGCTGAAGTGGACTCACAGAATGATTTGAGTGGCAATAAATGTGATGGCTCTGCCGGTACGAAACGTAAGAAGCTGTGCCTTGGTGGGAGGCAGCTTTCTGGCTCATACCAGAAAGGAGACGCAGAAGCTAAGGAGAATCTTGGTCCAACTGACAAAGTAGAGCTTTCAGGACCCCATGACCCTTCTATGAAAAGTGTAGCAGGGCAGAAGTCATCGTTAGGTCCTCTAGCTCAGCTACGGGAGAGTGACAAGCGTAACAGTCAGTTCTCTTGCTCTATGGCTGTCTCTAAAGATTGTTTCGACTCAAGGCCCATGAAGCCAGACCATGGTCGAAGAATGAAGCGGTTAGATCGAGATCGAAATGTGAAATATGCCGAGGAAATTAACGAGAAGGGGCCAAAAGAATTGCCCGCACCAGATTCAGTGATCGTGTTGGATAGCGAAGATAGCGAGGATGAAGGGAAAGCATCATTGATGGCTACATCCGTGTTAGCACGAAAGCGCATTGCCAAAGCTAAACTCAGGGCATAGCAAGCTGCATGGTTCTTACGCAGGACAGTGACCCGTCGTTGTTTCTTGTGTTCTGATGGTAGTCTGGAAAGTCTTGACAGGCTAAGAGGCCGCTACACTACACAGACTAAAAAAGGATTTAGGCTTTACTACAGGAGGCACAGAAGGAGCAATGTATGTTTATATATGTCGGAACAGAGTCTATAACTACTATTTGCACCATCTCTGATGCTAGTTGCTAATTCAGAATAGTTCTCATCCGCTGTCAGTGTCAAGTTGTTGCATGCTAATCGTGGATTAACCTTGATACTGAAGATAATGATATCAAATCTGGCAATCCCACAAACAAGGCTCATGAAATTCAAGATAGATATGTTATCCCACAGACACGACCCTTGCTTGGCCTTAACAAGGGATTGTTTTTAGTCTCTAGAAATCATGAATCCATTCTATAAATATCTCAAATTTAAGAAGTGCTCTGATCCGTCCATAGATTGGCAAGCGGAGAGCATACTTGCGTAATCAATTCACTTCACCAAGTTAACAGTGCCGCTCAACATCTGATGACACCAGACCTTAATGGAGAGAGAAGGGGAAGTGTTTAGAAAGACATAGGAAACGTGTATGCTATAGAGATCTTATCCAAACTCGGTAATATTTTGCAACCGTAGGACAATAAAAGACGAAAGCAATGCATGACTCACATGCATCTTCATAAGATGCTCTGACAAAGCACGGAAGCACACAGGCACATACTTTGGCTGAAGCTGGCGTATTTATTTCGAGAGTACAATAATTCACGACGAGAGATCAGAAATATCACGAGGGGACATGTCCATGATTGTTCCCCATCAGAGAGTACCCCCAGCATTTCCATGGTTTCGGGTCTGAAGCAAGTTGTGGCCTTTTTGTGTCAGCAAGTAGCTTATACACTCCTAGACCAGCTGATGCGATCTTAGAAATCCTCCCTTTGAGCTTCAGTGATGGAGTTCCCAAACTCTTCTCGACTCTTTCCATGAGCTGAACCATCTGAATTGGTCACGGCCCAAAAAGTTGCCGGGGCTTCGAGTGTGGCATCAAATGACGATCTGCAGTTTTTGAGGGGCCTTAATGCCCTGAAAAACTCGTTTCGGTCTCAATTTTATTATAAATCTTTTTTTTCCTTATTAAAAATTTTCAATTTTAGGTGCAATTTCAATTTTACCATAAATTTTGTTTTATTTCATAAAAATCTCTCAATTTTTATTATAAATCTTTTTTTTCTTATATCCTAAACATTTTTTGTTTTATAAAAAATTTAAATTTGAGGTTCAGTTCCAATTTTATCCTAAATTTTTTGTTTAATAAAAAATCATCAACTTTACTTGAAATAAAATTACCTCTGTTAACCTTCTTTCCAAAATCTCTCTTAGTGATCTTAGACAACATTTCCACCTTTACGATAGTTCTTTTTCAAATTCCAAATCCAAGATGATATCTTTTGGAGATAAAATTCCATATTAGCGCAAACAATATTTTCTTGGATTTGAAATTTGGATAAAAACGAGAGCAATTAGGGCAGGTTTGCTTCAATTGTTCTTACTCATGATAGAGTCTTCCTTCCATCTCGCTCGGGAATCTTCAATCTTGCGCTCGGTATTCAATCTCTCGTGCTTAGGAGTGTTCCATCTCTTATGGTCAGAGAGCTTGCGCTCGAGACACTCGGGACGCATGAACAGCTCATCTTGCTCGGGAGTCGGCGGGGGTTAACGGGATAGATTCGAGACTCGAGTAAACCGATTTTCGAATCGAGATGGTTTGGCGCTGGACGCGGGAGCGAGGGAATCGGTCTGGTGAGCCTCTGGGGTCTCGCCCGTCTTCTCTTCGGTCGCACGTGTGCAGTCGAGGGGGGCCGCGCTCTCCCGCGGAGGGAGGTCTAATGGCGCCGACGACGTGCCTCCCTGCGCCCGCGGCACCCTCTCCTCCTCCGTCGCCTTCGACTTCCGTTTCGCGACGCCCGCCGTCTCGGCTCCCGCGGATGCCCTGTGCGCACCGGCGTCGGGGGGCGGGTTTTCCGCGCGCGCGCGGATCGCGGCGGTCGGAGGAGCAGGAGGAGCGGCGGCGGCGGCGGCAGAAGAGCGCGCGGGCTTGGCTCCGGAGGAAGAGAAAGTTGAGCACGCCCCTCTCCATTCGGATAGCCTACGGGTGATTCTCCACCGTAGATGGTATGTCTGTTGCTCTGGAAGTGGCTCGAGCTGGTGAAGTTCGATCCGTGTTGGGATGGTTTCGAGAAGAGAAATGTGGGTGAAGGTGGAATCCGAAGCCCGGGAAGAAGGGCACAGTTGAACTGTTCCGGACGTGATTCATGGAAGAATAAGGCCAAAGCCGTAGGTTAGTGCTGCTTCTTTTGCGGAACTTGGTCCCTCGAAACGACTTCGTCTTGTTTAGTATGTGGTTTTGCATCGGCAGACGATGCCGGGTCCAATTGAACTTATTGGAATTTGATTCCTAGTGTACGTAGGTCAGCCTCATGCTCAAAGGAATGCCGCATTAGTGCCCTGCTGTCGGGAAGGAGGAAGATCATTATCTGCGCTGCCGAAATTCTTTTTAAGCTTACATATGCTGATTCCGGGGAAACATCAGTTGCAGCCGATTGGCGACCGAACCTGAACCTTCATCCTGTTAGGAATTTTTTGTTTCTTCGATAATACTCTAGTGAATTTGCTTCTGATGTTTTGTGATTAGCATCATAAGCAGTATGCTTATAAATATTACAGGAGTGCTTCCCTCGGTTTAGTCACACGAAGACACCGTTGCCACCACCATTGCCATATGATCCGGCAGAGGAGAATGAAGAAGAAGAAGAAGAAGAAGAAGAAGGGGAGAATCCTGAGAAGGAAGGGAGGGACTCGCCTGAGAAGCATTAAGCACAAGACTCCTCGGTGATCTAACGTTGCTCCACCTTTGGACATTCTTTGCAAGCGACTGCTCGGTATGTCCATTACAAGTAGGTTCGATCTGTCCTGCCGACTCAAATACAATGAAAACTGAGAATCTCGAAACACGTTTAGAAATTTCAGTGGATTTTTAGATTCTAGTGTAGGATATTGATTTGTGTACTTCTCAATGTAGTGCTGCGATCAATGGACAGTATATCTACTACCCGAGACCTGACCTATGTTTTCATGCATCACTTAATGAGGAACTTAATGATCCTGTTAAAAACTATCAAATTGCAAAAATTCACTAACTATTGCATAGTCGTAGCTCTGTGCCTAGTTGTAATTAGAGGGAGTCACACTGGATATAGCTTAACTTTCTCAGGAATAGGAATTGTTGGTAGGCCTTATATCATTATAAAAAAAATATTTGTCAAGAAAGGAACTATTAGAATACAAATCTGAAGTATCGCGGACTATTTCTATCTCGCTTCCATTATTGTTATCGATACATCATTGATGGAATAAAGATTCGACTTCCCGCTGGATGATTCTCCGGATTCACTTTTGCCTATGCAGTACGCTGCTTGTTTTGGATCTGGTAGGAAAACGTTATCATTTGTAATCATTGAAATAACATCAGACATGGTCGGTCTATCTGTGGCACCCTCTTGGACACAAAGAAGACCAATGTGGATGATTCTGATCAGTTCATTCTTTGGGCACAAGGAACCGAGAGATGGGTCCATCAGCTCCAAAATGTCACCTTGACTCCATAGGTCCCATGTCTGCAATATGTTCAATATTCATAAAAAATGTCAGAATTTGCATCAAATTTGTGAGTGGAATAATCTGATATGTCTGAAGTTTGAACCACATACCTGTTCTATGAGGCCAACAGGAGTGGATGATGTGAAAACAGTATTTTTCCTGCCAGTAACAATCTCCAGAAGTAGAACTCCGAAACTGAAGACATCAGACTTCACCGAGAATATTCCTTTCATGGCATACTCGGGAGACATGTAACCACTGCAAATTGTTACCCACCATAACAGGAAAATGTCAGACATGTAAGAACTGTTTACAAGACAAATTTTGAGAGAACTGTGCAAGGTTGCTTAGAGATACTGTGCTTACTATGTTCCGACTACCCTATTGGTGTTAGCTCTGGATTCATTCTGCCCAAAAATCCTGGCCATCCCGAAATCTGATATCTTGGGGTTCATATCATCGTCGAGTAATATGTTGCTGGCTTTTAAATCTCTATGTATCACTTTCAGTCTTGAATATTTGTGGAGATAAAGAAGCCCTTGTGCGACACCTTCGATTATACTCAGGCGCTTATTCCAGTCCAGCAATTTTCTTTTCACTGGATCTATCATTTTTATATTAAAAAATACAATTGGCAGTCAACAAAAGAATTATTTACGGCAATGGAAATCCACTACGAATAACTATTGGAGAACCCAAATTGACCGATCTATCTACTCACCGAAGAGAAACGTGTCCAAGCTTTTGTTTGGCATGTATTCATAGATCAGCATCTTCTCTTCCCCTTGAATGCAGCAACCCAGTAGCTTAACCAGATTTGTGTGTTGAAGTTCAGCGATCAATGTAATTTCATTCATGAACTCCTCCAGCCCTTGTCCTGAATTTCTTGAGAGCCTTTTCACTGCAATTTGTCGTCCATCCAGCAGGATGCCCTATGTATGGGAAACCTGTCAGCACTCGCTGACCATCTATCAGATGGCATTTGGAATCATAGAATAGAGTCTTTTACCTTGTAAACTAGTCCAAAACCTCCCTCTCCCAGCTTGTTAGCAGGTGCAAAGTAATCTGTCGCGGCATCTACCTCAGAAAAGCTATACTGCTGAAAGTCGCTGCGACTTGTTTTACTCCGTTTCAGACCGAATTTCTTAGAGGGCATCATCTGTTGGTTTAGCAATGCATGGTTCTGCTTTGTTTCCGACTCTTCTGCAGATAAAACAGAGAGTATTTAGACTTGTACTCTATGTACCCTACCTGGTGAAAATCGTCAAGACAATCTAAAGTCCCGACCATTGTCTTGCAGAAGCATCAGCTTTCTCTTCCTTAAGTATAGAAGATAAACCGATATTAGCATAGCTGCAGCTAGGACGGTGGCTGTGAGTAACCATACCCACCACTTGTTTTTCCTCTTGCTCATTGAACCTCCTTCAGCTGGAATCCATAGCAAATCAGAATTACTTTAATGAAAGTCGTTCTACGTGCAATGCATTGCGGATAGCTGTATTTAGTCCTATCATGCCCCATTTCACATTTTGCAAGCTGCTGTAATAGGGGGCTCTCAGTTTGTAACTTCGTCGCAATTAGGGTTTTGCATCTAAGTAATAGTTAGAGAGCTGACCCTTCAGAAGTAAAGAGCAAAACACAGGGCTAGAGTATATTACAATATGCACAGTGTATTTAGATCTTTTACATACCATTGTCAGCAGCCGAGGTAAGCACGTAGAGAACATCAAAGTTATCATTTGGAATATATGTTCCTCCCCTGTTCCAAAACTCACATCCAGTTCCATCAGTAAAAAGACTCCCAAAAGCTATGCAAGAGCAATTGTTCCAGCACATGGAATGGCAATCACTCAGGGTCAAGCTTGAATTATGGTCAGAATAGAGCAATTCCCCTTTATTATAGTAGCCTCTCCGTGGCACAAACAGCTCCGAGCCATTCCTACAAGCCGACGGCTTTTGATCTACACACACAGCACCCGAATAATTCCCATTCGAGTTGCATGAACTGGTACTTGAGTAGAGCCAAGTAATACCATCCTTGGCCAGAGTAGACTGTACTATTTGACCCCACAGATTAATTTCCCACCTTGTGATGGTGGAATTGTTCTTCAAAGAGAAAGTGAAGTACTTCTCGTTTTCATCCGACACAAAGCTGAACTCATATGCTGTCTCATCTCGGGTCAGCTCAGGTGCCATCTGAAAGCCTCCATTTTCCCATGCTCCACTGGTCCAATATATCTCCTCGCGGTGCCAAATCACTAGCTGGTTGGCGCTTCCGGGATCCATGCCTAGATGGAAAGCTCCTGGACCTGGGTCCCGGTCGCTTAGCCATGAGGTGAGTGTCCAGTTAGTCCTGGCTTTTATGTCTAAACCCAGTTTCATTCCTGGAAGTAGAGTGCTCGATGGATGATCAAAACTTTGCCACAAAACCCTTCCCACTGTTCCATCAGAATTCACCTCCCTCAATAGCAAATTCCCGGTATCGAGCAAAGTGAGCGTCACGTTAGTTGTGACCGGATCATTGGAACTCACCACAATCGTCTGGCCACCGTTTGCAGTTATCTTCAACCGTCCATCATTGTCCAAGTTCAGAACTCCAGACGAATTGAAAATAGGGTTGTTTGGATTCGCCACCCATACAGCTTCGGGATTATGAGGTAGTTTGCTGTACCAGATTCCCAAGTATCGGTAACTCGAAGAGCCCGGGCTGAAGAAGCCTAGTTTGAACGTACCTTTTGGAGCTAGAAGGTGTTCCCAGTCCTTCAGCTGTTGGCCCTGCATCAGCTGGAATACAATTTCTGCTCTGGAGGTGAACGAGAACAAGAGAACAAGGAGGAGGGTTTCGAGTTTCGCCATCTTGTTTTGCAAGAAAGATGACTATTGATATCTTGCAGGAGTTCTTTGCTTGAGGCTCTCATCTGGTGCAAGAATGTGAAATTGTCTTGGACAAGAGGAAAAGACAAAAACCTAGGAGTTTTCTTATTGGGGCCATTGCAAGATCTTTTTTCTGTATCTTCTCTTGTTAGACTAATCTACACATAACTTTTGTAAATTTGGTGCTCAAATTTCCAACGTGGTGACACCTGAAAAGTCATACTATAGTACATTAGGTGCTTAAAAATTCTTTAGTGGTTTGACTTTTCTCCCCATTAATACCCTTTCTGATTAGGATTATTTCATCATTTAGTGTCATCCTCACACATTAAACGATGAAATCAAAACTATAGACATCGTACGTGCGTTTACTTTGAAAAACAGGAGCATAAGGGGCCCTGCAAAGTATTCTAGAAGATTGCATGTTCATCTACTTATTGCAGTAATGCGTATAGACAGAATCCAGTGGTTGCAGCTGAATTAGTGGACTCATTCTTGCACGGTTGTCTTTTGATGATCCAACTAGAGATTAAAAGATGGGATATTCCAAGATTATGAGAAAAAACACGTCTTTTTTTATTAATAAAATTAATGTGAGATTAATTATTTTTTGCTGCTCTTTTGCATCATTTTGTTGGCGTGGAGGACTAGCTAGGACTGTAGGACTGGGGATTGTATATAATGGGTTGTAACTTGCAAGCAGACAGGATTGACCTAATCAAAATGTTGCCTTTTCTTCTTCTATACAAGTCCAAAGTGCATCCTTAACTTGACTGAGTAGTCTTCAGATGATGCAGTATACTGGAGGTAAAAGTTGACTTCTTCTGGCCTGTTAGGCTAATATATATTTGGTTTGATCCCTTGGTCAATGTTAACAGATCAGTTTGATATATGCAATGACTAACGGTGTATACTTTCAGGGAATTATTTCTAAGCATACAACTATCTCGAAGTTTTAGCAACTTGATGATGTAAATAGTCCCTGAGAACTTGCCCGAAACATGCCAGTTTCTATTTTAAAACAGTTGCATTGGCTTCATGCTTTTCGTTCTCGTATTAGTTTTGGATCATCTTAGTTCATGTCCAAAAGTATGTGTAATTCCGTGAGAAAATCACTAGCCCTAGATGCACCGACATCTGCTTGGTTTTTCAAAGTAGCTTTCACTACAGGACAGGAATGGGTTTGCTCCTAAGAGAGATCCGTGTGAAACCCTTATGACCAATGATTATGATTAATCTCCCCGCAATTGTTGGCCCACTTTTTTTGGGTTTTGTTAGCCATTATCATTACGTGATGAAGAGATGTCCCGAGGAGAATTCCGATCAAGATTTGGAGGAAATGTGTGGAAAACAGAGGAGCCGCCAGAGAGAACGAAGCATTTTCAAGTTGTCTGCTTTTTTTGAAAACTAGTGCCAAAATGTGAAAACTCGTGCGTCGGCTGATCCTCTTCTGGTGGAGAAGAATCTTGGTTTTAGTTCAACCTTCCAAATCATGTGAAAGATTCACACCATAACTGGTGGGAAATGTGAACTGACACATAACATGTTTACACGCTGTATGATGTACTCCAGCATGTTTTTTCTTCGTACAGCGGTCAGGTAGTATTCTAGGCCGAACTAAGTTCACACCGTGGCATGTTTGGCCACAGAAAAGCATTCCAGTTCAAAGTGATTTATTGGGTTGGAATTGAACTTGATAGAGAAATCTTCAGTGTGCTATTCAAAAGAGGACATGGAACATTAATGTGTCCCTACTCAAACTTTCTCAGTCCCTTTTGGACACCTTGATTTAATGGAGGCGAGTACTTGCATAAAGAACAAGACATGGTCAGCGCTTTGAAAATTCCTGAGCAGGTGAAATGGAGCTTTCAATGAACAATGAGCACTGTTGAAGTATCAATAGGAAGTGCTGTGTGTATGACAAAATGACTTGGCTTGATGCAAGATCACTCATTATGGGAGGGCCGGGCTACTCAGATTCTTAAACCTTGGTAGACAGCCTTGACTTGAGCTTTGCACTTGCAATGAGTTACCTTGGGCCTTGAGGCCTCAGCTTCTTGATAACTTTTCGCTCCATGGATCAGGATATCCCAGGTTCTCGTCTTGTTCCGCTCATAAACCACTTGCTATTGAGAAGGTACTCAGTGCAAATGATTTTTGATAGTTTGTTTTTAACAAACAAAGAGCAGTCTTGTCTTACATAGAAAAGATGTGAGTGTGTGGACCAATATATTAGCATGAAATTTTTTATAGCCTTACAATTGAAGACCACGGGCTAAGTGGCCAATATACAATACATGCGTGCGGGTGGGTAAATAATTGTGCGATTTTAGCTCAATTATTAGGCATGGTTAGCACTTTCAAGGTGGCGGCAAACTAACAACGATGTGCTTCATAGGGTTGGACCAATCAGTGTGGTTGGTGTGCTTGACGAAGTCGGTCGGGTTGACGAAGACGTCGTGGTAGAGGCACATGATGGAATTATGCCCACCCTTGCCCTATTTGTAGAGGAACCCATCCAACTTATTACCCTCTGGCCCATCTCCTGTGGTGGTGATAGTTAGCAACTACTTCTTTCCTCTCACTCCATTGTTGTTGCTATTTTTTTGATAAGCATTGTTGTTTTGAATATTATTTGAAAGCCTGAGTCTCTTGATTTGCTCGTTGTGAGAGATGTTCTCAAGTATGATGGCTAACTCCTAGAGATAGCCTTTGCAGTAGGCTTTCCCGTCCGAATTTGATTGATGAAATGAGTTGATAGTTTAGTTGTAAAACAAACAAAGAGATCCTGTCCCTCAAAGAAAAGATATAAGTGATTGGGCCAATATATAAGTGTGGAAGTCTTCTAACTTTACAATTGAACATCATAAGTTAAGTGGCCAACATACAGTACCCGTGTGCGAGTACATGAATAATTGCGCGATTATTAGGCACAGTTAGCACTTTGCATGGTGACGGTGAATCGACGTTGTTGTGCTTCATGGGATCAGACCAAACAAGGTGGCTGGCGTATTTGACGAAGTTGGCTGGGCTAAGGAAGATGTCGTGGCAACGGCACATGATGAAGATATGGTTGCTGTTGTCGTACTTGTAGAGGAATCTGTCCACTTTTTGCCCTTAGGCCCATCTCCTGTGGTGGTCACAACCAGCAAATGTCACTCCCCTCAATCCATTATTGTTGTTATTTTTTTGATGAGCATTATTTTTTTGAACAGTGGTTGGAAGACTAGGTCTTTTGATCTGCTAGTCTTGAGAGATGTTCTCAATCATAATGGCCAACTTCCCATAGATCACTTTCATAGGGTAGGCTTTTGCATCTGAGTTTGGTTGGTGAGATGTGTTGATAGTTTGTTTGTAAAACAAACAAAGATGTGTCTTGTGCCACATAGAAAATATGTAAGTTTGCGGGCCAATATATAATTGCGAAAGTTTTCTAGCTTTACAATTGAAGACCATGGGCTAAGTGGCCAATATATAGTAAATGCTTGTGGGTGCATTGTGCGATTTTGGCGCAATTATTAGGCGCACTTAGAACTCTACAAAAACGGCGGCAAACCGACAACAATGTGCTTCATGGGGTTGGACCAATCAGTATGGTTAGCATACCTGATGAAGTCTGTTGGTCTAAGGAAGATGCTTCGACAAAAGCACACAATGAAGATGCGGCCACTCCTGCCGTACATGTAGAGGACCCCTTCCACCTTCTTGCCCTTTAGCCCATCTCCTGTGATAGTCATAGTTGCTTCATTCCTCTCACTCCATTGTCGTTGCTATTTTTCTGATGAGCATTACTATTTTGAACATCATTTGGAAGCCTAGGTCTCTTGATATACTCGCTGTGAGAGATGTTCTCAATCATGATAGTTAACTTCCTGTAGATCACCTTCCTAATGTAAGCTTTTGTGTTCGAGTTTGGTTCGTAAGATGTGTTGATAATTTATTTATAAAACAAATAAAGAACTGTCTTGTCTCACATAGAAAAGAAGTGAGTGTGTGGGTCAATATATAAGAGTAGAAATCTTCTAACCTCACAATTGAAGACCATGGGCTAAGTGGCCAAAATATACGTGAATAACGTTGCGATTATTAGGCGTACTTAGCATTTTGCATGGCGGCGACGATAGTGTACTTGTTGGAGATGGACCAATCATTGTGGTTGGCGTGCTCGATGAAGTCAGTTGAGCTGAGAAAGATGCCATGGCTGAGGCATATGATGAAGACGTGGCCACCCTATCGTATTTGTAGAGGAACCTGTTTGCTTTCTTGCCCTCTAGTGTATCTCCTTTGGTGGTCATAATCATTAACCTAAGTCAAAACTGTTGCATGTGAATATGTGAAGGCTGTCCTTCATGATAAAACTGTATTTCTTTACTTTTACTCATCTTCATATGATGAATTCTGTGTTTTCTAATGTATGTTAAATTCTGGTATTTTACTTTGTCTAGCTATAATACACTATGCACAATGGCTAGTTCTTTTTTCCTCAAACTTGAGGATACTACAAAGCATACTGGACCTATCAAATCATCTTGTTCTGCTGTAGGAACCTCCATTTGCATTGTTGTTCCATTGTACTGTTGTTATAATAGTTGAAGAGTGAGATTGCTTCCCTAATTCTGAATTTTTTCCCTTTTTTTCTTTCTTTTTTTTCCTTCTCTTTTTTCCTTATTTCCGGTCTCCGGCTTTTTTTGACGAGGGCTGGCCTTTTTTCTTTCTTTGTTTGGGATTTGACGCATTTTTCACTCTTCTTCTGACGTCCTTTTTGGCCCGCACTTTAGGTGTCCTAAGCATTATTATGCAAAGAGACAAATTTTCTTTATTAGGGTTGAAGAGAAGAAAGTCAAACATAGCGTGCAAACCACATTGATTGGTCCATCCCAATGAGGCACATTGCCGTTAGTTTGCCACTACCGTGCAAAGTGCTAAGTGTGCTTACTAATCGTGTTCAATTTGAGCAATTATTTGCACATATGTTGGTACATTATATTGGTGACTTAGTCCATTGTCTTCAATTGTAATATTAAAAGACTTCCAAACTTATATATTGGCCCACATACTGACATTTTTTCAATGTAGGACAGGATACCTACTTGTTTGTATTACCAACAAACTATCAACATATCTCACCAACCAAACTCGGACGCAAAAACTTACGCTTTGAAGGCGACCTATAGAAAGTCAGCTATCATGATTGAGAACATCTCTCACGATAAGTAGATTAAGAGACCTAGGTTTCCAAATGTGATTCAAAACAACAATGCTCACAAAAAAGATAACAACAACAATGGAGTGAATGGAATAAAGCGATTGCTAAGTGTGACCAGGGCAAGAAGGTGGGTGGGCTCATTTACACGTAGTGCAAAGGCTAACACATTTTCATCATGTGCCTCGACCATGACATCATCTTCTACCAACTTCGTCAAGCACGTTTACCACACTGATTGGTCCAACCTCATGATGCAAATTGCGGTCAGTTCACCGCCGATGTGCAAGGTGTTAAGTTCCCCTAATAATTGCTCCAAATCACGCAATTACTTGCACACCGCATGCGGGTACAATATTGGCATCTTAGCCCATGGTCTTAAATTGTAAGGCTAGAAGATTTTGATAATTATATATTGGTTAACAAACTCACATTTTTTCTCTGCGGGACAAGACACCTCTTAGTTTGTTTTACAACAAAACTATCATAACATCTCACTAACCAGACTCGAATGCCAAGGCCTACACTATGAAGGCGATCTTTGTGAAATCATCCTTTATGATTGAAAATATGTCTCGCGAGGAACAAATCAAGAGACCTAGGCTTCTAAATAATGTTCAAAATAGCAATGCTCATGAGAAAAATAGCAATGATAATGGAGTGAGAGGAATGAAGCAATTGTTGATTGTGACCACCATAGGAGATGAGTTAGAGGGCAAAAAGACAGAAAGCTTCCTTTACAAATACGGCAAGGGCGGTCACATTTTCATCGTGTCCCTTTGCCATGCTATCCTCCTCAGCTTAATTAACTTTGTCAAGCACGCCAACCACATTGATTGGTCTAACCCTATGATGCACATCATCGTTAGATTGCCACAACCGTACAAACTGTTAAGTGCACCTAATAATCGCACACCGCACACGGGTAGAGCATATTGGCCACTTGACCCATAGTCTTCAATTGTAGAGTTGGAAGACTTTCACACTTATATGTTGGCCTACACACTAACATCTTTTCTATGTGGGACATGACACCTTATTGTTTGCTTTATAAACAAACTATTGACATGTCTCACCAACCAAACTTGGACGCGAAAGCCTACACTACGAAAGCATTTTATGGGAAGTTATCCATCATGATTGAGAACATCTCTCGTGATGAGCAGATCAAGAGACCTAGGCTTACAAATGCTGCTCAAAACATCAATGCTCATTATAAAAATAGCAATGACAATGTAGTAAGAGACATGAAGTAGTTGTTGACTGTGACAACCAGAGGAGATGAGCCAGAGGGTAAGAAGACGGATGGGTTCCTCTACAACTATGGCAAGGGCGGCCTCATCGTCATCCCGTGCCTCTGCCACGACGTCTTCCTTAGCCCAATCGACTTCGTCAAGCATGCCAACCACATTGATTGGTCCAACCCCATGAGGCACATTACTGTTAAAATCGAGTAATTATTTGTGCACACACATGCGAGTGCAATATAATGGCCACTTAGTCCATTGTCTTTAATTGTAAGGCTAGAAGATTTTGGTACTTATATATTGTCCCACACAAGCACATATTTTCGATGTTGTACAAGACACCTCTTTATTTGTATTAGAAACAACCTATCAACATATCTCACCAACCAAAATTGAAAGCAAAAGTCTGCATTGCGAAGGCGACTTATGGAATGTTAGCCATCATGATTGTGAACATCTCTCATGATAAGAAGATCAAGATACCTAGGGTTCCAAATGCAGTTCAAAATAGAAATACTCATAAAATAATTGCAATGACAATAGAGTGAGAGGAATGAGGCAATTGCTGACTGTGACCACCATATGATAGGCCAGAGGGTAAGAAGGCGGATGGGTTCCTTTACAGGTATGGCAAATGCGGCCATATTTTCATCATGTGCCTTGCCATGACATCTTCTTAAGCCCTACTGTCTTCAATTGTTAGGCACATTGCTATCAGTTCACCACTATCGTGCAAAGCACTGAGTGTGCCTAATAATCGCATCAAAATCTAGCAATTATTGCGCGTGCGCACAGGGGGTACAATATATTGGCCACTTAGTCCATTGTCTTCAATTGTATGGTTAGAAGACTTTGGCACTTATATATTGGCCCACACACTCACATTTTTTCTATTTGGGACAAAACACCACTTTGTTTGTTTTACGAATAATTTATCAACACATTCCACCAACTAAACGTGAAAGCCTACGATTTGAAGGTGACCTATGGAAAGTCAGCCATCATGATTGAAATCATCTCTCATGACAAGCAGATCAAGATATCTATGTTTCCAAATGCATTTAAAAACAACAATGGTCATAAAAAAAATAGCAATGACAATGGCACGAGAAGAATGAAACAATTGCTGACTATGACCACCACCGGAGATCAGCTAGAGGGCAAGAAAGTGGATGAGTTCCTTTAAAAGTATAGCAAGGCAAACATATCTTCATTGTGTGTCTCTACCACGGCGTCTTCTTTAGTCCAATTGACTTACCACATTGATTAGTCCAACTTCATGAAACACATTGTGGTCAGTTCGTTGCCATTATGCAAAATGCAAAGTGTACCTAATAATTGTTAATTTGAAGCACTCTACATCATAAATCGAATTCGCCAACAGCATTAAAAAAAAATGAGTACCCTAAAGCAGAATCTTTCACTCAAATAATAGAATAAAACCGAGCAATGTGATTGGTGTTACTTGGTTAACAGTTGCGATTGCAAGAGCGAGCTGCAGGAGAGAGGCATGACACTTGTGAGTTTGAGCGAGACTGTGAGAGGGAGGCAAGGTTGACTGTGAGGGAGGGCCGGAGGCAAGGCTCAATTGTGAATTTGTGACAAATAAGGCAATTGTGAGTCTATGACAGAGTTGAAGGCGTGAAAGTGAGATGAGGCTAGGGTTTTTTTTTTCATTCTTTTTTGAGGACCATGAGTAAATTGCAAAAGGCGTGAAAGATTTTCGCTTTCACTAAAAGTGAGCTGAAATTTAAAAATATATAAATTGTTCCAATACGAGTGGGCGGTTCCATAGTTGAAACAATGAATCCGACCGGTGTTCATCAATTCTAGTAAATTAGAACCAGGAACCGGATCGGGCCCCATGGGAACCGCCAATTTGGTCTGGTTTCGAGCGGTCCGGGCAATTCCCAATTGCTTTACAAATCCCTAACTGCTTCATTCCTCTTTCTCCCTTGTTGTGCTATTTTTAATGAGTATTGCTGTTTTGAATAACATTTTGAAGCCTGGGTCTCTTGATCAATTCATCATAAGAGATGTTCTCAATCATAATAGCTGAAATCCCATAGATCGCCTTTGTAGCATAGGCTTTTGTGTTCGAGTTTGGTTGGTGAGATGTGTTAATATTTTGTTTATAAAATAAACAAAGAGGTAGCTTGTCCCACACAGAAAAAAATATGAGTGTGTGAGCTAATATATAAGTGTGGAAATCTTCTAGCTTGTCAATTGAAAACCATGGGCTAAGTGGCCAATATAGAGTACCAATGTGCAGGTGCATGAATAATTCTATTTTGGTGTGATTATTAGGCGCATTTAACACTTTGCACGGCGGTGATTAATCAAAGGCGATGTGCTTCATGGGGCTGGACCAATCAGTGTGGTTGGCATGCTTGACAAAGTTGGTCAATTTGAGGAAGACACCATGGCAAAAACATACGATGAAGATGTGGCTGCCCTTGTTGTACTTATAGAGGAGCCTGTCCACCTTCTTCCCCTTTGGTCCATCTTGTGTGGTGGTAATAGTCAACAGCTGCTTCATTCCTCTCACCCCATTATTGTTACTGATTTTTTTATGAGCATTGCTATTTTGAACAGCATTTGGAAGCCTAAGTCTCTTGATCTGCTCGTCTTGAGAGATGTTCTCAATCATGGATGATTTTCCATAAATCACCTTCGTAGCTGAGCCTTTTACGTTTGAATTTGGTTGGTAAGATATCTTGATAGTCTATTTGTAAACAAATAAAAAAAGTGTCTTGTCCCACATAGAAAAGATGTGAGTATGTGGACCAATTTATAAGTGTGGAAGTCTTCTAACCTTACAGTTGAAGACCATGGGCTAAATGGCCAATAAATAGTATTAATGTGTAGGTGTGCGAATAATTGCCCAATTTTGGTGTGATTGTTAGGCACGCTTAACACTTTGCTCGGCAGGGGCAAATTAATGACGATGCCCTCATGGGGTTGGACTAATTAGTGTGGTTGGCATGCTTGACGAAGTCGGTTGGGCTGAGGAAGACACTGTGGCAAAAGCACGCGATGAAGATGTGGCTGCTCTTACTGGACTTGTAGAAGGACCCATCCACTTTCTTGCCCTCTGGCTCATCACTTGTGGTGATCGCGGTTAGTAACTACTTCATTTCTCTCACTCCATTGTTGTTGCTATTTTTTTTTTATAATCATTGCTGTTTTGAGCAACATCGAGAAGCCTAGCTCTCTTGATTTGCTCGTCGTGAGAGATGTTCTCAATCATGATGGTTGACTTCCTGTAGATAGCTTTCAAAGTGTATACTTTCGCGTCCGAGTTTGGTTGATGCGATGTGTTGATAGTTTGTTTGCTTAAAAACAAAGAGGTGTCTTATCCCATATAGAAAAGATGTACATGTGTGAACCAATATATCAATGTGGAAGTCTTTTAGCCTTAAAATTGAAGACCATTGGCCAAGTGGCCAATATATAGTACTCGTGTGCGGGTGCGCAATTTTAGTGCGATTATTAGATGCACTTAGCACTTTGTACGGCGATAGTGAACTGACGGCGATGTGCTTCATGGGATTAGACCAATCAGTGTGGTTGGCGTGCTTGACGAAGTTGATCGGGCTGAGGAAGACGTTGTGGTAGAGGCACACAATGAAGATGTGGCTGCCCTTGCCGTACTTGTAGAGGTTCAACCAAATTGTAGTCTACTCATGGACCAATTGCTTCCATTCTCTTTTCTAGGTCGAGAGTCAATAACAAGTCTGTGAAAGATATGCCTTTTCAAAATTTATAAAGCAAAGTTAGTTAAGATCTACACTGCCATTATGATTGACTTATGACACCACACTGGCAATATATAAGTGTGGAAGTCTTTTAGCCTTACAATTGAAGACCATTGGCCAAGTGGCCAATATACAATACTTGTGTGTGAGTGCGCGATTTTAGTGCGATTATTAGGTGCACTCAGCACTTTGTACGGCGACGACGAACTGACGGCGATGTGCTTCATAGGGTTGGACCAATTAGTATGGTTGGTGTGCTTGACGAAGTTGGTCGGGCTGAGGAAGACGCTGTGGCAGAGGCACACGATAAAGATGTGGCCGCCCTTGCCGTACTTGTAGAGGTTCGACCAAATCGCAGTCTACCCATAGACCAATTGCTTCCATTCTCTTTTCTAGGTCGAGAGTCAACAACAAGTCTATGAAAGATATGCCTTTTTAAAATTTAAAAGCAAAGTTAGTTAAGATCCACACTGCTATTATGATTGACTTATTACACCACACTAGCAATATATAAAGTGTGGAAGTCTTTTAGCCTTACAATTGAAGACCATTGGCCAAGTGGCCAATAAACGGTACCTGTGTGTGAGTGCGCGATTTTAGTGCGATTATTAGGTGCACTCAGCACTTTGTACGATGATGGCGAACTGACGGCGATGTGCTTCATGGGGCTGGACCAATCAGTGTGGTTGGCGTATTTGACGAAGTTGGTCGGGTTGAGGAAGACGCTGTGGCAGAGGAACATGATCAAAGTGTGGCCGCCCTTGTCGTACTTGTAGAGGTTCGACTAAATCACAATCTACCCATAAGCCAGTTGCTTCAATTCTCTTTTCTAGGTTGAGAGTTAATAACAAGTCTGTGAAAGATATGCCTTTTCAAAATTTAAAAGCAAAGTTACTTAAAATCCACACTGACATTATGATTGACTTGTTACACCACGTAAATTGCACAATTGTTACATAAACTAATTTCTATCAGGTTGTGCGCGCTTCGGACGCTGAAGCTCGAAAGTCATATTTGCAATAATTTTAGATTAGGGAGTTAGCGAATCAACTAGGCCATGGGAATCAAGAGAGAGACTTGCCTGGTCTGTTTAGTGCGACTCTTGTAAGGGATATCGCTTGGCCTTTGGGGTCCATATGAAGAGTCTTAGAAGATCCATTGTGTTACATGTTCAGAAGCTCCTGCTACCATAACATATGATTCTTTACTAGCACAGTTGATTGCTTAAGACAGAGCTTCGTGATATATTAATGCGAGAATCACTAACCTCTGCGCGTGTCCGCCATCGTTTGCATTGCTAGATTACTATGGTTTCCAGGACATCGACCTGTGCAATGAATCTTCAAACCTTTCCATTTCATTTTCTTTTTTCAAGACATGCAGGCTTTAACAGAGTCCACAGTTATCTGTCCAAAGATTCATGCGTCTTATAGTGACGAAACAGGTGCTCTTTTGTTGCTTTTCATGGCGTCTAAACATGTGGAAAGATTCATGCGTCTCATCATGTGATGCCTCACATGATGAGCGGAAGAGCTTCAGCTAATGGTTGTCTAATAACATGCATCAAATTCTGTTCATGGAGCTCACATGGCTCGAGATCTAACGACGAATGAATATATGACTGATGAATTTGATATAATTTTTGGGCTCGAAAGAGAATTGGGATCAGATCCATTTGGCATTATGTAAAGTGGATGAAAATCAAGGGAGAGAGAATCTGCGACGTGCGCAGTGAGCCCCATGAACCCTCCCACATGAGAACCTCATCTCTTCTTGTAGCCACTCACGTCATCATGTGCCCGAATTAATTAAACGTGACAGTAAAATCAATCAATCATATTATTCGGATAGCATCCGGTTCAAGTAATTTCTGAGATCATATATTCTCATAGATCAATTTCTTCACGTGTCACTGTCACGTGATATATGATTCTCGTATACAATAATTTCACACATACACATATGTAAATATATATAAAATAGACTTAAGCCAATTGACTATAAACCTAGTAAGATGAATTGGGCTATCCTTATATATCTTCAAAGGTTGTTAATTAATTATGCATATTTCAATAAGGGAAGTCAAAGCCACAAGAAACCTCAAATTATGCCCACCGTGATATAATTTATTCAAATTTTTTTTGTGACATAAAAAATCCCAAACTTGTATCCATGTGACACATTTACCCTCTATCAATGTTCCGTTAAATGATTTTTCAGTCAAAACAACGTTATTTTTATTTTACTTAAGTCACGTGGACGTTATGTCAATACTGTTTGTTTTCTAAAGTCCATATAAGCAGATTTTTAGCAGTTTTTATCGATAAAATTTTGACAAAGGGTAAATGTGTCACAATGAGCATAGTTTAAAGTTTTTGGTAGCTTTTGTCCTTCAATTATATCTTAAATCATATATATATATATATATATATGTATTTTCTTATTCTTTTTTTTGTAACCCAGGGAACCCCGCATAATCGACAGCCGAGGAGTAAACCCTGAAGGCGACACGTGCTAGCCACCACACACGTGCCACCGGTTAAGTTACCCTGCGGCGTCCGGGATTTAAACACTCAACCTTTTATGAGAGGAAAAGTGCACGCTCCAATAGCGCCACCCAGACGGATGGTTTCTTATTCTCTTTGTAGACCAAGTTCCTTAAATTTATAGATTAATTAGTTATTTTGATTTGTGACGAATTAACGTTCGACACCCCAAATAATATGAACTTTGAAAATAAAAGTGAAAAAAGTTAAAAAGTCGCATTCAACTTTTCCTTCACGATTAGGTTTTAGCTGGCGGCCAGAACCTACACATACATGGCCATGACCACATATATGGTCAGTTACACTACGGACAAACCCATATATAGACTAAAATAATACCCACTCCACTTAAATTCTCTCTTCTGACCTCACCCATTGCATATTTATCATCCCAAAGTCCCCATATCTTCACCATCTCTCTCCCATCTCTCTCTCTCTCTCTCTCTCTTTTTATTATCATCTTCATACCAAAGGTTTTGAACTTGGTGTTCATTGGTTCCAGCTACCCTCCAATGGCCTCCAAGCAGAGCATCAGCATAAGCACTTCCCCCAAAGGAGAGGCCACGGCCGCGCTGTCGAGCTCGCCGAAGGGCCAGTGCTTGTGCTCGCCCACGACGCACCAAGGCTCGTTCCGGTGCCGCTTTCACCGGTCAAGGTCCTCCGCTTGGATGAAGCGGTCGAACTCGATGCCCACGTCCGATGACAGGACTAGCTTATCCGTCAGCTCCCTCTCTCCCAAGTCTGTTGATTCTGCGTCAACCTCATGAGGGTGTTGTATGACTATGATGATGTGCTTGTCAGCTTCTGAAAGATTTAGCCCTTTCATGACTTGTGATCTATGCAATCTTTTCTTTGTGAACTTGACTTTATATGCAATATGAGGAGACCCTAAAGGCTTCATCAGCAATTCGATTGTCTGTTCAGATTTTGGGTATAGCTACTTTTTCTGACCAATCAATAGGATGCAAATGGTGAGGGTTTATCTGGAAACTTTCAAACTTTTTAGTCCAAGACAAAAATGGATGAATACTATATGAGAATCACATGAGTACCTGTTGGAAGTTCATTCAAGACCTCTTCAGTTTTTTTCGAGTTCCAAGAATGTCTGAGAATGTTAGAATATTATCTCACAATATTTATTTATATTTAGGCTGCATACTAATAGCTTAAGCTTTTTGATATCCATTTAAAAAAGAAATATTGTTCGAACGGCTTTAATCATCGGGGAAAGAACGATCGACTCTTAATTTACCAAATGAAGTAGATAATAAATATGTGAAAGATTTATTATATGGCTAACTATGGTAAAAACGATTCGAAAATCCAACTTGATATCAATCATCCTATCTACATGGAATTATATTATGATGGTCAGTGGTGATTTTATTTTTACCTTTCTGGAGATTCTTATTCCCATGAATGGTGGATCCAATCAGTTTATGAAATATATTCTCGAGTTCTATGGACCAAAAAGTCCAGTTCTTTTGCGATGAGGTTTGAATGGCAAAGGCAATTCCAAGACATTGTATTTCTTGAAATTTGGAAAGAGGGTGAGAGGGTGAGAGGGAAGGACAGGGAGAGAGAGAGAGAGTGATGGGATATTTTTTGTTCTTTGAAAGAGAATGGGCATCAGTGGGTGAGCCGTGGGCCTCTGAGAACGACCATAAGGGGCAAAGAATCGATGGGGATAATGGATGGCTCAGTCCCCACGTTACTTGGATCACCCACCCTGTCAGTTTCTCCGTGCTCAAAAGTCTCCCTTGGCATTTCTAACTTTGCAAATATCAATATGAGTTGACAAAGGCGATCGGTATTGGCGGTCCCCTCAGTCAAAATGTTCGAATTAAGCCACAATTATCGATAATTGCTGTACAAAGAAAATTCATGCTATGGACTCATCGAGATTTCTTAAGATCAAAAAGCAACCAGGAGATTCGAAACTATGACCGAGAAGGCTCCAAATCACTTGAAAATATGTTATAACCAACTCGGCCAACCAATTTGATGGTTTTGCAAAAATTGAGATGTTTTTTAACATTCACCTCGGGAATATTCCTCTTTTCTTTTATCTTGTGTTCAAAATGACCAACATGTGTCAATTTTTTTTCCTTTTGATAGCATGTCCAACCAATCAAGCTATGTCAATTTTTTTTCTTTATCTTGTTTTTTGAAATGACCAACCAAGATCACATGTCCTAATTACAAGACATACATAACATTGAAGAAGAAACATCAATATGAACACTTGAATTGTACAAGAACAGCAATGTTCTGTTTATAATTATGTATATGTAATTCCTACGAGTGTATCACTTGGGTGAAGTTGGCTGCACATGACCACTCGGTAGCGTGTGATGTGCGACCGTGGAGGCCTAGATTTCGGATATCCCAACTATCATCACGACACAATGCCTATCAATAATGATCATACTTTCATATTTGATTAAGAATTACTAATATTCAGTGATCAAATTCTAGTTATTAAAATACAACTTTTTATTTCAATTTTCAACACTTGAACATATGAATACTAAAATTCTTTGTTTGAACTTTTAATGCCTATTTTTCAATTTCATCAAACTAGCCATCATATATAATTTAAAGGCGTGTTTAGGATACTTAAAAATAAGAGGAAAATTACCAAAACAGTCATAAACCTATTGTAATTGTACCAATTCAGTAATAAACATTTTTTGTGCTAATTCAGTCCATCCAGCCAATTTTGATTTTGCCGGCACTAACGTGACAATTTTTTAATATATATTTTATTTTTTGAATTATTTATTTATTTTTTTCTCTCTTTCTTCCTTTTTTGCCTATCTACTTCCTTGGCCAATCGCTGGCCTGCCAAAGGCCGATGAGGCTTGCCCTCGTTGGCATTGACAAGGCTCACCCTTGCCGTCGGTGGGTGAGTCCGCCCAAATCTGACAAGACATCGCCTAGCAATGAGGAGGATGCCCAGATCTGGTCAGACCTCACTGTCGGTGGGCAAGGTCGAGCCTCGCAATGGTCAGGTGAGCTCAACCTTGCCCAATGATGGCGAGGTCTCGCCAGATCTGGGTGGCTTCATCGTCGATGGGCGAGGTTGAGTTCGTCCAGCCATGGTGAGGCTCACCCTCGCCAGATCTGGGTGGCCTCATTGTCGTTGGGCGAGGTTGAGCTCCCTCGGCCATGGCGAGGCTAGCCCTCGCCCACCTAGCGATAGGGAAGCCACCTAAATCTGGCGAGACCTCGCGTTGCTAGGTGAGATTGAGCTTGCCCGGCCATGGCAAGGCTCAACTTCGCCTACCGATAGCAAGGCTTGCCATCACTTATGTCTGGCGAGGTTGAACTCGTCGGCCTCAGCCTCTGGCCGATTTGGTGATCGAGGAAGAAGATAGGAAAAAAAGAAGAAAGAGAGAAAAAAATACATTTAAAAATTGCCACGTCAGCATCAGCCAGATGGTCAGCACTGATTGGTGTCCACGTCAATGCCGGCTAGCCAAAATTAGCTGGATGGACTGAATTTGCATAAATACAAAAGGTTTAGGATTGAATTGGCACAAAAAAGGTTTATTACCGAATTAGTATAATTACAATAAGTTTATGATTGTTTTGGTAATTTTTCCAAAAATAAGTGTAAGAGCAAAAGTATTTTTCACTTTTCGCACCAAAATTTAAGATATTCAAATTGTAAAAAATTATGTATTCATATGTGAATCTAAATGTCAATATTTAAGCACTATGAAATTTCCAATTAAAAAAACCAAAGCAGGTAAGTTGCAAGTTTTCGATTGAAAAAGTGAGAACAAAAAGCCAATTCAAGCATGCTCTAAGGTAATAATTAGTTGTGCGAAATAACTAGATTGTACAAACTTAAATGCCCAATACTATTTCACTTATGAAGATCATTCCATGGCAAATGCCATCAGAACTTTTCTTTCGAATTTTGATAATCATTTATGTGTATGACAAATTGGGAAAAACGCTACGCATCATATTGTACATTTTCTTGGAAATCCAGGTTTTCTCCGATAAATATTGACAAAATTTTTTATATCATTGCAAGTCTAAACTTGAAATAGAGAACACTTGGAAAGTTTCGTGTCAAGAGTGGAGCTTGGTGACAACAAGTGGTTGGATAATATGTCGCATGCGTCATAAATGGTGTCTTGCATTTGGTTGTGATTTTTTTTTCCAAAGGAATTAGATCTACACAAAAAAATGTACAATGTCTTTCAAGATATGGCATGTAAGACTGTGACTTTATTTTAATTTGTCAATCATTATGAGAAGCAAGTTGAAAAAATGCACAACACTGAAGTTGTTGAGGGAAAAGTGTTAGAAAAATCTTGAACCTTTAGCAATGATGCCACTTTAATACTAAATCTTTTTTTTTGCGTCAATTGAGTTCTAAATCTTTTATCTTTGTTCTAATTCAATCTTATAGCCAATTTTGGCCAGATTTTGCTAATGTCGATGTTTGCCAGCCACCGGCGCTAACGTGAAAACTTTTAATAATATTTTAATATTTTTTGAATTATTTATTTATTTATTTGTCTTTTTTTTCCTCCCTTCCCTCCTTCCTCCAGCTAGTCGCCGGATTGGCGACCGGCTAAAGGCTAGAGGCTCCCGTCGGATGGCTGCAAGGGCGACCTCGTGCTGGGCAGGCGAGGCTTGACCCTCGCCAGATCCTGCTAGGTCGGCCCTCGTTTGGCGAGGGTGAGCCTCGCTAGTGGTCGACAAGGTTGACCTCATCGACCTCTAGCCTTTGCCCGGTTGTCCAATTGACAACCGATAGGAGGAGGGAGGGAGAGGAGGAAAAAAAAGAATAGAAACAAATTTTTAAAAAATATAAAAATTTTATTAAAAAGTTGTTCATGTCAGCGCCAGTGACCAGCCCCCGCCTGACCAGCGTCCATGTTAGTAAAATCTGGTCAAATTTTGTCAAAATGACTGAATTGGCATAAAAATAAAAGGTTTAGGACTGAATTGGTACAAAAAAAAGATTTAGGATTAAATTAGCACAAATGCCAAAGGTATAAGACTTTTTTTACACTTTCCCCAAGTTGTTGATGATTTTGAGTCTGCTCAAGGAAAGCCACAAATTATGGTTGAAAAAAAAGGAATTTTGAAATGTGTTGCCAATGCATATACTCATGTCATTTATAGGAATTCCTAGGCTTAGTTCTTGCATTTTTTTAACATGTTCCTACATTAGAAAATGATGGGCCGTCACACACTTATATCGTGGGAACCAAAGCATTTTGTCCATTTTAGTCCAAGTGATTCTACCATTACATGTAGATGCAAGTTATTTGAAATGTAAGGATAATTGTGCATGCATATTTTATGCATCTTACCACATCTTCTAAATTTTACAAACATTCCATCACAATACATTCTATAGAGGTGGACATAAGTTGCAAAACAAGGTACTTATTGTGATGATGTGGCACAAAGCTCTCATGCTGTGCGGTTAAGTAAAAAACATTGCATTTGAAGATGTTGATGCTGTTGGCCACTTCTAATCATAATGTCAGAAGAGCTTTGCAACTACAACCTTGCCGTGTCTTCGCTCCCAAATCACAAATAAAATGCAATCTTTAATAGGTGAAGATCATGTGGTTTCTTCGCACGTGTTCAACCGTGCTCAACCTTCGCAATGGTCGCAATTAACCGGAGTGCCCAACCTACTGTGCTCAATGAAGCTCTTCTGAAATGAAAATGGAAGGACAAAGCTTTACTCTAATGGGTTGTGAATGGAGAAACACGTATGGGTGGACATTTTAATTTGGAAAAATGACATAAATGGTCCATGAATTTTGGCCCAATATGGAATATGATCCATGAACTTTTAATTTGTTCAATGTGATCTCTCAACTTTAGGCTCATGTGTAGTGTGATCCCTAAATTTTTTATTTGATCAATGTGATCCCTAAAATTTTGATACATGTTTAATTTAGTCCCTGAACTATATAAAAATATTCAATGTTGCCTAAACTTTGGCTCATGTGTGATGTGGTCCATGAACTTTTAATTTGTTCAAATATAGTTCTTGAAGTTTAGTTCAATGTGTAATGTGATTCCTAAATTTTTAATTCGTTCAATGTGGTCTCTCAACTTTTGGTACATGAAAATGTTTGACAACAAAAGTTTAGCGACCACATTGAACAAATTAAAAAAAATTAAGGATCACATGGTTAAAGTTTAGGGACCACATAGAATAAATTTAAAGTTCATGGACCACATTGCATATTGGGCTAAAGTTCATGGACCATTTGTGTCATTAACCCTTTTAATTTTCCAAAGCGCATTGACAGTAGGGACGATTGTTTCTAGGGTGAGTGGTTCCCACCTAAGAACCGAACTGGGAACCGGTCACTAAGAATCGGTTCCAAAAAATTGAAATCAGGAACTGCTCATTGGTTCTATGGACCTACTTGGGAACTGGATCGCCGATCAGGTCTAGTTCTTGAGTGGATCTATGAAATCAATCCCACCAAGCTTCACGCGATCAATAGCTTGTTTTTCAGCTAGCCAAAGTAAAGCCAAAAACAAAGAACTTCCCTGTTCTTTAACTGCATGATCACTAAAAAGTCTGCCTTGGGCTCATATTGAAAGTGGACAAACGAAATCCATAGCCAAAGAAAAGCAAAAAACAAAGATATAGTTCCATGCCCAGTTCTTTAAAATACGAGAACGTTGAGGTGAAAGAAATTCATGGAACAAACAGAGATTTGTTATCTCACACTCGGATAAGGCATATATTGTACAAATTAGACCAAACCAAACCCAAGTACATGGAACAAACTCATCCGGTACAGTATGTTAGATAACTTTACAATGACATAATAATCACAACAAGATTTGCCACAAAGTTCACTACTTGTGAAGCTTATGAATTACAAATGCATTTGTAATCTACATTATATGTCACGTGAGAGTTTGGCACAAGTTTGCAAGAGTAAGCAAGCAAATAAAGTAAATAAACTTCTCAACTGAGAATAAATGAACACAAATCACCTATTCTCAGGAATAAAAAGAGCAAGCAACTTTCTCAAGCTTTGAGAGCTCTTAAACTCCAAAGTTCCAACCTCTTGAAAACAAAAAAAAAACAGTAAGTATAAAAGATCATTCAACATTACTTTTATCGTCTTCAACTAGGAGAAGGACAAGAACCGGATATCTTATTTGTGTTGAGTGCCTCTTCAAAGTCGTCTTCACGACCTCCATGTTCTAGTGATTCTGATTTCCTTATCGGCGTTGTCGAATCATATGATTTATGCACTTCCATTGACATGTTAATAGATCACCTGCTCGAATCAAGCAACACGCCATCAATGGAGGATATTCGTTATTGAAGAAACTAATATCCCCCGATGAGCACTCTCCATTAGTTTCTTCAATTGACTTTATTTAAGTTGTCCTGTTGAAGAAACTAATATCCCTTGATGTGCACTCTTCATTTTGAAAAACAGGGCACACGACCACTTCACCAAAGATCATCGCATAAACGTTTTACACAAAGGACAATAGACACAAGTTTAGTACAAAGAACATCACACATACACTTTACCCCACCATCAATCATCTCCCACCATGACTTGCCGGCTGCCCCACATAGATGACCAGGACACTTTGTGCCTAAACAAAATTTAGAGAGAAAAGGAGACAAAACAGAGAAAGAGAGAGAATAAAAAGACAGAGCATACAAACTACAATTTGAATCACTTGATTCGAACTAGGGAGATTCGCAGGCCATGAGACAAAATGCATATCATACATTAAACAAACAAACAACTTACACGATAGGGATTTTGAGCTTTAATTTTTCTAGAGTTTTTGAGCTGGACCGACCATAATGAGGTTTCCATGCAGCCCAGGTCCAAAGAGTTTCCTCTCAAACAAGTACAAAGAACACTTTACTTTCCTATTAGTATCTCGAACAGTGAGTAGATTGAAAATTAGATTCCAACTTACAGTAAATGGAGGTGACTGAGAGTGAGAGAGAGAGGCAATGAACAGCTGGAGGTGCGTCCATGAGTTGATGGAAGTTGAGAGGTGAGGCCGTGAATCAAGAGATGGAGAGACCGAGGGAGTTGCTTGAGAGAGTTGAAATGAGAGAGACCGAGATGAGAATGAGATGAGACGAGCATATATATATATATATATATAAGAAAAATGAACACTTGGTTCGGTCCGGATGAGCAGGCGATCGGTTCCACACTTGGAACTGAAAACCGCATTAGAATCCACTGGTTTCAATAAATTGGAATTGAAAACTGAACCGATTCCTTAGAAACCACCAATTTTAGGACGGATCGATCTAGTTCCGAGCGGTTTCCAATTTTTGTACACATCCTTAATTGACTCTACCTTTGAATGGAAAATAGTTGGATTTTCAATTTGCTCTTGCTCTAATTCTTGTTCTCCTGCCACGTGTCAAGTTCTTATTATTCTGACGTGGCGCTTCCCCTAGCCCTGTACGTCAATCGGAGTGCAACAGCTGGGCCGCGCCCATGTGGCGTGTACGGCAAAAGGAGTAGTATGGCCGCACCCGATAAAAACCCCCGAATCGACGACGACCCGTCAATTCATCGCCGATCCAAACATGTCCTCAAAGCACTCCGCCGCCGCCGCCACCGCCGCCGGCTCCATTCCCTACACTCCTCTCCCTCCTCCTCCGCCCGACGCCGCCGCCGCCGCCGCCGCCGTCGTCATCGTCCTCCCCCCTTACCCCCGCCACCGCGGCCTCCGGCTCCGGCTCCGCCGCTGCCTCTGCTTCTCCGCCGCCCTCCTCCTCACCGCCGCCGCCGCGTTCCTCCTCTTCCCCTCGGACCCCACCGTCGAGCTCGCCCGCATCAGGCTCAACCGCGTCCGGGTCGGCACGTCCCCGGGCATCACCCTCGACCTCTCCTTCAACCTCACCCTCCGGGTCCAGAACAGGGACCTGTTCTCCATGTACCTGAGGTCCTTCAACGTCTCGGTGGGCTACCGGGGGAGGGAGCTCGGGTTCGTCACGTCGGAGGGCGAGCGGATCAGGGCGCGGGGGTCGTCGTACGTGGACACCACGCTCGACTTGGACGGGCTCCAGGTCGTCCACGACGCGTTTTACCTGCTCGAGGACTTGGCCAAGGGCGTGGTGCCGTTCGACACCGACGCGAAAGTCAACGGGATGTTGGGGATTTTCTTCGTCGAGCTGCCCATCAAGGTAGTTGTGCTTCTGGACTTTGATCGTCGAATTGTAGTGTGTGTATCGAATTTGTCTTTGGAATGTGGGGTTCTGATTCGCTTTGATTTGAGTGAAATGGCAACTACTAGCGTTTGTTTCTGGGCGAAGGCGGATGATTCCATTGTTGATAGTAGTATTTGTGGATTTGAAATTTCAATGTATGGGACGATGTGTACTGAAAGAGCTTTGTCGAGAGTTTGTATGTATCTTTAAAGTGGGAAGCTTGTGAGCATCACGGTAGTGATGCACCAGACTTCGGGTGGGAAATGCTGATATGATCACCAGGGCAATGTGCATGGTAGTGGAAAAATGGTTTGATTGTTGTGGATGACAAATATTTTGGGCTGACCATGGTATCGCACTGAGATCGGGTACGCGAGGGCATCATGCGCTTTGTGAGAGAAAACGAAGTTCGATATTCAGGAGGATCCGTAGGTGTCAATCTGCTAGAGAGGCTGGAAGGCTACTCTGATGTGTTTGGGAAATGCTTATATTACATAGCTGCGTCCTGTCCTGTTTGCAAATGTATGGAGTTGGCGTATGAGATTCCACTATTGATGCACATTGATTAGCAGTCAGCGCAGATGTACTCACTCGGTCATTTGTCTGTTAGCCTACTCATCAAATAGAAGGGAAGGCTTTTGGATTATTGATGTTATCTTCTCCTGATGCTATTACTGGCATGTAGCATTTTGTGGACTCGGAGATTTGTTTAAGAGATATTTAGCATTTCCCAGTACGCGAGCTGGCTTCTTTCTTGTGATGTGTAATAGTCTCGGACTTTTACTTTATTGTTTCTTTTATGGCTAATGTAGTCAATAACTTGTCTGCTTTGGTCATTGCACTTTGTCTTTCTGCAACGTGCACTTCTTGATTGAACTATGATAACCACTTCTTGATTGAGTTTGTGGCTCTGTTTCTGGTTTTGTGCTACAAATTGGCGACCTTTGCTGGCCTAAAAATCCTGTCATCCATGAGGCATGCTGTTCGTTCCTTTACAAATAAAACAAATGATGGTAATATCAACATATAAAGTTCTCATATGCATCGCTGTACTACTCATAGCTATGTGGTTGAATGGTGCAAAAAAAACCATTCTCCGGTGAGTGCTGAGTCTTAATTATCTTTTCCATGGCTTCAATGGAGCATGCCATCTGCAATGTGACTTATAATTATGGTCACTTGTCTTCTACTGAAATGTGCATGGCTTTCTAATTGATTTTATCTTGAATTTTTTTCTCTTAAAATGTGTGTCAGGCGAGGGTATCTTGTGAGGTATCTGTTAATGTCAAGAGCCAGACTATTGCCCATCAAAACTGCTCTCCTGAGGTGAGAAATTCTGCAATTTGATGTCGATTTTACGTGTAATATCTTTTTATGGATGAGTAATGTGTGGTTTTTGAGTGATCTACCAGTATTGGCTCCTCAAAATGCCTTGTATTTGCGTGCTTAAACCAGTTGTTGGTTTAAGGATTCAGAGAGAGAGAGAATGCTCAAACCAGTTGTTGGTTTAAGGATTGTGAGAGAGAGAGAGGGAGGGAGGCAAGGATTCTCCAATTAGGATCCATACTAGATGGTCATGAATTATTGATTGGCATGTTCACATGTGGTTTAGGTGGACTCCTTTTATCTGTTTTCTCCAATTAGGATACTGGATGTTGCTCCCACACCCTTCCAACTTAAATCCATACTAGATGGTCATGACTTCTTGATCTGCATGTTCACATGTGGTGTGATTTGCTTGAATAAGTTGTGCCAATTGAGGTGGACTCCTTGTATCTGTTTTATAGTAATGACCGAGAGCTTCCAGGGTTATGTATGGTCGGACTAATTTGTGATGTCCAACTGCAATAGTTATACCTTGTTGACCTGTTGGACATGGATACTGGGCAGTGATGTGTAAGATTTGGGAATGTTGTGTAGGACCTAAGGTTCACTCAAGAATGCAATGACCGTATAGTTTCGGTTATTAGTTGTATATAGGAATAGGCCTATATACTGTTGTGTAGCTAACAGATAAACTGCTGCCTAAACTGAATGATATTTTTTTCTTCTCCTTTTCTTTCTTTGCTAGGAGCTCTTTCATCCCTCGCCGGTGACGAGTTGATTGTCAACTAGTCTCTCCTCAGCGAACGTCTCTTGGATATCTTTGCATTACACCAGTACATAGTTTTACAGATTTTGGTTATTTCTACCAGCAGATCGGTGGAAAATTCTCAATGGCTATGATTATTTGCGTCTGAGGAGAAAGTACGGGCAGTCAATACTTTTCTAATATTAAATGCTTGCAGTGATTGCAGAAGGCTTTCATCTCCGGACTCCAAAATGTTTGCACTGGGGATAAAGCCTGGTCTTCGTCGCTGTATGTAGATTGAATGCATTTTTCAGCGGCCACTGATTTATAGGTTCAGTATGCAAATGATGACTTGTACAATATGAGATACAAAACTTTATAGAGCAGCAGGACCTATAACTCTGTGTATATACAAAATGGATATCCTTTTTCTTCTTGTAGATACAAGTTTTTCAAATACAGAATGTCGTTGATGTTTCTCTTGAACTGGAATTCCAATGTCTTTAATCTTGCTGAACCAACTACAAATTTGTTCTTTTTATTTTTTGTTGATAATGACGTAGGGTTTTTGCCTGTGAGAGCACCTCAATCCCATCGAGTTTCGGTAGTTCTCCCATCCCACTGCAAATGGATAGCTACAAAGGTAATAGATTTTTCAGGATCGTCTTAAGAAAATTGCCTTTGCCAGGATTTGAACTTATGACTATGCTTCGCAAAGCATAGTCCACCTTGGTTAAGCCCTTGGATTGGACCGTTGACATCAATTAACAGTGTCGTTTATTGTTACAGATGATGAACTTTGATAATGATGGGTGTGCTGATGATTTACCAAATTATTATGTTAGTTGATATTCAGAGTCTTAGTAGATATTGAGTACGATTTTTTATCCACTCGCTGTTTGTCGGACGATCTAATACACAGACTCTGGATATTGGTTTTCAAATATCGAAGGTTGCACCAAGGAATCTGGGCGACCAATATCGTTAGATGTTCATACTCTCCTCATTTTTCTGGTAAATAGAATTTCTGGCGCTTCCATCCAAAATGATTCTGTGTTTACGGCTCTATATGCCATTTTCCTCTCATGAAAAGGGTTGACAGTTTGGAAACAAAGGTTGTAAGAAAGAGCAAACGGAGGTTGTAAGTATAGAAGTCAAAATGACGACTTGCCTCCAAGCTCCTGCTGTTTAGATTGTTAGAAAGGACAAAAGTTGGAAGTATAGAGTTTCTGCACAAACACCCTTCTATGTTCTTTTACGACTAGTTTCTGTACAATTTCTGTTCTGCCGTACCACGCCATACTTGGCTCGGCATGACAGTGCTTCCACTGAGGGGAACCGCTGTGATGCGCCGGCGAGTCTCGCACACAGACATGCCACTCCTGGACTCTCTGATTTAAAACCCGGCTTGTCGTATCTTATGTTGTTCTCAGTTTGGAGCTATCAGACAGCAGAATTTGCGAAGGGGCTGATATTCTTCGTTACTTCTTTTCCCGGGGGACAGTGGGACTGTGACCCGACAAAAGGAACTAGATGGATTTTCGAGAAGTTACTCACCTAATCACACGCATGCATTCGAAACACAGTGGCTTGCCCGTATCACCCATTTTTCATTTCTAAAACTGAAAACTGGAAGGACAAAAGCATCACAATTCACAGACAGAAAGGCTTGACATGCCTTAATTTTCACCTTTCCTCTTTTCCCAAGTAGCTAGCTATAGTTTGTACATATCTTCTGGTCATTTTCTCACCATCCCACCACCCCACACGTACTCAGTGTGGTGGTGCCTACACCGGAAAGAACCAGGGTGCCGCGTTGGCGAGCACACACATCTCCTCTTTGACCCGAGCCCATCAACCCCAGCCGCGGCTGTTGCTGTTGCTGTTGCTGCTGCTGCTGCTGCAGCAGGCACGTGGTCTTCTCCAGTCGCTCTGAGAGCATGCACTGGGTACCGCCTTCGTAACACCGATGACAGGTCGTTCAGGCTGAGCAAAGGGTCTCCTGGATGGCACATGATTGAAATATTAGGTGAACCCCCTTCCTCCCTTGTTCTCTCTCTCTCTCTCTGATGCTCGTTCTACAACTTTGTAGATGTTCTAGCCTATTAGCGGAGTCTGAGGTTGAGGTGGATCAATATATAGAAAGTCCAGTCACAACGGAATAAAGCTGAAAGGGAAGGCAAGTGGCCCCTTTTGATGCGACTCGTGACAAAAAACGTTTGGCTTTCTGAAGTGAGAGTGAGGTGTCTCTTCAAAAGCAAAAACTGCCCATGGCCGTCCCTCTCAATGGCCTAATACGATAACACAAAGTTCATGCTAATCAGAGGCTGTTTTCTGATTACACTTTTGACTCATGTATTGAATCCTTCCATCTACTTCCATTTGTTTCTTGCAAAATCACTCTTGTACTGAGTATTTCCATAGCAACCCTCCCAAGGTAGGTTTTCTAGGGCCGCGAGTTCGGGACAATCTCGCGCAGTACAGCACATCGACGAACATCAAACTGAAACCTCACATCGCAGCCTTCTCGTCCGGAATTTGGGTCACGTTTGTACTCGTACATCAAGGAGTGAAGGCAAAACCAATCTTGTAGTCCATATAAAGTTAAGATAGGATATGAAATCATCAAAACTCCGTCGGTGCTATTCGGGGCTATAAATGTTTGTATGATCAAATGAAATTGCATTCAATCAATGAGACAACAAGTACAGTTTTATGCGCAACCCCACTTTTGTTGTTTTCGTTAGTTTCAGGAAAATTCGGCATCAATTGACCTGGTGGCACATGGCCAGTGGAGTTTCGAGGTGGCAAGTCGGTAGAGGTGGTACTGGACATGACGCCAACGGTCGGGCAACATTTGGCAATTGGATGGCAAAGTTTCGGTTTCTTTTTCAATCTTTCTGCCTTTCAAGCTAAGAATGGTGACTGAGGAGTGAGGACACCGAACACGAATCTGTCCTGATGATAATGGAGACGGGAAAAGTTGGAAATTATTGTGATTTTGATGTTTCCAGGAAGTGTTTGGACAAAGGGATCTTCCTACGAAAACACGTGTGGAGAAAAGGGAGTCATTGGTTCAAGGAAAGTGACAAAGTGGTGCTGATGCTTTTCCTAGTCAGATCCTACCTCACTTCTTTGTTTCTTCTTCTTTCGATCCATCAAAGTGAAGAGCGTGTGCACAAAGTCACTTCTTTATTTCTTCTTGTTTGATAGTTGAAGTTAGCTTAGGGTCCACGTTCTTTCTTGGCGTATCGTTTGTCTTCATGGTTTAATTGTATCGAGATTGTTAACACGTGTCCTGGCAGATTAAGCTTTTAGGAAAGACGGTTTCTCCATGATAAACAGAAAGCTGAAGTTGACGGCGACGTGCAGATGTGCTGCTACTGTATTGGCTCCGACTTATGAGATTGACGACGACGACGATGACCGCTAGAGGAAGAGAACGATTGGTGGTGCTTTCGGAAGTGTTTGCACTGACGCTATGCCAATGATGTTAGATCTTATCAGGAAAACGGTTCGTCTAACAAATAGCGAGAGAGGAGGAGGAGAGAAATTTCTACTAAAGAATACATCTTCATTCGGAAAACCTCACGGTCAATGATCTTCAAATCGTGTGCAAATCAACTTGCGATCGCGACAGAATAGTCGGCGAAATTTTAGCATCTGAAGTAAATCACTGCACATGACCTAATCTGCTCAAACAAAATCATCACATCGTTCTACTACTGTTTTTCTCTCGACAGTCAAAAACTATCTTCTTTCGGATTTGTTATGTTGCGACTTGCGAGGGATCCCCTTCCTGGCAATGTATTCATCCCACACTTCCACAGAGGCAACCGATATGTACAACTTGGAAGATGCTAATGTTGGCTCTTCAGATGATACGTACAGTTCATGCTACCAATGCAGGCCAAAGCTTCCGGCTTGCATTAGCGGGTGAGCAAAATAGGCAAACAAAGTCAATGCTGTGATCGATAGGTATGGCAATCGGAGAAACTCCTTGTAGTAATCTTTCGGCAACTTCTGACGGCCTTCAATAATTGCCACGAAGGGAACGGTGCTCGTCCGGCTCTTCACAGCCTCAAAAGCCTCTCCATATCGGACGGCTAGTCTCCTATCTCCGTTCCAAGCGCCAAAGAGATGATGTCCAATTAAGCCGACAGATGCGGCCAAGGCCACGGAGTTGCCGATCCATAACGTGTGAGCCAGGCACCACATGACCTGTCCAACCATCTGGAGTGAAGAATATGTCATAAGTAAGCTCTTTTTCACCGTTTTATTCACTTAAACTATTGCTTATTGGAGAGAGGGCGTGGGCATGTCACAAATCATTCTTTCAAGGAACTAGTCTCCCTCCTTTTTCACGAGAAATATTTAGAAGTCTACAAGAGTACAAAGAAATTTTCAAGACCAGGTGCCAACATTGCCTCAAAGTCCAAATACATAAATTCTCGAGTAAGCAACTTGCTCAAGCCAGGCCACTAATTAATGGAACCTTCTCAGGGAAAAGCTCTCAACCAATTACAGCTGGTTTTATCGTGCCTCGTGGGCACCTACGCTTCCAATTATTTATAACTGTCAAATACATGTGGTTCCTCTTCAAATTCACTTTATTTAGGGAAAATTCTAGAACAACATCCATTTTTTACTTTTAAGTAGGGATTCGATGCATGAGCTCAAACCTCCTTCGAGTGGGAACATAAGGAGAGAGCAGATTGCAACAGGTTCCACCTAATTCTTATATCACTAAACTGTCTTCAAACAACTTTCCATCCTGGGTATGGCAATGTGGATTGTGAACATAAAAGTACGATGTAATTCATACCTGTGGGTGCCTGGTGATTCGCATGATTCCTGTCTCCCAAAGATGCATCTTGGGTTTATCAACTGCTGCCACCTCTAGTAGGTTAAAGGTAGAAGGATAGAGGAAGAAAAAAGAGACAAAATTTGCGAACCACACAAGTTGATGTACTCCAGGAGCACCCTGGAGCTGCCATAACTGTACTCCATTGTATCTATGATTGATGAAGTAGACCTAAATCACGAAAAGTCAGAGTAGATTCAATAAAAAGAACCCCCATCAATCTGTGGAACATATTATGCAAACATGAGAAGTGAAATTTGATACAATGCACCGACATAAAATTAAATGACAGACTAGCAGAAGACTTGTGTACTGTCCACCTGTAAAGTAAGAAACTTACCACAGTGCTAACAGCTAATGGAAGAGATGTGCCTGCAAACAACACCCTGTAGGCCCGTTCACCCATGACTTTTTCTCCAGAATCCCTAAGACTAGCCAATCCACTATGCACCACAGCAAAAATGAGAGTGAGCAATAACATTACAACCTGCAGAAGAACAGTTAAGATCACTTTCCTGTTTTCAAGATCCTACTCCAATGGCATTTGGCATAAAGCAGGCATTGGCAGCAAAATTGGAAGGGTAAGAGAAGCCATTCATTACAAAACTTGAGCACCTGAAACAACATTGGAAGGGCAATCTAATGTAGCAACATGCAAACACAGCTAGCACTTGACTAGTGTTAAATATGTCTTGAATTTATGTACTCGGTCCGGTTTATGATCCGACCCGACATATTTTTTTGTGCGATCCGAAAGTGGAAAGAAAATTGAGATTTTGTTCGCTTGCTGCGGGTTGGGTTTTGGGAGTTTTTATACTGCGGCTAGGGTTTTCTCATTGTTGTACAAAGAGAATTTATTTCAGAGAGTTTTGGTGAGCCGTGAGGTTTTGTCGTTATTTTCGACTTCTGAAATTTGTACTCTCGTTTGATTATAGTGGAATCTGTCTTGTCTCGCCCGTGGACGTAGATCACTTCGTGATCGAACCACGTAAATCCTCGTGTTCTGTCTCTTGATTTCCGCATCTGTTTCAACAACTAGAGATAAAGGTCTACAGAGGAAGCAGAACTTTTTGGCATGTCAATCAACCTCCACTTCCTCCTTTTTCCAACTCTTTCTCAAGGATTTAGATTCTGTCATTTTAGGAGACTAAAGGAAGATGAGTGGTTGAAATGCATTTCGTAAATGTTGTTTCATAATCTTATAAAGGTAAATTGTGTCATGCGATTGAAAGGAACCAAATCTCTCTCTTAGTTAGCCAATCCCTTCACTTCCTTGTCACTTACCAAACTGTGGATACTTTTGATAGGATGGACAACCCATGCACCACACTATTTATATCCGATGTAGTGCTCTAATCACGGAGACAAAATTCATCTCCTTGACTCCAGATTCACCAACAAAATCACAAAATAGAGATCATCATTCCACGAGTTACAGCATCTATCTGAGCAAAGGTTCCATCTCTTTGGTCGTCAAGTTCTCAACCGTACGAAACAATCAAAGAAGTATCAACTCCATAATTCTCGCATTGAAGACGGAAACTCGTGCTTTGCTCTTACATCTTCGGTAAATCCAACTTCCATGTTCTCTGAAGACATATACTCTCACTTGATCACATAGATCCAAATCTATTGCCCAATTAAGCAAACATGCCTTTTTCCATTCAGGCCCACATCTACTCATGATCTCAAGCCACAACATATCTGGAGCTAACAAACTCAATCCTAACCTTTAACTCCAGAGCTTCACTTCACATTCATATCATAAGTACCCACCAACCAAGAATTAACCGAAAGTTAAAAAAAGAAAAACAATACCTCGGGGCTATCTGAGAGCCCAGAAACAGAGTCGATGAAGGCCTTGCCGAGTCCCAACCCTGAAGGAGAACCATCAAGCCAGGCCACATTCAGAATGAACAGAACAACTCCCAGAACCACCGAAAAGTACACCCACGACACGATCTTTTGCTCTCCGATGTCAAACACCGCCGAGTCCTCCCCAACCAAAGGCGAGCTCGAAGAAGAAGCCTCTTTCGTGTCGCTGTCCCTGATAGAAGTCCGAACAAGAACGTTCCCGGGAAGCCGGGATACTTTCGACGGGACTGGCGTCGGGTCAAGGAGGAATCTTGAGCTGGTGGGTCGGTTTGGTTTGGGAAGCAGACGAGAGGTGGGCCGAAAAGGGAGCGTCTTGTGGGAAATTGGGTTCGAGAGCACAAAAGAACCTGACATCTCTCTCTCTCTCTCTCGCCGACCCCGACACGCTCACACACAATCACAGAATCGAGAGGGGCCGTGTACTGTGATGAAACTGGAGGGAGGTGATTTATAGCTGCATCGGTGAGGGCGGAGACATCAGAGGATGTTGGCGAGTGAATCACGGCAGAAGCTGAAGAAGAATCTTGGGGGGAGTCTGGAGGTGGGATGCTTTTGGGTTTGAGGATTTTGGAGTTTTGTTTGGCTGTGTGGAGGCAAAAGCAAATGGGATGTTAGGCATTTGCACTGCACTGGAACTGAAATGGTTTCAGCGTGACGCGTCCACAGCACCACCCAATTTCCAAATTCCAATCATGGCGCATTCCATTGGTTTGCAGATGAGAGTTGGTGGGCTGGGTTGGGTGTCCTTTCCTTCTTCAGCCCACCAATCTTTCGGCCTTTCCACTTCGTGTAGTTCTCTGGTTCAACTAGCAAGTTTTGAGTTCGAATTGAGCCGAAGCTCAAAAACTAGAAGTAAGCGGTTTCAAGTTTCTTTCAGAATTCACCTGAAACCTAAAACCTACCCTTGGATATAAGTTTCTCATTTTTAAAACTTAGAACCTACCCGCCGGAACGTGGAATTTACCGTGTTACAGGTTCCAAGATCAGTTTCAAAGTCTATCTAGGTTTCACCTTTATTATTAATTGAATAATTGTAGTGAATCATCACCTTTAATAACCACCACTTGTTGCTACAATCCACTAACTGTAACTTATATTTAGACACACGCAGAATATGAAACATTAATGAGTCATAAAATGAAAGTTCAAACTAGTGGTTCCAGTTTATATACTCATAAACTAATACCATGAAACATCATGGGATCACACGAAGACATAGACTAAGAAAAACACACAACTTGTTTAAGGTTTTAGGTTTCAAGTTTCAGGTTCCACCTACTTAGAACCTAAAACCTACCTGTCGAAATAAATTTCCCAATTTCTGGAACCTGGAACCTATTTTGCATACCTTGAAACCTGTAACCTACAAGTTTCCATCGGTCAAGTTCTTAGGTTTTAGGTTCTACTTTGAAACCATGCTCACTCCTATAAAAAAACTTGACAATGCATGTTCATAATATAGATCCAAATTTGAGCTCGAGCATGAGTAGGTGCTCGAATTTGATTGACTGATCCACTCGAATGGAGTTGAGCTCAAATTCATAGAAAAGGCATTCGAGTTGAGCTTGAGCTGGCAAAATAAAGCTCGATTGAGCTCGAATCAAGTGTCGAGCCTTGAATATTTAAATTGAGTTGGGCTCAAATGTTGAACTATGAGCCTGTTTGGTTTGGTTGTGGGGGAATGTTTTTGGGAAAATGCACAACCCTTTCGGCCAAAGGGGTTTTTTCGATATGCAAGTAGTGTTTGATAAAATATATTTTAAAAACACACTGAGATGTAACTTTGACTTAAATGCTGTCTTGTAAAAACCACATTTTGTAAAGGACTTTTTCTAATTTTGAAAAAAAAAATTAAGTCTCAAACTATTTCCGATGGAGCTTAGTTGCCAGCATGCCAAAACGGCCGCCAACCAACCTCTAGATCTGGCCACTGGCAAGCCTCGCTTGGTGTCGTGCAGTCCAAGTGACATTGCGCGATTGCCTTGGGTACCCTCAACCTAGGGGACGGCCGCTTAGGTTCTTGCAACCTCAGGTGGCATTGCCTGGGGTCCCGCATTGACTAGGTTCCCACTACTGAGGCAGCATCACTTGGATCGCTTGGGTCGTGTGACCCCAGGCGGCCGCCTAAAGTCGCGGGAATGATGCCACCGGAGTTGCACAACCCCTCCAGCGGCGGTTGCTGGCCTTCTTCTAGCTCCAGTCACGCAAACCATGGGAAGATGTACAATACCAATGATCAATTATCAATGAACAATGCCAAGACTTTGTATCCTCATAGTGCTACTTTTCAAATGACCTTCGAACTTGCTTTGGGTTAAAGGCCTTTAAAGGCATTTGGAAATGCAATTGCATTTCTCCAAAATTGAGCAAAAAATGAACCCAAGGTCATTTGTATTTGACCAATGGGCTTTGGGACTATGGACTTTAGAGTCCCAAAGCCTATTTGCAATGCTAAACCGAACAGACCCATATATGTCCGAGCACACATCCCCGGGCTGTCGTTTTCGTGTTCGACTCAGTTTAGCAGGCCGCGGAAGAAAAAGGAAAACAGAGGACGGCAAAAATTTGTCTATGCTCGCGACGCGTTTCGTTCCTTCGAATCCACCCTCTTCTTTCTCAGAAAATTCAGACTTTCGCTCGACGTGTCCCCGAGAAAAATGCGCCATTGAATATAAAAAGCAACAAGCAAAGTTGAAGATTGCCACGTACCACCAACTCATTCTTCGCTCGCATTCTCGCTCACGACTGACCCACTCCTCGACATTGATTATATATTTTCTCTCAGTTCTGGTCTTTTCTCCGTGTTCTCTTCCTATCTCTCTCCTGCGTATGTGGTTTCTGCATCAACACGATCTATTCGAAGACAACTCCGATGAGACCGCACAATGTCCTTGTCCGAACCACCGCCTTCATGTCGTCGCTGATGATGATCTTGCAGCTGGGTCACGGGCAGAGCGTGGCTCCTTCGCCTTCACCGAAGGGTCCTTCCAGTGACGGTGCGTTTGATTTGTGGATGATTTTCACGCTTGTCTTTGATCTCGTATGATGAAAGATTCAACATGTCCTCTCCTACTACTGAATGCAGGGAAAGCGATCGATCAAGGAGTAGCTTACATTCTTCTTCTGGTGGCACTGGCGATCACATATCTCTTCCATTGACTCTGGCTCTTCTTCACGATCTGTTCATCATGCGTAATCTGACGCTTCTTTATAGGTTTATTCTATTTGCTTGCTTGGAGAGATTTTGCACTTAGCACCTGCATGTGTAATGACAGGAAATTCGAATGAGCATTTTTGTAAAAATAGTATTTTTCTCATTATTATAGTGATGATGATTATTATTATCATCATAGTAGTACAAATGAAAAGAACTTTTACTTTTATGATTTTCGTTTTGAGAAATCATGATTTGCTATTTGATCTTGACTCGACCCGACAATGCAATCCTCAATGCTCGAGCTTGATTCGATGATGCATTTCGTAAGGCTGAGCTCGACTCTGCTCCCCTCGATTATTAAAAATAAATTGTAGGTCGAGCTCAGGTCAAACTAAATATTAGAAAGATACAATGAAATTGAGCAGCAATGTCAAGTAGGTGTCTAAAAAGTAACTGAAATATGTACTAATTTAAGTTGAGTCGTGTTTTAGAGCCGGAGTAAAATACTATTTCATAATTTCATAGAATTGCAAGATGAAGCAACACAAAGACTTAAAAAAAGGGGTTAATACCACCAAAAACCCTAAACTGGTATGTGTGTGATAATTTTATTTCAAATTTTTTTTTTACCACCAAAAACCCCAAACTGGTACATATGTGACAATTTTACCCCAAACTTTTTTTTAGCACAAAAAATCCCAAACTAGTACACTTGTGACAATTTTAGTCTAAACTGGTAAACCCGTGACAAATTTACCATAAACTATTTTTTTGACCATAAAAAACCCCAAACTGGTATACTTGTGACAATTTTATCTCGAACTAATAATTTTTTAATATTATTTTTTTATTTTTTCAAAAAAAAAATTTTCTTTTCTTTTCTTCATCTTTAACCTTTGGCCGGTCGCCGGATCGGCGATCGGCCAAAGGCGAAAGCCGGCGAGGTCAGCCTCGTCGGCCGCTGGTGAGGCTTGACCTCGCCAGCGCGAGCGAGGGTTGCCCTTGCCTAACTCAGTTGAGGGCTACCCTCGCTGGATCTAGCAAGGACGGCCCTCGCCGGCGTCGGGTGAGGGCTTTCCTCGCCCGCCCAGGCGAGGTCGACCCTCGCTGGCATCGGCAAGGGCCACCCTCGCCCGACTCAAGCGAGGGCTGCCCTTGTTGGATCTGGCGAAGGCGGCCCTCACCTGAGTCGGGCGAGGGCCGACCTTGCCTGGGTGGGTAAGGACAGCCCTCGCCCAACGTCGGCGAGGGTTGACCTCGCCTAGGCGGGGAAGGAAAGCCCTCGCCCGACACCGACGAGGGTCGCCCGACACCGGCGAGGGCCGCTCTCGCCGGATCCATCGAGGGCAGCCCTCGCCTAAGTCGGGCAAGGGTTGTCCTCGCCTGAGTTGGGCAAGGGCTGTCCTCGCCCGACTCAGGCAAGGGTTGCCCTCGCCCGACTCAGGCAAGGGTTGCCCTCGCCCGCCCAAGCGAGGGTTGGCCTTGCCCGACGCCGGCGAGGACAACCCTTGCCCGACGTAGCTGAGGGTCGCCCGACGCAGGCAAGGGCAGCCCTCACCCGATGCCGGCGAGGGCGGCCCTTGCCAGCAGCTGGCAGGGTCGACCTCACTAGCTTTCGCCTCTGGCCGGTCGCTGGACTGGCGACCGGCCAGAGGTTGAAGATGAAGAAAAAAAAACAAAAAATAAAAAATATTAAAAAATAATAATATTAAAATTTTAGTTCATGGTAAAATTGTCACATGTGTACCAGTTTGGGATTTTTTGTGATATGTTCAGGGCAAAATTGTCATAAGTGTACTAGTTTGGGGTATGTTCAGGGCAAATTTATCACAAGTATACCAGTTTGAGGTTTTTTTGGGTATGTTCGGGGTAAAATTGTCACAGGTATACTAATTTAGAGTTTTTTATGGTAAAAAAAAAGTTCGGGGTAAAATTATCACACGTGTACCAGTTTAAGGTTTTTAGTGTTATTAACCTTAAAAAAAAAGGACAACTCAAATCCCCTAAAAGGCACCAATTTATAGTGAGTTACAGCTTGCACTCAATCTAGATCTAGACAAAAAAAGTTGTTACTACGATCAAGAAACTTTCCTTAGCTAGGTATTTCATTATGTTCCGCTGATGTTGCTTGGAGCTCCGTAGACATTCCATCTAATTATGAGTTTCCACAAAACAGATAAAAATCCTTGGAACTTTGTGAAGAGATGGCCCTAGAAATTGCAGAAATTGAACGGCTCCTTAGAGAATACAGAAGACAAAAGGATAGCGATAGTTCGGACAGTTCTAATAACAACAATACTGAAGAGCCCATCCACAAGTACGATCTCTGAAGACGTAGAAAAGCGTGTTGGAAAAAAGTGGTCTGTTGTCGGAAAAACATAGTAGCAAATGTACTGTATCAGGATATTGTAGCGGTATTGTAGCAAATTGAAAAACCTTCTATCAGTGTCTTAATGAGCCTATTAGTAGTCTGTCAGAACCTTATTCGTCAATAATGAATCTGTCAGTCATCTAAGTTAGTAGTCATTTGAGTCAATAGTCCTAAAAGTTTATGCATGATGAGTCCGTGGGTAATTATTTGTGATTTCTAGAACTACAAACATTGCCTTATATAGGCACAAACGATTGCACAAGCGATCAATTATTGATACCAATAATTGATCGCTTGTGCAATCGTTTGTGCCTATATAAGGCAATGCTTATAATATTTGAAGGCAAGATCTGCTCCTCAGAAAAGCCTTGAGAAATAAAACTTATGTACATTATGAGTCCTTAAGTTTGTACCTTTTTACCTTGTATGATTCTTTAAACAAACGTATGTGCACTGATTAGTCCTAGTAGTATGCTGTGCGCTTGCCATGATTTGGAATTTGTGCATCAGAATTCTGCCACTATAAAGCAGTTTTAAGGTGCTAATCAAAATTCAAAAAGAGGTTTGGTGACTAAAAGATGGTTCCTTTTATAAAGGCATGAAGAGCCGTTTGTGTGTGGGATATTATACCTGCCACAAGCTTTATTTTCATTTTCCCTAACTGGCATCTTAGGACCTGTTTACTGATATCAAAGCATCAACTTTTCTCACAAGAAGGGACCAACTTTAGCTTGGATCCTAATTATGGCCTAAACATTTTTTTGTCTTACAAATAAACACCAATGATTAGGATGTGCAAAAGAATCGGAAATTGCCTGGACCACCCAAAACCGGACCAAATTGGCCCAGAACCGGCGATTCTTGGTGCTAGGTGTGAAAATCGCCACCCGCCCACTCGGATCGGACCGATCCATATTTACTTATATATAATTTTTGTCTTTAAAAATTAAAAAACCCTAAACTCTCTCTCTCTCTCTCATCCTCCCCATGTCATGTCTTTTCATGTCACTTCTTTTCACATTCCCTTCAAACTCTCACACTCCCCAATATATGCTCACTCTCTCTCTCTAGAGATGCATATCTTTTCCCCACCTCTTGCTCTCCCTCTCTCCCCTCATCCTCCACCGCCATGCCTCCACTCCCGCTCCGCCTTGTCGTCCAATACTCATCCTTGCCCCTCATCTTGACCTCTCCCACCTCTGCTCCACGTCACCGAACACTTGTGCCCACTCTTCCTCACCTCTCACTCTCCCTCTCTCCCCTCAGCCTCCAACACTATGCCTCCACTCCCCTTCCATCTCGTCGTCACGGTACTCATCCTTGCCTCTCGTCTCGCCATCTCCCACCTTTGCTCCATCCCACTTGACAACATGTGCCCACCCTTATTCTTGCGACCTAAAATTTTCCTCAGGTTAATAGATTATTAAGGCTAAGCTTAACTCGGGCTCTCCCAAACCTTACCAATTCGTAACTCAGGATTTAAGTTTTTAACATACAAAAGTTATCATACTTGGAGTCGCCACTAATCTATTTGTAGTAGGTCGATTAGAAATCTAAACAAAACATAGGGAGATATATTTTATTTCTACGAACCAGAGATTCTAAGTTCGGGGATTTGGTTACGCTAGATCTAGTCTAACGCCATTTCGGTACCTTTTCTTTTCAAAAAATGTTTATGCATGCAATCTGAATCCATTTTATTACCTAATCACTAACATGTGAGGTGTTCATGCGGGTACGCAAACCATCAAAGTAACACCCAATAATCAAAACATTAAATAAATTGCAAGATTGGGAAAATTACTTACCTCGAAGCAACGTAAGCATCTGCATTGTTAGCTAGAAAATCACATCGACAATCCTAATATGATTTCTAATTAACAAGCAATTCACTCAATATTTTTTAGGATTTTCACTTATTTAAATGAGAGCTAACCTATATGTAATGACGTGCAAAAATTAACATGCGATTAATGCAGCCTAACGTGCAAACTATATGACACGCAACAATATGACCTATTTCTAATGACGGGCAAATGATTTATTTTTGGTATTTTTATGAAATTCGAAATTAAAAATGCCAATTATCTAAGCATGCAATTTTAAACTAAAGAAAGCAAATTAACCTATGCTAGAACACTCTTTTTGGTATTTTTTTTATCGAAATTCGAAATTAAAATCAACCCGAAATGAACTATCAAGGTTAGAATAATATCTAATTAAACTAGGAAACAAATTACCCTAATTCCTATTTTAAATTAGAAATTATCTTATCTTTTTAGCAAATCTTGGTTGTCCTATTCTATTCAAAAAAATGTTATCTAGATATATTCTAAACATGCAACATTATCTTCTAAAAAATCAATTCAAATTGCATCTAATCTTTTTGGTTTTTTCTTTTAAAGAAAAAAAATCAAATAAGAGATAAACATCACCATCAAATCAATATCCACACAATTCGCAAAATTTTTCTTATCAAATTTAAATGAGGCAAAGAAATCAAACTAACGGTCATATCTATAGGGTTATAGATATCGACGGAAAGTTGATCATTTAAATTTGGAAAGCAAATACAATCTATTATCGTGTCCAAGTGATTATGGACAAGTTAACGATTTTCCGTATCGCCGCGTATCGTACCTTAGAGATAAGGTCGGATAGTCGTCCAGATACGTCGCTAAATTAGGCAAAATTCCTAACTTTAAGTGTTTCAAATATTGCGAATATCGCAAATATTATCCTAAAATTTAGCAATCCATCAAAGAATATCCACGAAATATTCAAAACCGAAAACTTAAGAAATTAAATATTTTGGAAAATATTCGGATAATGATCTTACCTAATTTGCGAATATCTTCCGAATTCGAACTCGGTTTCGGATTGAGGCTTGCGGATCGGAACGGTGTGACCGGAGGCAATGGACTGGCAGTGACGATGGCGATGTCGCTCGCGGTGATGCTTCGTTGGGCAAGAACTCGTCGAATGTTGTGTTGCATGGGAACGTTGCAGGAGTTCCGCTGGTACACCCGATGTCCCTATGGGGACTCACTTGAGCGATTGGCACACGTCGAAGGAATCGTAGGCGGACTAGCAGGACTATTGCCGATCTCCGAAGGAATCTGTTGGACTATCAAAGAAAGCACCAGAGAGCTTCACGTTTTCCTCTCGAAAAGAAAGAAAAAAGGGCAGAGCTTTGTTAATTCTCTAATAAATTATGATCTTCCTCCCCTTTAAACCATGAAATCATCTCTCTCATCTGTAGCCGTCCCCCATCAATGTGGCCAAGTATTCAATATATGTGGCCTCTTGGAGCAAGAAATTATCCCACGGCATTCAAGGTGACAACGAGGAAGAGCAGCATCGCCGAGGATAAACTGCAGAGTACTTTGGGCGTTGCGGAACGGCAGTGGCAGTCGGGCACGGTGGAGGGGCAGCGCGGACGCGGCGGATGCACCCGTGCGCAGCCGACTCTCTCTCTTGCTCCTTACTCTTACTCTCACTCACGTGTCTCTCAAAAATTGTGTTCTGAAAATTGTGAGAGTCCCCCCACTTTTGTCCACGAACACCCTTTTATAGGTGAGGGGACGAAGGCTATCTAGGAAAGAGGCCAGATCTTATTTTCTATTGTGTGCACTTTTGGAATTTCTGTTTTATTCTTTCCTCCCCTTTCGTGCACAATCCACCGAATCCTCCTCTTCCTTGCAATGTTTTATTGCTTATTTTAATGTAAATGAATATAAGTTGCTTTGAATATGGCTCAGAATAAGCCTTTATCACCCCACTGCAGATATCTTCGCAATATATGGCCCCAATCACTTTGCAAAAAGTCCTGTCTTATAGAAAAAATCAAATATATCAAATTTGGTTGAGAATAAATGTACGAGACATTGCTTTGTGACAGAAAACCTTCGCTTGAATTATCACACGTGTAACACCTGTGAATTTTCGTCATGGGCTTGGTTCAATTAATTTCATTTAAGCTCAGAACCATTTGCTCGAGTCCATATGCCGTCGGTCCGATAGATATGCAAATTATATGGGCCTAATTAACTATTAATGAAATGCTCCTAATATCTATATGCAATTTAACGAATATTTTTTGTTAGGTATCGGGACCGACTCCTAATTTTCCTATGCAATATGTACCTAAATGGATCAATAAAATTTAGGTGTCAACACTTACCCTCCTTTTCTATCCCTCCTTACCTTTTCTCCGCCTCCCCTGACCGATTTTATGGACCCACTTGGGAACCTGATCAAACCGATTCCCATTTTGTGAAACTAGCCGTTAGTGGATAGTTCCTAGTTTTAGAGTGGAAGTTGCCAATCCTGGAACCGATCACTTCTATCAACAATCCCAACAAAAGTAGAAAATGATCTAAAATGACAGTGTAATGGGCCAACTTGGTTGTGATTTTCTCGATTTGGGCCAAAAACGACCTGGCTCACGTCATGTTGGATTGGGCTTCTGGTAGAATGCATCACTTACAAAGCAATCCCAACTTTGCCCAGAAGTCCCAGCACTACAATAGGCCCAGGAATTTGCAGCTTTTTTTATTGGTCCGGCAATGTTTTTTTTTTTGGTAAGGTTGGTCCGGCAATGTTTAACTTGAAATCCTTCAAAGAACCCAAAAACTAGAAAAAAATAAAAATTACAGACATTGGTATTAGGGCTACCTAATTTTAGCTGGACCCACCACTTAAAAGTCATTATATAATCAATCCCGCTGACATCTGATTACATTTATGCACCGTCCGTTTCATTTGAAAATTTTGCATCGCCAATTCTTATAAAGATATCATTTCATAATAAATGATTCTACGATTATCAAATTTTTCATTGCTGGAAAAACTTGATTTCAATAACATCGTGATCTCAGTGATTATGATGCTCCTGCAAGATCGAGACTAACATATATCTTGATGTGGGTCGACATCGCAGCATGTGATGCCAGCTAACTCGAAGGATTTCATCGATGCTCGAGGAATCTGGTTAGCTGGAAGTAAACCGTCCAAAAACTAAAAAAATAATTAAGAAAGTAATAAAATAATGTCTTTTGGACCATACTTTTAATTATTATTTTCAATGCTCGTGTGACGTAAGCTGATGGGTCCAGATATCAAGTTCTAATCGATACACGAAACTGTCATTTGCTTGGATAGTTTTAATTAATTCCGGTATATAATACAATATTTATAGAATATATTATTTGTGATGTATGCAAGGAGCTCAGAAAACCCCATCTCGGTGGAGTCCATCATTGATGTCCTACGAAAGAATTAAGAAAGATATATATATATATATATATATATATATATATATATATATCCCATCTTGGTGAAGTCCATGATTGAGGTCCTACGAAAGAATTAAAAAAGGAATAATATATATTTATTTATTTATGTTGTTGATAAGTCACTATCATTTATGCATACCCCTACTCAATAAAAATTGAAAAAAAAAACAGAAGAAGTTAGACCTACCTAGGGCTGGACACCGGGCCGGGCACGGCCAGTTGTTTTTGGAAAAAGTTTAAGAATTATTTCATTATTCTTTTTTCAAAGTTATAAAAAGTTTAAAAATTAAATTGAGGGAATTTAATGAAAAACCTCGTCTAGTTAAACTTAAATCGAACAGGTACATCTTTAAATAATTCGAGAAGAAAATTATACTCATTGTTGCCCTAATAACAGCTACACATAAATTATACCCAAGAAGGATGTCTAACAAATTCCAGTGTCGCATTAAATCCCGCAGGATTTTCATCTACTGTATTATTTATAGAGTAAGAATACTGTCACATGATTATTAGTAAAAAGATATCACATGGATTCGGTTTCAATTAGATGAATGCAAGGCTTGTCAAGCATCATATTTGCCACATTTATTTCATTGTTTTCATTCGGATCATATTCATACTCTGACTGATTTTCCATTAAAGCCACATTCTGTGCAAAAGTTTTCAGCTGGCTCTTTATCTCTCTCTCTCTAAGAAGTTACTCCTACTTAAATATTCTTGTTGCCAATTGAAATTAATTGACAAAGTTTTGCCCTTCAAAATTTTCTCTTATATCGAATTTTAATCCATAGAAAGCCAAATTCGTGAAATCTTTTTTTGAGAGTAAGTAAGCCATTTATTCCTAACCTTCTTAAATCAAACAACAAATTGATCTACTGACTAATTATTGTATTGATAGAGTTTGGCCAAATCAGCAATCAATACTTAAGGTATCGTTCTATAACATTGATAATGAAATTGTCTTTCCATCTCCGATCAAATACACACCGAATTACATAGTAAGGTAGCGCATGATAACCATTCTGGTTCTGTCCAGAACTGATTTTCTGTTCCCAAAAACAACTTTGGATTAGAAATCCATTTGGTAACATAATTCCATTTTTCTATTTCTAGAACAATTTTTTGTTTCAAAATCGATTCTGAACTAGAAATCAGAAAAAAAAAGGGTAATTTTTCCATTTCTAGACAAAAAATGAGAATCATTTTTTAGAGAACTCTTTCTTCAAAATACATGTTCATCTGGAAGTCACGATCTTTGAGGTGGGAAAAAAAAGAAAAAAATCAAAAATTTCAAAACTTCACAGAATAGTTTAGAATTTGTGACTACCTACTTTGAACAAAATTTTAATTTTTTTAGGTGCCGAAAAAAATAAAAAAAAATCAAAAATCAAAAATTTCAAAATTTCAAAAAATAACTTAAAATACCTATGGTCATCCACTTTGAGCAAAATTTATTTTTTTTAGATGCCAAAAAAATAAAAAAATAAAAAAATCTAAAATTTAAAAACTTTAGAGAATGTCTTAGAATACTTGTGGCCACCCAATTTGAGTAAAATTTAATTTTTTTAGGTGCCGAAAAATTTAAAAAAAGCAAAAAATAAAAAATTTCAAAACTTCATAAAATGACTTGGAATACATGTGGCCATCCACTTTGAGCGAAATTTAAATTTTTTTAGTTACCAAAAAATAAAAAATAAAAAATTTCAAAACTTCACAAAATAGTTTAGAATACCTATGGCCACTCACTTTGAGCGAAATTTAATATTTTTAGTTGCCAAAAAAAAAGCAAAAAAGAAAAAATTTCAAAACTTCACAGAATGGCTTAAAATACTTGTGGCAACCCACTTTGAGCGAAATTTTATTTTTTTAGGTGCCTAAAAAAATAAAAAAGTAAAAAAGCAAAAATTTTAAAACTTCATTGAATGGCTTAGAATATCTGTAGCCATCTTAGGTGCCAAAAAAATAAAAAAATAAAAAAACTTCAAAACTTCATAGAATGGCTTAGAATACTTGTCACCATCCACTTTGAGCAAAATTTAATTTTTTTAGATGCCAAAAAAAATTAAAATAAGCAAAAAAAATTTCAAAACTTTACAGAATGACTTAAAATACTCGTGGCCACCCACTTTAAGCAAAATTTTATTTTTTTTAGGTGCCTAAAAAATAAAAAAAAGAAAAAAAGAAAAAATTTCAAACTTCACAGAATAGTTTAGTATACATGTGGCCATTCATTTTGAGTGAAATTTAATTTTCTTTAGGTACTGAAAAAAATTAAAAAATCAAAAATACCATTTGAGCACTTAAAAAAAATTAAATTTCACTCAAAGTGTGTGGCTAGAGGCATTCTAAGTTATTCTGTGAAGTTTTAAAATTTTTGATTTTTTCATGTTTTTATTTTTTTTTGGCACCTAAAAAATTTAAAATTTCAAATTGGGTGGCCACAGATATTCTAAGTCATTCTGTGAAGTTTTAAATTTTTTGATTTTTTACTTTTTTTTCACCTCAAAAAATTAAAATTTTACTCAAAGTGGACGGCTATAGGTATTATAAGCTATTGTGTGAAGTTTTGGAATTTTTGAGTTTTTGAATTTTTTTGGGCACCTTAAAAAATTTAAATTTCACTCAAAGTGGGTGGCCACATGTATTCTAAACTATTATGTGAATTTTTGAAATTTTTAGAGTTTTTGATTTTTTTGGGCACCTAAAAATATTTAAATTTCACTAAAAGTGGGTAGCCACAGGTATTTTAAGTCATTCTATGAACTTTTGAAATTTTTGATTTTTTGATTTTTTTGAAAAAATTCAACAAATTTCCTATTTTCCCAAAATCTGAATTTTTTTTTGGAAATTTTTATGAATTTTTCTAGAATTTTTCAATTTTTTTGGATTTTTTGAATTTTGTTTTGAGATTTTTAGGAATTTTTTGGATTTTCTAATTATTTTTATTCCATTTCTAAAAAAGTGGATTTTTGTTCCTGGAAATAGAATTTTGTAATGTTTATCAAACATGTTTTGTTTCAGGAAATAGAAATTTTGTGCTGTTATCAAACGGGTTTCTGTTCCAGAAATAGAAATTTTCGTTCGTTATCAAACGGGTTTCTTTTCTCAGAAACTCATTCTGGAACCAGAAATAGAAAAATCTATTTCTGTTTCAGGAACTCATTCTGGAACAGAATGGTTATCATTCTCTATCTAAATTAGTGTACCAAGTAAAAGGATTTTTTTTTACAAAGACAAAGAACATAACCTAAATTTTAAAAAATTCATTTATCCCAGCTTCCCAACACTAGGCTATAAATCGAACAATATGTTCGATGGTCGATTGTTCATCTTCGCTAGAAAAAAACGACAAAGTGAAGCATTTTGAAACCTCTTGGAAAAGACCAATTATTGACCTATCCGGAATGTAGTTTCCTATAAATATGTATGATAACATTCATGTCTAATCTCAATCGTTGTTGAACTTCTCAACAAACTATACTATGTTCAATTATATATTTGCTTGGCCATTTTTCCCTCTAGGCAGTGATGCTGATCTTGCCGAATTATCTGTGTTAATCGGAATGTTAGGCCTAACATGAATATTCGCATCGGGTGGTATTGATGGAGTTACTAGCCTATCAAATATTTGGCAATTGACCTGCTTGTTAAGCAATGATTTGCCAAATTATTGTTACCGATATGGTTATTTTGACCAACATTTGCCTTAAAAGATGAATAGGGATTAGGAATGTACCACGATGCCACTGGATTTGTTTATAGTGGTTGGTTGAACGATCTTGGCCTTGATATGGCGTTTTTCACATTGTTGATGATGATCGTCTTGATCACGTCTGACATGTCACTCTTAATGTGAATGGCTATATCATTGTATTGCTCTTCTAACCATTGATTGATATCATGGTGAAATTTGGAGCAAAATCCCTCAATTGCTCTTTAGTTTGATGCATCGGATGATCAACTTCCTCATGTCAAGTATCTTTTGCTGCTCTACCAGTGGCTGACGTATCAAAATGCGCGGCGGTCTCATTTCAATTTATGGTAATGGGTAGTTTTTTTTATCTCAGCAGTATTGTTGGACTCTTTCATTTCTAGTTCTTGCCATCGTAATCTCCTCAAATCAACTAAATATGTCCCACCAAGTGTGTCAAAAAGATGTTCCATTGAAAAGTGTCGATGAAATATTCTTCAAAAATATGGATAGATAGATATAAATCGACAAAGGTTGTGAAAAGTCCTTTGTTGATTTTGGACAAGAAAGTAAATGGCAATGAATTTAAATGCACGAAAACTGGTGGAAATGCGGCCAGCCATTAAAATTATGAAAAAGTAAAGGTAAAGATAAATTAATGTCGAGATTATGTGATTGATTGTGGGGTGCAATGTAGCTATTTAAAACCCACGATCCACGGTTACAAGTGATTATTGAATTTGAAAAGATAACTTCCTAATCGTGTCATTAGAACTAATAATTTTTAATCCTATTTGTAGTTACTAGAAGTTACATCACTTATACACAAGAAATTACAAAATCCTAAAATAGTGGCAATAAACATAACCACCAAGTACTAATATCTAGTAACACTTATCTAAAAGAAATTACATATCCGAAAATATCGATACTCAGCAGTTGCAGGTCAATGTAGATGACTTCATCCCTAATGAGGATTCTCATCGATAACTGATATTTGTTGTTACTAATATTCTTGGTGAGTTGTGTCGAAGCTTTTCAAGTTGACTACTCTTTTCATCGATGATTTTTGTTGTTCATCAAACTCTTCTATTATTGGATAAGTCTGTTGCTTGTCAATTCTAACAAAAAATCGATCACTTTTGGGTGTCTAACATCTTCGATGAGATGTGTTTGTGAAGTGTATTAATTCTCAGCGCCTAACAAACAACAGTTTTTTATACCCAGAGTCCTCGTGGAATAGTCAACCCTATCACGAGAATGATAATCTAGACATCACTTATATACCTACCTTGCCAACTCCACGATCAAGAATTATCCAATCTAAGATACTTGATTAGGTATGCATGCATATATACTATGGCCACCCACCCTATCACGACTGTTCTTGTTTGGATTGTGGATAGTGGATACAGCTTCAACTGTACCTCTTCCGGGCAACGACCTTCCCCTAAAACAAATTAATGTCACGGTGGGCAACACGCTTTAAGCAAACGAATCACACGACTAATTTCGAAGCACAAATTATTACAAAAAAAAATAAAAGAAGAAAATCAACCCCTTATCCGGGGCCGCTTCTTGTTCCTCCTCCTTTTTATTCTTTTGACTTTTTAAGGAATTGCATATTTTGAAATGATTAAATAATTGTTTTCACTTTGGTCCATGGCCTTGCGTAGGATGAAGGCAATTGGCAAAAGATTGATATAGGTATAGGGCCATGCTGATAAAAAGACTAGGGATGGTGGTGGTAGAGACGACCTTCTACGTAAGATAATCGCTATCCAAGTCAGCGATTTTCAGTCAAAAATTAGCTAAAGGACTAATTGACAAATTGCCAAAAGATTTAGTATTAAATTGGCTAAATTTTAAAAATTCAGTTGATATAAATGCAATAAATTTAAGATTTTTCCTAATTCGAAAATAACACACAATGCATCGCATAGAACTTTATGAGAAAATTCATGCAATAGTCCGACGTTGGGTTCGAGGGCAGAGATCAACAAGAGGCTGAGGTTGAACCACATTGGGGAGGAAAGAAACAAAGGAAAAGGAGATAACGAGGACAACGTTAGGTTTGCTTGCAATCATCGTAGATAGGATTTCCAGATCAGCTTTTACAGTACGTCCAGGAAAATCGAATACAATACAAATGAACATAATCTTGACTTCCTCTCTAGGGTTGTCTTGTTCTTCACGTGAGATCTCGTATACCTAGACATCAAGTTAATACACGCATGGACAATCAAAGAAGGAAGAGAAAATTAGAGATTAAACAACGAAGCTGTGGATTTATTTGCGGTAGCAGTTGCACAGGATGAACCTTATGGAAGGGATCATATTTCTTGCATGAGCGAAGCTGCGATGATGGGTATACCTCATGTCGAGGGACTATCTTTCGCTCGTCTAGGAATCACGGTTCGGATCAAACATTGGATATCGAGCGTGGAACTCATGCTTCAATATGCAAAGGGATTGTTGGGTTGATTGATCCCTTTCTGTCTTCGGACTCTAACCCAAGAAGATAAGACTAATCGATCAATTGAAATAGCAGTTGGATATCTTTATCAATACAAGGGTAAGGGATTTTTTTACGACATTGGGGTAAAATCGATTTGTCAAAGTCCCTTAATACACATTTTTAATCCATAGGGAAAAAAAGAGATTTCACCCAAAAAGTTCTAAACTTATTCCACTTATGCCAATTCAGTCTTAAATCTTTCAGTTATTCCAATTGAGTCCTAAACCTTTAGACAATTTGCCAATTTCATACTTTTGGCCAATTTCTGCCGGAATTTGTCAATGTGGACAATTTTTTTGTAAATTATTAAAAGAAATTGAAATTTTTTAATATTTTTTTCCTTTTTCGTCCACTATTCACCAAGCCTTTGCAATGGTTGGTGACTGGCCTCAGGCGGGAGTTGACCTCGCCGACTTCAGTCCTAAACTTTTCAATTGTACCAATTGAATCATAAACCTTTTGACCCTTTGACATGATGACCCGATGCATTGTTTAGACTTATATTATCTTGATTATTTAAGTTTGTATTGAATAATTAAAGCTGGCTAAGGCTAACTACTACAAATAAGTCAATTTGATGATTCGATGACCTTAAGATGACTGCTCCTTACTGCCTTAATACTAATAAAACACAAGCTATGTACATCTATGAATAATTTAAATAAATAAATATGTATATATCAAAGGGTGAGACCTAGACCATCAATTTTTTTCTGTTTAATAACTTAGGGATTTCCCCCAGATATGGATTTTCATCGCCACAATGTCAATTTGATCATATCCACGATCTGACCAGATGGGTTGCGACATCTACAAGAGCGAATTCAATTATTGGTCTGACCATCGTTACCATCGCCAGTTTTGATTTTGAGAAAAAACCAAATAAAGAAATTGTGAAAATCGACAATGCTGTCGTGGGGATCAGCATGGATGTAAATATATCTAAGTTTATCAATTGCAAATCAAACTTTTTGAATTTGATGTCCATCCTCATATTTACGAGAATGTTATGAATTTCTCCGTTATTTATTATTTCGTTAAAATCCTTTAATACGGCCAAACTCTTATCGCCCCGCTAAGAATATCAAAGTGGTTAGAGAAATACACACCACTAATTTATATATTCAAAGATATGACAACCGCACATCATTCTTGACTTCACTCGTTCAGTATTTCTCGCCACTACCCGACAATAGCTACCTATAATTTCGAGTAGAGACAGGTTGCTTACAACCTCTTCCTTTATGATGTCTTTTTGTAAGCCTCAATAAGTTTCAAATTTTATCACTCCGAAACATTTCATAATTTACAAGTTGCCCAATTTGATTATTTACATTCGGATAGAGATTTTTTCGTACAGTGATACTGATTGCAAATTTTAAAGAGCACAAGAACAACCACGCGTACTTGATACCTAGTTTATGATTTTAAGTTGATTTTTCAAATTCAGTATCCACCCTCTAAACGACTAAAACACACTCATTTTCAACTTTCAACATAACGAAAAGTAAAGAAGGAGTCAGATTTCATCAATGAAACACTTAAAGCAATTCCCTATCTAATATGCCACTTTTTTTGTAGCAAAAGAATCATCTCGCTTCAATTGATGACCCGATTACCATTGTTTTCTTATCAAGACGAACTAAAGAATTGATATAAAAAAAGGCCAGCTAAAGAAGAAGACCGTTTCTCATTGGTGGGAAGATGTGCATTGACTTGAACAACTACGTAAGTTTACGACGATCGAGTATCGCTGACCAATGCTACGCAAGCTGTCTATTTTACCCTTTGACTGGACCATGCACGAGAATTAACTTTGTAAAAGGACGATTAATTAATTATCTAACCGCAACCTTCGTTTGTGCGCAATGTTCTTGAGAAACTTTATTTTCATGGGAAAATATAATAACCCTTAAAAATTTACCCATTTTACTTGCTTCCTAGCGGTCAAGGCTCCGTTTGTTTCAGGAAAAAATAATAGTTTTGAAAATCTTTTCCTAAAAACGATTACTTGTATTGCTTGAAATAATTAATTAGCGAAAGTATCTTTGTTATTGATAAAAAATTATGTCTAAACATTTGTTTAATAATTTTCATGGACAGAGAAGATATTTTTCATTGATTCATTTTTGTAAGCGATACAAGTGATCATTTTTAGAAAAATACTTTTCAAATTATTTATTTTCAACAAAACAAATGGTACCTAAAAAGTATGTTACATTGCACCAATCAATTCACCGGATGATCACTTTTATTAAAGAGTGTCATCATCGCTTGCGTGAGCAAATGGTGTGCAATTGAATTCAATTACTTGTGAATTAGATTATTTACTATTAAATATAATATCTCCTTTTTTTTTGCTAGAAAAATATAATATCTCCTTACCTCTAAGTCTTCAAGAAATGTCAAATGAAGAAAGTTTGAGGAGGCGATGAATGTAGCAATACGTAGATGCATGTAAGCTAGCAAAAGGAGCTCACGATGTCGATGGCTAGTCATTGCTTGAAAAGGTTTATTACTTGTGATCGGTGAAGTATTTTATGTATATTCTACCTAGAAAGTAACGCATTGAATAGACCCCAATGAGAAAAGGGTATGCATTTCTCTAAAATTGGGATCGATGGTACAGATCAACAAGAGGCTAAGGTCGAATCAAATTGGAAAAAGAAAAGAGAAAGAAAAGAAGAGAATGAGAACACCATGAGATTTGCACTCATTATAGATAGAATTTTGAAATCAGTTTCTATGCTAAGTCAAAAAAATCCAACAGTTTTCAAATGAACATAATCTCGCCTTCATTTCTAGGGTTCTTTCATCCTTCACGAGAGATTTCATGTCTAACATGAGATAAATGTTCATATATGAATTGACAATCCAAAAGAAGAAAAGTAAGAAAATGAATAACGAGCGCGGGACATGGTAGTCAAGTGATTAAGGTTTTCGACTCTTTTTTAGAAGCTGCGCTCGTGGATTTATTTGCGGTTAGCAAGTGCACAAAAGAACCCGTTTGGGATATTTAGTAGCAAGAGGGACATTCTTGCTGCAATAAGCAAAGGGTAGGTTAGGTGGGTTGTCCCTTTTGGTTTTCGGTCTGTAATCTAACAGAGGTAATGTTAGATTGGTTGTCTCTTTTTTCCTTCGGTCTATAACCAAACAAAAAGAACAAAAAGAATGATGGGATAATGACACAAATAATCCATGAAATTTGGCTCAATGTACAATGTGATCCATGAACTTTTAATTTATTCAATATAATTCATGAACTTTTAGTATAATGTTCAATATGGTTCCTGAACTTTAATTTGTTTAATATGGTTCTTGAGCTTTTGGTATATGTTCAATGAAAATATTCAATATAATCCATGAATTAGAATTAATGGAAGAACTATATTAAACATTTCGTATAATTCATGGACCAAATTAAACATGTATCAAAAGTTCAGAGACGATATTTAATAAATTAAAAGTCTAAGGACCATATTGCACATTGGGTTATAGTTCAGGGACCATATTAAACAAATTAAAAGTTTAAGAACTACATTACATATTGGGCCAAGGTTCATGGACTATTTGTGTCATTTTCCCAAAAATGATCAACCAATTGAAATAGTCCTTATATATCTTTATCAATAGGAGAACAAAGGATTATTACATGGAGGTGACATTAATTTGTCAAAGTTCTTTAATTCAGATCTTTAAAGTGCATGCTGACCAAATTGATCGAGTAGATTGTTGAGTAATGTTCGGCCAAAAGAACGAAAAGAAAATGAAAACGAGTGTCGAGCATGACAGTTAACTGATTAGGGTTTTTGACACTTTTTTAGAAGTTCCGCATGTGGATTTATTTGCGGTAGCAATTGCACAAAAGAAACCTTTTGGAAGGAGGGTCATATTTCTTGCACCAACAAAGCTGGGGTGATGGACACGCTGCACATTTCAAGGCTGCATTTAGTTATTTGGATTTTAGTCATGATAAGATTGGACAGAATATGACAAAAAAATCCATGGATTTTGCTATATTATATACATTATTTGGTGAATCGTAGTAATAAAACCAAATACTTTCATTTCATATTATGAATCGCATAATAGTGCGAACGAAACTAAAAATGCACAATCGAAAATAGTAAAAATCTATTACGATTCACTATTAAACAAACCACAATGCAAAAATGGAGATAACCTCCATAAAAATATCCAAGATTATTATATGAATTTAAATCTTAAATAGCAAACAAGCTCATTGCAACATTCTTGAGCCACGAGTTCAACTACGACAAGAAATGTGAATGAGCATTAGCAATATAGAATAGGTAGATCAACTAGTGAATAGCCAAACTAGTAAGAGAGAGAAAACAAGATCATTTATTTTCGTGATTTTGAAAAGTATAGTGCTTTGATTCTCTTGCCATTTTTGTGAATTTGTGAAGTTTCAATGTGAACTACAGAGTTATGGAGAAGAAAGAGCTTCAACTCTCTTGCTACTTTCGTGGACTTTTGACATGAACAAGAGGGTTACAAAGGAGAAAGAGCTTGACTCGCTAGCCGTTTTCATGGAGCTTTGACATGAACCAAAAAATTATGGAGTAATTGTGAAGCTTTAACACAAACCAGAGATGTGAAGTAGAAGGAGACGATGAGCGTCATTTTTTCTTTATTGCTTTTTATAAATCTTGGTGCTCCTTATTCTTCGAGAATTAGAAAGATCATTTTCAAGTTTGAATTTGTTCATTTAAAATTTGGGTTCTCTTACTTCATTTTTATTTAGTTATTATTTTTCCCTCTCTTTTTTCAATTGCTTTTCTTTTTTATTCCCTTCCATCATTCCTTAATTAAAACTTTATTAAATAATAAATTATACTAATATGCCTAAAATATGGGATAAATATACATACTAAATATATATAGAATATCTATATTATAGAATAGAAAGAAATTCAAATTCTTATATAAATAGTAATAAATAAAAACAAAACTTGATTTTTTTTATATTTTCAATTTTCCCTTTTTATATTAGAGTTCAAATATTATTTTATAATTAATTATTATCTTAATTTTATTAATTTAAGAAGTTTTTATTTGATAAAAATAACTTTAACGCTGTGGATATTACAAATACTATCGACCTTTATCCCACCTTTCCCATGTAATATTTTTGTCCAGACTATATCTCTCATATATAAAACCTTATCCTGTCTTTGGCAGGGACAAAATCCAGAAATTTATCCCATCCTGACTTTTATCTTGACTACCAAATGGAACCTTCTGTACCCAACTTTATCGGCTCCTATCTAAGCCCTTTAATTCCCTTCGTTATGCATGCCCTACCTTAAAACGGTGCAAGATGGAGCATAGATCTATTATATAAAGTTTTTTTAATCAAAAACTTATAGACCAAAATTTATATTGCAGTTTTATAATCAAATCGAACTAACTCCAAAATCAAAGCACTTGAAGCATGGATCGGCTCAACGAAATTACTTTGCCCGTTTGGTTAGTCGCAGTGTTCGATTGATTATTTTTCGAAAAGAATTTTTTTTGGGTCACTTTCGAAAAGAAACTAATGTGTGCTATTCGGTGTACAAAAATATATTTTAAGTAAAGAAAAGGCAATCCGTGCTTGTCTACAATTTGAACATGCTTTTTAGCTCGTTCTGACCCAATTCTATGGCCGGCTTGCATTTAGTTTTCTTGATTTCTTTCTATTTTTCTTACCACTCTACTTGTAGGGCTGCTGATAAAAAAAATATTAGGGAGAAAAATAATGAAGTATAATATATAGCGGAGAAAAGACCCCACTAAGTCGTTTATTTTATGTATATCAAGCCTTAAACATAAATGTGTAGCACAACCGAAGGTATCATGATAGTGAGTTAGTTCACCAAATTTATGTCATACGCCTAATTCACGACTCTACAAACAATAAATGCATTCATTTAATCATTAAAAAAACCCGATAATTATTCATTTGAAAGTTTTCCCTCCTTTCATTTTACTTATCGACTATTTCATGCGATACTCGCATTCTTTTGCCCGTTAATCTTTTTCAATGATGTATATTTTCTTACCCTTGTGTCACAGTTCAATAATTAATTAGAGTTTGTTTGTTTTGGCTTCTAAATAGTGAAAAGCAATTTATTTCTTTTCTGTTGACATTTAAAATGTTATTCTAAATTTTAAAACTTATGCAATTTTATATGTGAATTAGCATGTTACTATTTGTATATTTTAGAAGTTTTCAAGTGTTTAAAAGGGAAAATAAGTCAAAATGCTTCCACCATAAGATTTACAGAAGATGTTAATTTCAAAACACTTGCATCAGAAAAAGAAAAATATAAAAGTTACTCCACACATTAATTTCAAAGTTGTAAGTCTTTTTATCTCTACAATAAATGTCATGTGTTTGTTGTAATGAGATTAAGTATTCTCATTCAAATGATAATCTATTATGAAAATAAAAGAGAAAAAACAATCTATTAATTGATGTCCTCTGACTTCTAAACCTCAAATAATTTCATACATATAAATGAAGGAAAAAGAAGGCAGGGTCAACACGTGCGGTGTGACTATAAACACCTGTTGACCATGCCTTACTTTATTATATAAAAAAGGATGAATGCGTTATTTGAATTTTATGTCACCCATCCTAACTAAAAGTATGTTGTCTTTAATGGTGTTGTTTCTTTCGTAAAAAATGAATGATTTAAAAAATATTTTTTATAAAAATAATAACTTATTTCGCTTAAAAAAAATAAACGAACAGACAATATTTTCATTGTCAACGAAAATATTTAGATAAAAATAATTATCGACAATGAAACATTTTTCATTGATCAAATATTTTAAGCGATACAAATAATTATTTTTAAGAAAATATATTTTAAATCATATATTTTCCGCAAAACAAACGGAGCCTCAAATGATTTTGTTAAGTTATACTTAAAAGAGTTTTGTCCTTTGCCACAATATTCATACGGATCATTAAGTATAACCAAAAAAAAATGTGGATCATTAAAAACTCAATCATCGTCATGTTTATACAATTATTACATCCTAAATACCGCATGTGGAGATCAAAACTTTTCAATGACCATGTAATAACGAAACTCCATCCTTGAGTGGAAAAAGGAGAAAAAAAAATGTCATGATATTGCCGGCCGCCAGACATATCATTTGCATGGTGATAAAAGAAATCAACACGTAAATCTAGCCGATATACATTTGTCTTCGCATATCAATTTTGACCGGTGTCTTGAACTCTCGAAAGGATTTTGTGCGGCTGACAATTTTACCGATACTTAAATATTGCGAGCACGAATTGCGAGCCCGCGTTGAATTTGACCAACGGCGTTGGTGACTGATTTTCCTCTCTTGTCACCTATGAGCAACATATAAATATTGCCACAAAAGTTTCTCTTCCCAAAACACCCCTACGTGTTGCGCGAAGGACAACGACTATCCACTATTTAAAGGGACCTCCTTCCTCCCTCCCTCCTCCCAAAAGAGTAAAGAGAGTTTGAGTGCAGAGAAGAGAGAGATGGCAGAGAACCAGAGCAATGCAAACGGGAGCCTCAAGACTTATGATGAACTTGTTCCGGAGATCAAGTTCACCAAGCTCTTCATCAATGGCGAGTTCGTCGATTCTGTCAAAGGTAGAATTCACCAGCTTCTTGTCAAGTTTTTGCACTGCCTTGATGAAGATTCGTCGCACGGTTTTGTCGTGTCTCACCGCACTCTTCTCTCAGGCAGATGTGCTCGCAAAGTTCTCTGTTCTTGCTAGCTTATCCTTTTTTTCTAGAAAAGAAAAAGAAAAGTGAAGTTCTCATTCGAGCAGTTCTGTTTTCGATGAGTGAAATTCACTGCTCTGTTCGGAGTACAGAAAGAACAGAGCATCGACCATCTGAATCAAGATTGACCTTGAGAGAATCTTACACATGCCGTATTGCAGCTGACCATAGAAAAACTCGCAGTCCCCACAAATTCTTGTTCTCGTCGGTCCCTTCTTCTTGTTTTTTCCTTCCTTTCTGGGTTTTTCTTGGTTATGACGGCGAATGAAACTTGGATGGACAGGGAGGACATTCGAGACCATAGATCCGAGAAATGAACGAGTGACAGCAAGAGTTGCAGAGGGAGACAAAGAGGACGTGGATCTGGCTGTCAAAGCTGCCCGCCAAGCATTTGATAATGGCCCTTGGCCGCGCATGTCCGGCTACGTGCGTCCCTTCCTTTCTCTCTCTCTCCCTTTTTTCTTTCTTCTTTTTCTTGTGTTTATTTATCACAGGTTCCTCTTCCATCAAATTAAGAAGATAATACCATTAGAAATTAATTCACAAATTCACTTATGTATATAATTTTATCGAAATTACACTATAATTTTACCCGGGATGCCTGTGTGAGATAATTTGAGCAAAACAATCGCTTAGAAATTAGAATTCGGCACCCTATTTAGTAAATTGATTTCGGCGAATCGGTTTCCATGCTTTCCGTTCTTTTTTTCTCTCTGTTCTTCCTTGTCATACCCATACTTTGTTATCAATAATTACGAATGTGTATTATGTGTTTTCAAACGTGGAAGTGCGGAAAATTAAACATAATTAGCAAAAAGGACACATAACCAAAAGAAAAAAAGATCAATTTGGGAAATTCATCAATTTGTAAATTTTTCATTCCATCGGAATCAGAATCACTCGATTCCACGATGCCTTTCAATTCAACGGGCCATTAAATACTGTTGTGGGGCCCCCAGAAGATGGGGGAAAATTGAAAAATATTTACCAACATAATTAATTTTTATATTATTTTGCTCAAAATCGTATTTTAGTTGTCATCATCTCGGCCACTATAGTCATGGAAAAGATATTTTTATTTCATTTTTCCCTCTCTTATATATTAAGGTCAACGCCGTCCTCCTCCTCTTGCTTGCATCTTTGAAATCAAGAAATTAGGGACCGGTCAGATTTGATTTATACTTATGATCTTGTCATAAATAAAATAGGAAATTTTCTTTGGTAGGAAAATTGACCTCCATTATAAATTAAGTTGAGGGACATTCTTAGATCCAATCATAGAAGCCAGAGTGCATGGTAAAATTAAATGATATTTCTAATTTATTTGCCAGACGTTGCAGTTGCACATATATTCTTTTGGATGTTACAGTTTTTTATGCTAGATTAGGAAAACAAGTGCTTTAGCATAACTAACTTTACCACTTTGTAGAATAAGTCAATCATCGTGAGAAAAAAATATCTATATCAGGTACGAATAAATAAATTGCGAAATTCATGTAGTTCTATCTAAAACTCCAAAACATAATTTTATGTGTGGAAGCCACATTTCATTCTAAATCCTAACGTCCATGAATTTTGTTTATTATATGACACATGATTATAAATTTCATCGACAGGAAAGAGGAAGGATCATGTCAAAATTGGCGGACTTGATCGAAGAGAACATAGAGGAACTGGCGGCTCTGGACACTATTGACGCTGGGAAGCTATTCAGTATAGGCAAGGCCGTGGACATCCCTCTTGCCGCCACATGTCTCAGGTACTATGCCGGCGCAGCTGACAAGATCCACGGCGAGGTATTGAAGATGTCGCGTGACCTTCACGGGTACACGCTCCGGGAGCCAATTGGCGTGGTTGGGCACATCATCCCCTGGAACTACCCGACCAGCTTGTTCTTTATCAAGGTCGCCCCAGCATTGGCGGCTGGTTGCACCATGGTCGTGAAGCCCGCTGAGCAAACCCCTCTATCAGCTCTCTTTTATGCTCATTTGGCTAAGAAGGTACGTCAATCGACTCAGAAAAGATGCTTTTTGAGAGCAGAAAAGTCATCTTTTCTAGCATGTAACTGTATTAATAAGTAGATAATTTAATTACTTGGAATTAGTTTTCAGTAGACAAATTGAAATAATTTCAGTCATTTATAAGTCTACAAGTGATTGTTAAGCTTTCTAGTTATAATGTTCCATAGGTGCTTATCAAAGTATTAAACACAGCAATTGGGGAGCAAGTGAAAACATGATTTTGGATCTTTGTTATGCCATAACAAAATCGTTCAAAAAAACAGTTGTCGGGAAAAAATAAGAGGACACACGAAAATTATTCAAGTAAATTTTCTGCCTTTAAATCTTGGTTTGCTTTGTATCAGGCTGGTGTTCCTAATGGAGTGATCAATGTCGTAACTGGTTTTGGATCGACGGCTGGTGCAACGATAAGCAGTCATATGGATATTGATATGGTATGTTTCTAGATTCTTTCTTTCATGAAAATTTCAATTATCGAACCATATAATATCGGATGAATTCTGTGACTATGTGATTGTGAGTTTTTAGCTTGATTGATGTCGCGTGAAAACCTCACTTCAGGTCAGTTTTACGGGATCAACGGAAGTAGGACGCATTGTGATGCAGGCCGCGGCGACGAGCAATTTGAAACAAGTGTCAATTGAATTGGGCGGTAAATCGCCTCTTATAATCTTTGATGATGCCGATTTAGATACTGCTACTGAACTTGCTCTTACTGGTATCCTCTTCAACAAGGTACAATGTCCGAACTTTATATGGCAATTGCAAAAACAGAGATAAGCTCCGAATACTCGAAATCATGAAGGTTTCTCGATTCAACTCTGTTTCAGGGAGAAGTATGCGTTGCGGGCTCTCGTGTGTATGTTCAAGAAGGGATCTATGAAGAGTTTGAGAAGAAGCTAGTGGCAAAGGCAAAGGCTTGGACGGTCGGCGACCCGTTTGATCCAAATGTCCGTCAAGGACCGCAAGTAAGAACGAACACTAGCAGTAGCAAGAACTTGCTAGGTTTTGTGACAAAGCATATGGTTGACAATTAGCCTGACACAAATTACGCTAAATTCCAGGCCAGTAAGGAACAGTTTGAGAAGATACTTTCTTACATCGAGCATGGAAAGAGAGAAGGAGCCACGCTTTTGACAGGGGGCGAGCGTCTGGGCACCAAAGGGTACTGCATTCAGCCAACAATCTTCACAAATGTCAAGGTACACTATCAATCCACAACACATTCCTTAAATAACATGAAGCTTTATTTTGAGAGGAACTGAACTTCAGATTGCTTTGCATTATCGTCAAACTCTCTCGTTTCATCAGGAGGACAACTTGATCGTGAAGGATGAGATTTTCGGCCCTGTCATGTCGCTCATGAAATTCAAGTGAGTAAAACTTGGTCCCCGAAACTATTACTTACCCGGTTCCAATGCAATCGAGCAAGTACCATATGTAGCTAAAACAAACATACAGAACTATCGAACTATATTGTGCGACATTCATCATTTGACGACGGATTGCAGGACTGTGGAGGAGGCGATCAAGAGAGCCAATGACACGAGGTACGGTCTAGCGGCGGGGGTTCTGACGAAGAACATAGATCTAGCAAACACGGTCTCGAGGTCAATCCGAGCGGGCGTCATCTGGATAAACTGCTACTTTGCGATGGACAACGACTGTCCTTACGGCGGCTGCAAGATGAGTGGCTTCGGGAGAGATCTCGGTTTGGACGCTCTCCACAAATACCTGCATGTCAAATCTGTGGTGACCCCGATTTATAATTCTCCCTGGCATTGAGAGAATTTTACAGGGAAAGAACTTTGCATCTCATGGTGGCCTAAATAATGTGTAATTCAAATTATAAGGTATAATTTACAAGAAACAGACTGCAAATCATTGTGGCACTCACATGATGTTAACAGTTTGATGCTACAAAACGGGCAGCTTTTGTGCACAATTTCTTTGTTGTCTATCATCAAGAGTTTTCGTTATAATTGCTCCATCCCCCGACAGTGAAAAATCTTTCACCAAAAAGGTTGAGTTTGGTTTTATATGAAAAAGAAGGGGCTCTGCGTTGTTCTAGGATAGGAAATTTTTGGTGTAAAATGAAGAACAAATTCTGGTTGAGTTTGGTTTTATATGAAAAAGAAGGGGTTCTGCGTTGATCTAGGATAGGAAATTTTTGGAGGAAAATGAAGAACAAATTCTGGAATTTGAAGTGCAGAACTTCCAAGGTCGTCTAGTTTGCCAACTGTCACTTGGTACAGGAACCGTCATTTGATATTGAAATCGACACATCTTCCTTGTCCTTCAATTTCAACACTAAGTAGAATTTGTGTGATGGATCATTGTTAAGCATTGTCGACTGGCAATAATCATTGCCGATAACTCCTCTCACCTGCTGTCGATGATTCTTCCGATGGCCTATGGATTTCTCATTATCCCTCAAATCAATTTCCTTGCTTATAGATCACTAAACTGACTAATTGATCAAATTCATTATTTGTCGATAATAAAAGTTGAGGTAGAAGCCACCAAAATTCTAAATAATGCCCGGTGTGACACATTTACTCTTCGTCAAAATCATGTAAATGAGAACCGTTAAAAATCTACCCACATTGACGCCAGAAACAAATAGTATTAATATGGCGCCCACGTGGCTTCAATGAAATAAAAATGACATTGTTTTATCTGAAAAATCATCTAATTGAACCTTGTCGGAAGGTAAATGTGTAACATAGATACAAGTTTGGATTTTTTTATGTCACAAGAAAAAATTTCGGATAAATATATCACAATGGACATAGTTTAAAATGTTTGATGTCACAAAAAAAAAGGTTCCAAATAAATAAGTCACAATGGGTATAATTTGGAGTTTTTTCGTGACTTTTTCACTAAATTTTTTTACCTTTACCTTCATAGTGGGTTCATCTTCGACATTTCGCTCAAGCTTTCATTCCCTCGGAGCTTGGTTTACAACAAAACTCAAACTCTACTTCAATTTCCACAACGTTGGATGAAAGATTTTTTATTATTTTCCCTTTCTCGATCGTGACAATATTATACCATTTTGGTCCGTCAATCGATAGGCCTTACCACTCAGTACATTGATCACTTGGTGTGGCCCTTCCCAAGCTGGGGACTACTTACCGAACTCGTTATTTTTTATTAATCGGTAGAGTAGTCTTCCATACCAAGTCACCAATGACAAATTATCTTGTCTTGACATGCTTATTATAAGCCTTGGCAACTCTTTTCTTCCGAGCAATGAGAGGAAATTGTCCAAAAACTCTTATATCTATTGTATGGTAGTTAATTTAGCTATAAACCTTTAGCTTGTGCCGATTTAGTCGTAAATGCCAATATAGTCCTTCCAACTAATTTTGATAAAAAATTACAATCGGCTGTCTCAAACGGTGTAGTCGGCGCCAAAGTGGATAATTTTTTAATTTTTTCAAAAAAAAGTTCGAATTCCCGCCCATTCAGTGAAGAAAAAAGAAAATAGAGAAAATAAAATAAAAGATTGAAAAATTGGAAAATATTTTTAAAAATAAAAAATTATCCACGTTAGCACTTTCGTGCCACATAGAATAACCAGCGCTGACTAGTCAACCACGTCAGTGATTTCTAACCAAAATTAGCCGAAAGAACTACAATCAATTCATTAAAAGGTTTATGACTAAATTAGCAAATTCTCAAAAGGTTTAGAATTAAATTGGCACAATTGAAAGATTTAGGACTAAATTGGCAAATTGTCAAAAGGTTTAGAAATAAATTAGCACAATTGAAAAAGTCTAGAATTGATCAATTGGCCATCGCACAATAGGTTTAGGAATTTTTGGATAATTTTCCCCGAGCAATAATATGCTTTAGTATTGATGCTCAAATTTGATCCAACTCATCTAAATTCATAAGCATTTACCGTCATAATCTTCCTTACTACATTGGTTTGCAATATAACTCTGGAGCACTCAACTGTAATTTCCAAAGGTATTACAGGTGTTTGATCATATGTCAACATATATGGACTTGTGTTTGTTCTAGACCTCTTTGAAGTTCTATAGGCCTACAGTATGTTGACAAGGTGGAATTTCAATCTCGAGGATTCTCTTCGAAATGTTTCTTAATAAGATCGACTATAATGATTCAGCTTGACTATTAGCCTAATACCTCTTCCAGTGAACTTTCTTAAATTCTCTTGCTCTTGTGAAATCTAATACCTCTTCCAGTGAAAGCAGTTTTTTGATTGGGAGATATTGTTTCAAGATACTAAACTGATAAATTACTTCTATGAACTTTTTCATTGTCTTTTGAGTAATATTTTGGAATAAGTGCACTGGAAGTCTTAAAATTTAACACAAAAGTGTAATTGAGTCCTAAAAATTTTTAAAATATGCAATCAAGTCCTAAAACTTATCAAATTAGTGCAATCAAGTTTCTCTGTTAACTCCATCTAATTTGGCTAATAGAAAAACCTAACGTGGCTTTTTTTATCATTTTTTTGAAGAGGCCAGTGATGATGTGATAGCCACATCAGCCATTTTAGAAAAAAGAATAAAAGAAAATCAAACGAACATAAGGAAATAAACCAAAAAAAAAAAGCTGGTTGAAGGTTTGGGGGAATTTAAAAAAAAAACTTTAGATAATGAAAAATCTGAAAAACGGACTATCAAACAAAGGAAAAAAAAACCTATCACATCGTAGTAGTTAAGAATAATGCGGAAGATAAGATATGGGAAATTTTTGTATAATTCGATGATGTCGAAAAGAGTACATTGAGAGCTTATTTATAAGCATATATAGAGGAAATCAAAGCAATAAAATCCGATATGCATAATCAAAATAGATATAAAAAAACATAGGAAATATCCTAAATATCTTTAAGAGATATCTAAATACCCTAATATTGCTAACATCCCCTCAAATGCAAGTTGAGTTGAAACAAATCAACTTGAGTTTGAAAAATAATCCGAACAATATCACAAAATCTTCGATTAAACAAAGCTCAAGGGATCCGAGACGAGGTGGCTGGTGTGATGGCACCAAGCTTCCATTGACGAGAAGATTTTAGTATTTTGCTCGTCTGATAGCTGCGAGTCAGATGGTGGCGTCGATTTCTCGAAATGAGAAGTGAAAAGTCGAGAATCGGAGCTATTGAAGCCGAGTAGCATGTGTCCTTTGCAGTCGACCTTGCTATCGGGACAGTAACTTAAACGCGGTTGATATGGCTAGCGTGATTGCGGTAAGCGGAATAAGCTAGACTTTGTTGAGGGAAAAGTTATTGTGCGAAGACTTCACATTGTCGAAAAATACCTTTGTGAAAAAAAAGAAAACCTCGACTTGGCAATGCGTTGCCGACGTTGTAGCACGACCACCTTGGTGCTTACTCAGACAAGAATGAGGCATTCGAATGAACACTATCAAGTGGCGGGGATGTATTTATTTCACTACTGTGATCCTTGCTATTACATGCAAGGGTGCACTAGGTGCACCCTTTGCACTAGGTTGCTTAGGAACGTTGGCTCTAATACCAAGTTAAGAATAATGCTTAAGATAAGATATGGGAAATTTTTGTATAATTTGATGATGTTGAAAAGAGTACATAGAGAGCTTATTTATAGGTTTAGATAGAGAAAATCAAAGGAAATCAAATATGATATGCATAATCAAAATATATATACAAAAAACCTAGGAAATATCTTAAATATCTTTAAGAGATATCTAAATATTCTAATATTGCTAACAATGTTAGAGTAATTAAATATTAAATTGCGCCTTCATCCAACAGCTTAAATTTTTAGAATAGTTGGCAGTGGCCCTACAAAATCTCTAGGATGTCCTGAGTTTAAATCTTTCTAGGCTCCATTTGCCTCTCCAATATCACACCTTCATATTAAGTTTTTAGAAAAATTGACAATGATCCCATAAAATCTCACGTGATATTAGAATTAAAGGTCATGAGTTCAAATCTTTTTAGGTTCCAATTATCTCCTTAATTAAATATATCTACACTTAGGTCCTGGCAAAAAAACCACGCTAAGAGTGGCCCACACACTGCTGCTACCCCCACTCTTGATGGATCTACTTACTCAGTGTTGAAACTAACTTTGTAAGCTTGAACCCTAATAAGATAATTCGGAGGGTGTCGTCAACCCTCTTCACAAAAAAACGTGTATTGATATTATACTAAGTGTAGTTCCACCAATATGAGTTGACGTGAGGTTCCTAAAGTGGATTCCTCACCGGTTTGTTGCTTGGTACTTGAATATCGATGGTAAGTTAGTTGGACCATTAAAGAGTTTCGATGATGACAGCAACACTTCGATGGGCGATGTTGTCGATCCTTAGTGAATAACTTGACCTTGGAATTGGCAGGTTTTTGGGCGTAGGAGTAGTGTTGGAAATAGATAACCCTGACCCTTCCCAAGACTTTTGTAATAGCGTTTTGCTAAAACTATGTATCAAAGGTAATAATACCAATGTTTGTATAAAGAGAAGACATGCATATTATTGAGCTCGGGTGATTTCTTGTATGAAATATTTTGAATGCTTTATTGTGCTTCTGCATGCTTATAATAATTATGAGTAATACTAGAAAAAGATATGTGTTGCGCTTGATGTTCTGAGTGTTACGGAAACGATGAAGTTACCTTTGGATTAGTTTTTGACTATCAAGTTGGGAATGAAAAAAATTGGAAAAGAATTCATGGTGAAGAGTGCGAATCATAAAAAAAAGTGTAGATTGATAAATTTCTAAGCAAAGGAGAACATAATCAATTATACATTTTATTAAACTTTGTTTCCAAAGAGTATATGTGCTTTTTTTATTATTTTGTTATTGTTAGTACTTTAAGACTTTTATAGCATGGATATTATTGGGTCAACTCTATGCGTCGTCTGGCACAAGCTCATTCCCTCTCTTTCTCAGAGTAATCCAGCACGGTAGAGCGAAACAAAGAGCAAGGAGGTGAAAGAAGTAGTTTATTTGTGCTTCTTCTTGTTTAGCGAAACATGACACTGAATTTTCTCACTCGTTAAGGCTGCTTCTTGAGGAATTTTTTAGTGTAGCACTGTGAAAACGTGTGAAGGACCCATTTTTGCAATTTGGTTCACTCGACCTTAGTGGACTCGGGCCCAACCTTGATGGACCCGAGCCAAAGCGTCAGGGATCCGGGCACGAGCACTGAGGTCTTGCAACAGGCCTCGATGTACCTGAGCCCAAGCAGTATGGTACCTTAGCTCCCGTACCCATTTCCTCAACTGTCCGTACGCAAGTTAACGGCGATCAAATAATGCATGTCTATTTTGAAAAAAAAAAGTAAAATTTCTTACTGAATGATGGATGATATTTTCTGATTCTTTTTCAGATTTCAGCTAAATAGCGGAAAATATTATCATTTTTTTTGAAAATATTTTTTAGAATTGTTGCATTTTTTACAAAACAAATGAAGCATTAATTAACCATTCCACATGATGATGACATGCTGCGTCGCATAAGCTTTAATTATGCTGATAAACATTCTTTGTACCGTCGTTGTATGAGTGATGGGAGACAATTTAAGTTTTATTTTTACAATCTGACGAAAATGGTCGCGAGTATTGTAAGAGCGAATTCTATTATTGGTCTGACCATCGGCTGTCATCGCCAGTTTTCATTTTGAGAAAAACAAAGAAAAATTTAATTAGGATTGATGTCAATGTCGCGTGTTAGTGTAGACATAAAAATATCTATGTATACTAATTATAGGACAACCTTTTGAATTTGGTGTCAACCTCCATATTTACAAAAATATCCTTAATCACCGTATCCTTTATTATTCTCAGAGTAAATCATATGCCACCATAGCATCCTTATCTCATGAGTTGTTTTATTAAATCTTTCGGTTGTACTTAAAATAATTGTAGGAGTAGACTTAGGAAATGTAGTTGTGAATGGGGTATAAATATGTACGTTTAGATACAAGAAATGAGGAATCGGTTCACATTGGGATTTTCCATTTTGTGTCAACGTCCTGAGTCGATTTATGCATGAATCATGCCAACCACATTTGGATGCAGCACACCGTGTCCTACAGTATTTGAAGACTACTATAGGCCAATAGCTCTTTTACCCAGTTAAAAATGAACTCCAACTCACAGCTTATTATGACTCATATTGGGCTAGTTGCTCCACGACTCGTTGTTCAACAACTGGGCATTGCATTTTATTGGGTGATAGCCCCATTTCTTGGAAAAGCAAAAAACAAAGCACAGTCTCACACTCTTATGTTGAAGCGAAATATCGTGCAATGACGGTAATTATATGCAAAACTACTTGGTTATCATATCTCTTACGAGACATTAGCATGCGTCTCCAAGCGCTAGTTTCCTTACATCGTGGTAACCAAGGTGCACTCCACATTGCTGCAAACCTAGATTTTCACGAGCGAATGAAACGCATTGAAATTGATTGCCATCTCGTTTGTGAAAAAATATAAGCCGACCTCTTTGGTCCATTGGTATAGAGTCACAACTAACAACGTGTTTACAAAACCACTAGGCAGAGATCAGTACATGTGGCTACTTTCCAAATCGGGCTAAACTACATGCGCCACTTTGAGGGGAGTCTTAGCGTGATCATATGCCACCATGTCATCCTTATCCCATGAGCTGTTTTATTCAATCTTTCGTTATGCTTACCATAACTGTAGGAGTAGATTTAGGAATATAGTTGTGAATGGTGTAGAAACATGTATATTTAGATTATAAGAAATGAGAAATCGGTTCACATTGAGACCTTCCATTTTGTGTCCTTTCTCAATTATTTTAATAAGAAAATTATCCAAAAAATTCTAAACTTATTGTACGGCGGCCATTTCAATTCTAAACTTTTCGATTTAGCGAATTTAATTCTCAACCTTTGACGATTTGCCAATGTGTCATTTTGGCTCGAAATTCAATTTTTGGTTGTGCCCGGCGACCAACAGAGGGAAATATGAAAAAAAGAAAAAGGAAGGAAAAAATTTAGAAAAACCAAAAAAAATCGTCAACGTCAATGATTTTTAGCCAAAATTAGCTGAAGAGGCTATATTGGAAAATTGTTTAAAGGTTGCAGACTAAATTGGCCAAATTGAAAAATGTAGGATTGAATTGGTCATCGTACAGTATGTCTAAGGCTTTTCGGATAATTATCCCTTATTTTGCTAGAATCTATTATTTTAATTAAACTCCTATTATCTGCCAAAAAGATCAAAGCGGCAAGAGAAATGCCTGACACGTATCTATTGACTCAAAATATATGATAACCACCAATAATTCTTGACTTCACTTATCCATCAACTAACGCCACTAATGCACTAATCACACAAGCTACTCATGGTTTCAGCCAAGGGCATGTTGCTCAATTTGACCACGAGACAATGTTTCATGATTCCCTCGTTGCTCAATTTGATCATTCTAATTCATATGAATATTTTTTCTAACATCGATATCGATCGCAAATTTGAAAGTGCTCAAAGAAAATCATGTGTACTTGAAATTTACTTTGTACTCTACATCAATTTTTCAAATATATCCACCCTTCAAACGACTGAAATGCATTTTTATTTCCAATTTTCAACCTAACAAAAGGTAAAGAACGAGTTAGATTTCATGTGGAACACTCAAAGCAATCCCCTGCTTTTTTGTAGGCAAAGAATCATCTCGTTCCAATAGAGAAAAGTCAACTCTAATTAATGACCAGACTCCATTTCTTCCCATTTCTCATTGGTGCAAAGATGTGCATTAAATGTACAGCCAAATAAGTCTACGCGAACTGCCCATCATCCCGTTTCACTAGACCATGCACAGAATGAAATTAAACGCATTAAGACTCGTGATTAAACGTGATAATCTGATTAATTTGATTTGAATTAAGGCAGTTTATAGCTAGGTCGGTCAATTATCTAATAAACCTTAAAGTTTACCCAATTGACATTGCTTTCTTGTGGCTAAAAATAAGTTTATGAGCCAGTCAAATTCACCAGATGATCACTTTATTGAAGAGTCTTCATCATCGCTTGCGTGAGCAATGGTGGGCAATTGAATTTGGTTTCTTGTGAATAATCTACTATTAAATATAGTATTCTTTGCGTACCGCTAAGTCTTCCAGAAATGTCAAAAGAGAAAGTCTAAGGAGGTGATGAACGAAGCAATACGTGGATGGATGTCAGCCAGCAAAGGAGTCCACTACATGGATGGCTGGTCATTGCTTTAAAAGGGTTATTACTTAGTGCGGTACGGTCAAATGTTTTACGTATAATTTAGTGGGCTAATGCAGAAATTTTGGGACGATATACTAGGAAAAAAGTTTTCTTTGTCGATAGATCTACTCGCTCATGGTGATGCTACTAACATTATAAGGTTGAATTCTGATAAAATTATTTGTAACTATTACGATATACATATATATAAGAGTATATGATGAAAGTTAATCGTAGAAGAAGTAATCATAGAGCTTTAATCTTTTTAGCAATTTCTGGTAAAAAAAAGAATAAGTATAATTGGATCAGGGCAATATTTGGAGGACAGTACCATCATTTTCCATAAGACGACAGTATCCTCCTGATCACACATCCTCAAGTGTGGGATTTTTCAAATTGACAAAATTTATTAAAAATATGTTTAAAAATGGACGCCTGGCTACATATACATGAGATTTGTGATCAGAGGGTATGCTCACATTTTGAAAAGTGACGGTACCGTCCTCCAAGCATTTTCCATTAAATTATGTATAGAATTCATCTAATTGAGATTCAAAGATTTAATTTTTTGATGTTACCGATACGTTTCGGTTGAGATAAAGACAGTTGCTGTCTTGAAACAAGCTAACGCCAGTTGCTGTCGGTTGAGATAAAGACAGAGCTACATGGGTGATAGGGAGACATTTTTCGAACAAAAAAATATAGTGAGACATTTCGATCCGGAAAAATTGCTTAATCAGCTCTAAACATATTGTATCGATATAAATTTAATTCTAAACTTTTTCAATTTTATCAATTTAATCCTAAACTTTTGCTCGAAATTCTAATATAGTTATTCCGATCAATTTTTACCAGAAATTGCTAGTGTGGCGATCAAGTCATCGCCGACCATCCTACATTAGCGACTTCCGGCTAAAATTGATTGAAAATATTATATTGAAATTTCGTGTAAAGGTTCATAACTAAATTTGTAAAATTGAAAAATTTGGGATTGAATTAACATGTCACCGATTGGACAAATTCCCCCATTTCCATTTTCAAAGCAAATATATCTGTTTGGCTTTTTTCCTTTTCAATCTCTCTCTATGCTTCCTTTTTTCTTTGGGGGGGGGGGGGGTGGGAAGAAGTCTGTGAGAGTAACGGTACTCTCGCTGCCACAAATTTGTTCCAAAAAACTTGTTTGAAAGGAAACTCATTTCCACTCTCAATTGACAACGTTTGTATTGGAAGGAAATATGTGGTGTCAACGGCATCGTTAGAAATTCTATCTGGCGGTACCATTATGCTAGCACCGCCCTTTTTTTCTCTGCCCATTCTAACTCTATATATAAATATATACAAATGTGTAGACGCAGCGAGGGAGATAGAACTTTGACAAATTCAACAACATTCTGCCGACACATTCTGCACACCAATTGGAGATGCAGGAGATCGACGACGACAGGCGAGCACCGAAAGACAAGAGACTTCCGTCGTTAAGAACGAGGACAGCTCGAAAGAAGCGCCAATCTCTCTCTCTCTCTCTCTCTCTCTCTCTCTGCAAAAACTTACTGTTCACTGTGATGTGTTTTCAGTGTGGTGGCGAGCGGCGATTCTCTATGTATTTAATTGAAAAGCCGGCCAATTTACTGACGACGACGACGACGACGACGATAGGGGCCCAAAAAAAAAAGAGAGGGACGGCGTCCATGTTCATCGACTTGCCGACGTGGTATCGTCTTTGGAAGGAACAAAGGCCACCAAAACAACCTAAACTGCACGTGCTTGCTGTTGCGACACGTTTATCTTAGATTATTCATACCCCGCGACTCATTTATCTCGTTAAAATTTCATGAACGAGCACCGTCAGAAATCTACTTACGCGAACGCCTACGTAGTTTCATTTTATGTAGGTAGATTTTTAATAATTTTCATTAATAAAACTTTGACGGAGGATAAATATGCTAAACATGTATAAATTTGGGATTTGTAGTGTCATAGAAAAAAGTTTACGATAAATATAAACACATCACAGTGAACAGTAAGTTTTTTCTCGCCAATTGGTGTGTCCCCGCATCCGCCGACACATCCTGCACCGCTCCATGAACAGCCCATGTGGACCCGATAATTACGTCGGGCCGCTTGAGATGGCTGGAGTTTGACCTGCAAATCTCGATTTCTTAATGCTGTTTTTTTAAGGCAAGTGATGTCGATGATAAACGTTGACTTATTGAATGGAGATTGCGACAACCCAGAACGGTTACACATTTGGGGAATAAGATTGCATATTATGTATTCAAATAATAGCTTATTCGATTTGATGCGATTTCGAGATCACGTCCGTCATTCGCTCGTCATTCCAAGGGTCAAAACGTCACCGAATTTGTCTGTAGTAGATGATACCCATGTGTTTATGGGAATTGGTTGACCACTTTCGATACCCAACATCATCGAGGATAGCTAGTTGAGGATATATAAAAAGGCTATCGTGACGCTCGTGCGCAAACATGGGGGACATGGTATAACTCATCCCGCAATCAAACCGGAATGAAGAATGGCGAGACAATTTTCTAAGTTTCGGCTTCATCTCTGACCGAAGCAAATTCCTTTCAATTAGTAGCAATCCTCCAAGTTGGGATGGAGGAATATATATTAGCCCATTTTCCTACAGTTGACCTTCTAGCAACAAGGCATTTCATCCTACAGATAGAAGAACGAAGAATGAGATTGCGAGAATCCACTTGCAAATAAATTGAATAATTGGCAATCTTTTAATATGTGCAAACCTTGTCTTTACTATACTTTGAGATAGTATTTCTTCCACGCCTACAAAACCCTAAAGAACCTGCCGTACCCAACTTTATCAGCTCCTAGCACAGCCCTTTAATTCCTTGATTATGCATGGCCCTACCGCAAGATGGTGGAAGTTGGACCATTGATCGATTACAATTAAGTTTTTTTTTTTCCAAAAACTTTTAGGGACAAAATTCCTATTTCAATCCGATTATTCAAATTGAACTAATTAGCGAAATCAAAGTACCTGAAGCACAAATCAGCTCGACAAATTTACTTTGCCTGTTTTTTTAGTCGTGGTGTTCAATTGATTATTTTCTCCAAAAGAAATTAATGTGTGTTATTCGGTGTACAAAAACACATTTTAAGAAAAGATGAAGTAATCTTTGCTTTGCTTTCTATAATGTGAAATAGAAAGATAGGTTTCGCTTGCAAAAGTTAAATTTGAACGTGCTTTTTAGCTTGTTCTGACCGAATTCTACGGCCAGTTTGCGTGATTGATTTGCATTTAGTTTTCTTTCTTATCCCTCGAATTGTAGGGCTGCTGATAAAAAAAATTAGGGAGAAAAATGGGGAAGTATAATTATATAGTGGAGAAAGGACCACACTAAATCTTTTATTTTATGTAGATCAAGCCATAAACAGTACGACATTAGCAGGAATAATCGAATCACTACGTAACACAACTGAAGGAATTTATGTCATGCGCCTAATTCACGACTCTACAAAACATATATGCATTCATTTAATCATTAAAAAAGCCCGATAATCATTCGTTTTTTAAATTTTCTCTATTTTCATCTTACTTTTCAACTATTTCAAGCGATACTCGCATTCTTTTGCTCGATAATCTTTTTCAATGATGTATAATTTCTTTCCCCTTGTGTCACAATTGAGTAATTAATTAGAGTTTTTTTTTGGTAAAGAGTAATTAATTAGAGTTTGTTTGTTGCAATTCCTAAAAAGTGAAAAGCAATTTATTTCTTTTCCGCCGACATTTCAAATATTCTTCTAATTTTTAAAACTTATGCAATATCATATGTGAATTAGCATGTTACTATTTGTAAATTTAGAAGTTTTCAAGCGTTTAAAAGTGAAAATAAGTCAAAACACTTGCACCATAAGATTTACAAAAGATGTTAATATCAAAAACTTGCACCACAAAAAGGAAAACAAAATAAAAGTTACTCCACACATCAATTTCAAAGTTGTGAGCCTTTTTATCTCAAAGGTAATTCCCATGTGTTTGTTGTATTGAGATTAAGGGTGCGGTGCGTTTATTTGAGGGAAAGTGTTTTCCCTGAATCCATTTTCCGGACTTTACCAAAAATGGTAAGTCAATCGAAATACTTTTCAGTCAAGGAAAACGTTCATGTATAAAATTAAGAAAGTAAATTCCCTAATTTAAAAATGTGAAAACACTTTCCGAAATTGCTCATCTTGATTTTGTTAATATTATTTATTTTCTTTTTCCTGTTTCTTTTTCCTTCTTCCTCTCAGCGACCGGCCATAAGTGCAGGACGGTGACAGCCGGCCTCAATGGAGGCCAAGCTCGCCAGATCTTGATGAGCTAGAGTCTCGCCAGCCTCGCCGCGGCGAGGTCGAGCCCACCTGAGTCCGATGAACTTGAGGCTCGAGCTTAGGCCTCGCCCACCTCGACCTTGCCTCAACCTCGCCGCCTTGACCTTGCCTCGACCTCGCTACCTCCACCTCACCTCGACCTTGCTTGAGGCCGGTGAGCTCGAGCTCGCCCGAGGTCAGAGCTCGCTCAAGGCTCACCAGATCCCAGTGAGAGCTCGCCTGTGGCCATCGCCAACCGGTCGCGGCCAAGGAAGGAGGAAGGAGGAAAAGGAAAGGAAAGACAAGAGAAAAGAAAAAGAACAGAGAAAAAAGAAAATAAAAAAATAATTAAAATTTTATTTTGAAAAAAATTAAAATTAAAATTATTAAAAATTTAGATTTTTTTTTACTTGAGATAAAGTCATGATATTGAAATCATTTTCTAATAAGATTCAAACATCAAAAAACGTTTTTGATCGTATATCACTGAATAAAGGAAAACTAACCATATTCCTGAAAAATGCTTTTTGAGAAAATATTTTCCTTTATTATTGAGTTTTTCGCAAAACAAATGTAGCATAAGTATTTTCATTCAAATGACAATCTACTCTGAAAATAAAAAAGAAAAAAATGTCTTAATTGACGTCCTCTGACTTTTGAACTTCAAATAATTCCATATATATATAAATTAAAGGAAAAATAAGGCGTGGTCAACACGTGTGAATGTGGCTATTAAAACGTGTCCACCATGCTTTGCTTTCTTTGAAGTCTTATGTCAACCATCATAACAAAAAGTAAGTTGTCTTTAAAATGGTTTTGTTAAGTTGTCCTTCGAAGGGTTTTGTCCCTTTCCTTAATATTCATACAGATCATTAAGAACTCAATCTCCCTCATATTTACACAATTATTACGTCATAAATACTACATGCGGGGATAAAAACTTTCCGATGACCGTAAAAATAAAGAAACTCCATCCTGAATGGAAGAAAGGAGGATGCTAGACATATCATTTGCATGGTATTTGAAGAAATCAACGCGTAAATCTAGCTAACGCATTTGTGCCCGCATGAGTTTTGACGGACTTCTTGAACTCTTAACAATACCAATCGAAGGGTGTCGTGTGATAAATAATTTTATCGGCACAAGCCCTTAACTTAAATATTGTGAACACGATCTACGAGCCCTTGTCGAATCCAACCAATGGCATCTGTGAATTTTTCTTTTTCATGGACTAAAGTCCGAACAAAGGCAAAAAACAAGGAGGAATTCATGGAATGTGTCGTGACTGATTTTCCCTCTAGTGTCGTCACCCATGAGCAATAAATAGATATTGTTACAAAAGCTTCTCTTCCCAAAATACCCCCACGCGTTGCAAGAAGGCAAACGACTATCTACACTTCTATATAAAGGGTCCGTCCCTTCTCCCTCCTCCCAAAAAACAGCAAGAGAGTTTGAGTGCAGAGAAGAGAGAGACATGGCGGAGAACCAGAGCAACGCGAACGGGAGCCTGAAGAAGTATGATGAACATGTTCCGGAGATTAAGTTCACCAAGCTCTTCATCAATGGCGAGTTCGTCGATTCAGTCAAAGGTAGAATTCAGAATACTCGTTCGAATTGTTGTTTTCTCAGTAACTCAAGCAACAATGACGACGACGAAGACAACGAACAATCCTAGTTCTGTGTTCTTATGCTTAGTAAATTTAGTTTCTCTTCTTCTTCAGAAAAATATTGTCTGCACTTTCTTTAGTATCTCATGAGGGCCCTCCAATTCAATCACCAGCCTCTTGTCAAGTTTTTGCACTGCCCACGTGAAGATTTGTCGCTCGGTTTCATGTTTCACCACACTTTCTCTCGGACAGATGTGCTCTTTAAGTTCTGTCCTTGCTAGCTTACCCTTTTTTCTCAAAAAGAGAAAAAAAAAACACAAGTACGGTTGTGCCATGAACTAAATGCCCTGAAGTTGGTCTTGGTCTCGTTCAAGCAGTTCTGTTTTTGGACGAGCGAAATTCACCGCTTCTGTTCGGAGCACATAAAAACAGAGCCTCGAAAGAGAAAAAAAAAACAGGCCGTTCGAATCGAGATTGACCTCGAGAGAATCTTGCACAGTATTGCAGTTGACCAGAGAAACCACGCAGTCCACACAAGTTCTTGTTCTCGTTGGTTTCTTCCGTCTTGTGTTTTTCTTCCTTTTCGGGTTTCTTGGTCATGACGGCGGATGAAACTTGGATTGACAGGGAGGACATTCGACACCACAGATCCGAGAAACGGACAGGTGACGGCGCGAGTTGCAGAGGGAGACAAAGAGGACGTTGATTTGGCTGTGGAAGCCGCCCGCCATGCCTTCGACGATGGTCCTTGGCCACGGATGCCCGGCTACGTACGTCCCTTCCTCTCTTTCTCCCCCTTTTTGTCCTCATTTCATTTTCTGCGAATTCTTTTTTCCATCAAATAGCAAGGTTAATGCCCGTTAGACATAAACTCATAAATTCACTCCTGAATTTTATTTCATTGAAATTACGCTATTAATTTTAGAAATTAGGACTTGACGCCTCATTTAGTAAATTGATTTTAACGAATCGATTTCCATGTTTGCTTAATATCCATTTTATTGAAGAATAGTTAACGGACTCGAGCATAATCTTAAACCCAAGAAAAATGATGGTTGAAGAGATGATTCGTGAGCATAGACTATAATAAAGCGTGGCCTCTCAAGTGGCTCCCTTTACATTTTGCGTACTAAAGCAATCTCTTCGATCATACGGCAACAATTGTATTTTCTTAAGAGCAACATATGGGTGGACATGACCATGATTTTATTTGATGGCACACCACATAAGAGACACATGAAGAAAATCAACCGCCAAAAAGCATCATCATCGGTCGATTGATGTGCATCAGATCGACCACATAAGATATTTTTGTCCGTTCTTTTTTCTCTTTGTTCTTCCCCATCGTATCAATACTTTGTTATAAATATTTGATAGCGTGTATTATATGTCTTCAAACGGGGAAGTGCGGAAAATTTACGCAATTAGCAAGAAGGACACACAACCAAACCAAAAAAGGATCAATTTGGAAAATTCATAAATTTGTAAATCTTTATTCCCTCGGAATTGGAATCATTCAATTCCACGAAGCCTTTCAATGCTCGCAACTTGTGATTTTGTCCCTTTATGATTTTGATTGACAGTGTCAGACACCTCCTAATTCAACGGTCCCTTAAATACTTTTGTGGGGCCCCCATAAGATAGGGAGAAAAATGGAAAATATTTACCAATTATATTATTTTGCTCGAAATCGTATTTTAATTGTCACCATCTCAGCCATTATAGTCATGGAGAAGATAATTTTATTTCATTTTTCCTCTCTTATTTCTTACAGTTGTTTACGCTGGATTAGGAAAATAAATATTTCAGCATTTCTAACTTTAGCACTTTTTAGAATCAGTCAATCATTATGAGAAAAAATATATATCGGGTACAGTCATTCTTCTTGGGGTGATGATTACTAATTCCGGAGATGTGATTGACTCGATTGAATTTATACCTAGTCTCTGCAATTGTTTTGAATGCTAGGAATCCCCCTTTGGACTACTAGTTACTATAAGCAAAATAAGTTTTAGTTCATTTTTTATTGAGAACATATATTTTGATTCATTTTCCTATATCTAAAGAAGTGTATATGGAGACATATGTCTAGCGTTATCTTAATAGAAAATGCTTGACAATTAAATTGGTTTATTAGATGATGTGTTAAACTATTTTAGGTTCTTGAATGTGGCTTACTTTTTTAAAATGTCACTTATAGCCCGACACATCACTTAGCAAACTAACTTTGTAGACCAATCTAAAGAAGTGGCGCATTGTTCTATATATTTCAATTAGTAACACTGGGCCTTGCTTTCTAATTATTTTCATTTCATAATCATAACATTCTAGTGGCCAAAAGAATAAACGAATAGCAAAATTCTTCTAGTTCTATCTAAACCTCCAAAACATAATTTTCTGTGTGGAAGCCACATTTCTTTCTAAATCCTAATGCCCATGAATTTTGATTTTTATATCACTTTTGGTTATAAATTTCATCAACAGCAAAGGGGAAGGATCATGTCAAAATTCGCGGACTTGATCGAAGAGAATATAGATGAACTTGCCGCTTTGGACACTATCGACGCCGGGAAGCTATTCAGCATGTGCAAGGTCCTGGACATCCCTCAAGCTGCCACGCTGCTTAGGTACTATGCTGGCGCAGCAGACAAGATCCACGGTGAGGTACTGAAGATGTCGCGCGAGCTTCACGGGTACACGTTGCAGGAGCCGGTTGGTGTGGTCGGGCACATCATCCCTTGGAACTTCCCAACGACCATGTTCTTTATGAAGGTCGCCCCGGCACTTGCGGCTGGTTGCACCATGGTCGTGAAGCCTGCCGAGCAAACCCCTCTATCGGCTCTCTTTTATGCTCATTTGGCTAAGAAGGTACGTCAATTGACTTGGAAAAGATGCTTTTTGAGAGTAGAAGTCATTTTTCTAGCATGTAATTGGATTAATTAGTAGATAATTTAATTACTTGGAATTAGTTCAGTAGACAAAATGAAATAATTTCGTCATTTATTAGTCTAGAAGTGATGGTTAAGCTTTCTAGTTATAATGTTTCATAGGTTCTTATCAAAATATTAAAGACAGCAATTGGGGGGCAAGTGAAAACACGATTTTGGATCTTTGTTATGCCATAACGAACTTGTTCCAAAAAAACAGTTGTCCAAAAAAAAAAAGAGGACACATGAAAATTATTCGAGCAAATTTTTTGCCTTAAATCTTGGTTTGCTTTGTATCAGGCCGGTGTTCCTGATGGAGTGATCAATGTCGTAACCGGTTTTGGATCGACGGCTGGTGCAGCGATAAGTAGTCACATGGACATTGATATGGTACAATTCCGAGTTCTTTCGTTGATGAAAATTTCTATTATCATACGACATAACATTGGTTGAATTCTGTGACAATGTGCTCGTGAGATTTTAGCTTGGACTGATGCAGCATGAAAACCTCACTTCAGGTCAGTTTTACGGGGTCTACAGAAGTAGGACGTGTTGTGATGCAAGCCGCGGCAACAAGCAATTTGAAACACGTGTCGCTTGAATTGGGCGGTAAATCGCCTCTTATAGTCTTTGATGATGTTGATTTAGAGGCTGCTACCGATCTAGCTCTGACCGGTATCCTCTTCAACAAGGTAAGACATATGAACTTTTACAAGATTTGAGAACACAGAGATAAGCTTCGAATACTCGAAATCATGACAGTTTCTCGATTCAACTCTCTATTTCAGGGAGAAATATGCGTTGCCGGCTCTCGTGTGTATGTTCAAGAAGGGATCTATGAAGAGTTTGAGAAGAAGCTCGTGGCGAAGGCGAAAAATTGGTCGGTCGGTGACCCGTTTGATCCGAATGTCCATCAAGGACCGCAGGTAAGAACGAACAATAGCAAAAAGCAAGAAAATGCTAGATTTTGTGACTAAGCATATGGCTGACAATTGGCCTGATACAAATTACGGTAAATCCTAGGCCGATAAGAAACAGTTTGAAAAGATACTTTCTTACATCGAGCATGGAAAGAGAGAAGGAGCCACACTTCTAACCGGGGGCGAGCGTGTGGGCACCGAAGGGTACTACATTCAGCCAACAATCTTCACAGATGTTAAGGTACGCTATCAATCAACAATACATTCCTTAAAGAACATGAGCCATTGTTTTGAGAGGAGCTGAACTTTCAACTGTTTTGCGTTTTCGTCTAACTCTATCCTTCCATCAGGAGGACAACGTGATTGTGAAGGATGAGATTTTCGGCCCCGTCATGTCGCTCATGAAATTCAAGTGAGTACAACCGCGCTATTGGTCCCTGAAACTATTGCTTACCCGGCTCCGATGCCATTGAGCAAGTATATTGTGCTACATTGATCATTTTATGACTGATTGCAGAACTGTGGAAGAGGCAATCAAGAGGGCTAACGACACGAGGTATGGTCTAGCGGCGGGGATTCTGACGAAGAACATAGATCTGGCGAACACGGTCTCGAGGTCAGTCCGAGCGGGCGTCATCTGGATAAACTGCTACTTCGCATTCGACAACGACTGTCCTTATGGCGGCTACAAAATGAGTGGCTTCGGGAGAGATCTCGGTTTGGACGGCCTCCGCAAATACCTACATGTCAAATCTGTTGTGACCCCCATTTATAATTCTCCCTGGCTTTGAGAGAATTTTACGGGGAAAAGCTTTGCATCTTATGGTGGCTTGAATGATGTATAATTCTGAATAACAAAGTATAATTTGCAAGATATAGAATTCAAATTGTTTTGGCACTCACAGGATGTTAACGGTTTCATGCTACAAAACCGGCAGCTTTTGTGCGCAACTTCTTTGTTGTCTATCCCCAAGAGTTTTCGTTATACATATTTCACCTAAAAAGTGAAATTTTTTTTTTACCAAAATGGTTGATTTGATTTTTTACGAAAAAGAAGGGTTTTACGTTGATCTAGGAAATTGCTTGGCCTGAAATTGTTAGAAAATGAAGAACAAAATCTAGAATTTAAAGTCAAGATAAAAGGTAATTAATAACTTCCATGGACTGAAGTGTCTGGGAAAAGAGAGAGAGCCTGCTTACAGCACTTACAATGGGTTTTTATTGCCCACTAGAACAAAAGTTACCCATAAACATTAACTTCTCTAACTGCAGTTAGCGTTGCATGTTCTCCTAGATTTTAAGCATGTTTTTCGTATGTTGATAATCATCATCCAAACGAAGTTACGACTTCCAAGGTCATCAGGATTGCCATAGGAACCATCATTTGATATCGGAATCGACACATTCTCCTTGTCCTCTTATTTCTACACTAAGTAAAACTTGTGGTGATGGATGTCGATAAGCATCGTCGACTGACAATAGTCCTTGTCGGTAACTCCTCTCACCTATCGTCAATGATTCTTCTGATGGCATGTCGTTTTTTGATGACTAATCGATCAAACTTTGTCGATAATAAAACTTAGTCATTTTTTGTATACAAACATACTCCCTTCTAAAATGATTGAATGATTTCAATGATTATTTAATTCTTTTTAATATTTAAACGAGTCATTATTATTTGTGGTGATCATAAAAAACATGCATTTAATGCTTACTCTATTTTGTCTCGTACAACTAATGGTTACTTTTTACTTTTTCTACCATTACCTCTGAAAAACCGTCACGACGTGTCAATCGGCGCGTCACTCAAATAGTACAAATTCTGAGCAAAGGTTACATTTTTTGTCATTTTTACCTTCACAATCGCTTCATCTTCAACCTTTCACCGAAGCTTTCATCTCCTCAAGGCTCAGTTCTCAACCAAACTCAAACTCTCCTTCAACTCGTCGAATGAGAGATTTTAAAGTATTTTTTGTTTATCGATCGTCACAATGTCATCTAGGTCCATTAATCAATTTGCCAAATTATATCTTAAGTTTGAGCTATTGGACAATACCCGATCTAAAATTATTTAACATAGGTCATCTTGCTGATTTTGTGGATTCGGTTGCACAGATTTTCATCTAATGTTCAGTGGTGCATGAGCTGCATTTATCGGAAGCTGCGCATGAGTCCCATTTAAGAGGGGACAAGTGTTGAAAAAGTCCTAAATCTTTTGCATTAATATCAATTTAGTCAAAAACTCTTTTTTGTGCCAATTTAGTCCTAAACCTTTTGTCTTTATGCCAATTCAGTTCTTCTGGCTAAGTTTGATTAGATTTTGCTGACATGAATGCCGGTCAGCTTACATGACACTACCGGCGATAACGTGGACAACTTTTAATAATATTTTAATATTTCTTTCAAATTTCTTAATATTTTTTTTCTTTTTTTCTTTGTTTTTCTTTGTTTTTCTTTTCCTTTCTTCTTCCTTAAGCTAGCGAGCTTGTCAGCTGCTGGCAAGGCTCGACCATGACCTCGTAGCCACTGGCGATGGCTTGAGCCCTCGCTAGCGGCTAGGTGAGGCATGACCTCACCAGATCTAGCGAGGCTAGGCCTCACCTATGGTCAATGGGGCTTGACCCTCGTAGGATTTGGCGAGGTCGAGCCTCACCAACAACCGAGCGAGGCATGATCTCGCCGGATGGTTGCGAGGGCGGCCTCATGTGGGGCTGTCAAGGCTCGCCCTCGTCGGCCATAGATGAGGCCCGACCTTGCCAGAACCGGCGAGGTCGTGCCTCACCAGATCAAGCGAGGTCGTGCCTCGCCCAGCCATTGGCAGAGGCCACGAGGTCGTAGCCACCCTTGCTAGTAGTTGACAGGGCTCGATGGCCCTGGCCTCCAGCCAATCACAGGACTGACGATTGGCTGGAGGAAGAAGAAAGGAAAAGAAAAAACGAACGGAAAAGAAAAAATATTAAAAGAATTTGAAAAATATTAAAAAATTATTAAAAGTTATCCACGTCATTACTGGCGATGCCACATAAGCCGGTCAACGTCCATGTCAGTAAAATCCGTTCAAAATTAGTTGGAAAGGATTGAATTGGCACAAAAACAAAAGGTTTAGAACTGAATTGATACCAAAAAAAGTCTTAGAATTAAATTGACACCAATACAATAGGTTTAAGTCTTTTTTGACACTTTTCCCCGTTTAGGAGCGTTCTCTCGTGTTGAAGACAAATGAGACGGTACTTTTTTGACTAACCCGCAGCAGAGTCTTCAATTTCCTTCACGCACAGGACTGCCACAGGCTGCACATTTGATGGAGAAGACTCCAAATGTTTGGCACTATAAGGAGTTGAATGAAAGACAACCGATACGGTGAGATCTTCTCTGCACACATAAATGAAGGGGGCCCTAACTTGGACAATATTATATATAACAATCAAAAGGTGTGGGGTTGGTTTGTTTTGTTCATTGATTTCCTCCCGCGGCAGCCGAAGAGAAGGGAAGACTTCTCCATTCGTAATAAATGAGTGCGGGCTCCTCTGTGTGCATAGATAGAGAAGCTCATTGTGAGTTCTCCACAAGCAAGAGACGAACAGAAGCAGAGAGCTCAAGAGACGAAGTGAGGTGAGAGGTTGGAGAGATTTGTGCGCAGAGTTGAGTCCATCAAGTTGAGCTGTTCGACATTGTGGGTACTGGGTACAAACCAGGGTTAGAAAACGCTCGAGTGTATGAGTGATTGTAAAACTTTATAATTCTCTAATTTATTAGTGAATTATTTGCTGGCTCTCCCTATGAAAATAGATTCTGACATTCACGTAAATTTCTTGTATCACTTTATTATTCCTCGTTTTATTTTTCTGTCAATTTCTATAGCTCTCGATTTAATTATAAAGTTATGATTCATTTACGCCGCGTTACTGGTTAAACACAATTAGTGTCACTGGTCAATACATGGGGGCCACTTACCAAACTCCACTTTTTGAATTAATCGATAAAAGTCTTCCGAGCCAAGTCACCAATGGCAACTTGTTATCAACTCTTTTCTTTTCAGCAATAATATACTCTAGTGCTAATGCTTGAATTTCATCCAACTCATATAAATTCATAAAAAATGACCATTCGTAATAATTATTTAATACATTAGTTTGCATTCCACCATTTAAGGACTGAATTAACAGCTTCCTGTATTCTCTTCGTGATGTTTCTTAATAAGATTGACTATGGCTTATTTGATGCTTTAGCTTGACCATTAACTTGAGTATAACAAGGGTCGAATGCATCATTTTAATATCTCTTGCACTTGTGAAATCTAACACCTCTTTCATTGTTTTTTTAGCAATATTTTTATAAAAATCTACTTCAACAATGATTGCAACCCACATAAAATTGTCGAGAAAAAAAAAAGGAGGAATTCATGGAATTAAGATGAATTGTATATTGTGACTGACTTTTCGTCTTGTCACCTATAACTTATATATAAAGCTTCGTTTGTTTCGTAAAAAATAAATATTTTGAAAAGCATTTTCCTAAAAAGGATCATTTGCATTGCTTAATGAAATTACCAATAATTTATGTTCAAGTATTTTCGTGAACAATGAAAATATTTTTTGTTTATTCATTTTTGTAAAAAATATAAACGATCATTTAAAAAATAATTATAAATCATTCATTTTTCGCTAAATAAATATAAAATAATAAGTATGGCTACAAAAGTTTCTCTTCCCAAAATACCCCTACCTGTTACGAGAAGGAAAACTGACTACACAACAAAGAGACCCTCTCTCCTGCCCAAAATCGCGAGAGCTTGAGTGCAGAGAAGAGAGAGATGGCAGAGCACCACGGCAATGGAAATGGAAGTCTAAAGACTTATGATGATCATGTTCCCCCGAGATTAAGTTCACCAAGCTCTTCATCGACGGCGAGTTCGTCGATTCTGTCGAAGGTAGGATTCGGAATACTCATTCGAATTGTGATTTTCACGGTGACTCGCAAAAGAACAGCTCTGTGTTCTTATGTCCCTTCAGTTTCTTTGGAATTTCATGAAGGCCCTCCAATTCAATCACCAGTTTCTTGTCAAGCTTTTGCACTGCACTTGATGAAGAATTCACTACTTGGTTTCATGTTTCGCCACACTTTTCTCTCTTACCGATGTTCCTATCTAGTTCTGTTCTTGCTTGCTTAGTCTTTTTCTCAAATAGAGAAACGAAAAAGAAAGTAAATTCGTGCCATGGCCAAACCGTTCCGAAGTTGGGTTTGTCTCCTTCAAGCAGTGCTTTATTTGATGACTGCAACTCCTTGCTCTGTTCGGAAGTACAGAAAACGGAGTATCGAAAGGGAAAGGACCCATCTGTATCAAGATTGATCTTGAGAAAGGTTTTGCACAGTATTGCATGTCCAATGAACAAAGAGCAATTTCAATCATTGGTGACCGCAGAAAAACTCGCAGTCCTAACAAATTCTCCTCCTCCTCCTCCTCCTCCTCCTCCGGCTTTTTGGGTTTCTGTATCATTACAGTGAATGAAATTGGATGAATAGGGAGGACATTCGAGACGATAGATCCAAGAAATGGAGAAGTGACTGCAAGAGTTGCGGAGGGAGACGAAGAGGACGTGGATTTGGCTGTGAAAGCTGCCCGCCAAGCATTCGATCACGGCCCTTGGCCACGCATGCCCGGCTATGTGCGTCCCGTCCCCTTTTCCTCCCCCTTTTTGTCTTCTCTTTTCCATCGAATTAAAACGATAATACCAATGGATACCAATTCGCAAATTCGCTTATGAAAATAATTTTATCGAAAGAACACCGTCAATTTTAGCCGGGATGTTTATGTGAGATAACTTAAGCAAAACAACCACTTAGAAGTTAGTACTTTGACATCTCACTTAGTAAGTTGATTTTTAGTGGATTGATTTTTCGTGCTTATCTTAATCTCTGGATCAATTAAAGAATGATTAACGGGTTCAAATGTAATCTTAAACCAAGAAAAATTATGGGTGAATACTTGGAAAAATCTTTATTGTTCATAGAGTAGACTATAGTAAAGTATGACGTCCCAAGTATATGCTTTTACATTTTGGGTAGTAAAGCAATCTCTTTGAATGTAAATCGACTGTTAAACATGAATGTGACTTAATGTGACGGCACACCACGTAATAATGACACATGAAAACACTAATCAATAAGAATGGAGAGATTCAAAATACAAACATAAAAGTCGATTGAGATGCATGTAATGCGAACAATATGTTGATCGATTAATTCACATGTGACTAGTAGGTAAGATACTATTTTTGTTTTTGTTTTTTCTCGTTGTTCTTCCCCCATCATATCAATACTTTGTTATCATTCGTACCTAATATTGATTGATAGTGTCGGCCACTTCCTCATTTAATGGACAACGAAAAAATTTTTGGGGCCTGCTCACATGTGTATTATGTATATGATCATGCTTTAAGAAAAGGGGATTTGGTAGGAAATTTGAACGCTTCATTGTAACTAAGGCTCCGTTCGTTTGGTGGAAAATATTTTTTCGGAAAATATTTTTCGGGTTTTCTAGTGTTCGGGGGATGGAAAACGTTTTCCGTGGGAAAATATTTTCCTTCCCCCCTCACAAAATAGTCTAAGCCTATGGAAAATGACTTCTGCTTTTTCAAAAGCGGAAATCATTTTTCGGAGCTTTTTCTTCTTCTTCTCACTAAGGTCGCCGGCCGCCGCCGGTCATCGGCGGCCGCCGGACACGGGCCGCCACCCGTCGCCGGTGGCCGCCGGACGCGGGCCGCCACCGGTCGCCGACCGCCGGCGAAAAATATTTTCCGAAACTTTTTCATATTGGTCACCGAACACCGGAAAATTATGTTCCGGAAAAATATTTTCCAAAAGGAGAATATTTTCCACCAAAAGAAGGGAGCCTAAGTGGAGGAAGATTCTTCGACCAATGCTAGAAATGCTAGAAACACTTCATTGCTATAGTTTTTTTTTTTTTTGGGTAAAGCACTTCATTGCTATAGTTAGTCTCTGCATTTGTTTCGAACGCTAGGAATGCCTCTTTTGAATACAAGTTATTATATGCAGCATATGTCTTAGTTCATCTTTGCCAAGAATATATGTTTTTGTTCTCTTTTTTTTTTTTGCATCCGAAGAAGCATACATGGAGATATATGTCTTGGTGTTATCTCGATAGAAAATGCTATGCAACTGAAATCGAATTACTACATAATGTGTCAAACTATTATAGGTTCTCGAATGCGGCTCACTTGTTTAAAGGGCCACTTACAATCTGACCTATCACTTTGTTTTTTTGGTCGAAGATCTGACCTATCACTTAGCAAACAAAACTTGTGTACCGAGTCTAAATAAGTGTAGCATTGCTCAATTTCAATTAGTAACGAAAGGCCTTTCTTTTGTTTTTTTGAGTTTCCACCTTATAATCACAACCATCTAGTGGCCAAAAGAATAAATGAATAGCGAAATTTATGTTGTTCTACCTAATCCTCCAAGAATTGTGTGGAAGCCAACATTTCATTGTAATTTTTAATGTCCATGAATTTCAATTTTTATATGACACGGTTATATATTTCATCAAATAGCAAAGGAGAAGGATCATGTTGAAATTCGCAGACTTGATCGATGAGAACATGGATGAACTGGCTGCTCTGGACACTATAGACGCCGGGAAGCTATTTAGCGTCGGCAAAGCCCGAGACATCCCTACTGCAACCAAGCTGTTAAGGTACTATGCCGGTGCAGCAGATAAGATCCTCAGCGAGGTATTGAAGATGTCGTGTGATCTTCACGGGTACATGCTGCGGGAGCCGGTTGGCGTGGTCGGGCACATCATCCCTTGGAACTTCCCGATCGGCATGTTCTTTATGAAGGTCGCCCCGGCACTGGCGGCTGGTTGCACCATGGTCATGAAGCCCGCCGAGCAAACCCCTCTATCGGCTCTCTTTTCCGCTCATTTGGCTAAGAAGGTACCGTCAATCAGACTCGGAAAAGTTGTTATTGAGAGCAGTAGTCATTTTTTCTAGCATGTAATTGGATTACTAAGTAGGTAATCTAATTGATTGGAATAAGTTATCACTAGACAAAACGAAATAATATCGTCATTTATCAACCTAGAACTGATGATTAAGCTTTCTAGTTATAATGTCCCACGGGTTTTTTTTTTATCAAAAATCTAAAGACAGCAATTGCGGAGCAAGTGAAAAAAATGATTTTGCCTAATTGTTATGCCACAACAAAGTCGTCCCCAAAAATAGTTGTCAAGAAAAAAAGAGGATAGACGAGAAAATAATTCAGGTAATTTTTCTGCCTTTAAATCTTGATTTGCTTTATATCAGGCCGGTGTTCTTGATGGAGTGATCAATGTCGTAACCGGTTTTGGACTGACGGTTGGTGCAGTGATAAGCAGTCATATGGATATAGATATGGTATGATTCCGAGTTCTTTCTCTCGTGAAATGTTTTATTATTGTACGACATGACATCACTTGAATTATGTGAAGATATGCTCGTCCTTCTTTAGCTTTGATTGATGCGGCGTGAAAACCTCACTTTAGGTCAGTTTTACGGGGTCTACGGAAGTAGGACGCATGGTGATGCAAGCTGCGGTGATGAGTAATTTGAAACAAGTATCGCTCGAATTGGGAGGGAAATCGCCTCTTATAGTCTTTGATGATGCTGATATAGATACCGTTACCGACCTTGCTCTAGCCTGTATCGTCTATAACAAGGTATGGTGTATGAACTTTTTATGCCATTTGCAAAATCAAAGAATAAGCTCTTAATACTCGACATCGTGACAATTTCTTGATTCTAATTCTCTGTTTCAGAGTGAAGTATGCGTTGCAGGATCTCGTGTCTATGTTCAAGAAGCAATCTATGAAGTCTTCGAGAAGAAGCTAGTGGCGAAGGCGAAGGCTTGGTCGGTCGGTGACCCGTTTGATCCGAATGTCCATCAAGGACTGTAGGTTAGAACGAACACTAGCAGGAAGCGAGAACCAGCTAGATTTTGGGATAAAGCATAAGGTTGACAATTAGCCTGACACGAATTATGGTAAATCCTAGGTCGATAAGAAACAGTTTGAGAAGATACTTTCTTACATCGAGCATGGAAAGAGAGAAGGAGCCACGCTTTAGATCGGGGGCGCCCCTCTGGGCGCCAAAGGGTACTACATTCAACCAACAGTCTTCACAAATGTTAAGGTACAATATCAACCCGCAGCACATTCCTTAATGAACATGAACCTTTGTTTTCATAGGAAAAAACTTCTAACTGTTTTGCGTTATCGTCCCACTCTCCTTTCACCAGGAGGACAATGTGATTGTCAAGGACGAGATTTTCGGCCCCGTCATGTCGCTCATGAAATTCAAGTGAGTATGACCCGTTATTGGTCTGCAGAACTATTGCTTACCCGGTTCCGATGCCATTGAGCAAGTACTATTTGTAATTGAAACAAGCATAGACAATTAACAAAGTATATTGTGCGACATTGATCATTTTATGATGGATAGCAGGACCGTGGAGGAGGCGATCAAGAGGGCTAAAGACACGAGGTACGGTCTAGCAGCGGGAATTCTAACGAAGAACATAGATGTGGCGAACACGGTCTCAAGGTCAATCCGAGCGGGCATCATCTGGATAAACTGCTACTTTGCGTTCGACAATGACTGTCCTTACGGCGGCTACAAGATGAGTGGCTTCAGGAGAGATTTCGGTTTGGACGCCCTCCACAAATACCTGCATGTCAAATCTGTTGTGATCCCCGTATATAACTCTACCTGGCTTTGAGAAAATTCTACAGGGAAAAAAACTTTGCATCATAGGGTTCTAACTAATGCATGATCTGCAGGAACAGAATGCAGATCATTTTGCCACTCGCACGGTGTTAAGGGTTTCATAGTACAAAACGGGCAGCTTTTGTGCGCAATTTCTTTGTTATCTTTACTCGAGTTGTCGTTATACTAACATTTATTTATAATATTTTGGTCTAAGGAATCATCTAATCTAACTCAACCTTATGTCATATCATATCCAAACAGGAGTCGTAAGTTTCCTCAAGATCACGCGAATGAATTTGTGACGCCAATCAATTGAAACTCCAATACAACCCAAATCGATACGGAACGGAATGTAATGTGACCTAGGGATACTTGTTAGATACAGAAAGTACGGTGTGTGAGCTTTTTAGGATATTGTGAATATAAGATCCTTGAACGAAAAAGGGAGGAAAAATGTCATGATGTTGCTAAATGCTAGACATATCATTTGCATCGCACTTAAAGAAATCAACACATGAATCTAGCTAGTAGAATTATGTTGACATGACCTTTGAGCGAACGCTTACTCATATAAGTACCAATCAATTTAATAGTTTCATCCATGTCGAAAACCAGAAAAGCTACAAATCGATAATTAATTTTTCATCAAGATTGTTCAAAAATAAAATTGTCATTATTGACATCTAAATTTTAGCAACCCAGTCAGGTATTTATTTCCTAAGAAATTAGAGGCCGACTTCAGCCTCTAAACAAAAAAGTTAACTAAATTGCATATAGTCTCAGGAGCATTTTGCATTTCATATTATATAAATATGTTCATAAAAATGCATTTTAATTAGACCGGCAGTGTTGAGTGGATTTAATTGAATTATATGGACTAGGCATGTAAAGACAGTAGAATTCGGCCAATATGGGGGAGTACTTGCGGAAATTTCATGAGTAAAAGGATATGGTTTAGAGCTTTAATTGAGATGGGTTATAATAATACAAATAATCCCTAAATTTTGCTCTAATTTGTAATGCGATCTTTGAATTTTTTATTTGTTCAGTCTAATCCCTGAACCTTAACTCAATGTGAAATATGTTCCTCAAATTTTTAATTTATTTAATGCGGTCCGTGAACTTTTGAAAAATGTTCAATTTAGTTTCTGAACTAATATGTATCAAAAGTTTAAGGATCACATTGAACAAATTAGTTTACGACCACATTATACATTAGATTAAAGTATATTGATTATATTGAGTAAATTAAAAATTTATGGACTAGATTGCAATTATGGTAAAATTCAGAAATTATTTGTATAATTATCCCAGGTTTGAAAGTTAGAGAACACGCAAGCACTCATACGAGGAAGTACTCATTCGCGGACACGTCGTCGAACGCAGATCTCTCGTTCGTCCATCGCCCGCACACCTTCCGTTCTCTCCGTCATCCACCATCACATTGAGTTGGCTAGTCTTCCATATATCATCCACGAGGAGTCGAGTGGTGGTCGAAAGAGCAATAATTGATGGAGTAGTGCTTCGGGAGGGGATAGAGATAAGAGGAATCCATCTTTTTCTCTCTCCGTCAGGAACGATTACGTGCGGAGATAAAAACTTTTCTCTGACCAAAAAAAATATGTGGAGATCAAACTTTTCAAAGATTGTGAATATAATGAAAGCACATCCTTGAATGAAAATTGGTCAACAGATGCCATGATATTGCTAGATGGTACACACATCATTTGCATCGCAATTAGAGAAATCAACGGGTAGACAAAGCTAATTGAGCAAAGTCTTGGCACGTCAATATAGCGAATAGAATTAAGTTCACATGACCTTCGAGCAAAGTCTTACCCATAAGTATCAATTAGTTAATATGGTCCATACACGTTAGATTGTGTATATCTCCTCAACATTTATGTTGCACGGTGTAGGTCTTAAACTCTTAATGTAGTTGATTGAAAGGTTTTGTGTGATCAAACACTTTTAACATTATATGCCCTTAAATAATGCGAATGTGAATGACTAGCCCTTATCTAATGTCATTCGACAAAAATGTATCGTGGAATTTAGATTAATTGTGTATCATGACTGATTTTTACTCTTGTCACCTATATACCAATATATATAGGTACAAAAGTGTTTCCTCCAGCTTATGGAGCAAAGTGCTGAACACGTAAATGTGTTCCCATGACCTTTGAGTGAAGTCTTACCCATCTAAGTACCAACGATAAAATTGGTTCAGTCACGTCAAATGCATATATCTTCCCACCAATTGTGTTGCCCATCGAAGGTCTTAAACTCTTAACATAGGCAATCGAAGGGTTTCGAGTGATTAACATTTTTAACGTTATATGCCCTTAACTTAAATACCGCTTGTGCAAATTACTAGCCCTTACCTAATGTCATTCGACAAAAGTGTATCGTGGAATTTAGATTGATCGAGTATCATGACTGATTTTTACTCTCGTCACCTATAACCAATAGATATATATCGCTACAAATGTGTTTCCTCTAGCTTATGATGCAAAGTGCTTAACACATAAATCTAGATAATAGAATTACGTTCACATGACCTTTGAGTGAAGTCTTACCCATATAAGTACCAACAGCAAGATTGGTTCATTCACGTCAAATTGCATATATCTTTCCACCAATTATGTTGCACATCGAAGGTCTTAAACTCTTAATATAGGCAATCAAAGGGTTTCGAGTGACTAACATTTTTAATGTTATATGTCCTTAACTTAAATATTGCTAGTGCGAATTACTAGCACTTATCTAATGTCATTCGACAAAAGTGTATTGTGGAATTTAGATTAATTGTGTATCATGAATATTTTTACGCTCGTCGTCTAAAACAAATAGAGATATATCGCTGCAAAAGTGTTTCCTCTAGCTAAAGGAGCAAAGTGCTTAACACGTAAATCTGGAAAATATAATTATGTTCACATGATCTTTGAGCGAAGTCGTACCCGTATAAGTACCAACAGTAAAATTCTTTCATTCACGTCTGATTGCATATGTCTTCCCATTGCACATTGAAGGTCTTAAACTCTTAATATAGGCAATCTAAGGGTAACATTTTTAACATTTTATGCCCTTAACTGAAAAATAGTTAGTGCGAATTACTAGCCCTTATCTTATGTCATTCGACAAAAGTGTATCGTGGACTTTAGATTAATTGTGTATCATGATTGATTTTTACTCTCGTCACCAGTAACCAATATATATATATATATATATATATATATATATATATTACTACAAAAGTGTTTCCTTGTTGAGAATAATAGGCAAGCAATTCGAATAAATAATTGGACGGAATGAAAGGAAATTTGGACTCCAAATTTATGTGATTCGGTTCAAATATCAGAATCTACGTTCATGAAGAGAGCAGCATGGAATTCTACTATAGAAACAAGCGATACAACGGAAATTACAATCACGCGAGCACTCAAATACTTTTTCGATATTTCCCAGCCTCTAATTACACTAAATAATGCATTCAGTGTTTAACCCCTCACAATTATTAGTGAAAGCTCAGTCAAGGAATTAAATAAATTCGACTCACAAGAATTTAACTGGCTAAAATTATTCGGGTATAATTACAACGAGCAAATCCTCTCGAGAAGAACTCTGTGTCGTCTCTCGGCCACCAAAAGGACTTAGCGCTCCCTCGGCGCTGCTCTTCGTTTGACGTCGCTCACTCTCTTTTATAATGCAGAAGAGAAGAGTCTCCATCATTCAATGGCCATGACCATTCAATGGTCATCATTGCACTTCATCTCCTCTTTGTCTCTCTTCACGACGGTTCACACGTGAAGAAGTACACTTACATGCTATTCTCCTTTCGCGTTCAGAGAATCCAACGCCAATTAAGGCTCGGCCTAATAAACAAAAGAAAGGCCTCGCCATTTGCAATAAATGAAGGCAGCAATTTTGGACTTTCCCTTTTGGGCGCGCATGGAATTCATTCGGGAATAGAAATTCTGTTCCAGAATGGATTTTGGAATAGAAATACGTTTGTTAAAAAATTTCCGGAATGCATTCTGGAGCAATTTTCACATTCTGAAATAAAAATGCGTTTGTTAAAAATACTTGATTCCAGAATGCATTCTTGATTCCAGAATGCATTTTTTATTCCAGAATGAGTTTTGGGCAAGAAAAAGAGAAGCTACTTTTTATAGCTTTTCTTTTCCAGAATGCATTCTCCCTATTTTCTCTCTTTTTCTCACTAATTGTTTTTTTTTTTCAGAAAATACATAAAAATTGAAAAAATTCAAGAAAAATCCATAAAAATTTCCAGAAAATAAAAAAGTCAAGATTTCAAGAAAATAGGAAATTTGGTGAACTTTTTTTAAAAAATATAAAAAATAAAAAATTTCAAAATTTCACAGAATAGCTTAAAATACCTTTGGGTACCTACTTTAAGTGAAATTTAATTTTTTTGAGGTGCCCAAAAAATAAAAAAATTAAAAATTTGAAAACTTCACAAAATGATTTAAAATACCTTTGGGCACCCATTTTGAGTGAAATTTAATTTTTTCTGAGGTGCTCAAAAAAAATAAAAAAAAATCAAAAATTTCAAAACTTCACAAAATGATTTGGAATACCTTTGGACACCCACTTTGAGCAAAATTTAATTTTTTAAGGTGCTCAAAAAAATTAAAAAAAATTAAAAATTTCAAAACTTCACAAAATGGCTTAGAATACCTTTGGCCACTTACTTTGACTGAAATTTAATTTTTTTGAGGTGCCAAAAAAAATAAAAAAAAATAAAAAATTTTAAAACTTCACAAAATGGCTTAGAATATCTTTGGGCATCCACTTTGAGTGAAATTTAATTTTTTTTAGGTGCCCAAAAAAAAATCAAAAATTTCAAAACTTGACAAAATGGCTTAGAATACCTTTGGGCACCCACTTAGAGTGAAATTTAATTTTTTTGAGGTATCCCAAAAAATAAAAAATTTAAAAACTTGACAAAATAGCTTAGAATACCTTTGGACACCTACTTTGAGTGAAATTTAATTTTTTTGAGGTGCCCAAAAAAATCAAAAAATAAACAATTTCAAAACTTCACAAAATGGCTTAAAATACCTTTGGGCACCCACTTTGAGTGAAATTTATTTTTTTAGGTGCCAAAAAAATAAAAATAAAATAAAAATAGATTTCTGTTCCAGAAATCAATTTCTGGAGTAGAATTAGTCATGTTTTACCAAACAGATTTCTTCTCTAAAAATTAATTTTTGGCAAGAATTCCAGAAATCAATTTCTGGCAAGAATTTGATTTCTGGAGCAGAATGGTTACCATTCGCACCATTTGTAGCTACACGCTTCCTTCCAGCCACATTCTCCGTCCCGAGTGGCGCTCGCCAGAGTTACTCGATTTAACTCGGACCGTGTTTGTTCATCGATTTCAAATTCAAAATATATTTTAAATATTTCTCTAGCTTATGGGGCTTAGTGCTTAACATGTAAATCTAGAGAATGGAATCGCGCTCACATGACCTTTGAGCAAAAGTCTTACCCATACAAGTACCAACAGTATAATAGGTTCATTCGCGTCAAATGCATATATCTTCCCATCAATTATGCTGCACATTGAAGGTCTTAAACTCTTAACATAGGCAATCAAAGGGTTTCCAGTTAAACAGTACAACTTAGGCAATTATGTTGCACATCAAAGGTCCAACAGTATAACTTGGACCTGGCTAGCATAACGGTGGCACCGTCGTGGGCAAATTGTAACGGTGCAAGCTGGACCTCATGTTGTATTTTGCAAAAGGGTGGACAACCCCGGATGGGATGGGCGACCGAGTGGAGAGAAAACATTGAATACGGGTTGAATTTACCCGAGCCCACTTATCAGTTGCCACGTGTACGTGACTACTGGCCCCGCGTCTGCTTCCATTCCATCTTTTTCATTCATCTGCACCGCCCACGCTCCTGCTATTCTCTCTCCTCTCACTTTAATTCCTTCTTCCTCCTCTCCTCCTTGATCTCTCTCCCACGACACTCTCCAGCAAAGGCAGCAACGCCCTCAATTCCTCCAGCGACTTTGGGCAACTGGGCCTCTGTCCTCTCCGCCATCGACCCCTCGAGTGCGTGCCCCCCGTCTGCGCCATCCTCTTCGTCCCCGCCATCACCACCCTCCTGCCCACAACTCCACCCCTCGAGTGCTCCCCGTCCTCGAGCCCGACCTCTTCTCCTTCCGACGCCGCCCTCGCCGTGCACAGCATCGCCGCCCGGATCCTCGATTGCTCAGTCCCGGTCTTGAGGAAATTACTGGCCAGCGCTCTTTTTTCTCCGGTTACTTTTGCTGTTCTTTTTTCCGAGTTCTTGTCGAGCGATTCAAGCCAGGGGAAATACATATGATCTTTCTTTCTTTCTTTCTGTAAAATCCTGAGATCATACAAGTCTATTAGAATACGATTTTTTTGAGCTGGGAGATCAAGAAGGAGAGAAGTCTGTGCTTTTTCTTTTCGAGTTCGTTGGCATGGTTGAAATGAAAAAGGTGAGGGAAGTGTGTTTCTTCTTCTTGGTCAGTGAAGAGTAGCTTCATTTCGACACTTTGAAGTTGCGACTGCCTCGAGATCTCTGTTTTGTGTTTCCTGTTTTTCATTCATTTATTTCTTTAATTTCCCTAGAGAGAAGAGAAAGAGAGTAGTGGGAATACAGCAGAGCAGAGCAGAGCCGAGCGTCAGACGTGGGGCTCCCGATGCCTTTTCACCGAGGTGGGATCCTTGCTAATATTCCAAGGAGACCGGACAAGCAAGTTGCCTGGTTTCCTTAGTAAAATATGTGGCGCAGACCACGCCGACGGTGCCGTCTGCTTACGGTTTTCCTTTGACAAAAAGATCAGGGAGACGAGATTAATCGTGTAGGATGACTGGTTTTTTCTCTCGTCGCCTATAACCAATAAATATATAACGCTAAAGAAGTGTTTCTTCCCAAGCTACTCCTACGTATTGCGCGAAGGAAAACGACTACCTACTGTATGTAAAGAGGCCCTCCCTCCTGTGCCAAAAACGCAAGAGATTCTGAGTGCAGAGAAGAGAGAGATGGCAGAGAACCAGAGCGATGCGAACGGAAGTCTGAAGACTTATGATGATCATGTCCCGGAGATTAAGTTCACCAAGCTCTTCATCAATGGCGAGTTCGTCGATTCCGTCAAAGGTAGAAATCGCCAGCTTCTCGTCGAGTCTTTGCACTGCCTCGATGAAGATTCGTTGCTTGGTTTTTCGTGTTTCCCCCACACTCTCCTCTCAGACAGATGTTGCTCGTCAAGATCTGTTCTTGCTTAGCTTACCCTCTTTCGCAGGAAGGAAAAAGAATAGAGTTGCGCCGTAAAACAAACAGTTCTGTAGTTTCTCTTTCAAGCAGTTCTCTTTTTAATGAGTACAGTTCATTGCTCTGTTCGGAAGTACAGGAAACAGACTATGTACAGGGAAAAAGGGCCATCTGAATCAAGATTGATCTTGAGAGAGTCTTTACACTCGCAGTCCTAACAAAGCCTTGTCCTTGTTGGTTTCTTCTTCTTCTTGGGTTTCTAATTTGTTATGGCAATTGAAACTGGATGAACAGGGAGGACAATGGAGACGGTAGATCCAAGAAATGGACAGGTGACGGCGAGAGTTGCAGAGGGAGACAAAGAGGACGTGGATTTGGCCGTGGAAGCTGCTCGCCAAGCATTCGACCACGGCCCTTGGCCTCGCATGCCCGGCTACGTACGCCCCTCCCTCCCTTTTTTATCTTCTTTTTCCATCAAATTAAAAAGATAATACCACTAAAAATTAATTCATAAATTACCTTATGAATCTAATTTTATCGAAATGACTAGTCATTTCTAGCCTCGAGCTCATGAGCCAGGCAACCGGTTAGAAGTTAGAATTCGACGCATCATTTAGTAAATTGATTTTAGTGATTGATTGTCTGATGTTTGTCTTTTTTTTTTCTTTTGGTTAAAGTGTGATGTTTGTCTTTGATCTCTATTTTCATTAAAGAATCGTTTGACGGGTTCGAGCGTACTCTTGAAGCTAAGAAAAATGACGGGCGACTGCCATGTAAAATCTTTGACAAGTCAAGAGCGCAAGGCGCGGTGTCTCAAAGCTTACCCTCGAGGTCATGAGCGGAATTTTCTGGCTTTCTAGAGGAAAGAGATAATACCCCTTCTGGATATCCCAAAAACGTCAGGCGGCACGTTACCTAGCAATGACACGTGAAGAGCACCAAATAATAAGAATAGAAAGATTCGAAACTCAAACACAAAAATACGATTGAGATAGGTATAATGCGAATCATGCCATCAGATGATACATCTAACGGATACGATAGTACAATATATTTTTCCGTTCAGTTTCTCCTCCTCCCTACCAATCATATCATGACTTTGTTATAAATAATGACAGCGTGTAACATTGTCTTTTCACACAATTAGCAGAAAAGCACGCATAACAAAACCTAAGACAATTTTCTAAGGTTCATTACTTGTGATTTGTTAATACTATCTTGATTGATACACCTCCTGATTCAACACCCAATTAAAGATATAATTTTTTTTTGGTGGGGGTACTTTTGGTGGGCCGAACATGATCCCCGCAAAACGCTAACCTTACAAGATTGGGGAAAAGGACAGAACTATTTTTTTTTTTTTGTAAATTTCTCAAAATCGTATTTTAATTGCATCTTCTCGGCCATGATAATGATGGAGATAAGATTATTTTATGTCTTTTTCCTCCTTGCTTGTCTTTTTGAAATCACTAAATTGGGGGGGCCCACTCACAGCACATCTGCATTATTGAGCACTTCATTGTAATTATGTTGAAGAAGATTCTTCAATCAATCATAGAAGCTAGAGCACATAATAAACTTGAATGATCTGTCTAATATATTCCCAAAGCTGCAGATGTACAGTTTTTCTTGACTACTAGTTATTATAGATAACATGTGTTTTAGTTCATTTTTGCTAGGAACATATGCTTTTGATTCATTTTCTTGCATCTAGAGAAAGCATACATGAAGATACATATCTAGTGTTATCGCAATAGAAAATGCTAGACAAATCGGTTTACAAAACGATGTGTCAACTGTATAGGTTCTTGAATGTGGCTCATTTGTTTAAAAGGCCACTTATAGTTTGAGACAACTTGAATGAGTGTAGCATTGTTCGATTTCAGTTAGTAATATAAGTCCTTTCTTTTGTTTTTTTTTTCTTTTAATTTTCATTTCATAATCATAACAATCTAGTGCCAAAAGAATAAACAGATGGCGAAATTTATGTAGTTCTATCTATACCTCCAACACATAGTTTAGCCACATTTCATTCTAAATTATAATGATCATCTATTTTGATTTTTATGTGACATGTTTATAAATTTCATCACTAGGAAAGGGGAAGGATCATGTCAAAATTCGCAGTCTTAATCGAAGAGAACATAGACGAATTGGCAGCTTTGGACACTATAAATGGTGGGAAGGTATTCAGCTTCTCCAAGGCCATGGAAATCCCTCACGCTGTCGCGTCGCTCAGGTACTATGCGGGTGCAGCGGACAAGATCCATGGCGAGGTACTGAAAATGTCGCGTGACCTTCACGGTTACACGCTGCGGGAGCCGATTGGCGTGGTCGGGCACATCATCCCTTGGAACGGCCCAGCCACCATGTTCATGATGAAGGTTGCACCGGCACTTGCGGCAGGCTGCACCATGGTTGTGAAGCCCGCTGAGCAAACCCCTCTATCGGCTCTCTTTTACGCTCACTTGGCTAAGAAGGTACGTCAATCCAAGTCAAAAAAGTTAATTTGTGAGAGAATTAGTCATTTTTCTAGCATATAATTGTGCTAATAAGTATGTCTTAATTACTAAGAATTAGTTTCACTAGACAAAATTAAAGAATTTTCATTCGTTAGTCTAGAAGTGATGGCTAAGCTTTATAGTAATAATGTTCCACAGGTTTTTAATCAAACTTTTGAAGACAGCAATATAAGAGCAAGTGAAAACATAATACTGAACATAATTTATGCCATGTGAAAGTTGCTCCTAAAAACAGTTTTCAGAAAAAAATGAGGCTATACCAGGAAATTGTTCAGGTAATTTTTCTGCCTAAAATTTTGGTTTGCTTTGTATCAGGCTGGTGTTCCTGATGGAGTGATCAATGTTGTAAATGGTTTTGGACCAACAGCCGGTGCAGCGATAAGCAGTCATATGGACATTGATATGGTGCGATTCTGAATACTTTCTTTGGAATGACATAACATCGGTTGAACTTAGTATAGATGTGCTCGTCGACTTTTAGCTTTTGATTGATGCAGCGTGAAAACCTCACTTCAGGTCAGTTTTACGGGGTCAACGGAAGTAGGACGCATCGTGATGCAGGCTGCGGCGACGAGCAATTTGAAACAAGTGTCGCTTGAATTGGGCGGTAAATCGCCTATTATGGTCTTTGATGATGCTGATTTAGATTCCGCTACTGATCTTGCTCTGACGGGTATCCTCTTTAACAAGGTACGTTGTCCGAACTTTTTATGGGATTTGCGAAGACAAAGATAAGCTCCGAATGACCCACCTGCGCATGGTCGAGTTGGTGGGTGCTTTTCTTCCCTCCTCGGAGGTTCTGGGTTCGAATCCCCGTTCGGTTCCATAATTTAAGTAGGGGTCCTTGGCGGTGGGTTGTTGGGCTAGTCTCCCCCGAGATATAGGCGCCCCGATTACCCGTGTGGGCTTGTTCCCGGGGAATGGTGGCGGATCCTCGGTGATCGAAAAGAAAAAAAAAAGATAAGCTCCAAATGGTACTCGAAAATGTGATGGTTTATTGATTCAACTCTCTGTTTCAGGGAGAAGTATGCGTTGCGGGATCTCGTGTCTACGTTCAAGAAGGGATCTATGAAGAGTTCGAGAAGAAGATAGTGGCGAAGGCAAAGGCTTGGTCAATTGGTGACCCGTTTGATCCAAATGTCCGTCAAGGACCGCAGGTAAGAACGAACACTAGCAAGTAGCAAGAACCTGCTAGATTTTGCGATAAAGCATATGGTTGACAATTAGCCTGACACGAATTACGCTAAATCCTAGGCTAGTAAGGAACAGTTTGAGAAGATACTTTCTTACATCGAGCATGGAAAGAGAGAAGGAGCCACGCTTTTGACCGGGGGCGCACCTCTGGGCACCAAAGGGTACTACATTCAGCCAACAATCTTCACAAATGTTACGGTACGCTATCAATCCAGTGCACATTCCGTTAAGAACATGAACCTTTGTTGAAGAGTAGCTAAACTTCCATCTGTTCTGCATTTTCTTCTAATTCTCTCCCTTCATCAGGAAGACAATGTGATCGTGAAGGACGAGATTTTCGGCCCCGTCATGTCGCTCATGAAATTCAAGTGAGTACAACCCACTATTGGTCCCCGAAACTATCTACCACGGTTCTGATGCAATTGAGCAAGCCCAATTGTAGCTAAAACAAACATAGAGAAATATCAAAGTATATTGTGCCACATTCAACATTTTACAACGGATTGCAGGACTACAGAGGAGGTGATCAAGAGGGCCAACGACACGAGGTATGGTCTAGCGGCGGGGATTCTAACCAAGAACATAGATCTAGTGAACACGGTCTCGAGGTCAATCCGAGCGGGCACCATCTGGATAAACTGCTACTTGGCATTCGACAACGACTGTCCTTTTGGCGGCTACAAGATGAGCGGCTTCGGCAAAGATTATGGTTTGGACGCCCTCCACAAATACTTACATGTTAAGTCTGTTGTGACCCCGATTTATAACTCTCCCTGGCTTTGAGAGAATTTTACGAGGGGAAAAACTTTGCATCATATGATGGCTCAAATAATGTATAATTAAGGGTGTATTTGTTTGTGTGCAAGTATTTTCCGTGAATTAATTTCGAACTTTCAAGCCTTTGAAATGCTAAAACTGATCGGTCAACGGGAAATCATTTACGGTAAAAAAAACATGTATGCTTAAAGTTAGGAAAATAAAATCCAATCTGAAAAGGGGAAAGCATTTTCCCAGAAAATGAATTCTTGAAAACTGTTTTCCTTTATCACGAAGTTTTCTCAAAATCAAACATGATTATAAGGTGTAGTTTACAAGTAACAAAATGCAGATCGTTTTGGCACCCACATGATGTTAACGGGTTTATGCTACAAAACGGGCAGCATTTGTGCGCAATTTCTTTGTTGTCTATCCTCAAGAGTTTTCATTATACTAACATATATTTATAATATTTTTGTCTAAGCAGTCATCTAATCTAATATAAATTGTGTAATTAAAGCCAAGGCTAGAGGTTATCAGTGTATATGGGCTGTAAGGTTTTCTCAAACTTACATCATATCATATCCATACACCAGTTGAAAGGTTTGTTTGAAATCACATTGCATTGATTGGGGAAAACTTTCGAATAAGAACTTGAAGTTGAGTCATTCTCTCACAAGTGTGTACATAATGGATATTGTCTCAAATGAGAATCCAAACTCGCCGGCCGATCAAATCTTAGCCGGCAGCTTTTTCCAACTACTAGAGCAGTGACAGTTTTGTCTAAGGTTGCGTTTATTTCGCCATGGCCCTGGAAATCCCCACTTTGTGCCCTTACTTGGAAACTTTCCCATTGATTATGGCTGTTTACGATGGCAAATCTTGCAAAACATGAAAAAACTTTTCCAAGCATATTCGCTGCCATGGGCATAATTAGTTCAAGAATGAGAAGCTAATCACATTGTTATATAGCCGGCATAAGGAAATTAGGAAAATTACCACAAAAGTCCTAAACCTATTGCAATTGTGTTAATTTAATCCTAAATTTTTTTTTTGTCAATTGAGCCATAAACCTTTTGCAATTGTATCAATTCAGTCCATTTAGCCACTTTTGGCCAGCCGGTGTTAAAGTGGACGCCGGGCGGCTGACGTGGTAATATTTTAATATTTTTTTTTCAAATTTTTTTCCTTTCTCTTTTTTTTTTCTTTTCCTTCTCCCCCTTGGCCAGACCGGCTAGGGGGAGGCTCACCAGCGAGGTGACCTCGCAGGCCACTGGGGACTGGCAAGAGCGAGCCTCACCCAACTCCGGCGAGGGCGAAGCTCGCCATGGCTAGGCGAGCTCAACCTCACCATGGCTGGGCAAGCTCAACCTCACCTAGATTTGGCGAGGTCGAGCCTCTCCATGGTTGTACGATGGCAAGGCTCACCCTCACTGGCACTGGCGAGGGCAGAGCTTGAAATTTTTGTTATTTTTTTCCTTTCTCTGTTTTTTTTTGCCTTTCCTTCTTCCCTCGATCCGGTGGCCGGACTGGCCAGGGTTAGGGCTAGTAAGACCTCGCCGACCACTGAGGAGGCTCGCCCTCGCCCACAGCCATGGTGAAGCTCGACCTCGCCAAATTTGGGCGAGATCAAGCTGGCCCAACGGCGGCGAGGGCGGAGCTCGCCTAGCCATGGCGAGCTCCGCCCTCGCCAGCCCTCGCCAGAGCCGAGCAAGGCTTGCCCTCACTAGTGCCGGCAAGGGCAACCTCCCCGTAGCCGTCCGGCCAAGGGGAAGAAGGAAAAGAAAAAAAATAAAAAGAGAAAGGAAAAAATATAAAAAAATTTCAAAAAAACATTCAAATATTGCCACATCAGCTGCCCGGCGTCTATGTCAGTGTCGCCCCGCCGGGATGGACTGAATTGGCATAATTACAAAAGGTTTAGGATTGAATTGGCCAAAAAAATGGATTTATAATTGAATTGACATAATTGCAATAGGTTTAGAACTTTTTTCGTAATTTTCCCTAAGCAAATCATATACAATATCTCTATCTATATTCGGGTGTTAGCTAGAGAAAAAGATGCCTTTGCTAAAAACGCCAAATCGAAGAAGCACCAGTCCACGAGTATAAGAATTCCACCCCTCTCCAGAACGAACAAGAGACCTCGGACGCATTTATTGTAATGGCAGATCAGCACACCAACTATAATGGAAGCGCGAAGCCTCGCGAAGCCCGGGCGCGCGCATGTTCCAGAGATCAAGTTCACCAAGCTCTTCATCAATGGCCGATTCGTCAACTCGGTGAAAGGTGGTTGGATTTCCATCTCTTCATCGTTCTTCGGTCCCTCTCTGTAAAGTTTTCTCGAGAGCTCTTTAGTCGCTAGACATAAAGTGCTTTTGATAACGAAAACTTTCTCATTGAAGCGATACATAAATTATCATTTTTAGAAAAATATTTCTCAAATCATTTATTTTCCGCAAAATAAACAAGACTTGAATGTAAGTTATCGTGTGAACTTTATATAAGAGGTCTACAAACAGAAGATCTCGGCACCATATTCATCCATACGATATTGTTTCACTTTTGGGTTGGACCCATTTTTGACTTAACTAAATTCGACCCATTTGTTTGACAATTACGGACGGATTACAAATCTCGATTCAAATTGTGTTCTTAAGAAAGAAAGTACTTTAGATGAATTGCGCATATGACATTTGTTATGCATTTTTTTTGTCAGACTGCCGGTCCGGAAAAGTGAGTTACTTATTTTAATTATATGAATATCTTCTAGAACCACAGAGCCCTGAGTGTTCTAAAACTAACATATCTATCATCAAACACGAAAGGGAAAATGGTGACAAGTTAGGGGACAAGTTGTATGCGGCGAGTCACTTGTTCTTTTGAATACTACTACTCCGTAAACAGAAGTTTTCACTTGAGGTATTTCAATTTCGGGCACATTGTTACATAAAACTTGGCGCGATCCCACTCTGAGTTTTGACTTGCATCTTCCCTAGTTGATGATACAAGTGAGCTATTTCATTGGCCCGGGTACTAGATGAACGGTTCGATTGTGACAAGTGCATGTCTTTGGGTTCTTGTTTTCTTTTTCCCCTCGTTACGAATCAATAGGAAGGACTTTCGAGACGATCGATCTAAGAACAGAAGAGGTGATAGCGAGAGTTGCAGAAGGTGACGAGGAAGATGTTGATTTGGCTGTCAAAGCGGCTCGAGAAGCCTTTGATCATGGTCCGTGGCCTCGCATGTCCGGCTACGTAAGTGCCTTGTATCTTCATATTGCTGTTCTAACTGTAGCACACATCATACAAAATGTGGGCTCGTCTTTATTACGAAAAGAGAGATCCCCTGCCAGTATCACACATAATGTCTGTATAGACTCATCAACAGCTATCTTTGATTGTTCATGTCTAATTATGGGTCACTTGTACTCGTGTCATGACCAGGAAAGGGGACGGATCATGCCAAGATTCGCAGACTTGATCGACGATAACATAGAAGAACTGGCCGCTCTGGACACTATTGATGCCGGCAAGCTGTTTTCCTGGGGCAAGACCTTGGACATTCCCCGTGCCGCCTCGCTGCTGAGGTACTATGCGGGTGCCGCAGATAAAGTCCAGAGGGAGGTGCTGAAGATGAAGAGCGAGCTCCACGCGTTCACGCTGCGCTAGCCCATCGGTGTGGTCGGGCACATCATACCATGGAACTTCCCGAGCAACATGTTCTCCGTGAAAGTCAGCCCCGCGCTGGCCGAGGGTTGCACCATGGTTGTGAAGCCCACCGAGCAGGACCCCCTGTCAGCCCTCTTTTATGCTCATCTAGCTAAAAAGGTAAAGCAACCATTTTCAGATACCTTGTTCTTTGCTTTTACATTTCAAGTTTGTGAGATTGGAAAGAAAGACAACGTTGAGTTTTCCAGCAGAACCCAATATCAAACACAGTTGTCACATAGTTTTTCTCTTAAAAGCTTTTTGATCAGTCAGGTCAGAACCGCTATGTATGTGTTCCTCTAGATTTCTTCTTTCTTTGGGAAGGCAGTAGAAGCAGGTCCTCCCTCCCTCTCTGTCTTCTTCTTGCCGCTTTTCTCGTTCATCCTGCCTGCGCCGCTTACAAATTCAGTTGCAGTTATCTAAGCATCTGTTAGTGTTGGGGGCTGCGGTACATATTCTCCTTATCCCGCAGCACCTTCTAGGAATTCCTACCCACCTCTTAGAGAGGGGAATATTTGGCATGAAGCTATTGCATTCAGGTTTTCCGTAACCAAAATGAAAGAAAGTCAATCTAGTCCTGCAATTGCGGTCCAAATGTGAAGCTGAGGCAAAGACATTCTTCCTCTTGGGGATTGACAATCGCAAGGCAATTCTTAGTTGTGCGCTTTGTATTCCTAGACTAACAGAGGAAATGCTGATTCTGCTAGATTGGATTCTTTTGCTTCCATCTTTTCATTTTGGAACTAAAATTTACACCATGACCTATTACACTCGATTCCATTAAAGTCTTGTTCGTAATGTGTTGACTTTTGAGGGTCTCTTTCGTCGTTTTGCTGATCAGGCCGGTATTCCGGACGGGGTGATCAATGTTGTAACCGGTTTCGGATCAACAGCCGGTGCAGCTATTACCAATCATATGGACATTGATATGGTAAATTCCTAGTTCTAATCTTATGGCTGTTATCTGTCTACGATGGCCATTCTTATCCTTTGTTTTGAATTTTAACCTTCAATTATCTGTCTCAAAAACATAAAGGTCAGCTTCACGGGATCCACGGAAGCTGGGCGCCTAGTAATGCAGGCGGCAGCTACGAGCAGTTTAAAGCCGGTGTCACTTGAATTGGGGGGGCAAATCACCTCTTCTAGTCTTTTGATGATGCCGATGTAGACACAGCTACTGATATCGCTCTCCCCGGCATACTTTACAACAAAGTAAGCTGCTTAGGACCATGCCTCCAAGTAAGATATATCGAAGTCCAATGAGTGATAAGTAGAGAGAGCTCACGGTTGAACTCTCTGACTTGAGGGAGAAATATGTGTTGCGGGGTCTCGTGTTTATGTCCAAGAAGGGATCTACCAGGAGTTCGAGACGAAGCCGGTAGAGAAGGCGAAAAATCGGCCGATCGGCGATCCTTTTGATCCAACTTCCCGTCAAGGACGCCAGGTTAGAGCTGGAATATATAAGCAAAAGACACTTTAAGTCGATGGATCTGAAATAGCCGGCATCGAATGAGCGACATCATGTGAATGGTCACTTACGATTTAACGACTGGCGCAGGTCGACAAGAAGCAGTTCGAGAAAATACTTTCATACATCGAGCACGGAAAGAGAGAAGGAGCCACCCTTTTGACAGGGGGTGAGCCTCTGGACACAAAAGGGTTTTACATTCAGCCGGCGATTTTCACCAATCTCCTGGTAAAACTTGGCCGCTCTCTTTTCACAGAGAAACATTTACCGATCCGCGCTTTTCTCGTTTTCTCGGAAAACATCATGAAATTTTGGTACCCGTGATGTCGCTCATGAAGTTCAAGTGAGTCTAGACCGGTAACCCCTTAAACATTTGGGTATGTGCTCTGATGCAAGTGAACGACAAACATTTGCTAATGAAAGAACTGAGCAAGCACAGGACTGCTGAGGAGGCAATACGGAGAGCCAATGGCACCAAGTACGGCCTCGCGGCGGGAATTTTGACGAAGGACATTAATGCGGCGAACACCGTCTCGCGGTCGATCCGAGCGGGGATCATCTGGATCAATTGCCACTTCGCGTTCGACAACGATCTGCCTTACGGAGGGTGCAAGATGAGCGGCTTCGGAAGGGACATGGGCTTGGGAGCTCTTCACGAGTGTATCTTCACGTCAAGTCCGTTGTCACTCCCATCTTCAACTCTCCTTGGCTCTGAAAATTTGAAAGGACTCAGTTTAATAAGTTCATCCTTGAGGGCTTGAATAGTATGGACTTGTAAAATCATCTATGGACCTGCACGATCTCATGGGTAAGTTAACGGTTCGAGTGATATGAGTGTTTGTTCGCCTTGCTTAACGCGTGAACTCGAACCGTCGTAAATGCGCATTCTTCTGAGGTCACTTTCAAATTAGAGACCCGTGTGTGTCTCTTTCTATTAGTCGTCCAATGCGAGCGAGGTATGGCAACAATCGCCACAACCAATGGAGAACGGTCGAGTGCTCGCTTGGTGATACACAAAATCAACATACGAAAAAAGCACTAAAAGTTTTACAAAGCAAAAGGGTAAATTTCACGAAAATCCCAAATTTATACATCTGCTACCCTAAAAAATTTCAAACTGTTACATCTCTAACAAATGTATTATCGTTAGTTTTCGTTGAATTTTACCGTCAAATTATTAAATTGAATGATATGTGATACTTGATGGATGTATCAGTTTGGATTTTCACCCTCCGTTTATCACATGTGTATCGATTCGTGGTTTTTTACAATATTTAATCTAATTTAACGGAAACTAACGGAGGGTAAATTTATCGCAAGTGTACCGGCCTGGGGGTTTTGGGTGGGGGTAAATTTGTCACAGGCATACTGGTCTGGGGTTTTTCATGGTATTAACCAAAAAATAAAAAAAAAATGAACACTAAAACCGGTTCGGTTTTATCCGGTCCAACACGGTCCGACCGGAGGGGCGCGGCCCTCGAAAAATCGGGGAGCGCTAAAATTGGCGCGCTCGAAGTTCCACTCTTTACTTTCCTCTTCTCACTCCTCTCTGCTCTCTCTCTCTCTCTCTCTCTCTCTCTCTCTTCTTCTTCTTCCATTTCTGCGCCCCAAAACCTCGGCGATGCAGCGCCAGAAGTCCATCCTCTCCTTCCTCAGGCCCTCGTCGGAGGGCCGGAGCTCCGGCGGCCTCGAGGGCGCCGCCGCCCCGGGCGATTGCGCGGCCGGCTCGTCTGCGGAGGTGCGCGGCACCGACACTCCGCCGGAGAAGGCGCCGCGCCAGGTCATCCGGTCGGGCGGCGAGGACGGCGGCCCCTCCCTCTACTCCAGCATCATGCGCAAGTTCGTTAGGGTCGACGGCGAGGAGAGGACGAGCGATCGGTGCGTTTTCCCTATCCATCGTAGAAATGCCGGGGATGTTGTGCTTGTTGATTTTTGGATGCTTTTTTCTATGTCGTCTGGTGCTTCTGCTCTGTCGTATTGCTTCTATTTTTCGTTTAATTTTAGCGAGCACTTTTGCTCGAAGCTGGGTTTCTGCTTGGATTAAGCTTGAGGAATAGCGTGGAGACGAATACGATGATATGTGTTACTCCTTTTTTTCAGTTTGGTTGTTGTGTTATGGCGAGAAAACCACATTCATAGAACGCAGCTAGATGTTGGTTTGGTTTTGTGAAAATTTGCTTTTTAGTGATTAGTCTAAGTTCAAGCTGTGTCACTGTGATGATACCTGCTTTAGCATTGGTGTAGGTTGAAATTCTTGTGATGTGCTGGTTCCTTCGCTTCCCTTTGACAATGCCACAAAATGTCAGAACCCATATGCTTGCATTGCATTCCAAGGGAGGTATTAAGTCTGCATAAGGCTCTTGTTTAGGAATGATCTAAGACAAACAAACACCATAACTCCTGTAACAAAAAACTTCTATGGATTTTTTCCCTTGTGCCCGGCGAGGGTGTGTGTGGATAAGGGCTACTTTTATTTGTTCTCATCAGTTGTATTGATATTGATCCTGCGCATTGTGATGCCTCTATGTCCATCAACTGTCATGCATATATAGATACTTGTTTTTTCCCTAATTAGCTTCTTTTTCTTTGTTGGGCTCCTTAAAAGTTGCATTCTTTTATTTTGCAGGAACAATTTGCAGTCGCACTATTGTACATCTAAGGCTTCCCCTTTATTTGATAAAGTCGGTGACCTCAGCGAACATCCTAGAACGGACAATGACTTCAAGTTCAACAAGAAGGTCGATCAAGAATGTTTCGTGGAAATTGAAAGCGATAGTGACATTCTTGGTCCCGAAACACCAGGTGTTCGACCCCTTGTGCCTCGACTTAAGCGAGTTCAAGAGGAAACTCCTAAGTTCGAGTCTAAACATGACTCATCCTCTTTCAATCCTGGCAAAAAGTTGAAAATTCTTCCCCACTCTATTTGCAAACCCTCAAATAAGAATGAGAAAGACACACAGGATCCTACAAGCAAATTTGAATGGCTTGATCCTTCTCGAATTAGGGATGGTAACAGAAGAAGACCTGATGATCCTCTCTATGACAAGCGGACGCTTTACATACCTCCTGAGGCTTTGGGCAAGATGTCAGCTAGTCAGAGACAATATTGGAGTGTTAAATGTCAATATATGGATGTTGTACTTTTCTTTAAAGTGGTTAGTTTCTTCTGCTTCTCATACTACATCATTTAGATCATACTGTAGATTTCCAATTGGAGAACACTTCACTGAAAATTGATAATAAAAAAGAGTCATTGATATTTGTTTGGTGCATTAGGTGCATGTCAGGCAAGACGTCTGTTCCACATAGGAAAAGTTATTTGTACTTTCCAATCTCTATGTACTTCAAGTTCTGCCCAAGTTTTTGACATGTCTTGGGTCACTTAATCATCTTGTGCTATTGGATCAGAATTCACCCTCTAATTCTAGTAATGGTTCGGCATATTTCTTTGGTCTCATATGTCTAAAAGGTATTGAATGCTTTTTGATGCAGGGAAAGTTTTATGAGCTGTATGAACTGGATGCAGACGTTGGTCACAAAGAGCTTGACTGGAAGATTACATTAAGTGGTGTTGGAAAATGTCGGCAGGTATTCTGGATGAATCTTTTAACTCATTTTAGATAAATTGTGAACCGGTTAGAAGTGCACAATTTACTCAAGAAAGGAGTGAGCTTAATTTGATACATTCATTTTCTCTGCCCTGCTAACCAGGTTGGAATCTCCGAGAGTGGAATTGACGATGCTGTTCAGAAACTGGTTGCTCGTGGGTAAGAAAATGACCTACTTTCTATAATAATTATATAGCCTAGTCAATTGCCCCAATTTTTCTTTATGGATAAAAAATTAGGAGTTTGTGTTATTAGTGAGTTTTCTTTATCTGTTTATGACATAGTCACCGTGTTGATAGGTTCTAGAATCCTTTTTACGTTACAATGGACTATTCTTTTTAGGATGAACACAACTATGTCTGGTGCTGTGTTGTATGTCTACTTTTCCTGCATCAATGTATATTAGGTTGCTGTGTCTGTTTTTGAAGATATAAAGTTGGACGAATGGAGCAAGCGGAGACATCTGCACAAGCAAAAGCCAGAGGTCCAAATTCTGTAAGTGTCCCATTTCTCTTCTTTGCTTATGTCTTCAAATAAATGGTCTGTAACATGGCCTTATTTGCTGTACTTGAGGATGATGAACTGATGGGACATATTGAAGGTTAGGAAGAATTTGTATCTATATTGGCCTTATTTAACCATAGATTGGTTGCGATAATGCACTCTCCTTCACTGTATGCTCGATAAAATGGCTTAAGCATATGGGTTAGAGAATCCCATAGTTACTTCACTTGTACATGGGATTTGTCTGCCTTCTATATACATGTAGGTTCCTTTTACCCAATAAATTAGTCTCTTGGGTTGAACTCTCTGGGACGCATTAGAGCCAAGTCTTAATTTTCCATACCTCATATAATATTTCAGTTGGCATGTGGTTCTTGTCTGTTTTATTCCCCGTTTGCCAATTTCATATTTTGTTCTTCTTTTAGTCTGCACGTGAGAAGTGGTGGTAATCTGTCTCATATACATATAGTCTCTTTCTACCTAACAGTTTAAGTTGTTGAGTTGGAATTTTGACGATATGACAGTATATTCGAGAAGTGACAAGGATCTGAACTTTCTTCTGTTGCTCATCTCTTTATTCCATTCTTTTCTACTTCTTTTTTGCATTCTGCTATTAATTGGAAAGAAGCTTTCACCGAGTTTAGCCTTTGAAGAATGCATGATGTGCAAAATTACGGGAATGCAAGTCAGATTGAAGGCACCGTTTGCTTCTTCAGGGCAAGAATATGTGATGATTTTGAAAAGCTTGTTGCCTTCACTAGGTGTTTTGCGCAGATGAATTAAAACTAGTGTTGTAGAAGAGTGAGATGTAAAATCTTCTAATGGATGCTCAGATAGTGAAGTGACTGGTTCATATGGATGGTGCACTGGTCTGTTGTTGTTATGCCTTCTGAGTTAGTTCTATGAGTTACTTACCACCTATTTGCCTACTACACCAGCTTGAGTGTGCTATTGGCTTTCGATATTCTCTTCTAGTCACGAGTTCTTGATGTCAAATCCATGAAGCATTTTCTATCTCTTACTTCGGGGCAAGGAGGTTCGGATTTGGTGTGCTGCACTTCCTTTTACTTCAAGTGCTCACCTTAGTGTTTTACTACATCATGGATTAGGTAATTTCAAGAAAATTGGTTCATGTGATTACTCCATCAACCTCAGTGGATAGCAACATTGGCCCTGATGCTGTTCATCTTCTTGCAATAAGAGAGGTTAGTAATTGCTTGATGTAAAATTTTGTAACCTAGGTTGATGCATGTGTTTTTTGTCTTGCTTTTGCTTGTTGCTTCTTAATCTTATTCCTTTGTTAGCAGTGGATACTCCCATGATATGTTTCATTTGCACGCCCCTATCACTAGATGATATAAGCACTTCATAATGCCATCGATGAAAACTGAAGCATAGAGGTAGACTTTTGCATTCACGCTTTCTCTAATATGTATGAATTGGGCATGAAGTCAACCTTTGCTAGTCGTAATGCATTTTATGTTAATCAATAACTTTCATCCTTGGAAACAATGTGAAGATGAGGCTTGTTATCAACAAAATGATTCTAAAGGTCCTCATCAGATGACGAAATTTATTTTGGTATGAAACAAAGTTGTTAGATAATTTGTTGATGGTAGTGTAGATATTAAAATTTTCCCCGCACGTGAAATTGTGAGGTTGCTTCTAAAGTTGGTGTTCTTGCCGTATTTTGTTTTAGGGGGAGCATGGACAAGATAGCAGTTCAATTGCCTATGGTTTTGCTTTCGTTGATTGTGCTGCTCTGAAGTTTTGGGTTGGTTCCATTAATGATGATGCTTCTTGTGCTGCGTTGGGGGCTCTGTTGATGCAGGTACTCATTTCTGTCTTCTTATTCTCAGCATGTACCGTATCACTAATTTAAACCAAATCTGGTTGCAGGTAGCACCCAAGGAAGTGATATATGAGAGCAGAAGTAAGCTCTCTCTCTCTTCTACAGTGTGTTTTTTTTTCTTTGGCGGTAATGAGCTTTGTCAGTTTGCATTGGCACCAGCTAGGAGTGCCTTAATCTTTATTTTCCTCCTTGGGCTGGGAAGAGTTCAATTTGATATTATTAAACATGACGCGGTATTCTCTGAACATTGCAGGTTTATCAAAAGAAGCATTGAAAGCAATCAGAAAGTACTCATTGACAGGTGAGAGATGGTGAACATGACCTTTTGCTATTCAATTTCTCTACCCTTCTTAGTATAGATCTTAAAGCAATTTGACTTAAGATTTAGGACTTCAGTGTCCTGCTTGATTCCAATAATGTAGGTTCCTTAACATGTCAAAACCATTAGGCTCACAGAATTGAGCAGATCTCTGTCATCCATTTTAAATTTGTCCTATAATATTCTTGATGAAATTTCATTCCCCTATAGGCAGTATTGACTTATGTGTTTTACTTTCTGGAGCAAAAGTATGCTGAAAAGGATTGTGGGATTCTTTATCACGTGAATCATAATAATAGTCTATGGCCGTCATTGGTTGTTCTCAAACTTTTGTGTGGGAAACAAGCAAATATTTCTGAGGTATTTGATCCAACAAAGAGGCATGAGAAGTTGGATTGCATTAATGGGTGAGATAAACAAGCATTAGACTTGGAAGGCTGTTGAAATTTCTAGCATGACCTCTGTTAGTAAATGCTCGTACTTTTATGTAAAATACATGTATGTATGTTGTTCATTGAAGTTCAGTTTCCTGCTCATTCACTCAACTAGCAAAAAAATACTTGTTCTTTTGGAGTAGACCGAACTATACACGAATAAAACACCTAGAGTGTTATACTGTGGTAAAAATACTTTGATTTTGAACTAATTTCATGTCCTTTAAATTGTTCTTATTTTTATTTCATATTCATGGAAACAAGCATTAAACAAAATTATTATATTAGATACGATGTTAATACAAAATCTTGTATAAATAGCCCTAATATGAACAGTATAACTTGGTATGTGTATTTCTAACAGAGGGCATGATGTGTGCTTTCTGCATGATAATTTATCACCTGTTATATCGGAAAAAAAATTTGTTCCGTATTGCTTTTTCTTTACTTGCTTCTGTCTTCTGAATTTCTCATCAGTCAAGTGTGAGATGGAGCCACCAATGTTAATGCTCACCTTAGCCTTGTAATGGTGAGGGGCATTACTATGCCTTAAATGTTTATGAAGGGTTCTATCTTGCAGGCAATATGGCAGTGCAACTGACTCCCGTGATGCCGGTTGCCGGTTTCCCAAATTCTTCTGATGTTATGAATTTGATTCAATCAAAAGACTACTTCAAGAGGTGTTCCAGCTTGTTGAATTGTGCTCTTGATGGTGTAGTGCGAAATGATGTTGCCTTATGTGCATTAGGTGGTCTTGTCAATCATATGTCAAGGTTGATGGTAAGCCTGTTATCATGGCCATTTTAAACATGAAAAACTATAACCTTCTTATGCTTCTTTCTGAATGTTTAAAACTCGCGGTATTGTCTTGCAGTTAGATGATGTTTTGAAAAATGGGGATATCATGCCTTATGAGGTGTATAAGGGTTGCCTCAGAATGGATGGGCAGACATTGGTGAATCTTGAGATTTTCAGCAACAGTGCGGATGGTGGTACATCAGGTAAGTAATTACTTCAGTGTAACATTCTATATACTGCATTTCTGCACACATAATGTACCACTACTACATTTGTTTCGATCATTAATTTTAGTGTCTGCATTATACTTCTGATCTGCTTTCTTTTCAGGTACATTGTACAAGTACCTTGACAACTGTACAACTTGCTCGGGGAAGCGTCTTTTAAGACACTGGATCTGTCATCCCCTCAAAGATGTAGAGAGCATTAATAATAGACTCAATGTCATTGACAGTCTGGCTGCACAACCGGAAGTAATGTCTCTTATTGCTCAAAATCTTCACAAACTGCCAGACTTAGAAAGGCTGCTTGGGAGGGTCAAGTCCAGCGTTCAATTATCAGCCTCCTTGTTACTGCCCTTGGTTGGGCTAAAGTTACTAAAAAATTTGGTAAGTTGACGATGAGCATTATAAGATTTTCTGATTGGGGTGAACCTTGATTATTGGAAATTAGGTTGGTACATTGTATGGTAAACTGTACCCTCTGCCATATTTTAGGTCATTATTATACATGGTTAATGCCTAACCAGCTTAGTTAGTCTCTGTTGTCTCTACTCTCAGGCCTTATGGGCAAGAAGCTGGCGTAAATATTTTGTACTCCTTATCTTTTGTGTTGATAATGAAGAAACGAAAACAATCTCTTAATTGCTTTTCCACATTTTTCTAAACAGTTGATGCATTGAATATATTATTTTGTCAGGTGAAATTGTTTGGGTCTCTTGTGAAAGGCATGCGGACTGCAGTGAATTTGCTAATGGTATTACAGGAAGAAAGGAACATAAGCTCATCGCTGTCAAAAGTCTTCAAAATTCCAGTTTTAGGCGGTAACAATGGGCTCGATAAGTATCTCACCCAATTTGAAGCAGCCATTGATAGTGATTTTCCAAAGTACCAGGTCCATCTCCTTCCACTATTGTGCTTGTCCATGTTTGAAACTTTCCTTATAAGTGTGCACCTCGCTATTATCTCAATTAATTTGGGAGACATCCCAAATGTTTCTTAATAGGATACATAATGTTTTGTATACACGAACTATATATAGACAATCTAACAGCTGACTGATTTGTTAGTCATTTTTGAGGTTTGGTATGTTAGTGGGGGTTTGCTGAATTGGAAAAAGTGGTGTTCTATCAGATAATGTAGGCTAAATATATGAGTTGGAGATAAGCATACTTAAACCGTTGACATCTGCCACCGGAGAACCCATTGCCTCTCCGGCCCTCCCAGCTGTTCCACCATATAGGCCAACAAGACAGAAGAAAATATATAGTGAATTACTTATGTCCTCATACATCTACTTGGATACTCGGTTTGGCCCATCCAATCTAAGGAATTCCTCAAGAGGGATTCTTTATTTTAATTGACAGTAATTCCTAGATTTACTGTCTTGGCTTCGGAGAGGAACTTGCAATGGTCCATGGACCATATGCAATCACAACCATAAATTTGTTTATGGGACCCACATGATGAAGGCCTGTGATTGACATGATCCATATTGACCCAAGTCCAGACAAGGTTAGCCCTTTGTCTCCTCTCTTCTAGAGAAAAAAGACCTTTATGTTTCTATGCTAGTAATTTTCTACAGGACTAATTGGTCTTTTGCAGCTTAACTTTATCAGATATGGGTATGTTCTGCGGAAACCATTTATGTTGCTCAAAATTGCTATCTTTTTCAAATTTGTGTTGACAACAGGACCATAATGTAACGGATTCAGATGCTGAAACACTTTCTATTCTGATTGAGTTATTTGTTGAGAAAGCCCCTGAATGGTCTGCTGTCATTCATGCCATCAACTGTATTGATGTATTGAGATCTTTTACACTCACTGCAAAATCTTCACTTGGAGCTTCATCTCGACCTGTCATTTTGCCTCAATCAAAAACAATGTGCTTCAGCCCAGAGGCCAAGGGACCCATACTTAAGATTACAGGGCTATGGCATCCATTTGCCTTAGCTGAGAATGGAGGATTGCCAGTACCTAATGACATACTTCTCGGTGAAGATACAGATGGTTATCATCCTCATACATTGTTGTTGACTGGACCAAATATGGGTGGCAAATCAACACTTTTGAGGGCAACATGTCTTGCTGTTATACTTGCCCAGGTTAGTTATAGTAAAAACTTATATGTAATGTAAGAAAACTAATCGCTAGATGCTTTTGCATTTCCAAAGCTCTTTAGGTTGCTTTTGGTTTTTGGAAAAAGGTTTTATTTTGTTTTGTTTGGAAACGGGAATTAAAATAATTATTTTTTGAGAACTTGGTAGAAGGAAATGAATATTCCTGAAGGATATCAAAATTGTGAAAATACCTTTCAAACACAATTCTTATAAGATGGAAAAAATTACAAAATTCAGTCTAATCTCAAATTTAGTTGAAAAAGAAAATCTGGTAGATACATAATTTAGCTATCTCATAAAATATCATTCTCAAAACTCACAAGGTCCCGCATAAACGCAAGCATTATTGTTTTTTTTTCACCAATATACAAGTATATATGAAGCTTTTCCTCTTGTATCTTTTCCTCTTCATATAAGAGCTAGCTGCTCTTTCAATAGAACTTCAGTGTAGCTGAAGCCTTACTAAAGCTTCAAAGCTTCAGCAAGATACTACCTTGAATCTTTGAAAAAGTCTCGGCAATTGTTCGAGGAGCTTAATAAAAGCTTCTTGAACCTTCAATGAAGCCTTTTGGAGCTCTATCAAATAAAGTGAAATTGTAGGCTGGACAGATCTGAACACACATCTCCATTTTCACTGAAAGTATGAAATATCTGATAGAAGAACAAAAGAAAGGAAGGGTAGCAATTAGGCAAACAATACATAAAAGAAATTTAACACGATTGATTGCATTCTTTTCTGAATATTCGCAGAACAGTTGTGCTGAGATGAGTAGATCAAGAGGAAGAGACTAATGTTAAGTGAAAATAGCCTTTTCTTCCATGTTTTTAAGTCCTCACTTTAGGAGTACAACTGGACAAGACATGAAAAATAAGCTGTTCGAAGTCTTTAGTTATATTTTTTAAAAAGGTTTTTATATGTCTTTAGATGCAAACAATTTTAAGAAAGGTTAAAACATATTTTTAGAGCCTTTAGTCATTTCCAAATGAAAATTAAAATAGCAATCTGTGACCTTAAAGTTCTGAATTCATTTTTCTTGATTCTTGATCTACCTTGTTGACTTGCAGTTGGGATGTTATGTTCCCTGTGAGAGGTGTATACTCTCCCCAGTTGACATCATCTTTACACGGCTCGGTGCCACTGATAGGATAATGGCTGGCGAGAGTAAGTTCCCTTCTAATGAAATATCAGTATCATCTGATTTATTGCTCTAACTTGATATTTTTCAATCTACAAGTCTCGAAACAGCTTATGTACTGAGTATGGCAAATCAGGGACTAAGTGGTACTTTGTGAGTGAGGCTATTGCACATATTCTTTCTTCCTTACCCCTTGCTAATGACATAAGTCAAGATACCTGCATCACAAATCTTTAGGGGAGTGTGCTTTCTCTCACTTACTTGGGATGCCTGTGCCAATAAGAAATCGTGGAGCCAGTCGGTTGGTGAGATCAAATCAACTTATTGAATTGAGATATACTCATTGTGGATCCTTGGCATGTGATTTATACTCTCATGGTAAAAGTTGAGGAAGATTGAGCACACTGATGGGTCTTCTAACTAAATAGATTTTCCCCAGGATTGTGAATCAATAATTGCCGGCGGGACAAAAGAGCATATGACTATCAATTAACGACTCGTATTGCACTTTTTTGAATCTTCAAGGTTTTGTATCATAACCCTCTCTCTCTCTCTCTCTCTCTCTCTCTCTCTCTCTCTCTCTCCCTGACAGGTACCTTCTTTGTCGAGTGCACAGAAACAGCATCAGTTCTTCAAAATGCCACTGAAGATTCTCTTGTAATTCTTGATGAACTTGGTCGAGGGACAAGTACTTTTGATGGTTATGCCATTGCTTATGCTGTAAGACCCTGGCCTAGGGATTTTTTCTTTTTCTATTGTTTACTTCTAGTAATCTATTACTTAGGGTCTCCGCTCATTTTCATGAAATTTACGAATTCTCTCCTGCCTTATGAGTGTCATGCATTGTAAAGCCTGCTCACCCATCATCCAGTACAGCTACGTATGCAGACTACGCTATCTTTATCATCTGCCGCCATAACTAGTTCTAGATGAGTGCAAATCATATACTAGAGTTACAATCTCATGCTATTAATCCCAAACCCGTGTGAATTTTTAAGCTAATAAGCTCCACGAGTTGCCTACCAACTTCTACCAGGATATGGATCTAAACTGCGTTGTTCTGCAGACGAAGGGCTGCAAAATTCTTTGCAAAGAATCTTTGCTTTATACATATGTTATAGCCTTCACTCAGAACCTTGGTAAATATCTCATCAGGTATTCCGGCATCTTGTTGAGAAGGTTAATTGCCGGCTATTGTTTGCAACACACTACCACCCGCTGACAAAGGAATTCGGCTCTCATCCACGTGTTACCCTGCAACACATGGCCTGTGCTCTTAAGTCGAACTGTGGAAATCACTCCAAGAGCGACCAGGAGCTGGTTTTCCTCTACAAGCTTTCGTCCGGGGCATGTCCTGAGAGTTATGGCTTGCAAGTAGCTTGTATGGCGGGAATTCCACAACAGGTGGTTGAATCTGCTTCGAAGGCTGGCCGACTTATGAAGATGTCGGTTGGTGGAAGTTTCAAATCAAGCGAGCAGAGGTTGGAGTTTTCGACCCTTCATGAAGAGTGGCTAAAGACACTACTATCTGTAGCACAAACTGGAGGGCATAATGTGAATGACGATGAAGATGCTCTCGACACTTTCTTTTGCCTCTGGCACGAATTGAAGAGCCTGTACCTGTCTCCTAAGTAACAATGACTCGTGGGCTGGTGCTAATGTAAATTTTGTAAGTATGACCTTATGTGATTTATAACCGTTCTCGTGAAGTGGATGAGCAAATTCGAGGATTTCGTGTTGTGGATTGGATGGTGATCTCAACTGCATTTCTTATAGCGTGTTCTGGCTCCGGATGAATAGTGCTTTTCCGACTGACCAGATTTACAGCTTTGTTAACGTACTCATCATGCTGGCGGAGCATAATTCATATGTCACCTCTAACTATTAGTTTCCTCAGTGAAATTATGTCAAATTAGATTCGTTGTTTGTTTTTTTTTTTTGTGAATTGCTTTTGACCGGTTTACTTCTATGGTAAATACGAAATTTTCTTGTCTTGGATCAGGGTCAGGTGCTACAGTAATTCTACTTATTCTTATGTTAGGCGTTGCGGAGCGAATGTGCATAAGCACTTGTGTCCGTAATTGCAATTGAGAATATGGACATCTCTGGTTGTGCTTACTGTATGTGGTTGTGCTTGTGCATCACAATGATGCACTAAGTGTATGATCAAAATTGCTCAGGAGAAAAGTTAATTTGTACTTGAAACAATGCGATTTACTCGCATCATCGGTCAACTTTCTTTTTCAAATTTACGTCCTGACTGATCTCGCGAGAAAAAAATCCAATAAAAAAATCTCGTGTTCGTCGCCTTTGTCATGTCCTCAATCATGAAGATTAGTTCTGCTTTTCCCGTTTCTTTGTTTGATTTCCATCTTCATTTCTCCGTGCTTCCTTAAACTATCGGCTTTCGTCTAAGCTGAATTCACCGCGTTTATCTTTCGCATGCTAATGGATTTTTGGGGCTTGAAAGCAAGGTGATGAACTGGGTGTCAGGACACAACTACGTCATAATACAGATTACAAAATATGCCGGTCTAGATGATCTAGTTATAAGCTCTTTTCCTGCGTATAGAAATAGACTTAGAGCATTAAGTTAACGGAAAATATTTTCCCTTACTGTAATGATTTTCGATTTTTAAAGATGAAATCATTTTTCTGAATTTAAGCATAGATATTCCGTTGGCTCATCTTTTTAAGCGATCCAAATGCCAGAAAAATTTTTTTCGCAAGATAAACGGAGCCTCAATATCGCTCTTAAGCTACAATTTTGTGAAATGGAAGAGCGATGCCACTGTAGAGAGAGAGAGAGGAAAAGTTGGGGGACAGATGTGGTCCTCCACAGAAGATGGGGCCATTCCAAGAATTACCCGCCAAGAGTTCACAGCACTCCTTAGTCCTCTCATCTCCAACCGTCTTTTAAATCTCAACCGTTTTCTCTTTCGTTGTTTCCTCTGCATCTCTCTCTGTCCCCCCAGCGCTCAAATGGCAGAAGAGCTAACCCAGCCAGCTCCAGAAGAAGAGGGCTCCTCACAATGCAAGGACAGGGACAAACCCGGCCCCCGATCCAAGCGGAAGGAGCTCGGCCTCTCTTGCATGCTCAACACCGAGGTCGGCGCCATCCTCGCCGTGATCCGTCGACCCCTCGACCCGGCCGGCCCGTTCCTCCCCACCCAAGAAGACCATTACGATTCCTCGATCGCGCACTCCCTGAAATCCCTGCGCACCCTCATCTTCAATCCGCAGCAGGAGTGGCGGGCGATCGACCCTTCGATCTATCTCTCCCCGTTCCTCGACGTCGTCCAGAGCGACGAGGTTCCCGCCGCCGCCACCGGCGTCGCCCTCTCCTCGATTTTGAAGATGCTCAAGTTGGAAATGTTCGACGAGAGGACGCACGGTGCGAAGGACGCGATCAACTCGATCGTCACCGCGACTGTGAATTGCCGCCTCGAGAGGACTGATTCGGGGTCCGAAGAGGCGGTCATGATGCGGATTTTGCAGGTCCTTGCAGGCATCATGAAGCACCGGGCCTCGGTTTTTCTCTCTGATCAGGCCGTTTGCACCATTGTCAACACGTGCTTTCAAGTCGTGCAACATTCTGCGAGCAGAGGGGATTTGCTTCAGCGAAACGCGAGGTACACGATGCACGAATTGATCCAGATCATATTTTCACGGTTGCCTGAGATCGAAGGTAGGGATGGGGATAATAATTCCGAGTCGGAGACTGATGATGTCGGTGGTAATTTGGATTCTGGATATGGAGTTAGATGCACAGTAGACATTTTTCATTTCCTGTGCTCGTTGCTGAATGTGGTGGAAATAGTGGAGACAGAAGGGAACACATCTCACACCACCGATGAAGATGTCCAGCTATTTGCGTTGGTTCTAATCAATTCTGCGATCGATTTGAGTGGAGATGCAATCGCGAAGCACCCAAAGCTTTTAAGAATGATCCAGGATGACTTGTTTCACCATTTGATCCATTACGGAATGTCTTCAAGCCAACTCGTTTTGGCTATGATTTGCAGCACGATATTGAGTATCTATCATTTCCTACGCAGGTTCTGACTTCAGAAGAATTATTAATCTTTATCATTTCTTGTACAATGACGAAAGTCGTGGGATAAATGAGCTGTTTCTTATAAATTTTCAGGTTTATCCGTTTGCAGTTGGAGGCTTTCTTCAGCTTTGTTCTGTTGAGAGTTGCAATGTTCGCAACCTCGATTCAACTCCAGGAAGTTGCAATAGAAGGAATCATAAACTTTTGTAGGCAGCCTAGTTTCATATTCGAAGCCTATGTGAACTACGACTGCAACGTCACTTGCCGAAATGTCTTTGAAGAAATGGGGAAGTTGCTGTGCAAGCACGCCTTTCCAACATCTAATCCGTCGACGAGTTTACAAATCCAAGCGTTCGAAGGGCTCGTTATAGTGATTCACAACATTGCAGATAACATCAACTGTGAAGAGAATTCGAGCACCTTAGCAAGACATGCAGTCGAAATCGCAGAATACAGACCCTTTTGGGTAGAGAAATTCGAAGACGAGGATGAGAACTGGGTGGACTCGGCAAGACTAAGGAAAGCACAGAAACGGAAAATGATGATCGCGGGAAACCATTTTAACCGTGACGAAAGGAAGGGTATAGAGTACCTGAAGCTTTCTCGCCTGGTGTCTGACCCTACGGATCCGAAGGCATTTGCTTTCTTCTTCCGCTACACTGCAGGCCTCGATACGAACATGATCGGGGATTATCTTGGTGACCCGGATGAATTCCATGTTCGAGTCCTTAAGGAATTCACAGACACTTTTGAATTCGCAGGCATGATTCTCGACACGGCACTTAGAACTTATCTGGAGACGTTCCGTTTACAGGGAGAGGCTCAGAAGATCCAGCGGGTCCTCGAGGCGTTCTCAGAGAGGTTCTTCGATCAGCAGTCCGCGGAGGTTTTCGTCAGCAAGGATGCGGTTTTTGTTCTTTGCTATTCTCTCATTATGCTCAACACTGACCAGCACAATCCCCAAGTGAAGAAGAAAATGACGGAGGAGGAGTTCATAAGAAACAACAGAGGGATTAACGAGGGGAGTGATCTCCCGAGAGAGTACCTCTCGGAGCTATTTTACTCGATATCGAGTAACGCAATCAAGCTCTATGGCCAATCAGGAAATTCCATCGAGATGAGCCCGAGCAGATGGATCGAACTGATGAACAGATCAAAGACTGTTCATCCTTACGTCCAGTGCAAGTTTAACAGTACGTTGGGCAGGGATATGTTCGCAACAATTGCAGGACCATCGGTGGCGACTCTTTGTGCGTGTTTTGAGCATGCCGATGAGGATGAGTTTCTTCACGAGTGTGTCGAAGGGTTATTTTCAATAGCTAGAATAGCTCAATATGGATTAGAAGACACACTCGATGAGCTCCTCGCTTCTTTCTGCAAATTCACCACGTTCCTGAACCCGTACGCCTCTGCCGAAGAAACTCTGTTCGCTTTTAGCCACGATTTAAAGCCAAGAATGGCAACTCTCGCTGTTTTTACCATCGCAAACAACTTTGGGTCCTCGATTCGTGGGGCGTGGAGGAATATTATCGACTGCTTGTTGAAGCTGAAAAGACTAAAGCTACTTCCACAATCGGTGGTTGAAACAGATGCCTCTTCCACTTCATCATCGGACCTTGCAATAGATACGCAATGTGAGTCGGGCATGGCTAACCCTAACCAAGATTTTAGACCCGGCACACAGCATAACTACGGCATGATGGGTCGGTTCTCGCATTTTCTTTCCCTGGACAGCGCGGAAGAATCTCTGAGTCTCGGTTTGAGCGAATTCGAACAAAACGTGAAAATTATCAGGCAATGCCGGATCGGGAACATCTTTACAAACAGTTCGAGCCTTCCTGACGAGGCTATACTAAACCTCGGGCGTTCCCTAATATTTGCAGCCGCTGGTAAAGGCCAGAAGTTCAGCACGCCGGTTGAAGAAGAAGAGACGGTTGGGTTCTGCTGGGAACTGATCGTTGCCATCGCATTGGCCAACATTCATCGATTCTCTATATTCTGGGCTTCTCTCCATGAGAATCTGTTAACGGTTGCACAGTTCCCTCTATTCTCTCCAATTCCGTTCGCTGAAAAGGCCATGTTGAGTCTCTTAAAAGTCTGTCTCAAGCTCCTTGCTGAGCCTCAACAGGACAGCATTTCCGAGGAGCTTATCTTCAGGTCAATCAACTTGATGTGGAAGCTCGACAAGGAAATTCTCGACACGTGTGGTGAGGTCATAACGAAATCAGTTAGCAGGATCCTCATCGAATACCCTGCGAATTTACAAACCCAGCTTGGATGGAAGTCGGTCCTCCATTTGCTATCCGTCACCGGCCGACACCCGGAGACGTATGACCAAGGAGTGGAGACTCTGATCATGCTTTTATCTGATGGAACACACGTTTCAAGGACGACTTACGCATATTGCATCGACTGTGCATTTGGCTTTGTGGCCCTCAAAAATAGTCCGCTCGACAAGAACCTGAAAATACTGGACCTGTTGTCCGAGTCCGTGAATCTATTGATCCAGTGGCACAGGAATGGATTATCCGATGTGGGAAATAACTACAGCACAGCCTCGATTGAGGACAACTTAAAAGGCCTAGGCTCCTCAAACTTTTCGCTGAACCTGTTCATCAAGCTAGGTGAGGCGCTGCGAAAGACGAGCCTGGCCCGCCGGGAAGAGATTAGGAACCACGCCATTCTCTCTCTCCAGAGGAGCTTTGCATTAGCGGTGGACCTTGAGTTCACCTCAACTAACTGCATAAACTGCTTCAACCTTGTGATCTTTGCAATGGTCGACGACCTGCATGAGAAGATGCTGGAGTACTCGCGGCGTGAGAACGCGGAGCGGGAGATGTGGAGCATGGAAGGGACTTTGAAGATTGCCATGGAGCTCCTGGCCACTGTGTACCTGCAGTTCCTGAAGCAGATCTCAGAGAGCCCCGGGTTTCGGACATTCTGGCTCGGTGTGTTGAGGAGGATGGACACCTGCATGAAGGCTAATTTGGGGCCATATGGCGAGTCCGCAATGTTGAAGGAGTTGGTCCCTGATTTGCTGAGGAAGATTATCACAAAGATGAAGGAGAGTGAGATCCTGGTGCAGAATGAAGATGATGATCTTTGGGACATCACCTACATACAGATTCAGTGGATTTCTCCTTTGCTCAAGGAGTTGTTCCCTGAAGAAGATACTTAAATTTGGAAACAAAATAGCTTCATTCGAACAAAAGAAAGGGGTAAAATATCCAATTGAAGGACTTAGATTCGTAGTTTTTTTACCAGGTAGAGAAGGATTTTATAGGCAACATGCCCATAGCATGGGTGTCAGTATTTGTTCTTGTTTTGTATGTACATTTTGAGAAATTCTTTTATTTTCAGTTGTCTCAGTTTACTTCTGGACATGAATGTCACCCACTCTGGCTTCCAGGAACTCTCTCTCTCTCTCTCTCTCTCTCTCATGCTTAGTAAGTAAAACGGGAAATTTTATACTCAGCTTAGAAGACTTGACACTACTGAAAGCACTGAAAAAGTAATAAGATTCCAAGCACTGTTCTCTGGCACTTCAGTTCAGACGTGAGAGTTATGCTTTATTAGCTATACAATCAGTTACTCTTCAGTAAAAAAAATCTTACTTCTGTTGATGCCTTGACTTCCAAGTCTTCATGTTTCTTGGGCAGGTGTGTGCTTTAAGCAGGACATCATGGGCTTGCACTGGAGACGTCAGCCAAGGCTCGAGTCCGGCCAGCTCTTGAATTGGACTGAATGACCCGGCTTCTTTAACAGGTCTCTCAAACACTCCCGATGTTCGTTAGCTCCTTTCGAGTCTATATCGATCATCAAGCCTCGACCATTGCACATTTTCATTTGCTCCATAGTCGAAAGAGTAGTTACATGTTATATGATCTCTATCGAATCATACTTAGTAGACCTAATCATCAACTTGATGCGTTTTAATCTTTAGCTCATTTGATGGGCTGGGCCTGGCAAAGACTAGGCCTCAATGTGACATCAGTGTAATTTCAAGAAAGTAGCTTTACTTATGTGAGACCGGAAGATAAGCATCGAGATTCCTCCAATTACTCATAGGAGTTCTTTTCAATCGTAGTGCTGAATGTGCTTCCTCTAGGTCCCACAATTTTTCTGATTTTAAGCAAAGGAAATTCGAAAAGTTTATATTAAAAACTTTTGGCGTAATATTTGTCTCACCCTGTTAACCTAAACTTCTTGATGTCGTTGTTTCCTTACACTTTACGCATTGTCATACTTCAAGCACAAAAGTTTATTAATTAGAGTGATAGGCGATGCCTTATCATATTCCAGTTTCTCATAGAAAATATCGAGATTCTAAAGATTTCAAAACCATGAAACTCCTTTAGGCTACGTTTGCTAGTCTGGATTTGGATTGGGATGGTAGGATAAGGTTGGATTATAAATTCTCCAAATATCTTCTTAATTGTAGAAAATCTCATCATATGTTTGGTGCAATCCAAAATATTTTTTTTTTTTGAAAATCTCACTTGTCCAGCACCATCTCTTGCAACATCCAAATCTCAGTGCTGGAGCCCCCTCACCAGCGTCTCAAACTTGCTCTCTCTAGCTCCCTCTGGTTTGTCTCCTTCCCTGCCAATTTTGCTAGATCCATCGCCAATCCCACCTCTAGACCGTAGTCCTCGCTCAGCTTCATTGTATCATAGGCAATTCGAATGTCGATGGAGACAAGCCTCGAGTCACAAAGGGCGTCACGAAGTGACCGAAGAGGTAGCAACCACGGCGATCTAGTAGATGAGGTAGCAATGGCCAATATAGAGGTGAAGGGTGGCAACACGATGGTGGACGTCGCACGCAAAGCTCAGGTGCCACTTGACATCAAAGCCGACGATTTTGGGTAGTGAAGGGTGGAGATGGTGGATGGAGATCCACCAGTGAATGGCACTGGGCTAGCGAGTAACAAGGGAGAACACGCCTATGTTGTGGACAACAAGATACTTCGAATGCACTCCTGAAAGTATTCGAGTTCTTCTTAGTGATGGCTATGTGATGTATAACTTCTCTTTTTCACCCTTAGTCGTTAGAGCACAGTTGGTTGGACAGTGATCACAATCGGTGGTCGTTGGAGGCAAGGATGGATGCATGGTAGGGGTCCTTGTGATTATATTTGGGTTTATCCGGTTTAGAAGACATTGCCAAATACCAGATATGATATTTTGTTATCCTATCTGGACTACCAAACACAGCCTTAGGGTTTGGACAAAAAGTGAATTAAAGTTGAAATTAGACTTTTTCCTAATCTAAGCATCCAAATCTTTAAAAGGTGTTGAATGCTGACATGCAAAGTCAACGATGAAAGTCATCCACTAATTCTAATGGTATTCCTATTTTGGTAGAAAATTTTGCATATGACACGTTGGATGTCTTATAAACCAAAATTAACCCAACCAAAGGACACTTCAATTTATATGAAATCTCCCAATTCTTTCTAATTTGTAACTTGGCTCTCATTGAATCCCGATCCAAAGTTGGTGGCACTTGCTTGTACATCCACTCACCCTGAAACTCCCACAAAAAATGTCAGCTTTAGATTTCATTCATTTGACCGAATATCCATTCTGCGTCAGCTAGGACATGATTTGAAGAAGATATAGCATGGCAAAGAGAAAAATTGCTGCAATTGTCTCTTTTTTTTGTGCTGTCATTTGCAATATTGTCAATGAGGATAACATTCTTCGAACAATCCCTTGCGTGAACGTGAGATCCAACTTATATAGTCTAAGATCTTTAATTTAGTCAATAAATCTGGTTTCAATTGACGTTGACCTACTATCTATTAGTACGCATTTGAGATATCGAGATAGACGTTGTGAGAAAAACTTTGTTATGTGAAAGTTGGTTCCACGGTAGCTCTTGGACTTCCTTGTTGTATAATCTTCTTCCTATCTCTCTAGAGATAGAAATCTAGGAGATCGCCCAGAGAACTTTTGTTTTGTCAATGATGCAATGTTGAGCCACCGCATTCCCATTTAGCATGTAAATAAGATGACCAAAGAGAAAATCTAACAGGATAAGAAAACAAATCAACTTTAGATTTAACATATTTTTCCATATCTTTGATCGGTGGGAATGACAAGTTATGGACATCATCCATATGCAAACCTAATTAAAAATACATGCGAGTGATGTGCATATTTATAACTCACCAATCGAAAGACCAAATGCAGGAAGTTTCCTCAAATTAAGGATGAGGGAAAACATAACAACCATTGATCGACCTCAAGGGCTGTATTTTCCTCCAACCCCTAGAGCTCATTCAACTGCCATTATGGTCGGTGGGTTAAGATCATGGACATCACCTACATTTAAAATTAGTTGATTTAGCATGTGATCGGCATCTACGCTTGTAATCTACTTATCAGAACGGTGGTTGGAGGAAAAAATGGTCCTAATGTAAAGTAGCAAAAACACCGGTCACCCTAGGAAGAGTTGTTTCTCTATCCAAAATGATATCCAATCTCGTTCCCATTATGATCACGTTTTCGTGAAATGCATAAGAAATTAGATTTGAACTATCATGGGACTTTTGGGTTTGACGATACTTTTCAACTGAAGTGGCTCACATCCTCAACTTGAACTTTAACTCCGATGCTATGTCAACCTATAAAAAGCGAGTTTGGAGCCTAAAAAGTTGACTTTTGTAGTTGCCAAAGGTCAATTTAGAAAAAGAGACGTTTCAAAGGCCAGGACTAGCCATGGAGGGGGCAAGTTTTTAAGCATGATAAACAAAAAAATGGTTGTGGTTTCATTCCAACGTTTTTCACGTGAAACTTTAGCGTCGCCCGACGGTCACATGAGCCGAACTTAAATCTGGTACAGATAAATGCCACGTAGGAACAGGAAATTGTTGGTTGGTGCAGTGGATGAGGTGGGGAGCCTGTAAGGCAAGAGATCATAATGGAAGACACGAAGATTTCCACTTTCTAAGAACACACTTACAGGTGCCCAAAAAAGTCATCGTTCAATGTGTAGTCCCTTTCTAGTAGGGATCATTCCATGACAATCTAGTCGCCGAAGCAAAAGTGGAAATGTGTTATTGCAAAAATGGGGGTGGATCTTCAAGATTGGATGATCTTGTATGGATAGTGGTTTGATCTTGGGAGAGATTGATTAATTAAAAAATACCAAGTTGATCAATAAGTAATCTTTGTGGAGGCACTTGTGAAAAAAATTAAAAGACCAAACTTGGTAAAGATTTGATTGAGAGCCCCCCCTTCATCTATGAATTGATGCTTATGTAATTTGTCGTGGTCATTTATATGGAATTTATAGCCGGATCATGGTAAATATTTCTTGAGTTATCTTCCCCCTTTTTTTTCATGCCCTTGCGTTCAATTAATTGAAGAATAATGAGGGTGAAAGAAGTTGCTAAATGACTCTAAAAATTGTTTCTTCCGTTGTCCTTCTCATTCCTAATTTCCTCTTCACTTTCAATAAAGTTATCAATAAATTATTATATAGTTGTCTTTTTCGAATATGCAGCTTGACCCTAGGATACAGGCACAGTGGCTCGCCTGATCTGGATTAGTTTGTATGCAGCAAACGATATTTGAGCGGGCAATCTCCAATTCCAAAGTTGGGGATCTCCTCATACGTATCAGGGTGCGTTTGGTTTAGCATTTGGAATGCTACTTTGGAAATGCAAATACCTTTAGGTGAAAGCCCTTTATGGGAAATGCAAATGGTGTTTGGTAAAAATCCATTTGCAAAGCCACTTTGACCCAAGTGGTGTTTGGTTAATTTTTTTTACAAATGGGCTTTGGGGGGTTTTATAAAAAAAAGGTAAAAATACCCTTCGTCGGCTCCGGCGAAGGGCTACGGCTCCGGCAAAGGGCTACGGCCGCCGGCAAGCCAGATCTGGCGCCGGCGGCCATCGCCCGTCGCTGAGCGACCCCCGGCGAGGGACGCCGACCTCGGGCAACGAGGCCTGAGGTCGCGCAACCTCAGGCGACCGTCGCCTGAGGTCGCGCGACCTCAGGCGGCCGTCGGCCTGGGTCGCGCGACCCAGGCCGACGGTCGCCAGGGTCGCGCGACCCAGGCCGACGACCGCCGCCAGGGTCGCGCGACCCAGGCCGACGACGGCCTCCAGGGTCGCGCGACCCAGGCCGACGGCCGCCTGAGGTCACGCGACCCAAGCGGCGACGCCTGGGCGGTCGCCCGACCCCGAGCGGCCGTAGCCTGGGTCAGGCGACCTCGCCGGACCTTCGCCGTCGCCGGCCCTTCGCCCTCGCCGGAGTCCCTTTGGTGAAGAAGATGAAGAGTAACGAGAGGGCAAAGCCGGAGTATTGAAATTTGAGTGAGGGTAGTTTGGGAAGTATAAAAATGATTTTGGCATTTGGTTCAAGGCTGAAAGCCCAAAGCTAGTCCGGCCAGCATTGGGCTTTCAGCATTGAAAATGCTAGTTTTGAGCATTTTCAATGCTCAATGCTAACCGTTTGGTTCAGCATTTTTGGGAAGGGGCTTTCGGGGCCGAAAGCCCCTTCCCAATGCTGAACCAAACGCAGCCTCAATCAACTATGCCAACTCTAATGGGTTTAGATTATCAAAAATTGAATCAAACATCTATCCATCACTTTTCCGTTGTCTTTCCTTCTTTCCTCCCATTGGGAGTATGCAGCAAAAGCTCGATACATTTAGCTCGATATCTTTACTCAAGAAGGTGGCCATGAGGTAGCTCAAATCCTAGCTCGTCAATATATCCAGTTTGACTCATTTTCACACAAAAGTTTCAGCCGATGAGTTATGTGCCAACTAAGATCTATTAATTACTTCACCCCGCACAAATTTTCGATGTAAAATTTTTCTTAGACAACTCACACTTGTATTTCAATATCTCCTTCCTTCTTTTTCTTTTTCTAATACATTGTCACACTCTTATTTCAAAAGATTTGACTTTTTTGCCAATAATCTGGCACGTTTCGTCTAAGAAGTTGGTTCAACTTTGTATTTAGCCATCCTAGATCAATTAAATATCCTCAACCTATCACAATCTATAACATCAAGTTTTTTCTTTCGGCTATACCCCACGAACAATACCTCCATGAATATCTTTCACGGAAATCTCTTGAAAATTAACGCCTTAGATTTTGAAATGCTAGGTTTGAGTCATAGCTAGTAGTACAAGTATAGTCCAAGGATTATATCACAATGATTTTTCCCACACGACACAACAATTCCTGCATTGAAACATCTCCATTGCACTTGCAATTACTACGATTATTGTATCGTACTCCAAACAAATAGAGAAGCTTGAATATGAACCAATTCATCGGACCTAGTAATTGGCCAACGCCATTTATTAACTTCAATTCAGAGAACCTACATCAAACAATTTTTAGATCTTTAATCGTATAGATGCCCAAATTTTAAGGCCAATTTCCTTCTAGAGCTTGATTGGATTAATTTAGTCTTATATAAGATTTAGGCTGTGTTTAGTCTCTAGACTTTTTTATCGAATATGATAAGGTCAGATGGGATACAGGTTGGATCGGACAAAGATGAAATTTTTAGTATCTTATACAATGATAGAGATACATCGGGATATCCAAGATGGATTGAAACTCAACTGTTTAGATGGATTGAATGTCGACGTAATGGCTTTCATCGGCAAAATTTCTTAAAAAGTTATAAACCTATTGTATAAGTGCTAATTTAATCCTAGACTTTTTAATTTAGCAAATTTATTCCTAAGACTTTTGAAAATTTGTGTAATCCTTCTAGCTAATTTTGGTTGAAAATCGCTGATATGAAATCTTTGATTCTAGAGTTTGGAATCTCCTCTGATGTCTCAATCAACTATGCCAACTCTAGTGGGTTTAGATTATCTAAAATTGAATCAATCATCTATCTATCACTTTTCCGTTGTCTCTGCTTCTTTCCTCGTGTTGGGAGTATGTAGAAGAAGCTTAATACCTTTAGCTCGATACATTTACTCAAGAAGATGGCCATGAGGTAGCTTAAGTCCTAACTCGTCAACATATTCAGCTGGACTCGTTTTCATTCAAAAGTTTTAGCTGATGAGTTATGTGCTAACTAAGATATATTAATTGCAGGATAATTATCCAAAAAGTCCTAAACTTATTGTACGCAAGCCAATTCAGTCCTTAAACCTTTTAATTGTATCAATTCAATCCTACACATTTTGATGATTTGTCAATTTAGTTATAAACCTTTTAATTTGAAACTTAAGATGAGTTCAATTGGGAAGAGCTCAATTTAGTTCTAAACCTTATGAAAATTTGCCAATTCAATCCTAAACCTGTTATTTGGATAATTGGCCATAATGATTATATTACCAAATCATCAAAAGGTTTAGGATTAAATTAGTAAATCGTCAAAATGTTTAAAACTGAATTGGCACGATTTAAAAGTTTAGGATAAATTGACAAATCATCGAAAGGTTTAGGACTAAATTGGCACAATTGAAAGGTTTAGAATTGAATTGACCACTTTACAAAAGGTTTATGACTTATTGGACAATTTTCCCCAGTAATTGCTTCACATCACACAAATTCTTTAATGTAAAACTTTTTAAATACAACTCACACTTACATCTCAATACCTCATTTCTTCTTTTTCTCTCTCCAACACATTGCCACACTCTTATTTCAAAATATTTGTATTTTTTTGTCAATAACCTGGCATGAGTTTCGTCTAAGAAGTTGGTTCAACTTTGAGTTAAGCCATTTTCGATCAATTAAATAACTTCAACCTATCACAATCTATAACATCAAGTATTTTCTTTTGTCTATACCCCACCAACAATACCTCCATGATCTTTCACGGAAATCTATTGAAAATTAACGCCTTACACTACGAAATGCTAGGTTTGAGTCATAGCTAGTAGCAAAAGTATAGTCCAAGGATTACATCACAATAATTTTTCCCATGCGACACGAAGATTCCTGCGTTGAAGCATCTCCACTGCATTTGCAATTACTAAGATTATTGTATCGTACTCAAAACAAATAGAGTAGCTTGAATATGAACTAATTCATCGGACCTAGTATTTGGCCAACGCCATTTATTAAGTTCAATTTATAGAACCTACATCAAAGAATATTTGGATCTATAATCGTATAGATGCCCAAATATTAAGGCCCCATCTCCTTATAGAGCTTGATTGGATTAATTCGGTCTTACATTAGATTTAGGCTGCGTTTGGTCTCTGGACTTTTTTATCGGATAGGATAAGGTCAGATGGGACATAGATCAAATTGGATAAAGATGAAATTTTTAATATCTTATACAATGATAGGTATACATCGGGGTATTCAAGATGGATAGAAACTAGACCGTTTAGGCGGATTGAATGTTGACGTAATGGCTATCGCCAGAAAAATTACTTAAAAAGTCCTAAATTTATTGTACATGTGCCAATTAAGCCCTAAACTTTTCAATTTGGCAAATTTAGTTTTAAGCTTTTTGACGATTTGTTAATGTAGTCCTACCCCCCAAATTTGGCAAGAAATTACCCACATGGATGCCGGTCGTCCTATGTGTAGTCCTGGATTTTTCAATTTGGCGAATTTCCTCCTAAGTCTTTTGACGATTTGTCAATATATAGTCCTTCCGACTAAGTTTAGTCGAAAATCGCTGATGTTGACCCCACCTATCCTACATGGCACAATCGGCACGTCCCACGCACTCCCAATTTTTTTGTGCTAACACAATGTAAGATCTTTTTTGTGTTGTCATTTGTAATATTGTCAAATTTTTCCAAATTTAAAAGTTTATGATTAAATTGACATCTATATAATAAGTTTAGGACTTTTTTGGTGACTTACCTGACTCACATTGCTGGCAAATGCCACCTTACTCCCCTCGCTGTCCTCCACCTCCTATCATGCCGAATTGAATGTTTACTGGTCAGATCTTTGAACCCTTATGGACGTTCAAGCTGCCTAGGCATCACCATCGTGCAAAATCTTCATCGACTACCGGTACTTCATCTATCTTCATCGCAAGCATGCACTCTTCAACAACCACTAGTTCAGTTGCCACCCCTTCCTTCGAGGCTGACACGGAGGTCGAGTGCCAATGGACGAAGGTGTGACTACTCGTGCAACAAAGGTGTGTGAGATAGAGGGGGACGACGGATGTTGCTCCAAATCTGGCCATGATGGGGGACGACGACAGAGGAGGATGACAATTGGTGCTCCAGATCTAGCCATGGAGCTCCTCCATCGCCAAGGTCGAGTCGAGCTCCTCCGTGGCCAAGGTCCAATCGAGCTTCATGAAGTTGAGCTCAGCCATGGAGGAGCTCCATATCTGGCCATGGAACTCCTCCGTGGTCGAGATTTATTTGAGCTCGTCAGTGGCAATGAGATGGAACACGGTGGGGGGCCGTGGTTGGTGGCGAAGGCTGTGGCTAATAGCCATGGGTAGGGGGGTAAACAATAAAGATGAGTGTGAGACATATCCTATTCACTTTTATTTCACTCTACACATGGAATTATTTTATCCAGGTTATATCCTCTTTATATTCTGCATTATCCGGTCTTGGTTAGCAACTGAGCACAACATAGCCTTAGTAATCACTAGTGGATAGGATTGGGGATAACATGCTTAAAGTAAGGAAAAAATTGGAATGCCAACGTAGCTAGAGATTGATTAGGGTTCAATAATACAACCAAGAGTCGACGTCGATGTGTTAAAACGATGTTGTCGACGACATTGTTACTTTCTCCTCGATGACCACCTTGCAATTGCTTATCGTTTTCATTTGACACCACTCCATCATTATTGGTCGCATCTCTCTGTCTCTGTTATTATCGAAATGACGAGTGGAACAGTGAACATTGTAAGATATCGGAATATTTAGCTTTGCAATATCTTAAGATTCACCTAACAACTAACGGGATATAAGGAATCAATAGAGTCCGACTTCAACTAAGTCAATGAGAACTCAAACACATTTTCTCCTATACTTGGGAAACTTCAAAATTTAGGCATAAATTATTGTCGATAATGAAAACAATTTTAATTAACTAATTATTTCAAGCGATGCAATCAATCATTTTTAGGAAAATATTTATCAAATTATTTATTTTCCGCGAAATAAACGGAGCATTGCTCCAAAATTCTTCCAACAATGGATGGACATGTAACTCGACGCAAAAAAGGGAGAGGCAATAATTGAGGCAGTCCGAAAAGCGACTTCATGATTAAACGATCCACCAAACCAACACAAACTTCCTCACCACCATCCCGTTGCGTTTCAAAATTGAATAATTAAGCCTACCATCAGCTTTCATCGTGATGTGTTGCACACTATCACATTATTGAAGTAAGCATGCTCTCTTCATGCATGACTGAGGAAGGTTGTATTTGGTGCAGCTCAACCCTAACTCTCTCTCACTCACTGTTTTGAACTCTTTCTTTGGGAAGCCAACACCTTTACGCTATGGCTCATTCAGATAGCAAAGTGGGTAGCGTCCGAGAATGAGCTGATGTTTTCCTTTTCTCCCTTTCATCCACTCCTTTCGTTTTCGGTTGATTCTATTCGACCTTTGGCGTCATAATAATGTCCAAAAAAAAAAAGTTCACTTCTCCTAATTTTCAAAGTATGTGATCAATCAAATCGAAGTTTTCGTCTGTGGGTCTGTTGGGAGTGCTCTATAGAGAGAGAGAGAGAGAGAGAGAGAGAGAGAGAGAGAGAGGAGAGACCCTCTCCTCTCTCTCCCTATTATGTCCAGTTGCCGACGTGTGCCGCTGAAGTGGACGTTTCCTTTCGGTTCTTTAGGTCTGAGTTGGTCTCCTTGAGTCAGTGACTGCTGCTATTCCCACGCTTCTGGGGGAGGGTTTATCTGCCTGCTGGGTGCGTGAATGGGGAGACACTGCCTGGAATGTGTCCAAGTAGTCGCCAAAAACTTTACACTAAATGGGGGGAGGGTTATCTGAATTCATTCCTTGATGATGACATCGAGACATACCGATTTCCTTGAAGGGTATAACCCATGAAAATTACCCTTGATTCACTTCATATCCTTTTATCGAATTCCAATCTTAATTTGTAACTTTTAGGTTTCATTTCCTATGTTCATATACGTTGAACCATGAATTACAAAAAGGGTATGTTTTCTATCTTTAAGGCATAGAACCCGAAACAATCGGTGAGTTAGGGGTATGCTTTACACTGGAGTCAGCAAGTTAGGGGTATGCTTTACACCAGACAAAGGTATTCAGATTGTTTAGACTGGTGAATATGTACCAACATCTGCAAGATTATGTATATGCTAGTCATTGTTATGATACTATGTGAGATTTGTGAGATCATTGCTGATTGTTCTATAAACTTAAGTTATTAGATGAAGGCACGGTTTAATATTTTAATATTCTATCATATGACTGAACTACAAGATCGAAGAGAAGAGTATCGATTAAAGCAGGTTTCTCTTGGTGGTCTGTTGTTAGTCAAAACTCTCAACTAATCCATATTCAATCATAATGTTTTCTGATATACCAGACTGCAAGAAAGCAAGATAAACTAACCGGTCTAATTGCTCAAAGTTGCTTCCAAAAGAATAGCTAATTAAATTGGCTGACCTAGACTCATGTGATTAGAATCATTTCGTAGGTGGAAATACAGAAAGTTGAGCAGGCTACTTTAATTGACATCACGCGTGGCTTAGTCTCTGCGGAAAAATTAATGTGTGTTAGGCTTATTTAAGTGGTTAGTGGTAACCCTAATTTGACTTCCTTTATGGCTTCGGAGCACGCTCAGAATAGAATTCGAAATAAAAGAAATAGACGGAGTAAACGATATTTTACTTTCATAAGGTCATGGTCAGAACTTTCGTCTTCGTCTCCCAATGGGACTTTGATAATAATTACCTTGTCAATTTGGAGCAAATATCGGGTCATGCAAAAGTAATTTACTTTTTCACTTTGTAAAGGTGGGAAAATTTTAAAAAAAGCTTTAATCCTGTTACACTTGCACTTATGCCAAGTCAGTCCTAAACTTTTCAATTGTGCTAACTTAGTCATAAATATTTTCACGTTTTACCAATGAAGTCCTTTTAGCCAATTTTGCCCCGAAATCGCTGATGTGAACCCTAGCCGTCCTACTTGACACGACTAGCACTGATGAAGATAATTTTTTTATTTTTTTTTTATTTTCTAAAACTTTTTATTAATATTTTCTTTTATTTTTTCTTCTCTTCTATTCCCTTCTTCTTCTTCTTTTTTTCACTATGGCTGACAAAGATCATCAAAGCTCGTCAACGTTGACCACAGGGAGAGGGCAAACTTGCCATGGCCGCCTTCACCCACAGACTGCAAGGCCATGGCAAGGTGGCCTTGCCCTCTGCCACAATTACCACACCCAAATCTGGGCGAGGGCTGCAACCCTCGCTGTCACTCTAGCGGAGGCTCCATGGCCCTCGCCCAGTGGCCAACGAGCTCCAATGACCCTCGCTTGCCATAGTAGAAAAAAAGAAAGAAAGAAAGAAAATAGAAGAAAAAGAAAAAAAATAAATTAATAAAAAATTTTGAAAAATATAAAAAAATGAAAACATATTGTCCATGTTAATGCCAGTTATTTCGGATTTAATATCGATAACAAATCTAATAAATCTACGTAGGATTACTGGTGCCCATGTCAACGATTTTCATCCAAAATTGGCCGGATGGTCTCATTTAGCAAAATGTGAAAATGTTTAAGATTAAATTGGCACAATTGAAATATTTAGGACTAAATTGGCATAAGTGCATTAGATTTATGACTTAATTATCTCAATTAATTACATATCAAGAGAAATATGAGATAATGTGACAATCCGATCCACGTAAGGTCCACCTAACGTGGACCATTCGCAGCCTTTAGTTACACATTACGGTTGCCGAGTAGGGTTTCCTATCTCAGTTCGGTCCGGGAAGAGACCATGGGTGAAGACGCGTTGGCATTGTTTGGTGATACTTAGAGATCCGGTAAACGTTCGTCGGTGCGGATGAATAAGGGGCGCACGGGGCGGCTGCGTCCAGCTACGGTTGTCTTATTCAAAGGTTACTCGACTTCTGCTAAGCTTTCCCCTGCATATCCCCTGCACATTCTAACATTGAACTAGTAAACTACGCCTTCATATATCGGGTTTCTTGAAATGAATTGGAATAGAATTATTTTACTACTACTCCGGTCAAGCTAGCTAAGTTTGAACATGAGTTTCAATGCAGATGCTTGGTGCCAAAAGAGAAGATGTGCCCAAGCAGACGTGTGGAAGAAAGATTAGGTTTCCCAAACGAACTTCTTTTGCTAAAGTTAGGTTAATAGATGATTCTAGAAAGAAGGCTTTGATCTTTCTTTCGCAGTCTACAAGAGGATAATTATTGTAGGGGTAAATTACCAAAAAAAAGTACTAAACCTATTTCACTTGTACCACTTCAATCATAAATATTTTAATTTGATCAATTTAGTCTTAAGCTTTTTGACAGTTCTCTAATTGAGTCCTTCCAATCAATTTTGACTGGAAATCAATGACGTGAACTCTGGCCGTCTTACATGACAAGGCCAACATTAACATGGACAATTTTTGCAATTTTTTAAAAGAATTGAACATTTTAAAATTTTTGAATTTTTCTTTTCTTGTTTCTTTGCTTTTTTTTTCATTGTGTTGAGTGTCACTGGCAACCGTTACTGACCACGCAGGCCTCGCCCATGGCCGACGGGGCCATAGAGGCCCTCACTAGTTTGGGAGGGCTGCCTCTCTCGCAGCTAGCAAGAGTCGCCGGTGATCCTAGCTAGCACAATGAAAAAAAAAACAAAGAATAAAAGAAAAGAAAAATAAAATAATTCAATTTTTTAAGGGGTTAATGGTAACCCTCACTGACCGTGCCTCACTAGCTGCCTCGCCGGCCAGCAAGGGTTACCGATGCACGTAGGACAGCCAACGTTCACACAAGAGATTTTCGGCGAAAATTGATCGAAATGACTCAACTAACGTATTATTAAAAAGGTTTAGTACTAAATTGATCAAATTGAAAGGTTTATAACTTTTTTTGGTAATTTTTCCCTTATTGAAGTGTCAGACGTACACTTATTAGCCATAATTAATCTGATTAAGGGGGGGTGAAGCTGTGGTTGAGACTAAGGTTTTTCAATGGACAAAGCATCGCGATGACACCAGTCAATCATCAAAGCGTCTATCATGTTCTGGTCGATCACAAACGACTTTAGTCGCGAAATTTGAGTGACATGACCGATTTGATCATTTTCCGCCGTTTCGCTGGGCTGTAGGACTATAACCATTGCTAATGTTTGGGAGCTCTTTCACTATTCTTCGACAATTGGTGTCCGATCCTTTGACTTTTGGTTAACTTACGAGACTGAAACATACTCTTGATTTAATCAAGACATCAGTGAAACTAGTGATTCGCAATAATTTAGTCTCCAGTGACTAGAGGTCGGAGGAACAAAATCTTGATCGTGAACGTAGTGCTAAGTGTTTAATCAAGCAATAACCCTTGCAACGTGTTTAACCCTCTAATTAGTTAAGCCCGTTTTCGTATTATAAAAGACCTCTTTTTTCTCGTTACAATGTCCAATCCAAAAATTTAATTACAGTAATAGATATAGGAAAACTGCATGGAAATATATATTGAGAATCTAAGCGATTGCAAGCAATGTAAAGCTATTATCAAGCCAACGAAAATGTAAAGTTACTATTTTCTTGAAGAAATCATTCTTTGTAACTAAACCAAATATTCTCAGACGAATATTCACCTAACTGGGTCTTCTGCACCGTCAAATATATCAAAAGAACAAATTCAACCTCCACATCTCCGAAAAAGTCAATGGAGCATGGTACTGTTTTGCCCCCGCTTCCTTTTACTAAATGTCACCTTTTACATTATTTCTGCTTTTATTTTTCTTCAATGGTCTTCGTAGACTTTTTTTTATTTTTTCTATAAGCGATGAGCTAGGCACAAAGGCCCAAACTTCTCATTGAGATGAGCTCACAAACCTGAGCAACGGTAGTGATGCGTATACATGTTTTCTATTCTGGCATGTCTTGAGCCTCTATGGGGGATCTATTTAGACTTTTCTACAAAATTGGTGGACACGTAACAGAATAAAGTGGAACAAGATAGATTCAACGGCCACAATTATTAATTCGTTAGCCAGAAAATATCCCCATGCCGATACATAAAAATGATTCAGATTTCATAATCCCTTATCTCTCTCGCCATGCCATACGAACATCTGGCCACCGCCACCCATCGCATTCAACCTCTGGCGTCAAACCCATCTCCCACCCGCCTCCGCTTGCCATCGTTAGCTGAACAATCTACGTCAGAGCAACGGTGGAGTCACAACGAATCTCCTACGTGGGAGACAGCAGTGTTGATTTGGCTAGTCTATCGTTAGATAGAGAGAAGAAAGGGTAGAAAATTATGATAACATCTTGGATAGGTGAATCAAGTATGGTGATATTCATTTTCATAAATTTACCCCTTAACAAAGTAATCCAACTTTTATTTGGCATTTGAGCACAAGACATCTATTTAAATGTCAAATATGATAATATCACATTAACTATATAGAAGAAATCTTTTATTTTCTCCTTGATTTTTCTAACTTCTTTTCCTCAGTTTCTCGGTCACACTTGGTATTATCCGTCTCGGAGTGTAAATCATCAGCAAAACGCCAGGCCAAACCGCGTACCTAATACATCAAAGACAAGATAAGAATCTCTTTATTTCTAGTAATCTATTAACTGCTCTCTCTTTTTTTCTCTATCGGTTGCATATATAATCCATCCAGTCGTTCCTGTCCTAGACAAGACACACCTGTCGTGTCCAGCCAGACTTCCATACTGTAGACGAGGCAGTGCTTACGAGGCTGTCTCTCAATCTAATTCGATAACAGTGACTTACCAACTTTGAAACAATCTGAAGAGATTAACCATTAACCATTCTTGTGTAAAATAGCACAATATTTGGTAATCTCTTCCAAGTTAGGATAAATCAACAAAGCCAGATGGATATGACACCAAGAAAATTAAATAGAATATCTCTTGAGATTATCCCGTTAGTTGGATTCTTTTCCTAATAAATATAATCAAATCCTAAAATTTATTACGAAACTGTAACCGAGTCCTAAAACTTTCAAAAAGTACAATCGATTGAAAGACTTAATTGGACCAATTTGATAAGTTATAAAAGTTTTAGGATTCGATAACACTTTCATGATAAGTTGTATAACTTAGTTATATTTTTTGAAAATTTTAGGACTTAATTGTAATTTTGTAACAAGTTTTAACACTTTCAATACATTTATCTTTAATAAAATATTGGTATCTGGCTGCCATTTTCGATATTACAGTGCAAGCCCACTTATTTTGCCCTATATATAGCACCTCATTTACTTCACCTTCTGCTCAAAAACCCACCCAAAATTCTCGCTCCACCTCTCTAAAACTTTGATCTAGATCGCCTCTCTCTCTCTCTCTCTCTCTCTCTCTCTCTCTCTCTCTCTCTCTCTCTTCCCCAAATCTCGGTGGGTGATTTCGCTTTGAGTGGCCATGAGCAACTCTCAAGAATCGGTCCACAAGGTGAATTTCGCACCACCGCGAGGCTTTGCCGCCACCTTCAAGTCCCATGCAAAGGAGACCCTCTTCCCCGATGACCCGTTCAAGCAGTTCAAGAACGAGAAGCGGCCGATCAGGAAGGCGGTGCAATACTTTGTCCCGATCTTCGAGTGGCTTCCCAAATACAACCTCAAGCTTTTCCGGTACGACTTGCTCGCAGGCATCACCATCACCAGCCTCGCCATACCCCAGGGCATCAGCTACGCAAAGCTCGGCGACATTCCACCTATCGTTGGGCTGTGTAAGTGATATACTCTTTTATGTTCTCGACGTGGGATTGCGTTGGACAAATGATGCGTCACTGCACACTTACGGAAGTTAATACCCCAAATGGCATGTTCTTGTGACTTATCTGGCAAAGTCCAGAGAATTAACTTGCCAGCTTGCGTAAAAATGCGTACTCTTTTCTTTTGTTTTCGATGCATCATGTGTTGGATTGACAATAAGAGCACATTAATTAAATATAAACGACACTGATTAGCACACTTGCAATTTGTATGAAAATTTCCTGACGGATATTACGTATTTTAGTGTCAATGTGTACCGAAAACTGGACTATTTGTGCGTAGTGTTACGCGGATACCTTTTTCGACTGACAAAGTATCTTCGAGGTATTAATAACCATGCCATTGTTTTCACAAATCTTCATCTTTCGACTTACGATATTGACTGATTGCAGATACGAGCTTCGTACCACCGCTTATATACGCCATCTTCGGAAGCTCGAAGCACATAGCAATTGGGACCGTGGCCGCTGCTTCATTGCTTCTAGCCGCGACCATTCAAGACAAAGTGTCCCCGGACGCTGACCCCAAATTGTATCTCAGCTTGGTCTTCACAGCCACGCTCTTTACCGGAATCTTCCAGTCAGTCTTAGGGTTCTTAAGGTATATATACGAGTGATCGCGCCTAAATTTTCTCCTTCAATTCATTAATTAGCAAAGAAGCTAATCTCTATCTTTTCTTCATCAAATCTATGAGCAGACTGGGGATTGTTGTGGACTTCTTGTCGCACTCAACGATCGTCGGCTTCATGAGCGGGACTGCGATTATAATATGCCTGCAACAGTTGAAGGGCTTCTTTGGCCTGACTCGCTTCACCACCAAAACGGACGTGATATCTGTCTTGCATGCCGTGTTCAAGAACCGAGACGAGGCACGTAATAACTCATCAATTGAATAAGCACCACCCATTTGCTTCTATTGCATTCCTTTTCTTGGGTTTTAAGGGATTTTCACCAGGTACGATGTGACAAAAAAAAACCCTGTGGACGAGAACTGGATGATGGAGAGAGATGACATGCCTTGCCGATAGAATACCTGGACCGAACGAATAAGGATACACATGTGCCGAACGATAAAGCGTGGCGATATCGAAACCTCTTTGAAAACGACACGTTCTTAAACATCTGTCGGATGTTGATGTCAAATATAGAAGGCTAAGGGAAGACCAAAAGGAAAACGTCTTGTGGCAAAATAAGACAAAAAGTCTTGGCTTGTGCTTTGAAAGCGAAAGATGGAATTTACAATCTTTCTTTCTTGTTAATAATTGGAAGGGTAGAAAGAAAAAATGGGATTGTCTTCTGTTCTCTCTTCTTGGAAGCTGCTGATTTAGAAGAGAAATTGTGATTTTTGTGCAGTGGAGGTGGGAGTCCGCGGTTGTTGGCTTGATCTTCCTCGCTTTTCTGCTTTTCACTCGATACTTGGTGAGACCCTCCCTCTCTCTACCTCTCTTTCACCAACCCACTTCACCACTAGTAGAATTATTTGCATTCCTCACGACTTGATGAAAGAACAATCATAATTTCTAGAGCCCTCAGTAGGGAATTCTAGATATATTTGGTTTAGACTGGAATCGGATATTAAGCATGTTTTTTTTTCTCGAAGACCTGTAAAGAACTGTCCATAGCATAGAAAGTATTTAAGTATCATCTCACATCATTTGAGTACGAGATTGCAAAATGTTTACATACACGCGACCTCCCTTCACCGTGATGATTTGATCTTTTGGATTGTATTTTCTGACAGAAAAACTTACTTTTTTTCTATTGAGCTTTACTAGTTATTAATCACTCAAGTCGCATATTATGAGGTTTGCTGTTAATTAAGTTGGTACCTGAGCAATTCGAACTTGATTTGAACTTGATGGGTCAAGTCTTTACTGGAATAGTATTGGTTAGCCAAGTTTTAAGTATTTTGGATAGCTTCAAGAAACTTCAATCGAATTGGTTGAGTGGTTAGACGCTTCTTTTGTATAGTAGATTCCGTGTTTAAATTATATTAACGTCAAGTGTCACGCCTGCAACCATACAGGTGGAGCTTTACCCGATATATGGGACGAGATAATTTCCATGTATTCATAGGATTCGAATACGCCTCTAATATCGAATTTCCTTTTTCCCTTGACCACCATATTTTCTTGCAGAAGAAAAGGAACCCGAAACTATTTTGGGTATCGGCCATAGCTCCAATGGTGACCGTCATCCTCGGAGGCCTCTTTGCCTATCTAGCACATGGGGAGAAACATGGAATCCAAATCGTAAGTACACTATTATCATCATCATCATCATCCATCATTATTATCATTATAATTATTATTATTACTATTGTTATTGATTTTATTGCCCAACGGTGTTAAAACTTGAGATGACAGCGGGCCCACAAGTTGGCTTCTGTTGCCCTAATGATTGATTTGAAAAACTAAGCATCGCGAGAGGGGCCCCGTTGAATTTCTATGGACTGCTTTGTCTTCTTTCGGAGAGTTTAAGATTCTAGGGTTTGCTTAGGTTTTGGGCCCTTTGAGGTTTCATACTCTGTCTGTGGGCTGCCCACCTCCTCTCTATCCAGATTCACCAATCTTAGTCTGTCACGCAAAGAAGATATATTTATATATACTTACATCAATATCAAAGATCTCATCAACTGTTGACAGTTCCTTCGGGTGTACTTTATTAATAATTTATGATTTGAGTTTTCATTGGATTTATTTCGAAATGGTTTTCTTCGTCCCGACTCTTTTCCACTTGTCATTAGGGGAGAGTGGAACGACCTTAGGGGATAGATCTAGTCAAATTTAGTGAAATCTATCGACTTTGGTCGAATAATCAAGATCTCAGTTAGGTGAAATCTATCATCTCGCAATATTATTAATACCCCTAAATGCCCCGCAAAAAAATCATGTCTTGGCAAGTTTAATGTGGACATAATGACTAATTTAGGCAATGTTTGGATACAGTACATCTATTTTGGCCTACAAGCAATATAAGTGATATTATCGTATTTCTATGCATTTAAATAGCTTTTACTAGGTAGTATTTTTGGTAAAAGAAAATCATGTTAACTATAATCTATATATGATGTAGACTATGTATTAAGAGTCACTATATATCGACCAATAAGAGATTATTACCAACTGTAATTCTATATTTATTGCAGTGACATTTTTTCTTAATAAAAGTTCCTTTTCTTATTTCTGAAATTTAATTTGTTTAATTCTTGTCAGGTGGGTCACTTGAAGAGGGGAATCAATCCTCTTTCCATCAAAGATTTGAACTTTGAATCCCAATATCTGCCAGTCACTTTGAAAGCTGGAATCATCACAGGCATCTTGGCTATGGCTGTAAAGACACTATCTGCTATTCCCAGACTTCTTTTTCTTATTTCTAATTCACCTTTCCTTTGAAGAAGAGGGAAAATTGAAAAAAGTATGAGATTTTAATTCTTCAGCACACATTAATGCAGGAAGGGATTGCCATTGGAAGAAGCTTTGCCATCTTGGAGAATTATCAGACTGATGGAAACAAGGAGATGATTGCTTTTGGGATGATGAACATTGTGGGGTCTTTAACTTCTTGCTACCTTACAACAGGTACATTTTAGTTTGGTAACATTCAAACATGCAGAGCATTGACAAATACTTTATCTTCATGTGCACTAAACTCATTGCAAAATTGGAATATAACTTTCGAGTCGAATGGACTGACTGACATCGATTTCTGTATTGACAGGGCCGTTCTCGAAGTCTGCAGTCAATTTCAATGCCGGCTGCAGGACAGCAATGTCAAACATCGTGATGGCAATAAGCATGATGTTGACTCTAATCTTTTTAGCCCCTCTTTTTAGCTATACACCTCTTGTGGCACTCTCCGCCATTATAATGACTGCCATGTTCGGGCTGATCGAGTATGAGGAAGCGTGTCGCCTCTTCAAGGTTGACAAGTTCGATTTCTGCATTTGCATGGCTGCCTTCTTTGGTGTCACTTTCATCAGCATGGACGTTGGCCTCATGATGTCGGTAAGCTTCTTTTTTCTTATCAAACAAATCTAACTTGATGGCACGTGTAAATGGAAATGTTGCATAAGTTTGTCAGTTTAATTCGCTCTCGATGCTTCATTGCAGATCGGATTGGCAATCCTCAGGGCCCTTCTGTATGTGGCTAGGCCAGCAACATGCAAGCTCGGGAACATGCCAGATTCAAGCCTTTACCGCGACATCGAACAATATCCCGCAGCGACTGGGATTCCAGGGATCCTGGTCCTGAAGCTTGGCTCTCCCATTTATTTTGCCAATTGCTCCTACTTGAAAGAAAGGTACATTTCAATGTACCAAAGAGCATATAACACGGTCGACAAGTGACTCCGCCAAATACGATAATACCTCATTAATATCTCGAACTCTGGCTACAGGATAATGAGGTGGATCAGAGATGAAGGCGACATTACTAACGCCAAAGTAAACGAGGTCGAGCATCTTCTTCTGGATATTGGAGGTAGGATTATCCGTCCTTCCTTTACAGGTCCTGCAATTACAGTTTTCAATAATTGCTACAAAGACGATGTTACTATCAACAACTGTATTGGATAATCATCAATTTGTACAAACTCTCAAGCTTACGCCATTTAGCCAGCCGGAAATTGAGATTGTGAAAAAAAATGATTCGCCTTCTTTTTGTTCCACAGGAGTTTCGACAATTGATATGACAGGCATTGAGACACTACAAGAACTAAGAAAAAGCTTGGAAGTAAATGGGATCAGGGTAAGAGTCTAATCGTGATTTCTCTCGGCTATACTTATAGAAAGAAGGATCTTATGTCGCTCTCGATTCAACTTTTTGCAGATGGGCATAGTGAATCCTAGGATGGGGGTTATGGAGAAGATGATCCTGTCAGGTTTTGTGGACAAAGTGGGCAGAGAGTCTTTCTACTTGTCCGTCGACGAGGCAGTTGAGGCTTGTAGATTCTGGCTCCAAGAATCAACCGTTTCGAAGAACAAATTTTCCGTACATTTAACCGAAGCATGATGAGAGATGTGATGTGGTGTTCTGTTCTTGTTTCCCCCGTTCCTATTTCGTGTTATCCGCCATCCCGCATATGTAGATATAATCAATCAGGAAAATGGTGTGGTTCTAGATTGTACGACATTTCAATCAAGAAATTCGAAGAGATTAGGGAAGAAGGAAGATAGAGAGAGATGATTAGGCGCGTCCTATCGTGTGTGGCTGGAAATTTAAGGCAATACAAGATGTTGTCTGCTGCCCCCTTTTAAGCTACTCACGATTTGCATTATCTTCACATAGTCGTCTTTTTTTCCCACATAAATGTGCTCTCTTGCGATTTTTCAGCTGAGATTTCAGATAAAAGTTTTTACACATTTACAAATCTCAATCTGTGGAAGTTGAAGCACATGGTACTTTATTGAAATTCTGATCTTATTCATGGTATATTCAAGAAAGAGGCTCCTACCATCATGTGGAGCTGCAACTATGAGCCACAGAGACCTCCAACTCAGTCCGTTAGCCAATTTTCAGTTGGATAGAATCTCAGACGCTCCAGTAATGCCAATTCAATGTGAAAAAAATTAGTCATATGAAGTGGAAAATTGATAAAAATTGATAATTGAATCTAATTGTATATAGTTGGAGACGATCGAAAGTACAAAAAAAAACAACCCCATACAATTTCAAAAAGGACATAGAATCAGGAACAACCACCCCCCCCCCTAGCTGATTAGCCGTCCCCCCCCCCCTCCCCTAGCTGATTAGAAATTTCACAGAGAAGAATGTTTTTGCATGCTGCAAAACTCAACAATGTGAGTATCAAATGTTATTAATTTGGCGCTGAATTTAACCATTTGACGGTGTTGAAAGCTCCAGGTTTCTTCTTCTCTCCCTCTGCTTAGATGGCAGGACTTGTTTTGCTGCATTACCACAGGTCCACCATAGCTGTCTTAGAGAGACTTGCTGGTGAAGTATCTATATGCATGAGTCCTCGACACAAGCTCGCCTCTTTGCAATGCGGAATCAAGTTTTGGTTTGATTATTATTCCGACATCCTGGAGATTCTTATAGGGGAAGGGATTTCATATTTTTTCACAACCATCCTGGCTTTGACCAGATCAGACAGTCTTTCAGATTGACTTCTGCAAACTCAATAACTCCTTGGATTAGTTGTGATGAACATGTGTGGTTGGTGCGGATTGGGCATTTATATTGCCCTTGCAAGTGCATCCTGAAGCACCATCCCATATACTAATCATGTTCTAATCATGTTAAACTGTCAAAATCCGCACCAAGTCTTCTCCTTTTAAAATAGTTTGCTGACCTTTTCTCTAACCTAGCTTGCTATAATCCTAATAATATATGCTAACTCTTGGGAGTTCCTAGGATCAAGTCCTCCAGAATGTCATGAAATAGCTGGCAATTTTGTAAAGAACTCCTGCAAACAGATGGATAGTCTCTAAATGTACATCTTTTTGACCAAACACAGGTATCATCTACTTTCTCGCACATGGTGATCCCATGCAAATATTTACCAACATCATCAGAAAATCTTGTGCTCGAAAGCAGTTCAAAATCAAGTTATTCCTGTGTCTCTGTTTTATCACTTTACAGAACCAAAAGGAGGTTTGTCCACAATACAAAGATTGAAGTGATATGTCCTCCACAAACTGTAAAGTTGTACCATCTTGAATCATTGTGGAAAGTAGCTGGAAGAATGTGATCTGGTTTTGTCCTAGAATTGAGTTGTCTTTGGAGGGGAATATAGTTTCATGAAAGATTTATTAGTTTTGATGCCAAGAACAAACTCCGTGGATTGTCCTCGGCCCAAGATTTATTGGTAAGCCGTAACCTTAATAAAAGTGAAAGTGAATACAACCAGAAAGGAATTTAGCTAAGATGTGCCTCAAAAAGCGTGATTATGATGATCTTCTGAATCCATCACAGTCATTGACCCAAGAGGGTGCGAGTTTATCTTGATCAGCGAAAGCGTTATTATAAGAACCTCCCCGTGGCAGCGACAGTGAGAGAAAAGATAACAAACTACGCCAAGGATGATGTCACTTGGTACTCAAAGATGAAAATCCTGATCCTGAGAAAATCCTTAGAAATTGCTCCTCTCCTCCCAATAAAAAGGAGGCTCTTCCATTTATGTCGACACCCTGACGGTGTCGAAAGTCACACGGGAATTGTCGCTTCTCGGTGACTAAGGCTTTTGAGCCAAGTGCTTCTGGTCCAGTCCGTGGTGAGGAGAAGGACAACATCTTTGAGAGCATAAGTGATCACATTCGTCACCGGCACACATAAAAACATGTTAAATCACCGACATGTGCCGAAGAAACGCATATGTTCCGGGTATGCCCGCCCAAAGCGTGGGCTTTGTAACTAGTTCGATTTACTCTGATGCTCAGCTCCATGCAATGTCTTTGTTTTACTCATGAAATGGTATGCCATGCTAATCATTGGATTCATTCATCCTCTGATGGAGCGGCTCCGGCAAGAACAAAAGTGGTCGGAGACTTTGAGAATAGTGACAATTGCAAGAACATGCACCGGAAGGCATTAGAGAAAAAAAAGAAGGATCGGTTTCAATTGTACTTTTATCTCTTCGTTTTTTTTTTGGCATTTTATTGGTCATATTTTACTCTATTATTTGTCACTTTTGGGTCCAATCATGTTATGATTTTCTTTGCCTTTCTCGTGTGCCGCCTGGGTCACGGATTTTGAAAATGAAAAGAGAACCAATCTACACATGCACTTTCCCCTTGCAACAACTCAATTCTCAATCGCAATTAACATGGAGATTAAGCCAAAGCTAGTGATAATAGTTCGTTCGAACAAACGAGGCAATTATATGATACACATGTCACCCATCCAATAATTCGATAATTTGCTTTCCATTTTCTCTTTGCACGAGAGAGGGGGGCAGGGTCGCATTACCTTTCCAGTGACCCTTCACCGATACACATCCCCTACGATAGCAAGAGTGGTAGGCCTTCGTATGGCCGTTAGAGCGAGGGATCGCTTGCCTTCGCCCAGAACCCCCTCGTGCAAGGGCACAACTTTCAATGCTTGCCGACGAATAGAGGCAGTATCACACGGGCACAACTTTTTTTTTTTTTACTTTTTACTCTATTTGTTTCGTAAAAATTTGACGTTTCTGAAAAATGATTTCCAAAAAATAATTTTCCAGAAATATGACAGTAATTTCCAATTTTTGGCTAAAATATAAAATAAATTGGAAATTATATTCGATGGTTTGGAAAGAAAAACCTTCTTTTATTTTGATAAATAGATATGCACTATGGGAGCACTGATTACTCGGGCACTGGCACCGGAGTCGCTAGCCCGGCCTCTGTGGACTCAAGCTTGGCCTTGATGGACCCAATGTCGGGCATTGGAGAGCCGAGCCCCAATTCATGGAGACCGGACCTAGGTCCATAAAAGTTGAGCCCGAGACCTTGGTGTCTATGCTCAAGTCACCACAACCCAAGCCCACATTCATTGAGGCAGGGCCTAGGACCCTGATGCCTGTGCCTTAGTCCATTGAGGCCAGGCCTAGGACCTCAATGCTCTCAGTGCCCGAGTGTAGGTAAATCGAGGGCAGGCAACATTTTTACTTTATTTTGTTCGTAGCTACTTTCTTTTGTAAGAAGTGCTAATCCTAATTTATTTTGAATTGTAAAGGAACTGAAAAAAAATGGTGGATTTGAGGCTATTGGACATCTCTTTAAACTATGGACGGAATGCAATAGTCGTTAACGAGTTTTTAGGATTGATTTGTGACAAGGTAAAGTCTTGCAACTGCTTCGCGCCAATATTTTGACCTTTCATATATGTGGGTTACCTACCCTTAACGATCAAAGCGAATTGAGACTCTAACCAACCGATCCCTCTTGTGTTAATTCTATAATAGATTCCCCCAAATTCAAGCTCAAACAAACCATTGAGAATTCAAGTTTTGAAGTCCTGTGGGTTCTTTACCGAAGCATACTGGTATTGGATAGGAATCAGGGCATTGTTTGGGTTCATCATCCTCTTTAACTTTGGGTTTTCTGTGGGTCTCGCTTTGCTTAACCGTATGTGCCTTCTGTTTTTCTTCTTGTTGAGGTTTCTGTAAACAAGAGCTTGTCTACTCAAGCTTCATTTGATGATGCAGCCTTTGGCAATCCCCGACAGTAAAATCAGATGATCCTGAGGACAATGAGGACCTCAATAGAATGGGTGGATCAATTCAATTGCAATCTCATTGCTCTAGTCACAAAAATAGATCAGGTGCAAAATCTTGACAGGTAGTTTCTTTTGATTGCCCATCATTTTGCGATGGTTAAGACCTCAACTGGGTGAACAAAAGGCTTTATTCCTACAAGGACTCGTGTCACTTCTTTGTCTATCTTTTCTTTTGGGTCTTGCAGGGGGGGTCATCCAGGTGTACACCTACACTGCCAGAGATAGCCATTGCCGCCAATTGGAAAAAAGGAATGGTGTTCTCACTTGAGCAGTGCTCAATTAATTTGGATGAACAGTTGACATGCCACAGGTTGCTGTCTTAAGCTATGAAAAGTCTTGAAGATAGTACTTTCTTGATATATCATCACAGTAGATCATAAGTGTTAAACCTCGAATGTTCATCCGAAGTATAATTAAGTGTTTGTTGTTATCTTGGCAAGAAATGGAGAATCAAGGTATTCTCGAGGATAAATCGGTGCTATTGAAAGGTGTAAGTTGTGCTTTTAGGCCAGGTGTTCTCACGGCTCTTATGGGCGTTAGAAGTACTGGTGAAACTACTCTGATAGATGTCTTGGCTGAGAGAAAGACCGGAGGATACATCAAGGGGAATATAACAGTTAAAGAAATAATGAAGCTGAAGATCAGATTGAGTAATTTCTGTATATTTTGATATATTATAATGAAGGATACCTTTATGAGATGGATACCTAAGGCAATCGAATTAATTTTAAGCACAATCAAAGGACAGTAATTTGATAATTGTCTCCAACATAGTACATATCCTAAAGAAAATTTTGAGAATCTCTAATATAATATTGTTAACATTCTCCCTCAAATTCAAGTTTAGAGAAGTTAACTAGAGTTTGAATTAATGTCTCCAATGACGCCGCGTGGCATCGGGCTTTGGATCTGTGGCGGGGTGGTGTGTGAGGCGGCGTATACCAGATCTAGCTCGTCTGAAAGCAGCAAGTCTGGTGGTGATGTCGACTTCTCGAGACGAGAAGTGAAAAGTTGAGAATCAAAGGCATTGGAGCTAAACAGGATGCGTCATTTGCGGTCAACTTTACTGTGCAACCGATACAACTGGAGTGGCTACAGCAAGCGTAATAAGCCAGGCTTCGTGGCATCGAAAAATACCTTAGTATAAATCAAAAGCTTGACTAGGCAATGCATCGCCGCCGACGTTGTAACACGACCACTATGGCACGCGAGCGACGGGGTGCAGTTAGGTTTATTTAGGAATAGTGGCTATGATACCAAGTTACGAAATAATGAAACGGGAGATAGGATTAAGGAATTTGTATATATTTCGATATATTACAATGAAGAAAACATCAGCATATTTATAGGCTTTAGGAGGTGCATATATAATGCAATCAAATCAAGATATACATAATTAATAGAGACATACGTGCAATCCTGAAAGATACATCTAATCGAAAGTAATATCTTAATTGTCTCCAACATAGGTAAATATCATGTAGAAAATCTTAAGAATTTATAACAACAACAATCTCTGGCCATTAATCCGAAGAACCAAGATACATTTCCCCGGATTTCCATATACTGTGCACAAAACAACATACATTCACCTCACATTACTGTGCACGGGTCGTTTCTTTACTCGGTATGGCTGCATTTGCCTCCTGGAGTGGACGACCAAACCAAGAAGGTTTGTATCTACCACCACAATCTGTTTCTACCAGGATTGCCTTCTTTAACTCAAATCAAATTGTGGAAGTGCTTGCTGCTTAACTGGTTATGAAATCTAATGGAGGATCAATCTAATTCAAATCATTTCTATTAAGAAAAATTGTCGAGGAAGTCATGGAGCTTGTGGAACTAAATTAGAGGTGTTCAAAACGAACCGTCCAAACTAAGAATCAGTCAGTTGGGTCTGGTTCCCGAAAGTGTTGGTTCGGTTTTTGGTTCCTAAAAGCTAAGGGTGTGCAACCGGACCGGGTTTACCCGGAAACCGGACCGACCCACTCGAAAAACAGGTTCGGAAACCGGTTCCGGTTAAAACCGCTCCGGGTACCGGTTCCATTTTTTTGGAACCGGTTAGAACCGGTCCGGTTTCCGGTTCTGAGTAAAAACCAACCCGGACCGGTTTTAGAACCGGTTTGAAGATAATATAAAAAAAAAACAAAAAAAATCCTAGATCTAGATCACGATCACTGTCTCGGTTCTCTCTTCGCCGCTCCTCTGTCTCGGTTCTCTCTTTGTCTCAGTTCTCTCTTCGCCGATTGCCGCAAGAACGCAATTATGCAACCAAGGAGGCTCCTCGTTCACTTCACCCATTCGGCTTTCGCTGATCCGAGGGAGTCCTCCATTCCCTCAAAATCTCTCTTCTTCGTCTTTGTTGCAAGGTCAGATGGTTTCGAGCTCGAGCTTCGAATCTGTTCTAATGTTGGGGAAGTGTTCGAGTTCGAGTTTGAGGTTTTGCGTTCGATAGAGTTTTAGGGGTTTTTCGCTGCGGGCTTGGGTTGGTGTAAAAGATTCTCTAAGTTTTGATGATCAGTGAAGGACTTGAAGGAATAGACACCATCTGATCTTGCGGAATCCGGCTTGTCTGAGTTTTTTTTTTTTTGAAATTTTTATCTCTTGCTTCTTGGACTTCTGAGTTTGTATAATGGAAGAATATAAGCGTTGGTTGCGTACCTGACTTCAGTGGTTCGTCTCAACTCGAAACTCTATATGTTGCAAGCTCATTATACTTGAAAAAAAATGAAATCAGAAAAAGGAAAAAAAAAACAGGTTCTTGGGTAGAACCTGAAACCGAACCGAAAAAACAGGGTCGGTTCCAAAACAGGGTCCAAGGAAAACAGGATCGGTTTCAGGTTCTAAAAATTAGAAACCGGTTATAACAGGGTTGGTTTCAGGTTTCAGGTCTGGACCGAACCAACCCCGGAACCGATCACCCCTACTAAAAGCGGAACTGGTATTCGGGGGATTCGGTTCTCGGTTCCAAAGAGAAACTGGACCAGATCAAACTGACCACATATATCTTTTGTATTTTTTTTATTTCTTCAAAAAAGTTAGTAAAATATATAATAAATCCTAAGTGAACGTCATTTACATAAATTCATGAATGTGAACTGAACTAAACCTTAAATAAACTTTTTTGATGAAAATTAGTAAAATGTAAACTAAATTGTAAGTGACCTGTTCCATGGGATCGGATTGGAACCGAACCAAAGTGAAATCCGATCACTCCTAAGCTAAATGGCCTTGTTCAATTTGGCTGGTATGATGGCATATCCACTGAGCAACGCGAAAGGATAACCATTGTGGTTGAACTAGTCGCAAACCTCTCCATCATTTTCATGAGCAAACCAACCTTAGGGCTTGATACAAAAGCTTCTGCTTTTGTCATGAAAACAGTTAGGAATACAGTGGACACAGGGAGATCGGTCGTATGCACAATTCACCATTAAGGCTTGGCCCGGGACCTCGAGAGCGTTCCACACTCGGCCTCCATGGACCAAAATTGAAGTTCGAAGACCAAATTGAATATACGCAGAAGAATATAACGATTACTTTTGATCTTCTCTCTTTTCCTTTTAAGCATGCTCGATAATCTATCGAGACAAAGTTACAAAAAACCTCAAATTATACTCACTGTGACATATTACCCTGCACTTTTATTGTGACATCAAGTATACCTACTATGACACAATTACCCTAAATTTTTTCCTTGTGACATAAAAAATCCCAAAACTTGTACCTATGGGACATATTTATCGTTCGTTAAAGTTCCGTTGGATGATTTTTCAGTCAAAATAACGTCTTTTTTTTTTATTTTTTTCACTTAAGCCACGTGGGAATTATGTCAACATCGTTTGCTTTCCAGCGTCTGTGTAGGCAGATTTTTAATGGTTCTTATTAACAGAATTTTGACGGAAAGTAAATATGTCGCATAATTACAAGTCTGGGTTTTTGCTATCACGAATGCATCACGTTGAACATAGTTATGTAAGCAAATTTCATTTGGGCTCTAGTTTTTGGTTTTCTTTCTTGTTTAAAAAAAGGGATAATAACACAAATGATCCATGAACTTCAACCCAATGTGCAATGCTGTACCCGAATCTTTAATTTGTTCAATGCAATCCCTGACTTTTAGCCCAATGTGCAATGTGATCCCTGAACTGTTAATTTGTTCGATGTGGTCCATAGATTTTTGTTACTTATTCAATGTAATCCCTGACCTATACAAAAACGTTCAATATAGTCCTTCCATTAATTCAAGATCGAGGACAACATTGAATATCTTCACATAATTCAAGGACTAACTTAAACATGTACCAAAAGTTCATGGATTACATTGAACAAATTAAACATTCAGGGATCACATCGCACATTAGGCTAAAAGTCGGGAACCGTATTGCACGTCGAGTCGAAGTTCATGGATTGTTTGTATTATTTCACCTTTCAAAAAACACAAAAAGAAAAAAAGAAATCCTCGCAGCGTTTTGGCGCGGGAAGGTAAAGAACCACCTCGGGAGGAGTAAAGGAGTTGAGGGGGGTGGGGGCCCGACCGATCCAGGAGAAGACGCGTGGGTCCACGGAAAAACCAAAGAGACACTCCGTCGCTGTTATCGTTTTCGTCGCGACTAACAAAAAGATCGTATCGATGGATGGAGGGTGGGGGCACCACCGTCCAAAGGCGACGACCGACATCGCTCTCAATTAAATCTGCATGGGGGTGACCCACGACTTCACGTGCGTAATAATAATACTCGCCCGTGCGGTCCACATCCTTTGAACCCTTCCATTAAGCTTTACTTTCACTTTAGCTCTTTTCTAATTCGTTTTTTGACCCCCCCCCCCCTTCTTTTAGCATCAGATTAGTAAGTTTCTTTAGCTCGATCTGTGACCTTGTGCTAATTTTCGAATTTCGAATATTGTTTGAGAGCGGGGACTGGTACGTCATTGATCTTGAAAATTCAATATTCTCAATAGTAATCTCGATGGGATTACATAGATCTTTACTCGAGAGATAATTGTGACAGTTTTTTTGGGCTATGTAGAGTAGAAGTTTTTTCTTTTTTGGTCTAAAGAATAGGAGGTTTTTTTTTTTTGGTCCACATCCTTGGAACCCTTCAATTAAGCTTTACTTTCACTTTGGCTATTTTCCAATCCTTTTTTTGACCCCACTTTTAGCATCAGATTAGTAAGTTTCTTTAGCTCGATCTATGACCTTGTGTTAATTTTCGAATTTCGAATCTTGTTTGAGAGCGGTGAATGGGTACGTCATTGATCTTGGAAATTCAAGATTTTTTATTTTGATCTCGATGAGGTTATATGTACGTTCACTCGAGAGATAATTATGGCAGTTTTTGAGGGTCTATGTGGGACTTTACATGCACTAGTAGGGACCTCAAGTTTATAAACAAGATGGGGAACGCACTGCCAAGTTTGAAAAGCCGGGCTTCGTGTGATTTTCGCCAGATCCATAGATATCGATGGTCCAAGAGGTGAAATTAGTTATATGATTGCGTTTCGTGGTGGCCAGAACTGTGGATGGTGCTGTCTTTCGACTGCTAATTGGGTTTCTTCGGCTTCCGTGAGCTCCATGGAGGGAATCGAGCTTCTGGGAATCACATCGACGTTCTTTTTAATGGAAGATAGAATTTCTTGGAGGACCTAAAAGATAGTTGCCCGCATGGTCAAATCTATCATTTGGTAAAGTCAGATACGAAAATGCTCATGAATACATTGTGATCTTTTTGATCATGGGGATTGATCAACCAAACAAAATGTTCACAAAATTATGAACAACCAAGAAACGCCAACAAACCGCATTTATCAAGCGACGAAACTTTGTTACGCTAGTTGGTTTAAAATTGAAAATTTGGGGTGAACCTATTAAGTCGATAAGGTCGCCTCAAGTTATGTGGAAGCTATTGTTCAATCAATAAGACATGATTCTGCGTATTTCACAAGGACGGCTTGCTCTATTAAAGAGCTGTAATTGTGTCGAACGGATACACGACACAACCATCCATGAAACATTTCTAACGTTTAAGATCACAAATCGACAATAAATCCACTAAACCGAAATTTCACGTGCGAATAAGAGTGACTTTTACTATCGACATAATTCGACGTTTAACTTTCGTTTAATATTTAACAAGCTGAATTTCTACAAAATTCATTTTTGAGGAGAAACTTACGGATCGTTGCAAACTTTTTCCTAACTTTTTTAAACATGAAGTATTTGCGCGTGGTCCGACAAGGGTATCAACAGAGAGCCACTGCAAAACCTTTTCTTAAGACTTTTCAAACCTCGTTAACGTGTCCATCTCAGGCGGGCGAGACGGGAAAGGCAATTGACCACCGGCTGGACCGGTTTCCTCCCCGCCGTCGAGGTCAACGTCCCGGCTGTAATGGGCTGGGCGCTGCCCAACTGCTCCTCCCTCTCTCTCTCTGTGTGCCGTCCTTGTTGCATTACAAAACAATTTGAAATTCAACAGTTCAGTTCTCATCAATCAGTCTATAGTCTAATAAATTATACGATGGTCCACTCCTCAATGACACAACGCGGTTGTTTTTTCTTCTTTTTATTTCTCATTTTTCATGCAAATAGATAAATATTTGACAATTCATGTGAACCCTCAGAAGCAAAGATGTCAACACACATAATCAATTGAGTGGGTCTAAGTAAAAGTGGGTCCAAATTGGTTTAACTTTGTACCCATATTTAGCCGTTGGGGCCCATTTGTCGACCCCGTTTCAATCATGTCGTGCCTTCTCAAATTTCTTCGACTTTCTTTTCTTTCCAAATTCATTTGCACACAATTTCACATTCACGGTTTCCTTTTCACTTTTGAGTTTTTGGAACTTTTATTATTATGGGATCATTTTTACTAAATTTGGTTTTTCTCATTTAGTAGAATTTTGCCTTTGCCACTTTTTGACGTACCAGTTTTTTTTTCTAATTTCCATGCTACGAGGGTATTTTTCTTAGTGCGAAAAAATCGTATAACAAAGCGTATGTGTCGTCACAACGCATGCATATTTTTCTAGTTCTTTATAAATATTTTAATCTTTAGGTCTTTTTACTTTTTTTATTTTATCTATTATTTTGTTAAGTTACTTTTTAAATTTGATATAAAATTTTATCTAAGTAACATATTTGCATGAAACGCTTCAAGTGAGTTAAACGGGCGGGTAATAGTTTTTATACATTGGGTTAAATATGAATGTGTTTTAGTTTGGATCGCATCGAGTATAGGCTGTTGGGTTGGACATAGGCTGCTAAAATTGTATTACATAAAATTTGATCAATATGAGTTAAATGGGTCAATTTGGGTTGGGTCCAATCGACCCGTTTGACGGATTTACCCATCTTTGAGCGCTCTCTTTCTCTCTCTCTCTCACGTAGACAAACTCGTGGTGAATTCGGAATGAAATGTCATCAATGGAAATATTTTTATCTTATTTATTTTTATAAAATGGTAAAAGTGATCATTTTTTAAAAAATATTTTATAAATTATATGTTTTTCACTAAATAAACGCACATTTATGGAGCCACTAATTTCCATTTAAGACAACCGCTTTGCAATGTCAAGTCAAGATAGGACAGAACAAAAAAGCAAAGAGCCATGTGGCATACATACCTGTTGACAAGTAAAATAAATCATCAACGTCTGTTCTTGTGTCACGTTATCTATTTTCTCCTCCCCCCTTTTTTTCTGTTTATGGATAATTTGGGTAAACGGATGAATTACTTCTTTTTTTGCTCACAATTTGGGAAATGACGTGCAAATAAAGAGAAGATTAGTTTTGCTTTACGACCCTGGTCGTCTCGACACCGATGATCTCCAGAAAGAGCTCAACAAAAAAGGAAACCGAACCACGACCCCTACAACGTAAGAAATTAACCGAAAAAACTAAGGCCTCTATAACAAAAGAATTCGACGCAAAAAAAAAACAAAAACCGAATCACACCCATCTGCAAAAGAAGGAAATTCAACCAAAAGAATCAGAAAGCAACATGGTGGTGGCATCGAGCTGTGTTTGAGCTGTCTTGTTAAGGAAAAGCATCATGCTATGTTCCCTCCTTAACAACCCCCCTCTTCCTCCTCTCCTCGACATCCCTAGAAGAACAAAAAAACACCAAACCATCTCCCTCTCTCTCCTCAATTCAAATCGCCACCTTCTTCTTCTCTCTCTCTCCTCCGAACTTTCAGATCTCAAAGTTCCCATTTTTATCCCCAAACACCCCCATCACAACCGCCTTCCTAGAGAGAGAGAGAGAGAGAGAGAGCCATTTCCATACCTCATATGCCGCGCATGAGATGACGACGACGACGGCGACGGCGACCACCCATCTTCGCTCCCTCTCCGCCGCCATCTTCGTCTTCTTCTCCTCCTTCGCCGCCCTCTCCGCCGCCGCCCATGGGGCCGCCACCCCGACCCACGACGCCAGGCACCGCCACCTCCTCCACCACCTCGACGAGGAGTTCGGCGACCGCGGCGGCGGGAGCGTCGCCGTCGACGTGTCCATCTCCTTCGAGAACCCCCGCCTCCGCAACGCCTACGTCGCCCTCCAGGCCCTGAAGCAGGCCATCGTCTCCGACCCCAACAACTTCACCGCCAACTGGGTCGGCCCCGCCGTGTGCGACTACGCGAACGTGTTCTGCTCCCCCGCCCCCGACGACCCCAGCGTCCGCACCGTCGCCGGCGTCGACCTCAACCACGGCGACGTCGCCGGTTACCTCCCGGAGGAGCTCGGCCTGCTCGCCGACCTCGCCCTCTTGCACCTCAACTCCAACCGGTTCTGCGGCGCCGTGCCGCGGAAGTTCCGGAACTTGAAGCGCCTCTTCGAGCTGGATCTGAGCAACAACCGGTTGGCCGGGAAGTTCCCGAGGGTCGTGCTGGAGCTCCCGGCGCTCAAGTTCTTGGACCTCCGGTTCAACGAGTTCGAAGGGTCGGTCCCGAGGGAGCTCTTCGACAAAGATCTGGACGCCATTTTCATCAACGACAACCGGTTCCGGTTCAGCCTGCCGGACAACCTCGGCCACTCGCCGGTGTCGGTCATCGTCCTGGCGAACAATGACTTCGGCGGGTGCCTCCCTCAGAGCATCGTCGAGATGAGGAACTTGAACGAGGTCATACTCATGAACAACGGGTTCAAATCTTGCTTGCCGCCGCAGTTGGGGCGGCTCAAGAACGTGACGGTCTTCGACGTTAGCGTCAACCAGCTGGCGGGTCCGTTGCCGGAGAGCGTGGGCCAGATGGTGAGCTTGGAGCAGTTGAATGTGGCTCACAATAGGTTGTCCGGGAAGATTCCGGCGAGTGTTTGTGGCTTGCCGAAGTTACAGAACTTCACGTTCTCGGACAACTTCTTCACCGGAGAGCCGCCGGCTTGCCGGCGGCTGCCCGCGGTGGATGACCGGATGAACTGCTTGGCGGAGAGGCCGTCGCAGCGGTCGCCGGTTCAGTGTAGGGCGTTCTCGTCCAGACCTGTGGATTGCAGTGCTTTCGGATGCTCTCGTTCCTCTGCTCCTTCTCTTTCGCCGCCGTCCCCACCAGCCGTCTCTCCGCCGGGGCCGGTGGCGCAGCCTGTTCGCTCCCCTAGTGGCGCTCCATCACCAATGCCAGTGGCTCCGACCCCGCCCGTTGGAGAGCCACCGCAGTCGGCGCCTGGTCCTTCCACTTCGCCGTCTGGTAGCTCTCTATCACCAATGCCAGCGGCTCCGACTTCCCCGCCCGTTAAAGATCCACCACAGTCGGCACCTGTTCCTTCCACTTGGCCATCTGGTAGCTCTCCATCGCCGTCACCTCTGTCGTCGCCGCCGTGGCCGGTGGCCCCGCCTGGTGGCTCTTTAACGCCGTCACCCACTGCACCTTCCTCGTCCCCGAGGACACCGCCTGTCCACTCGCATCCACCACCGTCTGGATCTACATTGCCACCTCCCCCAGTTTCTTCACCACTCCTGCCGCCTCTGCCGTCGCCGCCCGTTTACTCGCCTCCCTCGCCCGTTTACTCAACGCCTCCACCGCCGTTTTACTCACCACCTCAACCATCTCCCCCGCCACCGGTTTACTCTCCATCTTCCCCACCTCCTCCGCCACCATACTCTCCACCCACCCATTACTTCCCTAACTCCCCACCACCACCACCTCCACCTCCACCGTCATCTCTACATTCTCCTCCACCACCGCCGGGCCATTCTCAACCTCCACCACCTCAAGTAGAGAAGTCACCACCATCGCCATCCACCCATTATTTGCCACCGCCACCCGCCCACTCATATACCCCGCCTCCTGCCCACCATCATGAGTCCCCGCCGCCGCCGCAAGCTCACGATCACTCGCCCCCTCCTCCACAAATTCCATGCGAACAACTGCCGCCGCCTCCGCCATCCCCGCCGCCCCCTGCCCCTGCATATAAGGGGCCAATGCCACCAATTAAATCAGTCCCATACGCTTCTCCTCCGCCACCACCTTTCTATTAATTCTTTTTCGAGAATTTGCCTTTTTTCCCCCTCCCCAGCCTCTCCCAAATTTGCACCCAATCGGATTTCAGCAATATGGCATTTTCGGATCATGTGCAGAGTTGGCTTGTTCGTTGTAATTTCTTTGAAAAATCAGTCGACGACAAAACTGTGGTCAAAACAAAGAGGGAAAGACGAGAGAGTCTCCACAATCTGCTTATTTTTAATTTATCTTGGGAATATTATTTCCGAGTTTGTGAAATAAATTTGAAGAAGAGTAGAGCGAATGTAAGGCTGTAGGATTGTATTATGTATATCGGTCATCGTTAATGGGATTGATCTCCAATCAGGGTCACAACCTGCTGTTTGAATCGGTACCGTCTTCTGGCTCTGCATCACAGCTCTGTATTTCTTTCTTTCTTCCCTTCTCCCTTTTTCTTCAAGCGATCAACTTCATGGAACGTTATTGCATTGATTCTCAGAATTCAGACCAGCCTTTCATCTTGGTCTCGCCAGAATCAGGGTTGTTTTTGTTGTTTGCGATACGATCCAAACCAAATCTCTCTACCCATTTTGCGTCGTGACAGTGACCTCCTTCCTGCTTTACATGAAAACAACAGTTGCTCCACTCAGTCTCTGTTTTTCATTTTTGCACCGAAAGGGTCATATTTCGCACTTGGAGGATGTGTATGAATTGCAGAATCTCTAGCTTTTCTAGATGTGAGCATGTGTGATAACAATATGGCCCATGAGCTCAAACATTATCTGTCTTGCTAATCACGCCTTGAAGATTTGAACTTTGAATCTAAATCTTGATTTTGAGCCCGAGTTTATCGCATACCTATTTGCTTACAACATCATCAGTCACTAAGAAATCTCCGCAGAGTAGAGTATGAGAGTAAGTTCTGTTTCCAAGGTTCTTGATCACATTGTTCGTATCCATTGAATGGATACTCAATGTCGGTCGAGTGTCTAGATGAGAGCAATATCTGTATATTGTCTCTTCTTTTCGGAGTTTACGCTAGCAGCCTCTAAGGTTTAAGTTAAAAAAATGACAGATTGGGTGGATTATCTTGCCTAAAGATTACCCAAATCCTCTGGCATTTGGAAATTGAGATATTAACCTCTCTTCTTGATCTGTGCTCTCTTTCTCATGTGCTTTCTCACCGAGTCAGGTTTCCACAGTTGTTCTCTGTTTAAATATCTTCCTTTTTGCACATTCAAGACTCTCTCTGTCTCAGCTCTGTGTGTTCATGTTCATGAGATCAGGATAAGATTGTGAGTGACGATTTGCATCAATCAAGCAATAAGATATTCCATCCTGTCTTCAACCAACGCGGAGTTACTCGATCAATTCAATTCCTCAACAACTCTCTACCATCTGCACATCACTAAAAGCCAGCGGTGCTCTTAACTGGGCACTGCTATTTCACACCCACCAATACTTACTAACTCAAAAACATTTATTTTCAGCAGAAAAAAACTCAATGACATGTATTTAACACCCACCAATCTTCACATCGAATTCCTGCTGTGCAATATCGTAGCCAAGGCACCATTTAGACACCGTGGATCTGTTCCTCAACGATGAACCATGTTCTTTACAAAGGTATTGTAAGGTCTATAGACAATGTAAATTAAGTTCATATCAACTATCTGTTCCACAACCAGGAACCGTGTTCTTTGAGAAGATATTGTAAGGTCTATAGACAATGTAAATTAAGTTCATATCAACTATCGTTCCGTGAGCACCACGATGGACTCACATAGATAATAGTTGGGATGATATCGATCCACATAGATTATAGATCAAGTGATATCCGGTGATTAGTGTTATAAGCCTGTTAGTCACAAGAGTCAATAATGTAGAGCCAGTGGTCATAAAAGTATATTCATAATGAGTCCTTGTCAAATTATTGATGACTTCCAAAACCGCCAATAATTAGCTATTTATTTTCCTTTATGCCCGTATAAGGCAATGCTTGTAAAGTTTAAAGGAAAGATTTGGTCCCTAGAAAAGCTTTGAGTAATAAAAAAAGTGTGAATTATGAATTCCTAAATTTTCACTTCTACCTTTTTGCTTTGTATGATTTTTTAAACAAACGTATGTGTGCTGGTTAGTTCTTGTAGTACATTCAGCACTTGATTTAACATGGAACCTGTGTAGTAGATCCAAGGCGCAAATCAAAATCCGAAGGGGGTCTGGTGGCTAAAAGGCATCACTTTTGTAGAGGCATGAAGAGCCGTTTGATACTTGCCACAAGCCTTGTTTTTGTTTTCTTGATTTGCATTTTAGTACCGGTTACACAGTCTCTGAGCCCTGACATAATGTGCAATGAAGTTCATGAACTTTTAATTTGTGCAATATGGTTCGTGAATTATAACTCAATGTGCAACGTAATCCCTAAACTTTTAAATTCTTCAATGTGGTCCATGAACTTTTGGTACATGTATTATTTTAGTCTCCGAGCTATATAAAAATGTTCAATAGAAAGTTAAGGACTAAATTGAACATGTATCGAAAGTTCAGAGATCATAATGAACAAATTAAAACTTCAAGGATCATATTACACATTGATTTCAAGAACAATTTGTGTCGTCATCTCTCTTAATATCTAAGGAGCATTAGTGCCAGCAACGGTGATTCTTGGTTTCAACTGTCAATTTTACTCCGGGAACAAGCCATATCTGTGCCTTCACGTGCATCATCTGTTCCTGTCCAACATCCCAACAGTCGAGCCAATATTTTTTGGATTCAGATCACTGAAATGACCACAAAATTTTCGTTTTTAGCTATGAATAGTCTTTCCAGAAATCAACGCAAAGTCTTCTCCTTTGTTTATTTATTTCTTCCATTAGGGAAACTCTTCCATTGGTAATTTTCTGCACACTTCATCAGATTCTCTTCTGGATTTCTGAAGAGCCTCTTCCCTTTTCATGTCGTCTGGCCACTGCCTCCGCAACTGCCTCCGCAACAGAGCACATGCACATGGTTAATCTAAATTTAGAAATTAGGCATTGATTCTCGTGCTTGGTAGAGTAAAATTTTTATGCCAAGTCTTGCGGGCCCCTCTCTCTCTATATACATATGAAGTTATCTTTTCTATTTATTTGACCATTTGAACTAAACGATATGGAAAAAAAAATTCGATAGACCCCTTTTCCCTTTTTCTTTTTGTCAGGTAATTCGTTAGAATAATGAGGTGACCATAAATATCCTAGACAAGGGTGTTGTGTACACACACATGTACAAATATATTATTGTATATATAATATGTTTGCATTTATTGTGATTCAATTGCATATTTCAATGTATTTTTTTTCTGGAGGAGAAGGAAAAAAGAAAGAAAAATAAACAATGGGGTTGCCCAAGTTGATCTAATTGACCGTTATAGTGAAACGGTGTTTATGTTTCATGAAAGGGTGCAAAGAACATATAAGAATAATTATATTTCAAAAGATACTATCTTTAGAGTAATATTATTTCAAAGGGAAAAAGTCACAAAAGCCCCAAATTACGTGACACATTTATTTTAAACTCTTTTTATGACAATATAAATTCCAAATTTGTACTTTCGTGATATATTTATCTCAAACTTTTTTATGACACTAAAAACCTTAAACTTATATCCGTGTGACACATTTACTCTCTATCAAAATTTCGTTAACTAGTGCCGCTAAAAAACTTATGTGGCAGCCTACAAGGACGACAAAAAGTAAATGATGCTGACATGACATGCACATGGCAAAAATATGTCAACTCATTGTATATTATTTTTCTCATTTTCTTTTCCCTTTTTATTAACTTACCCCTTTGTTTTCATTATTGGTTTGGCAAAGGTGAGGACATTGGTGATGGCGATAGTAAGGGCAGCGACACCGGAAACGGCAACGATAAGACAAAGGAGGAAGGAAAAAAAGAAAAAGGACAAAAAAATTTTAACGAAGTGTAAATGTGTGGTGCGAATCTAAGTTTGGAAATTTTGGTGTCATAAAATTTTTTTGAGGTAAATGTGTCACATATATACAAGTCTGAGGTTTCTTGTGTCATAAAAAAAAAGTTTGGGTAAATCTGTTACATGAGTATAAGTTTAGGATAAATATATCACACAGATACAAGCTTTAGATTTTTGATATCACAAAAAAAGTTTAGGATAATTTGTCATAATGAGCATAGTTTGGGGGTTTTAGTTTCTTTTATCCTATTTCAAAAGGTATAGTATACCAAAGAGATTCTACTAATGACCTTTTGGGAGATACAATATTTAAAGTTATGCTTGACGAGTTACTAACTCTTCGAGATTAGTACAACCGTCCATTTCGTTGGGTTTTCAGATAAACCAAAAGAAGACTAATAAAATATAATGACAAATCGATATACACGACCTCGCCATACTATATTTCTCTTGAAATTAATGGATTTGAGTGCATGGCTAAAGAACATTTCGAAGTGCATCAATATTGCGTTCTTGTATTTTAGGGTTGTGAAGCCATTTGCACCATAAAGGAGAAATTACTATCTCAGAGAAAACTTCTTGAAAACGCCTCGCGTCAATCTACATTTCTCCGATTTCTTCTTTCTGATTGGATTTTTCTCCATTTTCTATTTTAATTTCGATGTACATTTCAAAATTTGCAACCCTTATCAGACAACAAATGAGTACTGATGCAATTGGAAAGGGCCCAAGGAAATGAGAGTATAAATACCCGCATGAGTTGTCTGGTTCGCCTCATGTATAGAATATATTTTACATTCATCTTGAGCGCATGCGATTCAATATGATGAACTACCCCTTCTCCATTCAGATGGAGGACAGAACGAAGCGACATCATCAATCGCCATCGATCACTTACTCGTGGCTATATAAGTGACCTGTGGTACGGTATGCACGAATCTAATAACAACACGGACACATGAACCATGATCATTCTGTCGATTGTCATGGGCAGAGAGGGAAGAAGCACTCGAAATGATAGGAAACGCAACATCCCCAGCTGGATCGATCAATTGCATGCTATGGGAAGGTGCGAAAGTTACTTGAAGATAGACCCGACCGACGAACAAGGCTTGAGTCGGGTTTATCGTATAATGTAGAGCTTTGTTTCGCCCCGCTGATCACTCAAAAAGCTGTCTAGGCCCCGCCGGAACGATGGCCGGGGCACGTTGTGTCGTCAGGCTCATGATCGGGTATGCTTGGACTGGTCCATTAATATGGAAATGGATTGAGACCAACAATTTCACAGAAGATTGGGCCTTGCTTGGGCTTTTTTCCCCCCTCCCAAGCCGGTTCACTTGTGTATGATACTGATTGGGCTATTAGTGCACTTGATGGGCAATCTGCATATTGGGGCCAACCTACCTATTTATCACTCCCGAACTAGGTAGGATATCGAGGTTTTTTTTTATCGAAAGGATATCGAGGCTTGAATTCTGCTGTGTTTGGTTGTCCGGATTTGGATTTGGATATGATAGGATAAAAGGAGATTTGAAATCCTCTACATATCTCCGGATTGTAAAAATATCATATCATATGTTTGGTACAACCTAAGATAGGATTTGGAATCTTTCAAAATTATCAAGAATCAGCAACCGAAGATAAAGATTGAAAATCTTTGAAAATTTTTCTCATTGAAAATTTTCAAAAATCTTTGAAAATCCCATCTCTGTGCTCTTACTCTTGTACATAAGACTCAAACCCTCTCTACCACCTCTCTGGGAAGTCGAACTCTGAAGCATGACATTCCTCAACCGACACGAGTTCACGTAATTTTGGGATAGCCTCGTGAAGAGCGAGAGACACTTCCTATGGGCTGTACGGCCGGATTCCATTGTCGAAGAAAGCTGCTAAGAGAGGCGACATCGGAGAAGGTGTGCATTGTGGGATGGGCCTGTGGGAGGAAGTTCTGTACTACGGTGCAGGTGGAACTCGACGCTCGAAAGCATGGTCATCGAGAAGCTGATAATGTGCTGGCCGTTCGTCGTCAACTAGCAAGTGAATAGCCGGCTCGTGAGTCATGTGTGAAAGGTTGACTCAACGGGAAGGATGTATGCAACTGTGGTGGAAAGGATGATTTATGCAACTTGGCACAACGATCGTCTTTAGACCCATTTTGCCCTTACTCGTTGAAACACGATCGCCTACCGGGGGTGATGATTGGCATGGTCGGAGGTGACAGCGATTATGCAGTGGTCGAAAGTGATGATGATTGGTAATTTTGGTGATATCCTCGAGTAGCGGTGCTAGCAAAACAATATGTAAAGCGTCACTTTATCAATCTGTAAAAAGATAAATTATGAATTTTTAGTTATTTTTAAATTTTATATCCAATCTGGTCTTATCCCAGCCCCTAGTCTGAATTTCATATCTGGCATTTTATTCGAATGTATTTGGGTTTATCCGGTTCGGAGAACGTCACCAAACACCAGGTATGATAATTTGTTATTTTATCTAGACTCAAATCCGGACTACCAAACGTAGCATTTTCTCTTTTTGGTTAGCCCGTGCTCCCCGACCTCTATTGGACCTACAATGTTCATATGCCCCTATGTCAGGTTTTTTTGTTTAAGAACTCTTGAGTTTAAATAATATCCAGATTTCTTTCTAAAAAAAATGAACTAGATAGGATAAGCATGCATTATATCCATGTACAAGATCATAGATACATGTCAGGTCAGGCCCAATGATTTCACCTATCACTATGCTTTCCACACACAAAATCATTTTTCGTTAAGATATATGTACATATTCTGTAACACCCGGGTCTACAGTGTGTTGCGTTATACAGATGTAGAATCCTAGGTTTTATAAGCTCGTCAAGGATTCCCTCCTAGGCGATGTGGGACAAGAGAGGCTCTCCCTCCCTTCCCTGTGCACATCCGAGCATCCCTCCTCCTCGTGCACCGCTGCCTAGGCCATCACATTTTCACAATGCCTTTTCTAGTGTTTAACCCAAGCTCGATCATGGATCGGCTTTTTTTTTTCTTTTTGAAAAAGTTTGAAAAAATGGAATTCTTCGCATTTTATAGAATCTTATTGCGCAAAGACCCAGCGTGGATCTCACGGTTTCTTGAAATGTAATTGGTTGGACATCATAGACTTAATATACGAAATACTTGCTCTGCGGCAAGCATGCCGTGGCCAATGTCTTTCAGTCACCAACAAGAGCAGAACCATGAGTTTCATGTTAGAAAGGCCTTTTGATCGCCCCCATCACGCCTCAGTGCCCACCAATTGCAACTTCATTGCCTCAGCGGACCAAAGTCATATTGTGTTAGTCCCTCTCAAACTCACCACCTTCTGTGGATCAAATCATGCGGGAGCGATATTTTACACCTAGTGCGCCTGTCATTGCTTCGAGCATGTTACGCCTGATAAGTTTACAAATATTATCAGGATGGTGCTTTGAATCGAGTAATATGTCACGGTGCATGAGAACCCAATTCACATGTACCGTTCGAGCAGATAGGTCTTGCACGGAGTCCAGTTTATTCAACGGTACATGTGAGTGGGCCTCACATGCATTGATAACACCCATATTCTTTTTCCTTTTTTTTTTCGTTAGGGCAACGATGCCACCCACCTACTAGAATCTGGCGTGCCACTCCCAGGAATGAATGCAGGGCATCATTCCATTGGAATCAAAAGCTTGAGGGCGCCGTCTCGTCACTATTGCCTGGAGGGGATGGACCATTGGGGCATTATAGGCACGCCATTGGCATCTCCTTTCCATCTCGTGAAGGTCATGATTAAGGACCATCCTAGCATAGAGTCTTGCCTGGGTCACTCTCAGTACACTATCGGCGCCTGCGCCTCCAGCTCCTTCTGAAAACAAGAATTTCAAAGACGCAACTTTTCTAAGTTCCTTTTAATGTCTCTTCTCTGAGTTGTACACGGCTGCTAGTTAGTTATAGGTTTCCAATTTCCATATGTCTACGTCCCAGTCCAGTAATTTAGTGATATAGGGTCACACTGTTCCTCACAAGACATGTCATGAGCGAACCTTTGACTAACTTGTGCCTTGAAGGTTTGTTACCTCGTATGAAGAGACTTCTTGGTTTTTGACACGCCATTAGAGCTGTGATGACAAACTTGTACGCCTATGGGTATATATATTAATTAGTTTTAACTCAATTCCAACATGCTGTGACAGATGTAAGACCCTCATGGTAACTCCTCCCTCCTGATTGCCTCTCTTCATGTCAATTACCGGTTAGGAAAAATTTGCATATGTTCCTTTTTGACCAAAAAAGGAAAGAGCTCCATATGATTCTCAAGTCAACAAAGTTCTCCTATGCAATGTTACATGTGATACTGCAAGCACTTGGATGTCTCCAATACACAAAAATCGACCAATCGAGCTGTAGAATTATTGAGATTTTGCGACTCAAAGTCTTAGGTTTTGGTTCCCACTTAAATGCAACTACTTGGTGTTATTTTCTAGCAAAACAAACTACTTGGTGTTAGGAGACAAGGAAGTGATCCTTTATAAATCCCCTAATGCCGACGTTGTATGGTTTGCCTTTCACCAGATTAACGAAATGGGTCAATTTTGTACAAGATAAGCTGATCAAGAATAGACTAGTACATAGACAATGATATCTCTCTATATGATAAGAGGGAATTGATATGGAAAGAATGGGAATAGATGTTGTTTTTCCACAGTTTGGGAGGTCTGCGGGAAATGGGGAAGTGTAAAGGACAGGAGAAAAATTTGCTCTGGGTCAACAAAACTTTGATCAATTGGATTGTGTGCAGAAAAGGTGTCAAGTCACACCAAGAACTTAAGAGATTGTTTGTTTGAAAAAATTATGAAAAATTTATGTGCAAATATGTATGTCAATATTTGTATTTCGTGAAAGTTTTAAGTATTTTGAATTTTAAGATAATTATACTGTGTGTCACAAAATTCTGATTAAGAAAAACACAAAAACAACAGACAGACAATCATCAAAATTGTCCTTACCAAAAAAAGACAATCATCAAAATTGTCCTTTTGTCAAGGTTAATATGACAATCTCCAGATTTGATGAATTTCAATCTGTCCCTCCTTGCAAAATTGGCTTGCAGGATCCACAACAGCCCCAATGCACTGTGGCCACAGATTTTAAAGGGTCTCTGCTTTCCTAAAAATGAATTCTTGGATGCAGAGGAAGGAGGTGGTGCTGTGTGGCAAATAGAGGACGGCAAGAGAGTGAGTTTGGAAGGTTAGGCAGGTCTCTCTTTCATGGGAGTTCATGCCACAGAAAATTCGTTTGAAAAAAAAATCCATTCTTCACCTAAATAGCGCATTTTGTGATGGTGGAGAAATCAGTGGAACACCTCATTCTGCTGCGTGAGTGGAGCAGAATAAGATGGTATTGCAGCTTGGAGAGTGGTTGGAAAGTGGGTGGGATGCACTTGGTGCTGAAATGACCAGAGGCTGTGGCTGTTAAGGAAGCTCTGTTGTTGGATAAAACCAAGACTTGGCGGAGGATTCTTGTAAAGATGGATGCTGCTGTCATTTTGAATAGCCCGGGGAATCATCCAGCACCAGCAGACCAGTAGTTGAAGGCATCCTTTCCCTCGTCTCCCTCGTCTGTTCTTTTAGAGGCTGATTTGCACAACAAAGGACCTTCCTGATACATCTGGATGTTTTTGTCACGTATCATTTTATGGGAATTCGGATAGAATGAAGGTAATTGCGCCATGGATTATGGTACAGGAATCGATATATCGAGGACTATAATGATGAAAATCTTGACTTTGGTCGTACGGCACTAAATCTCGATCCGGGATAAAAGGAATTAACTTTGTTAAACAATGACAACCCAACATTTATCCCCAAAAAGGACGGGCAATCAAGATCACAAGAGATCGGCAATGGCTTAAGGTAATATTAATCAATAACCCCAAAATTCATACCTTAAGATGGAAACCAGAACTCATTTAAAAGATGAGTTAATACCACGAAAAACCCTGAACTAGTACATTTATGACAGATTTACCCCAAACTATATTTTTTACTATAAAAAACTTCAAACTGATACATTTGTGATAATTTTACCCCAAGCTATTTTTTTGACCATCAAAAACCCCAAACTGATACACTTGTGACAATTTTACCCCGAACTATTTTTTTAATATTATTATTTTTATTTTTCGAATTTTTTTAGTTTTTCTTTTCTTTTCTTTTTCCTTTCCTTTTCTTTTTACAAAATTAGTATATTTTATATATAAGATGAGAGATATTATATGTGCATGGTGATTCATAAATCAATATGATCACTTGAAATATATAATAAATAAAACGCAAAAAGAATTGTTTGTACTATTTCTAATTGATATAGTAAGAAATTATAAAGAAAAAAATTATAGATACAAACTTACAAATTTAATTTCAATTTAATATGCCTTACCAAATTCACACTTCCTAAATTTTTTGTTGTTTGAGGTTAAAGATGAAGGGGAAAAAAAAGAAAAGGAAAGGAAAAAGAAAAGATAAAAAAAAAACTAAAAAAAATCGAAAAAATAAAAAAATAATATTAAAAAATTAGTTTGGGGTAAAATTGTCACAAATGTATCAGTTTAGGGTTTTTGGTGGTCAAAAAAATAGTTTGGGGTAAAATTGTCACAAACGTATCAGTTTAGGGTTTTTTATGGTCAAAAAAATAATTTGGAATAAATCTGTCACAAGTGTACCAATTTAGGATTTTTCGTAGTATTAACCCTTAAAAGATTGAAAGAAACATAAGATGGAATGCACCCACCCAACTTAAGGCAACATAAAGATGAAAATGCTAAATAATACCTTTACATACTTTGTTAAAAACTCAATCTGCGTAGTTCAGAGAAAGGTAAGATAACCAGGGTGGAGGTGTTAGTGGTTACTTTTAACGCCATGGTTCATTACCGCTTTGGGTTGTTGTAGACCAACCCTACTAGGAGCCAACCTACATCATACATGCCTTGTTTAACATCCTGACGGCTGGACAACTAGGGGCGATTGATTTCAGGGTGGGTTGATTCTAGATTTAGAACTTGAAACTTATCCTATTATAACCAATTCCTAGTTTTTGAAACCTGAAACCTATCATGTTTGCCCCGGACTCTATTTTGGAATCTACCCTGTTTTTTTGGTCTAGTTCCAAGGTCTACTCGAACCTTTTTTTTTTTTTTCCTTTTTTTGGTTTTATTTTTTCCATGTAGCAAATAGGAAAACTTACAACTCAAATAAGAAATTATAAGTTTGATTGTGCAAAAAATCTTAAGTATTAATATAAAAGCAGATTATCTTAGTCCCAATAATTTAACGAATGTGATAAAACAACATAGGCTTCAGTTGAATATGTAGTTTCTTCGTTACAGAACAAAAATTTTAAGTAAAAGGAAATTGCTCCCTATAATGCTTACAAGCTCTTGAGTTAGATTATCTGCAAATAATGATCACCTCCCTCATCCTTTTTGATATAATGCTTTGAATTCTGACCATATAAAATTACAAATAGATCTCCATATAAAACCGGCTCTAAAATTGATTTGGATGGATTTTTACTTGGAATCGGAAACTAGACTAGTTCTAATCAGTTCCCAAAAAATGGAACCGGTTCAAACAAGAACCAGTTCTAGGACCTATTTTTCGAGTGGGCCAATTCGGTTTTCGGGTAAACCCGATCCAATTGCACACCCCTATGGACAACCCAAAGTCCCCTATTCCTCCTCGATCTTTTTCTTTTCGGGAGGAGGGAGTATCCTCTTGTAGTTTTTTATATTTCTTAAGACCCAAGGGAGAGATCTTAGAAGAATTGGGCCTTTTAAAAAGTTGCTCGCGTTCATCAACAATTCCTACTCGATTTTACCAGTTTTCATAAACTCTTACTATTCCTTAATTTGATTGATTAGCCCTTAAACAGTTCTCAACATGGACTTAATACAGAGATTCGATCCACGTTGGGTGCAGGGTTATATCAATCTTTAAGCAAAAACAGAACAGAGATTATCACAGACGGAAACAAAATCTGGAAATGGAACCATCTTTCGGCGCAATTCCTGAGGGCCCGTCCCGTGCCGTGCACGTGATCCGAGCATCGCTTTTCACTTATCGCGTATCACTACCATTCCGAGGCGTGCCCGTTCTCTTTTGCTCGAGAACCCAGAAGAGAAAACAGCTGAAAAGGGCGCGCAACAGTCAAAGTTTTAGACAAAAGAGAAAAGATTCCACCTTGAAACCAGAGCTGATGAAGAACGACAGACAGACAGACAGACCATCATCGACTCTTTTTGTTAGGTTTTCTATCATCACTTCGTCCTCCGCTCCTCAGATTTCTTTGTCTGTTTATGTAAAAGTGAGCGGGAAACAGTTTTACACGCATTGAATTGGTCATCCTTACAAGCTTTGCCCTGCCAAAAAAGGGGGTGAAAGATGGGCTGCCTAATTTTTTGGAGTTCACATTCCTTGCACGACACATCCCATGAAAGAATTAATCTGGTTCTTTTGTCGATTTTTCGGGATCCCAAAAAGTAATTAAGCTCAATTAGATGATTAGGAAAATTCTTTTGAAATTGAATTTACGCTATACATAAATAAATATTCGAGTTTAAGCTGTAATGACTAGAGAATACAGTAAATTAACAAATTACCGACATCATAAAAAAGATCAGCAAAATGAGGTAATAGTTATCATTTTAACGTATTTATTTGTGGATACGTTATGGTTGGCCAAAGAAAAAGAGAACTTGCATTGCTCGGATATCTATGCATTATGTAATTGAATCGTGCTTTTTTTAAGGAGTCGATGTCACCTTAAAGAACATATTTTCGAGCTATAGTGTAGGCCCGAAAATCACTTGCATAAACTTATTTCCATATTTATTGTGGGGGAAGAGTGTAGAAATGGAAGAAATAGATAGATTTTTAATATAGGTGTATTATTTTTTTTTTGACCATATACGTTCAGTTGCGGCGAAGCAACCAAAGAAAAAAGAAAAAAAAATAGAAAAGAAAAGGCGATTGGCCAAGTTTTGAGGGCAAGCGGAAAGTTCCCCCAGGTCATTATTGCCTTGTTCTTGGTAAATTATTGCTTATTGGAACATGCCAGACAAAAGATTACCGTGGGAGCAGTTTAATCATTGGAAATTATTAAATTTAGCCATATGATCAATTTCAGCACTCCACATTATTTTATTGGTATAAATTGGGCAGATTATTAGTGGAAAATAGAATTAATGAATATAAAATTGACAAAGTATATTGGTGTAGCAATTCAACATGCTTTTTTTTTGGGGTTAAATTTCAAGTGTTTCTCGTTAAACAGAAAGCAAGCTATGAGACACGGAAGATAGGGCATGAAGGAAGCAAAGCAGAAGCCATTGCAACATAGTAAGTTACAACAAATGCATCTGACTTCAAATGAATCTTCGTGCTAAATTTTATGTTTATGTCGTCTTTGCTTACGACCCCAACTCAATAGAAAATGAACGGGGCGAGCTCGACTGTTCGTAAAATCGAAATGATATGGAATCAAGTAAACACCCCCGGATTGGAAAACAATCCTCGAAGCATCAATCGAACCAAAATCGCCATTATTAAGGCTACTGACCGCAAGGCATAATCATTTTGAGCATGAATTGTGGAGTCATGTTGGAGTTATACATTAATCAGAATATTTTCCCCAAGAAAAGAAACCCCCGGCCAGAAACATTGAGTGACTGATAATCTTTCCTCACTTTTTTGCCTTGGGTTCATCATCTTTTGTTGGGAAGGAGGCAAACAAGCAATTATTCTCTTGCTTCACAGCATCAGATAGGCATATTCATCAAGAACGAGTAATGAAATATACATATATCTATGCAGTTATTGGAGTCTCACTCAATCACTTTCGCAGTAACAACAGATTTTTTTCCTTTTTCTGTCGGCAATTTGTGTTGAAAGTAACCCATCTGAGATTCTGAAGCGGAAACAAGAAAGCATACGGCGGGAAAAAAAGAAGAAGAAAGCAAAGGAGAGGAGAAAAAGAAGAAGAAGAAGCTACAAAAGCAATCTCTCTCTCGCTCTCTCTCTCTCTCTTTCCCTCTGCAATCATATATAAGGTAACATAAAGAATACAAAAGGGAAGTTGCAGAGAACAGGGAAATGGGAAAAAATGTCTCTCTGTTCTTTCCCAGGGGGTGTTGAGCGAGAAAAGAGAGCTTCTTTGTCAAACATTTCAACGCCCATTGTCGAGATCTCTCGAGCCTAACCAACTCTCTCATGGGTACCTTCAGTTCTTTGAATCTTGACATTGTTTTCTTTTCCTTTTGAGTCGACCCAAAACTCTTTGAGATGTGAATGCTGAAACTGCTCTGTTTCTTTTGCTTGCGATGAGGTTTTCCTGTGTATTCTCCTGGGTTGCTGGTTTCTTTAGGCGTGACTTTCACAGTACGATGAACAATACATTGCACGAATATTTGAGACTTTGGGCGAGTGTGTTGGCATTATGCTGTTCATTTCAAACAAGTTGTTTTTTCAGGTTGATTTCTTCATCTGCCCATCTTGTCTCATTCTCTTGTCTGATTATAAACGTACCTGCGAATTCCATACGATGGTTATCCCTTGTCACATTGATACAACCAAAAGTAATGAATTTGTGATTTTCATCTTCTTGTTAACCGAACTACCTAAAAGTAATTGCTTGAGAATTTCCTTTCTTGCTTGTAACTTCATTGTTTTAGTAGCCGATAGATGGGTGAATCCTACCTTTTCTTTTTTAATTTAAAGACATGAATTATTAAGTTGTTGGTGGAGGCATCAAAGCTGATGATCTATTTTCCTAGGCAAGGATAAATGCTTGACTAAAGTTTGAAAATTGCCTAATAAACGCTCTCTACTTTGCACATGTAGCCGGTTTTAGGCATCAACCCTGCATTGGAGTGTATCATATCAGCCATATATTTAATAGTTCAGTTTGGGGGTTAGATCGATTTGTCCTTTTCTATTTTTTTTTTTTTTTGAATATGAAGCCTAAACTTGAAGAAGTTTCTTTTCAATGTCCATCTTTTAACGCATTGTAAGGTTTTAGCAAATTCTGCAAATTTAGGATTCTCTGTTGTTTGTCAATGTGAGTGCATTCGGTTCCGAAAATTTGGAACTTTCTTCCCAACTGAAACAAGTATGCCGCTGCCTTTGTCATGTCCAAGAAGTTTGAAACAGCTGATCTAGTATTAGAGAAAAGGTCTTCTTTTGCACCATAAGTCTCTACCGTGTTCCAGTATTGTCTCATTGATTAGGTGGGGAAATTGGGTTATAGGAAGTGGTATGTTGGTCCATCCCTTTAGGTGTAACAGTAACTTAAAAGAGATGCAACTTCTTGGTTGCCCGGAATGCATGCATTAGTAGGCACTTATACCATGTAGTAGTCCACATTGGTAGAAGAACCCAGTGAGCCAACTCAAGCTCCCGTTTCGTCATCTTCTGGGTCCATTGTCCAGTCTCATCTATTGGTGCAGGTAAAAGAGTTTCTGTTTAATTAACACATCATAGACCAAATTCTGAGACTAGGCTGGTGTTTAAGTACCTCAAGAAGTCACTGTAGCAGAATGATGTCTGGGCGAATGGACAGGGCTTCATGTGATCGAGTCAATAGCGGATGTATTTGCAAGGAGAAATCATATTTCTAGTTCACATATTCTGAGAAATCTACATTGATAGCAGAGTTTAATGCTGACTATTTTGTTCATGCGAAGTATGTATTTTGAATGATAAACACATCAAGTGCATATTCTCACTTTTTTCCATTGGTGACACTGCAATAACACAGCCTTTCTTTGCAGACATGTTGTCGCACCTGCCAGCAGATGCAGAGAGTCTTATGGGATAAGGGGCAGCAATTGTTTCTTGGTTGACCATTTGATATGAACTAACCCATCAACTTGCTGCTTGGTCGACCAATTATATGAACTATGACGAGTGGCAATGAAGGAGATATGGAGAGTGGTGCAGGTGTCAGCAATCTGAGGAACAGCGTGTTCAAGGACTGGTGCGGCCAATTTCGTAGCTCCAACCCTTGGATGGCCAGATATGTTTATGGCCTTTTGTTTCTGGTTGCCAATTTGCTGGCTTGGGCTGCTCGGGATTATGGACATGGCCCCTTGACAGAGCTAGAACGTAAGGTTGCTCAACACCATATAGTGGCAAATTCTCACTTTTGAGTCTTGATTGCCACTATATGTTAGTTTTCGAAGAAATTTTCACAGCACAGGTCACCCTCATGCCACGGCCATCATGTGTTTATAATTCACATTTCTTGATAAAATGTGATTTCATAAATTTATTTCTCAATTCATCCTTATTATCTGATATTCAGACAAGATGGAAAGCCTGTTGCTAACCTAGGGTCTTGTTTTCCTTGTAAATCTTTTAGCAATGGTGCTTGAACCGATATTTTGTGACTGCAGGATTGAAAGGCTGTCATGGAGCAAAAGATTGTTTTGGTACAGAAGGGGTTCTGCGTGTGAGTTTGGGATGCTTTGTATCCTTTGAGTATGGATATGGAATTTCAATACATTTTTTCCCTTCAATCGTGACTTATAAATGATTTTGATAAAAGTGAAAATTTAGGCTGTGTATCTCTGGTGTTATGATATTTTGATGAAAAAACTAAAACTGCCGGATATGCATTCTTCATAATCTAGAAGGAAGGGAGATGATGTCAGGGTGCAATTCTTTCCATCAGACTGGTAGATGACATTATCACATAATACATATGGCACGAGCCCTCCATTATCCATTTCGGCAGCAGTCATGTGGTTCTGGCCAGGTCAGGATTATTCTTAACTTAAACAACATATCACAATCTAATCAACCAGACAATGGAGGAGCGACGTCTTAAGTCGAGAACTTCGAGTTATCCCTGATCATACATATAAATCACTTTGTTGATTGTTATGAACTTTAATATGTTGTATTAGCAGTTTCTCGAACAAACTTGCATTATGGAGCTCTGCTTAGTTTTTTTTTCTTTTCTCCTTCTTCTTCAGTGCACTGTTCAAATAGATTGTACTAGGCCTTGACATGCCAATAGACATTTTTCATCATTATGTTCCTATCAACCATGGGCACTAAGAAGCTGCATGTGGCTAGAGATCTGTGGCACTCTGGATGGTGGTCTGTCAAGATTATTCTCTTGATTTCCTTGACAGCTATTCCCTTTCTCGTCCCTACATCTCTCATCCTGCTTTATGGTTAGTCAATTCTTCATTCTCTCAGAAAACTACTCCTAGCACTGTCTAAAAGTTAATTTTTTTGTCGGCATAGGTTTTTCTTCTGAAAATTTACTTTGATGCCTTCTCTTTTGGCAGGGGAGATTGCACATTTCGGTGCCGGGTATTCATCTAACCTTTAGAATGTTTACTGTCTTTGAAATCTGCATGCTTTCTGCAGAATTTATCTTCAGGAATTTGTTGCTTCTTGTACTAGTCGGGTTAAGGTTTTACCAATGTGGAGAAATTGCGCTTTAACAACCCAAACTTCACTCCTCTCCCACTTAAAGCATGAAAAAGAAAACAGTAGCAATTTCAAACAATAATGGGTAAAAGACATTTTCCTACTCTTTCCAAATTTTTGCTCTGGAAAATTTCATAGTGAACACTTAAATCTAATATTGTATTTTGGTGCAAAAAGTTGAAAAATCAGACTCATAGAGCGCAACTTTTAAACTTTAGTGTGCTTTAGCTGTTGTGGTTTTGATGGGTTTCCTGGATTTAACTTGCTTCAAATCATTTGCAGGGTCTTTCTCCTTATTCAGCTTATAAGTGTGATCAGTTTCATTAAATGGCTGAATGATTGCTGTGAGTCAGACAAATACTCAGAAAAATGGTGAGGCACTCATTCCCTCTGCACCCAGTAAAGCAAACTCACCAAGTTCATTAAATTTCCACGGAGGAGTTTCTTCAGTGCATACACTTTTGGGAGCATGTTCATATGGTTTTTCTGGCGCAATTTGTGGCACAAATTTGTGCTGAAAGGAACCAACGAGCATCTTTGGGGCTTGAAGGATTTGGAATTCAACAAATTCCTTCTCATTAATGCCGTTGGAACATTTTTGCAGCTAGAAAGCTCCTGATTCTCTTACTCCAATTGGGATTGCGGATTGCGCTTTGCATGATTTCAATCAACTGCAGCTTAATAACTGTACTTCCTAGTAATTCCAAAAATCAATTACATGATTTCATTAAAAAATTTAGGAAATACTCGAATCAAGAGGATGAGTAAAGCTCATGGATTGCATGAGTGGATTTCACATGGTACCTTCCAGAATAACTGACATACACTAAAGAAAAATTGCCTAATCAATAAATTATGCATGCCTTTTATCACCAGCACAAACACAAAAGTAAGCATATATTTCTCCAGGTATGCCTTACTTGACTGGCTGAACTGCATTCAATTGATGGACACCTTATATATGTGATCTTTCTATTAGACACACCCAATCATCAGCTCTATTTCATTCTGAAATGCATTTGCTACTCAAGTCAAGATGCATTAATATTTTCCCCGTATAGAAACTATTAGCGACCTGGACTGGAATTGTTCAGCTTTTCCCCTTCTCCCTTCTGGTCCAAATTTATTGACTTGGTTGTTTGTTGCTGAAAGTAAAATGTGAGCTAAATGACCTTGTCAAAATTTTATTGAATGTTCTTATTCAGTTGATTTCCTTGTTCTTGCTGGCAATGACCTTGTCGAAATTTTTGCTGCAGTCACATTCATGTGATGCTACTCGCGACGACTGCTTATCTTGTTTGCATTGTGGGGATCATTTTAATGTACATTTGGTATGTACCAGAGCCATCGTGCCTCCTCAACATCTTTTTCATCACTTGGACTCTAGTGCTCCTGCAACTGATGACCAGCGTCTCTCTTCACCCAAAAGTGAGCCTTAACTGTCTTTTTTCCCCTAATCTTTTAGTTGCCATTTGAGTAGTAAAATCTAATCTGTCTGGTGGAAGTAGGTGAATGCTGGTTTCTTGACTCCGGGGCTCATGGGACTCTATGTTGTATTCATTTGCTGGTGTGCAATCCGAAGGCATGGCTCCAGATAACTCTATTACGAATCTCTCATTATAAGAATAAGAATATAAGATGGGAATTCAGTAACATGCAATAATAGCTGGCCTTGTCAACTATATCAGCACTTAAGGATGATAAAGTAATCTGCTGCCAGGATCTTGTTTTGCATGCTAAAAATTAAAGGTTGATACCAAGGCATCGCTGAGAAAAGTTGGATAATTAATGAACGTCTCTACCATGTTTACTTATGTCGGACTCAAATATAAGTTTAAAACTCATTCTGTATCTTCAGCAGACGAGAAGGTCCTTTTGTACATATGCATTATGTGTCAAGTCTTCACTATTCACAACTTCGGTTTTATCTGATGTTTTGATTGACAGTGAACCAGCAGGGGACCGTTGCAACAGGAAAGCTGAAGCTTCCAACCATACAGACTGGCTTACGATCATCGTAATATTCTTATCTTTGTTTTTGATGATACTTGATTTTGATAATGAATCCAGACACTGATGCTCCAACAGAATACAACTTGAGAGCTGTCAGCTCTTGATAATTTCAGTTTACAATGTCATCCTATTCTTCAACTTCTATAGAAACTGAGCTTATCCCATATTTGTGAAATTTCTTTAGCTAAGATTGAAAAATGCATATATTGCAGCCGATAGCCAGGGTTAATTCATGTTAGAATTTGAATTGCTGAAATTCCTTTCCAAACATTCTTTTTGTCATACTTCATAACCATAACATGTGACGGATCATGAAAGTCGAAAAAATTTCTGAAATCTCAGCATAGTACAGAACACTGATTAACAACTCATGCTTTTCTGAGTGAACAATGTGGGAAAAACTGAGTAAGGTCCCAAATTAGTGCCAGTTCTCAAAATCCACAGAGGCTTGGTTAGATGAGATTTTCATAGCACAAATGAAAAAGCCTTGGGCTGAATATTGCCACTGCAGCTAGATCTCAGAAAGCTCTCTGCATGAACCTCTTTCACAACAATTTTCTTTTGGACATCCGAAGTTCACACATTCTCACTTGTGTGGATGCAGAGCTTCGTAATTGCCCTACTCGCAATGGTGATTGCAACCTTTTCAACAGGCATTGATTCTCAATGTTTTCAGGTATGTTCCTCAATCGGCAAAGCATCTCTTCACTGACTTCATCGAACTTCAAGAAGATTGATATATTTTCTTTTTAATGCAGTTTAGAAAAAACGACTCGAAGAGTGAAGATGACGTTCCATATGGCTACGGCTTCTTCCATATCGTTTTTGCCACGGGAGCCATGTACTTTGCTATGCTGCTGATTGGTTGGAATACTCATCATCCCATGAAAAAGTATGCTTCCCCTCTTGCAGATGTTTAGCCAGCATTGCCTGTTTGCATTTCTATTTCTTAGGATGATCTTTTTCTTTTCCGTCCTAATGCCGCATTTCCAGCATTGGATGTGGCTTTTATAGGAAAAACCCGTTCATCATTGTCATCAGCATCTGCTTTGGTAGAGCTTTTATCAAGTTGTTTGATATGGTTCCTGCATTTGCTTATTTAGTACTTTAGTAATAGTAATGCTCTTCATCAGTGAAGAGTTAGTGTAGCTTCTTCACTGGCTCATACGTTTGAAGTGAAAAGCCCGAGTACCCTTGACAAGAAAGAAATCCCTGACTAAAAAGGCAGTGATCTCATGCTCTTGCTAATACCCTTTTGCAGGTGGACTATTGATGTGGGTTGGACAAGCACTTGGGTCAGAGTTGTGAATGAATGGCTAGCGGTTTGTGTTTACTGTGAGTACCCCCCAAAAAACAACCTAAGATAAATCTAGACTGTTCAAACCTCTGATCTCTCTTTTGAAGATACTTCATCCTAAGTGAAGACTGTTAAAGTTAGATTTCTAATGAATGAGTACAATCTTGATGCAGTGTGGATGCTTGTGGCTCCAATGCTATGGAAATGCAGAGAATTTGGTGGATTTTAATGAGAAGTTTGGAATGTCCATGAATTCTTTGGCTAGTGTCGGTCCCATTCAGTTGCTGTCCATGCAACATGAGTTCCAAGATGCGACTAGCACAGGGAACTGTCCTCGGAGGCTCAACTCAACCAGAAAACCAACCGCGACCATGGACTGGAACTCGATCCATTTATGGGTAAAGTCCATCTGCAGAGGAAAAAAGGGAAAAGTAGAAAATAGAGAATGGTAGTAGTGCTTGACAAGGCAATGCATTTTGCCCCTGTAGATATACTCGCATAGGAATGCATTTGTTTGTACCATACGAGAGATTGACATTGCCAAAGGTTTTTTTGTGGTGTAAAAGTTTTAGCTGATTTCAGTACAAAGAGCATTTGTTTAGCTGTGCATGGAGGACACGGGAATTTTTGAAAGCAAGCAACATGAACCGCGAAACTTTCTCAGGAATGATGGTAAGTCTGTAAAATGAAAAGGCGTCCACACAGACATTTTCAATAAATAATACACTCTCCCAGCAGACAAACCCTTTGTTTACAAAGGCAAGAAACATGGACTGTCGGACTTTCTCGAGCAAAATCTCGAACTGGTAATTTTCGGATACTCCAACTGAAAATTGATCCATAATAATCGGGCGCAAGAGGGCATTTTCGTAATTTTGCACGGAACGTGCTTGCTTGGCCCTAGTCAGTTTAGCCACTATATTAAGGGAGTGTTTCCCTGATTAAATGCCGCAAATGATGTCGAGGGGGCAAAGATAGACGCGGTAGACTTGTGTGGTTATATTAGTGCTTTAACCAGGTATGCTCTTTGTAACATTTGCAGGCATGGTTTCCGAGAGGAAAAATACTATATCATATCATGACCCGTGTTTTGAGAATGGATGAAAATAAAATTATCTTGAGGCATGTTATTTCATAAAGCTGGATTAGGCACTGGATGGATTCTCAAGTTGGCGGTTGTTTTGGATACGCACTGAAAATGTATGAGGGTAAATTTAGTCAAATGATATGTGAGTATGTTGAATATGATATATGGATATTGGATTGGTACTCGTGGTCCACCTACGTATTGGAATATGATATACGTTCACTGACTGGTTATGTTATTTGACTTAATCATAACCGATGTGATTTTTGGGGTTTAACTGTAGTCGATGTAGATTTTGAGCCTTCTCACATGGTGAAGTGTGACCTTAGTGTTCCGACATGAGCGACGGATTTGATATCTATATGTTGAGATATTGAGGTGATATATAATATGTGATGATGCATTATATGATATAAATGTGAATATTTGTGTTAGTTTGATGTTCTGCATAATCGATATAATATCTGCATCAGCCATTTCTTGATTCTATAGAAGTGGTGATTGTCACATATTGGTACGTGGTTTTTCTCACCTCATTTTATTATCAGTTCGGGGCCGAACACGAGGAACATTAATCGAATGCACGTGGAGAGCGGTTTGGGGTGGTATGAGAATTTACTTCAGAATATTGAATAAAGTTTAGTGAATTGGGATTTGCGAATTTCTAATTTTGGTTAATTCATGATACAGTAGACCTTATTATAATATCCATTCACCGAAGGGGTTTATTCAATCAATATATTTTCGTAAAAAGACTTCTTTTGGTTAGACGTTTTGTCCATTCTTTCGTTAAGGATGGCCGGGTCATTCCGCAAGTCTTGGACATAGAATTTGGGATTGTGACAAAATTATAAGCAGAATGAATGCTCAAGATATTCGTTTTTCTCTTCAAGGATAAACTACACAGCAGTTATGGTGGGAGAAGAGGGTTATGAATATTATCATGAATATCTGATTCCTTTGGGACATCTAATCTGGCAACAAAAGTAACAAATGATAGAGGCTTCATGACCCATGAGAAGGGAAAAGAAATCCTTAAAAATAACATGTAAATGAGTATACATGAGTAAAAAAAAATCATCATTTGCGTGAAATTTTCCTTGAAACGACGTGAAGCAAGCTCCGCAAGCATGATGGAATCTTGCTCGATACAACACGAAATACAGAATCTGCAGCAACTATTGTACCTATTTTTCTTATAGTTCGTACGATGTAACAGAGTAATTGTCAATGCGATCTCTCCGGAAAGGTTTGCTGTCGATGTATAGTAGACTCTCTTATCCTGGAGATTGCTGTATCCTTGCTTGTGTTCTTTTGAACGTCCTCGCGAATATTATTCCCAAGCAGCCACGGATTTCTAGTTCAGATGTGGAATTCTCTCTCAGTATCGCCCCCAGAACGCTAGAGATATATGACTTTGTAACCAACATTCGAGTTCTAACACCGAGAAAGGACATTTGAAGCTCCCTGCTACTATCTCTAGTTCACAAGCTAGAACCTCCGAACCAAGTCATTGAAAGCTCAAGAGAAAGCTCCGGCAGCTGTTCAAGCTCCTTGCGAATTTGCAAATCCTGTGGACTCAATGACAACAAGTTTTTCAACATCTGCAGACGATGGTCACATGATCCCCAACAGAATCGCTTGTTTGCAAGCGCCGTACTGGCAATTTTGACCCTCAACCCCGGATTTGTTGGGGGCATGCAATAAACTAGTAAGCGGCTTATGAAACAAAAATTCATTGCCCTCATTCTGTTCAACAGGGAAACAAGGCCGTAAATCTGATTTAGAACTGCTCTGATTGAGCTGGGCATTTGTATGATCCCCCGGCCAAACGGGATGGCCAGAATCTTTGATGCAGGAAGGCTCGTCTTTGGAGCGTTAAATATTGTCGAGACAGAAATCTGTTTGATGACACTAGGCATACATTGGAGATCGACATCATATACTGTTTCAATCACCCCGCACTCTATAAGCAAGTCAATAGGATATTCGGAGAGTCTCAAAGAGGATCCCAGCTCCCCTCTGCTCATAATTTTGGCATACGATTTAGGTCTTTGAGCACTCCAATAGCTGGTGAATCTTTCTCTGCAGTTTTCCAGTTGGAATCTCATGGCGCTACTGTTAAGTTTTACCACTACATTCGCCAGGTTTTCGATTGATAGAGGTAGAGCTCTAATCAATGTGCCGGACAAATCCAACTCTACCAACGATTTCAACTGCCCTATCGTGTATGGAAGTGTCTGCAGCCTTGTACAGTTCATTAAAGACAAGTACTTGAGATCCACTAGCTCTGAGATTTCCTGAGGAAGTCTATCAAGTCCTAGATCTTCTATCACTAGCCTCGACAGACCTTTAAGATTACCAATCCAAGGTGGCAAATTACGAACATATTGGCACTGAATTAAGATAAGCTCTCTCAGGGAAGATAGACGACCAATTTCCTCGGGCAAATCTTTCAGACGAGGACACCATTTGATCTTCAAGCAATTCAGTTGCTCCAGTTTTCCAATTGAGCCATCAATTTCATCCAAGTTCTCACAATCTCTGATGATAAATCTCTCTAAATTCAAGCATCCAACGAAGTCTGGTGTTCTAGTTAGAAACTTACTACCTTTGAGATTTAATACCTTCAGTTTACTTCCCACCTGTAAAACGATCAAATTAGTATCATCAGAACACATTGGATCGAGGAATTATGGCATGTTATCATATGATGAGACTGAGTAAATGCACGGACTGAGATCATACCATGATTTGGACCCATCCGCTCCATTCATCTATGATAATATTGCCCGAAAGCTTGAGAATAACCAGGCTCTTTAGAATAAAATTGTTTGCCTGAAGTTTTGAAGGACAGTGGTGCCAACAAAGCCATCTTAACTCTGGAAATAAATTCTCAAAATCTCCAGTGAAGTTTCCGCCGTCCAATTCAAGGATCCTTGTTTTTGAAAGATCTGCAAAGTCTTCACGGGTAAAATTGTGTCTAGATCTCAATAGTGCAAGCGCTACTACATTATCTGTTCCCCGATAGTATAAACCAGAAAATAGTTAGCACAGGCATCAGGTTATATGATGAATTTTGAAACACGGTATATCTATCCTCTTCGATTTTTTCCTGTAGAAGAAAAGGCCGATTTTGCATTGGTTCTTACCTTTCTTGCCCGTACTATGTCTAAGGCCATTTCATGTAACCACAATCTGCTCCGACCTTCAGGATTCCCAATATTCTCCTGACGAACAATTTCTCTTCCGAGATCTCTTAATTGAGCATGCATCCATATTCTATCGTGGTCAACAATCTTGATCAATGACTTATCAATAAGAACCTCAAATTCAGCTTCTGCAAAAAAATTGCAAGATTCCCACATATAAAATGCATCAGTTTTTCTCTTCATCACAAAGAAGCATGCGATATCCAGAAAAATTTGTTTCCCCTCATACTCCAGCGCATCATAACTTATTATTAACTTTTCTCGAACTTTCTTGTGAGGCACTTCCTTCAACTTCTTCAATGTATCATTCCACGCTCCTTTGCTTTTGGTACGGAGAAAAGAGCCTATCACCTCAAGAGCCAAAGGGAATCCTCCGGTTGTAGCTACAACTTCTCTTGAAAGATCGTCATAATCATGCGGAGGTGAATCTGTGCTAAAGGCGCGCTTGCTAAAAAGCTGTAGAGCATGATCAGAATGTAACTCCTCCATTCCATAAAGATAAATCTTTATAGACTGCGTTAAGATATTTTCTTCTAGACCTTCCACCTTAGCTGTAGGTAACACACTAGCGTCTCTAGTCGTGATAATGATCCTACTTCCGGGACAAAACCAATCGGGTTTTGCTGCAAGTTGCATGAGTTGATCTCCATCATCCACATCATCGAGAACGATCAAGACACTTTTGTTAGGCAGTCTATGTTTCATCATATTTACTCCTTCGTCTAGGTCAAAGTTCTCTGGAAATGTGACGTTGAAAAGGTCCAACAGTAGTTTCTTTTGCAATTTTACAATGCCGTCGAAACGAGATGACGATTCTCGGATATCAGGAAGAAAGCTCCAACCTTGAAATAGAGGAGAGAGTTGATTGAAGACTACCTTGGCAACAGTGGTCTTTACGATGCCACCCATGCCGTAGATTACAACGAATCGGACATCAGCACAAGTTAAATCTAACAACTTCTTAATGGCTTCTACCCTGTCAGTGATTCTAACCAAATCATCAGGCACAATTCTCTCTCTTGTCGTTATCCTACGAGAAACCTCTTGAATGATATCTTTAAGGACTTTGCCACGGCTGCCATATTCGTGAATTTATCGCTTTAGATGATAGATGATAACATTAGTTATAGACAGAATATCCATTAGAAGCATGAATTAAATCGGCATATCTACAATGTTAACGCATTAAAAAAAAATACTGTGCCTAAAACAGAGCATAGACTGGTAAAATAAGTAAACTAAATCAACATTACCGTTGACCTTTGATCTTCCATCCCTTGATTTCAGCAACCTTTCTTAAAGCCTCCTTCCAAGGCTTCACCACATGACGGCCTCGCTCCCTCTCATGCTTCCTTAAAGCGTCTCTGTACAGTTTCGTTTCGAGCTTAAGATCCGAGGGTTCTGCATCGTAAAATATAGGAAGGATCTCATGCCCTGTTGGTCCTCCCGAAGAATCTGGATAAGCACGCTCCACCATGCCCGCGAGCTCGCGGAGGCACCATCTACTCGAAGCATATCCGATGGAGAAGATGGGTATGTAGATTTTGGAGTCCTGTATCGCTCGCAGAATCTGCCCACCGATCTCCTCGCCGTGCCGTATTTCTTCATCGTCCCTAAAAACGCGGATCCCTTCGCGGGTCATGAACTCGTAGAGGCAATCCGCAAATCCATCGCGGGTGTCGGGACCTCGAAAACTCAAGAACACATCGTAGTTGGCGCCTTTTGGACAATCACTTCTACTACTACTTGCTGTTCCTGAGTCGGTCCCGTCATCCTTCATCGTTGGAGACATGAAAAAAACGCAGACTGTTTACCAAAAAAAAAAAAAAAACGCAGACTGTCTCTGTTTCCTCAGCCACTGGTTTTGTAACTGCTTCACGTTCACCCAGGATAGACTGCCGTTTGCTGTTCCCGATAGTCTAGTTGATCTGTAAATATTTACCTCCAAGGACTGAAAAAGAAAAAAGATAAAAAGAGGCGCAGAAAAGAGTGGAAGACTTTAAGTCTTGGTCAATAAAGGAGGGGTCAGAACTTTAAATGACAGTAGAAGAAGAGAAGAAAGGCAGGGGGTGGTCATTTTTTGGCATTTCTAGACGAGTTTCGAGGCTGCAAACTCATATTAAGTGCCTGCGAGCATTTTTGCTTTGTATCGTGGGAAACGCGTGTCGTGTAAATGTAACTTCATTGTTCATGGTCGATTTCTCTGGCTATTTCTTCTTCTCGCATGATATTTCAATTGCAAAATCCAATAGCTTCAGCACAAGGTATTTACTTATTGAACCAAAACATGATACAAACCTGAGCAAAAGCAACAAAACCATGACCAAGAATGTCATCAATTTATCAAAATTTGTGAAGAACATATTCCCGGCTACGTGGCAATTACCATTCCAGCCATGTGCGAGAAACTTGATAATTGACACAGAAACTTGTAAAGAAAAGAAATTATCTATGATATATACATAGAATTAGCTGTGTGTTCTATTAGAATATATTGACCCCAAAAAAAAACCGGCTTTTGTTATCGACGAATAGTAAGCTCGATCAACAACAACCAAATTTGGTCAAAGAAGTCATCAAGGAACAAGATTGATAAGGTTGAAGAGTATCGACAATACACTAGTAAATTATTTTGTTGTTTGAATTCATCAGTAAAGTTTTTGACAACATATTTGATAGAAGTTATTGGTGAGGTTGACGAAATTCATCGACAATTCGTTATTGCAGATTTTGCTAAAGTTTGGAGTATGAAGGCAAAGAAGATGTATCATCCAATACATGATCGACGGTTGGTTTTCTTCTAAATGAAAAAGGAAATAATATAAAAAAGTAAAAGCAAAGCGAAGTGAGGTGGCCACCACCTAATGAGCCTGAGCCACATGTCCGCTCCATAAGGCCTGAGCACCAGAATACTTTCCTAGCATTAAGATTGGATTAGATTAGACATTACAAGTAGGAATAATGAAGATCTTAGTTCTTCTTTGATGAGAAATAATGAAAATCTTAGTTTTATTACTCTCATAGATCGCGTATCATTTTTCTTGAAGACAACTTGGCTGCAGGGTCCTAGGTACGAAACCTGACATTTGAGCTTTGGGGTTTGAAAACCGGAGAGCGCCCGGCTGTCGTGGTTTTATGTGCGAAAGCTAGGGCCTTCAGTCCGGTCCAGGGACCTAAGTCCGACCACTGGGTCCTAGGTCCATGCGCTGGGGATAGAAAATTCTTCGAGAAAAAATCACACAATAAAATTAGGTTCCATGAGAGTAATCTAGCATAATGTAGCCTTCTAATGGAAAGATAAGATAGAGAAAAGAAGGATAATGCAAGCCATAAGATTTAAGGAGGGATATGTATTATGCAGTGTCCCTATAAATAGAACTGGACCGATCAGTTTCCATTAACATGATGTTTTTGTGGAAATGACTCAATGCAATGAAAGAAAGGACTCTATTTTCCATAAGCAAGACGGTTTTGTTAGTCTTTTCCCAACACCAATTCACATATTTGCATATGTTGTTTCTCACTTTTGTTTTCGATGGTTATCCTACTTTCGGTCCAAACTTGCTCACCATATACAAGGTATTAAACAGATCATCATTTGGATCGTTCATCTCGGACCATCTGTTTTTGCACGTTGCGTGTCCTATCAAAAAGAATGTGAGTTCATAGACTAACAGGAAGCATTTCTTGACAAGAGCATTTCTTGACAAGAGTGGGTGGCTGGTATGGCTATAGGTGGGAGCATGTGGCTATGGAATTCTTTGATATAACGATAAACTGAAAAGTCATCTGAGCCAACTCAGACCCTTACTGTGTGATCATAAGGAAATACGAGAAGTTAAGACTTGGGAATTTTTCTGAAGACACCTACAATCTCGCCGTCCTAGTTTTTCTTTTCCCTTTTCCTGATTATTGCTGTATAATGTCTTCATCACAAGTAGCTGATAGTCGAAACACCTAATTTGGAAGATTCTCGTGACCATCCGCATTTGCCGCCAGAGCATCCGGGTGGGTTTTTGGTGAATCTATGCGTTTTAAAACACCCTTAATGCCGAATTGAAGATATCTAACGATGTCCCAACTCGTTTGGTGCAGGGAATATGCAACTGCGGTTCTTATTAAAGAGAACAACTTGTGAAGTATTGATTGTAGTTTTTGAGAGCGCCACTATGATCGTGCACTTAAGAGGTTTCAATGGAGCAACTAGGTCTGAATGTTCAATCGTGCAAGTTGGATGGGTTTCACATATTTCTTTGCTCCTGTTTGCTTCCCTTTCCTTCTGCCTCGAAAAGCCCCAGAGAAAAATCCAATGAGGTGTTGTGTGTTGAACGTGCTTCCTATTGAATCAAACCATTGTCCTTCACCTAAAAAGTGAAAAGTCTTTCAAAAGATTAACTTGGACATTTTTTTTTTGGGTCAAAAGGGGTTCTTTGTCAATCTCGGATACGTAAGTAGATGGCTTGCAATTAAAGGAATTAAAAGTTGTAATACTAGTATTTAAACTGCAGAAATGGTAAATTTACAAAAGGTAAAAGTGAAAAGGTAAATCTAAATAGAACTACTTTATTGTCATTGATTGTAAAGATAGGTTCCAAAACATACATGGTGTATCTACTCACAGACAAACAGTTGAAAACTTTGAATAAATTGATCTCCCTAATTACGGTTACTAACATGCATCCTCGAGATTTTAGGCACACTGCTCATACTTTGATAATTGTTATCTAGAAGGAGTTACGACTTTTGAGATTATTGCAATTTTATGTCGAGATATTAAATAAAAACCAATAATACAATCTACTAAGTAAATGTAATGATAGTACTATCTGAACCAAAAAACTAATGACAAACATACTTTCTGCATTAACGTGCATTAATTTCATCTCATTAACTTCATGAAGTGATCGGACAGACAACATAATTCACACAAACTCCCCTAATTTATCATCTCCAAAATAATTTCTATTTACTTTCTCCACGTCATATATGATATCAAATATCTTTTTTTATATTTTTTTTACATCATATGATATTAAATTTGTATGTATTACAATCGAAAATTTTGTTTTTCTCCCAGGCAAAGCACGGGTCCATAAGTCTAGTGGTATGTAAAATTCCTTCTACCTCATTAAACAAAGAGTGAAAGAACACCCTTATCAAATGTTTATTTTCCAGTTATCAATCCTTCAACTAGGACAGTGATTGAAGCCTTCACCGACCGACAATCAAAATTCTTCGATGAAAAACTCGTCGGAAAGAAATTTAGAACTTGAAGTCATTACTGTTCATGTGATTGATCAATGTAGTCTACTATGCATATAAGCTCCCGGAGTCACCACCCAATCCTGGAAAGTTTGGTAGTCTCATTAAATGGTTCACATAGCTAGTGGCACTCGAATGACATTGTAACATAGGGATTAAGTTTGAAAGAACACAGGCATCGAAATTATGTAGCAATCCTTTATCCCACAAGCTCAGAAACCACAAAAAATATAAATACACTAGTTCTTGAAATAACTCCTAGATCTGCACCAACTCAGAAACCCTGGTATCTTTTCTTTGAGCTCTTGCGGATTTTTCACAATCCTGAGGAACCGAACGGCGTGAACTAGAACAGCACTCAATAAAACCCAGAGCCAAACATACGTGGCGTAGCCAACCACTCTTGTGATTGGTCTCGTCTCTTCAGGATCCCGGTTCTGCGGATACAAGAGGGCCTTCGTGGACTCAAGGTAAGCGAGTGCCGTGAATGTGACGGTCACCGACATTGTGGCCGTCAGAATCCACATCAAGATCCTCTGCGTTAAGGGCAAGCCACTTATGATAATGAAGATTGTGCCAAGAGATGCAAGAAGGGAGACCCTGTTGTATATCCAGAACTTTTTGTAACCGTATGGATAGTTTGCGGCCATTATCGACGTTCCCGCCCAATATGTGGTGTTGAGGATCTCCTCTTTGGGCTTGTAAGGGATGTCTTCGCTCCACACACCGCTGGGACAGCTAAGGTCAACTTGGGAAGCTATGGTCGCGATCACCGTCGCAGCTATCTGTCATGATGCGAAACAGAAGTTTAGATTGTGAATTAACAAATACTTTGGCAATGTTATAATCTTGTATGGAGAAGAAGAAAACTTCGAAGATTTTCACTTTGCTGAAGAGTCTGCAAGGAGAACCGCAAATCCCAACGGATTTCCAAAACTTGATGATAAGTTTTCGCGATAAAATTGGTGCTCTAAGAGCAACACGTCTCTTAAACTTTTTCCGTGAAAAAATAAGAGCAACACGTCTCCCCTTAATTTTTTTAAGAATCACTTAAATATGAAGATCATTGAGCCAAAATCAGTCATTCCAACAAATACACAACTTCAATTGATGGCTTTTCCTATGTTTATTTATATGCAAGAAAATCATGGGGATCTCTCTTCTGAAATAATTGTTCTTTAATATATATCTATCTATATATACGCTAGCAAATGTGCACACGAGAGACAGAAAAACCACCTCATTATATATTTTAATTGGAAATAAATTATTTTTTAGTTAGACAAGAAAGGAGAAAATTTTACATACACACACATAAATAGAAAGATATTTTAGAATTTGAAATTTTTTTAAGAAGGTGGTTTAGAAAAAAAAATACAATTTTTAATAATGAAACCTTTGAAATATAAAACGCAATTACCGATTTACGTATTTGTCTAGGGATACGATATATGTAAAATAAGTAATTGATGATATTTGGGGAAGACAAAAGATGAAGATCATTTAAAAATATTTCTCTTCTAGATTTTCTATATATAATTACAATTTATTCTTAAATAATCATCCACATGCTGTATCCCTTCTCATTATTAGATTTCTTAATTTACCTATACTTTCTCTATCTTATTCCACCTATTATACATAATTGTTTATTTTCTTCCTATGCATGACTATGCGTGCTTTCACCCTAGTATATGTGTAGACTCTAATTCCACTCACAGCTTCAATCGGTTGTGAGCCAAAATGTTAACCGTAATAACGTGACTGATGTGATCTAAGACTTCAATCAATCATCTAGTTCACACTTGCATCTTGACAAATTTTAGTTAAAATCTTTGTGAAAATTGCAACAGTCATCAGCAAATGCTGCTCGAAAGGCATCTATCTAAAGCGTTACCAGCAGAGAACTACGCGTCTTCTTGATCCATTCCTCATGGTTGTCTTTTTCCTTCTTCCCGATTTCATCCGAGAAAGACGGTGGCGGCACTGCCATCACCGGATTAGTCTTGGAGGATGGAGGTGGTGCAGATTCGAGGTCAACAACAATAGTTGAGTTGTTCTCATTTGTGTTATCAACATCGCCTTGGTGAGTTGTGGATGCAGGGAATCTTTTGGCTCTCAGAGCTCCAGCATGTACTAACAATTCTCTCAGTTCAATGACTTTGAAATCCTTTGGAAAATTTTCCACTATATCCAGAGCAGCCAAGCCATTTCTATTCAGTGCGTTCACTTCCACTTCACTTCTTTGAAGAAGATATTTCATAGTCTGCCAAAAAGATGAGCTTTCTTATCAATTATAAAAGAAATAACAGACAAAGATATTTCTTATGAGTCTCTTCAATCGGTGTATCCACTGAAGTTAGAATGCACAAAGCTTGAATCCACAGAAAAATGAAAATGAGCCGAAGCTATCTTCACACCGCGTCACTTTGTGAACAAGTCGAAACCAAAAAAAGTTACCTCTATTTGCTTGTTTGCCGCGGCCAAATGCAAAATTGTATTACCCTCGTCATCTTGAGCATTCACCAGATCACCATCTCTCACCACCGCCACCAGAATTTTCAGAGTCTCCAGACGTTTATGGCTCACTCCCAGATGGAGAACGGTTTGGCCGTGGCTCAGCCTGCGTGTGGCTGCCTCCGGTCTTGCCTTGACCAGCTCTCTCACGACGTCACTTCGGCCTTTCATCACGGCTAGATGAAGTGGGGTCCTCCCATCTTCATCATGGACAAGGCATGCGTCGGGGTTTGACTGTGACAGTTCCCTCGCTATTTCCACGTACCCATTCGCGGATGCCAAGTGAAGAGGCGTACGTCCCTGCAAAAGTAAAATGTTTAGCTATGGAACATTCTTATTGAAGGACACTCTGAATGGAGAATTTTCATGTTCAAATGATTTATAAATATCGCACTTTCGAATCACATATACCCTGAGTGTCCTTAAGATTATTCAGGCTGAATTAACCAGGAATCTATGGTTCGATTTCTGTCTGAATATTCTTAATTCCCTGCGATTTATGTTTGGATTGATTTCCCACAGATCATGAAAACTGGAAAACAAAATACTACGTTACAGGTACTAAATCTTATTCGACAAGCAAGAAATTATTTGTCCGATCTCTGTAGCGATAAGCCATCGAAGTATAGTTGACAGTTTACGTTAAACATGGCTAAAAGCCTAAAAGTTGTAAAACCCAAACCAAAACAGTGGTGATTCCGCTGATTATCTGGTTTGAGAGGATAACTGGGTTCAATTTGACCCGAGAAAAGGATATCAAACAAACACAACAAGGTCTTCGTTTAATTTACCTGCGAGTCCAACTCCATAGTCAAGTCCTGTTTATTAGCCAAAAGAGCCTTGGCAAAGTGTACATGACCGAGCATGCAGGCCACATGCAATGGTGTCTCGTCGAAGCAAGCGACCGAAGTCCGAGCCAGGATGAGTCGGTCTTCCTGCAGCAAATGAGCCAACGACTCGACACACCCGTTGAGCGATGCTTCACGGAGCCTTCTCTCTCGGTCTCTTCTTTCAGATGCCGGGGAAGCTTGTTGACTTGATGACTGCGATGACATCCTGCTTGTCGCACTTGTGATCGATTTCATTTACTAGTGGGTGAATTCAAAATCGCTCGGGTTGATCCCTTGAAGCCAGTCCTACATGAAGCCAGAGCAGTAGAACACCAACTTTTGCTTAGCGTTCTTGCTACCCAGAAATTTTTAACGCTACGCATTTGTTCTAAAACTCCGGAACTTCAACAATAATAACAACATCCTATGCTAAACAAGAATGGCACTATCTCGCACTACCAAACCAACCATCAGAGTTAACGAGTCTTACCACCGTCCGTCGCAATGCCTGGCTAGACACATCACATACGAAGCTACATCAGCAGAGAACACAGAAGACGGAAGAACGAAAAAGCACAAACATGGAACAACGAAAGCGTTTGTCGTGAACAGTGCGGTTCGGGGAATCATATAACCCAACCCCATCTTCAGGCATCACAAACCAACGTACATCCCGACATTCCAACAGACCGGACTCGAGAAAAAAGTTCACGGATCTAGTTGATGCATTTCAGCAAGGTGTGCAATAATGGAAAGGAAACCCCCGACTCAAACCGCTCACGAAATCAACCCAAACTCAAAATTTAGTGAACAAGCCATGCTCAACATCAACTCGGAAATGGTTCTTTCACATCGAACGCGAGCATAAACGAAGAACACTAAATCCCGATCTCGTTTGAATCGAGACAGGGCGAAACCGAGCAACAATCAGGGTGAAGAAGAACGAGAGCTCAGCCGCCGAAAGTGGCCCTACCCAGCTCGGCGACGGCGAATAGAGGGCGAACTTGAGATATATTGGACTTAGTCCGGTCGCCTCGCACGCCTCCGAGCCGGGATCCCCGGGGAATCGACCTACCACCCCCAAAAAAAAACAAACCAAAACCTACCGCGGCTGTGGCTCAGGAGAGGGAAAACGTCCGACGAGGGCCTCGTCGACGAAGGCTCGGGCGCGGTGGTTATCGGAGGAACACTCTAGCTCTCGGCCCCTTTTCACTTGGTCACTCTGTCGCTCTCCGAAACTAACTCTCTCTCTCTCTCTCTCTCTACCTCCAGCTCCTTCAGCTCTCTCGAGCTCACCCTCCCTTTCAAAAACTCCACCACCTCTTTTTACCTCCCCTCTCCCTCTCTCGTCTCTCTCCATATGCAGGCTCCATTGTCTTCCCTTGTGAGTGGACGTACGAAGGCAACAAGACAGAAAAACCGTGAGAGAGCCCGACCTTCATGGAGTGGACGCACCTCTCTCTCTCCACTTTTGTGATAAAGCTTCTTTTGTCCTTTCTTATCTTTTGCTTCGCTTCTTCTGTGAAAGTGTTGACGGAGAGTTGAACACTCCACACTAGGCTATACAACGCACCATTAGGATAATGACACGTGGCCGATAGGGCCCACCGGTCAGATTTTGCAGCCCCCATTACTCCACTTTCATATCTTCTCTCTCCTTTGTTACTCTCCTTCTTCTTTCACTGTTTTCTTCCGTTTCTTTTTGCGTTTCGAGACCATGGACGACGCTTGCGCTTGAATTGCGGTGTCACCAGCCAACCATTGACGACCGCTCACGAGCACGCCGACGCTCATCCATGGCCGTTGTCGGCGTCGTTCGGGCATGCTATTGATCCCCTTGGGTATCCATCTTTCCCATCCACCATGGACGACGCTCATCCATGTCCATGGTCGTCGTTGGCATCGAGCAACGCCGGACGGGACGGCTCGATCTGGAAGTTTGGCCAGATCTGGAGCCATGGCCGCTCGTCGCTCGCGGCCACAATGCAGAGATTATGGCCCCAAAAATAAAAGAAGGAACAAAAATGAAGCTTTGCTTCTGCATTGTGGGTCCATGACGGCGGTGGTGTGCTTCTGGTATGTGTACCAGAAGAAGAAGAAGACGGTGAAAAGTGGGTCAGACGGAGAGGTTAACGGCGGGGAGATGATGTGCAGGGAGAAAAGTAACGGAGAAGAGAGAGAGGCAGATGGAAGGTTTATAGCGGGACCTACCTTGTCACGTGGTATTTATTGGATGGAGTGTTGTATTATCTAACATGGCATATTCAACTCACCTAATATTTTCTCGAGATCGAGCGAGAGAGAAGAAATCCCTTAGTATCAGCCTTGGGAAGAACACTCATTTTGTCTTTTACTTTTCGTTTTTCTTTTTTACTTTTTATAATAATTTTTTAAAATAAAATAAAAAAATATGTCCTATTAAATTTTATTAATGCAAATGCGCATATAATTTATATATCATGTAATTTAATAAAAATATTCTTATTTAGAGATTAAAAATTAATTTCTAATTTTCGTACAATTAAACTTTAAATGGATAGGTAAAAATTAGATATTAACACCCCACAAATAAATAAATAAATATATATATATATATATACACACACAATACGTGAGCCCCTTCTTCTTCTGTATGAACAAAAAAAGTCTTTCTGTGGCAATAAATTCAGCATGCTCAAGAGTCCAACATGCAGGATAAATTGAATTTTGAGAATGCAACAAAGTCGCGCGTAATTGATCCTTCTTTACGCTTGTGGAAATCTTTCGACCCACATTTCTCGTACGTGGTCAAGTTCACACATTCTCATCAATTAGGTTTGTTCAAGAGGCTCAAATTTGAGTTCACACATTTTCATCATACACTCGAATGTTTCCCGTACTTAAATTAAATCCGAATCCAAAATGTTTCCCTTATTTTGTCTTGTAGTGCAAAACTTTTTAGGGTCAAACTTGGAGTCATATATGCAACCATGATAATTACGAAGAACCGCCACCCCCTTCTTCTGTATGAACAACAGAAGTCTTTCTGCGTCGATAAATTCAGCATGCCAAAGAATCTAGCATGCAGGATAAATTGGACTTGGAGACGGCAAGAAAGTCACGCGTAATTAAATTCTTCTTCACTTCCGACCAAAAGAAAATTTCTTCTTCAAGCTTGTTGAAATCTCGGCCAACAATTCTAGTAGGCCAATTTTTTACTCGCATGTGGTCGAGTTCACACATTCTTATAAGTCGGGTTTCGTTAAAGAGACTTAAACTCGAGACATATTTGAAAAAACGGCCTTATTAAGCAAAGTGATATTGTGCTACTAGGACTCTTTCGCCCTTTCTTCAGTTGGCTTGAAGTAAGCAAGTGATATCTCTTCGTGCAATTCATCCATATGCAAATCCGTCTTCTGATGTATACGACAGATTGTCCGCGACTATAATAAAAAAATCTCATGCACCCTGCTTAAAGCTCATAATCTGTAACGGGGAGGCTATTCTTGGCATGCTTTATCTTTGAGCTGCCTTGAAAAAAATAGCAATTTACTTTAGAAAGAGATCATGGGGTGTGTTTGACAACAAACTGTGCGACTGATGTTCACTTTAGACGACCATCCTCCGGTTATTGATCATAGAACGGCCAGTTTATTCTTTTTCTTTTTCGATTTTGATATCTATTAATGAGATATTTCTCTTTTCGTTGTAACTGAAGGTTCAGGTACCTCACCTTAATACAGAATAAATAAATTGGAATAAAGTTTGATCCTGTATAATCTCATATCCGATATCTATTCCTTGCATGAGCTACTTCCATGTCCATTTATGTGGACCTTCATCCTCCAAAGAGGTCTCGAACGGAATGAAGAAATTCCCCATCTAATGAGCCTGATGGATCCTTGTGAAATGATCTTTAATCTCTGATATGTCACAGAAACTCGAGTCAGGTTACTGGAAGGACAGCGCTGATGAACAATGGGAGTATAGATAACTTCTCTCAAATCACTTAGACCAGCAATTTCATTTGGCAATGTCCTCAGGCTTGGACACCATTTGATTTTCAAGTACATCAACAGCTCTAGCTTACCAGTCGAGCGATCAATTTTGGCCAATCCTTCACACTCTTTTAAGAATTAAATCTCTCCAGGGCCAAGCATGTTGAGAAGTCGGACGTTCTACTTAATAATCTCGAACATGTGAGAATTAAGGACTTTTAGCATACTTGCCTTCTGCAACGTGAAGGAAAATTGACATGGAAGAACAATGATGGAATCTTATTATGCAGTGAGAGAGCTAACATGTATGATAAGTAAATTATGACATGTAAGTTCATACCATGATATGAGTCCATCCTCCCCATTCTTCTGTGATGGCATGTTCGAGAGCTCGAGCAAAACTAGGCCCCTCAACATAAAATTACTCGCCAGAAATTTTGATGGGCAATGATACTAAGAAAGCCATTTTAATCTGGGCAAAGTATCAGAATAGTCTCCAGTGAAGTTCCCTCCATCCAATTCGAAAAACCTTATGTTTGACACGCCAGCGAAATCTTCACGGGTAAAGTTCTTCGATCTCTGTAGTACCAGTGCTGCCACATCTTTTGTTCCCTGTCAGTATAAATATAGTAACAAGTGAACTCAAGGATCGGTGCACGTTGATTTCATCTCATGAGAAAAAAAGACTGTCATTGCACGGAAGGGGTCATTCGATTGTAAAAAGAAACTTCTAACGCTACGTATAGGAACGACAAGGAATGTTTTCTTTGGAGTATGTTGTCCCTGGAAATAGCTTACCTCTTTTGCCTGTACTACATTGAGGGCCATCTCAGAATTCCATAATCCACTAGATTGTCCAGGACTAAGGAGGCTCTCTTGCCGAACAATTTCCCTTCCAAGGACTAAGTTTTCTCATGCATCCAAATTCTTTCACAGTTGACTATCTTCAGCAAAGACTTATCAACAAGATCATGAATAACTACTTCAGGAATAAAACCGCAAGCTTGCCAAAAGTAAACAGCGTCAGCCATCGTTTTGTTAACAAAGAAATAGGCAATGTCAAGAAAAATTTGTTTCGCGTCATGCTCTAGCGCTTCATGACTTATCATTAACTTTGCTTGGACTTTCTCATGAGGCAATCCTTTCAACTTCATCAATGTCCCTTTCCACTCCTCTTTGCTTTGGGATGAAGCATTGAACCTATCACCTCAAGAGCCGAGGGCAGTCCCCCAGCGGCGGCAACAACTTCTCTTGAAAGATCATGGTAATCATGTGCAGGCGAATCTGTGTTAAAAGTATGCTTGCAGAAATGTTGAAGAGCATGGTCGAAAGAAAGCACCCTCATTTCATTGAAGTAAATCTGTTGAGGCTGCATCATACATCATACATCATACTAAATTGCTGTACTCCTCGCATGTGGATTGCAGAAAAAACACTTATGTCCCTAGTTGTAATGATACTACTTCTTCAACCGCACCAGTCAAGCTTTCTTGCTAACTGCATAAGTTGATTTCCATCATCCACGTCATCGAGAACAATTAGGGTGCTTCTGTTAGGAAATATTTTTTTGATCATATGAATCCCATCATCAATATCGAAGTTTTCTGGGAATGTGCAATTGAAAATGTCAGATAATAGCTTTTTTTTGCAATTTTGCAATGCCATCACATTGAGATGATGATTCTCTGATGCTCGAAAGAAAGCTGCAATGCCCATAAAATTGACGAGAGAGTTGGTTGAAGACTTCCTTGGCAAGTGCCATCTTTACGAGACTACCGATGCCATGGATTGCCACAAAGCGCACATTAGCTTGGCCACCGCCCAATAGGATTTTTTTATGTCCTCTAATCGATCCGAAACCCCAACCAAATAATCCGGCAAAACTCTCTTTTTGATTGTCGACTTTCAGGAAACCTCTTGAATAATCTGTTTAAAAACTGCCATGGCTGCCATTTCATATATAATTTGTCACGAGGGAAAAAATAACAGCCAGAACTTGAAGCACAGTTGACTAGCTTGCACTTACAAGAAATACCGTCTTGTCATAAGTAGACTGACGATGGATAATCAATATAGGGATAATGACATAAGAAGTACCTAAATTTTTACATGTTTTACAATCGAATATCTCAACTTTTTTTTTATTTCAAACAAGTACTTCGCCTTTTAAAATTTGGCTCACTATGAGGCATCTATCAAATTTGAGGACGAAAAGCGTTGATGTGAACTCTCATGTTGTTCAATAGCCATCATCTCTCCTCGTATACACGATGTGGCCATTTGCTATGATGACAAATTAGCAAAAACATATTGGACGGCTAAGATTGTCCAAGTCAGCACTCTCTATCCCTCCTCATCGCCTCACATTTAAGGAAAATGAAGATGCCATAATTTTTGTTGAGGAAGCAAGCCCATGTCAACAATTGTGCTTAACTCTTGCTAAATAAGCAAGCCATCGCGGCAAAATTTGCATGACATGACAATTCATTAAATGGACGCGTCACATTAGTCAAATTTGAAAAGTTGATGTACTTGATTAAACAAATAAAAAAGTTTAGATACTTTAATGTAAAATGGTTAGATACTTGTGGTTTCATTAGCCCTATAAATCATCTACCACGTTTATCACAAATAGATAGATATTTGTAAAATTGGGGATGGGAATTATTATGGCCATTGAATGGTATGTTCAATAGGCTCCTTGAGATATGTTCATCAAACCCCAACAAGTTTGAGTCCATATCAATCAACCAACCACTTTGTTGTGAACTAAACCATGCAAAGAAAGTAATAAACCAGAGCAAGCAATCGATCAAACCAAAACAATAAATTAAAAAAGAATATCAGTTACGTGATTCTCGTGATTCGGCCAAACAAGCCTACATCTACGAGGAGACAGATGAATTCTGCCACTAGAAATCAAGAAGAGACAAACAAGTGCAATGGTTTATTACCCTGGAGGAGTTATAACACAAACCTAACCTCACAATCTGTAGACTTAACCAAGAGCTATCAACAAAGAATCCGGGACTTCTCGTATCACCACCAATTTCCGTGATTCTTAAGAATGTAACGAGATTATAGTGAAAGAAAGAAATTCTTGACCACATACCATTCACCTTTCGGGTGCCATCCCTTGATTAGACCCGTCAAATGGGTGGTCTGGTCAAATCGAAATTGGTCGAACCCAAATAGATCCACTTGATCATTGTCACGCAATGCAAATCTAGTAACTCATACCCAACCTGACTTATATTACGAAAATACTTCCAAATTTAATATAATCTAGGAAAACTCATTCCCAAACTGAGGTGAGAACACAGAATGAGTAAGCATAAGATCAAGTGAGAGTGAGAGAGAGTGAAGAGAAAGTCATAAAGGTGAGTTAGGTTTGAGTAAGTTGTAAATCCAATTAATATTCATATTATTTTGACTTTTACCATTCTAAATCCATTTATGACTTATTTATTGAATATAATTTATCTACATAATAACTCAGTCCATCAAATATGAGTTAATAAATAGGTCTATGACCTATTTTAACAGGTCTACTCTTAATTGTAGCAACGGTTCTCAAAACCTCCTCTCATGCCTTCGCTACACGGTGGCCATACGGTTCCTCATGCTTCCTTAGGGCTTTGCCATACAACTGAGTCTCAAGCTTAACATCCAAAGGCTCAACATCATAGAAGATGGGGAGTATCTCTTTCCCACGAGGTCCTCCCTTGGATTTGTAACTGCACTATACCTTGAATGTCAGCTCATGGAGGCACCACCTACTTAAAGCATAGCTTTTGGAATGGATCGCTTTGCAAACTTTGGAACATTTTGTAGCTCACAAAAGCTCCACAATTTTCACGTTGAGACGTAATTCTTCATCGTCCCTAAAGATGCACATTCCTATATCACTCACGAACTTTTCGAGGCAATCCACAAATCCATGGGTGTATCATGTCCTCGGAAGCTCAAGAACACAGTTATAGTCAGCCACGTTGCACCATCACTACTTGTCGCTGCCCTGAGTTGGCCTCTTTGTCCATTGAAGCTTCTTGTGCAAAGCTAAATCTCGCATTAACTTATATTTCATTGTTTCCCAGGAGATTATATAAGCCACTTGTAAAAGTAGCGCAATCCTCAATAGCTTTATTACAAAATATTTCTACGCTCATTTTATGAGACTAAGCTAATTGCATTTCAATAAATAAAATGTTTACACCAAGTCTATGTACGTGTTCCATAAAAGATTATTGTTGGTTGATTTGTTCTGTTAATCGTGTTAAAGTGTCTCATATTACTTATTTACGAAATTTATATACATTATATAAAATATATATAGGTGATATTGATGCAGTTCGCTAGAACGTTCAACTAGAAATTTCTAGGAACTGCACGATTTGGTGCTTCCTTTATCATCTTTAGTCGTTTCTGCGTAGTTCGCTAACAATGTCCCAGAAATTATGTAAGAAGTTCTTGTCACGTTGACGTACGACCACGTACAGCCCTGCACCAACTTTTGAAATGGTTATACAATCAGAATTTACCTCCCTCGCTCTCTTTTAGGACCAAGATATCTTGTCGGTCCTAATTTAAAATATTCTGTCGGATCAATATCGACCTTGAGGGGTTGATTGGTGCTCCCTTCATGATGACGTGAAGGGACGGCTCACCCAATATTTTCTCTTCGTCATCTTCATTCATTTCAGTGTAGGTTCAAGTCTGGACAGAGGCATAAACAGCACTCGGAACGAGCCGCGACTTGCACCTAGTCCTCGTTGATGTTTCGCAGCATTTCACACGGTGGATAAGGGTTGCAATCAAATCAATATCATCCAAAAGGGACAAGTTATTAGGACAACCAAAACATTTTGACGAGAAAATGATGAATCGAAACCAAACACAGAGAGTTCTAATTCGGATTAAATTGTGCAACAAGTCATTCCATGCCCTCAATTTAGGTTGCAAATGCATTTTAGGGGTAAGTTCTCGGACTAAATCACGACAAACTGCTCATACAAATGAATTCGGTCAAAGAGCGACCAGCTTTGTCAAGCAACTTCAAGAACTCCGACTAGCGACACACGCGGCAATGAAAGCTCGCTGGTTCGCTCTCTATTTTTAGCTCTTTGTTTTTCTCAGATTCCCTAAACCAGGGACAGATTGAGAAGAAGAAACTTCAGGTTACACCTGACAACTTGCCAAACAGTGTTTGATTCTGTTCTTTTGTTCCCAGAATCAATTTGGAAACAGAAATATGTTTATTTAATTTTTTGATTCTGGGCACAATTTTGTCAAAAATTGTTCTCAGAATCAGTTTTCAAGAATAAAAAAAAAGTAACTTCTTGATTCTGGAAACAATTTTGAGAATCAATTTTTTTTCTTCTTCCTTTTTCTTGGTTTTTAATGTAGCTTCTAATATCCGGCCTGAGGACCGTCCTCGCCGGATTTGACGAGAATAAAATATTATTAATAAAAAATATTTTACCGACCGTGGCTGGCGACCAGGCCATGGCCAAAAAAATATAAAAAATATATTTTTAATAAAAAAAATATTTTACTTGCCATGGCCATTGACCAAGTCATGGCAAAAAAAGAAAAAAAAATATTTTTAATAAAAAAATTTTTTACCGGCCATGGCCAGCGACCAGGCCATGGAAAAAAAAATAAAAATGTATATTTTCAATAAAAAAATATTTTATAGGCCATGGCCGGCAATCAGGCCATGGCAAAAAAAAATATAAAAAATATTTTACCAGCCATGACAAAAAATATATTTTAATAAAAAATAATATTAATAAAAAAAATATTTTACTGGCTATGGCCAGCGACCAGGCCATGGCCCAAAAAAATAAAAATGTATAATTTTTAATAAAAATATTTTAATTAAAAATATTATAAATAAAAAAAATATTTTACCGGCCATTGCCGGCAACTAGGCCATGGCTAAAAAAAATAAAAATATATATTTTTAATAAAAATATTATTAATAAAAGAATATTTTACCGGTCATGGCCGGCGAGCAAGTCATGGCCAAGAAGAAGGAAAAGAAAAAAAAGAAAGAAATATTAAAATATTTAAAAATGTTATTAATAAAAAGAAATTTTTGAGCGTTACTAAACGCATTTATGTTCTTTTTCTATTCTAGGGATGAAATTTTGGACCGTTAACAAACGCCTTAAAATGCTCAGAATCAATTTCGGGTGCAGAATAAAAAAGAATCATTTCTAAGCAGAATCAGTTCTCGAACACAGAATCGTTGTCATGCGCAGCTTCAAACTCTTTTGTTTTCTGTTTTTCTCTCTCTCTCTCTTCCCCCCTGTCCGCTATTTTTCTTCTCCTTTTCCACTTGCCTTTTTCATGTCCTCTTCCGCTTACTATCCCACGTGAGCCCGTACCTAATCTCTGACTTCTTTCACATGCACCCCATTCCCCTTATCTTTTGCTTTTCCGCCGAATCCTTTGCTCTCCCTCTATTTTTCCTTTTTTTTTTCTCTTTTTATTATGCAAATGGCCCATAAATTTTATCTAAATGTGTAACGTAATTTATAAATTTTTAATTTATTCAATATTAAGAATTAACTATATTTTTATGAATTTTTAATAAATTTTTATCTAAATATTGGATATCTTCATATAGTTTAAGAATTAAATTAAACATGTACCAAAAGTTCAGAAATCACATTGAATAAATAAAAATTTCAATAACCATATATAATATTAGGCAAAAATTCAAGGATAATATTAAATAAATTAAAAATTTAAAGATCACGTTGCACATTTTACCAAAGTTCAAAGGTTATTTGTATCATTTTCTCCAAAAAAAAAGAATTACACACGTAGACAAAAAAGGTACAGACACACGGGTTTCATTTGCTTTTGGGGAATTTCTTGGACCTAAGAAAAACGGAGAAGGAATTGAACCCAAAGAAAGATCTTTTTACCCAGAGTACAAATTGCACTCAATGAGCAAAGAAAATACTGGGGCAAGTGGCCGACAAGAGGATTCACAGTCGTTTTCCGTCGGCCGGCCTGTAACCATGAGAGTTTGAATGAGGGAGGGAGAAGGGGGGAGTTTTGGTGCAGCTCGAAAATTTGGCCGGATCATAAAACATTCTGCGATCACCTCTGCGGCTTCATTTATTTCGCAAATCATAAATAATTTAAAGAATATTTATTTTAAAATAATTACTTATATCGCTTATATAAAAATAAATAAAAAATATTTTCATTTCCCATTAAAATATTTTAACATAAATTATTGTCGATAACAAAACGTTTTTCATTGACTAATTATATCAAGTGATACAAGTAATCATTTTTAGAAAAATATTTTACAAACCATTTATTTTCCAACGAAACAAATGCACCCTAAATCACTATTTGTCGTGGGCTTGCTGTCCTCGAACATGAATCTTTCTAAATTGTAAATAGGGAAGACTGCTAAAAAAACTGGACATGTAGAAGTCTGTTGTCCAAATATTGTTGTCCATGGTTTAGATATTGATGAATTCGATCCTCGATTTTTGTGAAATGTGGGGAGATTTTTTGGCGAAAAATTTAGGTGTCAACTAGACTACATGCTAAGCAAACCTTCTATTATGCAAAATTAGCAGGATACTAGAGACATGTCAAGCCAACAAATTCCCGATATGTAGTTTTGCAAAAAATATATATACGAGTTCAATGAAAAGGATCGTTTGGTGCAGTTTTGATCAAGCAATACTTTTGCCAAAAATCCGCCTAAATTGGCCTGCTTTTTTTTTGTTGGCCGATTTTAGGATAGGCAGTAGTCTGTATGGACCAAATACTTGTTAACATATAATTTCCAAAAGCAAATCAGGGACGTTGATCCTCTACCTCAGAGGGTGCTCCTCTGGGTATCTCAGCGTTTCCTACATGTTCGTGCACATCGCATTTAAATGCATCTACAGTTGAGAATTAATTGAGGCGCCAATGAGTTCGCGTTGCAGGAATAGAGGTTCTTTATTCCTAACTCAAGTTTAGTGTTTGGTTTTCCTTATTCAAAATAACTGATTGGATTCGGTATTTGTAACCTCTATTTGAGTTTATTTTGGATTTGAAGACAAAAAAAGATTAATGCAATTTACGACTATTGCCTTTATACGGACGGTCATTTTTGCACTTGAAAGGAGGTTTTGTTTTGCCATCCTTACTGTTCCTGCACAATTAACTCAGCTGGACAAGTATCATCTGCTTCTAATCAATTTGTTGACAGCCCTATCTTAGGAAAGCGATAGTGCGCTGCGAGAACTCTTTAATGCTTTTTTTTTTCATTTACTTGAAGGAAGCAAGTGATATCTCTTCTTGCAATTCATCCATCTGGAGTTTCGTCTTTTAATGCATGCCACTGACGGATAATGTATAGAACAGACGTGCCACGTGGCAACGATACGTAGAGAAATAAGCCAATTAGAAATGAGGCAATTCAAAATGCAAACTCAAAATTGGCTGGAGTGCATATCAGGTGATCACTTCAACCCTGTAATTGACCCAAAAAAATGCTTTCTCCTAGTGATGATGGCAATCTACAGATTGGCCTATTAAGACGTTGGAACAAAGTTCTTGGACCTAAGTAAATCAACTAAAAGTTTGATTATGATAAAACACATAAGGCAAATATTATGATATCACTATGGCACTTTCTACCAATTGAGTATTTTGTGCCGTTTTAATAACATTTGTCGGGCATTTTGCACACTAATCAGTGGTGTGGTCACGAGTGCTGTAACTGATTGAGTGATCTTGTGAAACACCTGATATATGTAGTAAATAATGCAATGCACATTACATATTTATAACAAGATGCAACACATGGATAAAATCCAAATAAACAATTGTCTCAAAAAATTATATGACACGCACTACTTGTAAATAGTACAAGACCTCACTGGACTATTACAATTTAACCGTTTTAGCTGCCTCTTTTCCCTAGGCACACATGAGCCAACTCTCTCTCTTTTCTATCAATTGGTGAAACTGAGGCGTAATCTCCAGTTTCATCAATGATCAGTTTCATCAATGATGCTATTTACATAGCATTAGTCTTAGACACTGCTCCAAAAAATGGCAGGTAGAGAGAGAAAGCGCGTGCATTGATTACAGATGAAGAAGAATATTTCATTCCGTTCAAGGGACGCTCCACACCACTTTTCCAAGACGGAAATTTGGATAACACGGAAAGGATGGAAAGGTAGTTTCCCGTGTTTGCATTAAATGCATAGTTCTTGAAAATTCGCACCAAACAAGTCTCAAAGAGATCTTTTACATCTTCAAGTACAAGCAACGACGCGTTCGGATCTGTCAATTCAGCTTTTGGCTCCTATCTTAGCTGGACCACGAAGTAAGCAGGAAATTCCATGGACGTGTGCAGAAGCGATTGATCTTTGCACTCATGTCGCTCTCGGTGAGCATGATCATATGGAGAAGAGAAAATTATATAAGTAGTCTCAAAACTTTGGCTCAATCTGCAATGGGAGCATTGAATTAGTGTAATGTAGTCCATGAATTTTTAATTTGTTCAACATAATTGCTGAACTTTTGGTACATGTTCAATTTAGATTGCAAATGCATTTAGGGGTAAGTTCTCGGACCAAATCACGACAGACTGCTCATACAAATGAATTCGATCAAAGAGCGGCCGGCTTTGTCGAGCAACTTCAAGAACTCCGACTAGCGACACACGCCGCAATGAAAGCTCACCGGTTACTCACTCTGCCGCTCTATATTTTTAGCTTTCTGTTTTCTCTCGGATTCCCTGAACCTGGGATAGATCGAGAAGAAGAAAATTCAAACTCTTTTGTTTTCTGTTTTTCTTTCTCTCCCTCTCTCTTCCCCCGTCCTCTGTTTTCTCTCCCTTGGTTCCCCTTTCTCCTCCTTTTCCACTTGCCTTTTTCATGTCCTCTTCCGCTTACCGCCCCACGCGAGCCCGTACCTGATCTCTGACTTCTTTCGCATGCACCCCATTCCCCTTATCTTTTGCTGTTCCGCCGAATCCTCTGCTCTCCCTGTTTTTCCTTTTTTTCTCTTTTTATTACGCAAATGACCCATAAATTTTATCTAAATGTGTAACAAAATTCATAAATTTTTGATTTACTTAATATGATTATATGAAAATATCCAATGTTAAGGACTAAAGATATTTTTATGAATTTTTAATAAATTTTTATCTAAATATTGAATATTAAATATTTTCATATAGTTTAATAACTAAATTGGATATGTGCCAAAAGTTCAGAGATCACATTGAACAAATGAAAAGTTTAATGATTATATTTAATATTGAGCAAAAGTTCAGTGATCCTATTGAATAAATTAAAAATTTAAAAATCACATTGCACGTTTTATCAAAGTTTAAATGTTAATCATTTTCTCCAAAAAATGAATTACACACGTAGACTAAAAAAGGTACAGACACACGGGATTCATTTGCTTTTGGGGAATTTCTCGGACCTAAGAAAAACGGAGAAGGAACTGAACCCAAAGAAAGATCTTTTTGCCCCGAGTACAAATTGCAATCACAAGCAAAAGAAAAATACTAAGGCAAGGGGGGAAGAATAGCATTGGTGTCAAAACTTGTATACGGAGGCCACTTTGGTGCCAAAACTTTCATTTGAATCACTTAAGTGTCAAAAGTTTACGCCGTCGATTACTTAAGTGCCAAATTGGAGAAAAAACGATTACTTAAGTGCCAACGGCGAGAAATTCTGACCAAATTTAATATGTGGCTTTTATATTTAAATTTCAATGACACATGACATTTTCATGTGTATAATTCAATTTTTAAAATATTTTTTTCTGATTTTTTTCTTTCTTTTCTTTTTTCATTTCTGTCTTCTTCTTCTACCATGGCCGGTGGTCAAAGGCCAGCCACCGACCATGGCCGGCCTCCCCGGGCGTCGCCTTCCTTCGGGCGAGGTAGCCGTGGCCTCGGCGAGGGCCGGCCTCGCCGGGGCTCGCCTCGCCAGATTCGGCGAGGCCGGCCCTCGCCGAGGCCACGGCGGCCTCGCCCGGAGGAAGGCGACGCCCGGCGAGGCCGGCCATGGCCGGTGGCCGGTGGCCGGACGCCGGCCATCGGAAATAAGAAGAAAGAAAAGAAAAAAAAAAGAAAAGAAAGGAAAAAAGAAAGAAAAGGAAAACAAAATGCCACATCAGCCTCCGGAGAGCCACATCAGCCTCTGGCGAGCCACATCATATTGAGAAATTAATAAAAAAATGCCATGTCGGATTTCCGGCGAAGTGGCACTTAAGTGATCGTTTTTCACAACTTTTAGCACTTAAGTGATCCGATTGAAAGTTTTGGCATCAAAGTGGCCTCCGTACATAAGTTTTGACATCAATACTGTTCTTTCCCCCTGAGGCAAGTGGCCGACAAGAGGATTCACAGTCGTTTTCCATGGCAAAAATATTTGTCCAACACGCTCTATCCTATCGTACGACAACCTAATAGAGGGGAAAAAAGTGGCTTAAGGAAAACGGAGAAGAAGACATTATTACATGCACTCAGGTGGTCGTTGGACGAAATGAGGCCCGTTGGATCGAATGAAGTCTCATTCAACGGATGGGAGCTGCCTCAATCAGTCAACAGTTCTTGTTTTGGGAAAAAAAAACACGTCAGTCGACCGTCTCTTTTATAAATTGCCAACGGGCGCGCAGTAACTGGAGAGTTGCAATTTCGAGCAAGCAAAAAAGTTCGATATCGCTTCGGTAGCCGTAGTTCGCAAGAATGGGAAGTCCCGGAGGAATTCCTCGCTCCCCCACTGGTGAATCCTCATCATCGAGCAAGGACTATGAGGTGTTCTTAAGCTTCAGAGGGCCTGACACTCGCTTAACCATCACCGACTCTCTCTATGCGACCATGATCCGGGCCGGGATACGCATCTTTAAAGACGATGAAGAGCTCCGTGTTGGGGAAGAGATCGGAGGCGAGCTTGAGAGAGCAATCTCCAATTCAAAAATTTACATACCGATCTTCTCTAAAGGCTACGCTTCTAGTAAATGGTGCCTTCGCGAGCTCACGTTAATGGTGGAGCGTAGGAAGAGAGACAAGAAAGTGATCTTGCCCATCTTCTATGAGGTGGATGCATCCGATCTAAAGCTCAGAACTGGATCGTACGGTCAGGCCCTATGCAAGCATGAGAGACAGTCTGGTGAAAATGTGGCCAAGCAGTGGGAGGGGGCCCTAAGAGCGGTCGCCGGAATAAAGGGATGGAACTTAAAAGATCACGGGTAACTAATAACAATTTCTGCACTTTCAATTCCGAATTTAGATCATTGTTTCTTAATCATGAAAACTCAATATGTAGATCAAACCCCCACTCTCTCTCTCTCTCACTCTAAAAAATATTCTGAAGGCAAATAGAAGTTGAAATGATATGCAAGTTACCATATTCGTCTAAATTGTTTTGAACTCTTAACTGATCCATTGACTGCACTTTCGCATGCAGTTTGTCACATCTCATGCCGTTCTTCCTTGTGGTAATTCCTATTATAGTTGAATTTTAGAGTGATCATTTAGGGATCAACCTTACCCACGAATCATTCAAAAAGGTTTATCCCAATCGATTTGGGACCGGGGGGTCACAAACTCTGCACTTTAACTATTGACGTCATTGTCAGTGTTGGCCCTGCCCAAGGATACTCTTCCTATTTAATGTGCGATTTGGCCCATTTTCATCTTTTGCCATACTAGAAGCCTGGGACGAATCAAAATAATTGGTCTAGTTCGCCCACTTGGCCATGGAGCTAGTTTTGATGGCCACGTCGCATTTTAGAACTTCGCTGATTTGAGCATCTAAAAATTCTTCAGAACTGCCCCCACATCAAATTCCAACCATTATTCTCTGTAACTGAGATCAATCTTCTGGACTTGGGTAGGACCGAATATTAAATAAACTGATAATCCACGCTTGGTTTTAACAATTAGACTTTTTGGTTTTACATATTTATGCTTCTGCACGACATATTGTGTTTGTGGTTTCTCAAACTAAGACGGTTGCATTATGTATATGGCAGCCAAGATAAACTTATAGCACTTGTTATGGAAGAAGTTTTCGATAAGCTGAGGTTTACGCAGAGAAATTGGTGTGACAGCTTGGTGGGAATTCACGATCGGATGGAAGCCGTTATGGAGTTGTTAGGCCTAGGCACTTCCGGCGTACGTTTTGTTGTGATTCATGGTATGGGCGGTATTGGGAAAACAACTCTTGCTAAGGCTATCTTCAAGCATATTTCTTCCCAATTTCAATGTTCCAGTTTTCTTTCAGATATCCGTGCAGACAATATTTTAAATTTGCAAAAAAAATTATTATATGACACTGTTGATTTTCGAAATGGTAGAATTATTGATGTTGATCGGGGGATGGACATGATTAAACTTATGCTCAGAGATAAGAAAGTCATCATTGTTCTTGATGATATGAACAAGGGGGACCAGCTCACGAAACTAGCTGGTAAGTCTAGTTGGTTTGGGTCTGGAAGCAGAATTATTATCACAACTAGGAACACTTATTTCTTAGCTCCCGAAACCGACACCCTAGTTGACAATATCATCTCACTGGGTCACCGAGATTTCTTTTTTTATGAAATGAAGGAAATGCAGTTTGATCATGCTCTTCAACTTTTCAGCAACAACTCCTTTGAAAGAGACTCACCTCCACATGGTTATAGCGGTATTTCGAGTGAAATTGTCAAAATTACCGGAGGACTACCTTTGGCTCTAGAAGTTATAGGTTCATTACTTCATGCGAAAAGCAAGATAACATGGAAAGACACATTGAATAAGTTGAAGAAAGTGCCCAATCAGGATGTCCAGAAAAAGTTGTTGATAAGTTATGAAGAATTAGAGTATGAGCAAAGGCAAATATTTCTTGACATCGCATGTCACTGCATTGGTGAAGAAAGAATCCTTGCATATTACATGTGGAAAGCTTGTGAGTTTTTTCCGAAAACTGGATTCAGTGTCCTCATTCATTTATCTTTGATAAAAGTCATCGATGATGAGAGACTATGGATGCACGACCAACTCAGAGATCTTGGAAGAGAGATTGTTCGGCAAGAATGCCTTCAAGTTCCTGGAAAGCGCAGCAGGTTGTGGTGTCCGATGGTCGCCTTAGATGTGGTTCAGAATAACCTGGTATGTCTTGGTAAAGAAGTTAATTGCTTATAGAAAAATTGAACATGCAATTATGTGTATTTAGAGTTCATTTTCACCCAAATGTTCGCTCATTTTTGTACACAGGACATTGATGATTCTGCATAATATGAGAGAAATGAACAACATTCCAAGAAAAAACTAATTTTTACCTGTACAAGTCCCATGTAAGTGGGAGAGATAAAAATTCATGGAATTTGCCCTTTTCTGTATACGATAATACCTATGTGCCTCTTTTTTACTGGTTCACTTATGTTTACAATCGGTTGAATCAAGATATATGCTTCCTATTCTGATATTTAGTACTTACTCTAAATTGTTCGCTCATGTTGCTATTTGTTGCTTTGGAATTATCAGGGAACGGACAACATTGTAGCCCTCAGACTTGCCGACGGGCATAATTTTACGAGTGACGAATTTTCAAGACTTCCCAGTTTAAGGTTCCTTGAATTGGATGGGGGAAACTTTGTCGGAGACTTCAAAAATCTTCTCTCTAATCTAACATGGCTCTCTTGGCGTCATTGCCCTTCAAACCTGCAAGCCAGTAGTTTATGTCTAAGGAAATTGGCGGTTCTCAAGCTATTAGAGAGCGATATTACTGAAGACTGGAATGGATGGGGACCCTGCATGGTACAATTTCATATAAACATTTCGTTTTTCTTTGTCTGTGCGCACATTTGTCACATTATGTTGACCCTCACCTGTGCCAATGTTTTCTTTTTTTCAATAATTGGTTGTTTCACAGGTGAATGATAACCTAAAAGTTATATATGTGACAAGCTGCAATTATTTCAAAAGGACACCTGACTTCTCCAAGTGCATGAATTTGAAAAAATTGGTTCTCAAATATTGTGGAGGATTGGAAGAAATCAATAGCTCTATCAATCAGCTAGGCCGCCTAAAGTACTTGGAAATCGGTATGGAAGGTCTTGCGTCGTTCAAATCTTTTACCTCCTACTCGCGTAAGTATTCGAGGGTTCCTCTATTATTAGACTCAATTGGTGATCTGAAATCCTTGTCGGTGCTAAAGGTGGAAAATCAGAGTGATGTTATAGAACTTCCGCACTCCATAGGAAACCTATTGGGTTTAGAGCATCTGTCTCTACATGATTGTACCCTGCTTGAAAAGCTTCCGAGTTACATCGGAGAGTTGAGATCGCTCCTCTTTCTTGATTTATCTTGCACTCGTATAAGTGGATTACCAGATTCCATTGGAAGACTAGAATCGCTACTCAGATTGGATCTATCTCGAACTCTTATTGCGGAATTACCCGATTCCATTGGCAATCTTAGACGGTTGAAGTTCATGTGTTTAGATAAGACGAAGATAATAGAGCTACCGAAGAACATATGGGCTCTGGAGAATCTTGAGGAGTTGAATGCCAGAGGTTGTCGAAATCTCGAGGGTGAAATTCCAAGTGAAATTGCGGGGCTATCCCGATTGACAATTCTGAACTTGTCCCAGAGCAAGGTTAGTAGATTGCCAGTGACAATTAATCGGCTCTCTAGTCTCGAAGAACTTGTTTTATCGGATTGTAACGGGCTTCAGTTGCTGCCAGATTGCCCCACAAGTTTAAAAATGCTAGAGTTGTCCTCTTCATCGTTGCAGGCAGTACCCAACCTCTCGAACCTCACTAGCTTACGTCATCTGGACATAAGTGATTGCACTTTTGACTTTAAGTTATTAAAAGATACACGAGGACAGGTTCCAAATCCGAATCTAGAGTGGCTTGGAAGGCTAAATGAGCTGCAGACGTTGAGACTGATTCTTTCCGATTTCAACTTGCCACCAACTGACTTGAGCTCCCTTTCTCAGCTCCGGTCACTTGAAATAACTTGTCCGGACCCGCGGTCTCTGACACGGCTTCCGTCCAGTTTAGAATTCTTGACATTAGAAGACGTCGAGACCCCGATAGAATGGCCACTGTTCTCCAACTTGGGCAATTTGTCTGAATTAAAGCTCTTCGGTTGTCAGTTAAGAGAGATTGAGTTTGACATTGAGCTTGGACAGCTAGAGAATCTCCGGTGTTTGCAAGTGCGCAAGTGCGAGTCTCTTGTGAGACTATCCAATCTATCGAGCTTAAAGGAGCTCCGAGTGCTGAGTGTGGAGTACTGCCCGCAACTAACTGAGATCGAATCCCAACCATTGTCAACTGGAGATTGCAGTTCCACGGAGAGGCCCATTCCCGATACACCGATGCTGGAGAAGCTCGAGTCTTTGAGAGTCTACTATTGCGCATCAGTGCGAAAGTTGCCTGCTATACCAAATGCATGTCCTGTCGACGTCATCCCACCAAAATACGTAAGAAGGTCTGAAAGTGGGCCCGTCTTCATAGAAGATCTCGCTAATTCCACAGAAGATTGGGACATGGAGATTTTGTCTGAAGGCGAACTCCGGCGACCGTGGTTTTATTGGGCGAGATTCGCTAAGTTCTTTGAAGAATTGTTTAGCCAAGGAGATCTCAGCCCACTGAGGACCCCTCGTGAAAAAGAAGGCCCAAGACATCTTAGCCCACTTAGCTTAGCCCATCTTCTTGGTTCCTTCTGGAGCTGGTTCATAGGAAAAATAAAGAGCAGAAAAGGGAAGGAGTAAGTCGGCAAAGGAAAGAGAAAACGGAAAAGGAGGGGAGGTGAGTCGGCGCTTTTGGTGCGATTCGGAGGCCTCGACAAGCTAGATTAACTTTAATTCATCTAATCAAATCAAGAGATTTGCTCAGTTAAGCCGTGATTTTGGATCAGTTCGGGTGTTAGTTTGCTAGGTTGATTCTAGAGATCGTTGATCCGTGAAATGATGCTGTTTTGAGACCTTAGGTCGTCTTGGAATCGTCAGGTTTTACGGATTTCCATTTGAGAGAGATTGATTTTTCGGAGTTCTCGAAAACTAATTTAGAGTAACTGCAACCAGCAGTGTTTCGTCCAGGATTTCATCAGTGATCGGCCAATTTTTGGTCCTAAGGAGTTTTAAATCTTTTAGTACTTTGAATGGGCTCTCTTTTGACTGTATTCTACTTGAAACGGAGTTCGGTAGATATATTTGAGCCCCCGTAGTTCGCAGCATAAGACAAGGTTGCTGCTCTGTTTGCTGTAGCAAGTTTGATGCTTGTGTGGCCTTTTTCCGCTAAGAACTACGGTAGAGCAGTTTATGAATGTCTTCGTGGTGGACTTTGTCGACTCATAGTGGACGTTTTGATCCCAAAAATTAGCGCCGCCTGGTAGAATCTTAGTTGAGGTTAGTGATATGTAACTTTGACATTTGGTTAATGTTTTCTTTGATGGAAGTTTGAAGCTTTTCGGGCAGTATAGCTTTTAATTTGGCTTTTGGCTAGCGAGAAGTGGTGCTTATCTCTTCTAAGATTTGTAAATACACTGCTTGAAAATCATAGTAATTAGATATGCTATAAGTTATGAATGAGACATTGCACGTTTTGATATTTTTTTATAAATAATGGTGTTTAGAACATCTTTGTTGCATAAAGCTGGATCGGACATTTACTACCCATTTGTTTTTCTTGAAATAGCATAGTAAAATATCTCTTGAAATGGTTTGAGAGTTGATTATTTATGAAATGGTTTGAGATATTTTTCATGAGTGTGTTCTTCTTGCAGACAGAATTGAGAAGGGTTGTATCAATTTGTAAATCCGGTTTATTAAATGAATCCTAAAATGGTTTTGTTGTTGAGAGGATTATGTTGACGGTTTTATCCTCTTGTCGCTATGATCTGAAACCATTTAAGGGTTGTGAGTATGCATTCATGTTCTCAGGATGTCCTGTATGGCCAAAGCCACCGGCTGACATTATTGGAGACCTATGCCAAGGAGGGAATCTTGGTAAGCCCTCTCATGGGGCGTTAAACGTGGCTATAGTTTGATCTGAAGTAATAGAGTGATCAATTGACTGGACCACTGATGTTTGCTTCGATATTGTTGATCGAATGAGTGTTTCTATTATGTGTAAAAGGTTGCTGAAGTGATGTAACTAATATTTAGACTTTTACATATATTACATACTGGAATTGGTTGTGTTTCCGTTATTGTTTAAAAATGTGCATAGTTGATGCTCGATTTGTTGAGAAAAGATATGTACTATTTATTGAGCGGTGGTTTGCTTACACCATTCATCTCAATTCTTTTTCAGCTGCCAACAAATAGGAGGAGAGCAATATCAGTGGAGGAATCTTAGGAGTTTGGATTTTGGGTATAAGTTGAGATAATTATAGAACTTTAGTTCTGTAACCAGCTTATTATTCTTATGAGATATTAGTGGATATATATTTTGATAACAGGTTAATGTTGGTTACGCTTATGAGACTGCATCCTTTGGATAGAAGGATAACCGTGCCATTTTCCTTATGTATGTAGAGTTGGGGTGCGATGGTTTTATCAAATTGTCGTTTTAAGCTTTGTTCAGATAAATCAAGCTGTACGAGTAGTCATAGTTCGGACTATGATACCGCATATGGTGCAAGTCAAAAGGTTGTGTGAGAGAATAATATTGCTTTGGCTCAGTGTTATTTGCTTCAGCTTTTGCTCTTCCCCTATATGCTCTAATTTTTACATTCAATTTTCTGTTACTGTATTTTGAACACCCAAAACTAATAAGTAAGTGAAAACTTGGAAGGCAATTCATCTAACGGTTTTAATTTTTTTGTTCTTAAGTTTTTTGGGAATATCTATGATATGGAGTGCAACTCAAAATGTCCATACTTTTAGGAATTCAAATTGGGGCATAGCCTTAATGGTCGAAAGCAAAAATGTTTTATGCTTATATAAGATTCACTTAGCTATCGAAGTAGATTTGCTACTGAAAAGAGGAGGAAATGAAAATGATATTCATAGTGATTTTTCTTTCTCATAGGAAAACTACCTCACCTAAGAAGTATGACACGTAATTTCAGCCAATTCATTTCCAGAAGTAACCTGCAACACAATCCAATACTTATATGCTCACTTTAGGATAGCCATTGTGCATCGGGTTCAATGTGCTTTCGTCAAATTTAGGCATTGACAGCTCCATAGGTTTGATGTGCTTCAATAATAAGCACAGAACAAACATTGATAGCGTGTACCCTAACCCACTCTCTGTGCTTTTCATTTTGCTTGCCGCTTCTTTTTATTCCTGTCATGAATATCTCATATACAATCTTACATTTGTATGTATTTATTCTGAAAAGATCGGGAAGTACTGCTAGGTTTAATCACGTAGGTCCACTTTCATTGACCCTTCACGCCCACGCTGCGCATAAATTGTAAGACAACTGAGGTATTGGTTGCTTCGATCCATGTCCTAGTTGCTAAAGTATAAACATTGTGCCTAGTTTGTTGAAAAATCTGAACTACTGTTCCTGCAAATTTAACTCTGCTGGACAAGTATCATTTGCTTCTAATCAATTCGTCAACGGACCTATTTCAGGAAAGTGATATTGCGCTGCGAGGACTCTTTAATGCTTTTTTCCATCGACTTCGAGGAAGCAAGTGTCAAATCTTCTTGCAACTCATCTATTTGCACTCACCGGGGTAAGTTTACAGAAGAGTTCAGGCTGTTTGTAAAAAGTTCGAAACACCTTAATGTTTTGCGGTACTTGATACAAAGAGGTATCAGCAGATTGAGATCGGCAAACTTCTGTAATTACTGAGACCGTTCTGTTCCGAAATTCTTTTCAAGTTTTCGGAACTTCAACGGTGTATGTGCTTTACCATCAAGATACTTCTCATGGCTTTGAATTTCGACGATAAATGGTAACTCCATGTCGTGTAGTATCTTAGTTTAGCGCAGTACCTGGAGCGAACTACTTTCCAAGTATAAAAATGACTGGGTTACCGGTAGTCATCTTCAATGACCCGATCATCGGTGTCGACTCGGACTCGAAAGTTGCCTTGGTTGTCAAGTTCGATACAATTTCCTCAAAGATCTCGCTTTGAAGGTCCGGATGGAGCTCCCAAATGCACCAATTGTGGACATACAGCTCTTGCGATCGCACACCACCGGCCATGGATTGGGGTCAATGTTGGCCTAATTCAAAAAAAAAAAGCACCAACTCTACCATGAGTGACGATTCTAGCCTCAATTATTTTTTGTCTAATAAAAAATCACCAACTTTCACTTAAATCTCAAATCTATCCCAAACAATTTAAAAATTTTACATCACGGGGGCCAAATTTGGGACTCGAGTAAAAGTTGGTACTTTTTATTGAGACAAAAAAATTTGGGACAAAATTATCACTCAAGGTAAAGTTGGTATTTGTTTTTTGGAATTAGCTTGCCTACGTCTAGTGCGCTCGAGATCCAAGTTGGTGAAGTAGTACCTCTTTGATACACCATTTGTCACGCCCCGACCCTTGAGTGCGCTAACATCCCACCAAGGTCGTTATAAATGCGACGTCCCAGGATGCATTGCTGACTCAATCGAATTACTAATGATTAAACGCATGCGGAAGCGAACTAAAAACTCCCAATCACAACAACATGGATAGTCAGGAAAACACACCCCAATTTAAACAACATCATCAGCAATACGTCGGGTTAATATATTACAAGTCCGCCACGCAGACCTTCCCAATTACAACCAGAACAGGTAGAGGTTAACCTAGCTCCTCTATCTACGAGGATAACCTCAAAAGGTGTTCTCCCTCAAAAAGCCAGTTCCTAAGGAACGGTACGTGTACTCATATCGGATGACCTGAAAAGTGGTTAACAACAACGGATAAGATAAATCTCAGCGAGTTCACAACCTAAGCCTTGACTATGAGGTCAACTCATCTCGGATATACCTAACCCATGCAACGATACATTGATGGCAGACAACTCAATATAGAACATACAGATACTTCACAACACAATCACAGGCAGCCTTACTTTGCCTTGGCACATGCACACGCCCTATACGTTATAATTCACCGTATGCCATGATAATGCAATAAGCATATAATGCAATCAGAATATGCATCAACCTTCTTAAGCACAATGCATTCACACGTGTCCTGATTATAAAGTGAAACCGCTTCGGCCCGTCCTATACTGTGCTTAGCAATTTCATCCCATAATTAAGCGCAATGCCACCACATTCTTTCACGCGTATTCCAATTACTATAGCCACACTAGAGGCTATGGCACAACTCGCGATATTCACCTCAGGTTGGCAATCTTCCAGTATATTCGAGCATCGTCCCACCCCATCGGGCACGACATCGTCTTATTCGACCACAATGACGGCATATCCCATAAATGGGTTCATTCCGAATCCGATTCGTTAATGACTACATCTCCCCTGCTACCAGCGACGGCTTTCAATTACCGAATTGGAGACACCCGTTAGGGCCACGGCCAAACCCTAGGTTGGCGGTCATTCCGTATACGATTTTTCGATATAACCGGGCACAAAAGGAACCTTTAGGTGATCATGCACACATAGCAACACTGAGGTTCCATCATTATAATTTTCAATAGCCGATGCAAACATAATCCATACTAATACGTTGAAATATCCAACTTCCACATATAAAAATGTACTAAAATATTCACACGTGATTATGCACATATCAATAAATTCCCAAACTTGGCATACATCTATATTCAAGTATCCACAACATATTTCTCACATAAAACTTAACAAATAAACCCGACACCTCAGGGTCTATTAATTAAATACCCGTAATTCTATATTTCACCATAACCAAACAATTCAATTTGGCATACAAACCAATATATAAGGCAAATTCTAGCTTAGGCATCACAATTTAAGCCTAAAATAAACACAATTTATTTTCGGAATTTCCACAAAAATATTAATAAAATAATAACATTTTTAATTCCGAAAATTAATAAAATATTATTATCTAATTCCCAAAAATTAATATAATATTCCAACAGCTTAACAACTAATTCTTAATTAACACTAAACATAATTAACTTAAATTAATCCGCTCTAATCAAGTTTAACTTACTAAGTAAGGGATTAGGGCAATAACTCACCTGTCAGCGAATCCGACGACACAAGCGCGACGGCAGTGGCGAGGGCTACGCGTTGCACGGTCCAAAAACGACACGGAACGACGACAGTGGCTGGGTCTCGGCTGGACAGCAGCTTTGGGGCGGCTGTTTTGCCTCGGCGAGGCTCGGTTAACAGCGGAAATGGCTTGGATGAACGGCGTTCGGCGCCGGGGCGGTCACGGCAAGCTGCTGGCTGTTCTGTGGTGGTGCATGGCAGCAAGAACAGCAGCCCAAAGGCTGTTCTGCTGGTTTGGGCGTGAGGGATGAAGAAGGGGAGAATGTGGCCGGTTGGTGAGGAGAGAGAAATGGACGTGAATGAGGGGGGAGGAGAGAGAGAGAGAGAGAGAGTGGCCGGTTGGGGGGAGGAAGAGAGAGAAATGGGAGATATTTTCCCTCATTAAAGCATGTCTCAAAGTCTTCTTTCATTATCCAAAAATGCACAAAAGTCCTCTCTCTTAAATGCTTTTGTTTCTCTGTCTTAAATGCAAGAAGGGTAATTTGGTAATTTCACAATGTATAAAAATACTTATATGCGTATACGAGCTAGAATTTCATATGGGCTCGTATAATCAAATTTGGGCTCAAATGGATTATGAATGGGCTTGAAAATACTAATGGGCTCAAACTTGGGCTTGAAATTGGGTTCAATGGGCTAAATTGGGCCACTTGGGTTTGCCTTGGGCCCATGTGGCCGAATCACATTGGGCTTGAGGCCATATATGCCCTTATCCGGCCCACTTCCTCATGGGCTCAAATTCTCGGCCTGTTAAATCCTTTTTTGAGAATTTCGAGCAAACCGATAAACGAGCAAATCAATGAGGCAGTGTCCAATAATTTAGTTTTGAAATCCTCGAAGATTCAACATCCAAATTCGGATTCTAATTCGTGGTAAAAATCAATCAATTGCGACTTTAGTATATCTCAAACTAATGGGTGGCTTTTAGGAGTTACGCGTATTTGACCCATGGTTGATTCGGTATCAAATCATGTTTAAGTTTTCTCGAACTATGGATGATCTCGATTGTCATGTGATTGCGAGGGATCAATCGCTAGTTTCGAAGTACACGATCATCAGTCAATGGGTTTAGGATCGTTCTCAATACATACAACGGTCAAGCGGAATCACCGGCGATTCGATTGTATGCTATTGGTGAATCGTTCTATAATCATCCCTTGATCGGTTTATAATGGCTCAAAATTGTCCCTCGTCAATCTTTATGGTCGAATTGTCAATTCCTGATCAAGTTCTTAGGTCGTGCGTACTTAATTCCTTAAGAGCCTTTTCCAATCAGTTAGTCTCTCATGAATGATCAATTCAGAGTGAGAATTACTAATAGTGCATCGATTAAAATCATCATTTCATTACATTCCGAATAGGGTCAAATTTGAGGATGTCACACCATTCGTCTGCTTGAGATCCGAGTTGGTGAATTAGTACCTCTTCGATACACCATTCGTCTAGGGAATCTGAGAGGATTAGCCTGATCGAGATCAATGGCAATTTCAAGGAAGCTAAACTGATAGACGATGATCTTGACCAAAAAGAAAAATAATAGATGACGATGGTAAGCACTCATATAAAGAAAATTTTATAACGAGCCATATGAAAGAATATTTTACGTAATTAATTTGACTTAATTTTAAGTTGAATCCTACTTACCTTCAATTTGGTTCAGCATTTACCTATATGATAATGTAGATGTATGGAGTATGGCACTAAAAAGGTTCATATAAATTTAATGAGAAATAAATAGCACCGGTTGAATCGTGTATAACTTTTTTTTATGCAATTTTATAAAAAAAATTAAGCGAGTGTTTTTTTATACTTAAATGTTGAAGTGACAGTCATGAGTAAAATAAGTTATTTGAAGAATTGTTTCCGCTAATTGCTATTAACATATAGACAAGATGTATTTATTTTTACTTTACATATTTTTTTAATCTAGATCTCGGGGCTCACGCCTTGGACTTTTATTAACTTCAAATTTTTTTTTAAATTTTCACTATACTCAAATATTTGATACTTAGGGCGCGTTTGGTAAGTTACCAAACAATAACAATTTCTATTTTTTTGTTTCCAAAATCAATTTTGAAATAGAAATTCGTTTGGTAAATTTTTTATTCCTGAGCACAAATTTGCCAAAATTTGTTCTTAGAATCAATTTTGGAATAGAATTAAGAAGTAAAAAAAAGTAGCTTCTTATTTCCATAATTAGTTTTGGAATAAAATCAAGAATCAAGAAATTTTTTCTTTTTCTTTTTCTTCTTTTCGGCAGCTGGCAACTGGCCACAGGCCAAGGCCGATGAGGGTGTCGCTGGAGAGGGCGAGGGTTGGACCCTCGTTGCCTGGGCGAGGGCCGCCCTCTCCCGATCTGGCATGGGCAAGGCTTGCCCAGGCGGCGAGGGTCCAGCCCTCGCCCTCGCCGCCGCCCTCACCAGATCTGGCGAACAAAAAGAATTAAAAAAAGATATATACTGGTGGCCATGGAATAAAAAAGAATTATTTCATAGTAGAATCGGTTTCCGGGAACAAAATGGTTGCCAAAAAGCCATTAGATTCACATACATTTTTTTTTGCAGAATATTTTAACATTCAAATGATATTCTTAATTTTGACTGAAAAAGTAAAAGATATATACTTTTTTGCTCTTATATAAGTCCGAAGGAACATACTTTCTTTTGATGGAAAATGGTCCTCAATTTTAATCTTATAAATTTAACGAACTCCTACTCTGTTTACATGAGGCTCGCGCTTTCTTCACTAATAACAGAGCGCGAGGCTCAGAAGCATTTGCCACCTCTCATTTTTGCCGCAAGAACTCTCTTAGCTCTTTGCTCTCTCTCTCTGTCACACCCCAAAACCTACCAAGATGGGGAATGACATGGCCGTCCTTTCGCCCAAAGGACGCAGCCTCAAACCACCCAAGAGTCCCAATGACATCGCCCTCGTTCTAATGGCTGCTAAACAAAGAACCTGAAAGGTTGGGAAAAGAGGGGGTGAGCAACCACAGCTCAGTAAGCAGTGCATATTTCTTCTAAGCAGATCGAGCAACCACTGTGCATACATAAACCATTACCCTAAACTCATAATCTCAAACCAACAATATCATATACATATCATATCAAATATGAGTTATTTATCCTTTTCACAAAACTCGATACAAACCATAAAATACTCATTTAAATCAATAATATCAAAGCAGAAACCAATGGTCCATTCCATTGGTCAATCTCATCGAAAAACACACGCCAATGGTCCATTCCATTGGCCAATCTCAAATCACACATCAATGGTCTATTCCATTGATAAATCTCATATAACATCACACGTCGATGGTCCATTCCATCGATCAATCTATTGCTCAATATCAAACTATGGTCACGACACAAAGCCTTGTGACAAGGCTACCAAGATTCCCCCCTTGGCAAGGTCTCCACCTACAAAGCCGGTGGCTCGGCCCAGAAGGATATCCTAAACCCGGTATGCATACTCTCAAAGCCCCTCATTGGGCTCACAGCCATATTGAGCATCAAACAATCATCATCCAATCCAGAATACATTTCACAAACCAAACAAATAACTTTCTCACAACATAGAACATCTGTCATTTCTCAAATCATTTCCAAACTCATTTCATAAACTAGTTCATAACACAATGTACAAATGTATCCTTTCATAATACATTTCTAAAAACGATTCTCAAATATCAAACTGGTAGTAATTGCCCGATCCAGAATTTTATGCAACAAATATGCTCCAGTAACTCATACAATACTAAAATTCTTATCATTTTCAAAACATGATTTTATAAACTCAAAGAAGAGATAGCACCACTTACCTGGAACGTCCCCAAAATCAAATAATGTGGCTAAACGCCCCGATAATCTCGTAATCCTATCAATTGAACGAGAATCGACATCAAAATCAAGTAAAATACTAAGATAATTACTAAACGGTCGCTTAAACGCTGACAAGACCACTCAAAGACGCCCACAAATTGCTTATCCAAAGCCATTATTCAAATCGTCCGCAACGCAGAACTTGAGCGCGAAACTTGATTGCGCCATAACTTTCTCCACCGAACTCCGATCCTAGCAAATTTATAGTCAAAAGAAAGCTCGTTCCGAGTATTACAAAAGCCCCAACTTGGCCGTCCCAAAATTGAGCCGAAAATCGACTAAAATCGGCCCAAAGACTACTGTTCGCGAACTGTTCACTGCGCGCACTCAACTTCAAAAATTCATATCCGGCAAATCGTAAGTCCAAATCAGGTTCCGTAAAATCCCACGGCTCCGCAAAACCGTAAACTACCAATTGTATAAAAATTCATAGCTTAACGACTCAAAAATCGGACTTCGCCGCTCAAATCACACATAATTCCGAAATTGAGTCCTAACTCGGAAAAATATTCCGATTGAACCAACGAGGGGCGCGAATACTTACCGGACGTTGCGATATGAAGTTGATCCGAGCTGGCGAGGCTCCGGTGACGTGAGCCCTTCCTCTTTCTTCTTCTTCCTTCTCTCTTCCTCTCTTTCTTTTCCTTTCTCCCTTTTCGGTTTTTGCCGAGGGAGCTCTCGGCTAAATAGGCTGAAGTTTCACTGTTCTGCTTTTTTTGACTTTTCAACTCCCTTTTTTTTTTTTCAAATATTACATTCTTCCCTCCTTAAGATAAATTTTGTCCTCGAAATTTGAACTTACCTCAACTATCAAACAAAAGTGGATATTTGTATCTTCCCTTCTCCTCAGAGTTCCAAATAGCCTCACTGTTCAATTTTTGCCATTGGATCTTAATATATGTTCTCAATAAACTCATTTGCTTCTTTAAACTTACCAGCACATTTCAAGGGTCAAATGTGCTTTCACTGCACCTCTGATCAGAATCAGTTTTTTTTTTCTATTTCAAATTCATCATCACCCCCAGAATTATTCGATCATATAAGTACCTCGTAGTTCATTCACATAAGCATCAGAAAATAGAAACTAGTTTGACCATGCTTGCAAAACCTTTAGGACTTGTGACGTGCAATATATCCAAAGCTTCATACCAGATTTCCTTTTCATGAAAGGAAAATCTTCCCAGCATGACTCAAAGAAAGAATTAGTCCTCAAAGACTTTGTATAGGTCATTCTTTTTCTTTTCTATCCACCATCGCATCATTAATTGTCAACTGATAGAATTTCTATCTTGACTATACTTCCAATGACCAGCATACAGATAATTACTCGGATGTGGGTATGACACTAGCCCATTAGCATGAACTGCTAACCTAGTTCCATGCCTTTGTCTTTAATTATAGTCAAGGGATGCATTATTTCCTCAAAATTTCAAATTCAAGCATATACTGAAGCCAAAGTGTTCCATGAGGCAATATCCCTTTGATCCATAAGTTCTAACAAAGCCCTTGTCTTTATCAATGCTTTCGCATTTACCATAGGCATTCAAAAAGGGATTCAGAAGACAACATTCGACCCAAAACCATACACTAGTGCACAACAATGCATAACCTCCAAATCTCCAATAAGCACCTACGATCCTATCACCAAGCTGCACTCCACTCCTGCGTAATGTATATCATTTAACATATTAAACAACGCATCCACATCATTTGCCTTCCCATAACATCCAATTATGGCAGTCGAAGGAATAGCGTTCCTCTCAAGCATTAACTTAAACACCTTGCCAGACTACACACTTGCCCCATAACTTCACGCAGAATATGATCAAGAAGAGGCAATATAAACATCCAAAGTGAATGTATGAACAATTAGGCACTAGGATCCCAAGCTTTACACTTTCTTATCAAAAGATGGTAAGACTAGCATACCAAAAGCTTTACCATCAAGATCAGTTTCTTCGTCTAGATAATCCAACTCTTATTTATTGCATAAAAACTTTCAAATACTTTTCACGTCCTTACTATCACCTCGAGAAGAAATAATTGATATCACTATTTCAAACTTTACCCATCACCAGTCACAATAACAACCTCATCGAATTCTTTCTTAATAATGATAAGCAATGTGTCATCAGTGCTTCACTTGTAAAACCATTAATAACATTCGTCATATTTTCAAGCTGTTCTACAGACATGGAAGCAAAATTTCTTTCTTTGTCAACAATCTTGTCACATTCTAAGAACAATTTCTAATGCACCTTTGTATACAGTCCTTGCGCTGCCAACTAGTCGAGCCACCAGTAGGGACATTTTCTCCCTTCCTAAACTGAAAGGCTCTACCTTTACGGTCTTATTCTTCTAGCAATGAGCTGCAAAATCACCACCCAAAAATAATACAAACTCCAAAAGTGTTGATTCCATTGGTGTTCCCAAAATTGACTGCGTACCATCTTTATCCTTGATAACTTCGGAACTTATATGTAGAATCATTATCTGCAAATGGATGGCCAAAACTTCTTTGCATGTTTCCTATTTCAAGATATCTTTACCCTTAACTCCTTTCATATCTGTAGCTTTACCAGTTAGCCATATTTTATCAACAACCATGTGGTTTGTATTAATGTTCTAGTCCTTTCAATGTGTATGCAACTAGCAAAACCCATTGTCTCGCAGGTTGAGAGGCATCCCACAAGTGCCATGTCATTCATTAGCTTCTTCATAAGACTTAATGTCACTACCCAAGGCAATTCTTCCGGTATAGTGACCGCCATTATAGTAACGGCAATATCAAAATAATCAACCAGTGACAAAGCATTTGTAGAAGACCAACTAGTGAATTCATGCTTTAATGTTTTTATCCACCAAGAATCGTACCGTCAGCACCATAAAGGTGACACCGCAAAACCCAAACCAATCTCACCAATAACTGTGGCAACCCCATTCAGCTTCACCTGTAGAGGTGTCTCATTATCTCTACCCTCATCCAATGTTTCCATCAACTTTCCCCACTCAGTCCTCACACCAACCATTATCACCAGCATGTTCTCAACCCATCTTGCACTTTAGTCTCATAAAGAAGAAGAGGCTTCTCCTTATAAATATTGACTGGCTCGCTCTCACTTGACAAGCGTGACTAGTCAATTAGAAGGATGTATCCCATTATAAAAGACCATCTACTGGGACTATGTTCCCAATGAATATATGAACAACATCCTCAAAAATCAGGTCGCAAATGGACACTTTTTCTCTTTTCCCATCATTTGTAACCTAAACAAATATTTCCTTTTCCTCCCAATCCAAATCCTTAAATTACAAGGACTGCTTATAGTCGTCAATTGTTGTTACCATGACCACTAGGAATACACTAAGTAATATTCCTAGTCCATCATACATTTCCTTTGGCCATCCCTCTGTACCTATCCCATTACCTATAGAAACCACTGCACTAACCATAAAAATAACGAGTGTTAGATCTTACACGTCTTCCCAGACAACGGTTAGAAATGATCTTGCAAGTTTCTCCTTGAATCTCTGTCTGATAGATATTGAAGATTTTAAGGATGGATTCTCTATTCAGATGTCCTCATCAAGAGAAACCAAAACTTTACCTGCGATCCCTTTAACTCTACCAAGAAGTTTCAAGCGCTTTATATCATGCTCCTGTACAATAGACACGAGTTCTTTTAGTTCAATACCAAAACCTATTTCCCTAATTTCATCAAAGAGCTTGCATTTTACCAGGCTGCCAGCATCAAGGAATGGTAAAGCTGCTTTCTTAATATAAAGTGCAACTCGTATCTTTTTGTTATACTAAAATTTCCTGTGTTCTCCAATAAACAACTTCTTCGTCGCTCTAACTGCTTGCCATGAAGAAAAACCTCAAATAATATATCCAAGTGCTAATAAGCAATACATATACTCAATAACTTAATATCCATCAAATTTCAACTGAGCAACCTTTTTAGGGCTTTCTCTATTCCCAACTTCGGGTGCCAATCCAAGTTTACCAGCTATCTTTGGTTCTAGTTCTCCTTCACTTGCTTTACAAGACTAGTCCAATATTTCTACTTCTATCATTGAACTCAGCACTTCTTGTCACAGTAACACCATCTTTTGTCACCTTCGATATTCCAAAACTTTACTTAATCACCACATTATGACCCTCCGAGCCATAGTGAATTTTATAGCATCCATAAGGTCTTCCATACTCTTAAGCATCATGACACACGCCTCGATCTCAAATTTGATATCTTTCGCAACATAGTTCTTCTCTAGCTTGCTCTACTCCCTAAGAGTCGGACTTAGATCATAATGACTCTTTATTTCCTTGTCAAAACTGCTCTTCGAGAACCTTAAGATACATTTCCGATATCAAAGATAACAACTCATTTGCCTTTCTTATCTCTTATAGGGCGAAGCATACTTCTCTGAATCAGAACCAACGGTCACCTAAACCTTAAAGGAAACACACACACCCTAACGCACAACCTCACAATGTCCCATAGACTCTATATCCCAAAAATCATATCCTAAACTCTGATACCAATAAATGTCACACCCCAAAACCTACCAAGATGGGGAATGACATGGCCGTCCTTTCGCCCAAAGGACGCAGCCTCAAACCACCCAAGAGTCCCAATGACATCGCCCTCGTTCTAATGGCTGCTAAACAAAGAACCTGAAAAGGTTGGGAAAAGAGGGGGGTGAGCAACCACAGCTCAGTAAGCAGTGCATATTTCTTCTAAGCAGATCGAGCAACCACTGTGCATACATAAACCATTACCCTAAACTCATAATCTCAAACCAACAATATCATATACATATCATATCAAATATGAGTTATTTATCCTTTTCACAAAACTCGATACAAACCATAAAATACTCATTTAAATCAATAATATCAAAGCAGAAACCAATGGTCCATTCCATTGGTCAATCTCATCGAAAAACACACGCCAATGGTCCATTCCATTGGCCAATCTCAAATCACACATCAATGGTCTATTCCATTGATAAATCTCATATAACATCACACGTCGATGGTCCATTCCATCGATCAATCTATTGCTCAATATCAAACTATGGTCACGACACAAAGCCTTGTGACAAGGCTACCAAGATTCCCCCCTTGGCAAGGTCTCCACCTACAAAGCCGGTGGCTCGGCCCAGAAGGATATCCTAAACCCGGTATGCATACCCTCAAAGCCCCTCATTGGGCTCACAGCCATATTGAGCATCAAACAATCATCATCCAATCCAGAATACATTTCACAAACCAAACAAATAACTTTCTCACAACATAGAACATCTGTCATTTCTCAAATCATTTCCAAACTCATTTCATAAACTAGTTCATAACACAATGTACAAATGTATCCTTTCATAATACATTTCTAAAAACGATTCTCAAATATCAAACTGGTAGTAATTGCCCGATCCAGAATTTTATGCAACAAATATGCTCCAGTAACTCATACAATACTAAAATTCTTATCATTTTCAAAACATGATTTTATAAACTCAAAGAAGAGATAGCACCACTTACCTGGAACGTCCCCAAAATCAAATAATGTGGCTAAACGCCCCGATAATCTCGTAATCCTATCAATTGAACGAGAATCGACATCAAAATCAAGTAAAATACTAAGATAATTACTAAACGGTCGCTTAAACGCTGACAAGACCACTCAAAGACGCCCACAAATTGCTTATCCAAAGCCATTATTCAAATCGTCCGCAACGCAGAACTTGAGCGCGAAACTTGATTGCGCCATAACTTTCTCCACCGAACTCCGATCCTAGCAAATTTATAGTCAAAAGAAAGCTCGTTCCGAGTATTACAAAAGCCCCACTTGGCCGTCCCAAAATTGAGCCGAAAATCGACTAAAATCGGCCCAAAGACTACTGTTCGCGAACTGTTCACTGCGCGCACTCAACTTCAAAAATTCATATCCGGCAAACCGTAAGTCCAAATCAGGTTCCGTAAAATCCCACGGCTCTGCAAAACCGTAAACTACCAATTGTATAAAAATTCATAGCTTAACGACTCAAAAATCGGACTTCGCCGCTCAAATCACACATAATTCCGAAATTGACTCCTAACTCGGAAAAATATTCCGATTGAACCAACGAGGGGCGCGAATACTTACCGGACGTTGCGATATGAAGTTGATCCGAGCTGGCGAGGCTCCGGTGACGTGAGCCCTTCCTCTTTCTTCTTCTTCCTTCTCTCTTCCTCTCTTTCTTTTCCTTTCTCCCTTTTCGGTTTTTGCCGAGGGAGCTCTCGGCTAAATAGGCTGAAGTTTCACTGTTCTGCTTTTTTTGACTTTTCAACTCCCTTTTTTTTTTATCAAATATTACACTCTCTCTCAAGAAGATGCAACTCCTGCAGTGCCCATCTTCTCCACTCTCTCCTTATGCTGCTCAAAAGTTCAACCAAACAGGGGTAACTTCTGCGCTCATTGATGCGATGATCATTGGACCGACACTGCCACTGCTCGTTTCAGCACCTGGGCCTTTCTGTTGTAGGACTGTGCTTCGTGGCGAATTCCCTCACAGCATCGGCAACCAGCTCTTATGTCCGGCAACAATGGCTTCGAAGCTCCAGATGGGTATCTCGCAAACTGCCCATTTCGAATTCCTCTGCAGCTAAGGCTACTTTAGTGGAAGGTACTTTCTGTATTTTTTCTTTCCTTGTTCTTTCCTTGGATAATTTGAATCCATTGATTACTAGGTGCCTGTTATATTTGGTAAATACCCAAATGGGATTCTTTTTCTTTTTCTTTTTTATGTTTGAGTTTTTATCTATCTGAGCTATGAGAACCCAGTAACTACTTTCGAGATAAAATAGAAATGTTGAGAATTTGACAGAGTGATCTTGTGGATTGAGTGGAAGTGATACAGTTAAGATTTTTTCTAGTACGCCAATAGCCTGATTTGATTAAATGTATCGTCGTAAGTGTCCATGTTCAGTTCTTCGTAACTAAAGGACCCCTGACTTCTCTAAGTGCTTGAATATGAAAAGATTGGTTATTGAAGATTGCATATTATTGGAAGAAATCAATAGCTCTATCGGTCAACTAGGGCACCTAAAGTACTTGGAAATCAGTAGGAAGGATCATCATGGGATCACTCAAGAGAGTGCCCCTGACAACGATTTTGTCGTTCATCTATTACCAGACTCGATTGGTGGTTTGAAATCCTTGTCAGTGCTGAAGATGGAAAATCAGGAAGATGTTGGAGAACTTTCGCACTCAATAGGGAAGCTACTGGGTTTGAAGCATCTGTCTGTACGTGGTTGTACTGAGCTTAGTAAGCTTCCAGATTCTATTGGGGAGTTGAGATCACTCCTCTATTTGGATTTATCTGAGTGCATTACCAGATTCCATTGGAAGACTAGAGTCGCTACTCAAAATGGATTTATCTCGAACAAATCTTGCAGAATTACCATATTCTATAGGCAACCTTAGACGGTTGAAGTTCATGTGTTTGAATTGGACTAAGATAAGAGACCTACCGAAGAGCATATGGACTCTGGAGAATCTTGAGGAATTGACTGCCAAAAGCTCTCAAAATTTCGAGGGGGAAATTCCAAGTGAAATCGCGAGACTATCCCAATTGAAGATTCTGAACTTGTCCCGGAGCAAGCTTAGTAGACTGCCAATGACAATAAATCAGCTCTCTAATCTCCAAGAACTTGTTTAATTGGATTGTGCCAAGCTTCGGTTGCTACCAGATCTCCCGACAAGTTTAACAAAGCTAGAGTTGTCCTCTTCATTGTTGAAGGAAGTACCCAACCTCTCGAAACTCACTAATCTACTTCATCTGGACATAAGTGATTGCAGTTTTGACTTTAAGTTTTTCAAAACAACACAAGCACGGGTTGCAAATCTGAACCTAGAATGGCTTGGTAGGCTACATGAATTGCAGATTTTGAGACTGGTTCTTTCCGGTTCCAACTTGCCTTCGACTAACTTGAGCTCCCTTACTCAGCTCCGGTCACTTGAAATAACTTGTTTCGACCCACGGTCTCTGACACAGCTTCCGTCCAGTTTAGAAGTCTCGAGCTTAGAAGATGTGAAGACCCCAATAGAATGGCCAATGTTCTCCAACCTGGGAAATTTGTGCGAATTAGAGCTCTCTGGCTGTCAGTTAAGAGAGATTGAGTTTGAACATGTGCTTGGACAGCTAGAGAATCTCCAGCGACTGCAAGTGCGCATGTGCAAGCGGCTGGTGAGGCTATCCAATCTATCAAGTTTAAAGGAGCTCGGAGTGCTGAGTGTGGAGTACTGCCCGCAACTTATTGAGATCGAATCCCAACGATCTTCAACGGGAGGTTGCAGTTCCACAGAAAGGCCCATTCCTGATACACTGAAGCTAGAGAGGCTCCGGTCTTTGAGAGTCTACTATTGTGAATCGGTGCGAAAGTTGCCTGCTATACCAAATGCGTGTGACGTCGAGGTTATCCCATGGCAATCCTTAACAAGATCTGAGACTGGGCCCACTTTTGTTGATGATCCGCTGACATTGAAGAAGATGAAGAATAAGAAGAAGAAGATATATGAAATATGAGCAATCGGCGTGGCCCGCCCAAGCACCAGAACCGTACGCCTGGAAGCCCCCAACCGCCGGCGCTAAAATCAACGAAACGGTAGGCCCCCCAAAATCGGAAAATCCTAGTTCATACGATAATTGATTCGCATCATTCGAATCCCTACGTAATTGAATCGAAAGAGGCGAGACTTGGGATTGATTTCTGGTTTGCAATTCAGGAAGCTGGAGGGAAGTTCCAGCTGTACTCCGAGATGACCGGAGTTCGCGCTCAACGTGAAGAGCCGATTGCGTGGAAACGCCCCGTTACCACAAGCGTAAACCCCTCACTGAACCTGCTAAGTGGTCAAAATTATTATTCTTTGGCATATTTGAATGTGTTGATTCTGGTTTTGTGTTCGAATTGGTGCTCCAAGTTGTGCAGTTACTGATTGGTGATTACTTGCGTGGTGTTGTAGAAATAAGTAATTCTAGGAGGGCCTCCAGAAATCACCGAAGTCCGAGACTCTGCCGCCGCCGAATCCGCCAGTGGCTGTGGCCAAGCTTGGCCAAGAGCTACTCCCAGAAGGTGGCATTTGGCCACTCCTTTGGCGTCTACTTCCCACACTCCTCCGCCCAAGTCCGACCCTGCCTGCCGGACATATGCAAGCAATCTGCTGGACTTGCACGAGCAAGGTGAGACGATTAATTCACAAAAGAGGGATCCACCGGGCTCTAACGCTCTTGAAAGACAGGAAAACTAATGAGCTCTCGGATGGTACAATTGGCGGAGCCACAAACAGGGTTGTCTTGGCCAAGCACACTAGAGACGATTCCGATGACTGCCAGACGTCATGGACCAGAGGCTGTGATGTGGCATTGGGGTCGAGATGGTAACAACTGGACGTGGTAGCTGTGAACGAGTAAACGCAAGGATTTGAGACACAAGTGAGTTGGGGTTAATTGAGATGAAATCATCAACTTCAAGCTTCTTCGAGATGAGAATTATTCTAGAGATCTTTGTTCAAATGCGAGAATTTTGTTTTAGCTTTATTGTGCTTTAATCAAATTTAGGCATTGACAGATCTAGAGATTGAATGTGCTTCAACAATAAGCACAGGACAGACATTGATTGCGTGTACCTATACACACTCAGTGAATTTCATTTTGCTTGCCACCTCTTTTGACCCCAAACTCTTATATTGCTTGGAAAGTTGTCTTCCTATCAGGAATACCTGATATTCAATCTTACAGCGTACACATTCATTCTAAAATGATAGAGCAGTATTGCTAAATACAGTCACGTAGGTCCGCTTCTATTAGCCCTTTACACCAACGCTGAGCATAAATTTTGAAACAACTGAGGGAGTGGTTGCTTCCATCAATCTCCTAGTTGCTAAAGTTTAAACCGCTATGCCTTGGATGTTGAGAAATCTGAACTACTATTCTTGCACATATAATTCTGCTCGACAATATTCATCAATGGCCCTAGTTTAGGAAAGCGACATTGCGCTGCAAGGACTCTTATGCGCTTTTTCTTCATTATCTCTTCCTGCAATTCATTTATTTGGAATTTCATCTTTTAATGTATATGGCAGATTGTCCACGATTTTATTTGAAAATCTTATGCACTCGGCTTAAAGTTACTCAGTTTGCCGACAGCTGATAGTTCCTTCGAAACTCTGTTGGGCAGGGATATAGCGAGGAAAACAGACTTAATCTGTTTCCAGTATAAATGCAACAAGATTCAATCCATAAAATGCAAATGCTTGTGGTATGGTAGGGATATAGCGAGGAAAACAGACTTTATCTGTTTCCAGTATAAAAGCAACAAGATTCAATCCATAAAATGCAAATGCTTGTGGTATGATCTTGGGGCACAAACTGGCATAAATGTACAGAAGAGTCGACCCTATGTAAAAAGCCAGAAACACCTTATTAGTGTTTCGCAATACTCGATACAGAGTAACAGGCATAAGCAGGTCGAGTTTAGCGAACTTCCGTAATTACTAAGGTCCATCTGTTCCAAAATTCTTTTCAAGTGTTGGGAACTTCAATGATGTGTTTGCTTTACCATCAAGATGGTCCTTATGGCTGTGAAATTTTTTGACGAAGAATGGTAGCTCTGTGTCATGCAGTATATTAGTTTTACTGCAATACCTGTCCAAACGGCTTTCCCACTCTAAAGAATGACCGGGTTACCTGTAGTCGTGTTCAATGACCTTATTATCAGGAAAGATCACTTCTTGGCATGTCTGAGTGATACTGTTGGGGAAACTGTAAATTTTTTTCAGTAAGTTTTAGCGACATCAGGTTGACATCCAACGGCCACATTCGGTGAAAGCATCATTCGAAGGTATGGCCTCTGAGTATTTTTGCGAGTCATCCTTGCTCGACCTCTTTGACATCTATGGTGGTCGTCAAATGATTTCATTTAGGTCATGATGAAACATCTCTGGAGAGCAACATGTCGCTCACTCTGCTTGTATCTAATCCATCTGATATTCATTTCCAAGCAGTTTGTGCTTCGGCAATTTTTAGATTGTAAGTCCTTGGAACTGCACTGCTCTTTCCTATGGAACAACTGCTACATGAATGTTGCGATTCTACGGCATCGCAAAACGGGGCGATGCAATCTTTGTGGAAGATTGACATTCTTGCAAGGTGTGCGAGCAACTATCTACTGATTTGCAGCATCAATGTCAACTTGGACCCGAACGTTGCCTCAGTCATCAAGTCTGACACGATTTCCTCAACGATCTCGTTTGGAAGGTCCGGTGGAACTCCCAAATGCACCAAGTGCGCACATATGGTCTCGTAATCGCACACCGTCAGCCATGGAAGTTAGTGAATTAGTGGCCCCCTATTCGATACACCATTCGTCTTGTTAGTTTGCACAGAGCATAAGGAATCTAAGAGGATTAGCTAAGAGATGATGATGGTGAGGAGTCGGACATGGATACTTTGTAACGAGTCGTGGGAATGACTATATTACGTGAGTATTGTAACTTCATTTTCAATTGAATCCTCTTCACACCGTAATGTTGATTTCCTCATTTTTTGTCAATTCGGTTAGTATTTACCTACATGATTTTATAAACGCATAAAGTACGGCAATAACAAGGTATATATAAATTAAAACAATTAACCCTTTTATTTATACGCGGCTCGGGCTTTTTCTACTAATAACAGAAAGCGTAAGGATCACAAACATTTGCGCTCATTTAAGCAATGGTCATTTAATCGACACCGCCACTGCTTGATTCATCACCACCTGGGACTTTCTGGTGTAGGACTGTTTTCGTGGAAGGTAACTTCTTTTTTTCCTTTTTCCTTGTTCTTTTCATGAATAATTCGAATCAATTGATTATTAGGTGCCTGTTTTATTTGGGAAATACCCAAAGGGCACTCTTTTTTTTTATGTTCGGATATTTATCTATCCGAGGTATGTGAACCTTGTAACTCAGAACTATTTTCAAGAACATACAATGAACTGTTCAGAATTTGACAGAACGATCGTGTGGAGTGAGTGCAAGTGATATAGTTAAGGGTTCTTCTATTAAGCCAAATATCTCGAATTTTTTTTCAATTGAACGCATCATAGTAATTTTTTTTTTTACAGAGCTGTCCATGTTCAATTCTTCGTATCTCTCAGCAATTTCTTGTTTGGAGCTAATAATCTGGTACTTGTGCCATCATATCAATCTGCTTCAGCTAATACATATCATACTCCCAGCGAAGATGAACTACATGTTCTGCCATGAAGAAAATTTAGGAGGTTTATCTGGCAGGCCAAATAAAATGGACTTGCTCTGTCACACTGTGTTCTTGGAATTGCGAAGAAACTATACATGACCAGAAAAAATTTGAGCAACCTTGTGTTTGTGTGCGCGCTTGCGTGCATGAGTTGTATTATTGAGAAGCCCACCCAAACCCCAACAACTCTTGGCCACCCCTTGTCAACAAAGAATTTGAATGGCCCTGAGTGAGATACAGAAGGATATTAGATCGAAAAATCATAATGGATGAAGAGTCAAATATAATTTCCTATCCTGGATGTGCTGCCAAAAATTATTGGTTAGTTTGTTGCTAAGTTGTCACCGCTAGTTCTCCTCTGATTGTTTCTCTTTTTATTACAATAGTTGTTCATCTCGCAAGCTTCAAGTCATTCTGTGTACCTAATCTGCTCTTGTAGTAGTAGAGAGTACTTCGGCAGTTTTGGCACAGACGGTGGAAAGTGATGTGCTTAAAGCCTTGTCTCAAATTATTGATCACGACTTTTTCATGTGGTCTTGTTAAGGACCTCCTGATAGATGAAGCTCTTGGAGAGGTTATTAAAGAATCAATATGGGATTTTAGTCTTTGTACATCTATAAAGAATGACACCCTTACCCTACAATGCCTTGGCTTTGATTCTCAGGTTTCGTTCTGGTTAGAGCTAACAACACCTGAATGTCCAATCAAGGACATGGTAAACAACACGACCTATGTTGCTTGATCAATCACCAAATACATGGTCACTGCACTAGATGTTTTGTCTTGTCTAGTAATTTCTTTTAGAAACCATTGTCACCTCGTTTTGACATCCTTCCATAAACCTCTTTGTATATGTACAATTTCCAAGTATAGATGGAGCTAATCTAGGCACATTTTTTCTGCTTCATTATGGATTCGTAAGAGTATTTGCCTGATGTATCAGGTTTCTGAACCTTCAATAGTTTAACAGCATGAGTATTGCTTGAAAGTTTGAGCAGCAGTCGAATGAGGTGATGGCTAATCTTCCTAGGGTCAAGAATGTTAAAGTAAGCATGCCAGCAGAACCAGCAAAACCTGTTTTCACAGGTCAACTTCCTCCAGGGTTACGGATGAGCTCACACATTATAGCAGTTTCAAGTTGCAAGGTAGGTTACATAACCTTTTGTTGTACTCCATTTTCCAGGTTGTGACTATGCAGGAATTTCAGTGCATGACATTTGCCAACAAAATGTTTTCGGGTTGCTTTGAGAAGGTTGACTATGATATAAGGATGGCCTGCAGTTTCATTCCATTGTGGTGATTGCCCCGATTAGTGAATTTCACAACAGAAAAGATTATTCTTTGAGTAATTCCAATTGCAGTTTTACATGTCGTTTGGTTGCTGAAGCAGTCAGGTGTAGGATCTTTATTGGAGTGGATATATCTTATTAAAAAGTACAATTTTATAATTTCTTCTATCATGACTGCTGTCTATCAGAATTGTTCTGGGGGGCATGGAAGATCAACTGTAGCTGTAAATCTTGCATATACTCCGTGTTTCAAGACTCCAGGGCTATTGTCTAACTAAATATGTGAGATCATAAATTTCACGGTTCATCATGTGCTGCTGAAATTTTAGGCTTATCCCCCCTCTCACAATCAAACTAAAGGAATAACTTTCGGAAATTGCATATCTTTTCGATTCTTGGCTTTCGTCATCAAATGATTCATAGTCTCAATCTTCCTTTCCAGTGTCAACAGCCCCAGCTTATGACAGAGACATCAAAGTAATCAAAGTGAAGGTTCCGGGTTCAGACAAGGAGTTACTTTCTTCACCCTGCAATGGTGAGAAGGAGCGACCGATCAGCTCAAAGTGTGGCATAAGGACTTTACTTTGACCGAGAAACTCCTCTGTGTTTTTTTAGTTTTGCAAATGGAAAGTAGGATATGTAAGTTCTTATTGCAGCAATTCAATACGATCATGCATAACCTTGCGAAATAGATAGCTGTTCATGTTATGTGGGATCATGCTTTATACTGACTGCTATGACGCCTACATGAGTATGAAACAGGATTACTATTCTATGTCCGCGAAGCCGGCCTTGCATACAAAATCAAGAGAATCTCAGTTGGAGGGATTCCCAAAATGTAATAGAGTCCGTGAATTTTGATTCTTCACAAGGATATTTATCAAGAAAAAGCAATTCTACTTGGGCTTTCCATCTTATTCAAAGCTCTCGTCTAAGAATATTAGATTCAATCATCATTCTGAACGGGAGATTTATAATTGCCGAATCGTCTAGGCAGCTCACTAAACAGCTATATGCATTGTATATAATTAATGAAGACAATATTAATGTCTAGGATAGTATACCAATCTTAAAAGTACAGTAATTAATTTGGCCTTCAGGCCAATCTTAATCTGTAATTCTCGTATAAAGCTGTTTTGTAAGCTCTTATGAGGTCTTTTATATGGTCTAGTGAGTTGAAACACTCCGGATTCTGACATCCGCATTCAAAACAGGTCATTGGAACAAATTGCCTTTTGTCCCGGTTTCTTTTACATGATTTCCAGAGACGATAGAATCCTTCGTGTAAAGGTTTGAAAGATGTGGCAGGAATTTGAAGTAATGTCATGGAATATGTGGATCCGACTAAACAACTTAAGCAACTGCCAGTGTTTTTAAATTATTTCGGCTGCAAGATCATCTGCTCATAGGGTTTTTCATCTTCTTTCAAGAGTGGCGAACGTCTTTTAAAGCATTTCATGCAGGGTCGGATATAGATGAGAGCAGGTTATCGTGACGACAAAATGATTAACTCAGATGGAAAAAAAAAACATTAGTATGCTCAAAAGAAGTCTTGGTCTTTTTATATTAGTTCTTCAACCTAACCGCATGTGCGAATTGCAAGGTGTATTAACTTTACTCGACTCCCATCACCATCTCACCTTACTAAGAGCGTGGACTTGAGCAAAGACTTGGAATGCATTTGCTAATGTTTAACTTGCTAAACAGACGACGGGTCTTCTTCCAATTGGCTCAATATTCTCTAGAGCTTTTGTTTATCAGATCAACAAACAATGGTGAATCTACTGTTTTGTCTCCGCGTTCTCATGCTCGCTTCACACAAAACCTGCATCACTTGGGTTCATTTCATATTTTGCAGAAGTTTCCTTGACAAATAAAGAGAAGACAGAGACTTAGGGGGTCTCTCTTTTTCCTATTTATTCTGACTCCTCGTTTGGCATTATCTGCATTCTCCAAGTACATTAATCAACTACGTGCGGAACAGTATCAGACTAATATCTCTTGGTCCTTTATCAGCTCCACTAAATTGGTCACGTGATTTCAGTGTAAATACAAAATGCACCCATCATCTGATGCGTCCGCCAAGTTCAAAACGATAAAATGAGATTTCACTTCTAATTTCACTGACCATGCTATTCTTGGGAGATTTTTTTCGGCTGCTTTGCATAGTTTGAATCTTGCAGCAACTATTGTCACAACTAACGCGGGTACATAAACAATTCGAGCAAGAATTAAATTGTAGAAATTAAACCTAAACACATAGGATTTACATAGGTCGGCGGTGTGCCTACTCTACGGAGATATCGACGAGATGGTTCTACTACAATCGGCAAAGAGAAGATTACAATCGCTTAATCGCACTCACTCATTAGTTTTTTAACCCTAGAGAAAACCCCGGTCCACGAGAATCAACCGTAACAAAGGAGTTTTCTTTCACTCATTCTTAAAAGCTCTTTAGATTGCTCATAAGTGATTTGTTAATTATACATAAAAATAGGGGGCGCATCTGACCAAAATAGGCTCAGACACTCGGGCACTATGTTGGAAAACACTTCGGCTTTGGAGGTTTGCCGGTTGTCCGGCAACCCAGCCACTCCTTGGCCGAGTGCTCGCCTAGTTGCCTGGTTTGTCCAGGCGCTAGGGGGGCCAGCTTCTCGCATCCTCCAATCGTTTGTCTCTGTTTCGAGCCCCTACAAACACTTTGAATGTCCAACAACAGCAAACTAGTGTCAATTCCAATTCAAATAAATTTAATTTCAAGCCATAATCAACAAATCTTTACCTTGCCTCATTAGTCGTCATATCGATGAAGTGGTAATGAGCTTTATAACTGATTGGATGGTCATGTCAAAAAGTGTAGTAAATGATGCAATGCACATTACACATTTATACGAAGATGCTGCACATCGATATAATTGAAATAAACTATATCTCTCTTAATTGGGCGAAGCTGAATCTCCAAATTTATCGACGAACAACAATGCATTTTGAATGATTGACTCTTTTTTTTTTCGATGAACAACAAAGCATTTTGAATGATTGACTTCAACCTTTTTTTCCCAAGACCCGCTTATTAACAGCATAGGAGAGATTTGATCCCAATTTTTTCAATTACTATCAGGATTGATCGGTCGGTCCGAATGGCGATTGTCTTGAGAAGTCAATTGGGCTGGACTTAGTGGAATATATATGAAAATCAAGAGTCAGATCGTCGTCACATTCCCAACATGAACTAACTCTTATTGACCCGCGCTCTGATATTCCATACCCGAAAATCTGTTTTTCCATGGCAAAAGTATTGTCCAGCGCACTTTATTCCACGGTACGACAACCTAATAAAGGTTAAAAGAGAAGTGGCTTTAGAAAAAGTAAGAGGGCATTATCACATGGACTCAGGTCGTCGTTCTGCTTTTTATTTCAGTCCCTGCCGGGCTCCATCATTGCGTATAGAAGAATGCCTTTCATGCTCTGATGCTCCACTAAGAATCGATGCTTTTTTCGGGGAATTAGGCTCGAGTTCTAATACATTCGAAGACTTCCACAAATCAACTCAGGTAGGTTCCGAGAAAACACCGCGAAAAAACGATGGCCCTCTGGAAAAGGAGTCGTGATGAACCACCAGTGAAGAACGGTTGTCCGAGGTGCGTGATTTCGTGGAAGCGTGCAGAAGTGATCTTTCTTTGCATCTCCTGTCGCTCCCGGTGAGCCTGAATCAGTCAACAGTAGTGTTGGGATCCAAAAAGGCCAGTCGACCCGTGTCTCTTATAAATTGCCAACCGGCGCGAGGTAACTGGAAATTTGCAATTCCGAACAAGCAAAGAACTTTGATATCCCTTCCGTAGCCAAAGATCCGCAGGAATGGAACGTCCCGGAGGAAAGTCTCTCCCCCTCAGTGGTGAATCATCATCAACGTCAATGAGGGACTACGAGGTGTTCTTGAGCTTCAGAGGGCCCGACACTCGCTTAACCATCACGGACTCTCTCTACGCGACCATGATCCGGGCCGGGATACACGTTTTTAAAGACGACGAAGAGCTCCGTGTTGGGGAAGAGATCGGAGGCGAGCTTCTAAGAGCAATCTCCAATTCGAAAATCTACGTACCGATCTTCTCTAAAGACTACGCTTCCAGCAAATGGTGCCTCCGTGAGCTAGCGTACATGATAGAGCAAAGGAAGAGAGAGGAGAAAGCAATCTTGCCCATCTTCTACGAGGTGGATGCATCCGATGTTAAGCTCAAAACTGGATCCTACGGTAAGGCCCTACAAAAGCATGAGAGAGAGTGTGGTGAAGATGTTGCGAAGCAGTGGAAGGAGGCCCTAAGAGAGGTCGCTGGAATCAAGGGATGGAACTTGAAAGATCACGGGTAATTAATGACGACTTCTGCACTTTCTTTTCTAAAATTAGATCGCAGTTTCATAACCATGAAAACTCAATATATAGATCAACCTCTCTTTCTCTAATTTTCTCAAGTCAATGAAAAATGAAATGGTTGTGCATGTTAAGAATATGTCCCTAGTTTGAGCAATTTGAGTATGTTTCCTATAAAAGAAAAAGTTTCATGTTTTGGATAATACTTGTGGGTTTGCTTTGGGTTTAATTTAGATGTGAGAAACACTCGAGCGTGTGAATAATTGTAACTTTAATTCTCCGATTAGTAGTGAATTATTTTTTGCTGGCTCTCCTCGTGGAGTACATACCAATACTTAAACCGAACCACATAAATTTCTGGTGTTCTTTATTGTTCCTCGTTTATTTCTTTAGTAATTTCGTATTGATTTAATTGCAAGTTTTGTCTAGCTTCCGTGTTATATTACAACAGTGCAAATTACCGTGTCCGGTTTCAAAAGTCCTTCCTCACATCCGCATATAAATGTTTAGAACTCTTAACCAATCCATGGACTGCACTTTTGCATGCAGTCTATCACATGGTTCCTCTTTGTTGTAATTCTTATTACAATTGAATCTCAGAAATCATTTGACGATGAATTTTACCAATGACTTTGGTGTCAGAAACTCCCCACTAAAGCATTAACTTCCTCTTTAAAGTGGGTCCCACCGAAGGATACTCTCCCTATGCAACTCGTGATTTGAACCAATTTCGCCGTTTGCCATCCTAGAAGCCCGGCACGAATCAAAAAATTGGGCCGGTTCGGGCTCTTGGGCTAGCGAACTACTTTTGATGGCCACGTGGCCTGTTAGAATTTTGCTGATTGACCATCTAAATACTCTTCAAAACTGGCCCTTCCTCCTCAAACTCCAACAATTGTTCTCAGTAACTGAGATCAATCTTCTCGGCTTGGGGTGGACCGAATATGAAACAGACTGATAAATTCATGCTTGATTTTTACAATCGAAGTTTCTGATTTTACGTATTTATACTTCTGTGCGACATAGCCTGTTTGTGGTTCCTCAAATTGAAACGGCTGCGTTGTGTATATGGCAGCCAAGATAAACTTCTAGAACTTGTCCTGGAAAAGGTTTTCAATAAGCTGAGGTCTACACAGAGAAATTGGCATGATGGCTTGGTGGGAATTCACTATCAGATGGAAGCCGTTATGGAGTTGTTAGGCCAAGGAACTCCCGGTGTACGATTTGTTGTGATTCATGGTATGGGTGGTATCGGGAAAACAACTCTTGCTAAGGCTATCTTCAAGCATATCTCTTCTCAGTTTCAATGTTCCAGCTTTCTTTCGGATATTCGCGTTCACAATATTTTAAGTCTGCAAAATAAATTATTATGTGACCTTCTCAATGTTAGACATGCTTATGTTACTGATGCTGATCAGGGGATGTCCATGATTAAGGAAAGACTCAGTAATAAGAAAGTCATCGTTGTTCTTGATGATATGGACAAGAGGAACAAGCTCATGAAACTAGCTGGTAAGTCTAGTTGGTTTGGTTCGGGAAGCAGAATTATTATCACAACTAGGAACACCTATTTTCTAGCTCCTGAAATCGACACCCTAGATAACAATATCATCCCAATGCGTTATCGAGATTTCTTCTTTTATGAAATGAAAGAAATGCAGTTTGACCATGCTCTTCAACTTTTTAGCAAGCACTCCTTTGAAAGAGACTCACCTCCACATGATTACAGCAGTATCTCAAGTGAAATTGTCAAATTTACTGGAGGACTACCTTTAGCTCTTGAGGTTATAGGTTCATTACTCCATTCAAAAAGCAAGAGAACATGGAAAGAGACATCGAAGAAGTTGAAGAAAGTGCCCAATCAAGATGTCCAGAAAACGTTGTTGATAAGTTACAAAGAATTAGATTATGAGGAACAACAAATTTTTCTTGATATCGCATGTCACTGCATTGGTGAAGAAAGGATCCCTGCATATTACATGTGGAAAGCTTGTGATTTTTTTCCGAAAACTGGACTCCATGTCCTTATTCATTTATCTTTGATAAAGTTCACCGAGGATGACAGACTATGGATGCACGACCAACTCAGAGATCTCGGAAGAGAGATTGTTCGGCAAGAATGCTTTCAAGTTCCTGGAAGGCGTAGTAGGTTGTGGTGTCCTACGGTCGCCTTAGATGTGGTTCAGAATAACCCGGTATGTCTCACTAAAAGATATTTGCTCATGGAAAAACTAAACATGCGATTATGCGTATTAGAGTTCATTTTCACCCAAAATATCCGTTCATTTTTCTACCCAGGAAGGACATTAATGATTTTGCTTAATTTGAGAGAAATAAACAGCATTCCAAAATAGATAATTCTTACCATTATAACTCCCATCTAAGTTGGAGAGATAAGGAATCATGGAATTCGCCCTTTCCGGTATAAGATAAGATCTATGTGCCCCTTTTTTGCTAGTTCACTTATGTCTTGTATTGGTTGAAATAAGATATATGCTCCCCATTCTGATATTTAGAATTCACTCTAAATCGTTCACTCATATTGATATATGTTGCTTCAAATTATCAGGGAACAGACACCATTGTAGCACTCAAACTCCCAAGACTTGCCGATGCACACAATTTTACAAGTGACGAATTTTCAAGGCTGCCTAGTTTAAGGTTCCTAGAATTAGATGGGGGAAACTTTGTCGGAGACTTTAAAAATCTTCTCTCAAATCTAACATGGCTCTCTTGGAGTCATTGCCCTTCAAACCTACATGCCAATGGTTTATGTCTAAAGAACTTGGCCGTTCTCAAGCTTTCAGAGAGCGACATTACTGAAGATTGGAATGGATGGGGACCATGCATGGTATAATTTCATAGAATACATTATTTTTCCTTTGTGTGTGTACACATTTGTCACATTGAGTTGACTTTCACCTATGCCATTGTTTTCCTCAATATTTGTCTATTTCACAGGTGAATGATAACCTGAAAGTCATATATCTGACAAGGTGCAAGTGCTTAACGAGGACACCTGTCTTCTCCAAGTGCAAGAATTTGAAAAGATTGGTTATCAAAGATTGTATATTATTGAAAGAAATCAATAGTTCTATTGGACAGTTGGGGCGCCTGAAGTGCTTGGAAATCATTGAGGAGCCTCGTATATGGTGTCATTCATCGTTCGACAATTTTACCGTTACTCTTCCTCTTCCTCTGTTACCAGACTCAATTGGTGACCTGAAATCCTTGTCAATGCTGACGATGGAACATATAGCAAGTGTTGAAGCACTTCCGCACTCAATAGGAGAGCTACTAGGTTTGAAGCATCTATCTCTACGTGGCTGTGCATTGCTTAGAAAGCTTCCGAATTCCGTTGGACAACTGAGATCGCTCCTCTGTTTGGATTTGTCTGGCACTGATATAAGTGAATTACCATATTCCATCGGAAGACTAGAATCGCTACTCAAAATGGATCTATCTCACACAAATATTGTAGAATTACCTAATTCTATTGGCAACCTTAAACAGTTGAAGTTCATGTGTTTGGATTGGACGAATATAAGAGAGCTACCGAAGAGCATATGGACTCTGGAGAATCTCGAGGAGTTGACTGCTCGAGGCTGTCAAACTCTCGAGGGCGAAATTCCAAGTGAAATCGCGGGACTATCCCAATTGACGATTTTGAACTTGTCCCAAAGCAAGGTTAGTGGAGTGCCAATGACAATCAATCAGCTTTCTAATCTCCGAGAACTTGTTTTAACGAATTGTAACGGGCTTCAGTCGATACCGGATCTCCCCACAAGTTTAACAAAGCTAGAGCTATCGTCTTCATCGTTGCAGTTAGTGCCCGACCTCCCATGCAGACTCTCTCTCTCCTCATTTTTCCCTCTTCTTTCTCGTGCATACTATCTCTATTGCAGGCAGTATCCGAAACTAGAGTGGCTTGGAAGGCTTCATGAATTGCAGACGTTGAGACTGGTTCTTTCCGATTTCAACTTACCTCCGATTGACTTGAGCTCCCTTTCTCAGCTCCGGTCACTCGAATTAACTTGTCCAGACCCACGGTCTCTGACTCGGCTTCCGTCCAGTTTAGAAGACTTGTGTTTAGAAGATGTCAAGACGCCAATAGAATGGCCACTGTTCTCCAACTTGAGCAATTTGTCTGAATTAAAGCTCTTCGGTTGTCAGTTAAGAGAGATTGAGTTTGAAAATGAGCTTGGACAGCTAGAGAATCTCCGGCGTTTGCAAGTGCGCAAGTGCGAGTCTCTTGTGAGGCTATCCAATCTATCTAGTTTAAAGGAGCTCCGAATGCTGAGCGTGGAGTACTGCCCAAAACTTATTGAGATCAAATCCCAACCATCTTCAACTGGAGATTGCGGTTCCACAAAAAGGCTGGTTCCTGATACACTGAAGCTAGAGAAGCTACAGTCCTTGAGAGTCTACTATTGTGAATCAGTGCTGAAGTTGCCTGATATACCAAAAGCATGTGAAACCGAATTAATTGGGCGCCCGTGGTAACATGGCTTTTATAACCAAAGGGTCGATCCTAAATACTACAATTTTGTTCGAATAGACCTCAGCCCACTAAGGACCTCTCCTGAAAAAAAAAATTTTGGCCCAAGAGACTTTAGCCCATGTTCTTGTTTCCTTCTGGAGCTGGCTCGTGGGGAAAATAAAGAGCAGAAAAAGAGAGGAGGTGAGTCGGCAAAAGAAAGAGAAAACAGAAAAGAGAAAACTGAGAGTGGGAGGAAGGGGGTTCTGTTGCATGCACGATCCGGAGGTCTCGACAAGCTAAATTAATGCTGTTTTGAAGTGCTCGGTAAGAATTCGAAACATTAATTCATTTAATTAAATCAAAGAGATTTTCTCGAATAAGTTTTAATCTTAGATCAGTTCGGGTTTTAGGTTCCCAGTTGATTCTAGAGAATGTTGTGCTATGAAATCGTGTTGTTTTGAAGCTTTAGGTTGTCTTGGAATCGTGAGATCTTACAGATTGCGACTTGGACTTTCGGATTGAATGATATTGATTTTTCAAAGTTCTCAAACTAGTTTAGAGTAACTGCAACCAGCAGTGTTCTGTCCCGGATTTCATCAGTTGTCGGCTAAATTTTGGTTATGAGGAGTTTTAGGTCTTTTAGTACTTTTCTTTTGGTCGAAAGGTCTTTTAGTACTTTGGATGAGCTCTCTTTTGACTGTTAAACTCACGTGAAATGGAGTAAGGCAGAGAGATATGACATGACGAAATTTGCTGGTAAGACGAGGTTGCTGCTCTGTTCGCTCCAGCAAGTTTGATGCTAGCGTGGCGTTTTTGTCAACTCATAGTGGACGTTTTGACCCCAAAACTTAGCGTCGCTTAGTAAAATCTTAGTTGAGGTTAGTTGATATGTTGACATTTGGTTAATGCTTTCTTTGATAAGATTCTGAAGCTTTTCGAGTGGTATAGCTTTTAATTTGGCTTTTGGTTAGCGAGGAGTGGTGCTTATCTCTTCTATGATTTGTAAACTCGCATCTTGAAAATCATAGGAATTAGATATTCTGTAAGTTATGAATGAGAATTGCACATTATGGTATTTATTTTTAAAAATGGTGTTTAGAACTTCTTTGTTGCATAAATTGGATAGGGCATTTACTACTTGTTTGATTATTTGAAATAGCATAGTAAAATATTTCTTGAAATTGTTTGAGAGTTGATTATTTATGAAATAGTTTGAAAATTTTTTCATGAATGGTATTCTTCTTGTGGATGGAATTGCGAAAGGTTATATGTATCGATTTGCGATCTAGTTCATGAAATGAATTCCAAAATGGTTTTGCGACTTGTTGAGAGGACTGTGTTGGTTTTATCCTCTTGTCGCTATGATCTGAAACCATTGAAGTGTTGTGAGTATGCATACAATTTCTTAGGATGTCTTGTATGGCCAAAGCCACCGGCTGACATTAGTGGAGACCTATGCCAAGGAGGGAATCTTGATAATCATTGTCACAGGGCATTAAACGTGGTGGTAGTTTGATATTAAGTATTGGAGTGATCAATGAACTCGACCACAGATGTTTGCTTTGAAATTGTTGATCGAATGATTGTTTCTAATATGCAGAAAACTTTGTTGAAATGAAATAACTCTTATTTAGACTTCTACATATATTATTATACCGGATTTGGATATGTTTCTAATATCATTTATAAACTTGCATAGTGGAAACTCGATTTGTCAAGAAGAGATATGCACTACTCATTGAGCGGTGATTTGCTTGTACAATTCATTTGAATTCCTTTTCAGCCGCCGACAAATAGGACAAGAGAGATATCGGTGGGAGAATCTTAGTAATCTGTATTTTGGGTATAAGTTGAGATAACTATACATATAATTTGTAATGGTACTTCTTGGATTTGGTTTGTTAGTCACTAGGGATATATATTTTTTTATTGGTCAATTTTCGACCTCTAGTCCCGTAATTAGCTTGTTATTCTTAAGAGATATTAATAGATATATATTTGATAACAGGTTCATGTTGATTACGTGCATGAGATTGCATCCTTTGGATAGGAGGACGACCATGCCATTTTCGCTATTTTTGTAGAGTTGGGATGTGACGGTTTTATCAATTTGTCCTTTTAAGCTTTGTTCGGACACATCAAACTGTACGAGTAGTCATAGTTCGGACTATGATACCACCTACAGTGCAAGTCAAAAGGTTGTGTTAGAGGATAATATTGCTTTTGCTCGGTGTCATTTGCTTCAGCTTTTGTTCTTCCCCGACATGCTCTATTTTTACATTTGGTTTTTTGTTGCTGTATTTTGAGCACCCAAAACAATAAGTGAAAACTTGAAAGGCAATTCGTCCGACTGTTTTTGTTTTTTTGTTCTTAAGGTTTTTCGGACTCTATACGATATGGAGTGTAACTCGAAATGTCCATACCTTTGGGAATTCAAGTTGGGGCATAACCTTCATATAGATGTTAGAAAGCAAAAATGTTTTATTCTTATGTATGATTCACTTAGCTATCGAAGTGGATTTGCTAAAGAAAAGAGGAGGAAATGAAAATGATATTCATAGTGATTTTTCTTTCTCACAGGAAAACTGCACCACCTAAGAAGTACGATACAAAATTTCAGCCAATTCATTTCCAGAAGTAACTCGCAATGCAATCCAATGCATATATGCCCACTTAAGGATAACCATTGTGTATCGGGTTCAATGTGCTTTAGTCAAATTTAGGCATTGAAAGCTCCATAGGTTTGTTGTGCTTCAATAAAAGGCACAGAACAGATATCGATTGCATGTGCCTTAACCCACTCTCTATGCATTTCATTTTGATTGGTACTTCTTTTGAGTCCTGTCATGAATATCTCATACACAATCTTACATCGTACGTATTCATTCTGTAAAGATTGGGAAGTACTGCTAGATTTAATCATGTAGGTTCGCTTCCATTGCCCTTCACGCCCACGCTGCGCATAACTTGTAAAAGAACTGAGGTATTGGTTGCTTTGATCCATATCCTAGTTGTTAAAGTTTAAACACTGCGCCTGGTTTGTTGAAAAATCGGAACTACTGTTCCTGCACATATAACTCTGCTGCACGAGTATCATCTGCTTCTAGTCAATTTGTCGGCCCTATTTCAGGAAAGTGATATTGCGGTGCGAGGACTCTTTAATGCTTTTTTGCATTGACTCGAAGGAAGCAAGTGATATCTCTTCTTGCAATTCATCTTTCTGCAGTTTCGTCTTTTAATGTATGCCACAGATTGTCTCTGTGAGTTTAATGGAAAATCTTGTGCACTCTGCTTCAAGCTACTCAGTTTGCCGAGGCTGATAGTTCCTTCGAAACTCTGTTGCAGAGGGGTATAGCGAGGATGACAAACATAATATGTTTCCAATATCAAAGCAACAAGATTCAATCAATAGAAGGCAAGCGCACGTGGCTGTTCAAATGGAGAAGTCCACGGAAAGTCCCATTCCCGATACCCTGAAGCTAGAGAAGCTACGGTCTTTGAGAGTCTACCATTGTAAATCAGTGCGAAAGTTGCCTGCTATACCAAATGCGTGCAATGTCGAGGTTTACCCATGAAAATTTTTAAAAAGGTCTGGATGAGGGGCCGTTTTCACAAATGGGCGCTCTGTAATTGAAGTGCCTGATTGCCGATGGTCCAATTCTTCTCCGGCTAACGAGCATGTGCATGTCCCGCCATCATCCGCTCCCTGGACTGAGACATTTTCGTCCGATGCTTGTCTGAGCCCCGAATTTCCCAAAAAGAGCACATTGAAGAAGAAGCAGAAGAAGAAGAAGAGTCGAGGGCATATAAAAGATGAGCAATCGGCGTGGCCCGCCCAAGCACTGGAACTGCTGCGCCTGGAAGCCCAACGCCGGCGCTAAAATCAACGAAACGGTAAACTCCCAAAAATCGAAAACTCCAGTTCATTCGATGATTGATTCGCACCATTCGAATCCTTAAATACTTGAATTGAAAGAGGCAAGATAACCAAGCTTGATTTCCGCTTGCAATTAGGAAGTTGGAGGGGAAGATTCTGCCGTACTCCGAGATAGCTGGAGTTTGCGCTCGATGTAAAGAGTAGATTGAGCGGAAACGCCGTTACTGCAAGTATAAGCCTCTCACTGAACCTGCTAAGCGGTTAAAATTATTTGTTTGGCATATTTGCTGGTGTTAATACTGGGTTTGCGTTCAAATTGGTGCTCCAATTAGTACAGTTATTGATTGGTGATTTCTTGCATGGTGTTGTGGAAATAAATAATTCTAGGAATTGCCTCCAGAAATCGCCCAAGCCCGAGACTCTGCCTCCGCCGAATCCGCCAGTAGCTGGTGCCGAGCTTGGCCAAGAGCTCCTCCCAGAAGGTGGCATTCGGCCACTCCTTTGGCACCTACTTCCCATGCTCCTCCACCCAAGTCCAACCCTACCTGCCGGACATTTGCAAGCAATCTGCCGGACGTGCATGAGCGAGGTGAGACGATTAATGCACGAAAGAGGGATCCACTGGGCTCTAAAGCTCTCGAAAGGCAGGAAAAATAATGAGCTCTCGGATGGTACAATTGGCGGAGCCGTAAACAGGGGCGTCTCGGCCAAGCACACTGGACACGATTCCGAAGACTGCCAGACCTCGTGGACTGGAGGTTGTGATGCGGCATTGGGGTCAAGATGGAAGCAGCTGGACGTGGTAGCTGTGAACAAGTAAATGTGAGGATTTGAGACACAAGTGAGCTGGGGTTAAATGAGCTGAAATCATCAACTTCAAGCTTCTTCGAGACAAGCATTATTCTGGAGTTCTTTGTTAAAAACGGCCACACTTTAGGTTTTTTGAACATTTTTCTTATTATTGGATGCTCAAGTTTTAGAAGTAAAACCATTTTGTTTTAGGTTTATTGTGCTTTAATCAAATTTAGGCATTGACAGATCTAGAGGTTCAATGTGCTTCAACAACAGTCATTGATTGCGTGTGTACCTTCACCCACTCTCTGTGAATTTCATTTTGCTTGCCACCTCTTTTGACCCCCAACTCTTATAATGCTTGGAAAGTTTTGTCTTCCTGTCAGGAATACCTGATATACAATCTTACATTCTAAAATTATAGAGAAGTGCTGCTAGATACAGTCACATGCGTTCGCTGCCATTGGCCCTTCACACAAACGCTGAGCATAAATTTTGAAACAACCGAGGGATTGGTTGCTTCCATCAACCTCCTAGTTGTTAAAGTTTAAACCGCTATGCCTTGGCTGTTGAAAAATCCGTACTACTATTCTTGCACATATAACTCTGCTCAACAATATTCATCAATGGCCCTGATTTAGGAAAGCGACAGTGCGCGGCAAGGACTTCTATGCACTTTTTCTTCATTATCTCTTCACGCAATTCATTTATTTGGAATTTCATCTCTTAATGTATGCGGAAGGTTGTCCGCGATTTTATTTGAAAATCTTATGCACTCCGATTAAAGCTACTCAGTTTGCCGACAGCCGATAGTTCCTTCGAAACTCTGTTGGGTATGGATATAGCGAGGAAAACAGACTTATATCTGTTTCGGATATTAAAGCAACAAGATTCAATCCATAAAATGCAAATGCTTGTGGTATAATCTTGTGGCGCAAACTGGCATAAGTGTACAGAAGAGTCGACCCTATGTAAAAAGTTAGAAACACCTTTATTAGTGTTTTGCAATACTTGATACAGAGTAATAGGGATAAGCAGGTCGAGTTTACCAAACGTCCGTAATTAGTAAGACCCTTCTGCTCCGAAATTCTTTTCAAGTGTTGGCAACTTCATTGATGTGTTTGCTTTACCATCAAGATGGACCTTATGGTTGTGAAATTTTTTGGCAAAAAATGGTAGCTCTGCGTCATGCAGCACGTTAGTTTTACTGCAATGCCTGGGGCGGACCGGGTTACCTGTAGTCATATTCAGTGACCTGATCATCAGGAAACGTCGCTTCTTGGCATGTCTAAATGATACTGTTGGGGAAACTGTAATTTGTTTTTCAGGAAGTTTCGGCGGCATCAGGTCGACATCCGAAGGCCACATTCGATGAAATGATCATTCGGAGGTATGGCCTCTGAATATTTTTGCAACTCATCCTTGCTCGACCTCTTTGATATCTATAGTGGTCTTCAAATGATTTCGTTCAGGGCATGATGAAAACAATTCTGGAGAGCAACATGTCTCACTCTCCTTATATCTAATCCATCCGATATTTGTTTCCAAGCAGTTAATAGAAGAATATGTGCTTTGGCAATTTTTAGATTGTGAGTCCTTGGAACTGCTCTTTCCTATGGAACGACTGCTACATGAATGTTGCGGTTCTACGGCATCACAAAACGGGATGATGCAAGTCTTTATGGAAGATCGACATGCTTGCAAGGTGTGTGAGCGACTGTCTACCTGTTTGCGGCATCAATGTCGACTCGGACTCTAAAGTTGCCTCGGTTGTCAAGCTCGACACGATTTCCTCAACGATCCTGCTTTGAAGGTCCAATGGAACTCCCAAACACACCAAGTGCGGACATATGGCTCTGGCGATTGCTCACCGTCGACCATGGAAGTAAGCAAATTAGTGCCACCTATTCGATACACCATTCGTCTTGTTCGTATGCACAGAGCATAAGGAATCTAAGAGGATTAGCTAAGAGATGATGATGGTGAGGAGTCGTATATGAGTTCTTTGTAGCGAGTCGTAGGAATGACTTTATTATGTGATTAATTTAACTTAATTTACAATTGAACCCTCTTCACACTCTAATGTTGATTTTCTCATTTTTTTGTCAATTCGGTTTAGTATTTACCTACATGGTATTATAGATGCATAAATTACGGCAATAACAAGGTATACATAAATTAAATTAAATTAAATTAACCATTTTCATTTACACGGGGCTTGCGCTTTTTCTACTAATACCAGAAAGTATGAGGCTCCCAAACATTTGCTACCTCGCATTTTTTATGCAAGAGCTGTCTCAGCTCTTTGCTTTCTTTCTCTCTGGAAATGCAACTCCTGCACTGCTCACAAGTGTAACCAAACAGAGGTAGCATTGGCGCTTATTTATGCAATGGTCATTTAATCGACACCCCCACTGCTTGTTTCATCACCTGGGCCTTTCTGTTGTACGACTGTGTTTCGTGGCGAATTCCCTCGCAGCATCGACAACGAGCTCTTGTGTCCAGCAACAATGGCTTCGAAGAGAACCCAGTAACTCATAACTATTTTCAAGAACATACAATAAAATGTTGAGAAATGGACAAGAGTGATATTGTGGAGTGAGTGCAAGTGATACAGTTAAAGAGTTTTTCTATTAAGCCAAATGTCTCGATTTTTTTTCAATTAAACGTATCATAATAAGTTTTTTTGCAGAGGTTTCCATGTTCAATTCTTCGTATCTCTCTCCAATTCATTGTTTGGAGCTAGTAATCTGCTACTTATTGTTTTGTGAGTTTCTAAAAATGAGTCAGGTTTTATGGTATAATCGCTGGCTCGTGCCGTCACATCAATCTGCTTCAACTAATAGATATCATACTCCCTGCGAAGATGAACTACATGTTCTGCCATGAAGAAAATTTTGGAGGTTTATTTGGCTGGCCAAATACAACGGTCTTGTTCTGTCACAGTGTTCTTGGAATTGCGAAGAAACTATACATGAACAGAAAAAATTAGAGTGACCTTGTGTTTGTGCGCGCGCTTGCTCGCATGAGTTGTATTATTGAGAGAAGCCCACCCAAACCAACAACTCTTGGCTACCCTTGTCAACACAGAATTTGAATGGCCCTGAGTGAGATGCAGAAGGATATTAGAGCTAAAATTCTTAATGGATGAAGAGCCAAATATAATTTCCCATCCTGGATGTGCCGCCAAAAATTATCAGTTATTTTGTTGCTAAGTTTTCACCATTTGAACTCCTCTGATTTTTTTTCTCTTTTTATTACAAAAGTCGTTCATCTCGTAAGCTTCATGTCATTCTGTGTACCTAATCTGTTCTTGTAGTAGTAGAGAGTAGTTCTGCAGTTTCGGGAGACACAGCGGAAAGTGATGTGCTTAAAGCCTTGTCTCAAATTATTGATCACAACTTTTTCATGTGGTTTTGTTAAGGACCTCCCAATAGATGAAGCTCTTCGAGAGGTTAATAAAAAATCAATATGGGAATTTAGTCTTTATACATCTGTAGAGAATGACACCCTTACCCTACAATCTCTTGGCTTTGATTCTCAAGTTTCATTCCGATTAGAGCTCACTGCACATGCATGTCCAAACAAGGACATGGTAAATAACACGACCTATGTTGCTTGATCAGTCACCAAATACATGCTCAGTGCATTTTATGTTTTGTCTTGTGCATTAATTACTATTAGAAACCATCATCACCTCGTTTTGACATCCTTCCATAAATCTCTCTGTGCATTTATAATTTCCAAGTATCCTTGGAGTTAATCTGGGCAACTTTTATATGCTTCATTATGGTTTTGTAAGAGTTTTTGCCTGATATATCAGGTTTCTGTACCTTAAATAGTTTTACAGCATGAGTATCGCTTGACGATTTGAGCAGCAGGCTGATGAGGTGGTGGCTAATCTTCCTTGGGTCAAGAATGTTAAAGTAAACATGTCAGCATAACCAGCAAAACCTGTTTTCACAGGTCAACTTCCTTCGGGGATACAGATGATATCAAACACCATAGCAGTTTCAAGTTGCAAGATAGGGTTACATAACCTTTTGTTGTCCTTCATTTTCCAGGTTGTGACTATGCAGGTATTTCAGTGCATGACATTTAACAACAAAATGTTTTTTTGGGTTGCTTTGAGAAGGGTGACTATGATATACGGATGGCCTGCAGTTTCATTCCATTGTGGTGATTTCCCTGATTAGTGATTTTCATAATGGAAAAGATTTTTTCTTGAGTATTTTCAAATTGCAGTTTTACATATCGTTTGGTTGCTGAAGCAGTCAGGTGCGGGACCTTTATTGGAGCGAAAATATCTTATTAAAAAGTATTATTATTTAATTTCTTCTATCACAACTGCTGTCTGTCAGAACTGTTCTGGGAGGCGTGGGAAAATCAACTGTAGCTGTAAATCTTGCATTTACTCTGTGTTTTGAGACTCCCAGGCCAGGGTCTAACTAGATTCATGAGATCAGAACTCTCCCCTCCCACAATCAAACTAAAGGAATAACTTTCAGAAATTGCATATCTTTTCACTACTTGGCTTTCAATTCAAGTGATTCAAAGTCTCGTCTTCCTTTCCAGTGTCAACAGGCATAGCTTATGATAAAGTCATCAAGGCTATCAATGTGAAGGTTCTGGGTTCAGACGAGGAGTTCTTTCTACACCCTGCAACCATAATCTGGAACGACCAATCAGCTCAAAGTGTGCTATAAGGACTTTCCTTCGACTCCTCTGTCTTTATTTTGTTTTGCAAATGGAAAGTAGGATATGTAGGTTCATATTGCAGCGACTTCAATACGATCACGCATAACCCTGGGAAAGAGATAGATGCTAATCCTTTAGTTAGAACATTCAGGCTGGTTGCTGCGTTTAACCTAGTTTCTTAAGTCGTCCTTTCAAGACAAGCTTAAGTTTAAATCTACAATGGACCACCAGGCTAAGCCTTTACCTTTTCTAACCCTTCTTTAAATTGAATCTACATTTTGAAAATTTAGATAAGTGAATTTAAGCAGCTTTCATGCCATTATCCATGATCCAAGTACTCATACATGAAGCACAAGCATTTTTTTACTTCAATCTCACCTTTCTCTTGATGATATAAATTGACTTGACTGGATTTCGATAATCCAAGTGTCTTGTCAACTGAATCTTGAGTATAAGTAATTTGGCATGGTAGATTTTAGTTGAGCATTGAATTTCTTCATCAAAATCCATTCGGTCAACTAAAAAAACTTCGTTGCTTTTAAAAGTTTTCTTCTGATTTCCCCCTCTTCTGGCATCCTTTGTCGTGCTGATAAATGTCTAACAGCATAAGGATTCAGAGTATAACTGCGGTTGTTCTCTTGTCCAATCCCACAAAATCAATGAAGATAAATGAGCTTATTTAGTGGTTGAATTCAGCTGGAAAAATCCTTTTGACGTTTCTACTTGTGCACATCAGGGTGGTTGGACAGGGGAGCAAAAACTGTTGTATTTTGATGTTTTAATCAGGTGATTAGTTCTTTTCTACTATGTCGCATTCAAATGAATTTTGTCCCTCATTTTCATGGTTGACCAGTAATTGGAATTTGTTCAGAAAAGTTTGTAAGAAGAAATTTACTCGCTCATCAATCAACCATTACCATTTTTTCTATATTTAATTCCTATAGTCAATGCAGATTGCTGCATATGATCAGTTGCAAACGATGGACTGGCTGGTCGGCATTCCTGCATGGTCGTTACATGTTCATTCAACTACTGTAGATCAAAGCTTCAGTGAAAAGAATTGGCCAGCGCTAGACTTTTCTCGAGAATAGTAATTGACATCTATTTCTCTGCACCCTGCCAATGGCTTTTGAGTAAAGGTAGCACATTGGAGAGTGTGAACAGAGAGACATTCGAACTCGGAAAGCCTCTGTATGTGCTTGCTCTCTCCTCTCTTCTTTTTAATTTTCTCTTGGGCACTTTGTGTAAGAATCTCAGAATGCAAGAAATTCCTGTACTTTTACTTGCTTCATTTTATTAATAAGCAGTTAGGTGTCGTATCTTTCATGCCCTCATGTTCAAGTCTGTCTGTATGCTATGCTTTGAAACTCAGATTCTTGTCATTGTTTTGTCAGGTCGAACGGTTGAATGGCAATGAAAGTGTGATAGTGATACACAAAGATTTGGCTATTACTGCTTCTCTTAGTCTGTCAATCCTTGCTTTCATTGTGTATCAACAATCTTGTAAGCTCTGTTAGTCTCTCTCTCTCTCTCTCTCTCTCTCTCTCTCTCTCTCTCTCTCTCTCTCTCTCTCTGTGTCTCAAGACTAAATTAGATGATTTCGTCCAGTATTTGCTCTGGTCTGTGCTATAAATTTATGTTGGGCTTGTGGCATTGGAAGAGTTTTAGTGAGTGTCAAGTTATTTTGCATGATATGGACTTACTTTTTTGTGCTTGACCTTTGTAGGATAATCAGGTGGACACTTAAGATGAAAATGATGATGAGGATGACAGCAACAGCTATGTTGAAGAAGAAGAAGAAGAAGAAGAAGAAGATGTTATGGTGAGGAAGGAGATGAAAGTGAAGAAGTTGATGAAGATGGAGAAGAGGACGACGAAGAATGTGTTGATGAAAAGTGAAGAAAATAATGATTGAGTTTGTGGTTTAAATCTGTTCTACTATTGTTCATAGCTATATTGCTTGCAGGAACTTTCTGTAAATGTATGTACATGTCTTGCTTAGTTGGAGAACCAAGTGCTTGTTAACGTCAGAAAGAACTACTTTGTAAAATTCTGTTACGCAAGTGCTTGATGATCGAGCTAGTACAGATTGCGCAATTTTAGTAACTGTTCATGCTATGTGGGATCATGCTTTCTACTGACTGGAATGATGCCTGCTCGAGTATGAAACAGGATTACTCTTCTATATCCACGAAGCCGACCTTGAATCCAAAATCAAGAGAACCTCAGGTAGATGGACGGATTCCCAAAATGTAATAGAGTCCGTGAATTTTATGTCTCTACGAGGATATTTATCGAGAAAAAGCAATTCAACTTGGGCTTCCCATCTTATTCAAAGCTCTCTTCTTAGAATATTAGATTCAGTTATCATTCTGCGCGTGAGGTTTATAATTGCCAATTCATCTAGGCAGGACACTGAACAGCTGTATGCATTGTATATAAGTAATGAAGACAAGATTAATGTCCAGGATGATACACCAATCATATAAGTACAGCAATTAATTTGTTCTCCAGGCTATTCTTAATTTGTAATTTTTGTATAAAGTGGTTATACAAGCTCTTCCGAGATTTTTCATTGGGTCTAGTGAGTTGAGAATACTCCAGATTCCACGTCCGCCTTCAAAATGGGTCATTGTAATGAATCGCCTTTTGTCCCGATTCCTTTTGCAAAAGCTTCCTTGATAAAGAAAGAGAAGATGAAGACTTAGGGAGGGAGTCTGTCTCTTTTTGCTATTTTCTCCGAGTCCTTGTTAGGCATTATCTACATTCTCCAAATACAGTAATCAATTACGTGTCGAACGGTGTCAGACTAATATCACTTGGTCTTTTTTATTTGCTTCCCCAAATTGCTTGCAGGATTTTAATGTAAATACGAAATACACCAATCATCCGCTGCGCCCGCTAAGTCCAGAACGATAGATGAGATATCACTCTCAATTTGACTGTTCTAAAAATTTAAAGCTCTTAGATAAAGGCTTTGTTTAATATTTAAATATTCTATCATAATCTACTGCTTTTTCTCGGCGTTCTCATGCTCAGTTCATACAAATCCTGCATCACTTGGGTTCATTTTACACATTGCAGAAGATTCCTTGATAAAGAAAGAGAAGACGAAGACTTAGGGAGTTTGTCTCTTTTTCCTATTTCCTCAGTGTTCTTGTTTGGCATCATCTGCATTCTCCAAGTATAGTAATCAATTACGTGTGAAACGGTATCAGACTAATATCACTCGGTCTTTTTTATTTGCTTCACCAAATTACTTGCAGGATTTCAATGTAAATAGGATGTACACCCATTATCCGATGCGCCTGCATCACTAGGGTTCATTTTACATTTTGCAAAAGGTTCCTTGATAAAGAAAGAGAAGACGAAGACTAAGGGAGTTTGTCTCTTTTTCCTATTTTCTCCGATTTCTTGTTTGACATTATCTGCATTCCCGGAGTACAGTAATCAATTACGTGTGAAACGGTATCAGACTAATATCTCTTGGTCTTTTTTTATCTGTTTCACCAAATTACTCGCATTACTTCTTTTAATGCTTTGACTTGGGTACGTGCTGTTTTTCGGAGCTGAGGATGTGCTTTCACTTGACAAGACTATTGAACCCCTTCGCTACAAGGCGTGTTTTACATCCGATAGCCTCTGAACCAGAACTGTTACGCTTAAGCAATGTACAATTTAGTTTTGAAGATGCCAAACCAGATCGAGTCTTAACAATGCATTTTGACTGATTGAATTCGACCATACTTTTCTCAACACGCACTTATTAGCAGCATAGGAGAGACTTGATCGTAATTTCCTGTTAATCCTAATAATGATCGTCTTGTGAACTCGATTGGTCTAGACTTAGTAAAATATGAAAAGCAAGAATCAGATCAATCATCACGTTCCCAGCATGAACCGACTTTTGACGACCCACGCTCTGGTGTCCCACATCAGAAAATCTGTTTTGCCACAGCAAAAGTATTGTCCAACACACTCTATTCTATTGTACGACAACCTAATAAAGGGAAGAAAAAAGGGTGGCTTTAGAAAAAGTGAGAGGGTGTTATTACTTGCACTCAGGTGGTCGTTCATGCTTTAAGCTCGAGTTCTCGTTCATTTGAAAACTTCCACAAATCAACTCAGGTACGCTCCGAGAAAACACTGCGAAAGACGATGGAGGCGCGATGTACTACAAATGAAGAACGGTTGTCCGAGGGAGGTATTTTCGTGGAAGCGTGCAGATGATCTTTCTTTGCGTCACCTGTAGCTATCGGTCAGCCTGGTCATTTAGGGGGACCAGAAAGAAAAAAGAACCAAAGGGGCCCGTTGGATCAAATGAGCACTCATCCGACGGATTCGAACTGCCTGAATCAGCCAACGGGTTGTTTTTCGGACGAAAAAAGTCGGTCCACCGTTTCTCTTATAAAATTGCCAAGGGGTTGTTGAAAAATCTGAACTACTGTTCCTGCACAATTAACTCTGCTGGACAAGTATCATCCGCTTCTAATCAATTTGTCGACGGCCCTATTTTAGGAAAGCGGTATTGCGCCGCGAGTACTCTTTAATGCTTTATTTTTTTTTTCATTTACTTGAAGGAAGCAAAGTGATATATTTTCTTGCAATTCATCCGTCCGGAGTTTCATCTTTTAATGTATGCCACAGATAGATAAGGTGTAGAACAGACGCGCCACGTGGCAATGATACGTAGAGAAATAAGCCAATTAGAAATGAGGCAATTCAAAATGCAAACTCAAAATTTGTTGGGGTGCATATCAGGCGATCACTTCAACCACGTAGTTGACCCAATAAAAAAATGCTTCATCCTAGTGATGGTGGTGATCTACTGATTGGCCTTGAAATTAATTTGAAACGGAAATAAGAAGTAAATTTTTTTTTACTTTTTTATTTCTGAAACAGAAACAGAAATAACAACTCTTTTATTGCTCGCCCTTACCACCTACCACCGCCCCGCGCCTGTCGCCTACCATCCATCACCGCCCACCAGCCGCTCGCAACCACCTACCGGCAACCATCCGCCACCGCTCGCAGCCCACCGCCCTCGCTCGTCGGCCACCTGCTAGCCGTCCGCCGTCGAGAACTAAAAATTAAGTATAACCTTTCAAATGAATTTCTATTCTGGAAATAAAAATTTTGTATTGTCAAACACTACTTTTTGGTCAAAAACTCGTCTAAGGAATAAAAACAAATTTTAATCAGTAATAGGATTAGAAAAGAAAATGATTATCATTCGCACCCCAAAATCCATACTTACCTAACATTTTGGGATAATGAATAAGAATGACTGTTTAAAGTGACCAAGCAAATAATTTGTTTCAAATGAATCATACATAAGAAACGAATGTGTATTATTTTTCTACAGCTTCAAATATATATTACAAATACGAATTCCATTTGTATAATTTTTTTATCCAACAGCTTTAGTAGATTGTTGTCCATTTTAGCAATTTCCTTTACGATAATCAACAGGCGTGTGACATATAAAATATCTAAGATAATTTTGAGAGACTGTTTCGCCAAGAGTGGTCTCGAACGAAAAATCTTTCACCAAAGGGGAAAATCTTCGATTTTTTCGTAAGTAACAGAGTCATGTGTCGTTTCAAAAAGGAAGAGACAAAATCTACGCTAATGGCGATAAAAAGTAAAAAAACGGGAGATAGACAATTGTGTGATAAAAAATAAATTAACAATATCAATTGAATAAACGAAATTACAAAGGTATGCGTTCTGCAGTCAATTTGGCAAAAGGTCCTTTCAATGATTGCCTGAAGGCTATTTATAGCTAACGCTGATAATTAACCATTGCCAAGCAGTTATTGTTTTTGTTGCGGAAGCCAAGCGATCGAACGATAAAATTGACAGAATAAGAAAATAAATCGAACACCAGATTTACGTGGTTCGGTCGTAGTGACCTACGTCCACGGGGAGAGCAGCACGGAATTCCACTATAAATCAAACGAAACAACGGAGATTACAACCACACTCGAGTCACTCAAACATTCTCAGTATTTTCCAAGCCCCAATTACACTCAATAACTCACACAGTGTTTAGTCCCACAATTCCTCACGAAATAATCTCTCAATCTCGCAAAAGAATTATACACAAATCTTAACACAAGATTTAATCGCTACGAACACTTGAGCTCTTGAACGTAATTTGCCGAAGAAAGACCCACGAAACTCTCTGCCAAGCACTCTATTTCGGCGCTTCAAGACTTCTTCACTAAAAGCATCCCCTGACCCTGAACATATATATCAGGAAGTCCCATGTTGGTCAACAAAAGAAGTCCACCTTCACTTTCCTTTTCTTGACCAATGACATCAACGTGAATCAAGAAAGTGAATATGTGAGTTTTTAATTTCTTCTTGTTTTGCTGCCAACTCTTGCATATTAGGAAAACAAATTTCCAATATTTCTTTTGCTCGATTTCGGACATCCGCAAAATATCTAATTCAAAATTATTTAGATTTTTGCTTCGGACTTAAACTCGAGACATATATTCAACAGTTTTAACTCTGGATTGTTCGACTTCCTTCCCAATAACCGTCCTTTTTATTTCGGGATATTGTCGGCACCGAATGTGATAACTGCTCCTATCCTAGATTATGAACTAATTAAGACCATAAACTAATCATTCCACCAAACACCAGTCTCCAAATTCTACTGACACTAGCATAAACCTTCACAAACAAAACGGTAGTTTAGACATGAATAAGGTAATTTTCGACGATCAACTCGAATCGGATTGCGGCGAACCGAAGGCTGTTTCGCCCACTGTCCAAGGTGAGAACCGGTCTGGACAGAGGCAAAAACAGCATCCTGAAGGGGGTGCGACTTGCACCGAGTCCTTGTTGATATTTCCCACCGTTTCCCGACGGGCAAGGGTTGCAATCAAATCAATATCATTCAGAAGGGACAAGTTATTAGGACATCCAAAACATACTAACGAGAAAACGAAGAATGGAAACCAAGCACAAAGAATTCTAATCCGAATTGAATCGCGGGAACAAGTCATTCCTTGTCTTTGATTTAGGTTGCAAATGCATTTAGGGATAAGTTCTCGGGCCAAATTGCAACTAACGGCCCACACAAATGGATTTGATAAAAGCGCGGCCAGCTTTGTCGAGCAACTTGAAGAACTCCGATTAGTGACACACACCGCAATGAAAGCTCACCGGTTACTCACTCCGCCGCTCTCTATCTTTTGCTCTCTGTTTTCTCTCGGAGTCCCTGAACCAGGGATAGATCAAGAAGAAGAAAGTGCCGACTCTTTTGTTTTCTGTTTTTCTTCTCTCTCTCTTTCTTTCGTTTATTATTTTTATTTGTTTTGGGTTTCAGCCCTCCTCCTGGACATCACATGCACCGAATGCTCTCCTCTTCTCTCTCTTCGCCCCCGTCCTCTATTTTCTCTCCTTTGGTTCCCTTTTTCTTTTTCTTTTGCTTTTCCACTCGCCCGTACCTGATCTCTAGCTTCTTTCACAAGCACCCTATTCCCCTTATCTTTTTGTTCCAATCCCCCCCCCCCCCCCGAATCCTTTGCTCTCCCTCTGTTTTTTTCTTTTTTTTATTATACAAATAAATCCTGAACTTTATCTAAATATACAATATGATTTATAAACTTTTAATTTATTTAATGTGATTGTTTAATGTGATCCCTAAACTTTTGATAAATGTTCAATTTAATCCCTAAACTGCATTCAAATTTAAGAACAACATTAAATATTTCTATATAGTCCATAGACTAAATTGAACATGTACCAAAAGTTCGGAGACTACATTGAATAAATTAAAATTCATGGATCGTATTACACGTTGGGTTAAAGTTCATGGATCACATTGGATTACGCTGTACATTTTGCTAAAATTCAAGAGTTATTAATTTGTGTCATTCTAAAATGAAAATACACACGTCCCCGAAAAAGGTGCAGCCGCACGGGTTTCATTTGCTTTTGGGGAATTTCTCAGACCTTAGAAAATGGGGAAGGAATTGAACCCAAAGAAAGATCTTTGTAACCACGATGCAAAATGCAACCATGAGCAAAGAAAATACTAGGGCAAGTGGACGACAAGAAGGATTCAGTCATTTTCCTTTGGTTGACCTGTAACCAGGAGAGTTTGAATGAGAGAGGGAGAAAGGGGAAGTTTCGAGGCAGCTCGAAAATTTGGTGGGATCATAAAACATTCTCGATCTCATTTAAGGTTTCGTTTATTTCGTAAAAAATAAATAATTTAAAAATATTTTTTTAAAATAATTATTTATATCGCTTACAAAAAAAATGAACCAAAAATATTTTCATCGTCCACTAAAATATTTTGACATAAAATATAGTCGATAACAAAAATATTTTTCATTGACTAATTAGCCAAAGCAATACAAACAATTATTTTTAGAAAAAATATTTTACAAATCATTTATTTTTTGCGAAATAAATGCACGCTAAATTACTATTCGTTTTGGGCATGCTGTCCTCAAATGGAAAATTTTCTAATTTCTAAATACGGAAGAATGGTATAAAAAATGGATGTGCAGAAGTCTACTGTCCAAATATTGTTGTTTATGGTTTAAATACCGATGAATTCGATCCTTGATTTTTGTGAAATGTGAGGAGATTTTTTGGCGAAAAATGTAGGTGTCAACAAGACTACATGCTAAGCAAACCTTCTATTATGCAAAATCAGCAAGATGTTAGAGATATGTCAAGCCAACAAATTCCCGATACGTAGTTTTGCCAAAAATATATATACGAGGTCAATGAGAAGGATCTTTTGGTGCAGTTTTGATCAAGCAATACTTTCGCCAAAAACCCGCCTCAATTGGCCTGTTTTTTTCTCTCTCTTTTTTTGCCGATTATAGGATAGACTTTATTCTTTGTGGACCAAATACTCGTTAAAAATACTTTCCAAAAGCAAATCAGGGACATTGATCCTCTATCTCAGGAGGGTGCCCTATGGGCATCTCAATGTTTCTTGCATGTTCGTGCACGTCGCATTTAAATGCATCTACACAACAGTTGAGAATTGATTGAGGCACCAATGAGTTCGCCTTGCAGAATAGAGGTTCTTTATTCCTAAATCAAGTTTAGTGTTTGGTTTTCCTTATTCAATATCATTGATTGGATCCCGTGTTTGTAACCTCTAACCGAGTTTATTTTGGATTTGAAGACAAAAAAAATGAATCAAGTGATTGCCCAATTATAATAAACACTCTCTTTTTTATCAGGATAAAAGTCATAAAAAAAACTCAAAATTATGCCTACTGTGACACATTTATTCCAAATTTTTTTTGTGACGTTAAAAACTCCAAACTATGTTCATTGCAACACATTTAGCCAAAACTTTTTCTTGTGACATAAAAAACATCAAACTTGTACCTATGTGATACATTACTCTCTGTCAAGGTTTCTGTCAGATAGATGATATTTCAATAAAAAAAAGAGTCGCTTTTATTTTACTTAAGACACGTGAGCGCCATGTCAACAACATTTGCTTTCTAACATCAACATAGACAGATTTTTAACGGTTCTCATTGACCAAATTTTGACCGTGGGCAAATGTATCACATAAATACAATTTTGTATCACAAAAAAAAAATTTAAGATAAATGTGTCACAATTGACATAATTTTGAATTTTTTTTGTGGCTTTTGCCCTTACAAGTGCACTCAGTTACACTGCTCACACTATCGGTATATCTCTTTGTCTGACACACAAGAAACTCTCTAATTTTTTTTGCCACGTTCTTGTTATTCTCTCTGCACAAACCCACCACCCTCCCACAATGCACTCTCTACCTTGACTTCCCACTCCACACGCTCGTCACTCTTTACGCCACATACTGCCTAACTCTCCATGCTTTCTTCTTCTCTGCTCAGTCACATGGAGAATTTGCTTTCTTCTTTTTGACTTATTTCTTTGGGACAACGATATTCTTCAACAATTGTAGCTACTTGGGCACAAGAAAATTGACAAAGGAAAAACCTTCTGGAAGTGCGGCTGAGAAAAATCTGGAGAACTACAGAGAGAGAGAGAGAGAGGTGGTGATCTTCAATATTTCGAACAAGCAAAGAAGTAGCCAAAGATCGCAGGAATGGAAGAACGTCCCGGAGAAAAGTCTCTCTCCCTCAATGGTGGATCCTCATCATCGTCGAGGAAGGACTACGAGGTGTTTTTGAGTTTCAGAGGACCCGACACTCGCTTAACCATCACTGACTCTCTCTATGCGGCCATGATCCGGGCCGGGATACGAGTCTTTAAAGACGACGAAGAGCTCCGTGTTGGGGAAAAAATCGGAGGTGAGCTTCGGAGAGCAATCTCCAATTCAAAAATCTATGTGCCTATCTTCTCTAAAGACTACGCTTCCAGTAAATGGTGTCTCCGTGAGCTCGCATGCATGGTGGAGCATTGGAAGAGTGGGGAGAAAGTGATCTTGCCCATCTTCTACGAGGTGGATGCCTCTGATGTTAAGCTCAAAACCGGATCCTATAGTATGGCTTTACGAAAGCATGAGAGAGAGTCTGGTGAAGATGCGGCGAAGCAGTGGGCGGAGGCCCTTAGAGAGATCGCCGGAATCAAGGGATGGAACTTAAAAGATCACGGGTAATTAATGACAACTTCTGCACTTTCATTTTGATCATTGTTTCTTAATCATGAAATCTTAATATATAGAACAATCCCTCGCTCTCACAAACAAACAACCTTCTGAAGTCAAATGGAAGATGAAACGGTTGTGCAAATTACCATGTTCGCTTCAAAAGTCCTTCATCGCATCTGCAAATAATCTTTCAGATCTCTTAACTGATCAATTGACAGCACTTTTGCAAGCGATTTGTCACATCATATGCCGTTTCTGTTGTTGTCGTTCTTTTTACTGTCGAATCTGAGAGTAATCATTTGAGGATGAACGCTGCCAATGAATCCCTCAAGAAGGTGTCACAAACCCCCATCTGAAGTATGGGTCCATGCCAGTGTTGGTCGCGCCCTAAGGATATTCTCTCTATTTGATGTGTCGTTCAGTCCATCGTCACCCTTTGCCATCCCACAAACCTGGCACAACACAAAAAAATTGGGCCGGTTCACCTGTTGTTGGGCTAGCGAGTCGGTTCTGATGGCCGCATCGCCAGTCGGAATATTGCTGATTTGACCATCTAAAGACTCTTCAAAACTGCCCCTTCCCCGTAAAACTCCAAACTCGGCTTGGGTTGGACCGAATATGAAATAAACTGATAATTTTTGCTCGAGTTTAACAATTTAGATCTGGTTTTACATATTTTACGCTTCTACGCCACATATATGTTTGTGGTTTCTCAAAATGAGACGGTTGCATTATGTATATGCAGCCAAGATAAACTCACAGCACTTGTTCTGGAAGAAGTTTTCCGTAAGCTGAGACGGCCTACACAAAGAAACTGGCCGGATGACTTGGTGGGAGTTCACGATCAGATGGAAGCTGTTATGGAGTTGTTAAGCCAAGGCACTCCCGGTGTTCGTTTTGTGGTGATTCACGGTATGGGCGGTATCGGGAAAACAACGCTTGCTAAGGCCATCTTCAAGCGCATCTCTTCCCAATTTCAATGTTCCAACTTTCTTTCAGATATTCGTGCAGACAATATTATAAGTCTACAAAAGAAATTGTTACGTGACTGTTACTATATTGGACATCTTGATAGTATGGATGCTGATGACGGGATGGACCTGATTAAAGAAGTATTCAGTGATAAGAAAGTCATCCTTGTTCTTGATGATATGGACAAGAGGGACCAGCTCATGAAACTAGCTGGTAAGTCTAGTTGGTTTGGGTCCGGAAGCAGAATTATTATCACAACTAGGAACACCTATTTCTTAGCTCCCGAAACCGACACCCTAGTTGACAATATCGTCCCACTGGGTCACCGAGATTTCCTTTTTTATGAAATGAAGGAAATGCAATTTGGCCATGCTCTTCAACTTTTCAGCAAGCACTCCTTCGAAAGAGACTCACCTCCACATGATTACAACGGTATTTCAAGTGAAATTGTCAAAATTACTGGAGGACTACCTTTGGCTCTAGAGGTTATAGGTTCATTACTTCATGCAAAAAGCAAGATAACATGGAAAGACACATTGAAGAAGTTGAAGAAAGTGCCCAATCAGGATGTCCATAAAAAGTTGTTGATAAGTTATGAAGAATTAGAGTACGAGCAAAGGCAAATATTTCTTGACATCGCATGTCACTGCATTGGTGAAGAAAGAATCCTTGCATATTACATGTGGAAAACTTGTGAGTTTTTTCCGAAAACTGGACTCAGTGTCCTCATTCATTTATCTTTGATAAAAGTCATCGATGATGAGAGACTATGGATGCACGACCAGCTCAGAGATCTTGGAAGAGAGATTGTCCGGCAAGAATGCCGTCAAGAGCCTGGAAAGCGCAGCAGGTTGTGGTGTCCGACGGTCGCCTTAGATGTGGTTCAAAATAACCTGGTATGTCTTGGTAAAGAAGTTAATTGCTTATGGAAAAACTGAACATGCAATTATGTGTATTTAGAGTTCATTTTCACCCAAATGTTCGCTCATTTTTGTACACAGGACATTGATGATTCTGCATAATTTGAGAGAAATGAATAACGTTTCAAGAAAAAACTAGTTTTTACCAGTACAAGTCCCATGTAAGTGGGAGAGATAATGATTCATGGAATTTGCCCTTTTCTGTATACGATAGTATCTATGTGCCTCTTTTTTTCTGGTTCACTTGTGTTTAGAATCGGTTGAATCAAGATATATGCTTCCTATTATGATATTTAGTACTTACTTTAAATTGTTCGCTCGTGTTGCTATTTGTTGCTTTGGAATTATCAGGGAACGGACAAAATTGTAGCCCTTAGACTCGCCGACGGGCATAATTTTACGAGTGACGAATTTTCAAGACTTCCCAGTTTAAGGTTCCTTGAATTGGATGGGGGAAACTTTGTCGGAGACTTCAAAAATCTTCTCTCTAATCTAACATGGCTCTCTTGGCGTCATTGCCCTTCAAATCTACAAGCCAACGGTTTATGTCTAAGGAAATCGGCAGTTCTCAAGCTATCAGAGAGCGATATTACCGAAGACTGGCATGGATGGGGATCTTGCATGGTACAATTTCATATAAACATTTCATTTTTCTTTGTGTGCATGCACATTTGTCACATTGTGTTGACCCTCACCTGTGCCAATGTTTTTTTTTTTTTCAATAATTGTCACGCCCCGTACCCCACGAAGGCTAAACATCCGCGCTAAGGTCGAAGTGAGGTGTGACGCTCCCAGGATTGCGTCACCGACCCAAAAACCCAAATCAGAGAGTACACGTCACATGCGGAAACGACGTATATAATATATATACACCCAGACAATTTAAACGCACCCATGAATAGCAAGAGGTAATAATACACAACAAAGTAAACTAATATGTATACTTATATATATAATACATTCTTTAAACTCATACAAACTATTTATTTACAACAAAAAGAACACACTAGCGAGGCCACTAAGCAAAAAGGATCGGTGGCCTAGGGTATCAGCTAACTATCTGGGAAAGAGTTACATTCAAAAAGAGGGTTAGTCTAGACTCCTATCACTGGGATCTGCTCTACGGCTCCCCGCCTGGATTGGATGGCGCGGCTGACGCCTCAAAAGAGTCCTCCTCAGATCTCACCTCCTCGTCCGATCCAACTTCCTCCATTTCTCCTGCTGCCTCGGCATCCTACGGACGAGGGTCTGGAAAATTCGGTTTTACCACAACCGTGAGATAAACTCAGCAAGTAAAATTCCTAATCCTAAATTAGGCTAACGTGCACCTCCAGCAAATAATAAAAAGGCATAATTCACTGAACCAATAAATTTATTAAATAGTCCTTAGGGCCCTTAGCCCCAATTTCTCTACTCCAGCCCTGCAGGTTAGTCTCCCAATAATAATATAACTCATGAACAGTTTAATCGACCCGAAGGCCATGACCCAGTGGTCATCGACAGTTAAATCGACCCGAAGGCCATGACCCAATGGTCATCAACAGTTAACTCGACCCGAAGGCCATGACCCAATGGTCATCACAATTAAATCGACCCGAAGGCCATGACCCAATGGTCATAAATCATTCGACCCGGAGGCCCGACCCGAAGGCCCACAATTGCATAAATCGACCCAAAGGCCATGACCCAATGGTCATCAATATTACTCAATCGTTTCAAAGCCGACATAGAAATTCACATATCAAGGAACTCACACCAATCGCCATGTCCCGACGTACCAAGTACATTGAACCCCCATTTCTCACTCAATCAACGTACTATCAGCACATTTAATTCGTTTCACTTAGCCCAATTTATACCCGGCACTTAATACACAATTTAATATTTCAGAATCCGGGTCCGCTTGGGTCTTGTCACTACCAATTAACCTCAACCATCAACCTTGAACATGGCATTATTCCACAATGTCCCAACAAATCCCAATTGACCTCCAAAATGTCTAATTTCAAGCCAATAGTCATTAATCCACCTAATGACCACTTTAGACCAATAAATGCAAATTCGGTTCTAATGAAGACCATGCCAAAACAGCCACCATTTGCTCTCCAAATCACCTTTAAACCATCACAAATAGTCCCAATTAGGTCCCCTAATCATTCAATGCATAATTACACACAATTAGGCCCTAATCTAGCCTAATTACCTCAATGAAACCCTTAATTGCACCAATTAGACTAATTCAAGGATTAGGTGTTTTACTCGCCTATTAACAACGCGAGGCGACGGAAGCGAGCGGCCGATTACCGGCGAGCGGTACAATCGACGGCGGCGCTTCAACGGCAAGCCGGCGGACACGCCGGCGCCGGTGGGACTCATGGCCACCTCTCGTTCAAAACAGGGGAGGCTGGTCTGGTCGGTGGCTGAGGGTGACGGAAAGGGAGGTGGTGAGGGCTAGGCTGGTCGGTGGGGGACGGTAGACGGCGGCGGACGGCGGCGCGGCACCGGCGGAGCAAAACCGGCGACGGCGGCCTTCACGCACCGGCTGGAACAGCTGCTGAGGACGGCGGAAAACGGTGAGAGCCGGTCGACGGGGGCTGGGTGGCACCAGGAGGCGGCACACGGCGGCTGGCGGCCAGCAGCTCCGGCGATCAGCTGATCCGGCGTGAACAATGGCCCGCGAAGCAAGACCGGCGAGAAGGAAGTGGCCGAGAGGATGATCGGGGGAGAGAGAGAGAGTGTCGTGAGCAAAGAGAGAGAGAGAGAGAGTGATCTGAAGAGAGAGAGAGAGAGTCAAAAGTGGTCAATAAAGGGGTGAGTGGGGTACACATGTCAAGATCTAAGGGCTTTGGACCAAATTGCCCTTCATCCAAGGGCTTGAATTTAAACCTATCCAAAAAAGTAAGGGCAAAGTGGTCAAAAGCCCTCTAACCAAGGCTGACCAGGTCTGGTTGGCTTCACTTAACCCTAGTTAAACCCCAAAAATCAATTAAAATTCGGAATTAATTAATACAACCTAGGGGCATTTTCGTAATTTTCCGGTCCCGGACCGAAATTCCAATTTTCGCACATACGCGTTCCATATGTGCGTGGCCAACATAATATGGCGTCGGATTCGCGAAATGAAATTTCTAAGCCCTCGAAAATCGTCCGCGAAATCCCGGGAATAAAATAATATTATTTTCCAATTTTTGTCGAAATTCAACTTTTTGGCCGAAACCGCTCTAAATGCGTGTGGCCACCCCAAAATGACCTTGGCCGTGAAAAATAACCTCGATCGGCGTCCGAATCGGGTCTCGGTGTCCACAGGGGCAAAACCGTCTTTTTCTCAATTTCTGTCGGATTTTCAATTTTCGATCGCGTCAGTTCTAAACATGAATGGCCACTCTAAATTGACGTCCGTCTTGCAAAATAGTCGTAATTACCCTTGATATTTTGATATCGAAGTTCGTGCCCAATATCGCGATCACAATAGGTCGTTTTGCAATTTTAGGGTCTCTCGCTAACAGGCGGCTGTTTAGGTGTTACGCGTATCGACCTAAGACTGTCCGAGTCATGATGGCCTCAATTTCGAACAACGAGAGGAATTATCACTAGTACCGGGGTCACGATCGTTTGGATTAAAATCGGGGTTATTTATCAGGCGTACTTTCAGATGTGCGAAATCACTCGCGATCCGATCATACGTCGCTGAAAATATCGACCCGTCATTTTTCCTAGGATCGGCCTATATTGGTTCAAAATATTTCCTCGACGTTCCTCGAAATCGGCGCTCAATCGCGGTCGGGTTCTCGGTCCACGTACCTGATCCTATTTAGCCTTTCCTTTTTGGTTAGTATCCCGTGATTGATCAGTTCCGGGCGAGACTTACTAAAATTACACGAGAATTCACATGCACTTTATTGGACTCGATAACGGGTCAAAATTCGGGCTGTTACAATTCTTCCCCCCTTACAAAAATTTCGTCCTCGAAATTTGTGCTTCACACCTGTTCCTCGAACAACTGGGGGTGTTGACGTCGCATGGCCTCTTCGCTTTCCCAAGTTGCGCCTTCTGTCCCGTGGTGCTCCCAGATTACCTTGACCATCGGGATTGTCTTATTCCGCAGTACTCGATCCTTCCGATCTTCGATTCTAATTGGTCTCTCCACGTACGACACCCTGTCGTCCACGTCTATTTCTTCGTATCTTAGAACGTGAGTCGGATCTGGTTCATACTTTCTCAACATCGACACGTGGAAGACATTATGTATCTGGGACAAATTTGGTGGCAGGGCCAGCCTGTACGCCATATCGCCAATCTTTTCCAAAATCTCAAACGGTCCAACAAACCTCGGACTCAGCTTTCCTTTCTTGCCAAATCGGGATAACCCTTTCATAGGCGACACCTTTAAAAATACATGGTCCCCAACTTGAAATTCCAAACGTCGTCGTCTCCGATCGGCATAGCTCTTCTGTCGACTCTGTGATGTCTTTAACCTCTCTCGAATAATCTCAACAGCTTCCACTGTTTGCTGTACCAACTCTGGGCCCGTAATACTTCGTTCTCCCACTTCATCCCAGCACACGGGAGTCCTCCACGCTCTGCCATACAAAGCTTCAAATGGGGCCATCTGGATACTCTGTTGATAACTGTTATTATATGCAAACTCTACCAAATGCAGCTGTTCTTCCCATTTACCCTGAAAATCCAGTACACAAGCTCGCAACATATCCTCGAGAGTCTGGATAGTTCTTTCTGATTGGCCATCAGTCTGCGGATGGTAAGCTGTACTAAACTGCACTTTTGTTCCCAAGGCAGTCTGCAGACTTTTCCAGAAATTCGCTGTAAATCTTGGGTCACGATCTGATGTAATCGTCACTGGCACTCCATGCAGTCTCACAATCTGTCTTACGTACAGTTCTGCATAACTCTCTAACTCAAGATCCTTTCGTACAGCTAAGAAATGAGCCGATTTTGTGAGTCTATCCACGATCACCCAAATGGAATCATGCCCTCTCTGGCTTCTCGGCAATCCGGTTACGAAATCCATGGTGATATGCTCCCATTTCCATTCGGGAATTTCCAACGGTCGCAGCAGTCCTCCAGGTTTACAGTGTTGTGCCTTTACCTGTTGACACGTCAAACACTTAGCCACATACCTGGCCACATCCGTTTTCAATCCGTTCCACCAATAATGCTATCGTAGATTCTGATACATTTTCGTACTGCCAGGATGGATACTGTAATTGATGCGATGAGCTTCGCTTAATATTTCCTCCTTAAGTTCAGCATCATCAGGTACACACCATCGTCCTCTATACTTCAGGACTCCATCTTCTGACACTTGGAAGTCTGGCTTCCTTGCCGAGGCATCCATTCCTACAATTTTCTGAATTTCCTGATCCGTTATTTGTAGAGCCTTAATCTTAGTTTGAATCTCCGGCTCGATCCTCAAAGTAGCCAGCAGATTCGACACATGGCTTAATTCCAATTTAAATTCTGAATCTCGAAGCTTTTCCAATAACGTCCATTCTTTGACCATCAAATGCGCCATGCTGGACTTGCGACTCAATGCATCTACCACTCTATTCGCTTTTCCAGGGTGGTACATGATGTCGCAATCATAATCTTTCAGAAGTTCCATCCACCTACGCTGTCTCATGTTTAATTCTTTCTGTGAGAACAGGTATTTGAGGCTCTGGTGATCCGTATAAATCTGAAACTTTTCCCCACATAAATAATGTCTCCAGATTTTAAGTGCAAACACAATGGCAGCCAACTCTAAATCATGCGTCGGATAATTCAACTCATGTGGCCTCAACTGACGTGATGCATATGCAACTACTTTCCCATGTTGCATTAACACACAACCAAGCCCTTTGAGCGAAGCATCACTGTATACCTCGAATCCACCAGGTCCAGAGGGGATAGTTAAGACTGGAGCTGTTGTCAATCTATGTTTAAGCTCCTGAAAACTTCGTTCACACTTGTCGTCCCATTCAAACTTAGTCTCCTTTTTCAACAATCGTGTCAAGGGCGTGGCTATCGACGAAAATCCTTCCACGAAACGTCGATAATAACCAGCCAATCCTAAGAAACTTCTGATCTCTGTAACTGACGTCGGCCTGGGCCATTTAAGCACTGCATCAATCTTAGTCGGATCCACAGATATTCCTTCTCCCGACACGATGTGCCCAAGGAATGCTACCTTACTAAGCCAGAACTCACATTTACTGAACTTCGCATAAAGCGCATGTTCCCTTAACGTCCTTAAAACTTCAGTCAAATGTTCTTCGTGTTCTTCTGAACTCTTCGAATACACCAAAATATCGTCAATGAACACTATAACGAACTGATCCAGAAATTCCTTAAAAACTCTGTTCATCAAATCCATGAAAGCTGCAGGGGCATTCGTCAAACCAAAGGGCATGACTATAAACTCATAATGCCCGTACCTCGTCCTAAATGCAGTCTTGGGTATATCCCCTTTCCGAATCCTTAACTGATGATACCCTGTCCGTAGATCAATCTTGGAAAACACTGACGCTCCTTGCAACTGATCGAACAAGTCGTCGATCCTTGGCAGTGGATACTTGTTCTTTATAGTCACCTGATTCAACTGCCGGTAGTCTATACATAATCTCAACGTCCCGTCCTTTTTCTTTACAAACAGGACTGGCGCTCCCCATGGAGACGCACTAGGACGAATAAATCCTTTGTCTAATAATTCCTGCATCTGGACTTTCAACTCATTTAGTTCCGACAAAGACATCCGATACGGGGCCTTAGAAATTGGCTCAGTTCCTGGGGCCAACTCTATCACGAATTCCACTTCTCGTTCGGGTGGCAAACCCAGCAACTCTTGAGGAAAAACCTCGGGGAAATTGCACACTACAGGGATTTCTTCCAACTTAGGTTCCACCAATGTCGGATCCTTAATATTAACCAAATATCCCTCACAACCTTCTTCGAGCATCTCAGTTGCCTCTGCTGAGGAAATCCAAGGGATCGAGGTTCCTCCTCGATTTCCCTGAAATTCAAACCTAGGACGTCCAATCGGATTAAATTGGATCGTCCTACTACCGCAATCCATAACGGCTTTCTGTTTCGTCAGCCAATCCATACCGATGATCACATCGAAATCATACATGGCTAACACAGCTAAATCAATCCTTTCCTCAACATTCCCGATCACAATTTTACAGTCCAAGCACCCCAATGATACTAACACCCTATCATGCAGTGGGGTCGTCACACATAACATGATTTCAAGTAAAACAGGCTCCAGACCAACCAATCTAACAAACTGATCTGAAATAAACGAATGGGTTGCCCCGGGATCAAATAACGCATAAGCCGCATGATTGCAGAGAGAAACGGTACCTGTGATCACGCCCGGCGCGTCCTCGGCATCCTTTCGTGCCAATGCGTATACTCGTCCTTGCGCAGGCGGTCTGCCATGAATAGCCGGTGGGGGATTCCCGGCCTGATTTCCAATTCTGAGTTGCTGTTGTTGTCCTGGGGGTCCCAAAAGTCGTTGTTGGGGGCAATTCTTTATCTGATGCCCTAAACTCCCGCAACGAAAACAAGCTCCAATTCTGTTTGGCGTCTGACTGGGTTTCCCTATAATCCTCCTCGGCGGCGGAACAAATCGTCTATTACTGGCCATTGGTCTCATTCCAAAACGACGATTGTCCCGATTCGGAATAAACCTCGAACCCGATGCTGTTATCCTTTCTATCTGATCTCGTTCCATAGTTTGGGCTCGCTCATACAGCTCTCGATAATCTCTGATATTCAGCAAAAGCATCTGGGTGCGAAGATCCGGTTTCAGTCCATCCCGGAATCTTCGAGCCTTGTCCAAGGGATTCTCAACCATCCTTGGGGCAAATCTGGATAACCTGGCAAACTCTGCCTCATACTGTACCACTGTCATCGACCCCTGGCGAAGCCTCATAAACTCTGCCATTTTCTTCTCCTGAGCACTTTCAGAGAAAAACTGTCCATAGAAATGCTCAACGAATATCACCCAGGTCTGTTCCATAAACTCCGGAAATACCCTATCCCTAACTGCTTTCCACCAATCATGGGCATTATCCTGCAGTTGATACGATGCCAACGATATCTTTTCTCTCTCAGTACAATCCAACAGGTCAAACGCCTTTTCCAATTCCTCCACCCAACGCGGGGCGGTTTCTGGATCACCTCTGCCCGTGAACTTGGGCGGTTTCAGCTTAAGGAACTGCTCCACCAACTGGTGCATTGGTCTCGGTGCTACCATTGGTTGAGCTTGCACTGGCTGTGCTTGGGCTTGATTCTCATGGACGGCAGCAACTGTTGCAGCCTCAGCAGCCTGAGCGGTCGCGTTCTCTCTTTCCTGCGCTTGCCTATCCATCACATTCCCGATTCTGTCTAACGCTCTGAGAACTCCTTCCATGCGCGGGTCTTCCGCATGTCTAACATCAGCTCTGGGGTCCACCGCAGCCCCATCACCAACTCTAGGATTCTCTCCCTCTCTAGCGCCCGCAACTATGTTTTCTATCGTTCTTGCCCTAGCACGACCTCTACCACGAGCTTCTCTGCCTGCGCCCCTCCTTGGGGCTCTTCTTACTCCTCCTCTCTCACTGCTCATCTTAAAACTCTGAGTGCTCAACTACCTGCTATAATTCTATTCAAGAATTAGAGACCTAAACCAACTAGCCGGTCTAAGTCCTAGGCAGGTATCAATACAAAAGCATTTAAACACTCAGCATGCGGCTAGCACAACGGCACATAAATTTCACCCAAGAACTTGCACACTAACCTTGGGTCCTGCCGCACCTGCACAATACTGGTTCAATCAATCATCACAACATTCAAACACAAACATTCTGGAGGTACACTTAGCACACGAGGTCAACCTATGGCTACCCATGGTTACTCCTCCTTATCACTCCAGGGCTCAACTAGATTAAACAGAGCTGTCCTTGCTCTGATACCAATTCGAACGGAGATGTCACGCCCCGTACCCCACGAAGGCTAAACATCCGCGCTAAGGTCGAAGTGAGGTGTGACGCTCCCAGGATTGCGTCACCGACCCAAAAACCCAAATCAGAGAGTACACGTCACATGCGGAAACGACGTATATAATATATATACACCCAGACAATTTAAACGCACCCATGAATAGCAAGAGGTAATAATACACAACAAAGTAAACTAATATGTATACTTATATATATAATACATTCTTTAAACTCATACAAACTATTTATTTACAACAAAAAGAACACACTAGCGAGGCCACTAAGCAAAAAGGATCGGTGGCCTAGGGTATCAGCTAACTATCTGGGAAAGAGTTACATTCAAAAAGAGGGTTAGTCTAGACTCCTATCACTGGGATCTGCTCTACGACTCCCCGCCTGGATTGGATGGCGCGGCTGACGCCTCAAAAGAGTCCTCCTCAGATCTCACCTCCTCGTCCGATCCAACTTCCTCCATTTCTCCTGCTGCCTCGGCATCCTATGGACGGGGGTCTGGAAAATTCGGTTTTACCACAACCGTGAGATAAACTCAGCAAGTAAAATTCCTAATCCTAAATTAGGCTAACGTGCACCTCCAGCAAATAATAAAAAGGCATAATTCACTGAACCAATAAATTTATTAAATAGTCCTTAGGGCCCTTAGCCCCAATTTCTCTACTCCAGCCCTGCAGGTTAGTCTCCCAATAATAATATAACTCATGAACAATTTAATCGACCCGAAGGCCATGACCCAGTGGTCATCGACAGTTAAATCGACCCGAAGGCCATGACCCAATGGTCATCAACAGTTAACTCGACCCGAAGGCCATGACCCAATGGTCATCACAATTAAATCGACCCGAAGGCCATGACCCAATGGTCATAAATCATTCGACCCGGAGGCCCGACCCGAAGGCCCACAATTGCATAAATCGACCCAAAGGCCATGACCCAATGGTCATCAATATTACTCAATCGTTTCAAAGCCGACATAGAAATTCACATATCAAGGAACTCACACCAATCGCCATGTCCCGACGTACCAAGTACATTGAACCCCCATTTCTCACTCAATCAACGTACTATCAGCACATTTAATTCGTTTCACTTAGCCCAATTTATACCCGGCACTTAATACACAATTTAATATTTCAGAATCCGGGTCCGCTTGGGTCTTGTCACTATCAATTAACCTCAACCATCAACCTTGAACATGGCATTATTCCACAATGTCCCAACAAATCCCAATTGACCTCCAAAATGTCTAATTTCAAGCCAATAGTCATTAATCCACCTAATGACCACTTTAGACCAATAAATGCAAATTCGGTTCTAATGAAGACCATGCCAAAACAGCCACCATTTGCTCTCCAAATCACCTTTAAACCATCACAAATAGTCCCAATTAGGTCCCCTAATCATTCAATGCATAATTACACACAATTAGGCCTTAATCTAGCCTAATTACCTCAATGAAACCCTTAATTGCACCAATTAGACTAATTCAAGGATTAGGTGTTTTACTCGCCTATTAACAACGCGAGGCGACGGAAGCGAGCGGCCGATTACCGGCGAGCGGTACAATCGACGGCGGCGCTTCAACGGCAAGCCGACGGACACGCCGGCGTCGGTGGGACTCACGGCCACCTCTCGTTCAAAACAGGGGAGGCTGGTCTGGTCGGTGGCTGAGGGTGACGGAAAGGGAGGTGGTGAGGGCTAGGCTGGTCGGTGGGGGACGGTAGACGGCGGCGGACGGCGGCGCGGCACCGGCGGAGCAAAACCGGCGACGGCGGCCTTCACGCACCGGCTGGAACAGCTGCTGAGGACGGCGGAAAACGGTGAGAGCCGGTCGACGGGGGCTGGGTGGCACCAGGAGGCGGCACACGGCGGCTGGCGGCCAGCAGCTCCGGCGATCAGCTGATCCGGCGTGAACAATGGCCCGCGAAGCAAGACCGGCGAGAAGGAAGTGGCCGATAGGATGATCGGGGGAGAGAGAGAGAGTGTCGTGAGCAAAGAGAGAGAGAGAGAGAGTCAAAAGTGGTCAATAAAGGGGTGAGTGGGGTACACATGTCAAGATCTAAGGGCTTTGGACCAAATTGCCCTTCATCCAAGGGCTTGAATTTAAACCTATCCAAAAAAGTAAGGGCAAAGTGGTCAAAAGCCCTCTAACCAAGGCTGACCAGGTCTGGTTGGCTTCACTTAACCCTAGTTAAACCCCAAAAATCAATTAAAATTCGGAATTAATTAATACAACCTAGGGGCATTTTCGTAATTTTCCGGTCCCGGACCGAAATTTCAATTTTCGCACATACGCGTTCCATATGTGCGTGGCCAACATAATATGGCGTCGGATTCGCGAAATGAAATTTCTAAGCCCTCGAAAATCGTCCGCAAAATCCCGGAAATAAAATAATATTATTTTCCAATTTTTGTCGAAATTCAACTTTTTGGCCGAAACCGCTCTAAATGCGTGTGGCCACCCCAAAATGACCTTGGCCGTGAAAAATAACCTCGATCGGCGTCCGAATCGGGTCTCGGTGTCCACAGGGGCAAAACCGTCTTTTTCTCAATTTCTGTCGGATTTTCAGTTTTCGATCGCGTCAGTTCTAAACATGAATGGCCACTCTAAATTGACGTCCGTCTTGCAAAATAGTCGTAATTACCCTTGATATTTTGATATCGAAGTTCGTGCCCAATATCGCGATCACAATAGCTCGTTTTGCAATTTTAGGGTCTCTCGCTAACAGGCGGCTGTTTAGGTGTTACGCGTATCGACCTAAGACTGTCCGAGTCATGATGGCCTCAATTTCGAACAACGAGAGGAATTATCACTAGTACCGGGGTCACGATCGTTTGGATTAAAATCGGGGTTATTTATCAGGCGTACTTTCAGATGTGCGAAATCACTCGCGATCCGATCATACGTCGCTGAAAATATCGACCCGTCATTTTTCCTAGGATCGGCCTATATTGGTTCAAAATATTTCCTCGACGTTCCTCGAAATCGGCGCTCAATCGCGGTCGGGTTCTCGGTCCACGTACCTGATCCTATTTAGCCTTTCCTTTTTGGTTAGTATCCCGTGATTGATCAGTTCCGGGCGAGACTTACTAAAATTACACGAGAATTCACATACACTTTATTGGACTCGATAACGGGTCAAAATTCGGGCTGTTACAATAATTGGTTGTCTCACAGGTGAATGATAACCTGAGAGTTATATATCTGACAAGCTGCAATTATCTAAAGAGGACACCTGACTTCTCCAAGTGCATGAATTTGAAAAAATTGGTTCTCAAAAATTGTGGAGGATTGGAAGAAATCAACAGCTCTATCAATCAGTTGGGCCGCCTAAAGTACTTGGAAATCAGTATGGAGCGTCGTGTGTCGTTCACATATATTGTTCCACAATTCACGTATACGTATTCGAGGGTTCCTCTATTATTAAACTCAATTGGTGATCTGAAATCCTTGTCAGTGCTGAAGATGGAAAATCAGAGTGATGTTATAGAACTGCCGCACTCAATAGGAGAGCTATTGGGTTTAAAGCATCTGTCTCTACATGGTTGTACCAAGCTTGGAAAGCTTCCAAATTCCATCGGAGAGTTGAGATCGCTCCTCTTTCTAGATTTATCTTGCACTTGTATAAGTGGATTACCAGATTCCATTGGAAGTCTAGAATCGCTGCTCAAATTGGATCTATCTCGAACTCTTATTGCAGAATTACCCGATTCCATTGGCAATCTTAGACGGTTGAAGTCCATGTGTTTAGATCAGACGCAGATAAAAGAGCTACCAAAGAACATATGGGCTCTGGAGAATCTCGAGGAGTTGAATGCCAGAGGCTGTCGAAATCTCAAGGGTGAAATTCCAAGTGAAATCGCGGGACTATCCCAATTGACAATTCTGAACTTGTCCCAGAGCAAGGTTAGTAGGCTGCCAATGACAATCAATCGGCTTTCTAGTCTTGAAGAACTTGTTTTATCGGATTGTAACTGGCTTCAGTTGCTGCCAGATTGCCCGACAAGTTTAACAAAGCTAGAGTTGTCCTCTTCATCATTGCAGGCAGTACCCAACCTCTCGAACCTCACCAGTTTACGTCATTTGGACATAAGTGATTGCACTTTTGACTTTAAGTTATTTAAAAATACACGAGGACGGGTTCCACATCCGAATCTAGAGTGGCTTGGAAGGCTAAATGAGTTGCAGACGTTGAGACTGATTCTTTCTGATTTCAACTTGCCACCAACTGACTTGAGCTTCCTTTCTCAGCTCCGGTCACTTGAAATAACTTGTCCAGACCCACGGTCTCTGACACGGCTTCCGTCCAATTTAGAATTCTTGACATTAGAAGATGTCGAGACCCCGATAGAATGGCCACTGTTCTCCAACCTGGGAAATTTGTCTGAATTAAAGCTCTGTGGCTGTCGGTTAAGAGAGATTGAGTTTGACAACGTGGTTGGACAGCTAGAGAATCTCCGGCGACTGCAGGTGCGCGAGTGCAAGTCGCTTGTGAGGCTATCCAATCTATCGAGCTTAAAGGAGCTCCGAGTGCTGAGTGTGGAGTACTGCCCGCAACTTACTGAGATCGAATCCCAACCATCTTCAACTAGAGATTGCAGTTCCACGGAGGGGCCCATTCCCGATACACCGATGCCGGAGAAGCTCGAGTCTTTGAGAGTCTACTATTGCGCATCAGTGCGAAAGTTTCCTGCTATACCAAATGCATGTCGTGTCGAGGTTAACCCACCAAAATACGTAAGGAGGTCTGAAAGTGGGCCCGTCTTCATAGAAGATCTCGCTAATTCCAGAGAAGATTCGGACATGGAGATTTTGTCTGAAGGCGAACTCCGGCGACCGCGGTTTTCTTGGGCGAGATTGCCTGATCCCCAAAATTCGCAAGAAGAGTTCTTTGAAGAATTGTTTAGCCGAGGAGATCTCAGCCCACTGAGGACCCCTCGTGAAAAAGAAGGCCCAAGACATCTTAGCCCACTTAGCTTAACCCATCTTCTCGGTTCCTTCTGGAGCTGGTTCATAGGAAAAATAAAGAGCAGAAAAGGAGAGGAGTAAGTCGGCAAAGGAAAGAGAAAACGGAAAAGGGGGGGAGTGAGTCGGCGCTTTTGGTGCGATTCGGAGGCCTCGACAAGCTAGATTAATACCGTTTCGAAGCGCTCGGTGAGGATTCGAAACTTTAATTCATCTAATCAAATCAAGAGATTTTGCTCAGTTAAGCTGTGATTTTGGATCAGTTCGGCTATTAGTTTGCTAGGTTGATTCTATAGATCGTTGATCCGTGAAATGATGCTGTTTTGAAACCTTAGGTTGTCTTGGAATCGTCAGATTTTACGGATTTCCGTTTGAGAGAGATTGATTTTTCGGAGTTATCGAAAACCAATTTAGAGTAACTGCAGCCAGCAGTGTTTCGTCCAGGATTTCATCAGTTGTCGGCCAAATTTTGGTTCTAAGGAGTTTTAAATCTTTTAGTACTTTGAATGAGCTCTCTTTTGACTGTATACTACTTGAAACGGAGCTCGGTAGATATATTTGAGCCCCCTTAGTTCGCAGCATAAGACAAGGTTGCTGCTCTGTTTGCTGTAGCAAGTTTGATGCTTGTGTGGCCTTTTTCCGCTAAGAACTACGGTAGAGCAGTTTATGATTTCTTTGTGGTGGACTTTGTCGACTCATAGTGGACGTTTTGACCCCGAAAATTAGCGTCGCCTGGTAGAATCTTAGTTGAGGTTAGTGATATGTAACTTTGACATTTGGTTAATGTTTTCTTTGATAGAAGTTTGAAGCTTTTCGGGTGGTATAGCTTTTAATTTGGCTTTTGGTTAGCGAGAAGTGGTGCTTATCTCTTCTAAGATTTGTAAATACACTGCTTGAAAATCATAGTAATTAGATATGCTATAAGTTATGAATGAGACATTGCACATTATGATATTTATTATGAATAATGGTGTTTAGAACATCTTTGTTGCATAAAGCTGGATCAGACATTTACTACCCATTTGCTTTTCTTGAAATAGCATAGCAAAATATCTCTTGAAATAGTTTGAGAGTTGATTATTTATGAAATGGTTTGAGAAATTTTTCATGAATGTGTTCTTCTTGTGGACATAATTGAGAAGGGTAGTATCAATTTGTAAATCCGGTTTATTAAATGAATCCTAAAATGGTTTTGTTGTTGAGAGGATTATGTTGACGGTTTTATCCTCTTGTCGCTATGATCTGAAACCATTTAAGGGTTGTGAGTATGCATTCATGTTCTCAGGATGTCCTGTATGGCCAAAGCCACCGGCTGACATTAGTGGAGACCTATGCCATGGAGGAAATCTTGGTAAGCCCTCTTATGGGGCGTTAAACGTGGCTATAGTTTGATTTGAAGTAATAGAGTGATCAATTGACTAGACCACTGATGTTTGCTTCGATATTGTTGATCGAATGAGTGTTTCTATTATGTGTAAAAGGTTGCTGAAGTAATGATGCTAATATTTAGACTTTTACATATTTTACATACTGGATTTGGTTGTGTTTCCGTTATTGTTTAAAAATGTGCATAGTTGATTCTCGATTTGTTGAGAAAAGATATGTACTATTTATTGAGCGGTGGTTTGCTTATACTGTGACATTCCGAAATTTTCCGCCAATTGGAATTTATTAAATAATTGAGTTTTATGATATGTACTCGTAGTAAATTTCTCGCCCGGAACTGATCATTCCTGGGAATGCTAACCGTTAGGGAAAGGCTAATAGGAGAATTAAATTCACGCGACTAAAGGAAATTCGATCGTGAATGAATTTCGATCATTAAATCGCGTAAGTGATATTTTGAGCCACTGTTGGCCGATCCAAGGATAGTTAGGGGTCAGTTCGCCATTGTCCTAGTAGTGGATCGCGGGTGATTCCGTTGGACCACGAAACGACTTGACGAATAATTCCGAAATTATACCGAACGATCGTACCCCTCGGATCAAGTGATTGATCTTCGCGATTTTAATGACAATCTAGGTCATCACGCACCGGATGGACTTGCACGTGACTCGATTTAGTATCAGTCATGAGTCAATTTCGCGAATTTCCCCAGCAAGCTGCCCGTTAGCTCGAGAAACGCTCGAGTCGTGTTTAATAGAATTTAATTATGGAAATTTTGCTCAAATTGGACACCGGAAAATTAGGAAATCATGCCGGAACGTTAGGACGACGTTACACGTGACACGTGTCAATTTTCGGTGTGCTCAATTCCTTCGGAAAAATTCTATTTGGACAAAAAACGGAGAATTGGACCGTTTTACCCTTGAGAATTTCAAAAGGGTTAGTTTTGAGGGCAATGGGCCTTTTGGTCATTTTAGCCCTTAGATATTTTGGGTCAAAAAAAATACTATTTAGGTCCAAGTTGGACCACTTTCTCTTCCCCTTTGCCGTGAACCCCCCCTATCGTGGACTCCCTCTCCCTCTCTTGGTTTCTTTTCTTTTTGGCCGTGGGTCTTCCCTCCTCCACCGTGCACACTCTCTCTCTCCCACCGCCGGCATCGCCGCTCGCCACCACCACACCGGACCACCCTCAAGCCACCGTCCACGCCACCGTACGCCACCATCACCCCTCCCGCCGTCCTTCTCTCTCTATTTCCCTCTCTTTCTCTCTTGGCCGTGAGCCCCAAATCGCCGCCCAAGCCGCATCGTCGCCACCCAAGCCGATTGCCACCACTTGGGAGCCATACGTTGTCGCCGTCATCCCCGATTAAGGGCCGCCGCTCTCCGTTCTAGCCGTGATAGTCTAGAACGCGGGTAAGTCGCGTCTAAACCTAATTTAGGATTTCGGGTATCGCGGATGATTTTGGACAAAATCAATATGGAATTAGGTGCGGAATTACATGGGTAGGGAGTGGGAATTTTATGGCGGGCCTTAAAAATTGATTCGGATAATATTTTTAAGAAATTCAGAAAATTGGGGCTGCGAGTACTGTTCATATGCCTTGAAACACTGTTCATATGCCTAGAAATACTGTTCACCAGCTGTAAATTATTGTTCGCGGGGCTACGAGGGTCCGATTGAGACGCGAGTTGAATTTTTGGAACCTAGAAATGATGGAGAGAAAGTTCCGTGAAGGCTCGGAATTAATCCGATGCCAATTAGTCGGAGAAAAATGGAAATTTACGTGTTTGATGTTTAGTTAATTATAAATAAATGGTGGTGAACAAATTGAGCATGTGGTTGTGCAATTGGGTGATTATATGTGCTCGTTGGGTGTACTCATGAGTTTGATTAAATTAATTAATGATGTTACCATGTCTTATGATGAGTGAGTTTGAATTATGAGCTAAATAATGCGTATGTGGACTGTGGGTAGCGGGTAAATTGATTGTGGTAATTGTGTGCTGAATATGTGCATGAGTAAGCTGAATGTGTGCATGAGGAAGAAAGAAAGGATGTGTGGCATGGCATGAAAGATTGTGGAAAGTTGTGTTGTCCTGAGGCGTGAACGTTTACGCGGGACGATGCCCGGTATTACCGGAAGACTGCCAGCCTGAGGCGTGAACTTCTACGCGGGTTGTGCAGTAGGTGGTAGATGTTGAGCCTGAGGCGTGTACGTTTACGCGGGCAAGAAACATGGCCTGAGGAGTGTATGTTTACGCGGGCCCGAGAGTATTGTGGAAAAAGGAATGATCGCAGTGTACCTGAGGTGTGTACGTTTACGCGGGTCACTGGCGAGTGATGTGGGAAGTGATGAGTGGTCGCAGTGTACCTGAGGCATGTACGTTTACGCGGGTCACTAGCTAGTGATGTGGGAAGTGATGAGTGGTCGCAGTGTACCTGAGGCGTGTACGTTTACGCGGGTCACTGGCGAGTGATGTGGAAAAGAGGAAATGATAACGGAATGGATACTTGGAATGAGAATTGAACATGCGTGTGTTTGCATACGACATTATTGTGATTGAGTGCAGGTTGAACGCGTGATTGAGTCTGGCAAGAGTGACCGATGTGCCTGCTATGTGATGATTTGATGCGTGTGAATGTGTATGTTTGTGTGATTATCTGGAGATACGTAATAGCCTAGGTTGGGTTTAGGGGTGAACTTATTGAGAAGTGTTCTCACGGTTGTTTCAACCAATAATTTCAGAACCCCGACAAGACCCATGAACCCTCCACCATCGCCGCCAGTACGTTTTGGGATACCAGTGCACACGGAGTACGTTGTGGCAGAGTTTCCGGTGGGTTTCAGAAGGGTATCATTTTTGGAAGTTAGTATGCCGGGTTATCTGTTTTTGTTCTTACTTTCGAAAGTTTTAGGAAAGTGTGTACTGGTAACTAAGGTTTGTTCTATTGTAAATATGGTGGAATAAGTTTGATCGAGTACTGAAAATGTATATTCTCTCAATTCTCCCCAGTTTAATTTGTCAGGGTGTTTATGGTTTCCGTTTGCGCAATTAAATTTCTGATGTTCGTAAATGAGGTTGGCAACTAACCTGGGGTGTCGCACTAATCGACCAGTGGAGGATGTCGCGAGCTCGATAGGGTTCGGGGCGTGACATATACCATTCATCTCAATCCTTTTTCAGCTGCCGACAAATAGGAGGAGAGCAATATCAGTGGAGGAATCTTAGGAGTTTGGATTTTGGGTATAAGTTGAGATAATTATAGAAATTTAGTTCTGTAACCAGCTTATTATTCTTATGAGATATTAGTGGATATATATTTTGATAACAGGTTAATGTTGGTTACGCTTATGAGACTTCATCCTTTGGATAGAAGGATAACCGTGCCATTTTCCTTATGTATGTAGAGTTGGGGTGCGATAGTTTTATCAATTTGTTGTTTTAAACTTTGTTCAGATACATCAAGCTGTACGAGTAGTCATAGTTCGGACTATGATACTGCATATAGTGCAAGTCAAAAGGTTGTGTGAGAGAATAATATTGCTTTGGCTCAGCGTTATTTGCTTCAGCTTTTGCTCTTCCCCTATATGCTCTAATTTTTACATTCGATTTTCTGTTACTGTATTTTGAACACCCAAAACTAATAAGTAAGCGAAAACTTGGAAGGCAATTCATCTAACGGTTTTAATTCTTTTGTTCTTAAGGTTTTTGGGATTATATATGATATGGAGTGTAACTCGAAATGTCCATACCTTTGGGAATTCAAATTGGGGCATAACCTTAATGGTCGAAAGCAAAAATGTTTTATTCTTATGTAAGATTCACTTAGCTATCGAAGTAGATTTGCTACTGAAAAGAGGAGGAAATGAAAATGATATTCATAGTGATTTTTCTTTCTCACAGGAAAACTACCTCACCTAAGAAGTATGACACGTAATTTCAGCCAATTCATTTCCAGAAGTAACCTGCAATACAATCCGACACTCATATGCTGACGTTAGGATAACCATTGTGCATCGGGTTCAATGTGCTTTAGTCAAATTTAGGCATTGACAGCTCAATAGGTTTGATGTGCTTCAATAATAAGCACAGAACAAACATTGATTGCGTGTACCTTAACCCACTCTCTGTGCTTTTCATTTTGCTTGCCACTTCTTTTTATTCCTGTCATGAATATCTCATATACAATCTTACATTTGTACGTATTTATTCTGAAAAGATCGGGAAGTATTGCTAGGTTTAATCACGTAGGTTCACTTTCATTGAACCTTCACGCCCACGCTGTGCATAAATTGTAAGACAACTGAGGTATTGGTTGCTTCGATTCATGTCCTAGTTGTTAAAGTTTAAACACTGTGCCTAGTTTGTTGAAAAATCTGAACTACCGTTCCTGCACATTTAACTCCGCTGGACAAGTATCATTTGCTTCTAATCAATTCGTCAACGGACCTATTTCAGGAAAGTGATATTGCGCTGCGAGGACTCTTTAATGCTTTTTTCCATTGACTTCGAGGAAGCAAGTGTCAAATCTTCTTGCAATTCATCTATTTGTACTCACGGGGTAAGTTTACCGAAGAGTCAGGCTGTCTGTAAAAAGTTCGAAACACCTTAGTGTTTTGTAGTACTTGATACAGAGAGGTATCAGCAGATTGAGTTCGGCAAACTTCTCTAATTACTGAGACCCTTCTGTTCCGATGTTCTTTTCAAGTGTTTGGAAATTCAACGATGTATGTGCTTTACCATCAAGATAGTTCTTATAGCTCTGAATTTCAGTGATAAATGGTAACTCCATGTCGTGTAGTATCTTAGTTTAGCTAGGGATGAGCAAGATGGACTACCTAAACTCGGACCGGACCGGACCAACTAGTTTGGTCCAATTCTCAGGAATATTGGTCCGATTCCCGGTTCTTAAAAGTGGAACCGGTTTTCGGGCGGTCCAGTTCTCATTTCTTGGGTGAGAATCGGACCGGACCCAATCAATAAATATTTTTTTTCTAATTTATATATATCTATTTACTTTTTAAAATTTTTGAAAAAAATAAAAAGCCTAATCTAATTTCTCCAATTCTCACTTGCCTTTACCAATAAGTGATTGATTCCATTGGAACCGGACCAAACCAATGGTCCGGTCCAATCCACGAACTCAGGACTAACCGGTCCAATCCTCGATCCTAGAAATTTTGAATGGGTCCTCCCGATCCAGTTTTCAGTTCTTGGGTTGGATTGGATTGGACCGGGAAACACTCACTCTTAAGTTTAGCGCAGTACCCGGAGCGAACTACTTTCCAAGTATAAAAATGACTGGGTTACTGGTAGGGGTGTCAAAACTAAACAATATACCTGAATCGGAACACGAACAGACCCAACTCGATCCGAAGTGTTGGGTATTTTTGGGCCGGGTCAACTTCATGTTCGGGTATTAGCTAAGCAAATGGGTATCTCAATGGTTTCGGTTCAGTTCGCGTTTAGAACATGAACCGAACCGAAACACACATATTTTTATTTTTTATTTTTAGAACCGAAACACATTTCACTCTGTAGTACTGTCGTTCAACTTCGTCCTCCTCCATAACGTGAAATTGCCCACCGTCGTCAACTTTGTCCTCCTCAGCGACTCTGCCTCCGTCCTCCTCATCTACTTTGCCGCCGTCATCCGGACCAAAGAGCTCACGAGTCAACATAGTCCGTCTCAAAGTGGTGTCACTAGATCAACAATTCAACCGGCAAAATTTCAAGTCTTCATTTGCATTTGTGTCTTTGGTAGATAACTTGATAAGTACATCAAGCAAAGATGCATACTTGCATCAAATCCAATAACTTTCAAGCAAATGACGGGATAGCATGATGTAATTCCCGGGCAAATCCATGACAGAATCGGTAAAAAGCATGGTTTCGGAGCATCTTGACCCGCATTAAGCAGAAACTGAAACGTGAGAACGGAGACGAGAGGCAATCAGAATCCCCGAATTTAGAGGCAATCGAGGGCGATGAAAACCGGGAATACACGGGAAGCATCAATTTAGATAAAACAAACAATAAGCACCAACCTTTGAATCAATTGTAACATCATCAAATATTAGCTTGAAACCAAAAAGATCCGAAACCCGACCCGATTTTTGCGTTTGGGATCATGTTCGGTTTGGGTCAAGAGTCTACATATCTTTTATGATTAGGGTCGAGTCGGGTAGCGTGGAGACTAGACCCAACCCAACCCATTAACACCCCTAGGTGTAACTTAACCTTAATTTATAATAAAAATTTAAAACACGAGCTTGAACCAAACCGACCCGATCATGTGGCTATATCATGTTTGGGTCTTGTTTTGGGTTGGGCCAAGTGCACATATTCATTATTTCGAGTTAGGTTGGGTATCATGAAAACCCAATTCGACCCGACCCGACCTATTGACACCCCTAAAGAAAAGAAGGATAATGCAAGCCATGAGATTCAAGGAGGGATATGTATTATGCATTGTCCCTATAAATATAATTGGACCGATCAGTTCCCATTAACGTGATGTTTTAGTGGAAATGACTCGGTGCAATGAAAGAAAGGACTCTATTTTTCCATAAGCAAGACAATTTTGTCAATATTTTCCCAACACCAATTCACATATTTGCATATGTTGTTTCTCACTTTTGTTTTCGATGGTTACCCTACTTCTGGTCCAAACTTGCTCACCATATACGAGGTATTAAACAGATCATCTTTTGGATAGTTCATCTCGAAGTATCAGGTTTCGCACGTTGCGTTTTCTGTCAAAAAGAAGGTCAGTTCGCAGGCTAACAGGAAGCTTTTCTTGACAAGAGTAGGTGCCTAGTGTAGCTTTAGGTGGGAGCTTGTAGATGTGGAATTCTTTGATATAAGGATAAATTGAAAAGTCATCTGAGCTGACTTAGACCCTTAATGTGTGATCATAAGGAAATACGGGAAATTAAGACTTGGGAATTTTTCTGAAGACACCTACAATCTCGCCGTCCTAGTTTTTCTTTTCCATTTTCCCGATTATTGTTGTATAATGCCTTCATCACAAGTAGCTGATAATCGAAACACCCAATTTGGAAGATTCTTGTGACCATCCGCATTTGCCGCCAGAGCATCCAGGTGGGTTTTTGCTGAATCTATGCATTTTAAAACACCCTTAATGCCGAATTGAAGATATCTAACGATGTCCCAACTTGTTTGGTGTAGGGAATATGCAACTGCGGTTCTTATTAAAGAGAACAACTTGTGAAGAACTGATTGTAGTTTTTGAGAGCGCCGCTATGATCGTGCACTTAAGAGGTTTCAATGGAGCAACCAAGTCTAAATGTTCAATCGTGCAGGTTGGATGGGTTTCGCATTTTTATTTGCTCCTGTTATATTCTTTATGAACTGCTTCCCTTTCTTTCTGCCTCGAAAAACTCCAGAGAAAAATCCAATGAGGTGTTGTGTGTTGAACGTGCTTCCTATTGAATCAAACCGTTGTCCTTCACCTAAAAAGTGAAAAGTCTTTCAAAAGATTAACTTGGACATGTTTTTTTTGGGTCAAAAGGGGTTCTTTGTCAATCTTGGACACGTAAGTAGATGGCTTGCAATTAAAGGAATTAAAAGTTGTAATACTAGTATTTTAAATTGCAAGAATGGTAAATTTGCAAAAGGTAAAGTGAAAAGGTAAATCTAAACAAAACTGCCTTCTTGTTATTGATTGTAAAAAAGAAGTTCCAAAACATACACGGTGTATCTATTCATAGACAAACAGTTGCAAACTTTGAATAAATCGATCTCCCTAATTACGGTTACTAACATGCATCCTCGAGATTTTAGGCACACTCCTCATGCTTTGATAATCGTTGTCTAGGAGTTACAACTTTTGAGACTATTGAAATTTAATATCGAGATATTAAATAAAAACTAATAATACAATCTACTAAATAAATGTAATGATAGTATTATCTTATCCAAAAAACTAATGACGAACACACTTTGTGCATTAACGTGCATTAATTTCATCTCATTAACTTCATGAGGTGATCGGACAAACAACATATTTCCCACAACTCCCCTAATTTATCATCTCCAAAATAATTTCTATTTACTTTCTCCACATCATATATGATATTCAAATATCTTTTTTATATTCTTTTTGCATCATATGATATTAAATTTGTATGTATTACAATCGAAAATTTTGTTTTTCTCCCATGCAAAGCACGGGCCATAAGTCTAGTGGGATGTAAAATTCCTTCTAACTCATCAAACAAAGAGTGAAAGAACAGCATTATCAAATGTTTATTTTCCAGCTATCAATCCTTCAACTAGGACATTGATTGAAGCCTTCACCGACCGACAATCAAAATTCTTCGATGAGTCATCGGAAAGAAATTTAGAACTTGAAGTCATTATTGTTCATGTGATTGATCAACGTAGTCTACTATGCATATAGGCTCCCGGAGGCACCACCCTATCCTGGAAAGTTTGGTAGTCTCATTAAGTGGTTCACATAGCTACTGGTACTCGAATGACATTGTAACGTAGGGATTAAGTTTGAAAGAACACAGGCACCGAAATTATGTAGTAATCCTTTATCCCACCAACTCAGAAACCACAAAAAATATAAATACACTAGTTCTTGAAAAAAACTCCTAGATCTGCACCAACTCAGAAACCCTGGTATCTTTTCTTTGAGCTCTTGCGGATTTTTCACAATCCGTAGGACCATCCTGAGGAACCGAACGGCGTGAACTAGAAAAGCACTCAATAAAACCCAGAGCCAAACATACGTGGCGTTGCCAACCGCTCTTGTCATTGGTCTCATCTCTTCAGGATCCCAGTTCTGCGGATACAAGAGGGCCTTCGTGGACTCAAGGTAAGCGAGTGCCATGAATGTGACGGTCACCGACATTGGGGCCGTCAGAATCCACATCAAGATCCTCTGCGTTAAGGGCAAGCCACTTATGATAATGAAGATTGTGCCAAGAGATGCAAGAAGGGAGACCCTGCTGTATATCCAGAACTTGTTGTAACCGTATGGATAGTTTGCGGCCATTATCGACGTTCCCGCCCGGTATGCGGTGTTGAGGATCTCCTCTTTGGGCTTGTGAGGGATGTCTTCGCTCCACACACTGCTGGGACGGCTAAGGTCGGCTTGGGAAGCTATGGTCGCGATCACCGTTGCAGCTATCTGTCGTGATGCGAAACAGAAGTTTAGATTGTGAATTAACAAATACTTTGGCAATGTTATAATCTTGTATGGAGAAGAAGAAAACTTCGAAGATTTTCACTTTGCTGAAGAGTCTGCAAGGAGAACCACAAATCCCAACGGATTTCCAAAACTTATGATAGGTTTTCACAATAAAATTGGTGCTCTAAGAGCAACGTCTCTTAAACTTTTTCCGTGAAAAAATAAGAGCAACACGTCTCCCCTTAATTTTTTTTTAAGTAGTGCTTCTCTTAAATATGAAGATCATTGAGCCAAAATCAGTCATTCCAACAAATACACAAATTCAATTGATGGCTTTTCCTATGTTTATTTATATGCAAGAAAATCGTGGGGATCTCTCTTCTGAAATAATTGTTCTTTAATATATATCTATCTATATATACGCTAGCAAATGTGCACACGAGAGACAGAAAAACCACCTAATTATACATTTTAATTGGAAATAAATTATTTTTTAGTTAGACAAGAAAGGAGAAAATTTTACATACACACACATAAATAGAAAGATAATTACCGATTAACGTATTTGTCTAGAGATACGATATATATAAAATAAGTAATTGATGATATTTGGGGAAGACAAAAGATTAAGATCATTTAAAAATATTTCTCTTCTAAATTTTCTATAATTACAATTTATTCTTAAATAATCATCCACATGCTATATCCCTTCTCATTATTAGATTTCTTAATTTACCTATACTTTCTCTATCTTATTCCACCTATTATACATAATTGTTTATTTTCTTTCTATGCATGACCATGCGTACTTTCACTCTAGTATATATGTAGACTCTAATTCCACTCACAGCTTCAATCAATTGTGAGCCAAAATGTTAACCGTAATAACGTGACTGATCTGATCTAAGACTTCAATCAATCATATAGTTGACACTTGCATCTTGACAAATTTTAGTTAAAATCTTTGTGAAAATTCCAACAGTCATCAGCAAATGCTGCTCGAAAGGCATCTATCTAAAGCGTTACCAGCAGAGAACTGCGCGTCTTCTTGATCCATTCCTCATGGTTGTCTTTCTCCTTCTTCCCGATTTCATCCGAGAAAGACGGTGGCGGCACTGCCATCACTGGATTAGTCTTGAAGGATGGAGGTGGTGCAGATTCGAGGTCAACTACAATAGTTGAGTTGTTCTCATTTGTGTTATCAACATCACCTTGGTGAGTTGTGGATGCAGGGAATCTTTTGGCTCTCAGAGCTCCAGCATGTACTAACAATTCTCTCAGTTCAATGACTTTGAAATCCTTTGGAAAATTTTCCACTATATCCAGAGCAGCCAAGCCATTTCTATTCAGTGCGTTCACTTCCACTCTACTTCTTTGAAGAAGATATTTCATGATCTGCCAAAAAGATGAGATTTCTTATCAATTATAAAAGAAATTAGAGACAAAGATATTTCTTATGAGCCTCTTCAATCGGTGTATCCACTTAAGTTAGAATGCACAAAGCTTGAATCCACAGAAAAATGAAAATGAGCCGAAGTTATCTTCACACCGCGTCACTTTGTGAACAAGTCAAAGCCAAAAAAAGTTACCTCTATTCGCTTGTTTGCCACGGCCAAATGCAAAATTGTATTACCCTCGTCATCTTGAGCATTCACCAGATCACCATCTCTCACCACCTCCACCAGAATTTTCAGAGTCTCCAGACGATTATGCCTCACTCCCAGATGGAGAACGGTTTGTCCGTGGCTCAGCCTGCGTGTGGCTGCCTCCGGTCTTGCCTTGACCAGCTCTCTCACGACGTCACTTCGGCCCTTCATCACGGCTAGATGAAGTGGGGTCCTCCCATCTTCATCATGGACAAGGCATGCGTCAGGGTTTGACTGTGACAGTTCCCTCGCTATTTCCACGTGCCCATTCGCAGATGCCAAGTGAAGAGGCGTACGTCCCTGCAAAAGTAAAATGTTTAGCTATGGAGCATTCTTATTGAAGGACACTTTAAATGGAGAATTTTCATGTTCAAATGATTTATAAATATCGCACTTTCGAATCACATATACCCTGAGTGTCCTTAAGATTATTCAGGCTGAATTAACCAGGAAATCTATGGTTCGATTTCTGTCTGAATATTCTTAATTCCTTGCGATTTATGTTTGGATTGATTTCCCACAGATCATGAAAACTGGAAAACAAAATACTAACGTTACAGGTACTAAATCTTACTCGACAAGCAAGAAATTATTTGTCCGATCTCTGTAGCGATAAGCCATCAAAGTATAGTTGACAGTTTACGTTAAACATGGCTAAAAGCCTAAAAGTTGTAAAACCCAAACCAAAACAGTCGTGATTCCATTGATTATCTGGTTTGAGAGGATAACTGGGTTAAATTTGACCCGAGAAAAGAATATCAAACAAACACAACAAGGTCTTCGTTTAATTTACCTGCGAGTCCAACTCCATAGTCAAGTCCTGTTTATGAGCCAAAAGAGCCTTGGCAAAGTGTACATGACCGAGCATGCAGGCCACATGCAATGGTGTCTCGTCGAAGCAAGTGACCGAAGCCCGAGCCAGGATGAGTCGGTCTTCCTGCAGCAAATGAGCCAACGACTCAACACACCCATCGAGCGATGCTTCACGGAGCCTTCTCTCTCGGTCTCTTCTTTCAGATGCCGGGGAAGCTTGTTGACTTGATGACTGCGATGACATCCTGCTTCTCGCGCTTGTGATCGATTTCATTAACTAGTGGGTGAATTCAAAATCGCTCGGGTTGATCCCTTGAAGCCAGTCCTACATGAAGCCAGAGCAGTAGAACACCAACTTTTGCTTAGCGTTCTTGCTACCCAGAAATTTTTAACGCTACGCATTTGTTCTAAAACTCTTGAACTTCAACAATAATAACAACATCCTATGCTAAACAAGAATGGCACTATCTCGCACTACCAAACCAACCATCAGATTTAACGAGTCTTACCACCGTCCGTCGCAATGCCTGGCCAAACACATCACATACGAAGCTACATCAGCAGAGAACACAGAAGACGGAAGAACGAAAAAGCACAAACATGGAACAACGAAAGCATTTGTCGTGAACAGTGCGGTTCGGGGAATCATATAACCCAACCCCATCTTCAGGCATCACAAACCAACGTACATCCTGGCATTCCAACAAACCGGACTCGAGAAAAAAGTTCACGGATCTAGTTGATGCATTTCAGCAAGGTGTGCAATAATGGAAAGGAAACCCCCGACTCAAACCGCTCACGAAATCAACCCAAACTCAAAATGGAGTGAACAAGCCATGCTCAACATCAACTCGGAAATGGTTCTTTCACATCGAACGCGAGCATAAACGAAGAACACTAAATCCCGATCTCGTTTGAATCGAGACAGGGCGAAACCGAGCAAACAATCAGGGCGAAGAAGAACGAGAGCTCAGTCGCCGGAAGTGGCCCTACCCAGCTCGTCGGCGACGGCGAATAGAGGGGCGAGCTCGAGATATATCGGACGAAGTCCGGTCGCCTCGCACGCCTCCGAGCCGGGATCCCCGGGGAATCGACCTACCACCCCCAAAAAAAAAAGCAAACCAAAACCTACCGCGGCTTTGGCTCAGGAGAGGGAAAACGTCGGACGAGGGCCTCGTCGACGAAGGCTCGGGCGCGGTGGCTGTCGGAGGAACACTCTAGCTCTCTCGGCCCCTTTTCACTCGGTCACTCTGTCGCTCTCCGAAACTAACACTCTCTCTCCCTCTCTCTCTCTGCCTCCAGCTCCTTCAGCTCTCCCGAGCTCACCCTCCCTTTCAAAAACTCCACCACCTCTTTTTACCTTCCCTCTCCCACTCGTCTCTCTACATATGCAGGCTCCATTGTCTACTCTTGTGAGTGCATGTACGGAGGCAACAAGACAGAAAATCCGTGAGAGAGCCCGACCTTTATGCAGTTGACGCACCTCTCTCTCCCTCTACTTTTATGATAAAGCTTCTTTTGTCCTTTCTTATCTTTACTTCGCTTCTTCTGTGAAAGTGTGGATGGAGAGTTGAACACTCCACGTAAGCTCTACAACGCACCATTCGGATGTTGATACGTGGCAGATAAGGCTCACCGGTCAGATTTTGTAGGCCCCCCATTACTCCACTTTCAAATTTTCTCTCCTTTGTTACAATCCTTCTTCTTTCAGTGTTTTCTTCCGTTTCTTTTTGCGTTTCGAGACCATGGACGACGGTTGCCCTTGAATTGCAGTGTCACCAGCCAACCATTGACGACCGCTCACGAGCACGCCGACGCTCATCCATGGCCGTTCGTCGTCGTTCGGGCATGCTATTGATCCCCTTGGGTATCCATCTTTCCCATCCACCATGGACGACGCTCATCCATGTCCATGGTCGTCGTTGGCATCGAGCAACGCCGGACGGGACGGCTCGATCTGGAAGTTTGGCCAGATCTGGAGCCATGGCCGCTCGTCGCTCGCGGCCACAATGCAGAGATTATGGCCCCAAAAATAAAAGAAGAAACAAAAATGAAGCTCTGCTTCTGCATTGTGGGTCCATAACGGCGGTGGTGTGCTTCTGGTATGTGTACCAGAAGAAGAAGAAGAAGACGGTGAAAAGTGGGTCAGCCGGAGAGGTTAACGGCGGGGAGATAATGTGCAGGGAGAGAAGTAACGGAGAAGAGAGAGAGGCAGATGGGAGAGAGTAGAGGCTTATAGCGGGACCCACCTTGCCACGTGGCATTTATTGGATGGAGTGTTATACCATCTGATGTGGCATATTCAACTCACCTTATATTTTCTCGAGATTGAGCGAGAGAATAAATCCCTTAGTATCAACCTTGGGAAGAACACTCATTTTGTCTTTTACTTTTCCTTTTTCTTTTTTACTTTTTATAATAATTTTTTAAAATAAAATAAAAAAATATGTCCTATTAAATTTTATTAATGCAAATGCGCATACTATTTATGTACCATATAATTTAATGAAAATATTCTTATTTAGAGATTAAAAATTAATTTCTAATTTTTGTACAATTAAACTTTAAATGAATAGATAAAAATTAGATATTAACACCCCACAAATAAATATATATATACAATACGTGAGCCCCTTCTTCTTCTGTATGAACAAAAGAAGTCTTTCTGTGGCAATAAATTCAGCATGCTCAAGAGTCCAACATGCAGGATAAATTGGATTTTGAGAATGCAACAAAGTCGCGCGTAATTGATCCTTCTTTATGCTTGTGGAAATCTTTCGACCCACATTTCTCGTACGTGGTCGAGTTCACACATTCTCATCAATCAGGGTTTGTTCAAGGGACTCAAATTTGAGTTCACACATTTTCATCATACGCTCGAATGTTTCCCGTACTTAGATTAAATCCGAATCCAAACTGTTTCCGTTATTTTGTCTTGTAGTGCAAAACTTTTTAGGGTCAAACTTGGAGTCATATATGCAACAGTGATATTTACAAAGAACCACCACCCCCTTCTTCTGTATGAACAACAGAAGTCTTTCTGCGTCGATAAATTCAGCATGCCAAAGAATCCAGCATGCAGGATAAATTGGACATGGAGACAGCAAGAAAGTCACGCGTAATTAAATTCTTCTTCACTTCCGACCAAAAGAAAATTTCGTCTTCAAGCTTGTTGAAATCTCGGCCAACAATTCTAGTAGGCCAATTTTTGACTCACACGTGGTCGAGTTCACACATTCTTATAAGTCGGATTTCATTAAACAGACTTAAACTCGATACATATTTTAACAAACATCCTTATTAAGCAAAGTGATATTGTGCTGCTAGGACTCTTTCACCCTTTCTTCAGTTGGCTTGAAGTAAGCAAGTGATATCTCTTTTGTGCAATTCATTGTCGCGACCTCCCCGAACCGGCCCTAGGAGCCTACGGGGTCTGGTGAATGGATTGCTAAGTTAAACCTAGCTCGAGCTCTCCCAAGCCCATACCAATTCGCGACTTAAATTTAAATTATTGACATGCAAATCAATTTCATTTAGGAGTCGCCACTAATCGGTTTTTGGTAGGTCGATTAGACACCTAAGCGAAGCACGGGAGAAGAACTTCACTTCTACGAACCAGAGATTCACCGGGTACGGGGACTTGATTACACTAATCGATTAACTAGCGCCCTTTCGGTACCTAATCCTGTTCAATTCATCACCTAACGTGTTCTCGCTAATTGGGGATCTTAAAGTTCCATTCCTTACTAAACTAGGAAGCAACAATTAATATCTAAGTCCTTACCAAAAAAAAAACAATTAATATCTAAGCCTAAACATGCATAATCAACTACATGCAAGTTTAATTTAAATGTGCAACTCAAAGTGTGTGAACCGAGCGACGTGAGATTAAGCATAACACTAAACATGTGAAGAAGGCAAGATGAGCTAAATTAAACTTCTGATTTTTTTTGAAATTTTTTTTTAAAAAAAAAAATTTAATTTAATTTTTTAAATTTTTTTGAAATTAATTTTTTTAAAATATTACAATAATAAAATATAAAAATAAAACAAATCGGATCCGGGTCGGACCTCCACGTCCGACCCGAACCGAGACTGACCCGGGCGCGCCGGCCCGGGCCCAAGGTTGAATCGGGCTCATTTGTTGAGCCCGATCGGGCAAATTAAAAAAAGAAAGAAAAGGGCCCAGCCCAATTTTTTTTAAAAAAAAACAAAGGCCCAAAACCCACTATTCTAATTCTAGACTAAAAAGCCCAAATCCTAATAAATATAAATTCCGGCCCAAACACCAAACAAAACCCTAAAACCGGCCCACACACTAAACAAAAACCCTACCCGATTCACCCGCGCCCGACCCGACTCGCCGACCCGGTTCGCAGCCGCCTCCGTGGCTTGCGGGCGCGACTTGCCTGAGGTCCTGCCTTCCGCGGCCGGCCAGAACGCCGGCGACCGGCGCTTGGGGGCTCGCCTCGACTGACCGAGCCGCCGCGAGAAGTCTCCTCCGATCGTCGGCCTCCGCGACCGACACACCACAGCTTGCCCCGCCTTCCCGACAAGGAGCGGTGAGTGCTCTTCCTCCCGAGTCGCCGCCGTGGCGATCGGTGGTTGGCGAGGACCACCCAGACCTCGGCGCGGGACCGGTCGGCTGCCTCCACCCGCAACCGCACCTGGGCCGCCATGGCCATCGGCGACGCGCCGAGACCTGCGAGAACGCCCCCCTAGAACAGAGACAAATAGAGAGACGGTTCGGGCAAATCGTCAAACATTTGGCGTGCACAGCGAGAATGAGGGATCTCCGGCACAAACGAGACTCGAAACAGACCGGGATCATCGACATCAAGCATGCGAGGAAGCAGGCACAAGTGCGATGCCCCGCAGGTCGGAGCTCGTGCGAGCCGGACGGCCACGAGCTCCGACCGGCGAGCCCCAAAAAAAAAGTATCACAAACAGAGGAGAAAGAACAGGGGGGAGGGAATGCTGTTGGTGCGCTCCCTATCCGGCCCGGGGATGGCGAACGATGGCGGATCGGACAATGTCCGGTCGCCTTGCTCGTCCCCGGGTCGGAATCCTCGGGAAACTTCCCCGAATCAGACCAAACCGAAGCAAAAATCCGGCGAATATCCGGATTGAGACCTACCGTGCAAAACGTCGGGACTTCGCCGGCCGCGGTCGTCAACAGGAGTGGCGCGGCCTCGGGTCTCCAGTCGCCGGCGTCCTTGGCTTCGCTCTCTCTCTCTCGCACACGGGACTCTCTCTGGTCTCGCTCTCTTTTTTTTTCTCTCTCGCTCGGATCTCTCTCGGATCTGTCTCACTCTGGCTCTCTTGTTCTCTCTCTCGCGGGCTCTCTCTCGCTCTCTTGCTCTTTCTCTCCTCTCTCCCCTCTCTAGCGCTCCCGCTCTCTCTCTGGCGCTCTCTCCCTTTGTGAGTCTCCTCCAACTCTCTTATGTTTCCTGCTGCGCGCCCCCTGCACCGCCTCTGCCTTCACTGTCTTCCCCCCTCTCTTTTCTCTCTTTTTTTTCTTTTCCCTCCTGCCCGCTGTGCTCTTTTCTGGACTTCTTCGCTGCTTTTCTGATCTCCTCGCTGCCCCCTTTTTCCCTTCCCCAGGCGCAGGGCTAGAAAGGGAAGTAGGCCAGCGTTGACTAGTTCAACGCTGGCTTCTTCCCTTTTTTTGTTTTTTGTTTTTTTTTTTCAAATTGACTAATTTTTAATCTTTTTCTTTGAAAAAAAAAATAAAATAATAAAATAATTTTTGAAAATAAACATGGAAAATATGTTCTAATAGGCTACATTAATGCAAATGCACCTAATAACTATATGCCATGCAATTTTAATGAAAATATTTTTGGTTTAGGGGTTAAAAATTAAACCCTAATTTTTATGCAATAAAACCCTAAATGATTTTGGCAAAATTTAGGTGTCAACAGCTGCCCCTCTTTGAAGGGGAGTTCGAAGAAATTCCATTCAAAGATAAGAGACACTTAAATTTTGTTCATGGAGGGCATGAGAAGATGCATGAGAGATGATTTTTTTTTGTTCCGATTTTAACTATATCCCGATTTTTTTTAGAAATAAGTCTAGGCTACGAAAGCTTGCCGGGTGGATAAGGCGCTCCGGGCTGCGAAAGCTCATCGAGCAGGAAAAGAGAAAGACAATGGGCTGCGAAAGCTTGCCAGGTTGATAAGGCGCTCTGGGCTACAGAAGCCCACCGGACAAGGAAAGAAAAAGACTCTAGGCTGCGAAAGCTCGCCAGGTCGATAAGGCGCTCCGGGCTACAGAAGCCCACCGGGCAAAGAAAGAAGAAGACCCTGGGCTGCGAAAGCTCACCAGGTCGATAGGGCGCTCCGGGCTACAGAAGCCCACCGGGCAAGGAAAGAAGAAGACACTGGGCTGCGAAAGCTCGCCAGGTCGATAAGGCGCTCCGGGCTGCAGAAGCCCACCGGGCAAGGAAAGAAGAAGACACTGGGCTGCGAAAGCTCGCCAGGACGATAAGGCGCTCCGGGCTACAGAAGCCCACCGGGCAAGGAAAGAAGAAGACACTGGGCTGCGAAAGCTCGCCAGGTCGATAAGGCGCTCCGGGCTACATAAGCCCACTGGGCAAGGAAAGAAGAAGACACTGGGCTGCGAAAGCTCGCCAGGTCGATAAGGCGCTCCGGGCTACAGAAGCCCACCGGGCAAGGAAAGAAGAGGACTCTGGGCTGCGAAAGCTCGCCAGGTTGATAAGGCGCTCCGGGCTACAGAAGCCCACCGGGCAAGGAAAGAAGAAGACACTGGGCTGCGAAAGCTCGCCAGGTCGATAAGGCGCTCCGGGCTACAGAAGCCCACCGGGCAAGGAAAGAAGAAGACTCTGGGCTGCGAAAGCTCGCCAGGTCGATAAGGCGCTCCGGGCTACAGAAGCCCACCGGGCAAGGAAAGAAGAAGACACTGGGCTGCGAAAGCTCGCCAGGTCGATAAGGCGCTCCGGGCTCCAGAAGCCCACCGGGCAAGGAAAGAAGAAGACACTGGGCTGCGAAAGCTCGCCAGGTCGATAAGGCGCTCCGGGCTGCAGAAGCCCACCGGGCAAGGAAAGAAGAAGACACTGGGCTGCGAAAGCTCGCCAGGTCGATAAGGCGCTCCGGGCTACAGAAGCCCACCGGGCAAGGAAAGAAGAAGACACTGGGCTGCGAAAGCTCGCCAGGTCGATAAGGCGCTCCGGGCTACAGAAGCCCACCGGGCAAGGAAAGAAGAAGACTCTGGGCTGCGAAAGCTCGCCAGGTCGATAAGGCGCTCCGGGCTACAGAAGCCCACCGGGCAAGGAAAGAAGAAGACTATGGTGACATTTAGGGACTAAAACCCTGTAAACATTAGAAATTTCACTTAGGGAGTAAAACCCTATGAACAGCTAAGATCCCACCTAGGGACTAAAACCCTATGAACGGCAATAGGAACAACAGCTTGCAAGAATGCCTAGGGACTAAAACCCTATGAACGTTAAAGATTCCGCCTAGGAGCTAAAACCCTATTGAACGGCAGTAGGAACAATACCTTGGAGGGACGCCTAGGGAGTAAAACCCCATGAACGTCTAAGATTCCGTCTAGGGGCTAAAACCCTATTGAACGGCAAAGGGAATAAAACCCAGAAGGAATGCCTAGGGACTAAAACCCTATGAACGTCTAAGATTTTGCTTAGGGACTAAAACCCAGCAAGTACGCCTAGGGACTAAAACCCTATGAACGACGAGAATTCTGTCTAGGGACTAAAACCCTATTGAACAGCAAAGGGAATAAAACCCAGAAGGAACGCCTAGGGACTAAAACCCTATGAACGCCAAAGATTCCGCCTAGGGGCTAAAACCCTATTGAACGGCAAAGGAAATAAAACCCAGAAGGAACGCCTAGGGACTAAAACCCTATGAACGCCAAAGATTCCGCCTAGGGGCTAAAACCCTATTGAACGGCAAAGGGAATAAAACCCAGAAGGAACGCCTAGGGACTAAAACCCTATGAACGTCTAAGATTTTGCTTAGGAACTAAAACCCAACAAGTACGCCTAGGGACTAAAACCCTATGAACGACGAGAATTCTGTCTAGGGACTAAAACCCTATTGAACAGCAAAGGGAATAAAACCCAGAATGAATGCTTAGGGACTAAAACCCTATGAAAACCAAAGATTCCGCCTAGGGGCTAAAACCCTATTGAACGGCAAATTGCACTCAAGATTTTGAGATACTTAATGTTTTTCACTCAGGATTTTAAAATGCTCAAGATTTCCACTTAAGATTTTAAACTGCACTCAAGATTTTCAGGGTTTTAAGGAGAGACCCGGAACCTTTTGAAATTGGGGTTTAAGGACGACCCGTAATCTTTTGAAATCAGGGTTTAAGGATAGACCCGCAACCTTTTGAAATCGGGGTTTAAAGATGGACCCGGAACCTTTTGAAATCGGGGTTTGAGGATGACCCGGAACCTTTTGAAATCGGGGTTTCAGGATGACCCGGAACCTTTTGAAATCGGGGTTTAAGGGTGACCCGGAACCTTTTGAAATCAGGGTTTGAGGATGACCCGGAACTTTTGACGCATGGTTTAAGGTTGGACCACAAACCTTTTTTGAAAAGCGTGGTTTAAGGTTGGACCACAAATCTTTTTGAAAAGCATGGTTTAAGGTTGGACCACAAACCTTTTGGAAAGAGTGGTTTAAAGTTGGACCATAAACCTTTTTGAAAAGCGTGGTTTAAGGTTGGACCACAAACCTTTTTGATGCGTGGTTTAAGGTTGGACCACAAACCTTTTGGAAAGCGTGGTTTAAGGTTGGACCACAAACCTTTTTGATAAGCATGGTTTAAGGTTGGACCACAAACCTTTTTGATGCGTGATTTAAGGTTGGACCACAAACCTTTTGGAAAGAGCGGTGTACATACCTGTAGGTCAGATCAGATCGCTTAAAAGCCCTTTGCCAGCGAGGCTTGGAGAGATTTAGTGAATGAGCACTCGAGGTTCCTTGTCCGAGAGTTTGATAGACCACCTATTGTGTCCTTTCTGGCAGGGTTTTGGGAATTCATGAAGGCTTGGATGCATCTTAACATTTCCGAGATCAGCTTGAAGGTTGGTGTTTGTGGAAACGTCACCTGTCTTACAGAATTAGTAAGAACAGGTACTTATTATAACGAATGCTCTAGTAGTGAGTGCGTACTAGGCAAGATAACATCACAATAGGCCACATTAAAATGGTATCATCAATGAAAAATTATTGACTGCACGAGTAATTTAGGATAGACTCAATTGTCTGGAAAGCATTCAATATCCTTCAATATTGCAAAATTGCCTTAATGCATGAAGGACGTCATTAATCATCAAATTCCCTTAGGAGAAAGTCTTTTATCAAAATGATGTTAACTTCCGAAGAGAGTCTATTAAGCATGCCAAACAAGAATTCCTTAGTCTGAAAGGACTTCTCACATACTCTCAAAAAGGTTGTTTGATCCCATCCATTGATGTGGGAAGTAAACATGATCTCTCTATACACCTCACACCATCAGTGTCGAAAGTTTCGAGAATCATTCGCAATAAGTACGCATTGACTGATCCAAGAGGTCTTTTAAATGACTGCAATGAAGGTTTGGTCACGGCTTCAATAATGGATGAGCATTATTGGCTAGGGAATGAAATAATTATCAATCAGCATCTCCATCAAGTTTACAAGTCAAGAAACCTTAAGATAAGACAAGACAATTTTGCCCCAACTTCTTCAAGCGGTAGCTTCTTTGGACATCCAAATTTCTATTTAAACCATCCCAATCAGAAGAGACTTTGGAGAGGGTTGTAACATTGGTTTGGGTAAAGGCTCGAAAGGCTCAAAAATTCACAAGAGGGGTTTAAGAGTTGGTGATCACCATGGCATCATTACCATATCATCCAATCTTTTGAAGGCACTCGACTTCTGAAATGCAACTTGTCTCGAAAGTCCATTGACTAATCATTTTAATGCAAGAGCTTTGCTCTTTTCTCTAATGAATTTTGCTTTTGCAATGATTTTTTCTTTGTAAGCATTTTGCTTTTGACATTCTCCCCTTTTTTTTTCATAGGGATTTTTCTCTTGATGCAAATTTTTTTTTTTGCTCTTTTTTTACAACGGGCATTGGCCTTGCTTTTACCAGGCACACTGCTTTTTCATGCCCCATAATTTTCATTTGACTTTTGCTCATTTGAATCTTTTGAGCTCTTAGGACTTTCGTGATGTCTTTCACACTGTCTCATGAGTACCAGTTGTCTTGATAAATCACGTGCTTTGCCCCAGTGTAGGGAGATAATCACCATTCGGGCTTTAAAAATGAATATTCAGGCTCAACTTGGCTAAGCAAATGGTATGAGTGTTTGGATAGAGAAATGAATGCTCTTCTTCATTTTGGGATGTTTCAAGCTTCCATAAGGACTCACCTGAAGTTACCACAAAAAGATTAATGCAAGTAAGGGCAAAGAAGTCTTTCTCATCTTTTCCTCCAAAGCATGTCAACCAAAACCTCTAAATTTGCCCCGTTATAGGGTGGTTCTTGACAAGGGTATTTTGTACAAATTATCCATATGTAAAGGCTCAAATGGGCTTTACTATGGTCACCTGTAGTGTATAGGGTATACGAAAGAAATGCCTCTTTTCATTTTGGTCTGTGTACTACTCGCGAATGAATCTCTTGCCCTTAAACAACACATGTTTTCTTTTTTGCTCAACTCTCAAAGTGTTTGTGAGGCGTGTTTGGGAATAGCTTGCCTTTCCTCATTCTAAGTATTTCTCACTTGGCATCATTAACATCTCCCTTTCATTTTGTTGAGATCATCATAAATTGATCAATCTCCACAGGGAATTTTGATTCACAATGAATGATCCGTCAAGCAAACAAACAATTTTGAGATAATGATGATATTCAAAATTTCTGTGAAATGTTTTTTTTGTGAAGAAATTTCGGTGAAAAGTTTGATTTTACCATTTTCACTTTTGTGCTCTCTATAAGCATCAAAAAACTTTCTTCGTAATGAAAACTCTTCATTTGATTTCCATTTGAATTTCGGAAGAAGGGCACTTACCTGGGGCATGGTGACTTGCTAACCCTGTAAGGAATAGGAAAGAATGTGTTAGTTAAAGACCCTTTAATGATTGAAAAATTGGGAACGATACAACATTACCCCTCGCTTGCATTTGTCCTTCAGGTCTTTAATGCTTCAAAGGAAAAAGAATCATGTCAAAAACTGTATTAAAACAGACAATTGGAAACGATACGATTTACCCTTCATTTGAATTTGCCTTCTTGGGTGTTTGGCAACTCCTTTCATCCGCTTTCTTCCCCCTTGGCCTTTCCGATGCCCTTGAGTTCACTAAGTCTCAGTGAACGTTAGAGACTGAAGGAGGGGGATACTCCCTACTTCGACGTTTGAGGGCATTGCTTCATGGATGCTTTCCTTTTTCATTGTAGCAAAATGGATGATTCGTCTTCATCGTGCTTTCCTGGAAGAAGGTGTTGTCGCCTTGATCGAACACATTGTTTTGTCTGCAAAATGAGAGGCGGGGCGAGTCATTTCCATTCTTAGTTGGAATAATTCAGGAACGATATACACCCTTTTGTTTTGGGGATAGTTCAATTCTGGGCTAAGTCGTCCTCTTCGTGAAATCTCGTCGCTTGAGCTTTTCCTTTGCAACTCCTTCCTCAGAGTCGCTTGATATTCCCTCTTAAGTGTTTGGGGGCACCGTTCACAAGCTCGATTATACTGAAGCTACTTGCCCCAGCTAGATGACACTTGCCCCAGCCAGATGGCTTTCTTTTCCGGAGACTTCAGTATGTTCAATACTCCTTCATGCCTTCTTACATACACTTGTTTGATTTTCATTGTTCTTTGCTCGGGTCTTCCACTTTTGATAATCTTGACTATTTGCCCTTGACTATTTTCACATGTCCGTAGTTTGATGGACAAAAGTTCTTCAAATGCACTATTTTGCTCCATTATGACGCAACCTTTCATTTGTCACCATGGGATGGACGGTTTGGCCTCGTCATGTCTTTCTAACTGGAAGCATTATTGCTATGGTCAAACACATTCTTTCGCCCATTTACCTGTTTTGACAAAAATGAATGAACAAGTCAATTGTTGTACAAGAAGTACTAACTGGAACGATTACATATTTACCATCTCACGGTGTTGTTTTGCAAATTAACCTGCGAAATTAGTCAGGTGAAGAGATGCAAGTTTATGCCAGTCTTTTTGAAACTCGTTTTCGAATTTTTTTTTTTAAAAAAAAAGGTAAGGTAAGAAAGTCCAACCCAACACGTTAGTCTGAAACACTTCAAATGCTTTTAAAGAAAGATGATTCTTATGGAATCAAAGCGCATTACTAAAAAATGAGTATTACACGATTTTCAAAGCGTTCGATTGGGTCCGCAATCGAAACCCCAAACACAAAACACAATCCCCAATATGAATAATACCAAGGCCAAAGTACAAGGAGTTGTTGCATAGAAGAGTGTAATGAACACAATTCTCATCCTAGTTTTAAATTCATTTTTTTCTCTTTTTTTTTTTGCATGATCAAGCGAGTGAATGCCAAGGAGCAGTCGTCATGTATAACCTGCGAAAGAATGACAATGTTAGTACGTGAATGAAAAAATGATCTTTCACTGATGCCGCCTCTTATGACGAAAGCGAGGCAACAATACATACCCCCCATGGTTCCTATTTGTGGGCATTTAGTATTTCACCAAGATTTCATCGTAAATGAAGACATCCTTAAAAGATCAAATCGCGGCTATCAATCGAGCGCCCTTTTTATTCCAAAAGTTTCATCGCAAAATGCGGCATCAATTTTGAAGGACCGATTTGTGATTTTTCTTTTGCAAAAATGAGGTGATTCCTTATTTTAAAAAAAATTAATACACAAAAAGGTGATTTGAATTTTGATTCCGAAATGTGAACAAAAAAAGAATTTTATTGAAAATGTGATTTCAATTTTGTGCCCCAAGATGCAATCCTGACTTGAAAGAATTTCTGCACAAAAAATGCAATTTTAAGCTTATAACTGAAAGTTTAGACAAAATCATCTGTTTTGATGGGGCCAAACCACAGGTGTTTGAGATTTATGCTCAAGGTTCACTGTCAAGAATGATTGTCTAAAATTTTCCATTATAAGCTCAAATCACCTAGGACACTTGATTTATTTCCGCAAATTTCAAAAAAATGAAAATTTCAATACAAAGTGAGCTAGTAATGAGAGGAATCATACTTACAGTGAGTGACGATCGCTTTTTCCTTTTTCTTTTTTTTAAAAAAAACGCAAAGACACGCACATACACTTGTGAGGCTCGTTTTCTATCTAGACGGTTTAACAAGGTGAAGCTAAGAGGGTGATCTGACCGTCGCAGTCTCGCGTTGGTGTCAGGTCCTCTTAACTCCGGCTTAGTCGAAAGAGATATCCTATAGTCACGCGGTCTCGCGGATAAGGATAAATACTTACGACACCAAGAAAGAACTTTCGGGGAGAAGAAAGGCAACCTCTACATCGCGGTCTCGCGTTCGAGGTTGTATCTTTCTTAACACCATCCTAAAGCGTCCTATCACGGCCCGGGTCCGGCAGCATGGTTGTGTGTGCCATAATGTAGTGCTAAAACATCTAACGCATGCACAACAATTTACAAGCAAACAACACTTCAAACGCCCGAAAAAAAAAAAAACATTTATTCCCTAAATCTCAAACCTGCAAAATAAGGAGTCAGTGTCAAGAACTTTCACATTAAGGATGTATTCGAACAAGATAAACGGCCTAAGTCCACAGAAGTCCCCAGCGGAGTCGCCAAGCTGTCGCGACCTCCCCGAACCGGCCCTAGGAGCCTACGGGGTCTGGTGAATGGATTGCTAAGTTAAACCTAGCTCGAGCTCTCCCAAGCCCATACCAATTCGCGACTTAAATTTAAATTATTGACATGCAAATCAATTTCATTTAGGAGTCGCCACTAATCGGTTTTTGGTAGGTCGATTAGACACCTAAGCGAAGCACGGGAGAAGAACTTCACTTCTACGAACCAGAGATTCACCGGGTACGGGGACTTGATTACACTAATCGATTAACTAGCGCCCTTTCGGTACCTAATCCTGTTCAATTCATCACCTAACGTGTTCTCGCTAATTGGGGATCTTAAAGTTCCATTCCTTACTAAAATAGGAAGCAACAATTAATATCTAAGCCTAAACATGCATAATCAACTACATGCAAGTTTAATTTAAATGTGCAACTCAAAGTGTGTGAACCGAGTGACGTGAGATTAAGCATAACACTAAACATGTGAAGAAGGCAAGATGAGCTAAATTAAACTTCTGATTTTTTTTGAAATTTTTTTTTAAAAAAAAAAATTTAATTTAATTTTTTAAATTTTTTTGAAATTAATTTTTTTAAAATATTACAATAATAAAATATAAAAATAAAACAAATCGGATCCGGGTCGGACCTCCACGTCCGACCCGAACCGAGACTGACCCGGGCGCGCCGGCCCGGGCCCAAGGTTGAATCGGGCTCATTTGTTGAGCCCGATCGGGCAAATTAAAAAAAGAAAGAAAAGGGCCCAGCCCAATTTTTTTTAAAAAAAAACAAAGGCCCAAAACCCACTATTCTAATTCTAGACTAAAAAGCCCAAATCCTAATAAATATAAATTCCGGCCCAAACACCAAACAAAACCCTAAAACCGGCCCACACACTAAACAAAAACCCTACCCGATTCACCCGCGCCCGACCCGACTCGCCGACCCGGTTCGCAGCCGCCTCCGTGGCTTGCGGGCGCGACTCGCCTGAGGTCCTGCCTTCCGCGGCCGGCCAGAATGCCGGCGACCGGCGCTTGGGGGCTCGCCTCGACTGACCGAGCCGCCGCGAGAAGTCTCCTCCGATCGTCGGCCTCCGCGACCGACACACCACAGCTTGCCCCGCCTTCCCGACGAGGAGCGGTGAGTGCTCTTCCTCCCGAGTCGCCGCCGTGGCGATCGGTGGTTGGCGAGGACCACCCAGACCTCGGCGCGGGACCGGTCGGCTGCCTCCACCCGCAACCGCACCTGGGCCGCCATGGCCATCGGCGACGCGCCGAGACCTGCGAGAACGCCCCCCTAGAACAGAGACAAATAGAGAGACGGTTCGGGCAAATCGTCGAACATTTGGCGTGCACAGCGAGAATGAGGGATCTCCGGCACAAACGAGACTCGAAACAGACCGGGATCATCGACATCAAGCATGCGAGGAAGCAGGCACAAGTGCGATGCCCCGCAGGTCGGAGCTCGTGCGAGCCGGACGGCCACGAGCTCCGACCGGCGAGCCCCAAAAAAAAAGTATCACAAACAGAGGAGAAAGAACAGGGGGGAGGGAATGCTGTTGGTGCGCTCCCTATCCGGCCCGGGGACGGCGAACGATGGCGGATCGGACAATGTCCGGTCGCCTTGCTCGTCCCCGGGTCGGAATCCTCGGGAAACTTCCCCGAATCAGACCAAACCGAAGCAAAAATCCGGCGAATATCCGGATTGAGACCTACCGTGCAAAACGTCGGGACTTCGCCGGCCGCGGTCGTCGACAGGAGTGGCGCGGCCTCGGGTCTCCAGTCGCCGGCGTCCTTGGCTTCGCTCTCTCTCTCTCGCACACGGGACTCTCTCTGGTCTCGCTCTCTTTTTTTTTCTCTCTCGCTCGGATCTCTCTCGGATCTGTCTCACTCTGGCTCTCTTGTTCTCTCTCTCGCGGGCTCTCTCTCGCTCTCTTGCTCTTTCTCTCCTCTCTCCCCTCTCTGGCGCTCCCGCTCTCTCTCTGGCGCTCTCTCCCTTTGTGAGTCTCCTCCAACTCTCTTATGTTTCCTGCTGCGCGCCCCCTGCACCGCCTCTGCCTTCACTGTCTTCCCCCCTCTCTTTTCTCTCTTTTTTTTCTTTTCCCTCCTGCCCGCTGTGCTCTTTTCTGGACTTCTTCGCTGCTTTTCTGATCTCCTCGCTGCCCCCTTTTTCCCTTCCCCAGGCGCAGGGCTAGAAAGGGAAGTAGGCCAGCGTTGACTAGTTCAACGCTGGCTTCTTCCCTTTTTTTGTTTTTTGTTTTTTTTTTCAAATTGACTAATTTTTAATCTTTTTCTTTGAAAAAAAAAATAAAATAAAATAATTTTTGAAAATAAACATGGGAAATATGTTCTAATAGGCTACATTAATGCAAATGCACCTAATAACTATATGCCATGCAATTTTAATGAAAATATTTTTGGTTTAGGGGTTAAAAATTAAACCCTAATTTTTATGCAATAAAACCCTAAATGATTTTGGCAAAATTTAGGTGTCAACATTCATCTATATGCAAATCCATCTTCTGATGTACACGACAGATTGTCCACGACTTTAATAAAAAAATCTCATGCACCCTGCTTAAAGCTACTCAGTTTGCCGACTACAGCTGATAGTTCCTTCGAAACTCTGTTGCGTAGGGATATAGCGGGGAAAAACAACATGGTCTGTTTCCAATATCAAAAGCAACAAGATTCAATCAATAGAAGGCAAATGCTTGTGGCTGTTCAAACGGAATGGTCATATGCTTTTAATCTTGGGGCGCACACCGGCCTAAGTGCGCGGAAGAGTCGACAAACTAAAAAGACCCACCTTAGCGTTTTGCTGTACCTGATACAGAGAAAAAAGGTATCGGCAGATTGAGTTCGGTGAACTTCTGCATTTTGCTATTCGATAAGGGTTTGCTATTCTTAAACAAATAAATGGACATTGTTTCTAAAAGACAGAAAATGCAATAGCAGATATTTTTGTTTAGGGATCAAATTTTGATGTTATCTTTTTTTTTTGGTAAGGTGAATTTTTTTTATGTTATCGGCAAATGTAATTACTAATTTTTCATGAAATGTGAATGATTCGAGGCAAAAAATTTAGGTGTCAATATTAAAATAACTTTAAGACAAGATAAACCGTGTTTTTGAAGAACATTCTTGAGAACAAATTATGAGAAATTCACACTTTCATTTTGATCCGATAACTTGTCATATTAAGGAATTCAGATGGATTTTTCGGTTAGAAATAAATTAAATCAATGAAATTTTTAATTTTTAATTTTTTCTTAAATTAAAATTTTGAATGGGGTAAACACCTCATCCACGTATAGCGCACATCTCAAGCTATTATCTAGTGTATCTAAGAGAGTTTACTATTAAAATATATCTCGAATTTAAGCCCATGTATAGAAACCCAATTTTGTGATAAAATATTATTTAATTGGACGTTTGAAATATTGATCAAAGAAAGGTGGGCAGACAATTTCTTTTTTACTGGAATCCGCCACGTATAAAAGAAAGATGCACTTTCTTGATTCTGTTGAAGTCACGGTGAAGAAGGGGAAAGTCCAAGTCCAAATTGGACTTTGTTGACCATCACATGAAAAGCAGAAATAAAAAGAAAAGAAAAGTTAAATATTTGCTGGAGGAAACAAATATTCTTTTCTAATTGATGTTGGAGTCTACGGCTTGAACAAGAAAGTCCGACGTGGTTTTTTATTCAGACCATGACTCGGTCAACTCTTGGGCACATATATTTTATTCTATCGTGGGCACCTTGGAAAGAAGAAGTTGAAGAGTGCAGAGTGAGGTCTTCGTGCCGTCCATGTCCAGAGAAGAACTGAAGCGCCAAACCGAGTGCTTGACGTGAGTTTTCGTGGAATTACATCCCGGCATTTTTTTTCGTGCGTGATATTGAAGAAAAAGTATGAGTGATTTAGCAGATTAAATCTTATGATAAGATTTATATATAATTCCTTCGCGAGATTGAGAAATTACTTCGTGAAGAATTATGAGACTAAATACTGCGTGAGTTATTGAGTGTAATTGGAGCTTGAGAAACATTTAGAATATTTGAGTGACTCGAATATGATTATGATCTCCGTTGTATCGCTTGATTTATAGGAAAATTTCATGTTGCTCTTTCCATGGACGTAGGTCACTACGATCGAAACACGTACTTCTGGTGTTCGATTTATTTTCTTGTTCTGTCAAATTTATTGTTTGATCGCTTGACTTTCACAATATTTACAACGACAAATGGCTATAGTTCATTGCAAAAAGACAAATTTCTACTTATCTTCCCAATAGGAATTTCAATTTAATTGTTGAGTTTCTTTGGAAATAGCAAATCCAATAGATTCCGTCAACTAATTTATTATCAATCTAGGGGCAATGAGACTACTAGATTTTCGAATTTTTGGTCCTAAAATTCAACATTGTCGGCTAACATGTAATAATATGCATGTCCAATTTATCAAGTAGGTCCTACACTTTGCCTAAGGAGCGTTGTTGCTTATGAACTTCTAAATTAATGAGATTCTAAATTATTTTAAAATATTCAATTTCATCTTTAATTTGAAAAGGGATTCAGATTAGGATAAACCTCTCACTCAATAGAACAATGTGCCTTCTTCCTGATTCAATGGCGATCATGTGAAATGGAGAATGATTTGTTTGCTATGTTTTGAAAAGAATAGCAAAGTCCTCTATACTTCTCACTAGCTGATATAATGAATGATAATGACTAAAGGGACCGAGCAAATTTATGTGTTTAAAATGAATTACACATAAAAAGCGAATGTGTAACATATAAAGCGTCTTCGTACAATTTCGTTTCGAGCTTAAGATCTGAGGGTTCGCATCGTAAAATATCGGAAGGATCTCATGACCTGTTGGTCCTCCCGAAGAATCTGGATAAGCACACTCCACCATGCGCGTGAGCTCGCGAAGGCACCATCTACTCGAAGCTTATCCGATGGAGAAGATGGGTATGTAGATTTTGAAGTCCTGTATCGCTCGCAGAATCTGCCCACCGATCTCCTCGCCGTGCCATATTTCTTCATCATCCCTAAAAACACGAATCCCTTCGCGGGTCATGAACTCGTAGAGGCAATCCGCAAATCCATCACGGGTGTCGGGACCTCGAAAATTCAATAACATATCATAGTTGGCGCCTTTTGGACAATCACTTCTACTGCTACTTGCTGCTCCTAAATCGGCCCCTTCATCCTTCATCGTTGGAGACATGAAAAAAATGCAGACTGTCTCTGTTTCCTCAGCCTCTGGTTTTGTAATTGCTTCACGTTCGCCCAGGATAGACTGCCGTTTGCTGTTCCCGAAAGTCTAGTTGTTCAGTAAAAATTTACCTCCAAGAGGGAAAAAGATAAAAGATAAAAGATAAAAAGAGGCGCAGAAAAGAGTGGAAGACTTTAAGTCTTGGTCAATAAAGGAAGGGTCAGAACTTTAAATGACAGTAGAAGAAGAGAAAAAAGGTAGGGGGTGGTCATTTTTAGGCATTTCTAGACGAGCTTCGAATATGTAAACTCGTATTAAGTGCCTGCGAGCATTTTTGCTTTGTATCGTGGGAAACGCGTGTCGTGTAAATGTAACTTTATTGTTCATGGTCGATTTCTCTGGCTATTTCTTCTTTTCGCATTATATTTCAATTGCAAAATCCAATAGCTTCAGCACAAGGTATTTACTTATTGAACCAAAACATGATACAAACCTGAGCAAAAGCAACAAAACCATGACCAAGAATGTTATCAATTTATCAAAATTTGTGAAGAACATTTTTCGGGCTATGTGGCAATTACCATTCTATCAATCTGCGAGAAACTTGATACTTGCCACGGAAACTCGTAGAGAAAAGAAATTATCTATGATATATACATAGAATTAGCTTTGTGTTCTATTAGAATATGTTGACACCAAAAAATAATCGGCTTTTGTTATCGACGAGTAGTAAGCCCGATCAACAACAACCAAGTTTCGTCAAAGAAGTCATCAAGGAACGAGACGGTAAGATTGAAGAGAATCAACAAGTCACTAGTAAATTATTTTGTTGTATGAATTCATCAATAAAGTTTTTGACAACAAATTTAATAAAAGTTATTGGTGAGGTTGACGAAATTCATCGACAATCCGTTATTGCAGATTTTGCCAAATTTTGGAGTTTGAAGGCAAAGAAGATGTATCATCCAATACACCTTACCAAAAAAAGAAGATGTATCATCCAATACATGATCGACGGTTGGTTTTCTTCGAAATGAAAAAGGAAATAATATAAAAAAAAGTAAAAGCAAAGGGAAGTGAGGTGGCCACCACCTAATGAGCCTGAGCCACATGTCCGCTCCATAAGGCCTGAGCACCAGAATACTTTCCTAGCATTAAGATTGGATTAGATTAGACATTACAAGTGGGAATAATGAAGATCTTAGTTCTTCTTTGATGAGAAATAATGAAAATCTTAGTTTTGTTACTCTCATAGATCGCGTATCATTTTTCTTGAAGACAACTTGGCTGCAGGGTCCTAGGTTACGAAACCTGACATTTGAGCTTTGGGGTTTGAAAACCGGAGAGCGCCCGGCTGTCGTGGTTTTATGTGCGAAAGCTAGGGCCTTCAGTCCGGTCCAGGGACCTAAGTCCGACCACTGGGTCCTAGGTCCATGCGCTGGGGATAGAAAATTCTTCGAGAAAAAATCACACAATAAAATTAGGTTCCATGAGAGTAATCTAGCATAATGTAGCCTTCTAATGGAAAGATAAGATAGAGAAAAGAAGGATAATGCAAGCTATAAGATTTAAGGAGGGATATGTATTATGCAGTGTCCCTATAAATAGAACTGGACCAATCAGTTCCCATTAACATGATGTTTTTGTGGAAATGACTCAATGCAATGAAAGAAAGGACTCTATTTTCCATAAGCAAGACGGTTTTGTTAGTCTTTTCCCAACACCAATTCACATATTTGCATATGTTGTTTCTCACTTTTGTTTTCGATGGTTATCCTACTTTCGGTCCAAACTTGCTCACCATATACAAGGTATTAAACAGATCATCATTTGGATCGTTCATCTCGGACCATCTGTTTTTGCACGTTGCATGTCCTATCAAAAAGAATGTGAGTTCATAGACTAACAGGAAGCATTTCTTGACAAGAGCATTTCTTGACAAGAGTGGGTGCCTGGTATGGCTATAGGTGGGAGCATGTGGCTATGGAATTCTTTGATATAAGGATAAACTGAAAAGTCATCTGAGCCAACTTAGACCCTTACTGTGTGATCATAAGGAAATACGAGAAGTTAAGACTTGGGAATTTTTCTGAAGACACCTACAATCTCGCCGTCCTAGTTTTTCTTTTCCCTTTTCCCGATTATTGCTGTATAATGTCTTCATCACAAGTAGCTGATAGCCGAAACACCTAATTTGGAAGATTCTCGTGACCATCCGCATTTGCCGCCAGAGCATCCGGGTGGGTTTTTGGTGAATCTATGCGTTTTAAAACACCCTTAATGCCGAATTGAAGATATCTAACGATGTCCCAACTCGTTTGGTGCAGGGAATATGCAACTGCGGTTCTTATTAAAGAGAACAACTTGTGAAGTACTGATTGTAGTTTTTGAGAGCGCCACTATGATCGTGCACTTAAGAGGTTTCAATGGAGCAACTAGGTCTGAATGTTCAATCGTGCAAGTTGGATGGGTTTCACATATTTCTTTGCTCCTGTTATATTCTTTATGAACTGCTTCCCTTTCCTTCTGCCTCGAAAAGCCCCAGAGAAAAATCCAATGAGGTGTTGTGTGTTGAACGTGCTTCCTATTGAATCAAACCATTGTCCTTCACCTAAAAAGTGAAAAGTCTTTCAAAAGATTAACTTGGACATTTTTTTTTGGGTCAAAAGGGGTTCTTTGTTAATCTCGGATACGTAAGTAGATGGCTTGCAATTAAAGGAATTAAAAGTTGTAATACTAGTATTTAAACTGCAGAAATGGTAAATTTGCAAAAGGTAAAAGTGAAAAGGTAAATCTAAACAGAACTACTTTATTGTCATTGATTGTAAAGATAGGTTCCAAAACATACACGGTGTATCTACTCACAGACAAACAGTTGTAAACTTTGAATAAATTGATCTCCCTAATTACGGTTACTAGCATGCATCCTCGAGATTTTAGGCACACTCCTCATGCTTTGATAATTGTTATCTAGAAGGAGTTACGACTTTTGAGACTATTGCAATTTTATATCGAGATATTAAATAAAAACCAATAATACAATCTACTAAGTAAATGTAATAATAGTACTATCTGAACCAAAAACTAATGACAAACATACTTTCTGCATTAACGTGCATTAATTTCATCTCATTAACTTCATGAAGTGATCGGACAGACAACATAATTCACACAAACTCCCCTAATTTATCATCTCCAAAATAATTTCTATTTACTTTCTCCACGTCATATATGATATTAAATATCTTTTTTTATATTTTTTTTACATCATATGATATTAAATTTGTATGTATTACAATCGAAAATTTTGTTTTTCTCCCAGGCAAAGCACGGGTCCATAAGTCTAGTGGTATGTAAAATTCCTTCTACCTCATTAAACAAAGAGTGAAAGAACACCCTTATCAAATGTTTATTTTCCAGTTATCAATCCTTCAACTAGGACAGTGATTGAAGCCTTCACCGACCGACAATCAAAATTCTTCGATGAAAAACTCGTCGGAAAGAAATTTAGAACTTGAAGTCATTACTGTTCACGTAATTGATCAATGCAGTCTACTACGCATATCAGCTCCCGGAGGCACCACCCAATCGTGGAAAGTTTGGTAGTCTCACTAAATGGTTCACATAGCTAGTGGTACTCGAATGACACTGTAACATAGGGATTAAGTTTGAAAGAACACAGGCATCGAAATTATGTAGTAATCCTTTATCCCACAAGCTCAGAAACCACAAAAAATATAAATACACTAGTTTTTGAAATAACTCCTAGATCTGCACCAATTCAGAAACCCTAATATCTTTTCTTTGAGCTCTTGCGGATTTTTCACAATCCGGAGGACAATCCTGAGGAACCGAACGGTGTGAACTAGAAAAGCACTCGATAAAACACAAAGCCAAACATGCATGGTGTCGCGAACCACTCTTGTGATTGGTCTCAACTCTTTAGGATCCCGGCTCTGCAGATACAAGATGGCCTTCATGGACTCAAGGTAAGTGAGTGCCATGAATGTGATGGTCACCCACATTGTGGCCATCAGAATCCACATCAAGATCCTCCTCCTTAAGGGCAAGCCACTTATGAGAAAGAAGATTGTGCTAAGAGATGCAAGAAAGGCGACCGTGTTGTATCTCCAGAACTTTTCGTAACCGTTTGGATAGTTTGCGGCCATTATCGACGTTCCCGCCCAGTGTAGGGTGCTGTTGCTCTCTTTGTCCAGGACGTCTTCGCTCCACACACCGCCGGGAGGACTAAGGCCGGCTTGGTAAGCAATGGTCGCGATCACCGTCGCAGCTATCTGTCGTGATGCGAAACAGAAGTTTAGATTGTGAATTAATAAATAATTTGGCAATGTTATAATCTTGTATGGAGAATAAGAAAACTTTGAAAATTTTCACTTTGCTGAAGAGTCTGCAAGGAGAACCACAAATCCCAACGGATTTCCAGGACTTGATGATAAGTTTTCACGACAAAATTGGTGCTCTAAGAGCAACACATCTCTTAAACTTTTTCCGTGAAAAAAATAAGAGCAACACGTGTCCCCTTAATTTTTTTAAGAAGTAGTGCTTCTCTTATATATGAAGATCATTGAGCCAAAATTAGTCATTCCAACAAATACACAAATTCAATCGATGGCTTTTCATATGTTTATTTATATGCAAGAAAATCGTGGTGATCTCTCTTCTGAAATAAATGCTCTTTAATATATATCTATCTATATATACACTAGCAAGCATATGTGCGCACGCAATGTATGTATGCACATAATTGGGATATGGATAATTAAGCAAAACCACTTCATTATATATTTTAATTGGAAATAAATTATTTTTTAATGAGACAAGAAAGGAGAAAATTTTACATACACACACATAAATAGAATGATATTTTAGAATTTGAAATTTTTTTAAGAAGGTGGTTTAGAAAAAAAAATACAAGTTTTAATAATGAAACCTTTGAAATATAAAAAGCAGTTACCGATTTACGTATTTGTCTAGAGATACAATATATGTAAAATAAGTAATCGATGATATTTGGGGAAGACAAAAGATTAAGATCATTTAAAAATATTTCTCTTCTAGATTTTCTTAAATAATCATCCACATGCTGTATCCCTTCTCCTTATTAGATTTCTTAATTTACCTATACTTTCTCTATCTTATTCCACCTATTATACATAATTGTTTATTTTCTCTCTATGCATGACCATGCGTGCTTTCACCCTAGTATATGTGTAGACTCTAATTCCACTCACAGCTTCAATCAGTTGTGAGCCAACATGTTAACCGTAATAACGTGACTGATGTGATCTATGACTTCAATCCATCATCTAGTTCACACTCGCATCTTGACAAATTTTAGTTAAAATCTTTGCGAAAATTCCAACAATCATCAGTAAATGCTGCTCAAAAGGCATCTATCTAAAGTGTTACCATTAGAGGATTGCGCTTCTTCTCGATCCATTTCTCATGATTGTCTTTCTCCACCTTCTTGATTTCACCCGAGATAGACAGTGGCGGCACTGCCGTCACCGGATTAGTATTGGAGGATGGAGGTGGTGCAGATTCGAGGTCAACTACAATAGTTGAGTTGTTCTCATTTGTGTTATCAACATCGCCTTGGTGAGTCGTGGATGCAGGGAATCTTTTGGCTCTCAGAGCTCCAGCATGTACTAACAATTCTCTCAGTTCAATGACTTTGAAATCCTTCGGAAAATTTTCCACTATATCCAGAGCAGCCAAGCCATTTCTATTCAGTGTGTTCACTACCACTTCACTTCGTTGAAGAAGATATTTCATGGTCTGCCAAAAAGATGAGCTTTCTTATCAATTATAAAAGAAATAACAGACAAAGATATTTCTTATGAGTCTCTTCAATCGGTGTATCCACTGAAGTTAGAATGCACAAAGCTTGAATCCACAGAAAAATGAAAATGAGCCGAAGGTATCTTCACACCTCGTCACTTTGTGAACAAGTCGAAGCCAAAAAAAGTTACCTCTATTTGCTTGTTTGCCGCGGCCAAATGCAGAATTGTATTACCCTCGTCATCTTGAGCATTCGCCAGATCACCATCTTTCACCACCTCCACAAGAATTTTCAGAGTCTCCAGACGATTATGGCTCACTCCCAGATGGAGAACCGTTTGGCCGTGGCTCAGCCTGCATGCGGCTGCCTCCGGTCTTGCCTTGACCAGCTCTCTCACGACGTCACTTCGGCCCTTCATCACGGCTAGATGAAGTGGGGTCCTCCCATCTTCGTCAAGGACAAGGCATGCGACGGGGTCTGATTGAGACAGTTCCCTCGCTATTTCCACGTACCCATTCGCGGATGCCAAGTGAAGAGGCGTACGTCCCTGCAAAAGTAAAATGTTTAGCTATGGAGCATTCTTATCGAAGGACACTTTGAATGGAAAATTTTCATGTTCAAATAATTTATAAATATCGCACTTTCGAATCACATACCCTGGGTGTCCTTAAGATTATTCAGGCTGAATTAACCAGGAAATCTATGGTTCGATTTCTGTCTGAATATTCTTATTTCCTTGCGATTTATGTTCGAATTGATTTCCCACAGATCTTGAAAACTGGAAAACAAAATACTACGTTACAGGTACTAAATCTTATTCGACAAGCAAGAAATTATTTGTCCGATCTCTGTAGCGATAAGCCATCGAAGTATAGTTAACAGTTTACGTTAAACATGGCTAAAAGCCTAAAAGTTGTAAAACCCGAACCAAAACAGCTGTGATTCCGTTGATTATCTGGTTTGAGAGGATAACTGGGTTCCATTTGATCTGAGAAGAGGATATCAAACAAACACAACAAGGTCTTCGTTTAATTTACCTGCGAGTCCAACTCCATAGTCAAGTCCTGTTTATGAGCCAAAAGAACCTTGGCAAAGTGCACATGACCGAGCATGCAGGCCACATGCAATGGTGTCTCGTCGAAGCAAGTGACCGAAGTCCGAGCCAGGATGAGTCGGTCTTCCTGCAGCAAATGAGCCAACGACTCGACACACCCGGCGAATGATGCTTCATAGAGCCTTCTCTCTCGGTCTCTTCTTTCAGATGCTGGGGAAACTTGTTGACTTGATGACTGCGATGACATCCTGCTTCTCGCGCTTGTGATCGATTTCATTAACTAGTGGGTGAATTCAAAATCGCTCGGGTTGATCCCTTGAAGCCAGTCCTACATGAAGCCAGAACAGTAGAACACCAACTTTTGCTTAGGGTTCTTGCTACCCAGAAATTTTTAATGCTACACATTTGTTCGAAAACGCTGGAACTTCAACAATAATAACAACGTCTTATGCTAAACAAGAACGGCACTATCTCGCACTACCAAACCAACCATCAGAGTTAACGAGTCTTACCACCGTCCGTCGCAATGCCTGGCCAAACACATCACATACGAAGCTACATCAGCAGAGAACACAGAAGACGGAAGAACGAAAAGGCACAAACATGGAACAACGAAAGCATTTGTCGTGAACAGTGCGGTTCGGGGAATCATATAACCCAACCCCATCTTCAGGCATCACAAACCAACGTACATCCTGGCATTCCAACAAACCGGACTCGAGAAAAAAGTTCACGGATCTAGTTGATCCATTTCAGCAAGGTGTGCAATAATGGAAAGGAAACCCCCGACTCAAACCGCTCACGAAATCAACCCAAACTCAAAATGTAGTGAACAAGCCATGCTCAACATCAACTCGGAAATGGTTCTTTCACATCGAACGCGAGCATAAACGAAGAACACTAAATCGCGATCTCGTTTGAATCGAGACAGGGCGAAACCGAGCAACAATGAGGGTGAAGAGGAACGAGAGCTCTGTCGCCGGAAGTGGCCCTACCCAGCTCGGCGACGACGAATAGAGGGCGAACTTGGTTGTCGGAGGAACACTCTAGCTCTCTCGGCCCCTTTTCACTTGGTCACTCTGTCGCTCTCCGAAACTAACTCTCTCTCTCTCTCTCTCTGCCTCCAGCTCCTTCAGCTCTCTCGAGCTCACCCTCCCTTTCAAAAACTCCACCACCTCTTTTTACCTCCCCTCTCCCTCTCGTCTCTCTATAAATGCATGCTCCATTTTCTTTTCTTGTGAGTGCATGTACGAAGGCAAGAAGACAGAAAAACTCTGAGAGAGCCCGACCTTTATGCAGTGGACGTACCTCTCTCTCTCTACTTATATGATAAAGCTTCTTTCGTCCTTTCTTATCTTTACTTCGCTTCTACTGTGAAAGTGTTGATGGAGAGTTGAACACTCCACTAGGCTATACAACGTACCATTGGAATGATGACACGTGGCGGATAGAGCCCACCGGTCAGATTTTGCAGCCCCGTTACTCCACTTTCACATCTTCTCTCTCCTTTGTTACTCTCTTTTTTCTTTCACTGTTTTCTTCCGTTTCTTTTTGCGTTTCGAGACCATGGACGACGCTTGCGCTTGAATTGCAGTGTCACCAGCCAACCATTGACGACCGCTCACGAGCACGCCGACGCTCATCCATGGCCATTGTCGGCGTCATTCGGGCATGCTATTGGCCCCCTTGGATATCCATCTTTTCCATCCACCATGTACGACACTCGCGGCCAGCCATGGACGACGCTCATCCATGTCCATGGTCGTCGTTGACATCGAGCAACGTCCGACGGGACGGCTCGATCTGGAAGTTTGGCCAGATCTGGAGCCATGGCCGCTCGTCGCTCGTGGCCACAATGTAGAGATTATGGCCCCAAAAATAAAAGAAGAAACAAAAATGAAGCTCTGCTTCTGCATTGTGGGTCCATAACGGCGGTGGCGTGCTTCTGGTATGTGTACCAGAAGAAGAAGAAGAAGACGGTGAAAAGTGGGTCAAACGGAGAAGTTAACGGCGGGGAAATAATGTGCAGGAGAGAAGTAACGGAAAAGAGAAAGAGGCAGATGGGAGAGAGTAAAGGTTTATAGCGGGACCTACCTTGCCACGTGGCATTTATTGGATGGAGTGTTATACCATCTGATGTGGCATATTCAACTCACCTTATATTTTCTTGAGATTGAGCGAGAGAAGAAATCCCTTAGTATCAGCCTTGGGAAGAACACTCATTTTGTCTTTTACTTTTCTTTTTTCCTTTTTACTTTTTATAATATTTTTTAAAAATAAAATAAAAAATATGTTCTACTAAATTTTATTAATGCAAATGCGCATACTATTTATACACCATGTAATTTAATAAAAATATTCTTATTTAGAGATTAAAAATTAATTTCTAATTTCTGTATAATTAAACTTTAAATGGATAGGTAAAAATTAGATATTAACACCCCACAAATAAATATATATATACAATACGTGAGCCCCTTCTTCTTCTGTATGAACAAAAAAAGTCTTTCTATGGCAATAAATTCAGCATGCTCAAGAGTCCAACATGCAGGATAAATTGGATTTTGAGAATGCAACAAAGTCGCGCGTAATTGATCCTTCTTTACGCTTGTGGAAATCTTTCAACCCACAGTTCTTGTACGTGGTCGAGTTCACACATTCTCATCAATCAAGGTTTGTTCAAGGGGCTCAAATTTGAGTTCACACATTTTCATCATACGCTCGAATGTTTCCCGTACTTAAATTAAATCCGAATCCAAACTGTTTCCCTTATTTTGTCTTGTAGTGCAAAACTTTTTAGGGTCAAACTTGGGGTCATATACGCAACAATGATAATTACGAAGAACCACCACCCCCTTCTTCTGTATGAACAACAGATGCCTTTCTGCGTCGATAAATTCAGCATGCTAGAGAATCCAGCATGCAGGATAAATTGGACTTGGAGACGGCAAGAAAGTCACGCGTAATTAAATTCTTCTTCACTTCCGACCAAAAGAAAATTTCTTCTTCAAGCTTGTTGAAATCTCGGCCAACAATTCTAGTAGGCCAATTTTTTACTCGCACGTGGTCGAGTTCACACATTCTTATAGGTCGGGTTTCGTTAAAGAGATTTAAACTCGAGACATATTTAAAAAAACGGCCTTATTAAGCAAAGTGATATTGTGCTACTAGGACTCTTTCGCCCTTTCTTCAGTCGGCTTGAAGTAAGCAAGTGATATCTCTTCGTGCAATTTATCTATATGCAAATCCGTCTTCTGATGTATACGACAAATTGTCCGCGACTATAATAAAAAAATCTCATGCACCCTGCTTAAAGCTCATAATCTGTAACGGGGAGGCTATTCTTGGCATGCTTTATCTTTGAGCTGCCTTGAAAAAAATAGCAATTTACTTTAGAAAGAGATCATGGGGTGTGCTTGAAAACAAACTGTGCGACTGATGTTCACTTTAGACGACCATCCTCCAGTTATTGATCGTAGAACAGCCAGTTTATTCTTTTTCTTTTTCGATTTTGATATCTATTAATGAGATATTTCTCTTTTCGTTGTAACTGAAGGTTCAGGTACCTCACCTTAATACAGAATAAATAAATTGGAGTAAAGTTTGATCCTGTATAATCTCATGTCTGATACCTATTCCTTGCATGAGCTACTTCCATGTCCGTTCATGTGGACCTTCATCCTCCAAAGAGGTCTCGAACGGAATGAAGAAATTCCCCATCTAATGAGCCTGATGGATCCTTGTGAAATAATCTTTAATCTCTGATATGTCACAGAAACTCGAGTCAGACTACTGGAAGGACAGCGCTGATGAACAATGGGAGTATAGATAACTTCTCTCAAATCACTTAGACCAGCAATTTCATTTGGCAATGCCCTCAGGCTTGGACACCATTTGATTTTCAAGTACATCAACAGCTCTAGCTTACCAATCGAGGGATCAATTTCGGCCAATCTTTCACACTCTTTTAAGAATTAAATCTCTCCAGGGCCAAGCATGTTGAGAAGTGGGGCGTTCTACTTAATAATCTCGAACATGTGAGCTTAGAGACTTTTAGCGTACTTGCCTTCTGCAACGTGAAGGAAAATTGACATGGAAGAACAATGATGGAATCTTATTATGCAGTGAGAGAGCTAACATGTATGATAAGTAAATTATGACATGTGAGTTCATACCATGATTTGAGTCCATCCTCCCCATTCTTCTGTGATGGCATGTCCGAGAGCTCGAGCACAACTAGGCCCCTCAACAGAAAATTACTCGCCAGAAATTTTGATGGGCAATGATACTAAGAAAGCCATTTTAATCTGGGCAAAGTATCAGCATAGTCTCCAGTGAAGTTTTTTTTTTTTTTTTTTGATAACCCAGAGAACCCCCGCACGACCGACAGCCGGAGAGTAAACCCTGGGGGCGACACGTGCTAGCCACCATACACGTGCCACCGGTTAAGTCACCCTGCGGCGCCCGGGATTCGAACACTCAACTTTTTACGAGAGGAAGAGTGCGCGTTCCAGCAGCGCCACCCAGGCGGGTGGTCTCTCCAGTGAAGTTCCCCCCATCCAATTCGAAAAACCTTACGTTTGACACGCCAGCGAAATTTTCACGGGTAAAGTTCTTCGATCTCTGCAGCACCAGTGCTACCACATCTTTTGTTCCCTGTCAGTATAAATATAGTAACAAGAGAACTCAAGGATCGGTGCACGTTGATTTCATCTCATGAGAAAAAAAGACTGTCATTGCCCAGAAGGGGTCATTCGATTGTAAAAAGAAACTTCTAACACTATGTACAGGAACGACAGGGAATGTTTTCTTTGGAGTATGTTGTCTCTGGAAATAGCTTACCTCTTTTGCCTGTACTACATTTAGGGCCATCTCAGAATTCCATAATCCACTGGATTGTCCAGGACTAAGGAGGCTCTCTTGTCAAACAATTTCCCTTCCAAGGACTAAGTTTTCTCATGCATCCATATTCTATCCCAATTGACTATCTTCAGCAAAGACTTATCAACAAGATCATGAATAACTATGATGCCGAAACGCGATAGAAAATTTGACTGAACAAGAAAGTTCGATAGAAGAACAATTCGTCCTCCAAATATGATTATCAAATCAAAAATATTCAAAGTCTGCTCAAAGAAAACCCTAAAAGAAGCTTATATAGACCCAAATCTAACCCTATTAGGAAACGTAATCATCAAAACGTAAATTAGGAAACTAACAATTATTAAATTAACCCATAAAAAATTACTAAAATAATTTTTTAAAAAAATATCTAAACGATCCCGAATCGCAAAAATCCATCGTTAGTCGCATAATGGGTCCACCGGTCCTCTAAGTGCATCATCCTCCCCTGCTAGAGAAAGATTTGTCCTCGAATCTGCTTCGCCTTCATTGTCGTCAATCTCCTTGGGATCTTCTTCCTCTTTAGCGTAGTAAGGTGACAAATCTGCTTTATTAAAAATTCTAGAAACATTGTGCTCACCCGGTAATCCAGGTGGTAACTCTTCTGGTACGACATCAGTAAATTCCTCAAGTAAGGGCAAAACTTGAGTAGAAATTTTGGAACTGTCAGAATTCCGCTCCATCACCACAATGGCAAAAAGCTCAGGCGTGCTCATTGCCTCTTCTTGAAATTCTGACCCGGACAGCAGATTATTCTTCACTTCCTTTTTGAAATCCGAAGGACTTAGGGTAATGGTTCGGGCATCTTTCTTGAAGGTATAGGTATTTTTGAAACCATCATGCTGTGTCTTTCTGTCAAACTGCCACGGTCTCCCTAATAAAATATGGCAAGCATCCATTGGGACTACCTCACACCACACCTCATCGATGTAATTTTTTCCAATTGAAAATTGCACAAGACACCTTTTGCTCACCTTCACCTCGTTCCCTTTTCTAAGCCACGACAGCTTGTATGGTTGAGGATGATCTTCTGTTTTCAACCCCAACTTTTCCATCATAGTCGTGGACACCACATTCTCGCAACTCCCACCATCTATTATCATGCTGCATACTTTTCCTCTACTAGTGCACTTAGTATGAAATATATTATGCCTGAGCCACGATTCATCATCTACCTCAGCAATATTTAATATTCTTCTAACGACTAGGGACTCATCAGAATCAGCATAGATAATCTCTTCCTGTTCCGCATCCTCTTCTTCGCCTTCAGATTCGTCGTAAATTGGACCTTCATCAAAAACTGGATTATCAACAAGCGTCACAATCTGTCGGTTCGGACAATCAGCAGCAAAATACCCGAATCCTTGACACTTGAAACACCGCTTGCCTGCAGCTCCTCCCCTGCTAGATTCTGCACCACCTTGCTCACATTTTGTTGCAGATTTTGAACCAGCGCCCTTAACTGCTGCCGGGACCGAAGAACTCCCTGCTTTCACCCGGGACTCTTTATCTGTCCACTTGGAACTGTTGCTTGTCCACTTAGATCCATTGTTAGACCACTTGGACTTATTGCTCTTTCTTTTAATTTGCCCCTCCACCTTTAGGGCTAGTCTGCACACATCCTCATACGTCCAATACTGTTGTAATTGGATAATGTCAGAGATCTCATATCGCAGCCCTGCCAGATAACGTGCAATCGTCTGCTCGTCTTTCTCCGCCACATCACAACCCATCCGCAAACGATCAAATTCTTCAGTAAATTCTTCAACTGTTTTATCACCTTGCTTAACGTTATGATACTCGATGAACGCCTCTTGCCTATAATGGGTAGGCAAAATTTTTTTTTCCAACAACTTTTTCATCTTCTTCCAGCGATCTACTTTCGGCTTGCCCTCTCTAGCGCGTTGCTTTTTAACGTGTTCCCACCAAATCGAAGCATGTTTTCGCAACCTAATAGCCACTAACTTCACTTTTTGCCCCTCAGTTAGATCCTTAAGATCAAAAATTCGTTATACCGTATGCAACCAATCAATAAACTCATCAGGATGAGCCTTACCATTAAACTTAGGAATTTCGATCTTCATTCCGAAATTTTGAGAAGAATGCTGATTTCCAGGTCGTACTCCTCGATTCCGCCCCTGGTTTAGAACCCCAAAAGGGTTTACGTCTTCTTCTTCATCATTGGATGAATCCTCCAAGTCCGCTCCTTCTTTGGATTGAACACCCAATCTCGCCTCCGCAAGTTGTCGCTCCAAATCCTGGATTCGTCTTATTTGTTCTTCAATTTCTACGTCTCGCAGATCTCTTAGACGCGGTTGATCGTCTGCTTCAGGAACGCCTCCACGCCCCCGGTCACCACGAGCCCGCCGTCCACGACCGCGATTTTGTTCAGCCATTGAATCAAGCAACCTGTGCTCTGATACCAATTGATGCCGAAACGCGATAGAAAATTTGACTGAACAAGAAAGTTCGATAGAAGAACAATTCGTCCTCCAAATATGATTATCAAATCAAAAATATTCAAAGTCTGCTCAAAAGAAACCCTAAAAGAAGCTTATATAGACCCAAACCTAACCCTATTAGGAAACGTAATCATCAAAACGTAAATTAGGAAACTAACAATTATTAAATTAACCCATAAAAAATTACTAAAATAATTTTTTAAAAAAATATCTAAACGATCCCGAATCGCAAAAATCCATCGTTAGTCGCATAATGGGTCCACCGGTCCTCTAAGTGCATCAAACTACTTCAGGAATAAAACCGCAAGCTTGCCAAAAGTAAACAGCGTCAGCCATCTTTTTGTTAACAAAGAAATAGGCAATGTCAAGAAAAATTTGTTTCGCGTCATGCTCTAGCGCTTCATGACTTATCATTAACTTTGCTTGGACTTTCTCATGAGGCAATCCTTTCAACTTCATCAATGTCCCTTTCCACTCCTATTTGCTTTGGGATGAAACATTGAACCTATCACCTCAAGAGCCGAGGGCAGTCCCCCAGCAGCGGCAACAACTTCTCTTGAAAGATCATGGTAATCATGTGGAGGCAAATCTGTGTTAAAAGTATGCTTGCAGAAAAGTTGAGGAGCAGGGTCGAAAGAAAGCACACTCATTTCATTGAAGTAAATCTGTTGAGGCTGCATCATACATCATACATCATACTAAATTGCTGTACTCCTCGCATGTGGATTGCAGAAAAAACACTTATGTCCCTAGTTGTAATGATACTACTTCTTCAACCGAACCAGTCAAGCTTTCTTGCTAACTGCATAAGTTGATTTCCATCATCCACGTCATCGAGGACAATTAGGGTGCTTCTGTTAGGAAATATTTTTTTGATCATATGAATCCCATCATCAATATTGAAGTTTTCTGGGAATGTGCAATTGAAAATGTCAGATAATAGCTTTTTTTTGCAATTTTGCAATGCCATCACATTGAGATGATGATTCTCTGATGCTTGAAAGAAAGCTCCAATGCCCATAAAATTGACGAGAGAGTTGGTTGAAGACTTCCTTGGCAAGTGTCGTCTTTACGACACCACCGATGCCATGGATTGCCACAAAGCGCACATCAGCTTGGCCACCGCCCAATAGGTTTTTTTTATGTCCTCTAATCGATCGGAAACCCCAACCAAATAATCTGGCAAAACTCTCTTTTTGATTGTCAACTTTCAGGAAACCTCTTGAATAATCTGTTCAATAACTCTGCCATGGCTGCCATTTCATATATAATTTGTCGCGAGGGAAAAAATAACAGCCAGAACTTGAAGCACAGTTGACTAGCTTGCACTTACAAGAAATACCGTCTTGTCATAAGTAAATTGATGATGGATAATCAATATAGGGATAATGACAAAACGAGTACCTAAACTCTTACATGTTTTACAATCGAATAGCTCAACTTTTTTTACTTCAAACAAGTACTTCGTCTTTTAAAATTTGGCTCACTATGAGGCGTCTATCAAATTTGAGGGCAAAAAGCGTTGATGTGAACTCTCATGTTGTTAAATAGCCATCATCTGTCCTCGTATACACGATGTGGCCATTTGCTATGATGACAAATTAGTAAAAACATATTGGACGGCTAAGATTGTCCAAGTCAGAACTCTCTATCCCTCCTCATCACCTCACATTTAAGGAAAATGAAGATGCCATAATTTTTGTTGAGGAAGCAAGCCCATGTCAACAACTGTGCTTAACTCTTGCTAAATAAGCAAGCCATCGCGGCAAAATTTGCATGACATGACAATTCATTAAATGGATGCGTCACATTAGTCAAATTTGAAAAGTTGATGTACTTGATTAAACAAATAAAAAAGTTTAGATACTTTAATGTAAAATGGTTAGATACTTGTGGTTTCATTAGCCCTATAAATCATCTACCACGTTTATCACAAATAGAGATATTTGTAAAATTGGGGATGGGAATTATTATGGCCATTGAATGGTATGTTCAATAGGCTCCTTGAGATATGTTCATCAAACCCCAACAAGTTGAGTCCATATCAACCAACCAACCACTTTGTTGTGAACTAAACCATGCAAAGAAAGTAATAAACCAGAGCAAGCAATCGATCAAACCAAAACAATAAATCAAAAAAGAACATCAGTTACGTGATTCTCGTGATTCGGCCAAACAAGCCTACATCTACGAGGAGACAGATGAATTCTGCCACTAGAAATCAAGAAGAGACAAACAAGTGCAATGGTTTATTACCCTGGAGGAGTTATTACACAAACCTAACCTCACAATCTGTAGACTTAACCAAGAGCTATCAACAAAGAATCCTGGACTTCTCGTATCACCGCCAATTTCCGTGATTCTTAAGAATGTAACAAGATTATAGTGAAAGAAAGAAATTCTTGACCACATACCATTCACCTTTCGGGTGCCATCCCTTGATTAGACCCGTCAAACGGGTGGTCTGATCAAATCGAAATTGGTCGAACCCAAATAGATCCACTTGATCATTGTCACGCAATGCAAATCTAGTAACTCATACTCAACCTGACTCATATTACGAAAATACTTCCAAATTTAATATAATCTAGGAAAACTCATTCCCAAACTGAGGTGAGAACACATAATGAGTAAGCATAAGATCAAGTGAGAGTGAGAGAGAGTGAAGAGAAAGTCATAAAGGTGAGTTAGGTTTGAGTAAGTTGTAAATCCAATTAATACTCATATTATTTTGACTTTTACCATTCTAAATCCATTTATGACTTATTTATTGAATATAATTTATCTATATAATAACTTAGTCCATCAAATATGAGTTAATAAATAGGTCTATGACCTATTTTGACAGGTCTACTCTTGATTGTAGCAACGATTCTCAAAACCTCCTCTCATGCCTTCACTACACGGTGGCCATATGGTTCCTCATGCTTCCTTAGGGCTTTGCCATACAACTGAGTCTCAAGCTTAACATCCAAAGGCTAAACATCATAGAAGATGGGGAGTATCTCTTTGCCACGAGGTCCTCCCTTGGATTTATAACTGCACTATACCTTGAATGTCAGCTCATGGAGGCACCACCTACTTAAAGCATAGCTTTTGGAATGGATCGCTTTGCAAACTTTGGAACATTTTGTAGCTCACAAAAGCTCCACAATTTTCACGTTGAGACGTAATTCTTCATCGTCCCTAAAGATGCACAATCCTATATCACTCACGAACTTTTCGAGGCAATCCACAAATCCATGGGTGTATCATGTCCTCGGAAGCTCAAGAACACAGTTATAGTCAGCCACGTTGCACCATCACTACTTGTCGCTGCCCTGAGTTGGCCTCTTTGTCCATTGAAGCTTCTTGTGCAAAGCTAAATCTCGCATTAACTTATATTTCATTGTTTACTAGGAGATTATATAAGCCACTTGTAAAAGTAGCGCAATCCTCAATAGCTTTATTACAAAATATTTCTACGCTCATTTTATGAGACTAAGCTAATTGCATTTCAATAAATAAAATGTTTACACCAAGTCTATGTACGTGTTCCATAAAAGATTATTGTTGGTTGATTTGTTCTGTTAATCGTGTTAAAGTGTCTCATATTACTTATTTACGAAATTTATATACATTATATAAAATATATATAGGTGATATTGATGCAGTTCGCTAGAACGTTCAACTAGAAATTTCTAGGAACTGCACGATTTGGTGCTTCCTTTTATCATCTTTAGTCGTTTCTGCGTAGTTCGCTGACGATGTCCCAGAAATTAGGTAAGAAGTTCTTGTCACGTTGACGTACGACCACGTACAGCCCTGCACCAACTTTTGAAATGGTTATACAATCAGAATTTACCTCCCTCGCTCTCTTTTAGGACCAAGATATCTTGTCGGTCCTAATTTAAAATATTCTGTCGGATCAATATCGACCTTGAGGGGTTGATTGGTGCTCCCTTCATGATGACGTGAAGGGACGGCTCACCCAATATCTTCTCTTCGTCATCTTCATTCATTTTCGTGTAAGTTCAAGTCTGGACAGAGGCATAAACAGCACTCGGAACGAGCCGCGACTTGCACCTAGTCCTCGTTGATGTTTCGCCGCATTTCACACGGTGGATAAGGGTTGCAATCAAATCAATATCATCCAAAGGGGACAAGTTATTAGGACAACCGAAACATTCTGACAAGAAAATGATGAATCAAACCAAACACAAGGAATTCTAATTCGGATTAAATTGTGCAGCAAGTCATTCCATATCCTCAATTTACGTTGCAAATGCATTTAGGGGTAAGTTCTCGGACCAAATCACGACAAACAGCCCATACAAATGAATTCGATCAAAGATCGGCCGGCTTTGTCGAGCAACTTCAAGAACTCCGACTAGCGACACACGCGGCAATGAAAGCTCACCGGTTACTCACTCTGCCGCTCTCTATTTTTAGCTTTCTGTTTTCTCTGGGATTCCCTGAACCAGGGATAGATCGAGAAGAAGAAAATTCAAACTCTTTTGTTTTCTGTTTTTCTTTCTCTCCCTGTCTCTTCCCCCCTTGTCCTCTGTTTTCTCTCCCTTGGTTCCCCTTTCTCCTCCTATTCCACTTTACCTTTTTCATGTCCTCTTCCGCTTACCGTCCCACGTGAGCCCGTACCTGATCTCTGACTTCTTTCACATGCACCCCATTCCCCTTATCTTTTGCTTTTCCGCCGAATCCTCTGCTCTCCCTCTGTTCTTCCTTTTTTTCTCTTTTTATTACGCAAATGACCCATAAATTCTATCTAATCGTGAAACGTAATTCATAAATTTTTAATTTATTTAATATCATTATATGAAAATATCCAATGTCAAGGACTAAAGACATTTTTATGAATTTTTAGTAAATTTTTATCTAAATATTAAATATTTTCATATAGTTTTATGATTAAATTGAATATGTGCCAAAAGTTTAGAGACCACATTGAACAAATGAAAAGTTCAATGATTACATTTAGTATTGGGCAAAAATTCAGAGATCATATTGAATAAATTAAAAATTTAAAGATCACATTGCACATTTTACCAAAGTTTAAATATTATCAGTTTCTCCAGAAAAAAGAATTACGTACGTCGACCAAAAAAGGTAGAGACACACGGGTTTCATTTGCTTTTGGGGAATTTCTCGGACCTAAGAAAAACGGAGAAGGAATTGAACCCAAAGAAAGATCTTTTTACCCAGAGTACAAATTGCGCTCAATGAGCAAAGAAAATACTGGGGCAAGTGGCCGACAAGAGTATTCATAGTTGTTTTCCTCTGGCTGACCTGTAACCAAGACAGCTTGAACGAGAGAGGGAGATGGGGCAAGTTTCGGGGCAACTCGAAAATTTGGCCGGATCATAAAACATTCTCGGATCACCTCTGCGGCTTCATTTATTTCGCAAAACATAAATAATTTAAAGAATATTTATTTTAAAATAATTATGGAAAGGTAGTTTCCCATGTTCGCATTGAATGCTAAGTTTTTGAAAATTCGCACCAAACAAGTCTCAGAGAGATCTTTGACATCTCCAAGCACAAACAACCACATGTTCCGATCCGTCAATTCAGTTTTTGGCTTCTATCTTAGCTGGACCACGGAGTAAGCAGGAAATTTCACGGATGCGAAGCGATTGATCTTTGCACTCCTGTCCCTCTCAGTGAGCACATCATTTAGGAAAGGAAAAATTAAATAGTCCACGAATTTTGACCTGATATGCAATATGGTCCCTGAATAACCAAGAGAGCTTGAATGAGAGAGGGAGCAGGGGAAGTTTCGAGGTAGCTCGAAAATTTGTCCAGATCATAAAAGATTCTCGATCTCACCTAGTTTTGCGAAAAAATAAATAATTTAAAAATATTTTTGTTTAAAAATAATAACTTGTATCACTTACAAAAAGATAAACAAAAAGTATTTTCATCTTCCACTCAAATATTTTGACATAAATTATTGTCAATAACAAAAATATTTTTCATTGACTAATTATGCTAAGTGATACAAAAAATCATTTCTAAGAAAATATTTTTAAAACCATTCATTTTTAGGAAAATATTTTTCTTTTTTCTTTTTGCTGATTTTAGGATAGACTTTAGTCTCTATGGACCAAATACTTGTTAACATATAATTTCCAAAAGCAAATCGGGGACGTTGATCCTCTATCTCAGAGGGAGCTCCTGTGGGTATCTCAATGTTTCTTACATGCTTGTGCACATCGCATTTAAATGCATCTACACATCAATTGGGAATTGATTGGGGGCCACTGAGTTCGCCTTGCAGAAATAGAGGTTCTTTATTCCTAAATCAAGTTTATTGTTTGGTTTTCCTTATTCAAAATAACTGATTGGATTCAGTGTTTGTAACCTCAATTTAAGTTTATTTTGGATTTGAAGACAAAAAAAGATTAATGCAATTTACGACTATTGCCTTTATACGGACAGTCGTTTTTGCACTTGAAAGGAGGTTTTGTTTTGCCATCCCTTAAAAAAGGAATTCTAACTTAGTTTTTACAGTTAAAGACGTGGCAATGTGCGCCCTGTCGATTGGACTTACTTCAATCTTGCAATCAATAAGTATTTTTTACTTAAATAGAATCAGTGGTCGAATCCTATGTAAAAGATGAGAGCACTTGGACCACTTTCAATGTGTTTCATCAAAAAGTGAGAGTCTCAAGAAGGGGATGAAATTGATGAATTTTAAGGAAAAATGGGTTTGTGTGTGTGTGTGTGTGTGTGTGTGTGTGTGTGTGTGTGTTGATTTTGGACAAGAATGTAATTAACTATAAAAGTAAAGGAATTGAAATGTAGGTATGAAAATTAAAGTTTGCGAGGAAGATAAAGAGTACTAGAATTTGAAGGTACATGAAAGGTAAATTTGCAGGCTGCTTAGAGATGAAAGTTAATACAAATGTTCTGTGATTGATCGATCGGGGTCCATAACAATTACAACGTGGGTTTTTATATCTCACTAGCCGTAGTTATTTACGAACACTTATGAATTGGAATCCACAAGTAACTTCTTTGCACCATTTACCGTTATTGATAAACAATTATGCTTTTCGAGATTCCATATATGATTATCCATAAGAAGTTACAAATTCATGTCTTCATCTCCAACTAATGTGTTGGCAAACCTCTATTTTGTTCATTAACGACACTGTCTCAATACTTAGCCAAAATCTGCGATTGTTTATTGATGATGACTTTGTCAATCAATTTCTTCCAAGTTATCGATTGGTGAAGACTCTGCACTAACCTCATCATCTTCTTATATTGACATCTTGCACTATCAATGAGTCTCATAACTAACCGGTTATTTTGTTCATATCAACCAAGGGTTGATCATTTTTTTTATATCAACGCAATGAAAGCACCAAAAGAGTGCAGTTGAAACTTCCTAATTTACTTTCCTATACTTCACCAAATAAATCATGTTCTTATATAAACAGTTTAATCATGTATTTAACTGGCTCATTGGGTTTGCAAGTGTGTTCCATGGATCTCCAGATATACATTAGTGCCTCTGATTTTGCAAAAAAAAAAAACAGATTTTAGTAAGGTAATTAACAACTTCGCCGACTTCTCCAGGAATGCGAAGTGACTCCCAATATAAACATCCTAATATCAAAACAATGTGACGAAGAACATCCGTTAAACTAAATTATGATAAATTCACTCTTTCATTTTGATCTGATAACTTGTCACTCTCCAGCCGCCCAATGGATTTTTTTTTTTCTGGAAATAAGATTAATCGATGGATTTTTAATTTTTTTCGAAATGAAAAGTTTGAATGGCGTCAACACCTCATCTCGTTCATGCATAGCACACGTCGTCCCTAGACTTGAGCCGTTATCTAGTGTATCTAAGAGAGTTTACAATGACAGATGGCTGTAGTTCATTGTAAAAAGACAAAATCTACTTATCATCCAATAGGAATTTCGACTTAATTGTTGAGTTTCTTTGGAAATAGCAAATCCAATAGATTCCGTCAACTAATCTATCATCAAATCTAGGGGCAATGAGACTAATAGTTTTCAAATTTTTGTCCTAAAATTCATTAGTGTCGGTTAACATGTAATGATATGCCTGGCCTTTCAATTTATCAAGTAGGCCCTATGCTTTGCCCGAGAAGCATTCTCGCTCCTGAACTTTCGATTGTTTATAACTTAATGGGGTTCCTAAATTATTTTAAGACATTCATTATCATCTTAAGTTTGAAAAGGCTTTCAGAATAGGATAAACCTCTCACTCGACAGAACAATGTGCCTTCTTCCTGATTCAATGGAGATCATGTGAAATGGAGAATGGATTTGTTTGCTATGCTTTGAAATGAACAGCAAAACCCTTTGTACTTCTCGCTAGCTGACATAATGAATGAGAATGATTAAAGGGACTGACCATATTCATTTGTTTTAAATAAATCACACATAAAAAGCGAATGAGTATCATTTCTCTATAATTTCAAATGAATATTACGCATACGATATCTATTTGAATATTTTGTTTATTTAACGGCTTTTGTAGGTTATTGTCCATTTTAGCAATTTCATTTAGCATAATCAATGGGCGTATGACGTATAAAACATCCTAAAAAAATTTCAAGAGGACAAACAGAAGTTCCAGAGATGATCAATTACACATACTAAACAAAAGTTTAGCAATCTAATTGAATCATTGAGAATTCAGAAATCCATTGCACTATAACAAAGTTGTTAGACCTAAGTAAATCTATTTAAAGTTCAATTTTACTAATGCACCTTAGGCAAGAATTTGGGTATCACTATCACATTGCTATTAATTATTGAGTATTTCATGCAGTTTTAATGACAATTGTCGGGCATTTAGCGACACTAATCAATGATGTGGTAACGAGCTCTGTTATTGATTGAATAGTCATGCCAAAAAGTGCAGTAGATAATGCAATGCACATTACACATTTAGATCATGACGCTGCCATCTCAATTGCTAGTCGTAAGATCAAAACTCCTTCACTACTCAATAATGATCTACAAAAAAATGGAGGGCGTGTCTGATTACAACTCCCAAAAGGACATTTTCCATGTTTTCTAAGATATTTTCGGTGCATTGGGTCGAAAAATAGTGGAAATATATGAATGTGCCGTCAATTTTATAAAAGAGAACTTTCGTTCAAATGTTTCGGACCTCCTAATTTATCTCCGGCATGAATAAAAACAATGCTGAAAGTGCTTTAATTTTGGCTAGAGTCGATAGCATTGTCCACCTTGTGCTTCATAGAAATTTCCCTTGTATTGATGTGCTAAGATGCAAGTCAAAAAGAGCGAGCATAGGCAACCGTACAATAAAAGCAGTATGAAAGAAAGAAGAGTAGAATTGTGCTTCACAGAAATTTCCCAAGTACTGCTGTGCTAAGATGTGAGTCAAAAAGAGCAGACATAGGCAGCTGTAAAAGTAAGGGTAAAAGCAGTATGAAAGAGAGAGGAACAGAAGAGAGAAACCCCTGTGAAAACGAGCATTCTTGCATGAAATTATTGCCCATGAAAACCCAATCAGGGTTCTTTTTGTTAGGTGATTTTAAGCCTCTCTCATCTCAAAAATTAGTTTAAAGGGTGAGACTTTTCCTCATACTTATAAATCGACCACCAGCCTCTTCTACAATCAATGTGGAATAACTCCAACAATCTTCTCTTCACATATCGGGCACTAGTATCAGAGGTCAGGTTACTAATAATATGAATCTAATAGCCACACGGAAGAGATACAGGTTGTTCCTGCTTCGTCCCTAGGGTCAATGTGTGTGGGGAAGATTTTTGAAGTTATCTTACGTTAGTTGTGGAAGAGGCTGATAGTCAGTTTACAAGCGTGGGAGAAAACCTTGCTCTTTGATCTAGCCTTTAGGGTGAGAGAGGCTCAAGACCTTCCAATACTTTTGACTCATTCGTCAATTGCCCACTGATTTATCTTGACATCTTAAACCACAATACAAGATGATGTGTGAATTTGAAGATAATTAAGAGAGGAATCACAACTTCTTCTCCACTTTAGAGCTCGATAAACTTCGTGGTCTTGGAGGATGGAACGAAGGGCCACGTCCCCATCAAATTTCATTCGATGTCGAGCGAAGTTGCGGAAACAATGTAATAGCTAAAATTTATGTATGTAGAACATCGGCAGATGCTGTTATCCGTCAATTTGAATCGTTACTCTCGAATAAATGTTTGTATTACACACACACAGACACATGCACTCTCTCTTTCTCTCTCTCGCAATTGGTGAAGCTGAGGCTTAATCGCTAATTTCATCAATGAAGCTATTTATGGAGCATTAGTCTTAGACACTGCTCCAAAAATGGCAGCACTTGAATCAGGTACTGCCACAAACCTCGGAAGATTGTGAAAAGGCATGGCTTCTTTTAATGCTTGGACTTGGGTAGCCGCTGTTATTCCGAGTTAGAGGAAGTGCTTTCACTTGATAAGGTTATTGAATTCTTTTGCTACAAGGCATGTTTTATATCTGATCGCCTCTGAACCAGAACTGTCATGATTAAGCAATATGCAATTTAGTTTTAAAGATGCCAAACCAGATTGAGTTTCAAGGTAAAATACCTTAAAACAATGCATTTTGAGTGATTAACTTCAGACCCTTTTTTTTCTACATGACTCACTTATTAACAGCAAGACTTGATCCTAATTTTCTAGTAATGATCGTCTTGTGAACTCGATTGGTCTGGACTTAGTGGGATATGAAAGCAAGAATCAGATCATCTTCGCCTTCCAAACATGAACCGACTCTCGATGACTCACACTCTCATATTCCACATCAGAAAATCTGTTTTTCCATGGCAAAAATATTGTCCAACACGCTCTATTCTGTCGTACGACACCCATTAAAAAAGTGCCTTTAGGAAAAGGGAGAGGGCATTATTGCATGCACTCAGGTGGCCGTTGGACGAAATGAGGCCCGTCGGGTCGAATGAAGTCTCATTCAACGGATGGGAGCTGCCTCAGTCAGTCAACACCGTTTCTTTTATAAATTGCCAACGGGCGCGCAGTAACTGGAGAGTTGCAATTTCGAACAAGCGAAAAAGTTTGATATCCCTTCCGTAGCCGTAGTACGCAGGAATGGAAAGTCCCAGAGGAATTACTCACTCCCTCTACGGTGAATCCTCACCATCGAGCAAGGACTATGAGGTGTTTTTGAGCTTCAGAGGGCCCGATACTCGCTTAACTATCACCGACTCTCTCTATGCGACCATGATCCGGGCCGGGATACGCGCCTTTAAAGACGATGAAGAGCTCCGTGTCGGGGAAGAGATCGGAGGCGAGCTTGAGAGAGCAATCTCCAATTCGAAAATCTACATACCGATCTTCTCTAAAGACTACGCTTCTAGTAAATGGTGCCTCCGCGAGCTCGCGTTAATGGTGGAGCATAGGAAGAGAGACAAGAAAGTGATCTTGCCCATCTTCTATGAGGTGGATGCATCCGATCTAAAGCTCAGAACTGGATCGTACGGTCAGGCCCTGCGCAAGCATGAGAGACAGTCTGGTGAAAATGTGGCCAAGCAGTGGGAGGGGGCCCTAAGAGAGGTCGCCGGAATAAAGGGATGGAACTTAAAAGATCACGGGTAACTAATGACAATTTCTGCACTTTCAATTCCGAATTTAGATCATTGTTTCTTAATCATGAAAACTCAATATGTAGATCAAACCCCCACTCTCTCTCTCTCTCACTCTAAGAAATATTCCGAAGGCAAATAGAAGTTGAAATGATATGCAAGTTACCATGTTCGTCTATAATTTTTTTGAACTCTTAACTGATCCATTGATTGCACTTTCGCATGCAGTTTATCACATCTCATGCCGTTCTTCCTTGTGGTAATTCCTATTATAGATGAATTTTAGAGTGATCATTTAGGAATCAACCTTACCCACGAATCGTTCAAAAAGGTTTATCCCATTCGATTTGGGACCGGGGGTCACAAACTCTGCACTTTAACTATTGACGTCATTGTCAGTGTTGGCCCTGCCCAAGGATACTCTCCTTTTTTGATGTGCCATTTGGCCCATTTTCATCCTTTGCCATACTAGAAGCCTGGGATGAACCAAAATAATTGGTCTAGTTCGCCCGCTTGGCCATGGAGCTAGTTTTGATGGCCACATCGCATTTAGAACTTTGCTGATTTGACCATCTAAAAATTCTTCAGAACTGCCCCCACATCAAATTCCAACCATTATTCTCTGTAACTGAGATCAATCTTCTGGACTTGGGTAGGACGGAAAATTAAATAAACTGATAATCCACGCTTGGTTTTAACAATTAGACCTTTTGGTTTTACATATTTATGCTTCTGCACGACATATTGTGTTTGTGGTTTCTCAAACTAAGACGGTTGCATTATGTATATGGCAGCCAAGATAAACTTATAGCACTTGTTATGGAAGAAGTTTTCGATAAGCTGAGGTTTACGCAGAGAAATTGGTGTGACAGCTTGGTGGGAATTCACGATCGGATGGAAGCCGTTATGGAGTTGTTAGGCCTAGGCACTTCCGGCGTACGATTTGTTGTGATTCATGGTATGGGCGGTATCGGGAAAACAACTCTTGCTAAGGCTATCTTCAAGCATATTTCTTCCCAATTTCAATGTTCTAGCTTTCTTTCAGATATCCGTGCAGACAATATTTTAAATCTGCAAACAAAATTATTAAATGACACTATTGATTTTCGAAATGGTACAATTATTGATGTTGATCGGGGGATGGACATGATTAAATTTATGCTCAGAGATAAGAAAGTCATACTTGTTCTTGATGATATGGACAAGAGGGACCAGCTCATGAAACTAGCTGGTAAGTCTAGTTGGTTTGGGTGGGGAAGCAGAATTATTATCACAACTAGGAACACCTATTTCTTAGCTCCCAAAATCAACATCCTAGATGATAATATCGTCCCACTGGGCCATCGAGATTTCTTTTTCTATGAAATGAAGGAAATGCAGTTTGACCATGCCCTTCAGCTATTCAGCAAGCAGTCCTTCGAAAGTGACTCACCTCCACATGATTACATCGGCATTTCAAGTGAAATAGTTAGAATTACTGGAGGACTACCGTTGGCTCTCGAGGTCATAGGTTCATTACTCCATTCAAAGGACAAGATAATATGGGAAGGCACTTTGGAGAAGTTGAAGAAAGTGCCCAATCAAGATGTCCAGAAAAAGTTGTCGATAAGTTATGAAGAATTGGAGTATGAGCTGTCACGCCCTGTACCCCACGAAGGCTGATCATCCACGCATTGGTCGACTTGAGGTGCGACGCTCCCAGGACTTTGCGTCACCGACCCGAAACCCAAATCAGAAAATAAACACAGCACAGGCGGAAACAACGTATATATATATATATATATATATATATATATATACACCCAGACATGAAAATATAACCATGAATAGTAATTGACATCAAATTACCATCGATTGAACCAAAGTATATATATATTCTTTGTAAACTTATGTACACTATCCATTTCCAAACCAAAAAGGTACAACAAAAGGATCCCGGCATCTATCTGTTCTGGGGCGGAATCCACAATCTCTGGCTCAAAACTATCCCACCTAATTCCTCATGCTCTACTCCATCCTCCACGATCTCATACTCAACCTCCCAGTCCTGGAAATTCATGGCCGGGGATCTGAAAATCGGTTTTACCACAACCGTGAGATAAACTCAGCAAGTAAAAACTCTAATCCTAAAATTAGGCTAACGTGCATCTCCAGAGATAATTAAAACACATAATTCACTGAACCAGTAAATAATCGCATTAAATTCACTCGGGCTCTCAGCCCTAATTTCATTCTCCAGCCCTGCAGGTCAAACTTTCAGTAACAATATGATTCATTAACAATTTAATCGACCCGAAGGCCATGACCCACTGGTCATCAATCACTCGATCCGAAGGCCCGACCCGAAGGCCCACAGTTGTATAAATCGACCCGAAGGCCTGACCCATCGGTCACAATTATACTCGACCCGTAGGCCTGACCCGTCGGTCACACTTATACTCGACCCGTAGGCCTGACCCGTCGGTCACAGTTATACTCGACCCGTAGGCCTGACCCGTCGGTCACAATTATATTCGACCCGTAGGCCTGACCCGTCGGTCACAATTATATTCTCAATCATATCAAAACCAACGTGGAACTTCACAATCAAAGGCCCATTTAATTCCCAACGGCTTCAAACAAAATTCAAGTCAATCTACATCAAAGGCCCAATTAATTCCCCATGGGCTTCACAATTTCAAATCAAACCACATTAAGGCCCATTCAATTTATTCAATTGGGCTTCAAACAATTTTAAATAATTCCAACATCAAGGGCCCATTCAATTTCCAATTGGGCCATTTGTACCAAATTCGGAGCCCATGAAGCCCACCCCAATTCAGCCATCATTTCTACTCTAAATCACCATTAAACCACTATAATTAGCCCTAATTAGGTCCACTAAACAATCCTTGCACAAAACATACCTAATTAGGTCCTAATTACCATAATTAAACCTCTAATCTAGCACCATTAAGACTAATTCAGGGATTAGTGGTTCTACTCGCCTATTAATAACGCGGGACGACGAGAGCGAGCGGCCGATGACCGGCGAGCGGTACAATCGGCGGCGGCGCTCCAAGGCAAGCCGGCGGCTCACGGCGGTCCGGCGAAGCTCATGGCCTCCTCTCGGCCAAAAACAGGGGTTGCGCCGATGGGGGTTGGCTGAGGATGAAGGAGAGAGAGAGAGAGAGAGAGGGTGAGGGTGAGGCTGGTCGGAGTGGCGGCGCACGGCGGCGCGGCCAGGCGGACGAGTCCGGCGACGGCGACGGCGTCCTTCTCGGTTTGGCTGGAACGGCGGCCACGGGCGACGGGGATGGGGACAAGCTGACCGACTGGGCTGAGGGTGACGGCTAGGGACTGGACACGGCGGCCGGTGGCCAGCAGCTCCGGCGAGGCTCACTGTTCCGGCGTGAACAGTGGCCGGCGGTGCTGGAACGGCTGGAACGAAGCAGCTGCCGAGGGAAATTCGGGAGAGAAGAGAGAGAAACGCGGGGAGAGAGAGAGAGCTGAGGAGAGAGAAAGGGTCAAGGGTGGTCAATGGAGAGGTGAGTGGAGGACACATGTCAAGATCTAAGCCCATATGCCCAAAGTACCCCTCATCCAAGGGCTAAAAATGCTTCAAAATCAATAATGCAAGGGTAAAAAGGTCAATTGCCCCTAACCATGGTTAACCCACCCTAGTTAACCTTAACCAACCCTAGTTAAATCTCAAAAATTGATTAAAATTCGGAATTAAATAATACAACCTAGGGGCACTTTCGTAATTTTCCGGTCCCGGACCGAAATTCCAATTTTTGCACATACGCGTTCCATACGTGCGTGGCCAACATAATATGGCGTCGGATTCGCGAAATTAAATTTCTAAGCCCTCGGAAATCGTCCGCGAAATCCCGGAAATAAAATAATATTATTTTCCAATTTTTGTCGAAAATCAACTTTTTGGCCAAAACCGCTCTAAATGCGTGTGGCCACCCCAAAATAACCTTGGCCGCGAAAAATAACCTCGATCAGCGTCCGAATAGGGTCCCGGTGTCCACAGGGGCAAAACCGTCTTTTTCTCAATTTCTGTCGGATTTTCAGTTTTCATCCTTTTTAATTCCAAATATGAATGGCCACTCTAGAACGACGTCCGTCTTGAAAAATAATAGTAATTACCCTTGAAATTTTGATATCGAAGTTCGGTTCCAATATCGCGATCTAAATTGCTCGTTTTGCAGTTTTAGGGTCTCTCACTAACATGCGGCTGTTTAGGTATTACGCGTATCGACCTAAGATTGTCCGAATCGCGATAGTCTCAATTTAGAGAGAACGAAAGGAATTATCACTAGCACCTGAGGTCACGATCGTTTGGATTAAAATCGGGTTTCCTTTGTCAAGCGCACTTTCGGTCGTGCGAAATCACTCGCGATCCGATCGTGCATCACTGACAATATCAACCTGTCATTTTCCTAAGATCGGCCTATATTGGCTCAAAATATTTCCTCAACGTTCATCGAAATCAACGCTCAATCGCGATCGGGTTCTCGGTCCACGTACTTGCTCCTATTTAGCCTTTCCTATTAGGTTAGTTTCCCGAGACTGATCAGGTCCAGGCGAGACTTACTAAAATTACACGAGAATTAATATACACTTCATTGGTCCCGCTAACGGGTCAAAATTCAGGATGTTACATGAGCAACAACAAATTTTTCTTGACATCGCATGTCACTGCATTGGTGAAGAAAGAAGCCTTGCATATTACATGTGGAAAGCTTGTGAATATTTTCCAGAAACCGGACTCCATGTCCTTATTCATTTATCATTGATAAAAATCATCGAGGATGACAGACTATGGATGCACGACCAACTCAGAGATCTTGGAAGAGAGATTGTTAGGCGAGAAAGCTTTCGAGTTCCTGGAAAACGCAGCAGGTTATGGTGTCCTACAGATGCCTTACAAGTGGTTCAGAATAACTCGGTATGTCTTAGTAGTAATTTTTTGCTTATGGAAACTACACGTGCAGTTACGTGTATTTAGATTTCATTTTCACCCAAAAGATCCACTCATTTTTATACACCGGATATTGATAGTTTTGCATAATTTCAGAGAACTGAACAACACTCCAAAATAGATAAACGAATCATGAAATTCGCCTTGCTTTTGTATGAGATAAGATCTATGTGCCCTTTATGTTTACTATTGGCTGAATCAACATATATGCTCCCAATTCTGATATTTAGTGTTTACTCGAAATGGTTCACTCATGTTGCTATTTGTTGCTTCGAATTATCAGGGAACAGAAAACATTGTAGCACTCAAACTCACAGGACTTGCCGACGCGCATAATTTTACGAGTGGCGAAATTTCAAGTCTACCTAGTTTAAGGTTCCTTGAATTAGATGGGGGAAACTTTGTAGGGGACTTTAAAAATCTTCTCTCGAATCTAACATGGCTCTCTTGGCATCATTGCCCTTCAAAACTACAAGCCACCAGTTTATGTCTAAGGAACTTGGCTGTTCTCAAGCTTTCAGACACTGAAATTACTGAAGACTGGAATGGATGGGGAGCATGCATGGTACAATTTCTTATAATTCATGCCTTTTCCTTTATGTGTGTATGCATTTGTCATGTTGTCTTGACCTTCACCATGCCATTGTCTTCCTTAATAACGGGTTGTTTTACAGGTGAATGATAACCTGAAAGTCATATATCTGACACGCTGCCGTTGCTTAATGAGAACACCTGTCTTCTTAAAGTGCATGAATTTGAGAAGATTGGTTCTTGATGATTGTTGTGGATTGGAAGAAATCAATGGCTCTATCGGTCAACTGGGGTGCCTAGACTACTTGGAAATCCGTAAGGAGTATCGGACAACGGGAATGGATTGTGCTGCTCGTCCTGTTGACGATGCCAACGATTTTTCCATTCCTCTAATACCAGCCTCAATTGGTGGTCTGAAATCCTTGTCAATGCTGAAGTTGGAAAATCTGGATGATGTTGGAGAACTTCCACACTCAATAGGAGAGCTACCAGGCTTGAAGCATCTGATACTACGCAATTGCACTAAGCTTAGAAAGCTTCCAGATTCCATTGGAGAGTTGAAATCGCTCCTCTGTTTGGATATATCTCGCACTCATATAAGTAGATTACCAGATTCGATCGGAAGACTAGAATCGCTACTCGAAATGGATCTATCTCTAACATTTATTGCAGAATTACCCAATTCTATTGGCAATCTTAGACGGTTGAAGTTCATGTGTTTGAGTGGCACTTCAATAAGTGAACTACCGAAGAACATATGGACTCTGGAGAGTCTTGAGAAGTTGATTGCCAGACGTTGTCCACGTCTCAAGGGCGAAATTCCAATGGAAATCGCGGGACTATCCCAATTGACGATTCTTCACTTGTCCGGGACCGGAATTAGTAGTCTGCCTATGACAATCAATCAGCTTTCTAATCTCCGAGAACTTGTTTTATCGGATTGTGACAGGCTTCAGACACTACCAGATCTCTCGACAAGTTTAACAAAGCTAGAGTTGTCCTCTTCATCGTTGCAGGCAGTCCCCGATCTCTCGAACCTCACTAATTTACTTCATCTGGACTTAAGTAATTGCGCTTATGACTTTCAAGTTTACGAAGCTAAACAGGGACAAATTCCACATCCGAACCTAGAGTGGCTTGGAAGGCTACATAAATTGCAGATGTTGAGGCTGGTTCTTTCTGGTTCCAACTTACCTCCAACTGACTTGAGCTCCCTTTCTCAGCTCCGGTCACTTGAATTAACTTGTCCAGACCCACAGTCTTTGATACGGCTTCCGTTGAGTTTAGAAGTCTTGAGCTTAGAAGATGTGAGGACACCGATAGAATGGCCACTGTTCTCCAACTTGGCCAATTTGTCTGAATTAAAGCTCTCTGGCTGTAAGTTAAGAGAGCTTGAGTTTGACAATGTGCTTGGACAGCCGGAGAAACTCCATCGCTTGCAAGTGCGCAAGTCCGAGTCGCTTGTGAGGCTATCCAATCTATCAAGCTTAAAGGAGCTCCAAGTGCTGAGCGTGGAGAACTGCCCGCAACTTATTGAGATCGAATCCCAACGGTCTTCAACGGGAGATTTCAGTTCCACAGAAAGTCCCACTCCCGATACCCTGAAGCTAGAGAAGCTCCGGTCTTTGAGAGTCTACTCTTGTGAATCGGTGCGAAAGTTGCCTGCTATACCAAATGCATGTGACGTCGAGGGTATCCCACGGCGATCTTTAACAAGATCTGAAACTGGGCCCACTTTTGTAGAAGAACGGCGATCTTTAACAAGATCTGAAACTGGGCCCACTTTGTAGAAGAAGAAGAAGAAGATGATGATATATGAAATATGAGCAACCGGCGTGGCCCGCCCAAGCACCAGAATCGTTACGCCCGGAAGCCCCAACCGCCGGCACTAAAATCAACGAAACGGTAGGCCCCTCAAAATCGGAAACTCCTAGTTCATTCGATAATTGATTCGCATCATTCGAATCACTAAATAATTGAATCGAAAGAGGCGAGACTTGGGCTTGATTTCTGGTTGCAATTTAGGAAAGCTGGATGGAAGTTCCGGCCGTACTCCGAGATAAATGGAGTTCCCGCTCAACGTGAAGAGCAGATTGAACGGAAACGCGCCGTTACCGCAAGCGTAAGCCCCTCACTGAACCTGCTAAGTGGTCAAAATTATTATTCTTTGGCGTATTTGCTTGTGTTGATTCTGGTTCTGCGTTCGAATTGGTGCTCCAAGTTGTACAGTTACTGATTGGTGATTACTTGCGTGGTGTCGTAGAAATAAGTAATTCTAGGAGGGCCTCGAGAGATCGCCGAAGTCCGAGACTCTGCCACCGCCAAATCTGCCGGTGGCTGTGGCCGAGCTGGGCCAAGAGCTCCACCCTGAAGGTGGCATTCGGCCACTCCTTCGGCGTCTACTTCCCACGCTCCTCCGCCCAAGTCCAACCCTGCCTGCTGGACATATGCAAGCAATCCGCTGGACTTGCACGACCGAGGTGAGACGATTAACGTACGAAAGAGGGATCCACCGGGCTCTAACGCTCTCGAAAGACGGGAAAAATAATGAGCTCTCGGATGGTACAATTGGCGGAGCCATAAACAGGGGCCTCTCGGCCAAGCACACTGGAGACGATTCCGGTGACTGCCAGACGTCGTGGACCGGAGGTTGTGATGCGGCATTGGGGTCGAGACGGTGGCAACTGGACGTGGTAGCTGTGAACGAGTAAATACGAGGATTTGACACACAAGTGAGTTGGGGTTAATTGAGATGAAATCATCAACTTCAAGCTTCTTTGGGACGAGCATTATTCTAGAGATCTTTGTTCAAATGCGAGAATTTTGTTTTAGGTTTATTGTGCTTTAATCAAATTTAGGCATTGGCAGATGTAGAGATTGAATGTGCTTCAACAATAAGCATAGGACAGACATTGATTGCGCGTATCTATACACACCCTGTGAATTTCATTTTGCTGGCCACCTCTTTTGACCCCAAACTCTTATATTGCTTGGAAAGTTTTGTCTTCCTGTCAAGAATACCTGATATACAATCTTACAGCGTACACATTCATTCTAAAATGATAGAGAAGTATTGCTAGATACAGTCACATAGGTCCGCTTCTATTAGCCCTTCACACCAACGCTGAGCATAAATTTTGAAACAACTGAGCGATTGGTTGCTTCCATCAATCTCCTAGTTGTTAAAGTTTAAACTGCTATGCCTTGGATGTTGAGAAATCTGAACTACTATTCTTGCACAAATAATTCTGCTCGATAATATTCATCAATGGCCCTAGTTTAGGAAAGCGACATTGCGCAGCAAGGACTATTATGCGCCTTTTCTTCATTATCTCTTCAGGCAATTCATTTATTTGGAATTTCGTCTTTTAATGTACACGACAGATTGTCCGCGATTTTATCTGAAAATATTTTGCACTCGGCTTAAAGCTACTCAGTTTGCCGACAGCTGATAGTTCCTTCGAAACTCTGTTGGGTAGGGATATAGCGTGGGAAACAGACTTAATCCGTTTCCAATATAAAAGCAACAAGATTCTATCCATAAAATGCAAATGCCAGTGGTATGATCTTGGGGCACAAACCAGCATAAATGTACAGAAGGGTCGACCCAATGTATAAAGCCAGAAACACCTTGTTAGTGTTTCGCAATACTTGATACAGAGGAACAGGCATAAGCAGGTCGAGTTTAGTGAACTTCCGTAATAAGTAAGGCCCTTCTGTTCTGAAATTCTTTTCAAGTGTCGGGAACTTCGATGATGTGTTTGCTTTAGCATCAAGATGGTCCTTATGGCTGCGAAATTTTTTGGTGAAAAATGGTAGCTCTACATCATGTAGTATGTTAGTTTTACTGCAATACCTGGAGCGAACTGCTTTCTAAGAATGACCGGGTTACCTGTAGTCGTATTCAATGACCTGATTATCAGGAAAGATTACTTCTTGGCATGTCTGAGTGATACTGTTGGGGAAACTGTAAATTTTTTTCAGGAAGTTTTAGCGACATCAGGTCGACATCCAATGGCCACATTTGGTGAAAGGATCATTCGAAGGTATGGCCTCTGAATATTTTTCTGACTCATTTTTGCTCGACCTCTTTGACATCTATGGTGGTCTTCAAATGATTTCGTTTAGGACATGATGAAACATCTCTGGAGAGCAACATGTCGCTCACTCTGCTTAGATCTAATCCATCTGATATTCGTTTCCAAGCAGTTAGTAGAGAATTTTGTGCTTAGGCAATTTTTAGATTGTAAGTCCTTGGAACTGCACTGCTCTTTCCTATGGAACGACTGCTACATGAATGTTGCGATTCTACGGCATCACAAAATGGGGCGATGCAATCTTCGTGGAAGATTGACATTCTTGCAAGGTGTGCGAGCAACTATCTACTGATTTGCAGCATCAATGTCAACTTGGACTCGAACGTTGCCTCAGTCATCAAGTCTGACACGATTTCCTCAACGATCTCGTTTGGAAGGTCCGGTGGAACTCCCAAATGCACCAAGTGCGCACATATGGTCTCGTAATCGCACACCGTCAGCCATGGAAGTTAGTGAATTAGTGGCCCCCTATTCCATACACCATTCGTCTTGTTAGTTTGCACAGAGCATAAGGAATCTAAGAGGATTAGCTAAGAGATGATGATGGTGAGGAGTCGTATATGGATACTTTGTAACGAGTCGTGGGAATGACTTTATTACGTGATTAATATAACTTCATTTTTAATTGAATCCTCTTCACACTGTAATGTTGATTTCCTCATTTTTTGTCAATTCGGTTAGTATTTACCTACATGATTTTATAAACGCATAAAGTACAGCAATAACAAGGTATATATAAATTAAAACAATTAACCCTTTTATTTATACGCGGCTCGGGCTTTTTCTACTAATAACAGAAAGCGTAAGGATCACAAACATTTGCGCTCATTTAAGCAATGGTCATTTAATCGACACCGCCACTGCTTGATTCATCACCACCTGGGACTTTCTGGTGTAGGACTGTTTTCGTGGAAGGTAACTTCTTTTTTTCCTTTTTCCTTGTTCTTTTCATGAATAATTCGAATCAATTGATTATTAGGTGCCTGTTTTATTTGGGAAATACCCAAAGGGCACTCTTTTTTTTTATGTTCGGATATTTATCTATCCGAGGTATGTGAACCTTGTAACTCAGAACTATTTTCAAGAACATACAATGAACTGTTCAGAATTTGACAGAACGATCTTGTGGAGTGAGTGCAAGTGATATAGTTAAGGGTTCTTCTATTAAGCCAAATATCTCGAATTTTTTTCAATTGAACGCATCATAGTAATTTTTTTTTACAGAGCTGTCCATGTTCAATTCTTCGTATCTCTCTGCAATTTGTTGTTTGGAGCTAATAACCTGGTACTTGTGCCAGCATATCAATCTGCTTCAGCTAATACATGTCATACTCCCTGCGAAGATGAACTACATGTTCTGCCATGAAGAAAATTTTGGAGGTTTATCTGGCAGGCCAAATAAAATGGACTTGCTCTGTGACACTGTGCTCTTGGAATTGCGAAGAAACTATACATGACCAGAAACAATTTGAGCAACCTTGTGTTTGTGTGCGCACTTGCTTGCATGAGTTGTATCATTGAGAAGCCCACCCAAACCAACTACTCTTGGCCAACCCTTGTCAACACAGAATTTGAATGGCCCTGAGTGAGATACAGAAGGATATTTGTGTTGGAGAAATTCAAATGGCATAAGCTTAAATAGTACAACAATACGGAATTACAAGGAAACGAAATTGCAAAAACAAAATTGGAATCGATACAACCAAATACCGAAGCCTGTGTTGCAATAACAAAATTGGAATCGATACAACTGAATACCGAGGCCTGTGTTCGACACAGTTTCCTTAAAATAGATTCGTTCCCTCCCGCACGCGATTGAGGTTTTGCGAACGTCTGTCTCCCAGGATACAACGGTTGACAGCTAAGAAGTGATCGCGGCACTTCCAAGTTTTCGGCGAACTTGAACAAACTCGGAAATGAACACTATCGAAAACAATGCAAATGCAGAGAACGTTTTCCAGAAGGAAAGCAGCGAGCCGTTTTTCAGAAGGAAAACAGGAGAGAACGTTTTTCAGAAGCTGCAGCGCTCAGCTCGCACTGAAAGAATGAATCCGATAAAATATATAACAGAGGGGAGAGCTGTTCGGGACTAATAACGGGCGATTAAATTAGCCGTTACAAAATCAATACGCATTAAGAATAACGGCCAATTAAATCCGCCGTTACAAAATCAATTGCGTCTGGAATAATGGCCGATTAATTCTGCCGTTACAAAATCAATTTCGTAACAGCTTGCCGTTTAACGCACCATTAATCGAGTTGGAAAAATTAAATTAGAAGGCTAGCAAAATTGGGCTTGTCGCAAGGCCCACTTTTCGGTCCCGCAATCGTGTACGCAGGATGCCGTTTAACGCACCATTAATCAATTTCGCTCGCGCCCAAGTTTCAGCTTGTTGGGCGTCGGATTAGCACCCCCCTGTGCCTGCGCGCGAGGCAGAGAGTTTGTGCTACAATAGTTACCACTTCATATAAGTGTAACCGTATATAAACCACTCTTTAGCCTTCTTCCTTTTCCAATGTGGGACTAGTGCTTTCCACTTCCCACTTCCAACTCAAGGGTGTTCTTTGAGCATCAATTTCTCATTCACCCATCCATCAATTTGTCCCAAATTTCCAACAATCCCCCACATGAATGAAAATTGTTTTAGTTTTGACTCTGTGATAGTGTTTAACAATTGAAACCTGCATAGGATAGGTAGGTGTTACCCTTTGAACCTTCCCTTGTGAAAGTATATTTACTTTACTAGTTGTCCAGTAGACATGATGTCCTTGAACTGTCCAGCTTTCTTATGTAAATGAACCATACACTTCACACAGGAATCATCTAAACGTTTGTTCAGTTCTCATAGTTATGTTCGTTTTGGCCATGAACATCAACCTGGTTCTGCAAGAGATTCTGAAGAATTTAGCCCTCAATTAATTCTCCTTTGAAGCGGCCCCACTTCTCTCTCACATAGGTGATTACTTAATTCTGAGTAATTTATTTACTCCACTTAAGAATTATTAAAGCAAAATTGCTATCCTTTCCCTTCACAATATCACTGATATTTTATATAGGAATGGTTTTAGGGATAACCCCCACAGTGACATCACTAAGTTTGTATAATTAGGTTGTCCCTTTGAACCTAGATCTTGGGATCTCCAGTCAACTAGGTTGGGTTTCCTTTATACCAACTTATTCTTTCATGGGCTTTAGTCCCATTCCTCTTGTCGATTTCTCAACTAACTCTCCATTTAACCCTTTGGTTAGAGGATCCGCAATATTATCCCTTGACTTTACTTAGTCAATTGAGATAATTCCCGTTGAGAGTAGTTGTCTAATGGTATTATGTCTACGACGTATATGTCTAGACTTACCATTATACATATTACTCTGTGCTCTTCCAATTGTATACTTATTGGTGGCACAGGTTTTTGCCATTTTAGAATATCCTCTAAGAAATGGCGTAGCCATTCGGCCTCTTTACCACACTAGCTGTTCTTCTTCGTTCTGAAGAATTACTGCATCTGAAGAATCTGCTTCTGAAGAATTTCAGCTTACGTGTCTGCTTCTGAAGAATCTGCTTCTGCATTTACTTCTGAAGAATCTGCTTCTGAAGAATCTTCTTCTGAAAAATTTCAGCTTACGCGTCTGCTTCTGAAGAATCTGTTTCTGCATTTACTTCTGAAGAATCTGTTTCTGAAAAATTTCAGCTTACGCGTCTGCTTTTGAAGAATCTGTTTCTGCATTTACTTCTGAAGAATCTGCTTCTGAAGAATCTGCTTCTGAAAAATTTCAGCTTACGCGTCTGCTTCTGAAGGATCTGAATCTCAGAACTTTAGCTTTTGTGGGTGTTCAAGAACTAATAAAGTCTGAATATATCAGAATATAGATAATTCTTCTATTTGAAAAATCTGAAAGACTTCATTCTAAGCTTCCAGAACATATATTCCCTTTGAGATAATTCTTGAAATCCTTCCACCCAGGAGGCAGCTTTTCAATAATAGCAGCCACTTGGAAGGTTTCACTCAAGATCATTCCTTTAGCCAGAATTTCATGCAAGATCACTTGAATTTCTTGCACTTGACTGATGACAGTCTTAAAATCGACCATTTTATAATCAAGGAATCGACCGACAACAAATTTCTTTGCTCCGGCATCCTCTGTTTTATATTTTCGGTCCAAGGCTTCCCATAACTCCTTTGCCGTTCTTTTTGCACAATAAACATTGTACAATGAGTCATGTAAGCCATTCATGACGTAATTTCATTCAAAGCAGTGGTTCAGTTGGGCTCAAGCGGGCCTGGGTGGCACCGGATAATGCTGGCACGGTCCCGTTATCCTTCCACTGATCGGGAGCGGGGAGGTTTTCGCTTGCTCTGCGAAGCCAGCCTCACGCGGTCCCCTCCACTCTAGGATCCGCGTGGCTTGAGCCTTCGCCCGAACCACACGGTTCATCTCTCAGCTTGGAACGGGCGGCCCAAAAAGTAGCCACATCAAGCCCGACCCAAAGGATCTGAACCCATGTCCCACCACAATGATGCCCCTAACTCGGGTCACAAGCCCTCGTTACTGAGCTCAGCGAGTATTCCAGCCTGTCACGCGGGTGATCCGGGTTCGATCCCCGGAAACGGCGATTTGCCCTCTTTTTTAATTTCTGCACAAGAAATCAGAGTGCTTCCAGGCCTCAATAGCGTTGAAGGCTTACTTATCCGTTTCTCCTTCGGATAATTTAGGAGCATCCTCGGTCAGGAATCTCACAAGATTCAAGGTGGTCAAATAAAACAGCATCTTTTGCTGCCACCTTTTAAAGTTCAGTCCGTCGAACTTTTCAGGCTTTTCGCCATGGTGTATAGAAACCGCAGGATGAACGGAGGATGGGCTAGGCAGTTGGACAGCCGCAGCATAGGCAGAGTCGTTGGTGATGCTGTCAGCAATCACATCGACACCATCGTTTCGAGCAGCCACATCCACGACTTCTTTTCCAGTAGCCATTTGAATTCTTAGAAATCACGACGAATCTGTTTTAAGATTGTTGGAGAAATTCAAATGGCATAAGCTTAAATAGTACAACAATACGGAATTACAAGGAAACGAAATTGCAAAAACAAAATTGGAATCGATACAACCAAATACCGAAGCCTGTGTTGCAATAACAAAATTGGAATCGATACAACTGAATACCGAGGCCTGTGTTCGACACAGTTTCCTTAAAACAGATTCGTTCCCTCCCGCACGCGATTGAGGTTTTGCGAACGTCTGTCTCCCAGGATACAACGGCTGACAGCTAAGAAGTGATCGCGGCACTTCCAAGTTTTCGGCGAACTTGAACAAACTCGGAAATGAACACTATCGAAAACAATGCAAATGCAGAGAACGTTTTCCAGAAGGAAAGCAGCGATCCGTTTTTCAGAAGGAAAACAGGAGAGAACGTTTTTCAGAAGCTGCAGCGCTCAGCTCGCACTGAAAGAATGAATCCAATAAAATATATAACAGAGGGGAGAGCTGTTTGGGACTAATAACGGGCGATTAAATTAGCCGTTACAAAATCAATACGCATTAAGAATAACGGCCAATTAAATCCGCCGTTACAAAATCAATTGCGTCTGGAATAATGGCCGATTAATTCTGCCGTTACAAAATCAATTTCGTAACAGCTTGCCGTTTAACGCACCATTAATCGAGTTGGAAAAATTAAATTAGAAGGCTAGCAAAATTGGGCTTGTCGCAAGGCCCACTTTTCGGTCCCGCAATCGTGTACGCAGGATGCCGTTTAACGCACCATTAATCAATTTCGCTCGCGCCCAAGTTTCAGCTTGTTGGGCGTCGGATTAGCACCCCCCTGTGCCTGCGCGCGAGGCAGAGAGTTTGTGCTACAATAGTTACCACTTCATATAAGTGTAACCGTATATAAACCACTCTTTAGCCTTCTTCCTTTTCTAATGTGGGACTAGTGCTTTCCACTTCCCACTTCCAACTCAAGGGTGTTCTTTGAGCATCAATTTCTCATTCACCCATCCATCAATTTGTCCCAAATTTCCAACAATTTGAGCTAAAAATCGTAATGGATGAAGAGCCAAATAAAATTTCCTATCCTGGATGTGCCGCCAAAAATTATTATTGGTTAGTTTATTGCTAAGTTGTCGCCGCTAGTTCTCCTCTGATTGGTTCTCTTTTTATTACAATAGTTCATCTCGTAAGCTTCACGTCATTCTGTGTACCTAATCTGCTCTTGTAGTAGTAGAGAGCACTTCGGCAGTTTTGGCACAGACGGCGGAAAGTGATGTGCTTAAAGCCTTCTCTCAAATTATTGATCACGACCTTTTCATGTGGTCTTGTTAAGGACCTCCTGATAGATGAAGCTCTTGGAGAGGTTATTAAAGAATCAATATAGGATTTTAGTCTTTGTACATCTATAAAGAATGACACCCTTACCCTACAATGTCTTGGCTTTGATTCTCAGGTTTCGTTCTGGTTAGAGCTCACTACACCTGAATGTCCAAGGACATGGTAAATAACACAGCCTATGTTGCTTGATCAATCACCAAATACATGCTCAGTGCACTAGACGTTTTGTCTTGTCTAGTAATTGCTTTTAGAAACCATTGTCACCTCGTTTTGACATCCTTACATAAACCTCTTTGTGCATGTACAATTTCCAAGTATAGATGGAGCTAATCTAGGCACATTTTTTCTGCTTCATTATGGATTCGTAAGAGTATTTGCCTAATGTATCAGGTTTCTGAACCTTCAATAGTTTAACAGCATGAGTATTGCTTGAAAGTTGGAGCAGCAGTCGAATGAGGTGGTGGCTAATCTTCCTAGGGTCAAGAATGTTAAAGTAACCATTGTCAGCAGAACCAGCAAAACCTGTTTTCACAGGTCAACTTCCTCCTGGGTTACGGATGAGCTCACACATTATTTCAAGTTGCAAGGTAGGTTACATAACCTTTTGTTGTACTCCATTTTCCAGGTTGTGACTATGCAGGAATTTCAGTGCATGACATTTGCCAACAAAATGTTTTCGGGTTGCTTTGAGAAGGTTGACTATGATATAAGGATGGCCTGCAGTTTCATTTCATTGTGGTGATTTCCCTGATTAATGAATTTCACAACAGAAAAGATTATTCTTTGAGTAATTCCAATTGCAGTTTTACATGTCGTTTGGTTGCTGAAGCAGTTAGGTGTAGGATCTTTATTGGAGTGGATATATCTTATTAAAAAGTACTATTCTATAATTTCTTCTATCATGACTGCTGTCTATCAGAATTGTTCTGGGGGGCATGGAAGATCAACTGTAGCTGTAAATCTTGCATATACTCCGTGTTTCGAGACTCTAGGGCTATTGTCTAACTAAATATGTGAGATCATAAATTTCACGGTTCATCATGTGCTGCTGAAATTTTAGGCTTATCCCCCCTCTCACAATCATACTAAAGGAATAACTTTCAGAAATTGCATATCTTTTCGATTCTTGGCTTTCGTCATCAAATGATTCATAGTCTCAATCTTCCTTTCCAGTGTCAACAGCCGCAGCTTATGACAGAGACATCAAGGTAATCAAAGTGAAGGTTCCGGGTTCAGACAAGGAGTTCTTTCTTCCCCCTGCAATGGTGAGAAGGAGCGACCGATCAGCTCAAAGTGTGGCATAAGGACTTTACTTTGACCGAGAAACTCCTCTGTGTTTTTTAAGTTTTGCAAATGGAAAGTAGGATATGTAAGTTCTTATTGCAGCAATTCAATACGATCATGCATAACCTTGCGAAATAGATAGCTGTTCATGTTATGTGGGATCATGCTTTATACTGACTGCTATGATGCCTACATGAGTATGAAACAGGATTACTCTTCTATGTCCACGAAGCTAGCCTTGCATACAAAATCAAGAGAATCTCAGTTGGAGGGATTCCCAAAATGTAATAGAGTCCGTGAATTTTGATTCTTTACAAGGATATTTATCAAGAAAAAGCAATTCTACTTGGGCTTTCCATCTTATTCAAAGCTCTCTTCTAAGAATATTAGATTCAATCATCATTCTGAACGGGAGATTTATAATTGCCGAATCGTCTAGGCAGGTCACTAAACAGCTATATGCATTGTATATAATTAATGAAGACAATATTAATGTCTAGGATAGTATGCCAATCTTAAAAGTACAGTAATTAATTTGGCCTTCAGGCCAATCTAAATCTGTAATTCTCGTATAAAGCTGTTTTGTAAGCTCTTATGAGGTCTTTTATATGGTCTAGTGAGTTGAAACACTCCGGATTCTGACATCCGCATTCAAAACAGGTCATTGGAACAAATTGCCTTTTGTCCCGGTTTCTTTTACATGATTTCCAGAGACGATAGAATCCTTCGTGTGAAGGTTTGAAAGATGTGGCAGGAATTTGAAGTAATGTCATGGAATATGTGGACCCGACTAAACAACTTAAGCAACTGCCAGTGTTTTTCAATTATTTCGGCTGCAAGATCATCTGCTCATAGGGTTTTTCATCTTCTTTCAAGAGTGGCGAACGTCTTTTAAAGCATTTCGTGCAGGGTCAGATATAGATGAGAGTAGGTTATCGTGACGACAAAATGATTAACTCAGATGGAAAAAAAAACATTAGTATGCTCAAAAGAAGTCTTGGTCTTTTTATATTAGTTCTTCAACCTAACCGCATGTGCGAATTGCAAGGTGTATTAACTTTACTCGACTCCCAAAAAAACATTAGCATGCTCAAAAGAAGTCTTGGTCTTTTTATATTAGTTCTTCAACCTAACGGCATGTGCGAATTGCAAGGTGTATTAACTTTACTCGACTCCCATCACCATCTCACCTTACTAAGAGCGTGGACTTGAGCAAAGACTTGGAATGCATTTGCTATTGTTTAACTTGCTAAACATACGACGTACGGGTCTTCTTCCAATGGGCTCAATATTCTCTAGAGCTTTTGTTTATCAGATCAACAAACAATGGTGAATCTACTGTTTTGTCTCCGCGTTCTCATGCTCGCTTCACACAAAACCTGCATCACTTGGGTTCATTTCATATTTTGCAGAAGTTTCCTTGACAAATAAAGAGAAGACAGAGACTTAGGGGGTCTCTCTTTTACCTATTTACTCTGATTCCTCGTTTGGCATTATCTGCATTCTCCAAGTACATAAATCAACTACGTGCGGAACAGTATCAGACTAATATCTCTTGGTCCTTTATCAGCTCCACTAAATTGGTCACGTGATTTCAGTGTAAATACAAAATGCACCCATCATCTGATGCGTCTGTTAAGTTCAAAACGATAAAATGAGATATCACTTCTAATTTCACTGACCATGCTATTCTAGGGAGATTTTTTTCGGCTGCTTTTCATAGTTTGAATCTTGCAGCAACTATTGTCACGACTAACGCTGGTAGATAAACAATTCGAGCAAGAATTAATTTGTAGAAATTAAACCTAAACACATAGGATTTACACAGCTCGGCGGTGTGCCTACTCTACGGAGATATCGAGGAGATGGTTCTACTACAATCGGCAAAGAGAAGATTACAATCGCTTAATCGCACTCACTCATTAGTTTTTTAACCCTAGAGAAAACCCCGATCCACGAGAATCAACCCTAACAAAGGAGTTTTCTTTCACTCATTCTTAAAAGCTCTTTAGATTGCTCATAAGTCATTTGTTAATTATACATAAAAATAGGGGGCGCATCTGACCAAAATAGGCTCAGACACTCGTCCCACTCCTTGGCCGAGTGCTCGCCTAGTTGCCTGGTTTGTCCAGGCGCTAGGGGGGCCAGCTTCTCGCATCCTCCAATCGTTTGTCTCTGTTTGGAACCCCTACAAACACTTTGAATGTCCAACAACAGCAAACTAGTGTCAATTCCAATTCAAATAAATTTAATTTCGAGCCATAATCAACAAATCTTCACCTTGCCTCATTATTCGTCATATCGATGAAGTGGTAATGAGCTTTATAACTGATTGGATGGTCATGTCAAAAAGTGTAGTAAATGATGCAATGCACATTACACATTTATACGAAGATGCTGCACATCGATATAATTGAAATAAACTATATCTCTCAATTGGCGAAGCTGAATCTCCAAATTTATCGACGAACAACAATGCATTTTGAATGATTGACTCTTCTTTTTTTTCGATGAGCAACAATGCATTTTGAATGATTGACTTCAACCTTTTTTTCCCAAGACCCGCTTATTAACAGCATAGGAGAGATTTGATCCTAATTTTTTCAATTACTATCAGGATTGATCAGTCGGTCCGAATGGCGATTGTCTTGAGAAGTCAATTGGGCTGGACTTAGTGGAATATATATGAAAATCAAGAGTCAGATCGTCGTCACATTCCCAACATGAACTAACTCTTAATGACCCGCGCTCTGATATTCCATACCCGAAAATCTGTTTTTCCATGGCAAAAGTATTGTCCAACGCACTTTATTCCACGGTACGACAACCTAATAAAGGTTAAAAAAGAAGTGGCTTTAGAAAAAGTAAGAGGGCATTATCACATGGACTAAGGTCGTCGTTCTGCTTTTTATTTCAGTCCCTGCCGGGCTCCATCATTGCGTATAGAAGAATGCCTTTCATGCTCTGATGCTCCACTAAGAATCGATGCTTTTTTCGGGGAATTAGGCTCGAGTTCTATTACATTCGAAGACTTCCACAAATCAACTCAGGTAGGTTCCGAGAAAACACCGCGAAAAAACGATGGCCCTCTGGAAAAGGAGTCGTAATGAACCACCAGTGAAGAACGGTTGTCCGAGGTGCGTGATTTCGTGGAAGCGTGCAGAAGTGATCTTTCTTTGCATCTCCTGTCGCTCCCGGTGAGCCTGAATCAGTCAACAGTAGTGTTTGGATCCAAAAAGGTCAGTCGATCCGTGTCTCTTATAAATTGCCAACCGGCGCGAGGTAACTGGAAATTTGCAATTCCGAACAAGCAAAGAACTTTGATATCCCTTCCGTAGCCAAAGATCCGCAGGAATGGAACGTCCCGGAGGAAAGTCTCTTCCCCTCAGTGGTGAATCATCATCGACGTCAATGAGGGACTACGAGGTGTTCTTGAGCTTCAGAGGGCCCGACACTCGCTTAACCATCACGGACTCTCTCTACGCGGCCATGATCCGGGCCGGGATACACGTTTTTAAAGACGACGAAGAGCTCCGTGTTGGGGAAGAGATCGGAGGCGAGCTTCTGAGAGCAATCTCTAATTCGAAAATCTACGTACCGATCTTCTCTAAAGACTACGCTTCCAGCAAATGGTGCCTCCGTGAGCTAGCGTACATGATAGAGCAAAGGAAGAGAGAGGAGAAACCAATCTTGCCCATCTTCTACGAGGTGGATGCATCCGCTGTTAAGCTCAAAACTGGATCCTACGGTAAGGCCCTACAAAAGCATGAGAGAGAGTGTGGTGAAGATGTTGCGAAGCAGTGGAAGGAGGCCCTAAGAGAGGTCGCTGGAATCAAGGGATGGAACTTAAAAGATCACGGGTAATTAATGACAACTTCTCCACTTTCATTTCTAAAATTAGATCGCAGTTTCATAACCATGAAAACTCAATATATAGGTCAACCTCTCTTTCTCTAATTTTCTCAAGTCAATGAAAAATGAAATGGTTGTGCATGTTAAGAATATGTCCCTAGTTTGAGCAATTTTGAGTATGTTTCCTATAAAAGAAAAAGTTTCATGTTTTGGATAATACTTGTGGGTTTGCTTTGGATTTAATCTAGATGTGAGAAATACTTGAGTGTGTGAACGATTGTAACTTTAATTCTCCGATTAGTAGTGGATTATTTTTTGCTGGCTCTCCCCGTGGAGTACATACCGATACTTAAATCGAACCACATAAATTTCTTGTGTTCTTTATTGTTCCTCGTTTATTTCTTTAGTAATTTCGTATTGATTTAATTGCAAGTTTTGTCTAGCTTCCGTGTTATATTACAACAGTGCAAATTACCGTGTCCGGTTTCAAATGTCCTTCCTCATATCCGCATATAAATGTTTAGAACTCTTAACCGATCCATGGACTGCACTTTTGCATGCAGTCTATCACATGGTTCCTCTTTGTTGTAATTCTTATTACAATTGAATCTCAGAAATCATTTGATGATGAATTTTACCAATGACTTTGGTGTCAGAAACTCCCCATCAAAGCATTAACTTCCTCTTTAAAGTGGGTCCCACCGAAGGATACTCTCCCCATACAACTCGTGATTTGAACCAATTTCGCCGTCTGCCATCCTAGAAGCCCGTCACAAATCAAAAAAATTGGGCCGGTTCGGGCTCTTGGGCTAGTGAACTACTTTTGATGGCCACGTGGCCTATTAGAACTTTGCTGATTGACCATCTAAATACGTTTCAAAACTGGCCCTTCCTTCCTCAAACTCCAACCATTGTTCTCAGTAACTGAGATCAATCTTCTCGGCTTGGGGTGGACCGAATATGAAACAGACTGATAAATTCATGCTTGATTTTTACAATCGAAGTTTCTGATTTTACGTATTTATACTTCTGTGCGACATAGCCTGTTTGTGGTTCCTCAAATTGAAACGGTTGCGTTGTGTATATGGCAGCCAGGATAAACTTATAGAACTTGTCCTGGAAAAGGTTTTCAATAAGCTGAGGTCTACACAGAGAAATTGGCATGATGGCTTGGTGGGAATTCACTATCAGATGGAAGCCGTTATGGAGTTGTTAGGCCAAGGAACTCCCGATGTACGATTTGTTGTGATTCATGGTATGGGTGGTATCGGGAAAACAACTCTTGCTAAGGCTATCTTCAAGCATATCTCTTCTCAGTTTCAATGCTCTAGCTTTCTTTTAGATATCCGTGCAGACAATATTTTAAGTCTGCAAAATAAATTATTATGTGACCTTCTCGATGTTAGACATCCTTACGTTACTGATGCTGATGAGGGGATGTCCATGATTAAGGAAAGACTCGGTAATAAGAAAGTCATCATTGTTCTTGATGACATAGACAAGAGGTACAAGCTCATGAAACTAGCTGGTAAGTCTAGTTGGTTTGGTTCGGGAAGCAGAATTATTATCACAACTAGGAACACCTATTTTCTGGCTCCTGAAACCGACACCCTAGATAACAATATCATCCCAATGCGTTATCGAGATTTCTTCTTTTATGAAATGAAGGAAATGCAGTTTGACCATGCTCTTCAACTTTTTAGCAAGCACTCCTTCGAAAGAGAGTCACCTCCACATGATTACAGCAGTATCTCAAGTGAAATTGTCAAATTTATTGGAGGACTACCTTTGGCTCTTGAGGTTATAGGTTCATTACTCCATTCAAAAAGCAAGAGAACATGGAAAGAGACATCGAAGAAGTTGAAGAAAGTGCCCAATCAGGATGTCCAGAAAACGCTGTTGATTAGTTACAAAGAATTAGATTATGAGCAACAACAAATTTTTCTTGATATCGCATGTCACTGCATTGGTGAAGAAAGGATCCCTGCATATTACATGTGGAAAGCTTGTGATTTTTTTCCGAAAATTGGACTCCATGTCCTTATTCATTTATCCTTGATAAAGTTCACCGAGGATGACAGACTATGGATGCACGACCAACTCAGAGAACTCGGAAGAGAGATTGTTCGGCAAGAATGCTTTCAAGTTCCTGGAAGGCGTAGTAGGTTGTGGTGTCCTACGGTCGCCTTAGATGTGGTTCAGAATAACCTGGTATGTCTCACTAAAAGTTATTTGCTCATGGAAAAACTAAACATGCGATTATGCGTATTAGAGTTCATTTTCACCCAAAATATTCATTCATTTTTTGTACCCAGGAAGGACATTAATGATTTTGCTTAATTTGAGAGAAATAAACAGCATTCCAAAATATATAATTCTTACCATTATAACTCCCATCTAAGTTGGAGAGATAAGGAATCCTGGAATTCGCCCTTTCCGGTATAAGATAAGATCTATGTGCCCCTTTTTTGCTAGTTCACTTATGTCTTGTATTGATTGAAATAAGATATATGCTCCCTATTCTGATATTTAGAATTCACTCTAAATCGTTCACTCATTTTGGTATCTGTTGCTTCAAATTATCAGGGAACAGACACTATTGTAGCACTCAAACTCCCAGGACTTGCCAATGCACACAATTTTACAAGTGGCGAATTTTCAAGGCTGCCTAGTTTAAGGTTCCTAGAATTAGATGGGGGAAACTTTGTCGGAGACTTTAAAAATCTTCTCTCAAATCTAACATGGCTCTCTTGGCGTCATTGCCCTTCAAGCCTACATGCCAACGGTTTATGTCTAAAGAACTTGGCCGTTCTCAAGCTTTCAGAGAGTGACGTTACTGAAGACTGGAATGGATGGGGGCCATGCATGGTATAATTTCATATAATGCATTATTTTTCCTTTGTGTGTGTACACATTTGTCACATTGAGTTGACTTTCACCTATGCCATTGTTTTCCTCAATAGTTGTCTGTTTCACAGGTGAATGATAACCTGACAGTCATATATCTGACAAGGTGCAAGTGCTTAATGAGGACACCTGACTTCTCCAAGTGCATGAATTTGAAAAGATTGGTTATCAAAGAGTGTAAATTATTGGAAGAAATCAATAGTTCTATCGGCCAGCTGGGGCGCCTGAAGTGCTTGGAAATCATTGAGGAGCCTTGTATATGGATGGAAGGTGCTGGTTCATGGTTCAACGTTCCTCTTCCTCTTCCTCTGTTACCAGACTCAATTGGTGGCTTGAAATCCTTGTCAATGCTGACGATGGAACATCTAGCAAGTGTTAAAGCACTTCCGCACTCAATAGGAGAGCTACTAGGTTTGAAGCATCTATCTCTACGTGGCTGTGCATTGCTTAGAAAGCTTCCGAATTCTGTTGGACAGCTGAGATCGCTCCTCTATTTGGATTTGTCCGGCACTGATATAAGTGAATTACCATATTCCATCGGAAGACTAGAATCGCTACTCAAAATGGATCTATCTCGCACAAATATTGCAGAATTACCGAATTCTATTGGCAACCTTAAACAGTTGAAGTTCATGTGTTTGGATTGGACGAATATAAGAGAGCTACCGAAGAGCATATGGACTCTGGAGAATCTTGAGGAGTTGACTGCTAGAGGCTGTCAAAATCTTGAGGGCGAAATTCCAAGTGAAATCGCGGGACTATCCCAATTGACGATTTTGAACTTGTCCCAGAGCAAGGTTAGTGGAGTGCCAATGACACTCAATCAGCTTTCTAATCTTCGAGAACTTGTTTTAACGAATTGTAACGGGCTTCAGTCTCTACCGGATCTCCCGACAAGTTTAACAAAGCTAGAGCTATCGTCTTCACCGTTGCAGTCAGTGCCCGACCTCCCATGCAGACTCTCTCTCTCCTCATTTTTCCCTCTTCTTTCTCTTGCATACTATCTCTATTGCAGGCAGTATCCGAAACTAGAGTGGCTTGGAAGGCTTCATGAATTGCAGACGTTGAGACTGGTTCTTTCCGATTTCAACTTGCCTCCAACTGACATGAGCTCGCTTTCTCAGCTCCGGTCACTTGAAATAACTTGTCCAGACCCACGGTCTCTGACTCGGCTTCCGTCCAGTTTAGAAGACTTGTGTTTAGAAGATGTCAGGACGCCAATAGAATGGCCATTGTTGTCCAACTTGGGCAATTTGTCTGAATTAAAGCTCTCCAGTTGTCATTTAAGAGAGATTGAGTTTGACAATGAGCTTGGAAAGCTAGAGAATCTCAGGCGTTTGCAAGTGCGCAAGTGCGAGTCGCTTGTGAGGCTATCCAATCTATCAAGCATAAAGGAGCTCCGAATGCTGAGTGTCGAGTACTGCCCAAAACTTATTGAGATCAAATCCCAACCATCTTCAACTGGAGATTGCGGTTCCACAAAAAGGCTGGTTCCTGATAGACTGAAGCTAGAGAAGCTACAGTCCTTGAGAGTCTACTATTGTGAATCAGTGCTGAAGTTGCCTGACATACCAAAAGCATGTGAAGTCGAATTTATTGGACGCCCGTGGTAACATGGCCTTTATAACCAAGGGGTCTATCCTAAAAACTACAATTTTATTCGAATAGACCTCAGCCCACTAAGGACCTCTGCTGAAAAATAAAATTTTGGCCCAAGAGACTTTAGCCCATGTTCTTGTTTCCTTCTGGAGCTGGTTCGTAGGGAAAATAAAGAGCAGAAAAAGAGAGGAGGTGAGTCGGCAAAAGAAAGAGAAAACTCAGAGTGGGAGGAAGGGGGTTCTGTCGCATGCACGCTCCGGAGGTCTCGACAAGCTAAATTAATGCTGTTTTGAAGTGCTCGGTAAGAATTCGAAACATTAATTCATTTAATTAAATCAAAGAGATTTTCTCGGATAAGTTTTAATCTTAGATCAGTTCGGGTTTTAGGTTCCCAGTTGATTCTAGAGAACGTTGTGCTATGAAATCGTGTTGTTTTGAAGCTTTAGGTTGTCTTGGAATCGTGAGATCTTACAGATTGTGACTTGGACTTTCCGATTGAATGATATTGATTTTTCAAAGTTCTCAAACTAGTTTAGAGTAACTGCAACCAGCAGTGTTCTGTCCCGGATTTCATCAGTTGTCGGCTAAATTTTGGTTATGAGGAGTTTTAGGTCTTTTAGTACTTTTCTTTTGGTCGAAAGGTCTTTTAGTACTTTGGATGAGCTCTCTTTTGACTGTTAAACTCACGTGAAATGGAGTAAGGCAGAGAGATATGACATGACGAAATTTGCTGGTAAGGCGAGGTTGCTGCTCTGTTCACTCCAGCAAGTTTGATGCTAGCGTGGCGTTTTTGTCAACTCATAGTGGACGTTTTGACCCCAAAAATTAGCATCGCTTAGTAAAATCTTAGTTGAGGTTAGTTGATATGTTGACAATTGGTTAATGCTTTCTTTGATAAGATTTTGAAGCTTTTCGAGCGGTATAGCTTTTAATTTGGCTTTTGGTTAGCGAGGAGTGGTGCTTATCTCTTCTATGATTTGTAAACTTGCATCTTGAAAATCATAGGAATTAGATATTCTGTAAGTTATGAATGAGAATTGCACATTATGGTATTTATTTTTAAAAATGGTGTTTAGAACTTCTTTGTTGCATAAATTGGATAGGGCATTTACTACTTGTTTGATTATTTGAAATAGCATAGTAAAATATTTCTTGAAATTGTTTGAGAGTTGATTATTTATGAAATAGTTTGAAAATTTTTTCATGAATGGTATTCTTCTTGTGGATGGAATTGCGAAAGGTTATATGTATCGATTTGCGATCTAGTTCATGAAATGAATTCCAAAATGGTTTTGCGACTTGTTGAGAGGACTGTGTTGGTTTTATCCTCTTGTCGCTATGATCTGAAACCATTGAAGTGTTGTGAGTATGCATACAATTTCTTAGGATGTCTTGTATGGCCAAAGCCACCGGCTGACATTAGTGGAGACCTATGCCAAGGAGGGAATCTTGATAATGATTGTCACAGGGCATTAAACGTGGTGGTAGTTTGATATTAAGTATTGGAGTGATCAATGAACTCGACCACAAATGTTTGCTTTGAAATTGTTGATCGAATGATTGTTTCTAATATGCAGAAAACTTTGTTGTAATGAAATAACTCATATTTAGACTTCTACATATATTATTATACCGGATTTGGATATGTTTCTGATATCATTTATAAACTTGCATAAGGGAAACTCGATTTGTCAAGAAGAGATATGCACTACTCATTGAGCGGTGATTTGCTTGTACAATTCATTTGAATTCCTTTTCAGCCACCGACAAATAGGACAAGAGAGATATCGGTGGGAGAATCTTAGTAATCGGTATTTTGGGTATAAGTTGAGATAACTATACATATAATTTGCAATGGTACTTCTTGGATGTGGTTTGTTAGTCACTAGGGATATATATTTTTTTATTGGTCAATTTTCGACCTCTAGTCCCGTAATTAGCTTGTTATTCTTATGAGATATTAATAGATATATATTTTGATAACAAGTTAATGTTGATTACGTGCATGAGACTGCATCCTTTGGATAGGAGGACGACTATGCCATTTTCGCTATTTTTGTAGAGTTGGGATGTGACTGTTTTATCAATTTGTCCTTTTAAGCTTTGATCGGACACATCAAACTGTACGAGTAGTCATAGTTCGGACTATGACACCCCCTACAGTGCAAGTCAAAAGGTTGTGTTAGAGGATAATATTGCTTTTGCTCGGTGTCATTTGCTTCAGCTTTTGTTCTTCCCCGACATGCTCTATTTTTACATTTGGTTTTTTGTTGCTGTATTTTGAACACCCAAAACAATAAGTGAAAACTTGAAAGGCAATTCGTCCGACTGTTTTTGTTTTTTTGTTCTTAAGGTTTTTTGGACTCTATACGATATGGAGTGTAACTCGAAATGTCCATACCTTTGGGAATTCAAGTTGGGGCATAACCTTCATATAGATGGTAGAAAGCAAAAATGTTTTATTCTTATGTATGATTCACTTAGCTATCGAAGTGGATTTGCTAAAGAAAAGAGGAGGAAATGAAAATGATATTCATAGTGATTTTTCTTTCTCACAGGAAAACTGCACCACCTAAGAAGTACGATACAAAATTTCAGCCAATTCATTTCCAGAAGTAACTCGCAATGCAATCCAATGCATATATGCCCACTTTAGGATAACCATTGTGTATCGGGTTCAATGTGCTTTAGTCAAATTTAGGCATTGAAAGCTCCATAGGTTTGTTGTGCTTCAATAAAAGGCACAGAACAGATATCGATTGCATGTGCCTTAACCCACTCTCTATGCATTTCATTTTGATTGGTACTTCTTTTGATTCCTGTCATGAATATCTCATACACAATTTTACATTGTACGTATTCATTCTGTAAAGATTGGGAAGTACTGCTAGATTTAATCATGTAGGTTCGCTTCCATTGCCCTTCACGCCCACGCTGCGCATAACTTGTAAAAGAACTGAGGTATTGGTTGCTTTGATTCATATCCTAGTTGTTAAAGTTTAAACACTGCGCCTGGTTTGTTGAAAAATCGGAACTACTGTTCCTGCACATATAACTCTGCTGCACAAGTATCATCTGCTTCTAGTCAATTTGTCGGCCCTATTTCAGGAAAGTGATATTGCGCTGCGAGGACTCTTTAATGCTTTTTTTGCATTGACTCGAAGGAAGCAAGTGATATTTCTTCTTGCAATTCATCTATCTGCAGTTTCGTCTTTTAATTTATGCCACAGATTGTCTCTGTGAGTTTAATGGAAAATCTTGTGCACTCTGCTTCAAGTTACTCAGTTTGCCGAGGCTGATAGTTCCTTTGAAACTCTGTTGCAGAGGGGTATAGCGAGGATGACAAACATAATATGTTTCCAATATCAAAGCAACAAGATTCAATCAATAGAAGGCAAGCGCACGTGGCTGTTCAAATGGAGAAGTCCACGGAAAGTCCCATTCCCGATACCCTGAAGCTAGAGAAGCTACGGTCTTTGAGAGTCTACCATTGTAAATCAGTGCGAAAGTTGCCTGCTATACCAAATGCGTGCAATGTCGAGGTTTACCCATGAAAATTTTTAAAAAGGTCTGGATGAGGGGCCGTTTTCGCAAATGGGCGCTCTGTAATTGAAGTGCCTGATTGCCGATGGTCTGATTCTTCGCCGGCTAACGAGCATGTGCGTGTCCGGCCATCATCCGCGCCCTAGACTGAGACATTTTCGTCCGATACTTGTCTGAGCCCCGAATTTCCCAAAAAGAGCACATTGAAGAAGAAGAAGAAGAGTCGAGGACATATAAAAGATGAGCAATCGGCGTGGCCTGCCCAAGCACTGGAACCGCTACGCCTGGAAGCCCAACGCTGGCACTAAAATCAACGAAACGGTGAGGCCCCCAACAATTGAAAACTCCAGTTCATTTGATGATTGATTCACACCATTCGAATCCTCAAATAATTGAATCTGTTAGATAATATAAGAGTATGAGGGTATTTTAGTCTTTATTATGTCTAAGGGTTACGGTGTATAAGTACCAAGTATTTTTCTGAATAAACTAATTTTTGAGTTTGCCGTCTAACATGGTATCAGAGCCAGCCTAAACCACCGCCCACCTGAACCCCATCTAAACTCCAGCGATCTAGTCGCCGGCAACCCACCACCGTCCACCAGCAACCTCCACCGGCGCGACCCAGCGCGCCCAGCGCCCCTCCACAGGCGCGACCCAGCGCGCCTTCACCGGCGCGACCCAGCGCGCCTTCACCGGCGCGACCCAGCGCGCTTCCACCGGCGTGACCCAGCGCGCCTCAGCGCGCCTCCACCGGCGCGACCAGCGTCTTCGCGCAGAAGCGCGACCTCGCGCCTCTCACCCGCGCGACCCCAGCGCGGTTCCAGCGTCTGCGCGACTTCAGCGCGCCCTCAACCCGCAACCCCAGTGCTCCAGATGTGAATTCCTGCGTGCACGACCATTGATGTAAGACTGGTTAGCGTCGTGCACGCGAACTGGTTGTGAAATTGGTGAAGTCTGAAGTTTATGTGATTTTTCTATGTGATGTTGTGGCTTCTTATGATGATATGGTAATCTGTGGTGAGTTTGATTGAGAGAATCGTGCTGTGGTTGTGATGTGTTGAGGTTGATATGTGTTGGTAGTGGTCTTATTTGGTGTAGAGCTGTGACTTGTCCTGGTTGAGGTTGGACATTGGAACTGATTTGGTGGAGTTGACTGTTGGATATCTGTTATTTTGCTTTGGAGTGATTAGAGTTTTGTTGAAAACATGAGTAATAATGATCAGAAACTTACTGCTGGGAGTAGTTCTGTTGAAGTATTTACATCTTCTTCGGCTCGGCTTACTGATTTTAAATTGGAGAGGATCGGCAATTTTCTAGACTGGAAGAAAATTATCAGGTTGACTTTGACGGGTAGGAATCAGCATAATCACTTGACTGAATCTAAACCGGCTAATGATGCCAATTGGGATGTGGTTGATGCACTCATTTTGAGTCAAATGCTGGGGTCTATGGAAAAAGGAGTTGTTAGATTGGTTACTCATTTTGATACAGTGAAACAGTTGTGGGAGTATCTAGATGTGTTGTATTCTGGTCGGAATAACCTTTCTCGAGTTTATGAGCTTTCACAGGCATTTTATCGATCTGAGAGAAAGGGGCGTCCTATCACTGAACACTTTGCTGACTTCAAGCGATTGTATGAAGAGTTGCATGCTCTACTTCCTATTTCGACTGATGTTGAACAGATGCGACTTCAAAGAGAGCAATTGGCTGTTATGGTATACTTGGGAAGTCTGGGTCCAGAATATGAAAATGTCAGATCACATATTCTTGCAGGAGAGATAGTGGCATCATTGACAGATACATTTGCTCGTGTCCTTCGGGTGTCTCATGAGCCTTCCCAAGATTCCACATCCATGGCAGGTAATTCAGCTCTTGTATCTCAGTCCCGTCTTGGAGGAGTTGGTAGAGGTGACACTGGTTATCGAGGTGGATATCGTGGACGTGGAGGTACAGGTCGCGGGTTTGGCAGAGGCTCACTTCCTTCATCTGGCCAGTCTACTGGTGATACACGAGCTGTTCGAGTTTGTCATTACTGTGGTGCACCGGGACACATTCAGAAGTTTTGTTATAAACTTCATGGTCGGCCATCTCAACAAGTAACAGCTAATGTGGCTGATGCAACCGAGTCTGGTACTCAACCTTTTGCTCCATCAGAATCCTCCTCCTTAGCTACCTTTGTTCAGACAGGTAATGCAACAGCGTGTCTCTCTTCCAGCTCTCGCTCCTGGGTCATTGATTCAGGTGCTTCAGATCATATGACAGGCGTTTCAGGTACCTTTTCTGATTTTCATAAGACTATATCCACGGTTACCTTAGCTGATGGCTCGTTATCCACAGTTAAGGGAATAGGAACAGTTCCACTCACATCATCTATCTCTTTGTCCTCGGTTATGTATCTTCCCAAATTTCCTTTCAACCTCATGTCTGTCAGTCGTCTTACCAAAACTTATAATTGTTCAGTAACCTTTTACCCTGATTCTTGTGTCTTTCAGGATTTGAAGACGGGGAAGACGATTGGTAGAGGACACCTCTCGGGGGGGCTATATATGTTTGATGAGGACACTGGTGTTGCCTGTTCTGCATCTTCTCCACATCAAGTTCATTGTCGTTTGGGTCATCCTTCCTTGGCTACTTTGAAGAAGTTAGATAGTCAGTTTAGTTCTTTATCTAGTCTTGAGTGTGAGTCATGCCAATTTGGCAAACTTCATCGTATTAGTTATAGTCCAAGAGTCAATAAACGGTCATCTCGACCATTTGATTTAGTTCATTCTGATGTCTGGGGGTCATGTCCTGTGTTATCCAAGTTAGGATTCAGATACTTTGTTACTTTTGTTGATGACTATTCAAGAGTTACTTGGTTATATTTAATGAAAAATCGTTCTGAGTTGTTTTCCATATTTTGTACGTTTGTGAATGAAGTTCATACTCAGTTTTCTGTTCCTGTTCGTGTTCTTCGAAGTGACAATGCCAAAGAGTATTTTTCTCACACCTTCAATAACTTCATGACTCAACGAGGCATTCTTCATCAGTCTTCCTGTTCAGATACACCACAACAAAATGGTGTCGCTGAAAGGAAGAATCGTCATTTGCTAGAAGTTGCTCGTTCATTATTATTTGAAATGAAGGTACACAAATCTTTTTGGGCTGATGCAGTCATGACTGCTTGTTATCTTATCAATTGCATGCCTTCTTCTGTTCTTCAAGGTGGAATTCCACACTCTCTCCTTTTTCCTTCTGCACCCTTGTTTCATCTACTGCCTCGTGTATTTGGGTGTGTCTGCTATATCCGAGATCATCGTCCGCGTATATCTAAACTCGATCCCCGATCTCTTAAGTGTATTTTTGTCGGATATTCTCGCACATAAAAGGGGTATAGGTGTTATTGTCCTTCTTTGCAGAAGTATTTTACTACTGCAGATGTCTCCTTTTTTGAATCCACCATCTATCAAGATGAACTTGTTGAGTCTCCTATAGTAGAAGATGATGTCCTTACATATGTTGTGAAATCTGCTATGGAATCTTCACCTGTTCCTCCAATTCAACATGTATACAGCAGACGCCCTCGTCAGCATGTCGAGCCCCCTGCGAATGTGCCTCCATTTACTTTGTCTCCCTCGTCTTCTGAGCCTGAGGTAAGTCCTTCTCTCACTGATCTTGATATCCCTATTGCACATCGTAAAGGTGTTCGTAGTTGCACTCAACATCCGATCACTCAATTTGTTTCCTATTCTGGTCTATCTACTTCTTTTCGTGCTTGCCTAAACACTATCGATACACATTCCATTCCAAAGAATGTCGCTGAAGCATTATCTAGTCCGGGCTGGAGGTCAGCTATGGAGGAGGAACTCTCAGCACTGGAACAGAACCAGACTTGGGAGCTTGTTCCCTTACCTGTTGGGAAATCTGCCATTGGATGTAAGTGGGTCTTTACCGTTAAAGTTAATCCTGATGGTTCTCTGGCTCGTCTCAAAGCCAGATTAGTTGCTAAAGGATATGCACAGGTCTATGGCATTGACTATGGTGATACATTTTCTCCTGTGGCTAAGATGACCTTTGTTCGCCTTTTATTTTCCTTGGCTGCTTCTGCTTCTTGGCCTCTCTATCAGCTGGACGTTAAAAATGCTTTCCTCCATGGAGAGTTACATGAGGAGGTGTATCTGGAGCAACCACCTGGGTTTGTTGCTCAGGGGGAGTCTGGGTATGTATGTCGCTTGAAGAAATCTTTATATGGCTTAAAGCAGTCTCCTAGAGCTTGGTTTGGGAGATTTTCTGAGGTAGTGCTGCAGTTTGGGTTGTCCAGATGTAATGGTGACCATTTTATGTTTTATCGAACTTCTGCCACTGGTCGGATCTTTCTTGTGGTTTATGTGGATGATATTGTCATAACTGGAGATGATTCTGTAGGAATTGATGAACTGAAACGATATTTGCAGCAACAGTTCCATACAAAAGATTTGGGACGACTCAGATATTTTTTGGGTATTGAAGTGGCGCAAGCAAAGAGAGGTATTCATATCTCTCAACGTAAGTATGTTTTAGATTTACTTACGGAGACAGGTATGTTAGGAGCCAAACCATTAGATGTTCCTATGGAAGCTGGTTTGAAACTGAAGGTAGAGGATGGTGAGGTGTTGGATGATCCAGAAAGGTATCGGAGACTTGTGGGAAAACTAAATTATTTGACTATTACTCGGCCAGACATTTCTTTTCCTGTGAGTGTTGTGAGTCAGTTTATGTCTTCGCCTCGTACTTCTCATTGGGATGCTGTGATCAGAATTTTGAGGTACTTGAAGAAAACTCCAGGTTGTGGCATTCTTTATCAGAATCATGGCCATGGAAAGGTGGAAGCCTATTCGGATGCAGATTGGGTCGGGTCTCCTTCAGATAGAAGATCTACATCAGGCTACTGCATTTTTGTAGGAGGGAATCTGGTTTCCTGGAAGAGTAAGAAGCAAAGTGTCGTGGCGAGGTCGAGTGCAGAATCAGAGTATAGAGCTATGGCACAAGCTACGTCCGAGTTAATTTGGCTACGTCAGTTATTGGTCGAACTTGGACTCAATGATCCTGCCCCAATGGTTCTGAGGTGTGATAATCAAGCAGCTATCCATATACCCTCGAATCCAGTGTTCCATGAACGCACCAAACATATTGAAGTCGATTGCCATTTTGTTCGTGAAAAGCTTCAAGAAGGTGTCATCTCTACTAGCCATGTTCGAACCGGTGAACAGCTTGCGGATATCTTGACAAAGGCTTTGGGGAGTAGTAGGGTTGAATATATATGTAACAAGCTGGGCATGATTAATATCTATGCTCCAGCTTGAGGGGGAGTGTTAGATAATATAAGAGTATGAGGGTATTTTAGTCTTTATTATGTCTAAGGGTTACGGTGTATAAGTACCAAGTATTTTTCTGAATAAACTAATTTTTGAGTTTGCCGTCTAACAGAATCGAAAGAGGCGATATAACTAAGCTTGACTTCCGCTTGCAATTAGGAAGTTGGAGGGGAAGATTCTGCCGTACTCCGAGATAGCTGGAGTTTACGCTCGATGTGAAGAGTAGATTGAGCGGAAACGCCGTTACCGCAAGTATAAGCCCCTCACTGAACCTGCTACGTGGTTAAAATTATTTGTTTGGCATATTTGCTGGTGTTAATACTGGGTTTGTGTTCAAATTGGTGCTCTAAGTAGTACAGTTAATGATTGGTGATTTCTTGCATGGTGTTGTGGAAATAGATAATTCTAGGAATTGCCTCCAGAAATCGCCCAAGCCCGAGACTCTGCCACCGCCGAATCCGCCGGTAGTTGTTGCCGAGCTTGGCCAAGAGCTCCTTCCAGAAGGTGGCATTCGGCCACTCCTTTGGCGCCTACTTCCCATGCTCCTCCGCCCAAGTCCAACCCTGCCTGCCAGACATTTGCAAGCAATCCGCTGGACTTGCACATGCGAGGTGAGACGATTTAGGCACAAAAGAGGGATCCACTGGACTCTAACGCTCTTGAAAGGCAGGAAAAATAATGAGCTCTCGGATGGTACAATTGGCGGAACCGTAAACAGGGGCGTCTCGGCCAAGTACACTGGACACAATTCCGAAGACTGCTAGACCTTGTGGACCGGAGGTTGTGATGCGGCATTGGGGTCGAGATGGAAGCAGCTGGACGTGGTCGCTGTAAACGAGTAAATGCGAGGATTTGAGACACAAGTGAGTTGGGGTTAATTGAGCTGAAATCATCAACTTCAAGCTTCTTCGAGACGAGCATTATTCTGGAGTTCTTTGTTAAAAACGGCCACACTTTAGGTTTTTTGAAAATTTTTCTTATTATTGGATGCTCAAGTTTTAGAAGAAAAACCATTTTGTTTTAGGTTTTCTGTGCTTTAATCAAATTTAGGCATTGACAGATCTAGAGGTTCAATGTGCTTCAACAACAGTCATTGATTGTGTGTGTACCTTCACCCACTCTCTGTGAATTTCATTTTGCTTGCCACCTCTTTTGACCCCCAACCCTTATAATGCTTGGAAAGTTTTGTCTTCCTGTCAGGAATATCTGATATACAATCTTACATTCTAAAAGGATAGAGAAGTACTGCTAGATACAGTCACATGTGTTCGCTTCCATTGGCCCTTCACACAAACGCTGAGCATAAATTTTGAAACAACCGAGGGATTGGTTGCTTCCATCAACCTCCTAGTTGTTAAAGTTTAAACCGCTATGCCTTGTTTGTTGAAAAATCCCAACTACTATTCTTGCACATATAACTCTGCTCAACAATATTCATCAATGGCCCTGATTTAGGAAAGCGACAGTACGCGGCAAGGACTCCTATGTGCTTTTTCTTCATTATCTCTTCACGCAATTCATTTGTTTGGAATTTCATCTCTTAATGTATGCGGAAGGTTGTCTGCGATTTTATTTGAAAATCTTATGCACTCGGATTAAAGCTACTCAGTTTGCCGACAGCCGATAGTTCCTTCAAAACTCTGTTCGGTATGGATATAGCAAGGAAAACAGACTTATATCTGTTTCGAATATAAAAGCAACAAGATTCAATCCATAAAATGCAAATGCTTGTGGTATAATCTTGCGGCGCAAACTGGCATAAGTGTACAGAAGAGTCGACCCTATGTAAAAAGTTAGAAACACCTTTATTAGTGTTTTGCAATACTTGATACAGAGTAATAGGGATAAGCAGGTCGAGTTTACCAAACGTCCGTAATTAGTAAGACCCTTCTGCTCCGAAATTCTTTTCAAGTGTTGGCAACTTCATTGTTGTGTTTGCTTTACCATCAAGATGGACCTTATGGTTGTGAAATTTTTTGGCAAAAAATGGTAGCTCTGCGTCATGCAGCACGTTAGTTTTACTGCAATACCTGGGGCGAACTACTTTCCCACTCAAAGAATGACCGGGTTACCTGTAGTCATATTCAGTGACCTGATCATCAGGAAACGTCGCTTCTTGGCATGTCTAAATGATACTGTTGGGGAAACTGTAATTTTTTCTTCAGGAAGTTTCAGCGGCATCAGGTCGACATCCGAAGGCCACATTTGATGAAATGATCATTCGGAGGTATGGCCTCTGAATATTTTTGCAACTCATCCTTGCTCGACCTCTTTGATATCTATAGCGGTCTTCAAATGATTTCGTTCAGGGCATGATGAAAACAATTCTGGAGAGCAACATGTCTCTCACTCTCCTTATATCTAATCCATCTGATATTTGTTTCCAAGCAGTTAGTAGAAGAATATGTGCTTCGGCAATTTTTAGATTGAGTCCTTGGAACTGCTCTTTCCTATGGAACGACTGCTACATGAATGTTGCGGTTCTACGGCATCACAAAACGGGACGATGCAAGTCTTCGTGGAAGATCAACATGCTTGCAAGTTGTGCGAGCGACTGTCTACCTGTTTGCGGCATCAATGTCGACTCGGACTTGAAAGGTGCCTCGGTTGTCAAGCTTGACACGATTTCCTCAAAGATCCTGCTTTGAAGGTCCGATGGAACTCCCAAATGCACCAAGTGCGGACATATGGCTCTGGCGATCGCACACAGTCGGCCATGGAAGTTAGCAAATTGGTGCCCCCTATTCAATACACCATTCTTCTTGATCGTATGCATCAGAGCATGAGGAATCTAAAAGGATTAGCTAAGAGATGATGGTGGTGACGAGTCGTATGTGAATTCTTTGTAGCAAGTCGTAGGAATGACTTTATTATGTGATTAATTTAACTTAATTTTCAATTGAACCCTCTTCACACTCTAATGTTGATTTTCTCATTTTTTGTCAATTCGGTTTAGTATTTACCTACATGGTATTATAGATGCATAAATTACGGCAATAACAAGGTATACATAAATTAAATTAAATTAACCCTTTTCATTTACACGGGGCTTGCGCTTTTTCTACTAATAACAGAAAGTGTGAGGCTCCCAAACATTTGCTACCTCGCATTTTTTATGCAAGAGCTGTCTCAGCTCTTTGCTCTCTTTCTCTCTGGAAATGCAACTCCTGCACTGCTCACAAGTGTAACCAAACAGAGGTAGCATTGGCGCTTATTTATGCAATGGTCATTTAATCGACACCCCCACTGCTTGTTTCATCACCTGGGCCTTTCTGATGTACGACTGTGTTTCGTGGCGAATTCCCTCGCAGCATCGACAACGAGCTCTTGTGTCCAGCAACAATGGCTTCGAAGCTCCCGATGGGCATCTTGCAAACCACCCGTTTCGAATTCGTCTGCAGCTAAAGCTGCTTCAGTGGAAGGTCCTTTCTTGTTTTTTCTTTTTCCTTGATCTTTTCATGAATAATTCGAACCCATTGATTTTTAGGTGCCTGTTTTATATTTGAAAATAGTTATGAGTTACTGGGTTCTCATTGAGAACCCAGTAACTCATAACTATTTTCAAGAACATACAATAAAATGTTGAGAAATGGACAAGAGTGATATTGTGGAGTGAGTGCAAGTGATACAGTTAAGAGTTTTTCTATTAAGCCAAATGTCTCGATTTTTTTTCAATTAAACGTATCATAATAAGTTTTTTTGCAGAGCTTTCCATGTTCAATTCTTCGTATCTCTCTCCAATTCATTGTTTGGAGCTAGTAATCTGCTACTTATTGTTTTGTGAGTTTCTAAAAATGAGTCAGGTTTTATGGTATAATCGCTGGCTCGTGCCGTCACATCAATCTGCTTCAACTAATAGATATCATACTCCCTGCGAAGATGAACTACATGTTCTGCCATGAAGAAAATTTTGGAGGTTTATTTGGCTGGCCAAATACAACGGTCTTGTTCTGTCACAGTGTTCTTGGAATTGCGAAGAAACTATACATGAACAGAAAAAATTAGAGTGACCTTGTGTTTGTGCGTGCGCTTGCTCACATGAGTTGTATTATTGAGAGAAGCCCACCCAAACCAACAACTCTTGGCTACCCTTGTCAACACAGAATTTGAATGGCCCTGAGTGAGATGCAGAAGGATATTAGAGCTAAAATTCTTAATGGATGAAGAGCCAAATATAATTTCCCATCCTGGATGTGCCGCCAAAAATTATCAGCTAGTTTGTTGCTAAGTTTTCACCATTTGAACTCCTCTGATTTTTTTTCTCTTTTTATTACAAAAGTCGTTCATCTCGTAAGCTTCATGTCATTCTGTGTACCTAATCTGTTCTTGTAGTAGTAGAGAGTAGTTCTGCAGTTTCGGGAGACACAGCGGAAAGTGATGTGCTTAAAGCCTTGTCTCAAATTATTGATCACAACTTTTTCATGTGGTTTTGTTAAGGACCTCCCAATAGAAGAAGCTCTTCGAGAGGTTATTAAAAAATCAATATGGGAATTTAGTCTTTATACATCTGTAGAGAATGACACCCTTACCCTACAATCTCTTGGCTTTGATTCTCAAGTTTCATTCCGATTAGAGCTCACTACACATGCATGTCCAAACAAGGACATGGTAAATAACACGACCTATGTTGCTTGATCAGTCACCAAATACATGCTCAGTGCATTTTATGTTTTGTCTTGTGCATTAATTACTATTAGAAACCATCATCACCTCGTTTTGACATCCTTCCATAAATCTCTCTGTGCATTTACAATTTCCAAGTATCCTTGGAGTTAATCTGGGCAACTTTTATATGCTTCATTATGGTTTTGTAAGAGTATTTGCCTGATATATCAGGTTTCTGTACCTTAAATAGTTTTACAGCATGAGTATCGCTTGACGATTTGAGCAGCAGGCTGATGAGGTGGTGGCTAATCTTCCTTGGGTCAAGAATGTTAAAGTAAACATGTCAGCATAACCAGCAAAACCTGTTTTCACAGGTCAACTTCCTTCGGGGATACAGATGATATCAAACACCATAGCAGTTTCAAGTTGCAAGATAGGGTTACATAACCTTTTGTTGTCCTTCATTTTCCAGGTTGTGACTATGCAGGTATTTCAGTGCATGACATTTAACAACAAAATGTTTTTTTGGGTTGCTTTGAGAAGGGTGACTATGATATACGGATGGCCTGCAGTTTCATTCCATTGTGGTGATTTCCCTGATTAGTGATTTTCATAATGGAAAAGATTTTTTCTTGAGTATTTTCAAATTGCAGTTTTACATATTGTTTGGTTGCTGAAGCAGTCAGGTGCGGGACCTTTATTGGAGCGAAAATATCTTATTAAAAAGTATTATTATTTAATTTCTTCTATCACAACTGCTGTCTGTCAGAACTGTTCTGGGAAGCGTGGGAAAATCAACTGTAGCTGTAAATCTTGCATTTACTCTGTGTTTTGAGACTCCCAGGCCAGGGTCTAACTAGATTCATGAGATCAGAACTCTCCCCTCCCACAATCAAACTAAAGGAATAACTTTCAGAAATTGCATATCTTTTCACTTCTTGGCTTTCAATTCAAGTGATTCAAAGTCTCGTCTTCCTTTCCAGTGTCAACAGGCATAGCTTATGATAAAGTCATCAAGGCTATCAATGTGAAGGTTCTGGGTTCAGACGAGGAGTTCTTTCTACACCCTGCAACCATAATCTGGAACGACCAATCAGCTCAAAGTGTGCTATAAGGACTTTCCTTCGACTCCTCTGTCTTTAGTTTGTTTTGCAAATGGAAAGTAGGATATGTAGGTTCATATTGCAGCGACTTCAATACGATCACGCATAACCCTGGGAAAGAGATAGATGCTAATCCTTTAGTTAGAACATTCAGGCTGGTTGCTGCGTTTAACCTAGTTTCTTAAGTCTTCCTTTCAAGACAAGCTTAAGTTTAAATCTACAATGGACCACCAGGCTAAGCCTTTACCTTTTCTAACCCTTCTTTAAATTGAATCTACATTTTGAAAATGTAGATAAGTGAATTTAAGCAGCTTTCATGCCATTATCCATGATCCAAGTACTCATACATGAAGCACAAGCATTTTTTTACTTCAATCTCACCTTTCTCTTGATGATATAAATTGACTTGACTGGATTTCGATAATCCAAGTGTCTTGTCAACTGAATCTTGAGTATTAGTAATTTGGCATGGTAGATTTTAGTTGAGCATTGAATTTCTTCATCAAAATCCATTCGGTCAACTAAAAAAACTTCGTTGCTTTTAAAAGTTTTCTTCTGATTTCCCCCTCTTCTGGCATCCTTTGTCGTGCTGATAAATGTCTAACAGCATAAGGATTCAGAGCATAACTGCGGTTGTTCTCTTGTCCAATCCCACAAAATCAATGAAGATAAATGAGCTTATTTAGTGGTTGAATTCAGCTGGAAAAATCCTTTTGACATTTCTACTTGTGCACATCAGGGTGGTTGGACAGGGGAGCAAAAACTGTTGTATTTTGATGTTTTAATCAGGTGATTAGTGCTTTTCTACTATGTCGCATTCAAATGAATTTTGTCCCTCATTTTCATGGTTGACCAGTAATTGGAATTTGTTCAGAAAAGTTTGTAAGAAGAAATTTACTCGCTCATCAATCAACCATTACCATTTTTTCTATATTTAATTCCTATAGTCAATGCAGATTGCTGCATATGATCAGTTGCAAACGATGGACCGGCTGGTCGGCATTCCTGCATGGTCGTTACATGTTCATTCAACTACTGTAGATCAAAGCTTCAGTGAAAAGAATTGGCAAGCGCTAGACTTTTCTCGAGAATAGTAATTGACATCTATTTCTCTGCACCCTGCCAATGGCTTTTGAGTAAAGGTAGCACATTGGAGAGTGCGAACAGAGAGACATTCGAACTCGGAAAGCCTCTGTATGTGCTTGCTCTCTCCTCTCTTCTTTTTAATTTTCTCTTGGGCACTTTGTGTAAGAATCTCAGAATGCAAGAAATTCCTGTACTTTTACTTGCTTCATTTTATTAATAAGCAGTTAGGTGTCGTATCTTTCATGCCCTCATGTTCAAGTCTGTCTGTATGCTATGCTTTGAAACTCAGATTCTTGTCATTGTTTTGTCAGGTCGAACGGTTGAATGGCAATGAAAGTGTGATAGTGATACACAAAGATTTGGCTATTACTGCTTCTCTTAGTCTGTCAATCCTTGCTTTCATTGTGTATCAACAATCTTGTAAGCTCTGTTAGTCTCTCTCTCTCTCTCTCTGTGTCTCAAGACTAAATTAGATGATTTCGTCCAGTATTTGCTCTGGTCTGTGCTATAAATTTATGTTGGGCTTGTGGCATTGGAAGAGTTTTAGTGAGTGTCAAGTTATTTTGCATGATATGGACTTACTTTTTTGTGCTTGACCTTTGTAGGATAATCAGGTGGACACTTAAGATGAAAATGATGATGAGGATGACAGCAACAACTATGTTGAAGAAGAAGAAGAAGAAGAAGAAGAAGATGTTATGGTGAGGAAGGAGATGAAAGTGAAGAAGTTGATGAAGATGGAGAAGAGGACGATGAAGAATGTGTTGATGAAAAGTGAAGAAAATAATGATTGAGTTTGTGGTTTAAATCTGTTCTACTATTGTTCATAGCTATATTGCTTGCAGGAACTTTCTGTAAATGTATGTACATGTCTTGCTTAGTTGGAGAACCAAGTGCTTGTTAACGTCAGAAAGAACTACTTTGTAAAATTCTGTTACGCAAGTGCTTGATGATCGAGCTAGTACAGATTGCGCAATTTTAGTAACTGTTCATGCTATGTGGGATCATGCTTTCTACTGACTGCAATGATGCCTGCTCGAGTATGAAACAGGATTACTCTTCTATATCCACGAAGCCGACCTTGAATCCAAAATCAAGAGAACCTCAGATAGATGGACGGATTCCCAAAATGTAATAGAGTCCGTGAATTTTATGTCTCTACGAGGATATTTATCGAGAAAAAGCAATTCAACTTGGGCTTCCCATCTTATTCAAAGCTCTCTTCTTAGAATATTAGATTCAGTTATCATTCTGCACGTGAGGTTTATAATTGCCAATTCATCTAGGCAGGTCACTGAACAGCTGTATGCATTGTATATAAGTAATGAAGACAAGATTAATGTCCAGGATGATATACCAATCATGTAAGTGCAGCAATTAATTTGTTCTCCAGGCTATTCTTAATTTGTAATTTTTGTATAAAGTGGTTATACAAGCTCTTCCGAGATTTTTCATTGGGTCTAGTGAGTTGAGAATACTCCAGATTCCACGTCCGCCTTCAAAATGGGTCATTGTAATGAATCGCCTTTTGTCCCGATTCCTTTTGCAAAAGCTTCCTTGATAAAGAAAGAGAAGATGAACACTTAGGGAGGGAGTCTGTCTCTTTTTGCTATTTTCTCCGAGTCCTCGTTAGGCATTATCTACATTCTCCAAATACAGTAATCAATTACGTGTGGAACCGTGTCAGACTAATATCGCTTGGTCTTTTTTTATTTGCTTCCCCAAATTGCTTGCAGGATATCAACGTGAATACGGAATACACCCGTCATGCGCCCGCTAAGTCCAGAACGATAGATGAGATATCACTTTTAATTTAACTGTTCTAAAAGAGTATTATTTTCTTTGAACGGTGTCAATGGATCGGGTCGGGCTTTCATGATACCCAACCCGACCCAAAAACAATAGGGTTGCGCTTGATCCGCCCAAATCCGGCCCAAGATCCTGTTCAGCATACACCCCAAGGGCCGGGTCGGCCCGGTCCGGTCCGGATCGGGTTTCGGGTTTTTTTCTCATCAAACACGCGCGCGCGCGCTCTCTCTCCTCCTCCTCTTCGTCTTCTTCACCGTTTCTCTCTCTCTAGTTGCATACAATTTGTAGAGACGAGAGAGAGAGAGAGAGAATTGGTTCAGCAACGGCGTCTGAAAACAGGGGCGGCAATCGGGCGCGGCCGCCGAGAGCGGCGAATGCGGCGGCGGCGGGGGGGACGGCGGCTCTCCTGCAACTAAGGGAAAACGAAGAAGAACTGAGACGAAGAGCGCCGGGTTCGAACGACGAAGAAGAACTGAGACGAAGAGCAGAGCTCTGGATCGAATCGATTTGCTCTTTTGCTCTGGGTTTCGAAAACGCGAATCCTCTCTTCTCGTGCTCGCCCTGGGCTCTCCCTTTGCTCCCCCCGTGCTCTCTTTTGCTCTGGGTTTCGAAACCGCGAATCCCCTTGCCGCCGGAGGAGTCGAGCTCCGGCGGATCGAAGGCCGAGGGCCGGGCGGCGCCGATCGAGAACCCGGGGGGCTCGACCTCGACCCCGCGGCCGCCGTGCAGCGCGACCGGCGTAGCTACCGCGATTCGTCTTCCTCACCATTTCTCTCTCTCTAGTTGCAGACAATTCGCAGAGATGAGAGAGAGAGAGGAATTCGGGAGGACATGACCCCATCGACGGAAGCGGAGAGATCTGAGCAAGCAAGCGAACGAGCGAACTCCGGCGAGACGGCGATGGAAGCGTTCGATTTCGTCGCCGATAGGCCTAGGGTTTTTTCATCCCGCCCTGCGCATAGGGAGGGGAGAGAGAATGGGAGAGAGATTGAGAGAGGGAGATGGCTCAAATGGGTCGGCCCAGAATATCAATGGGTCGGCCCGATTTTACCCCCAATCCTGTGCTATCCCTAATTTTAGGGCCAAGTCGGGCCGGGGCGGTCCGGACCAGGTCAGCCCGGGTTTTGTTGACACCCCTACTGTGAGGTATTCTTGAGTTCCAGAGGGCTGGACACTCGCTTAACAAAATTTAAATCAAAGTCAGGTTGTTGCAAGCTCTCAAGGAGAATGCTTGGGGACTCGAGTGATTACGTGTGATGCTCCAAAGGTCTCGCCATTTTTCAAATTGAAGTCATGCCGGAAACTTTCATTGACCATGATGTATAAGCAATTTTTCTGAGCCATAATGTACAAGCAACTTAGGAACTGTATCATCCACTTCATGTGCATACTAAAAAAGAAGAGCACACACACTGAAAAAATGAAGAAAGGAATAAACGAAATTTAAGTACATAATTAGAAAAAAATTATAAAATCAAGTTGCAAATGTTATATAGGAAAGCATCTTTTATTGATTTAAGAGATTTCATCAATTTCTTATCCTATCAATTAACAATTTATTATGTATCAAATTCAACTCGTAATTACTGTTCAATGAAATTTTTTGGGGAAAAGTTTGGATATAAGATAAAGAATCGATTTACTTTCTATGTAATAAAGATATATTATTTTTATTATAATAAAGATTACCGAAACATGAAAACTTCTACAGCTAATAAGTAGTTCTAACCTCCTATGAACTTTAATTGTGTAAAATCCTTGTAGCCTAATAGATAAGGTACTTAGTACAGCATATATGCCACGCGGCAACCATACTTAGCGAAATAAACCAATTAGAAATGAGGCATTTCAAATTGCAAACGCAAAATTGGTTGCAATCCATATCATGCAATCACTTCAGCCATGTAATTGACGGAAAAAAAAGAGACGCTTTCTCCCAGTGATGGTGGCGATCAACGGATTGACCTATTATGATATTGAATCAATAGAAAGTTCGGGAATGCATTGCACGTTAGAACATACTTATTGGACCTAAGTAAAACAACGAGAGTTCAATTATGATATTACACGTAAGTAAATCAACTACTTTTAATAATATTGTTGGGCCTTTAGCACATTGATCAGTAGTGTGGTGACGAGTTCTCTAACTGATTGAGTGATCATGTCGAACACCTGATATATGTAGTAAATAATGCAACGCACACAACATATTTATATCAAGATGCAATACATGGATAAAATCCAAATAATCTATTATCTCACAAAATTATGTTACACACTATTTGCAAATAGTACAAGACGTCATTGGACCTTTTTAGCTGCTTAGTTTCCGTAGGCACACACGAGTCAACTCTCTCTCTTTTCTCTCAACTGGTGAAGCTGAGGCTTAATCTCCTGCTTCATCGATGAAGCTATTTACAGAGCATTAGTCTTATAGACTGCTCCAGATATGGCTGCACTGGAACGAACCTTGGAGGATTGTGAAAAAGCGTTACTTCATTTGATGTTTCGTCTTGGGTAGGTGTTGTTTTTCCGAGTCAGAGGAAGTGCTTTCGCTTGACAAGTTCTAATATATTTGCAGACCTTTTCTCTTGGCGTGAAACAAAGACCGAATTGCTTCCGTTCTTGCCTCAGATCAACTCGGGTACGTTCCTAGAAAACACATGGCTCTCTGGTCATGAACGCGTACGGAGTCATCGTTCTTTGCATCTCCTGTCGCTCTCAGTGAGCCTGGTCAACCAAAGAGGGCCGTTGGATCGAATGAGGACCCATCCGGCGGATGGGAGCCGCCTGAATCAGTCAATGGTTTTTGTTTTGGGACAAAAAAGTCTGTCGGCCGTTTCTCTTATAAACTGTCAACAGGCGCGAGGTAACCGGAAAGTTGCAAATTTGAACAAGCAAAAAAGTTTGATACCCCTTCCGTAGCCAAAGATCTCAGGAAATGGAATGTCCCGGAGGAAAGTCTCTCCCCCTCGATGGTGGATCCTCAATGTCGTCCAAGAGGGACTTCGAGGTTTTCTTGAGCTTTAGAGGGCCCGACACTCGCTTAACCATCACCGACTCTCTCTACGCAGCCATGATTCGGGCTGGGATACGTGTATTTAAAGATGATGAAGAGCTCCGTGTGGGTGAAGAGATTGGAGGCGAGCTTCTGAGAGCAATCTCCCATTCGAAAATCTATGTACCAATCTTCTCTAAAAACTATGCTTCTAGTAAATGGTGCCTCCGCGAACTCACCTGCATGGTGGAGTGTAGGAAGAGTGACGAGAAAGCAATCTTGCCCATCTTCTACGAGGTGGATGCATCCGATGTTAAGCTCAAAACTGGATCCTACGGTACGGCCCTACAAAAGCATGAGAGAGAGTCCGGTGAAGAGGCAGTGAAGCAATGGGAGAAGGCCTTAAAGGAGGTAGCTGGAATCAAGGGATGGAACCTAAAAGATCACGGGTAATTAATGACAACTTCTGCATTTTCGTTTAAAAAATTTGAGTAGGTCTCTTTCTCTCTCACTCACAGACAAATGTTCTGAAGTAAATGAAAAATGAAATGGTTGTGCAAATTACCATGTCCGTTTATGGAAAACCTTCATTGCATCCCCATATACTTTTTAAGAACTCTTAACTGATCCATTGACTGCACTTTTGCATTCAGTTTATCACATCTTTTGCCGTTCCTCTTTGTGGTAATTCTGATCACAGTTGAATCTTTAGAGTAATCATTTAAGGTTGAACCTTCCCCATGAAATCACTCAAGAAGGTCTATCCCATTTGATGTGGGACTTGGGTGTGACAGACTTCCTCACTTAAAAGCATTAACCTCCTTGTTGGTGTTGGCCCAGCCCAAGGTACTCGTCCTATTTGATGTGTGATTCTATCTATTTGCACCATTTGCCATCATAGAAGCCTGGCAAGAACTAAGAAAATTGGGCTGGTTCGTGGTGTTAGGCTAGCAAGCTAGTTCTGATGGCCACATCACCTGTTAGAATTTTGCTGATTTGACCATCTAAATACTCTTCAGAACTGCCCCTTCCACCTCAAACTCCAACCATTGTTCTCGGTAACTGAGATCCATCTTCTCGGCTTGTGTTGGACCAAATATGAAATAAACTGATAATTCAGACTTGATTTTAACAATTTAATTTCCTGGTTTTACATATTTATGCTTCTGCGCAACATATTCTGTTTGTGGTTTCTCAAATTGAGCCTGTTGCATTATGTAAATGGCAGGCAAGATAAACTTATAGCAATTGTTCTGGAAGAAGTTTTCAACAAGCTGAGGTCCACACAGAGAAACTGGCATGATGACTTGGTAGGAATTCGCGATCAGATGGATGCTCTTATGGAGCTGTTATGCCAAGGCACTTCCGGTGTAAGATTTGTAGTGATTCACGGTATGGGCGGTATAGGGAAAACAACTCTTGCTAAGGCTATCTTCAAGCATATCTCTTCCCAGTTTCATCTTTCCAGCTTTCTTTCGGATATCCGCGCAGACAATATTGTAAGTCTGCAAAAGAAATTGTTATGTGACATTCTGGATATTAGATATCCTCATGTTATTGATGCTGATGATGGGATGGACATGATCAAAGAAAGACTCGGTGATAAGAAAGTCATCGTTGTTCTTGATGATATGGACAAGAGAGACCAGCTCATGAAACTAGCTGGTGAGTCTAGTTGGTTTGGTTCAGGAAGCAGAATTATTATCACAACTAGAAACACCCAATTTTTGGCTCCCGAAACCGACACCCTAGATGACAATATCATCCCAGCACGTCATCAAGATTTTTTCTTTTATGAAATGAAGGAAATGGAGTTTGACCATGCTGTTCAACTTTTCAGCAAGCACTCCTTCAAAAGAGACTCGCCTCCACATGATTACAGCACTATTTCAGGAGAAATTGTCAAAATTACTGGAAGACTACCTTTGGCTCTTGTGGTTATTGGTTCATTGCTTCATTGGAAAAGCGAGGAAACATGGAAAGAGACATTGAAGAAGTTGAAGAAAGTACCCAATCAGGATGTCCAGAAAAAGTTGTTGATAAGTTATGAAGAATTAGAGGACGAGCAAAAACAAATTTTTCTCGATATCGCATGTCACTACATTGGTGAAGAAAGAATCCCAGCATATTACATGTGGAAAGCTTGTGAGTTTTTTCCAAAAAGTGGACTCCGTGCCCTCATTCGTTTATCTTTAATAAAAGTCATCAAAGATGATAGACTATGGATGCACGACCAACTAAGAGATCTTGGAAGAGAGATTGTTCGGCAACAATGCCTTCTAGTTCCTGGAAAGCGTAGCAGGTTGTGGTGTCCGACGGTCGCCCTAGATGTGGTTCAGAATCACCTGGTATGTCCTAGTAAAATTATTTGCTTTTGGAAAAACTGAAAATGCAGTTACGTGTATCTAGAGTTCATTTTATACACGTGACATTGATGATTTTCCATAATTTGAGAAGCATGAATAACATTCGGAAATAGATAGTTCTTGCCATTACAACTGCCATGTAATTTGGAGAGATAAGGAATCACGCAATTCGTCCTTTTTGTTATAACATAATATCTATGTGCCCCTTTTTTGCTGGTTCACAAATTAAGATATACGTTCCCTACTCTGATATTTAGTATTTACTCTAAATTGTTCGCTCATGTTGCAATTTGTTGCTTTGAATTATTAGGGAACAGACAACATTGTAGCACTCAAACTCACAAGACTTGCCGACACGCACAATTTTACGAGGGGTGAAATTTCAAGGCTGCCTAGTTTAAGGTACCTTGAATTAGATGGGGGCAACTTTGTAGGAGACTTTAAAAATCTTCTCCCAAATTTAACATGGCTCTCTTGGCATCATTGCCCTTCAACCCTACATGCCAACGGTTTATGTCTAAGGAATTTGGCCGTTCTCAAGCTTTCACATAGCAACATTACTGAAGACTGGAATGGATGGGGACCCTGCATGGTATAATTTCTTATAATATATTACTTTCCTTTGTGTGTGTACACATTTGTCTCATTGTGTTGATCTTCACCCATGCCATTGTTTTCATCAATAATTGGTTGTTTCACAGGTGAACGCTAACCTAAAAGTCATATATCTGACAAGCTGCAATCGCTTAACGAGAACACCTGACTTCACCAAGTGCATGAATTTGAAAAGATTGGTTCTCAAAGATTGTTCATTATTGGAAGAAATCAATAGCTCTATTGGTCATCTGGGGCGCTTAAAGTACTTGGAAATCAGTAACGAGGTTCGTGCAACAGCGCACGCATGTGGTTTTGCTGGGTTCAATGATTTCGCCAATCCTCTTTTACCAAACACTATCGGTGGTCTAAAATCGTTGTCAATGCTGAAGGTGGAGAATCAGGATGATGTGAGAGAACTTCCGCACTCAATAGGAGAGCTACTAGGTTTGAAGCATCTGTCTCTACGTCATTGTTCCAAGCTTCGAAAGCTTCCGGATTCCATTGGAGAGTTGAGATCGCTCCTCTATTTGGATTTATCTTTCACTCGTGTAAGTGCATTACCAGATTCCATCAAAAGACTAGAATCCCTACTCCAAATGGATCTATCTCGAACACTTATTGCAAAATTACCCGATTCTCTTGGCAATCTTATACGGTTGAAGTCCTTGTGTTTGGATGGGACTAAGATAAGAGAGCTACCAACAAATGTATGGACTCTGGAGAATCTTGAGGAGTTGATTGCCAAAGGTTGCGAAAATCTCGAGGGCGAAGTTCCAAGTGAAATTGCAGGACTATCCCAATTGAAGATTCTGAATTTGTCCCGCAGCAAGGTTAGTAGAGTGCCAATGACAATCAATCGGCTTTCTAATCTCCAAGAACTTGTTTTATCGAATTGTAACGGGCTTCAGTTACTACCAGATCTCCCAACAAGTCTAACAAAGCTAGAGTTGTCCTCTTCATCGTTGCAGGAAGTACCCAACCTCTCGAACCTCACTAATCTACTTCATCTAGACATAACTGATTGTGCTTTTGACTTTAAGCTCTTAAAAACTGCACGAGGACGGGTTCCAAGTCCGAACCTAGAGTGGCTTGGAAGGCTACATGAACTGCAGAAGTTGAGACTGATTCTTTCTGATTCCAACTTGCCTTCAACTGACTTGAGCTCCCTTTCTCAACTCCGGTCACTTGAAATCACTTGTCAAGACCCACAGTCTCTAACACGGCTTCCATCTAGTTTGGAATGCTTGAGTTTAGAAGATGTCGAGACACCAATAGAATGGACACTGTTCTTCTCCAACTTGGGAAATTTGTCTGAATTAAATCTCTTTGGCTGTCGGTTAAGAGAGATTGAGTTTGACAATGTGCTTGGACAGCTGGAGAATCTCCAGCGCTTGCAACTGCGCAAGTGCGAGTCACTTGTGAGGCTATCCAATCTATCAAGTTTAAAGGAGCTCCGAGTGCTAAGTGTGGAGTACTGCCCGCAACTAACTGAGATCAAATCCCGACCATCTTCAACTGGAGATTACAGTTCCACAGAAAGGCTCATTCCTGATACACTGAAGCTAGAGAAGGTACAGTCGTTGCGACTCTACTATTGTGAATCAGTGGAAAAGTTTCCTGATATACCAAATGCATCTCATATCGAGGTTATTGGATGCCCGAGGTTACATGGTTTTAAAGTTTTGACCCGTCAAACTATGTTAAGAAGGATCAGGCGGCTCGAGTAGTCATAGTGCGGACTATGATACCGCGTACGGTGCAAGTCAAAGGTTGCCTAATAGCATAACATTGCTTTCGCTTGGTATTATTTGCTTCAGCTTTTGTTCTTCCCCTATATGCTGTATATTAACATTCGATTTTCTGTTAGTGTATTTTGAACACCAATACAAATAAATAAACGAAAATTTGAAAGGCTTTTTTATTTGATGGTTTTTATATATTTTTTGTTCTTAATTTTTGAGAATATATAAGATGTGGAGAGTAACTCGTATCGTCCATCCCTCTAGAAAATCATATTGGGGGCATAACCTCCATATAGACGGTAGGAAACAAAAATGTTCTATTCTTATGATGATTCACTTAGCTATTAAAGTAGATTTGCTAAAGGAAAGAGGAGGAAATGAAAATGAACTTCATAGTGATTTTTTTGCCTTATAGGAAATCTACGTCACCTACAGAAGGGATAATTGTCCAAACAGGCCTAGACCTATTGCATTTTTACCAATTCAGTCATAAACCTTTTAATTTTATTAATTGAGTCCTAAACCTTTTCAACTTTTGCCAATTAAGTTTATTTAACCAATTTTGGCTAGAAATCACCTACGTGGATGCCAGCCATCTTATGTGGCACTGCTGACGCTGACGTTAATAATTTTTTAAAAATATTTTAACTTATTATATTTTTTATTAATTTTTATATTTTTCTTTTTTTTTCAAAGGGTCAACTGGCTAAGGGCCGGTGACATCCACCGACACTAACTAAGGCCTAGCAACCCCCGCCAACCCCTAGGCAAGGGCCGCTAGCCCTCGCTAGCCTTTATGAGGGGCTATGCCAGCTGTAGGCAAGGGGTCACAAGGCCTCATGGGCCATAGTGAGGGCGTCACTGCCCTTACTATACCATGTCCTCACTGTGGCCAACAAGGGCCTAAGCGAGGGCCGCCACGCCCTCACCTCGCCAAATCTGGTGAGGGCTCGATGAGGGCCTGTGCGAGGGCTTGTAACACCCCCGCTGGCCATAGCAAGGGTCATGACCCTCACCCTCGGCCGGCTTCATGGCCCTCGACTAGGGGCCAGCAGGGGTCGCCGGCCCTCTGAACCAAAAAAGAAAAGAAAGAAAAAAGAAAAGAAAAGGAAAAGGAAAATTTAAAAAAAAAAACAATAAAAAATCAATAAATATTAAAAAATTTATTTAAATTTATCCATGTCAGCGCCGGTGCCGTGCCACGTAGGATGATCGGCGCTAATTGAACTGCCACATTAGCGATTTCCGATCAAAATTGACCATATAGACTCAATTGACAAAACATGAAAATGTGTAGGACTCAATTGGCAAAATTAAATGTTGAAGACTAAATTTGGCAAAAGTGCTATAAGTTTAGGACTTTTTGGACAATTTTTTCCTACAGAATTACCATGTGTAATTCCGGCCAATTCATTTCCAAAAGTAATCGCAATACAATCCAACACATATATGCTCACTTTAGTATAACCATTCTGTATTAGGTTTATTGTGCTTTAATCAAATTTAGGCATTGACAGCTCTATAGGTTTGATGTGCTTTAATAATAAGCAGAGAACAGACATTGATTACGTGTACCTTAACCCACTCTCTGTGCATTTCATTTTGCTTGCCACTTCTTTTGACCCCCACCTCTTATAATGCTTGGAAAACTGTCTTCCTGTCATGTAGAATCTGACATCGCTTGTATTCATCTCAAAGGATAGTAAAGGGTTGCTATTTGATTACACATATTCGCCTCCATTACCCCTTCATACCAACGTGGCGCGTAAAATTTTGGCCATCTGAGCGATTGGTTGCTTGGATCAATCTTCAAGTTGTTAAAGTTCAGACACTGTACCTTGGTTGTTGAGAAATCTGAACTACTATTATTGCACATTTAACTCTGCTTGACAAGTATTAGCTGCTTCTTATCGTTTCATCGACCGTGTTGTGAAAATGTAAGACAAGCCGATCGGATAATAGACAGAAGAAAGGAAATGAAATCTAACACCCAATTTAAGCGATTTGGTCCGAATATTGAAACTTACATCTACGGGGAGAGCAGTACAGAATTTCACTATATAAACAAGCGATACACTGAAGATTGCAACAAGACTCAAATCACTCAAGCACACTCAGTATTTTACAGCCCTCAATTACACTTTATAACTCACATAGTGTTTAACTCCTCACAATTCCTAGTGAATCCTACTCAAGGAATTATACAAATTCTAATCACAAAAATTTAATTGGCTAAATCACTACAAGGTATTATTACAACAAGCAAATCCTCACGAGATGAATCTCTGGACAATTCTCCTTTGTGGAGTTTCAGAGTTCATTCTCCTCTCGGTGCTCAAAGGCACTACTTCAACGTACCGAGAACTCCTCTATTTATAACCAAGAGAAGCCTCCCATCATTTATTGCAGCACAAGGAAGTCTTCTTCTGTGAGTTCAAAACAACATAAGGTAACAAGGGAGCTCCACCTATTCTTTCACTTTTGTGCAGTTATGGAGAAAAGAACACCGTAAGTGTAATAACTTTTATACGGCACTCACTAGAGTGCCTTAACTTTTTTTTCAATCACTTGAGTGCCGTAACTCATGTACAACGCTTACTTTAGTGACATAACTTTTTTTCCAATCACTTGAGTATTATATAATTTTTCGATAAATCACAAGTGCCACAACTTCTTAAAAACGTTCACTATAAATGCTATGTCATGTTAGATATCTGGCACTTAGGTAAACGTTTTTAACTTAAGTAATTTACTGAAAGTTATGATGCTCAAATGAACATTTTTTTAAAAATTATGATACTCAAAAGAGCTTCGTACATAGTACTTGTGATATCCTAACCCTGAAGGAAGTCAATGAAAGGGACAAAAGAAGCCAGACCTTCCACTAATTATTCAATCCACTGACCCCATACATACATACATATATATATATACATATATATATGTATACATATATATATATATATATATATGTATACTTCTGTACGAACAAGATAAGTCTTTCTGCGGCAATAAATTCAGAATGCCACAGAATCCAACATGCGGGATAAATTGGACTTGGACAAGGCAACAAAGTCACAATGCTTCTTTACGTTGGTTGAAATCTCAACCAACAATTCTCTTAGGCCAATTTTTGACTCGCACGTGGTCGAGTTCTCACATCCTCATCGGTTGAGTTTTGTTTAATAGGCACAAATTTGAAATATATTTTAATATTTTTCATATTAGTTCGACGTTTGAGCCAAGTCACAATCACTTTATTGGATTCCAATATTCAGTCCTACTTTCCCACAGCCCCTCACAGCCTAAACCGCCACAATGTACTTCCAAGTTCAAGCCACATTTGAACTTTGTCATAATCGTGGGCCTTATTACCGTGGACCTCATTAAAACAACGACTTTACCTGCACATTTAGTTACTCCACAAGAATTTTTCGACACAATCTCTTGCACCACAAATAAAGCAAAATTATTATTGCATTCATATCTGTCAGGAGATCGAATTCGCACCTTGTCAAATTCAGTAGCTACTACAATTGTTGGCTCTATTGTCTCCACTTTGCTACAACATTATTTGTGTCAATTATTCCACTAGTAACCACTATCACAGGAGTTTTTGGTTGCAACTCCATCTTGAACCAAACACTGGCCAATTTATATTAACACTGCCATAAATACTCCTAGCCAAAAGTACTGGAGACTCATTGCAGGTAACTTCTCTACTGTCAACAAGTAAATTTAATTTTGGACACCATAATTGATAACCCCGCTCACCTTGTGCATAGCCATGAAATATGCACATTGCCCTCCCATCAACCTTACCATCACCCACTCGAAAATAACATAGGCAATTAAACATTCTAACAATAGAATAATCAACAACGCTACTTGACCACACTTCCTCAGGAGTTCGACATCCAATTGCAGTCGATGGGGATTAATCTACCTGGTAGCTTACCATACTAAACAAATTCGCCAAGAATCACCTAGCCATACTAGCACTAGAGATCATTCTATAAGCCTTATCTAGTAATGTTATGCTCATCAATTCTGCAATCTATTGAGATTTATCGGCACTATGCCCTCCTTCATGCAAAATTTATTTAACAGCTCCTAGCAAAACTCCATACAACTGTTAGTTCGCACATGATTAATCGACTTATTAGTCTCCTTCTTGATTAAAGCTCTCGACCGCGTGTTCCTAACAAAAGCATCAAGCTTGTGTATCAGCACAAACACCCAGGTCTTCCTCGAGCAGTCGTTACACTCTAGAACATATGTAGTTGACATTGCTGATGGGAAACCGGTCACTATCTCACCTTAAGTTCATACAGGCCACTGTATTTGATTCCTTTCATTATCACCATGGCACCTCAAACAACCTTCAAAACTCCACCTTCCGAAGCATACCTATAGCAATCTGAAGCTAGGTAACTCAAGGAAATCAAGCTCTCTTTCGATTCTGGAAAAAGTGTCTTACTCCAGCCAATGTCCTCACAATGCCATCATGCATTTTGATTTTAACATCGCCAACACCTACAACATTACACTCGGCATTGTTCCCTAACCGAACTTTACCACTATCAGTGATAAACCAATTCCTATTTGGTGTAATGTAAAACAAATAACAATAATCCATAATCCATCTATCAAATGACAATTCCTCAATGACAAGCAAGATATTATCGACACAATCATAATAATTCTTGGTGCAACACCATCTGTAAACTCAACTCTAATTTCATTACTATTTTCATTATTCAGCTTAAGACTATCTTTAAGATGGCCACTCTTGGCACAATTTCAACAGACAACCCCACCAATTCTAGACTAACTACGTCCTTTTATGTTTATACTACTTCTGCTAACACTTCTGGTAACACGAGTACCGGTTCTTTCTCTGCTCTCACCTATTAAGGCAGTAAGCCCAGGTTCACCAGATTCTTTCCTACATATGTTTTCACTCAAAATCAAATCGCAAATCTCATCAGACATCAAGTTTCTTGACCTAGAGGAATTACTAACGGTAGTAATAGTAATATTCCAATTATTAGGCAATAAGGATAATAAAATCAAAGCATGTACCTCATCTTTAAAGTTAATTTTAACCAAACTCAATTGGTTAAAACTACATTGAATTCGTTAATATGATTAGTAACTGACGTACCTTAGCCCATCTTTAAATGAAACAGATGTCCCATCAAATAGACTTTGTTGATCGTAAATGGTTTCTCGCACATGTTCAACATGGCTCTCATCAGTCCTGCGGTGGTTTTTTCCTTCACGATGTTAAACGTGACGTTACAAGCCAACGTCAATGAATACTACCCATCACTTATCTATCCAGTAATTCCCATTCAGCTTCCTTTACTGAATTTGGTTTCTCCCCAAACAGGGGTAAGTGCAGAATCTTCTGATGCAGATAATTCTGAATCTGCATCTTCTAGAAAGCAAAATCCTTCCGGTCGAATTAATTGATTCTCACCTTTCCTTCTTCCATCTTTACCAATTCGCTTCAATGATACCAATTGATGTGAAAATGTGGGACAAGTGAATCGGATAATAGACAAAAGGAAGGGAATAAAATATGACACCAGATTTACATGGGTTGGTCCGAATATTGGAACTTATGTCTACGGGAAAAGCAACATAGAATTCTACTATATAAACAAGCGATACACAGAAGATTACAACGACACTAGAGTCATTCAAACACACTCAGTGTTATTTCTCAGTTCTTAATTACACCTAATAACCCACACTGTGCTTAACCCCTCATAATTTCTATTGGAATCCCGCTCAAGGAATTATATCACAAGAATTTGATTGGCTAAATCACTAAAGGGTGTAATCACAACAAGCAAATCCTCACGAGAAGAATCTCTGGACAATTCTCCTTTGTGCAGTTTCAGAGTTCATTATCCTCACGGTGCTCAAAGGCACTACTTCAATGTTCTGAGAACTCCTCCATTCATAACCAAGAGAAGCCTCCCTTCCATTATTGCAGCACAATGAAGTCTTCTTCAGTGAGTTGAAAACAACATAAGGTAACAAGGGAGCTCCACCTATTCTTTCTCTTTTGTGCAGCTACGCCTGAAGAGAGTTAATGGAAGGGACAAAAGAAGCCCACAGCTTTCGCTAATTATCCCCACAAATAGATATTATATTATGTGAACCCCTTCTTTGTATGAACAAAAGCAGTCTTTCTGCGGCAATAAATTCAGCATGTCAAAGAATCCAACATGCACGATAAATTGGACTGGAGAAGGTAACAAAGTCACGCATAATTAATTCTTCTTTATGCTTGTCGAAATCTGGACCAACAATTTTTGTATGCCAATTTTTGACTTGCATTTGGTCGAGTTCACACATTAACATCAACCAGGTTTCGTTCAACAGGCTCAAATTTTAGTTCACGTATTCTCATCATACGCTCGAGTATTTCTTACACTAAAATTAAATCCAAACTATTTATAAATAAATAACTTAATTGGATATTAAAAAAAAACTAACAACATAAATTCACCGCGTGTTCAAGTTCAAAGCAAAACTCTTTGTAATCATTCTGTCCGTACGAGGGGTTGAGGATGAGGAATTTGCTCGTCCATACGTTCTATCATTCCTTCGTGACACTTTTTCCTGGAGCTTCACTGTGCAGGGCCTTTTTTTCCTCTCTTCACTGTGCTGCCCTTTCTTGGAGTTCGCTGGCGGATACAGTAAGTGAGGAGGTACAAAAGCAAAACCCTTGCTTTTATTTCCTTCTCCAACAATTACCTTTTACACATAAAGTGGGAGGCAAAATTGCCTCTCCGTTTTTTTTCTTCGTAGCGTTTGGTTGTCAGAATTTTTAGTAAGGATAGAATTTGATATGATAGGATATGAAATCAATGAATTCTACTATATCTTATCAATTGTTTGGTGAATCGCAACAATCAAGTTGGATAATTCATGTCATATCAGGTCCATTGTTTGATATTTACAACATATTAGTGTAAATAAACGTGAAAATGCACAAATAGAAATTATAAAAATATCTCATAATTCACTATCAAATCTAGTAAAAAAGATAAAATATGATCATTCACTTTTGTAATTACGAAAAGTATAGTACTTTGACTCTCTCGTTACTTTCGTTAAACTTCAATATGAACCACAAAGTTACAAAAGGAGTTTTGACTCTTTCATGGACTTTTGACTTGAACCAAAGAGTTACGAAGGAGAAGAAGCTTCCACTCTTTCACCATTTTCATGGAGCTTTGACATGAACTAAAAAACTATGAAAGAGTCATGAAACTTCAACGTGAACTAGAAATACAGAGGAGAAGGAGACGGAGAGAGTAGATGTTTTTAGAAATTTCATTACCCCTCATTCTCCAAGAACTAGAAAGACCCTTTTCAAGGGTGAATTTGTTTATTTAAAATTTGGGTTCTTCTACTTCATTTTTATTTACTTATTTTTTTTTTCCATCTCTTTTTTTTAACTTTTTTCCCGTCCATCATTCCTCAATAAAATTTTTATCAAACAATAAAGTATACTATTATACCTAAAATATGTAATAATATAGATACTATATATATACACACACAAAATATACATTATAGAGTAGAAAGAAGTTCAAATATATTAATAAAAATAGGAATAAATAAAAAAGAAAATTATTTTTTTGGTTATTTTGAATTTTCTTTTTAATATTAGCATTCAAATATCATGTATATTTTATTATCATTTTAGTTTTATTATTTAAGAAGTTTATTATTCGATAAAAGTAACTTTTATACCATGAATATAAGATAAAATATCCACATTTATCCCACCTCTCACATGAGATAATTTTATCCAAACTATTTCCCCTTATGTCCGACTTTATCTTGTCTTTGGCAGAAACCAAATATAGGATAGGATAAATCATATCCTGACTTTTATCCTGGCTACTAAACGTAGAACTTGGAGTCATATATGCAGCAATGCACTCCTAGATAATTACGAAGAATCACTGCCCAAGTAAAAAAACAAATCTGATTTGGATTGGGGCATATCAAATTTTGAACAAATCAAAATCTTCTAATCGATCATATTCCGTAAAGAGTTCAAACTCGAGACATTAATTTAAGAACTCTATTTATTAAATAGAGAAGCCTCCCATCATTTTTTGCAGCACAAGGGAGTTTTCTTTAGTGAGTTGAAAACAACGCAAGGCAACATGGGCGCTCCACATATTCCTCCCCCTTCGTGCAGCTACGCCTCAAGAGAGTCAATGAAAGGGGCAAAAGAAGTCCACAACTTTTATTTAATTATTCAACCCACTGACCGCACAAATATATATATATATATATATATATATATATATATATATACACACACACACTATGTGAGACCCTTCTTCTGTATGAACAAAAGAGGTCTTTCTGCGGTAATAAATTCAGCATGCCAAAGAATACAACCTGCAGGATAAATTGGACTTGGAGAAGGCAACAAAGTCACGCATACTTAATTCTTCTTCACGCTTGTTGAAATCTCGGCCAACAATTCGTACGCCAATTTTTAACTCACGCGTGGTTGAATCCACACATTCTTGTCGGTCAGATTTCGTTCAACGGACTCAAACTCCAGATACATTTTAACAGAAAGGCTTATTAAGGAAAGAGATATTGTGCTTGAAGTAAGCAAGTGATAATTCTTCGTATAATTCATCTACATGCAAATCCGTCTTCTGATGTATACGACAGATTGTCTGCTTGACTTTCGTGCACTTTGCTTAAAGCCACTCAGTTTGCCAACAGCTAATAGTTCCTTCGAAGCTCTGTTGCATAGGGATATAGCGAGGAAAAATACCTTAAAGTCTGTTTCCAATGCCGAAAGCAACAAGATTCAATCAATAAAAGGCAAATGCTTGTGGCCGTTCAAACGGAATGGTCATATGCTTTTAATCTTGGGCCACACACCGGCATAAGTGTCGAGAAGAGTCGACGGTATGGCAAAAGGCGGAAACACCTTAGCGATTTCCTGTACTTGATACAGAGAAAAAAGGTATCAGCATATTGAGTTTGGCGAACTTCTGTATTTTACTAAGACCCTTATGTGCTTCACGGGTTTGGGTCATATGTCGGGTTGGTTCACAAAAAACTGTGATCATGCCATTTTTTATGTTTGATAAGGGTGTGTTATTCTTAAACAAAAAAAAATGGCCATAGTTTCTAAAGATAGAATATGCAATAGCAAATATTTTTGTTTAGGAATCAAATTTTGACGTTATCAACAGATCCAATTACTAATTTTTCATAAAATGTGAATGATTCGAGGCAAAAAATTTAGGTATCAATATTAAAATAACTTTATGAATAGATAAATCGTGTTTTTGAAGAGCATCCTTGAGAATAAATTATAAGAAATTCGCGGTTTCGTTTTGATATGATATGTCACACTTAGGAAGTCAGACAGATTTTTTGGTTAGAAATAGGGTTAATACTGCGAAAAACCCCAAACTGGTACATGTGTGACAAATTTATCCCAAACTAATTTTTTAACCACCAAAAATCCCAATCTGATACACATCTGTAACAAATTTACCAAAAATTAATTTTTTAATCACCAAAAACCCTAAACTTGTACACTTGTGACAAATAAAGTTCAATTATGATAATGCACCTTGGGCAAGAATTTAGTTATCACTATCATAATGCTATTCATTATTGAGTATTTCATGCAGTTTTAATCACAATTGTCGGGCATTTATCGCACTAATCAATGATGTGGTAACGAGCTCTGCTATTGATTGTCAAGTCATGCCAAAAAGTGTAGTAGATAATGCAATGCACATTACACATTTAGATCAAGATGCTGCCATCTTAATTCAAATCATAAGATCGAAATTCCTTCTTCAACTACACAATAATGACCCACAAAGACATAGGGTGCATCCGATTACGACTTCTAAAAGGATATCTTCCATGTTTCTGAAGATGTTTTCGACGAACTGAGGCGAAAAATAGCGGAAATATACAGATTCACTCTCAATTTAATAGGAAAAATTGTCCAAAAAGTTTTAACTTTTGCCAATTCAGTCCTAAACATTTTAATTTTGCCAATTGAGTTCATCTAGCTAATTTTGGCCCGAAATCCATAACGTGAACACCGACCGTCCTACTTGGCATGACTGATGCTAACATGAATAATTTTTAATAATATTTTATTTTATTTTTCCTTTCTTCTCTTTTCCTTCTTTTCTTTTTTTCCATTTTCTCTTCTTTTCTTTTTTTTCTTTTTCTTTTTTCCCTTTATCCCTTCGTTAGCCACCACCAGGCCTCGTGGATGGCTAGTGAAGGTCGCTGGCCTCAGGTGACGGTGGCCATCACCAACCTTGGCTAACGGTCACCCTCACCTGGGCAGGGGAGGGCCCTCGCCTGAGGCCGGCGAGGGTGGCCCTTGCCTGAAGCTAGTGACCTCCACCAACCATCAACGAGGTCGGGCGATGGCTAGCAAAGGGAAACAGATAAAATAAAGAATAAAAAGAAAAAAATAGAAGGAAAAGAAAGATAAAAAAATTAATAAAAAATTTGGAAAGAAATTAAAATATTATTAAAATTGTACACGTCAACCCCTGTTATGCCATGTAGGACAACCGACTTCCACGTTAGCAATTTCTGGCTAAAATTGACCGGATGGGCTCAATTGGCAAAACGTAAAAATGTTTAGGACTCAATTTGCAATTGAAAGATTTAAGATTGAATTGGTAAAAGCGCAAAAAGTTTATGACTTTTTGGATAATTTTTCCCAATTTTATAGAAGATTTTCGTTCGAATATTCTGGACCTCCTAATTTATCTCCGGCATGAATAAAAAATGCTGAAAGTGCTTCAATTTTGGCTAGAGTTGATAGCATTGTCCACCTTGTGCTTCACAGAAATTTCCCATACATTGCTGTGCTCAGATGAGAATCAAAAAGAGCCGGCATAGGCAGCCGTGCAAGCAAGAGTAAAAGCAGTATAAAAGAGAGAAGAATAGAAGAAAGAAACCCCTGTCGAAACGAGCATATTCTTGCACGAAATTATTGCCCATGAAAACCCCCATCACGGGGTCCTTTTGACTCGTTCATCAACTGCCCACCGATTTATCTTGAAATCTTAATCCACCAGACAAGATGGTCTGTGAATTTGAAGGTAATTAAGAGAAGAATCACAAACTTCTTCTCCGCTACAGAGCTCAATAAACTCTGCGGTCTTGGAGGATGGAACGAACGGCCACGTCTACCCCAAATTTCATTCGATGACGATCGAAGTTGCGGAAACATGTAATAGCTAAAATTTGTGTATGTAGAACATCGGCAGATGCCGTTATCCGTCGACTTGAATCGTTACTCTCAAATAAACAATTATATTACACACAGTCTCTCTCTCTCTCTCTCTCTCTCTCTCTCTCTCTCTCTCTCTCTCTCTCTCTCTCTCTCTCTCTCTCTCTCTCTCAATTGGTGAAGCTGAGGCTTCATCAACGGAGCTATTTATAGAGCATTAGTCTTAGACACTGCTCCAAAAATGGCTGCACTTGAATCAGATACTGCCACAAACCTTGGAAGATTGTGAAAAAGCATTACTTCTTTTAATGCTTTGACTTGGGTAGGCGCTGTTCTTCCAAGTTAGAGGAAGTGCTTTCACTTGATAAGGTTATTGAACCCTTTCGCTACAAGGCTCTAAACCGGAATTATTATGCTTAAGCAATGTACAATTTAGCTTTAAAGATGCCGAACCAGATCGAGTTTCAAGGTAAAATACCTTAGAACAATCTTAGACACTGGAAAGTTGCAATTCCGATCAAGCAAAAAAGTTTGATATCGCTTCCATAGCCAAAGATCGCAGGAATGGAACGTCCCCAAGGAAAGTCTCTCGCCCTCGGTGGTGAATCCACATCGTCGCCGGGGAGGGAATATGAGGTGTTTTTGAGTTTCAGAGGACCGGACACTGGCTTAACAAAATTTAAGTCGATGTTAGGTTGTCACAAATTCTCAAGGAGAATGCTTGGGGACTCAAGTGATTATGTATGACGATCCAAAGGTCTCGCCATTTTTCAAATCGAAGTCATATGCCGGAAACTTTCATTGACTTTGATGTATAAGCAATTTTTCTCAGCCATAATGTATAGGCGACTTAGAGGCTGTATCATCCACTTCATGTTCATACTAGAAAAGAAGAGCACACACTGTGTGAAAAAAAGGAAGAAAGGAATAAACAAAATTTAAGTACATTATTAGAGAAAAATTATAAAATTAAATTTCAAATGTTATATAGGAGAGCATCTTTTATTGGATTTGAGAGATTTCATCAATTTCTTATCCTATCAATTTACAATTTATTATGTATTGAATTCAAGTGGTAATTACTGTTCAATGAAATTTTTTGGGGAAAATTTTGGATTTAAGATAAAGAATTGATTTACTTTCTATGTAATAAAGATATATCATATTTATTATAATAAAGATTACCTAAACATAAAAACTTCTACAGCTAATAAGTAGTTCTAAACTCTTATGAACTTTACTTGTGTAAAATCCTTGTAGCCTAATGGATAAGGTACTTTGTACAGCGGATATGACACGCGGCTACCATACTTAGAGAAATGAGCCAATTAGCAATGAGGCATTTCAAAATGCAAACTCAAAATTGGTTGGGATGCATATCATGCTATCACTTCAGCCATGTAATTAATTGATGGAAACAAAAAAGGGAGGCTTTCTCCTAGTGATGGTGGCGATCAACAGATTGACCTATTATGATATTGAATCGATTGAAAGTTCGAGAATGCGTTGCATGTTGGAACATACTTCTTGGACCTAAGTAAATCAACTAAAGTTCGATTATGATATTACACATAAATTGTTAAAATATGTCTCGAATTTGAGCTTGATAGATGAAACCCAACCCGAGATAAATTATTATTTATGAATGCCCAAATATTTGTCTTATAAATCTAGATTTCTATTGATATCATATTTCGAATTTGAAGAAGGATTTTCTGTTTGTGTAAAGAGTTATCGAGCAAAACAGAAAAAGGAAAGAGAAGATATTTTACATTTAAAAATTCATATTCTAACTTGGTGTTGACTTTGTGCGCGACAAGGACTTAAATAAGAAAACATTGGTCTGACTTTGACCAAGATATTTTACATGGTTTCATATATAAGCATCTCTTCTTCGTTGGATGCAGAAAGGTGGCAGCGTGTTCTTTGTTTTATTCACGTCCAGAGACGAGAGAAATATTGAAGTGCCGTTCACGAGTGCTTGACAGTGGATATTTCTCTGTGGGTCTTGAAGCGTCGTCTTCACACGAGCGCTTGGCATTGGTTTCTTGATCGTGAATTACATCCAAGAGAATTAATGTTCAAGCGATTAAATCTTGTAGTAAGATTTGTGTTCAATTCCTTTGTAAGATTGCAAAATTATTTTGTGAGAAATTATGAAGCTAAACACTGCATGAATTATTGGGTGTAATTGGAGTTTGGAAATACTGGTATTTGACTGACTCGAGTGCGATTGTAATCTTTGTGTATCGCTTGATCTATAGTGAAATTCGTTGCTGCTTTCTCCATGAACGTAGATCACTACGACCGAACCACGTAAATCTGGTGTCCGATTTATTTTCTCGATTTATTTTATTGTTCTGTCAATTTTACAGTTCGATCGCATGCTTCCGCAATATAAGTAAATCAACTAGCAATTGAGTATTTCATGCACCTTTAATGATATTTTGTTGGACCTTTTAGCACATTGATCAATGGTGTGGTAACGAGTTCTGCAACTGATTGAGGGATCATTATATCAAGATGCAACACATAGATAAAATCCATATAATCTATTATCTCACAAAATTATATTACACACACTATTTGTAAATAGTACAAGACCTCACTGGACCGTTTTAGCTGCTTAGTTTCCTTAGCCACGCATGAGCCAACTCTCTCTCTCTCTTCTCTCAATTGGTGAAGCTGAGGCTTAATCTCCAGTTTCATCGATGAAGCTATTCATAGAGCATTAGTCTTATACACTGCTCCAAAAATGGCTGCACTGGAACAAACCTTGGGTAGGTGTAGTTTTTCCGAGTCAGAGGAAGTGCTTTCGCTTGACAAGTTCTAGTATATTTGAAGACCTTTTCTCTTGGCGAGAAACAAAGACCGAATTGCTTCCGTTCTTGCCACAGATCAACTCAGGAACGTTCCTAGAAAACACATGGCTCTCTGGAAATGGAGGTGCGTCGAGCTCCAATTTAAGAACGGTCATGGTCGAGTGCAGAGTTATCTTTCTTTGCATCTCCTGTCGCTCTCAGTGAGCCTTGTCAGCCAAAGAGGGCCGTTGGATTGAATGAGGACCCATCCGGCAGATGGGAGCTGCCTGAATCAGTAAACGGTTCTTGTTTTGGGACAAAAAGGTCAGTCGATTGTTTCTCCTTTAAACTGTCGACAGGCACGAGGTAACTGGAAAGTTGCAAATTTGAACAAGCAAAAAAGTTTGATGCCGCTTCCATAGCCAAAGATCGCAGGAAATGGAACATCCCAGAGGAAAGTCTCCCTCCCTCGATGTTGGATATGATGTTTTCTTGAGCTTCAGAGGTCCCGACACTCGCTTAACCATCACCGACTCTCTGTACGCAACCATGAGCTGGGCCGGGATACGTGTATTTAAAGATGACGAAGGGCTCCATGTTGGCGAAGAGATTGGGGGCGAGCTTCTGAGAGCAATCTCCCATTCGAAAATCTACATACCTATCTTCTCTAAAGACTATGCTTCCAGTAAATGGTGCCTACGTGAACTTGCCTACATGGTGGAGTGCAGGAAGAGAGATGAGAAAGCGATCTTTCCCATCTTCTATGAGGTGGATGCATCCGATGTTAAGCTTAAAACTGGATCGTACGGTATAGCTTTACAAAAACATGCAACAGAGTCTGGTGCAGATGCGGTGAAGCACTGGGAGGAGGCCCTAAGAGAGGTCGCCGGAATCAAGGGGTGGAACTTAAAAGATCACGGGTAATTGATGACAACTTCTGCACTTTCTTTTCTAAAATTAGATCACTGTTTCTTAATCAAGAAAACTCAATACATTCAAATTAGATCAACTTGTGCAAATTACCAAGTACTTCATCGCATTGACATACAATTTTTTAGAACTCTTAACTGATCCATTGACTGCACTTTCGCATCGACATATAATTCTTAGATCAATCATTTGAGGATGAATCTTACCGTTGAATCATTCAAGTACATCTGTCCCATTTGATGGGGGACTTCGACAGTCACAAACTCCCTACCAAAAGTATTGGCGTCTTGCCCCACCCAATCATACTAATCCTGTTCGGCGTGTGATTCGGTCCATTTTCACCTTTTGCCATCCTAGAAGCTTAGCACGAATAAAAAATATGGGCTCAGTTCGGGCTCTTAGGCTAGTGAGCTAGTGCCTGACCACATCGCCTGTTAGAATTATCGTGATTTAACCATCGAAAAACTCTTTAGAACTGCCCCTTCCACCTCAAACTCCAGCCATTGTTCTCAGTAACAAATATCGATCTTGATTTTAACAATTTAAGTTTCTGGTTTCACATATTTATTCTTCTGCTCGACATATTCTGTTTGTGGTTTCTCAAACTGAGATGGAAGCATTATGTGTATGGCAGCCAAGATAAACTTATATAACACTCGTTCTGGGAGAAGTTTTCGATGAGCTGAGGTCTTCACAGAGAAACTGGCACGATGACTTGGTGGGAATTCACAATCGGATGGAAGCTGTTATGGAGTTGTTAGGCCAAGGCACTTCCGGTGTACGATTTGTTGTGATACACGGTATGGGCGGTATTGGGAAAACAACTCTTGCTAAGGCCATCTTCAAGGGTATCTCTTCCCAGTTTCAAAGTTCTAGCTTTCTTTCAGATATCCGTGCAGATAATATTTTAAGTCTACAAAGGAAATTATTATGTGATCTTCTCGATATCAAAAATTCTGACCATTTGGATTATATAGTTAGAGATGACTATAGGAGGATGAACACGATTAAAAAAAGCCTCGGTAATAAGAAAGTCATAATTGTTCTTGATGATATGGACAAGAGGGACCAGCTCATGAACCTAGTGGGTAAGTCTTGTTGGTTTGGTTCGGGAAGTAGAATTATTATCACAACTAGGAACACCAATTTTTTGGCTCTCGAAACCGACACCCTAGATTGCAATATCATCCCAGTGCGTCACCAAGATTTCTTTTTTTATGAAATGAAGGAAATGCAGTTTGACCACGCTCTTCAACTTTTCAGCAAGCACTCTTTCGAAAGAGACTCACCTCCACATGATTACAGTAGTATTTCAAGTAAAATTGTCAGAATTATTGGAGGACTACCTTTGGCTCTCGAGGTTATAGGTTCATCACTTCATTTGAAAAGCAAGATTACATGGAATGACACATTGAAGAAGTTAAAGAAAGTGCCCAATCAGAATGTCCGAAAAAAGTTGTTGATAAGTGTCGCGACCTAAAATTTCCTCTCAGGCTAATGGATTATTAAGACTAAGCTTAACTTGAGCCCTCCCAAGCCCTACCAATTCGCAACTTAGGGTTTAAGTTCTTAACGTGCAAATGTTTTCATGCTTGGAGTCGCCACTAATCTATTTGTGGTAGGTCGATTAGAAACCTAAATAAAACATAGGGAGATATGTTTTATTCCTACGAACCAAAGATTCTAAGCTTGGGGACTTGATTACGCTAGATCTAGTCTAACGCCCTTTCGGTACCTTTTCTTTTCAAAAATATTTATGCAGGCAGTCTGAATTTATTTTAACTTAGGCACTAACATGTGAGGTGATCATGCGGGTGCGCAAACCACCAAAGTAACACCCAATAATCAAAACATTAAATAAATTGCAAGATTTGGAGAATTACTTACCTCGAAGCAACGTAAGCATCTGTATTATTAGCTAGAAAATCACATCAACAATCTTAATATGATTTATAATTAACAAGCAGTTCACTCAATATTTTTTAGAATTTTCACTTATTTAAATGAAAGCTAATCTATATGTAATGACGTGCAAAAATTAACATGCGATTAATGCAGCCTAACATGCAAACTATATGACATGCGACGACGTGACCTAATTAATGACGGATAAATGATTTATTTTTGGTATTTTCAAATGAAATTCGGAATAAAAAATGCCTAAAATAACATGCAATCTAACAACTTCTTTTTTTTTGGTATTTTTTTTGTTAAAATTCGAAATTAAAAATTACCCTAAAATGAACCATCGAAATCAGGATAATATTTAAATTAAACTAGGAAATAAATTACTCTAATTCCTAATTTAAATTAAAAATTTATCCTATCGACTTATTCAAAGCAAGTTATTCTAAACCTATCCTAAATATGCATCATTATCCACTAATAAATTAATTCAAATTGTATCTAACCTTTTTGGCTTTTCTTTTAAAGAAACAAAATGAAATAAGAGATAAACACCACCATCAAATCAATATCCACACGATCCGCAAAATTTTCCTTATCAAATTTAAACGAGGCAAAAGAATCAAACTAACAGTCATATCTATAGGGTTATAGATATTGACGGAAAGTTGATTGGTCAAATTTGGAAAGCAAATAAAATCTATTATCGTGTCCAAGTGATTATAGACAAGATAATGATTTTCCGTATCGCCGCGTATCGTACCTTAGGGATAAGGTCAGATAGTCGTCCAGATACGTTGCTAAATTAGGCAAAATTCCTAATTTTAAGTGTTTCAAATATTGCGGATATCACAACTATTATTCTAAGATTTAACAATCCACCAAAGAATATCCACGAAATATTCAAACACCGAAAACTTAGGAAATAAAAAGATTTCGAAAAATATTCGGATAATGGTCTTACCTAATTTCGAGATATTTCCAAATTTGAACTCGCGGATCGGGATTGCGGACCGGGACGACCGACGGCGGATGGACCGGCAGCAGAGGACCACAAACAGCTCGTTAGTGTCGCGGTGAGGGTGGCATGCAGAGCAATTCGCTGGACAGAGCACTGAAACGCTTGCAAGCTGGGCTCGTCAAGGGATGCTCTTGAAGAACACGTTGATGGCTCTCTCGGTGATGCTTGATTTCTTTGATTTGTCAATGGGTAATTCTCGAGAATAAGGAAGGACGTCAGGGGGTCTTGAACTTGCGTTGACTACCGCTTGGACTCTTTCTTCAATTTCACGTGGGTTTCTTTATTCAATTGTCAAACACACTTGGCTTGACCGTATTTGGCGTTGATCTAGGCTTCTCGATCACTGGTCTGAACGGCAAAGGTACGTGAGCGCCTGCAGCAGCAGCTGATGCAGCAGCAAGCGATCTGCAGGCTCGAGCGACGACCAGGTAAGAGCAACAGTGACGATCACGAGCAGCAGTAGTGAATCAGCAGCAGCGACGGGAGTAGACTCGGACCAGCAGTAGCTCGGGTCTCCTCGGGAAGGCAGCGGGCAATAGAAGAGACGAGGGGCTCAGGTGGTGTTGTTGGCGTGGGCGCGACGTCTCGGACAGCGTAGACGCAACACAGCAGTGGCAGCGAGGCGGTGCGGTGATGGCGGCACCGTTGTGAGGCGGCACGACGGTGGGGCGGGCGCGTGCGTCTCTCTATTACTCACGTGTCTCTAGTGCTCTTTCTAAAAACTCTTACTCTCACTCACGTGTATCTCTCAAAAATCGTGTTCTGAAAATTATGAGAGCCCCCCTCATTGAAGGGTATAGTCACATATTTATATTGAAACCCTAGGTTAATTGACCGGATTTCCTAGTCCTAATGGGCTTTGACTTAGGCTTTATCCTTTAATTTTTATTTAATTCTAAATTGGCTGAATTAATTTGGGCTTTTCTTTAATTAAGCTTAATGGGCTGATTTAAGCTCAAATTAAGACAACCAAGGCCTTTTAGACTTGTGATTTTCGGCCCCCAATCCCTTGAGTGAGCCGAGTGCTTGAGCTCGGTTTACACGATGAATTTTCAATTTTCTCGTCACCGCCGGTCCGATACGAAATGCAACTAACCTACATGAACTTAAACTATATGCTATGCAATTTTAATATTTTTTGTTTAGGGGTTAAAATTTAATCCCTAATTTTCTATGCAAATTATTATTAAATGGTCGGCCTAAATTTAGGTGTCAACAGCTGCCCCTCTTTGAATGTGAGCTCGAAGAGGTTGCATTCAAAGACTAAATGATGCCTAAATTTTGACCATGAAAATGCACTGAATGTTATTTTTGTCGGGATTATGAGTACCATTTTAAAATGCAATAAGAAATGATGCATGCTGACGTGAATAAAACATACCTGGAGTTACTCACCTAACTTGAGTGGTGAAGTAATTTGAAGCATTGCCATGATTCTTGAGACTGGCAAATGTTTAGGCTTTATCCCAAAAGTATTGCTTGATGAACGCTGATGAACTCCGGTGACCTGCAATTCAGTCAAGACACGCGAAGAAAGCTCGACGTATCCAGTTTTCATCTGGGGTTCTCGAGAGAAAAATTTAGCAAAATGGAAAATGTTCCGATATTTACAAACTACCTATACATCGCCATAGGAATTTGTAAAGATTTGGCCGTTGCACCTAACTATCATCGTAGGTGCGACACGGGGGAACTTTCCGAGATCAGGAGGATATTCCGACCTTTACGAGATACCTATACATCGCCATAGGTATTTGTAAAGATTTGGCCGCTTCACCTATACCTTCCTCATAGGTGAGCTGCGGGGGAACATCTGAGATTGAGAGAACATTCCGATCTTTACGAGATACCTATACATCGCCATAGGCACTTCTAAAGATTTGGCCGCTGAGCCTATACCTTTCCTCATAGGCGTGTTACGGGGGAATCCTCTGAGATTAGAATATTCCGACCTTCATGAAATACATATACCTTCCTCATATGTACTCATAAAGATTTGGCCGCTGCGCCTATACCTTTCCTCATAGACGTGTCACGGGGGAATCTTCTGAGATTGGGAGAGTGTTCCGACCTTTACGAGATACCTATACATCGCCATAGGCACTCGTAAAGATTTAGCCGCTGCACCTAGTTATCGTCGTAAGTGCCACACGGGGGAATCTTCTCGAGATTGTGTGAAAAATGTGCCTAACAAAATATCTAGTTATCATCTAAGATAGTTGAAAGGACTTGATCGATAAATACCTGGATATCGTCACAAGTACTTAACGATTGGCTGAACCAGGGGCTAGCCCCAAATGTTCAGGGGCTCCTTGACAAAGTACCTAGATATCATTAAAGGTACCTGAAAAGGCTTGATCAATAGATGTCTAGATATCGTCAGAGGCATCTGGAGATCGCAACAAAATGATTAAATATGGGACCTAACAATTGCTCGAACAGGTTAGGGATACCTGGATAGTCACAAACATCTAAGGGATAGAGATATACTTACCTGGTGATATCTCTGACTCTTGAGGGTGTGCCTCCTATCGGACACGATTTTAGGCAACATGTAATATGAATTCATAGACAATCAAGAACACATATACTTATGCACTATAAATTCAACTGGTTTTCATGCATGACGGTTTTGTCAAATCAGCATTACTAAATTTCACTGGGGAAAATCAAGACAAGACAATCTGATTTCATAAGTGGGTGTCTTGAAAATATTAAATGAGGGACTTCCAATCTGAAAGGGCTTTCACTCACTCTCATCGAAAAGTGGCTAATTTACGAAATTCACTCTATCTCACCATCATCATGTCAACAAGGGTCTGAGTATTCTCGCAAATGGTACAACCTTACCAATCTGAGAGGTCTTTATTAGGACTGTAATGTTGGCTTGGTCAATGGCTTAGCAAAAGGGGACTCTTTGAGTCAAAGCTATTGAAAGAAAATAATCCGCAATCATATCTGGGTTTACAAGTCAAGAACCCTGCAAAATGAGATAGAAATGGACTTGCTCACACTTCTTCAAGCTAAGCTTATAAACATCCGAATCCTACGTTAGTTCAAGTGCCATAATCTGAAGAGACTTTATAAAGGACGTAACGTAGGCTAGGCTCATGGGTTGAGAAATGAATGGATCATTAGGCTCAAAAATGTGTATAAATAAGGTGAGAGTTGGTGATCATCTTGGCATTGTCACTAGTCTTTTTCTTCATCCTGAAGCATTGTCATTTCAGTAAATGCTTCATTGGGCTTGAATTCTCCACTTGATTCCTTTGAGACTTGTAAGACCACTGCTCCATTGGGATTCATGACTTTGACGTGTCGTATCTTGACATTTTTTCTCTAAAGTTCTCCCTTTTTTCGACTTTCTTTTCTCTTTTTTTTTCTTTTTTTTCTTTCGGGCATTGGCCTTGCTTTTACCAGGCACACTGCTTTTTCATTCCCCTTAGTTCTTTTTTTTTTTTTGACTTTTGACACACACTGTCTACAATGCACATATTGGTCAGCCACATTTTGGCCCGTTTTAACCGAATGATTAACATTTGGATTTTCAGGATCTTCATCTTCTATCGGCGCTCCAAATATGCTGCGTGGACAGTGATGGCTTTTACCTTGCCCCAGTGTGGGGGATGATCACCAACTACGTTTAAGAAACGAATTTGCAGGCTCAATTGGGCTTAGCAAAGGATAATGTGTGTATAGGATAGAGAAAGAAATGCTCTTCGTCATCCTAAGGCACTTAAACTTCGTGTGAATTCATCTGAAAAAGCAACACTCGAAGATTGATGCAAGTGAGAGTAAGAAAATTTCTATTCATTTTTCACCTTATAATGATGACTTACCACCAATTTACCCCGATGTGGGGTGGTTCTTGACAGGGGTAATATGAAAGGATTTCTCCAAGCGTTTAGGTTCAAAGTGGCGAAACAATGGATAACCTGTAGTGTTTGGGATAGAGAAATAAACTGCCTTTTGTCACTTTGGTTGCCGTACCTTTTGCGAGATAACCCTTTACCTTGCAGACATGGAATTTTTTTTCACTCAACTCACTGGGGATCAGTGCATGGGACTGTGTATAGGATATGGCTTGCCTTTCATCATCCCGATGTACCTCATTCAACATATTCAATTCATTCTACATGAGTTATCAGATTGTCTATCTTGATAATATTAATGGAATTGGTGAATTAATCGGGTAAAATTACCATGCCAAATTCTCTTTTGAACATTTCATGATCTTACCAACTTTGAGCATAAAAAGCTTGTAAATTTTGAAATAAAAATTTTCTATACTCAAAAATGTCATCGGAACATGAAAAACACGGTTTAGAGCATTCATTTAAGATTGCCCCAACAAGAAGTGTTAGGAATATCAAACACAAATGGGCTATCTTAGGAATGGACATCCTTGGATTGCCCCTATTTGGAAGAGACGAACTCATGAACACTCCATCTTTGCTTTTGCCCCTGCACAAGAAAGCGTGCATGAATAGGTCATTAAGCAAATGCGAACCGAGATTCAGAAGATTCCAATTACTCATTGATGTTGGAACCAAGGCATTATCTCCATGGTTGCTATTCATGCCCCTGATCTGCTATCCCCACTTTTCTATTGACGTGCAAGGAAAAGAGCTTGCGTTAAGCATCATGCTCAAGTAGGAGGTAATTGTTTGCCTCATGGGTTCATCATCGTTGGAACTTGATATGCCATTTTCAAATCTCTCGGTGTCATCAAGATTTATGGAATTATGCTCTGAGACATAAAGTAAGTGAATCAGAAAAACAAACAGGGTTAATCTAATGCATGCTTTAATTTTTTTTTTGAATCTACAAAATTTTTGGATTTTTTTTAGCAATGAAATGCTTTTTATTTTCAAAATGATTTTTGGGAGGAAACATGAGGAAGCCCAACCCTCAGATTTTCTCCGTGGATGATATTTTCTTTCATGGTTGGATATTATCACCGGGCTGGTTTGATGTACCTCAACATGCCCTCAAAAATGAAAATAATTTGTAATTTCATTGATTATTGCCAAATGAATTACATATATTGAAAGGGAAATTGCAACAATCAAGTCCTAGAAATGAAAAGTGCTAAAAAGCAGCTCCCGAGACGGGGCAAGTCCTAGAAAGCAGTAAAAATTCCCGCGCAAGGGAATGTGTAAAAAAAAGTAAAGGTGTTACTCCTGCGAGCCAGTGCCCATTCCCTCCAACGGCCCTTTCTCGATAGCTCCAATGAAGAAATCATCGAACAGGGTAGTGATTCCATCCATTGCATCATCAGGATCTTCTGTCTTTAGAGGTGTTGGATCATCCATACCTCCCCATCCATCTCTTTTCCTTCATCAGCTTTAGGCGTGCTCTCTACAATCTCTTCATCATCAGACACGTCTTCGAGCGGAGGCATATCTTCAGGCAGAGGGTCGCCCTTGTCCTCCATAGTGTTCAATGTATCAAACTCTTCCTCCCAATTAATAACTACTTCGGAGATAGTGGAAACGATGCCAGTGTGATCAGCATAAACGATCATCCCAGCTTCTACCATTCTTGAGATTCTTTCTCTCATGACAGCCAGGGGAAGGTCCTCATTACTCGGGTAATAACCGGCTTTTACCAACTCACCGTAGACGTCGGTGGTATACACCTTGACGTTCTTGATTCGACCAGCATCGAAACTAAATATAGCATTCACATTATCCGCGTGATCAGGGAGCGAGTTGCTACGAACATTCGGCTTAGCGGGTTGAAACGAGAAAGCCCTCGTGTCCAGGAGGTTCTGGATTCGGTGCTTGAGGGTAAAACAATCGTCGGTTGAGTGCCCCACCTCGCCCATATGATAATCGCATTTTTTAGATGGATCGTAGTTATAGAACTGGTCAGGATTGGGCCGCTTTGGCTCAGTAGTAAGCAAGCCTTTCTTCCGGAGGACAGCAAATACTTGAGACAACGACCCGGGGAGGGGAGTGAATTGCCTCTTGTTGTTTTTCTTCTGAAAGGGTTGACGACCCGTGCTTTGTTGTTGAGCTTCTACTACTTGGATTGCTGGGATAGGGTTAGCATTCCGCCGGCCTTGTTGGGTATAAGTCACATTCACTTCAGCTGCCGGTTCTTTATCCTTTCTTGCACCAAATCTTTTGGTCGAGGAAGACGGCTCCACAAACCACCCATCTTTCAGCCTTATCTCAATCTGTTCGCCTATGGGGATGAGTTGATTGAAGTTGTCGGCCGGAATGGCTACCATCCGGTTACGGTATTCGAATGGGAGAGTTTTAATGAACATCCTCTTCAATTCACTGTCTATAGGTTCCGGGACAACCTGAGCGGCTATATTTCTCCATCTGATAGCATAATCTTTGAACGATTCAGTCTTCTTCATCTGAGCACGCTCGAGGTCATCGCGGGTGGGAATGATGTCCGTTATGAACCTGTACTGCTTTAGGAATGCTTCACTAACTTCTTTCCAGGTTTTGAGACCATTTATCTTCTTCATAAGATACCAGTTCAATGCAGGACCCGTCAGACTTGCCTGAAATGCATGAATCATCAGGAGTTCATTATCAACGTACGGTGTCATTTGTACGTGATATAACTGCAGGTGAGCTTTTGGGCAGGAGGTGCCATTGTACTTGTCAAAGTCTGGCATCTTAAACTTCTTCGGGATTTTGATCTGTGAGTACAGAGACAAGTCAATTGAGGGAAAATCATGTGAACCTTCCAGTTGCTTCACTCTTTCTTCAAGTTTGTTAACCCGTTCGTCAGGTTTGTCCTTGTTGACGATAATCTGGACAGGGTCATCCACTAAATCGGGAAGGTCGTCATCTTCCTCACTATCGGCATTCTTCCCACCCTTATGCTTTGGAGCTGATGCCTCAGGGGATGCAGGAATAGGAGTCAGCCGAAGAGTTTTGATCTCAGCGGACATCTGTTGCATTGCGACTATGAGTTGCTTCATTTGATCCTCAATGCCAACGACACGATCTCGTAAGTCAGTTTGATCGGCCATTCTAGTTCTCGACCGCGTGCGAATAGGCGATTGTGATCGGTCCGTAATTACCTAATGTAAAGGAAATGAATCAAATAAGCACATGGTCAAGACAAGGTTGGTCCATGACACGCTTCTAGTCTTTTTTTTTGTTTATTCATGAAAATATTCGTATATGATCGAGACTTTATGAAAAGTAATCTAGGCAAAGCAATGTAAATAACGCCCTAGACACAACCTAGGAAATGAAAGCACCAAAATCCCTAATCATAAAACTATGAAAAACAAAAATTGAGACTCCCTAGAAATTATGACCTGAAAACAAATTCTCTAAAGCCCTTTTTTGTAAAAGAAAGACGACGGCAAACTTCTTAGGAAAATAATTACCTATGACACATCTAAGAAAATAAAGACATAAATTGAAAATAAATTCTCTAAAAGAGCTCTCTTTTTCTTTTTCTTTTTTAAAAGGACTCAATGATTATTACTTTCAAATTTAAAACCAACCTAAACCTATCATGGACCGACCCAAAAAATGTAATAACTAAATTAATTGCAAAAAGGAGAGTTCAGAAGACTTACTTCACCTAGTAGGACCATGACAACCACATAGACATGCGCATGAAACGTGAGGTTCGATTTCTATCTAGACTCTGGCTTGCAAAATGGAGACGCGAGGATTACCGGGCTAAACCAGTCATGGTTGTGGTTAGGCCGAGGTTCCCCTGTCTCCGGCTTAGTCAAGGAGCCGACCCGGGTTGCAAAGGGTGCAACTGTGGTGGGAACTCAATGACACCGTAAAAAAAACTTTCGGGACCAAGGAGGGCGACCCATACCACGCGGATGTGGTCGGGGTGTCCGCTGTCTTAGTACCATCCTAAACCTGTGCCACCCAGGTCCGGCAGCGGGTAGTGTGTGCGGTGTAGTGTAAATGCAAAGCATGCACAGCAGGTTATATCATACAGCGCTTCGTGCACAAAATAAACCATTTATCCAAACACCTCCATGCAAAACAAGGGTTAACAATCACGCCTCCCCTTATACCTCCCATTCTGCAAAAACATTTAAAACCTAAAATGTTATGAACGTACCTGGGATCCTCGCTGCCAAGCAAAAATATTTTTTTGAAAAGAAAAACTGGCCTAAGTCCACTAAGAGTTTTAACTCTAATCCCCAGTGGAGTCGCCAAGTTGTCGCGACCTAAAATTTCCTCTCAGGCTAATGGATTATTAAGACTAAGCTTAACTTGAGCCCTCCCAAGCCCTACCAATTCGCAACTTAGGGTTTAAGTTCTTAACGTGCAAATGTTTTCATGCTTGGAGTCGCCACTAATCTATTTGTGGTAGGTCGATTAGAAACCTAAATAAAACATAGGGAGATATGTTTTATTCCTACGAACCAAAGATTCTAAGCTCGGGGACTTGATTACGCTAGATCTAGTCTAACGCCCTTTCGGTACCTTTTCTTTTCAAAAATATTTATGCAGGCAGTCTGAATTTATTTTAACTTAGGCACTAACATGTGAGGTGATCATGCGGGTGCGCAAACCACCAAAGTAACACCCAATAATCAAAACATTAAATAAATTGCAAGATTGGGAGAATTACTTACCTCGAAGCAACGTAAGCATCTGCATTATTAGCTAGAAAATCACATCAACAATCTTAATATGATTTCTAATTAACAAGCAGTTCACTCAATATTTTTTAGAATTTTCACTTATTTAAATGAAAGCTAATCTATATGTAATGACGTGCAAAAATTAACATGCGATTAATGCAGCCTAACATGTAAACTATATGTCATGCGACGACGTGACCTAATTAATGACGGATAAATGATTTATTTTTGGTATTTTCAAATGAAATTCGGAATAAAAAATGCCTAAAATAACATGCAATCTAACAACTTCTTTTTTTTGGTATTTTTTTTGTTAAAATTCGAAATTAAAAATTACCCTAAAATGAACCATCGAAATCAGGATAATATTTAAATTAAACTAGGAAATAAATTACTCTAATTCCTAATTTAAATTAAAAATTTATCCTATCGACTTATTCAAAGCAAGTTATTCTAAACATATCCTAAATATGCATCATTATCCACTAATAAATTAATTCAAATTGTATCTAACCTTTTTGGCTTTTCTTTTAAAGAAACAAAATGAAATAAGAGATAAACACCACCATCAAATCAATATCCACACGATCCGCAAAATTTTCCTTATCAAATTTAAACGAGGCAAAAGAATCAAACTAACAGTCATATCTATAGGGTTATAGATATTGACGGAAAGTTGATTGGTCAAATTTGGAAAGCAAATAAAATCTATTATCGTGTCCAAGTGATTATAGACAAGATAATGATTTTCCGTATCGCCGCGTATCGTACCTTAGGGATAAGGTCAGATAGTCGTCCAGATACGTTGCTAAATTAGGCAAAATTCCTAATTTTAAGTGTTTCAAATATTGCGGATATCACAACTATTATTCTAAGATTTAACAATCCACCAAAGAATATCCACGAAATATTCAAACACCGAAAACTTAGGAAATAAAAAGATTTCGAAAAATATTCGGATAATGGTCTTACCTAATTTCGAGATATTTCCAAATTTGAACTCGCGGATCGGGATTGCGGACCGGGACGACCGACGGCGGATGGACCGGCAGCAGAGGACCACAAACAGCTCGTTAGTGTCGCGGTGAGGGTGGCATGCAGAGCAATTCGCTGGACAGAGCACTGAAACGCTTGCAAGCTGGGCTCGTCAAGGGATGCTCTTGAAGAACACGTTGATGGCTCTCTCGGTGATGCTTGATTTCTTTGATTTGTCAATGGGTAATTCTCGAGAATAAGGAAGGACGTCAGGGGGTCTTGAACTTGCGTTGACTACCGCTTGGACTCTTTCTTCAATTTCACGTGGGTTTCTTTATTCAATTGTCAAACACACTTGGCTTGACCGTATTTGGCGTTGATCTAGGCTTCTCGATCACTGGTCTGAACGGCAAAGGTACGTGAGCGCCTGCAGCAGCAGCTGATGCAGCAGCAAGCGATCTGCAGGCTCGAGCGGCGACCAGGTAAGAGCAACAGTGACGATCACGAGCAGCAGTAGTGAATCAGCAGCAGCGACGGGAGTAGACTCGGACCAGCAGTAGCTCGGGTCTCCTCGGGAAGGCAGCGGGCAATAGAAGAGACGAGGGGCTCAGGTGGTGTTGTTGGCGTGGGCGCGACGTCTCGGACAGCGTAGACGCAACACAGCAGTGGCAGCGAGGCGGTGCGGTGATGGCGGCACCGTTGTGAGGCGGCACGACGGTGGGGCGGGCGCGTGCGTCTCTCTATTACTCACGTGTCTCTAGTGCTCTTTCTAAAAACTCTTACTCTCACTCACGTGTATCTCTCAAAAATCGTGTTCTGAAAATTATGAGAGCCCCCCTCATTGAAGGGTATAGTCACATATTTATATTGAAACCCTAGGTTAATTGACCGGATTTCCTAGTCCTAATGGGCTTTGGCTTAGGCTTTATCCTTTAATTTTTATTTAATTCCAAATTGGCTGAATTAATTTGGGCTTTTCTTTAATTAAGCTTAATGGGCTGATTTAAGCTCAAATTAAGACAACCAAGGCCTTTTAGACTTGTGATTTTCGGCCCCCAATCCCTTGAGTGAGCCGAGTGCTTGAGCTCGGTTTACACGATGAATTTTCAATTTTCTCGTCACCGCCGGTCCGATACGAAATGCAACTAACCTACATGAACTTAAACTATATGCTATGCAATTTTAATATTTTTTGTTTAGGGGTTAAAATTTAATCCCTAATTTTCTATGCAAATTATTATTAAATGGTCGGCCGAAATTTAGGTGTCAACAATAAGTTATGAAGGATTAGAGTACGAGCAAAGGCAAATATTTCTTGATATTGCATGTCACTGCATTGATGAAGAAAGATTGCCTGCATATTACATGTGGAAAGCTTGTGATTTCGTTCCAAAAACTGGGCTCCGTATCCTTATTCGTTTATCTTTGATAAAAATCATCGAGGATGATAGATTATGGATGCATGACCAACTCAGAGATCTTGAAAGAGAGATTGTTCAACAAGAATGCTTTCAAGTTCCTGGAAAGCGCAGCAGGTTGTGGTGCCCTACGGTTGCCTTAGATGTGATTCAAAATAACCTGGTATGTCTTGTAAAAGTTATTTGCTTATGGAAAAACTAAACATGCAGTTATGTGTATTTAGAGTCCACTTTCACCCAAATTACGGTCATTTTTATACATAGGACATTGATGATTTTGCATAATTTGAGAGAAATGAAAAAAAATTCCAACATAGATAATTCTTACCATTACAACTCCCATGTAAGTTGGAGAGACGACGATTCATGGAATTCGCCCTCTTTTGCGTGAGTAAGATCTATGTGCCCCTTTTTTGCAGGTTCACTTATGTTTACTATTGGCTCGATCAACGCATATGCTCCCAATTCTGATATTTAGTATTTATTCTAAATGGTTCACTCATGTTGCTATTTGTTGCTTCAAATTACCAGGGAACAGGCAACATTGTAGCACTCAAACTCACAAGACCTGCAGGAGCGCACAATTTTACGAATGGCGAAATTTCAAGCCTACCTAGTTTAAGGTTCCTTGAATTAGATAGGGGAAACTTTGTAGGAGACTTTAAAAATCTTCTCTCAAATTTAACGTGGCTCTCTTGGCGTCATTGCCCTTCAAACCTACATGCAAAGGGTTTATGTCTAAGGAACTTGGCTGTTCTCAAGATTTCACATAGCAAAATTACTGAAGACTGGAATGGATGGGGACCATGCATGGTACAAATTCATATAATTCATGACTTTTCCTTTATGTGTGTATGCATTTGTCACATATTGTCCACCTTCACCAACGCCATTGTCTTACTTAATAATGGGTTGTTTCACAGGTAAATGATAACCTGAAAGTCATATATCTCACAAGTTGCCACCACTTAACGAGGACACCTGACTTCTCCAAGTGCATGAATTTGAAAAGATTGGTTCTTGATGATTGTTATAGTTTGGCAGAAATCAATGGCTCTATCGGTCAGCTGGGGCGCCTAAAGTACTTGGAAATCCGTAAGGAGCATTGTATGACAGCTAAACCTTGTGCAATCGAAGATTTTGACGATTCTTACGATTCCAACGATTTTGTCCATCCTCTAATACCGGCCTCAATTGGTGGTCTGAAATCCTTGACAATGCTGAAGGTGGAAAATCTGCATGGTGTTAGAGAACTTCCACACTCAATAGGAGAGCTACTGGGTTTAAAGCATCTGTCCCTAATTGGTTGTACCGAGCTTAGTAAGCTTCCGGATTCAATTGGAGAGTTGAGGTCGCTCCTCTGTTTGGATTTATCTAGCACTAGTATAAGTAGATTACCAGATTCCATTGGAAAACTAGAATTGCTACTCAAAATTGATCTATCTCGAACACTTATTGCAGAATTACCCGATTCTATTGGCAATCTTAGAGGATTGAAGTTTATGTGTTTGGATGGGACTAAGATAAGAGAGCTACCGCAGAACATATGGACTCTAGAGAATCTTGAGGAGTTGACTGCCGGAAGTTGTAAAAATCTCGAGGGTGAAATTCCTAGTGAAATCGCGGGACTATCCCAATTGAAGATTCTGAACTTGTCTTGGAGCAAGGTTAGTAGACTGTCAATGACAATCAATCACCTTAAATAGTCTCCAAGAACTTGTCTTATCGAATTGTAACTGGCTTCAGTTGCTGCCAGATCTCCCGACAAGTTTAACAAAGCTAGAGTTGTCATCTTCATCTTTGCAGGCAGTACCCGACCTCTCAAACCTCACTAGTTTACTTCATCTAGACATAAGTGATTGCTCTTTTGACTCTAAGTTTTTAAAAAATACACAAGGAAGGGTTGCAAATCCGAATCTAGAGTGGCTTGGAAGGCTAACTCAATTGCAGATTCTGAGACTGGTTCTTTCGGATTCCTACTTGCCTCTGACTGACTTGAGCTCCCTTTCTCAGCTCCGGTCGCTTGAAATAACTTGCGCAGACCCACGGTCTCTGACAAGGCTTCCGTCCAGTTTAGAAGCCTTGAGCTTAGAAGATGTGAAGACCCCAATAGAATGGCCAATGTTCTCCAACCTGGGAAATTTGTCTGAATTAAAGCTCTGCGGTTGCCGGTTAAGAGAGATTGACTTCGACAACGTGCTTGGACAGCTAGAGAATCTCCAGCGGCTACAAGTGCGCAAGTGCGAGTCGCTTGTGAGGCTATCCAATCTATCGAGCTTAAAGGAGCTCCGAGTGCTAAGCGTGGAGTACCGCCCGAAACTAGTTGAGATCATCGAATCCCAACCATCTTCAACTGGAGACTGCAGTTCCATGGAAAGGCCCATTCCTGATACACTGAAGCTAGAGAACCTACGGTCGTTGAGAATCTACTTTTGTGAATCAGTGCGAAAGTTGCCCGATATACCAGATGCATGTGTAAGCAAAGTTTTTGGATGCCCGTTGGTACCTAACCGACATCGCAAGTGCTGCAGTTATGATCGAAGAGACCTCAGCCTACTAAGGGCCTCTCCTGAAGAAGAAAATTTAGGCCCAAGAGATCTCGGCCCACTTCGGACCTCTTCTGACAAAGAAAATTTAGGCCCAAGAGACCTTAGCCCACTTTCCTTATTCCATCTTCCTGTTTCCTTCGTGAGCTGCTTCATAGGGAAGATAAAGAGCATAAACAGAGAAGAGTGGAGTCGGCAAAAGAAAGAGAAAACAGAAAAAGAGCGGAAAGCGAGAGCGGGAGGGAGGTGGTTTTGTTGCATGCACCCTTCGGAGGTCTGGACAAGCTAGATCAATGCCGTTCTGAGGCGCTCGGTAAGAATCTGAAACCATTGTTCATCCAATCAAACCAAAGAGATTTGCTCGGTTAAGTTGTCATTTTGGATCAGTTCGGGTTTCAGCTTGCTAGGTTGATTCTGGAGATTGTTGAGTTGTGAAATCATGTTGTTTCGAAACTTTAGGTTGTCTTGGAATCGTGAGATATTTACGGATTGCGATTTAGATCTCTTGTTTGACAGATATTGGTTTTTCGAAGTTCTCGAAAACTATTTAATAGTAATGCAATCAGCAATGTTCCGTCTCGAATATCATCAGTTGCTGGCCAGATTTTGGTTCTAAGGAGCTTTGGGCTTTTAATACTTTGAGTGAGCTCTCTTTTAACGGTAAACTCACTCGAAACGGAGTTCGGTAGAGATATAACGCCCCAAAATTCGCCGTGTTAGATGAGGTTACTGCACTGTTCACGGCAGCAAGTTTGATGCTTGTGTGGCCTTTTTGTCAACTCATAGTGGACGTTTTGACCCAAAAATTAGCGTTGCGTAGTAGAATCTTAGTTGAGGTTAGTTGATACGTAAATTTGACATTTCGTTAATGATTTCTTTGAAAGGATTTTGAAGCTTTTCTAGCAGTATAGCTTCTAATTTGGCTTTTGATTAGCGAGGAGCGGTGCTTATCTCTTCTATGATTTGTAAACTCATGTCTTGAAGATTATAACAATTAAATATGCTATAAGTTATGAATGATACGTCACACGTTATGATATTTATTAAAAAGAAAAGGTGGTGTTTCGAAAATCTTTGTTGCATAAAGCTAGATCAGGCATTTACTTCTTGTTTGGTTATTTGAAATAGCATAGCACAAGATCTATTGAAATAGTTTGAGAGTCGATTATTTATGAAATGGTTTGAGAAATTTTTCATGAAATGTATTCTTCTTGGCGAGAAGAATTATGAAATGATTTTGTGACTTGTTGAGAGGATTGGGTTGATGGTTTTATCCTCTTATCACTATTGTTTGAAACCATTGACAGGTTATGAGTATGCACACATAATCTTAGAATGTCCTGATTGGCTAGATCCACTGGCTGACATTATTGGAGACCTACGCCATGGAGGGAATCTTGGTAAGCCTTGTTACAGGGCATTAAGCGTGGCCATAGTTTGATATTAAGCACTAGAGTGATCAATGGGCTAGACCACTAATGTTTGCTTTGATATTGTTGATCGAATGAGTATTTCTAATATGTATAAAACTTTGTTAAAGTGATATAACTCATATCTGGACTTTTACATATATTATATACTAGATTTGGATGTGTTTTTGATATCGTTTATAAATGTGCATAGTGGATACTCGATTTGTTAAGAAGAGATATGCACTACTCATTAAGCGGTGATTAGCTTATACCATTCATTGAATTCTTTTTCAGCCACTGACAGATAGGACGAGAGCGATACAGTGGGGAAATCATAGGAAATTGGATTTTGGGTATAAGTTGAGATAATTATACATATAATTTGTAATGGTACTTCTTGGATTTAGTTTGTTAGTCACTGGAGATATATATTTTTTCATTGGTCGATTTTAGAGCTTGTTCTGTAACCAGCTTATAATTCTTATGAGATATTAAAGGATAAATATTTTGATAACGGGTTAATATTGGTTATGCATATGAGACTGCATCTTTTGGACAGGAGGACGACCGTGCCATTTTTCCTATTTTAGTAGAGTTGGGGTGTGAGGGTTTTATCAATTTGTCCCTTTAAGCTTTGTTCAGACACATCAAGCTGTACGAGTAGTCATAGTTTGGACTACGATACCGTGTACAGTGCAAGTCAAAAGGCTGTGTGAGAGGATAATATTGCTTTTGCTCGTTGTTATTTGCTTCAGCTTTTGTTCTTCCCCTATCTGCTCTATTTTTACATTCGATTTTCTGTTACTGTATTTTGAACACCAAAACAAATAAGAAAATGAAAACTTGAGAGGCAATTCATCTACTTTTACATATGATTTTCTATTTTTACATTCGATTTTCTTAAGGTTTTTGGGAATATATATATGATACGGAGCGTAACTCGAAATGTCCATACCTTTTGGAATTCAAATTGGGGCATAACCTTCATATAGATGGTAGAAAGCAAAAATATTCTATTCTTTTGTATGATTCACTTAGCTATGGAAGTAGATTTGCTAAAGAAAAGAGGAGGAAATGAAAATGATATTCGTATGATTTTTCTTTCTCATGGAAAAACTACACCTCCTAAGAAGTATGATACGTAATTTCAGCCAATTCATATTCGGAAGTAACCTGCAATACAATCCAATACATATATGCACGCTTATAGTATAAGCATTGTGCATCAGGTTTATTGTGCTTTAGTCAAATGTAGGCGTTGACATCTCTATAGGTTTGATGTGCTTCAATAATAAGCACAGAAAAGATATTGATTGCGTGTACCTTAACCCACTCTCTATGCATTTCATTTTGCTTGCCACTTCTTTTGATTCCTGTCCTGAATATATGATATACAATCTTGCATCGTACGTATTCGTTCTGAAAGATCAGGAAGTACTGCTAGGTTTAATCACATAGGTTCGCTTCCATTTCCCCTTCGTGCCAATGCTGCGCATAAATTGTAAAACAACTGAGGTATTGGTTGCTTCGATCCATATCCTAGTTGTTATAGTTTAAACACTATGCCTTGTTTGTTGAGAAATCTGAACTACTGTTCCTGCGCGTTTAACTCTGCTGGACAAGTATCATCTGCCTCTAATCAATTCGTCGATGGCCCTATTTCAGAAAGTGATATTGCGCTGCGAGGACTCTTTAATGCTTTTTTCCGTTGACTTGAAGGAAGCAAGTGATATTTCTTACTGCAATTCATCTATCTGCAGTTTTGTCTTTTAATGTATGCCACAGATTCTGTGTGATTTTAATGGAAAATCTTGTGCACTCTGCTTAAAGCTACTCAATTTGCCGAGGCTGATAGTTCCTTCGAAATGCTGTCGCATAGGGGTGTAGCAAGGACGACAAACTCTATCTGTTTCCAATATGAAAGCAACAAGATTCAATCAATAGAAGGCAAATGCATGTGGCTGTTCAAATGGAGAAGTCATCTGCTTTTAATCTTGGAGCACTCACCGGCGTAGGTGTACAGAAGAGTCAGGCTGTGTGTGAAAAGTTAGGAAACACCTTAGCGTTTTGCAGTACTTGATACAGAGAAAAAGGTATCAGCAGATTGAGTTTGGCCAACTTATGTAATTACTGAGACCCTTCTGTTCTGAAATTCTTTTCGAGGGTTGGGAACTTCAACGATGTGTTTGTCTTTACCATCAAGATAGCTCTTATGGCTGCAAATTTCTGCGATAAATGGTAGCTCTGTGTCGTGTAGTATCTGAGTTTAGCGCAGTACCTGGAGCGAACTGCTTTCGAAGTATAAAAATGATTGGGTTACCGGTAGTCGTCCTCAATGACCCGATCATCAATGTCGACTCGGACTGGAAAGTTTCCTAAATGATCTCGTTTTGAAGGTCCAGGCAGAACTCCCAAATGCACCACCAATTGCGGACATTTGGCTCTTGTGATCGCACATCATTGGCCATGGAATTGGGTCAATGTCTAGTGCACTCAAGATCTGAGTTGGTGAATTAGTACCTCTTCCATACACCATTCATCTCGATAGTATGCCCAGAGGCTGAAGGAATCTGAGAGGATTAGCGTGATCGAGATTAATGGCAATTTCAAGGAAACTAAACTGATTGATGATGATCTTGACCAAAGAGAAAAATCATAGATGATGATGATGGTGAGGAGTCGTATATAGAAAATATTATAACGAGCCATACGAATGACTACTTTACGTAATTAATTTGACTGAAATTTAAATTGAATCTTACTTACCTTCAATTTGGTTTAGGATTTACCTATATGATAATATAGATGTATAAAGTATGGCAATAAAAAGGTTCATATAAATTTAATGAGAAACAAATAGAGTAGGTCGAATCATACATGACTTTTTCTGTATACAAGATTATAAAAAAACTAAGAAAATGTTTTTTTATATTTAAACGTTGGAGTAACGGTCATAAGTGAAATAAGTTATTTGAAGAAATGTTTCTGCTAATTGCTATCATTGCATAGATAAGATATAAGTTTAGATATAATAGTTTAATAACCATATGGTTCGTTAGATTTATTTTTATTTTTTATTTAATCTAAATCTTAGGACTCACGCATTAGGACTTTTATTAACTTGGAAATTCTTGAAATTTTCACTATACTCAAATATTGATACGTAGATTCACATACAGTGTTTTTTCATAATATTTTAAAATTTAAATGATATTCTTAATTTTAACGGAAAAAGTAAAAGATATATGCTTTTTTGCTCTTATATAAGTCCGAAGGAACATGCTTTCTTTAGATGGAAAATGGTCTTCTATTTTCTCTTTTTAAAATTAACGAACTCCTATTTTTGTTTACATGAGGCTCGCGCTTTTTCCACTAATAACAGAGAGCGCGAGGCTCAGAAGCATTTGCCACCTCTCATTTTTGCTGCAGGAGCTCTCTCGGCTCTTTGCTCTCTCAGCTCTCTGCTCTCTCTCTCTCTCTCTCAAGAAGATGCAACTCCTGCAGTGCCCATCTTCTCCATCTCTCTCCTTGTGCTGCTCAAAAGTCATACCAAACAGAGGTAACTTCTGCGCTCATCTATGCAATGATCATTGGACCGACGCTGCCACTGCTCGTTTCATCACCTGGGCCTTTCTGTTGTAGGACTGTGTTTCGTGGCGAATTCCCTCACAGCATCGGCAACCAGCTCTTATGTCCAGCAACAATGGCTTCGAAGCTCCAGATGGGTATCTCGCAAACTGCCCGTTTCGAATTCCTCTGCAGCTAAGGCTGCTTCAGTGGAAGGTACTTTCTGTTTTTTTCTTTTTTTGGTAAGGTTCTGTTTTTTTCTTTCCTTGTTCTTTCTATGGATAATTTGAATCCATTGATTACTAGATGCCTGTTAATGTTATATGTGCTAAATACCCAAATGGGATTCTTTTTCTTTTCTTTTTTATGTTTGAGTATTTATCTATCTGAGCTATGAGAACCCAATAACTACTTTCGAGAACAAAATAGAAATGTTGAGAATTTGACAGAGTGATCTTGTGGAAGTGATACAGTTAAGATTCTTTCTAGTACGCCAATAACATGATTTGATTAGAAGTATCATAGTAAGTAAATCTTATGAACTTTGCTGAGGTGTCCATGTTCAGTTCTTCGTAACTTTCTGCAATTTATTGTTTGGAGCTAATAATCTGCTATCTGAGTTTCTAAAAATGAGCAGGTTTTATGGTAACTCTGATGGCTCGTGCCATCAGATCAATCTGCTTCAACTGATACATATCATAGCCCCTACAAAGACAAGCTTACATGTTTTGCCATGAAGAAAAATTTGGAGTTGTATTTAGTAGGCCTAATTAAAAGGACTTGTTCTGTCAAATTATGTTCTTGGAATTGCAAAGAAACTATACATGAATACATGAATAGAAAACAATTAGATCGATCTTGCACGCGCTTTGTATTATTGAGAACCACCCAAAATAACCACTCTTTGCTACCCCTTGTCAAAAACAAATTTGAATGGCCCTGAGTAGATACCGAAGGATATTAGAGTTTATAATCTTAAGGGATTAAGGGCCAAATATAATTGCCTATTCTGGATGTACTGTGCAAAATTGACTGGTTACTTTGTTGCTAAGTTTTCGCCGCTTGTTCTCCTCTGATTTAATTTGTTCATCGTATAAGCTTGACGTCATTCTGTGTAACTTATGTGCTCTTGTAATTGTAGAGAGTACTTCTACAGTTTCGGCTCAGACAGCTGAAAGTGATGTGCTGAAAGCCTTGTCTCAAATTATTGATCCTGACTTCGGAACGGACATTGTTTCATGTGGTTTTGTTAAGGACCTCCTCATAGATGAAGCTCTTGGAGAGGTTATTAAAGAACTAGTCTGGGATTTTATTACTTATACATCTGTAAGGAATGACACCCTTAACCTACAATGTCTTGGCTTTCATTCTCAGGTTTCGTTCCGGTTAGAGCTCACTACACCTGCATGTCCAATCAAGGACATGGTAAAGAACACAACCTATGTTGCTTGCTCAGTAACCTAATACATGCTCAGTGGACTAAATTCTCTGTCATGTGTATAAATTACTTTTAGAAACCATCGATAGCTGTTCCTTTTGACATCCTTCCCTAAATCTCTCTGTGCATGTACAATTTCAAAGTATCCATGGAACTAATCTAGCATTTTTTTTCTGCTTCATAATGGATTCCTAAGAGTCTTTGCCTGATGTATCAGGTTATTGAACCTTAAATAGTTTAACAGCATGAGTATCCCTTGACAGTTTGAGCAGCAAGCAAATGAGGTGGTGGCTAATCTTCATTGGGTCAAGAATGTTAAAGTTACCATGTCAGCACAACCAGCAAAACCTGTTTTCACTGGTCAACTTCCTCCAGGGTTACAGACGATCTCAAACATTATAGCAGTTTCAAGTTGCAAGGTAGGGTTACTTGACCTTTTGTTGCACTTCATTTTCCAGGTTGTGACAAAGTAGCTATTTCAGTGCATGACATTTGGGCTACAAAATGTTTTTGGGGTTGCTTTGAGAAGGTTGACTATGATATACGGATTCCTTCCATTGTGATGATTTCCCTGATTAGTGAATTTCATGACTGAAAAGATTTTTCTTTGAGTATTTTCAAATCACGGTTTTACATGTTGTTTGGTTACTAAAATTAAAAAGTACTATTCTTTAATTTCTTCTATCATGACTGTTGTCTGTCAGAACTGTTCAGGGCGGCGTGGGAAAATCAACTGTAGCTGTAAATCTTGCATATACTTTGGCTGGAATGGGAGCTAGAGTTGGTATTTTTGATGCCGATGTGTACGGTCCAAGTTTACCAACAATGGTTTCCCCTGAAAACCGACTTCTGGAAACGGTAATAAAGCTTACAGTTCCGCTTCCACTACAATGAAATTAATTTCTAGCTTAGTGAAGTAATGCATTTATTATATCCACCTACCTTTTCTAGAACCCAGAGAAGAGAAGCATAATTCCCACAGAATACCTAGGAGTGAAGTTGGTATCTTTCGGATTTGCTGGACAAGGCCGTGCAATTATGCGAGGTCCAAAGGTTTCTGGTGTCATCGACCAACTCTTGACTACTACTGAGTGGTATGACAATTCATTCGAACTTTATGACTGATTGGAGGGGAATGCTCGTCATGCTTTCATGCTGTGGTTATTATATTCAAATTTCTGTTCACTGTCATAGTTGTCGAAGCGTGTTTTATTCCTATAAGCGAAGTGTGCGATTCAAACTATACTACAGTTAATCAAGAACAATAATTTTCTCTCACCATTCTCGTTTTTTTGGCTTCTGGGTCAAGCTTTTGCAGCTAAGCTTTCCTAAACTTTCCTTGCAGGGGTGAGTTGGATTACCTTGTTATTGACATGCCACCGGGGACTGGCGACATTCAGCTTACATTATGCCAGGTTCTCATTTTGTGCCTTTTCATCTTAGATCAGTAAAAATTATGAACAGAATATTTTGTTACTCTTTAATGTTTTTTTTTTGGTAAAGACTCTTTAATGTTTATCCCTCTATCCTTCACAAACAAAGCATATCTGTACATCTAGAAGCTTCTAGTTGCAGGCATTTTGCATCAGATAATACTCTTGTAAGTTTTGTTTGTTGCTGCAGTTTTCAATTTTAATGTAACGATATTAACTTTTCAGGTTGTCCCCTTAACAGCTGCTGTCATTGTTACCACCCCTCAAAAGCTTGCATTTATAGATGTAGCGAAGGGAGTTCGCATGTTCTCAAAACTTAAGGTTTGTGCCTTTGTACTATCGACAATCCCTATTCAACACCACCCTTTGATTAAGTATACTTTGCATCATTTATCAAGATTTCTGAAATATGATGAAACATAAAAATGTAAATTAAAAGATACAGATTCACCATGACAATTATTGTACAGAATGTTGTTGAAAATTGGCTTGAAGTCATATATTTTTGGTATAGTGGGAACTTGCATATGGATGTAAATGCCTTGGTTGGTATTGTCGATGACTTATCCTGTATTTGAGCTCCCTTTAGTTTTTGTGAGCTGTTTTGTATATGTCCGTTCATGCACACAGGTACCGTGTGTTGCTGTTGTGGAAAACATGTGCCACTTTGATGCCGATGGAAAGCGCTATTACCCATTTGGTAGAGGATCAGGCTCTCAGGCATGTTTCTCCGATTACATTTTGTTTGGTTTGCTTGTTACTATGGAAGGCCAGAGAGCTAATACTAGGTTAACACTCTGGTGTTAAAGGATGTAGCATATTCTCTGTATTCTCACGGTGTGCTGGTTCTATTTACAGGTTGTCCAGCAGTTCGGAATTCCTCATTTATTCGATCTTCCCATTAGACCAACAGTATGTCCCCTGACAAGTTCTTTGATCTTATCTTTCTTTATTGTGCCTTTTGTTCTCTTAAAGTACATTTCTTACTCCTGGTGAAGCATGACGGATGATAATGATTTCGTCCATTGATATTAGCTATCAGCCTCTGGAGATAGTGGAATGCCAGAAGTTGTGGCAGATCCTCAAGGTGAAGTTGCCAAGACATTCCAGGACCTCGGAGTGTGTGTCGTGCAACAGTGTGCCAAGATTCGTCAACAAGGTAGTTTATGATTATTAGGTTAAAACAACTTCTTAATAAAGGTTGAGAGAAAAATCTGTGTTTCGAGACTCCAGTGCCAGCATCTAACTAGATTCGTAAGATCAGAGCTTTCCCGGTTCATCATTTGCAGCTAAAATTTTAGGCTTATCTCCCCTCCCACGATTGAACTAAACAAATAACTTTCAGAGATTGCATATCTTTTCGAATCTTGGCTTTCGTATTCAAATGATTCAAAGTGTCATCTTCCTTTCCAGTGTCAACAGCCGTAACTTATGATAAGGTCATCAAGGCAATCAAAGTGAAGGTTCCAGATTCAGACGAGGAGTTCTTTCTACACCCAGCAACCGTGAGAAGGAACGACCGATCAGCTCAAAGTGTGGTATAAAGCCTTTCCTTTGACCTAGAAAGCTCCTCGGTTTGTTTTTCCCTTTGCAAATGGGAAGTGGGATATGTAGGTTCTTATCGCAGTGGTGTCAATACAATCATGCAGAACCTTGGCAAATAGATAGATGCTAATCCTATAGTTAAAATATTCAGGCCGGTTTGCTGCGTTTCACCAGACAAGCATAAGTTTAATCTACAAATGGACAGCTAATTTATGAACCTCCTTTGAATTAAATCAAAGGTTCAAGAGCACGTTTTGAAAATGTAGATAAGTGGATTTGAGCAGCTTTCATGCCATTACCAATAATCCGAGCACTCATACATGAAGGTTGAGCATTTTTTCACTTCAACCTTACTTCTTATCTTCACATGATGGTATAAATTAACTCTACCGGATCTCAGTGATCCAAGTGTTTGATCAACTGAATCTTGAGCATTAGTAATTCAGTATGGTAGATTTTGGATGAGCACTGAACAACTTCATCGAAATCTATTCAGTCAAATAAATATACTTCGTTGTTTGAAAAGTTTTTGCTCTGATTTCCCCCTCATTCGGCATCCTTTGTCGTGCTGATAAACATCAAACAACATAGGGATTCATAGTATAACAGCAGTTGTTCTCTAGCTGAAAAGATCCTTTTGACATTTCTACTTGTCCCGTGCTCGTCTTATTAATATCTTTACTTCAACTAATGAAGAGAATCTTTCTTATGCCACTAATGTGCACGTCAGGATGAGTGGACAGGGGAGCAAAAGCTGCAGTATTCTGATGTTCCAGAAGACATTGAACCAGAAGAAATTCGGCCAATGGGAAACTATGCCGTGTCCATAGTTTGGCCAGACGGATTTAACCAGGTGACCAACCCTTCTCTACCATGTCACATTCGAACGAATTACATCCCTCTTTTCGTCGTGGTTGACCAGCAATTGGAATTAGTTCAGAAAAGTTTGTAAAGAAGGAATTTACTCGGATGACACATTCATCAATCTGCCGTTGCCATTTTTTCTCTATTTAAATCCTCTCCTTGGTGCAGATTGCTCCATATGATCAGTTGCAGACGATTGAGCGGCTGGTCGGCGTTCCTGCACGGTCATGACATGTCCAGTGAACACTAGATCAAGGCCTTGGTGAAAGGAACTGGCAAGCACTATAATCTTCTCGAGAATAGTAATCAACATCGTTTTCTCTCTGCCCACCCAGCGGCTTTCAAGTAAAGGCGGCAGAATGGAGAATGCAGAGTAAGCTCGAACAGATGAACACACAAAGAGACATTCGAACTCGGAAAGCCTCTCTACATGTGCTTGCTCTCGTCTCTTCTTTTCCATTTTCTCTTGTGCACTTTCTGTAAGAATCCCAGAATATAAGGAATTCCAGTACATGATGCACTTGCCTTCATTTTTCAGTATCCATATGGTGTTCTTGCAACCGGTCTCACCTCCATCACTCTCTGCCTAACCTGGTATAAAAAGGGAAAAATAACACAAATGGTCACTAAACTTTGATTCAATGTGTAATGTGATCTTATGAATTTATAATTTGTTCAATGTGGTCTCTGAATTTTAGCCTAATATGCAATATCGTCTCTCAACTTTCAATCTGTTCAATGTGATTCCCGAACTTTTGATACATATTTAATCTAATGTCTGGACCATGTAAAAATGTTTGATGTTATCCCCGAGCTTGAATCAGTAGAAAGATGACTTTGAACATTTTCCATATAATCCATGGACTAACTTGAACATGTACAAAAAAATTTAGGGATCACATTGAATAAATTAAAAATTCAAGGATCATATTGTACATTGAGCTAAAGTTCAGAGATTCATAGATCATATTACACATTGGGTCAAATTTCAGAAACTATTTGTATCATTATCCCTATCAAAAAAAGTCGTTAAGGGTTGAAATGAAAGGAAAAGTGTGGTTGAGGGACCGAATTGGAAACGCAGCTAAAGTATGGGGGCGAAATGTATAATTCTAAAGATGATAATAAGCGGACAAAGGAATTGATTCCATAGCCACTGAGTCGTTAGTACTGATACTCCGATGGCCGGAGCGCGCTCGTCTCTCTCAATCTTCCTCCGCCACAGCCACGGCGGCTTCCGGTGGAACCCTAGCTCTCACGGCCACATCAAACGCCTCAGCGTCGGCGCCGTCGACGGCGGCGGCGGCGACCGCCGAGACGGGACCACCTCGCCGTCGGAGATCGCCGAGAAGGTCTGCAAGATCACGCGCGCGAGGCCCCGGTGGGAGGCGACCCTGGTTTCCGAATTCCCCTCCTTCGATTTCTCGGACCCCGGCTTCTTCCGCGAGCTGTTCAGGCAGCAGAGCAACGCCTTCCTTTCCCTGCGCTTCTTCCGCTGGGCCGCCTCGCGCCGCGACGGCGCGCCCGACCCGGGTTCGTGCGAGCTGCTGTTCGATGCCCTGGTCGCGGCCAGGTCGCCCGGTGCCGCGAGGTCGCTGCTCGAGACCCCGGGGTTCTCGCCCGGGGCGGATTCGCTGGAGCGCTACGTGCGCTGCGCTTGCGAGGGCGGGCAGCTCGAGGACGCGATCGATGGCTTTTTCAAGTTGGGAGAGTCGGGGGTGTGCCCGTCGATCGGGACGTGGAATTCGGTGTTGAAATGCTGCGTCGAGGCGCGGAGGAGCGATCTCGCCTTGGAGCTCTATGAGGAGATGGTGAAATTGGGCGTTGCAGGCGAGGCGAATGCCGAGACCGTTGGGCACCTGATTCGAGCCTTTTGCGAAGGTGGGAATCTTTTGAGAGGCTATGAGTTGCTTTGGCAAGGGATTGAAAGCGGATTGATCCCTCAGTATGCGACTTTCATTAGGTTGATATCTGGGTTTTCTAGGCAAGGGGATTATGCGAAGGTGTCCCAAATACTCCACTTGATGATCGCGAAGGACCGAGCTCCGGATATATACGTATACCAGGAAGTCATTAATGGGCTCTGCAAGAATGGGAGGCAGCTCGAGGCTTATCGGATTTTCGGCGATCTAAAGGATAGAGGGTACTTTCCGGACAGGGTCATGTACGCTACATTGATTCACGGGTTCTGCAACATCGGATGGATGGGTGAGGCGAGGAAGTTGTGGTTTGAAATGATTCGTAAAGGCTTTGTCCCTAATGAGCGTACTTACACTTCACTGATTCACGGGTTTTTCAAAAGCGGGAAAGTAGAAGAGGCCAGAAAACTGTTTGATGAAATGTGTTGTGAAGGTCACGGAGAGAGCACATGGGTTTACAACATGATGATTTCTGGGTTATCTTTGCACGGACGGTTAGATGAAGCTGTGGGCATGTTTGAAGAAATGCCTCAGAAGGGCATTGCTCGTAATCGGATCACCTATGACACCTTGGCGCAGGGCTTTTGCAGGGAAGGGAAGTTAACCAATTCAAGAGACCTCTTGGACGAGCTATCACTACAGGGTGTAGTTCCATCAAGTTCCTCATATGCCGCACTTCTTGAAAAGCTCATTGAGCTGGGAGAATTGCAAGAAGTGAAGTTGTTATTGAGTGATATGCAAAACAAGGGTGTAGAATTATTGGCTGGTACTTGGGATCAAATTGTGAATGGATTGTGCAAAAGGGGTTTTGTCACTGAGGCGATGGAGTGCTTGGTTGACATGCTAAACAGAAATATTCAACCTCGTAAGACAACTTTTGATGTGCTTATTTGGAGCCTCTTACAAGGTGATAGGTTAGATGATTGTGTACTTGTGTTGGACAATATGTTCAGGATGGGTTATATTTTGGAAGAAGGCACGTGCCATGCTCTGGTTGATAAAATTTGTAAACAAGAGAGCAACTCTGGAGAAACATGTATGGCAAAGATTCTTGAAGGGAACTGAGGTTTTATAATCATCACAGCTGAGAATACGTCATAGGTTCTACAACTTATTTATGAATGAGTTTTGCAGCTGAAGATTGACAAATGAGCTCTCTTTTGTTGCTTGGAGGGAGCTGTCGAATGTACAGATAATCTTTGGTAGGTCATGGCGGCTGACATGCGGTCTTACGAACATTTTTATCTTAAAGCTGTTCATTGTGAATCCGTCTTTCCGAATGCTAAGCAGCAATTCGCCAGTTCTCACATTTCGAATTCAATCATCAAATCCTCCAATTATCCTTTTCCTTTTGATATGCTCAAACATGAGTGCTCTTCAACCTCATGGTTAATCCAGAGGCTGGAGGAAGAGGAAAGAGCAGGAAGAGAAATAATGTCCTCGAATTGGCAAAAGCTGATGGTAATAAAAAGGGGTTATAAGAGGAGTTTGTTTTGTTGACACTTGATATGACAATCTCTGTTTTTCTCTGAAACTGCTCGCCGATGCACTCACCTTTGTATTGTGTGAAATTCATAAGGAATCACAGGCATGAGACTGTCTACAATGTGCAAATGTAATCTTTCTTAAGCTAGGAATATGCAAGTGCATTTCTTAGGTGGGATCTCAACAATGCCTGGACATCACACTGATCTTTGATGTCAGTTACATCTCTCATCAGATAGTAATGATTGGGTACTAATTTAACAAAGAATGGAGGATAGTCTCTAATTTAAGGAGAGCGATGGTGATACGATGATAGCCCAAACAGAGTTCGAACAATGCCCTTTCCGCCCCGTAAAAGAAAAAGTAGAAGATGTTTTGCCATTGCCACTGTAATAGAAGCTAAATATCAAAATTTAAAGAAAGCAGTGTGAGTGCCTTCTTTTGGTAATTGAAATCTTATGGTGAATCATTCTTTTAATCGAAAGCATCTTTTGTAGCACAAGCTGTTCTTTGCAAGCTACATTGATGCTGGGGGTGCCTTTATCCATTGCTTCCATGATGGGTTCTCCAAAATAAAGAAATGCCTGCCTGCCCAAATAATTTATGAATTACTTTACCGTCTACAAGAGCTAGACCGGTTCTTAATGTCCGGATCGTCTTTGGCTTGCAGGTTTGGGTCCTGGTTCTTGTTGTTTCACCAGCCAGGTCCCCTCATAATAATGCATTCTGGGTGTGTTTTGTGCCAGGCCTTTCTTGGGTGTGTAGATCCTACCAAGATATACATGGATGTTGAGTTGATCTGTTGACTTGTTGACCATTAAAAGTTGCATATCCTTTTAAGATTCATTTGACTAGCTTCCCCGGATACCTTTCGTTCACACTGATTATCTTTTGTATATTTCATAGAAAAAGAACTGGAGCATTTGAGGAGCATGGTCTAGAAATTGGGACTGTGCCTGGTTCTCCATATTTTTATTCCTTGTGTAATTAAGTTATGTTTTGCAATAACATGAGTTGTTTTCTCTTGTTTCTGACTTGTATCGCACCCCTGTCCAGTTACAATCGTTAGTTACATTAATTTTTGTCTCGTTGTTGAAATGGTTATTCCATGCCCTTCTCGGCCCTCGTTCTCCATTTGAGGACTGTTTGTCCAGGGACAACGACAGAAAAGAATCAGATGAACATTCCACTATGCAATTGGCTCTAAACAGTTGAAAACGTGTCTTCTGGAAATTCTCTGTCCTTTGATCTTGTTGGACGTTAGAATGACCATACTCTGTTGACTTTCCTTTCCCTCTATGGTGGAATTCCGAATTTATTAGTTCTGCTATTGGAGGGTCAATTGGGAGGAGCATCATTGCTTTCTGGCTTTCTTTTCATAATGGGATTGGGATCAGATGGCATGCCTCCTCTTTTACTTGAACTTTGCATATGATTCAGTAACATATAGTTGGATACTCAGTCCAATGTACTCTTCTTATTTTAATTATTTTTTATTGATGTTGAATGGTACCCCTAAGTAGCATCTTTTCAAAAAGGAGGGACAAAATCTTTTTCTTGCAATGGCATTATTCATTGTGCAGAACTTTCATCCTCTGAAGTTCTGTCAATTGCATATGCAGACTAAAATTAAGATTATCCTAAGGAAATGTCATTCTTTCTTTGTCATGTTGATAAACGTCTAGCAGCATAGGGATTCAGTGTATTATGGAATTTGTCCCCTCTTGTAATGTCTCAATTGGTGGTGATAAGTGACTTTTCCTTTAGCAGTTAAATTTAGTTGAAAAAATCGTTTTGGAGTTTTTACGTGTCCCATTCTGGTGTTTGATTGTGCCACTTCGACTAACGAAGAGATTCTGTCTTTGCCATTTATATATGCACATGAGGATGAGTGGACAGGGGAGCAAAAAATGCAGTAATCTGTTGTTCCAGAAGACATTGAACTAGAAGAAATTTGCCCATGGGAGACTATGCCGTGTCCACAGTTTGCCCAGGACAGATTTAACCAGGCAACCAAAGCGTTTCTACCATGCAATATCCGCATAGATAAAGTCCCTCATTTTCGTTGTGGTTGGTCGGTGATTTGAATCTGTTAAGAAGGGCAAGGGCAGGTCAATTGGCCATTACCATGTTTACTCTATTTGATTCCTCTTTATGGTGCAGATTGCTCCGTACAATCAGTCGCCGAGGATGGAGCGGGATGGTCAGTATTCCTGCACAGTCATGACATGTTCATTCAACTACCATTGATCAAAGCATTGGCGAAAAGAATTGGCAGACACGAGAACTTTCCCGAGAATAGTAACCGACATTGTTCTCTCTGCCTGCCGGATGGCTTTTGAGTAAAGGTAGCACGCCGGAGAGGGCTTGGTGGCTCAAATAGATGAACTGAGAGAGAGATATGAACCTGGAAAGTATCTGCACATGTTTGGCTCTATCTTCTGTCTTCTTTTCATTTCCATTTGGGCATAGTGTAAGAATCTCTGAACATAATGAATTCCAGTATATGCAACTTTTTCATTATATCATCCACCCTAGTGTTTTTTGGCAACCAATGGCCCCTCCGTCATTCTCTGCCTAACCTTTTACCAAGACAGGGATTAAAATGAAAGAAATGTGGTAAGACCAAATTGAAAACTCACCTAAAGTATGGGGACGAAAACCATATTTTTCTCAATATGATTATGGTGTCTCGTTTCATCTGCCAAAATTTTCTTTTTCTTTCTTTTGTGTGTTTTTGAAGGTTTAATCCCATGTCTCGAAATTTAAGGAAATGGCTAGGTGCTCATCTAGCAGTATGTAATGTCGCTCGGAAGAGTTGTTAATTGCTTTAGTGGGATACCAAACCCAATTTGGACCCAAACGCGATCATCTTAGCTCACGGGGCAAAATGGGCCTGAAAATCTGTTTGCACAGACTTAGGCAAAGGGCATTTAGAGTGTATTTACTTCGTGAAAAATAAATAATTTAAAAAAATGTTTTTAAATAATAATCGCTTGAAATACTCACAAAAATGAATTAGCAAAAATATTTTCATCCTTCATGAAATTGTTTAGACATAAATTGTTGTCAATAATGACAACATTTGTTATAGGCTAATTATTTCAAGCGATACAAACGATTATTTTTAAATTATTAATTTTTCACGAAATAAACGGAGGGTTAGAGCAACAAGTTAGATTCGACCCAATGACCTTGCTCGCCTTCCATCTCAAGAGTGTTGTTGCCTTGTTGGGCAAGTCGCAACATTTTCAAAGAATTTTACTCGGAAATTTGCCTCATTTAGCCTAGAGGTTTATTCAAGGCTAACAGGATTAGGTCATGCCAAACCGTGGGCTCTTCTCCTACATCAAACATGCCTCAGGAAACCTTCTCTATGAACGCTCCTTTGGCCCCAATTACATAGGACTAAGAACACTCTTTTAAGTAACCCACCAAACGAGAAATTTGTTTTTTTTTTTTAACAAGTCTTCATAATAGAGTAGGGTGAGAATTAGGGGCAAATCTAGCGAGCTAGCCGAGTTTCTAGAGACTCGATGTCGAATTGCTACTCGAAAAGTATGATCGTCGGTCTGGGCTGCCGCAAAGGCAACTCTTTGGGACCTCCTGCTGGGCTTCTTACCGGATAATTATCTGGCTAGTTGCGGTGGGTCGAAGGAACCAAGGTCCGACAAAAATGGTTCTTCAATCTGAACCAAATCAATTTGTGAACTCGCGAGAGAGAGAGAATGAGCATTTATAAGTTCCCTTTGTTCTCGTCAACCAGGAACCCGACCAGGAACTGTCCTTTAATAAGAACACATGCTAGTGTGCGGTACCTTAAATTTCCCTCCAGCAAAGTCACATTGGATGTTGGAACTGTTCAGGCCTTCTCCATCTATTGCGTATCTCATCAATATTCTTGGCTTTAAATGTCAGAAACCAAATTCTTTGTCCTTCCCCACCGATCAACTGCCACCATAGAGCTTGCTCATCATTGAACGAAAGGCCACTGGTTCGCTTAACAAGGCAACAGACATTTTACACCCATTTTTGTGCCACTGTAATTGCACACTTATGGCCGTCTCTTCCTTGCGCGCGAGGAAGCTTTTGGTTGACGAGAAAATGTCTGGGGAAGAGCTTTCTTGGATTTTGTCTCGGTGTACGGTTTGTGCATGAATCGAGATCACTGACTTAATCAGGAAAGTAACTATTGAAATGACAAGATCTTCTTTGTATGAATATGAATGCTCATTGAAATTTCGCTAGAGCTGAATAAGTTAGGGTTAATTTCGTTTCAGGTAATTAATGGAAAAAGAGATGTTTAAATATCTCACGCCACTTGTTTGCTTGGTTTTTTCATGTTCTTTACAAGAAAAATGACACTAATACAACTTAAACTTTTGCTCAATATTAAGCTTTTAATTTTTTCAACACTATCCCGAAACTATTTCTAGATATTTAATCTTGTCCCTCACAAAGTTAAATCTATGCTTTGGCCTCACTAGATCTAGCCTAAGTGAGGCTAATCCTCACCAAGGCTGGCCCTCACCTAGTTGGGCCTCGACCTCACCTGTGGCAAGCGACGGTGACCCTCTCCAGGCAAGGCCAACCCACTCGGCCATAGCCAATGGCCAACCAGCACCTGTGGCCTGTGGCCGGTGGCCGGTCACCGACATAAGGAAGAAGAAAGGAAAAAAGAAAAGAAAAAATAAAAAAAAATTATTAAAATGTTATTAAGAATTGTCCATGTCGGCAATATCCAGCTAAAATTAACTTGAATGACTGAATTGACACTAAGTCAAAAGGTGTACGACTAAATTGGCACAATTAAAAAGTTTAGAACTAAATTGGCATAAATACAATTGATTTATGACTTTTCTAACGTTTTCCCTGCGGTAGTGTGCCAAAATGAGTTGCTTCACTAGACCAAGGGATTCTTCTCTGCTTTGCCATCACGGTTGACCTAGACAACTCATTATTTCACATCAATGAATTAAACTAAGCTCGAGAAAATTGTACATGTTACGATAAAGGATGAATGATATCAGTAAGGGGAAGTATCCGAGCGAACCAATGACAAAGAAAAGCCCTTGAATTGCTACCATGAACATGATGAGCAAAGGGGGATTCAGTTGCCGGTTCATGATGGTGACTAAAGCAAGCAATGCTCAATTTGATATCTGAACTGAGAATCGTTCCATGTCGATGACAAGATCTTGCAATTGAACACTTTTTGGATGTTTCTCTAGTGGTCCTCCATGAAGGGGGTACCCAAGTTGCTTTTTTTGGGTGGGAGACATTATAACTCTTCTTCTTCAAGAGAGAGAGAGAGAGAGAGTATGGCTTAATAGAAGCGTGAGATTGATATTCAATTTCATACCAGATGTGAACGTCGTTGGAGACAAGTAAAGAGAAGTTATTCCTTATGAATCCACCAATTGCAAAGGGAGATAGAGACATAACATCGGGTACGGTTTATTATGATTGTAGAAGTAGTTGTTAATACATAAACATCAACAATAATTGTTCAAAAAGTTTGAAACCTATTGTACAAAGGCTAATTCAGTCCTTAACTTTTGGTCAAATAAATTTTTTGATGATTTTTTAAATGTAGTTTATGCAACAAATTTTGGTTGGAAATTATTAATGCGGACACCGGCGCCCTACGTGACTCAACCGACATTGACATGAATGCTTTTTGCAATTTTTTGATTTTTTGAATTTTTCTTTTTTCTTTTCTTTCCTTATTCTTGTTTCTTTTTTTCCTATATTTCGCCACCGCTTGTCAGGGCCTTGATGATGGCCTGCAGAGGTAGCCAGCCATAGGTGATGAGGTACGGTCCGCATAAATTACCATCACGAGGATTGGGGTCCTCTCAACTTACAAGGTAAATTAGTATCTTCATGTTATTCTTTTGAGAGAATAACACATAGACATAAATGAAACTAGTAGCAGGGTCGAGCATTGTACTGGCGGGTTTAGTTATAAATTATTTGTTAAAATGTATCCTAATTTCAGGTAAAGCAGAGAAAGAAAAGTCCTATTCAAATATCTTTACACATTCAATTCTACCGACCTATTCTTCTCGAAAAGGAAGAATATGGCGGGCCTCCCAACTTTAATGGCAGAAAAAGGTCGGCCTTGGACATATGTCCAGCCGTGAAGTCATGACAGCCGACGTGAACAGAGAGGACAGAAGCCTGCTTGTAGGTCTGACGTCTGAACGTTCTTGTCTTCTCATTTCATCTGCCCGATTCTGTTTCAAATATGAGGGCGTTGAACTGAATAGAGGGTAGATGCAGCCTCCACTCTTTTTTTAAGTGGTCATTATTATACTTTCCATCTCCTGCGATTGACCCACAAACCAATACTCATATAAATGTCGTCGGATCGACAGAGCTCGGGCGAAAGATGATTCCCGGTTCTTGAACACCCACAAAAATCCCATCTTCTCTGATCAACCTGATCTAGTGAGAAAGAAACGAAAAAATAATGCACACATTCACGTGGCTAGAGTGTTTTTTCTTGTTTTTTTTTGGGGGCCAGAAGGTGGCTAGAGATTGATCAAGTGACATGTGGACGAGCTTGCAACGATGTCAGGGACGAATGACAGATGGAGATGGTGGCCGGAGAGAGTGGGGGGGGGGGCGCGGGGATCGGGGTGGTGGCGCGGGTGAGATAGGTTAGGGTTTTAGGTTCTTTGTTCTTTGAGGTGATTTTCCTAAACCCTAAGGTATTTTAGTCAATTTGGAGACTGGGGAAGGTTTAATTACCTTTAACTAGCTAGATGGGATTCACATCTTAGTTTTTCATGAACCGGCTTCAGTGTACTTTGAGCATTAAGAGCATCGGAGGCTCCATAGTGAGTTAGAGAAGACAAAAATTCCTTGTGAGTAGAACTTTCTATCATTGATTTGGTTTTGTGGAGGATTGAGCTTCTTTCAGTTTGTACGCATTCAAGCAAGAATCTTGCCCTCATAGGCCCCAAACAAATGAGAGTTTCTTGTCACAAATCAAAGGTCCATACCATTATTGTCTTGAACCATCAAAAGCTCTTTGCAATGAAAAAAAAGCTGAAAATGTGGGAAGACATTATATTAGAAGGGTCGCCTCCCAAATTTGGTAGTATCCACATACATCATGGGACAGACATTATATACTATTTCTATGCGATTCCCACTTTGCCATTTTAGTGCACCATCATTCCATGATATGGCGGTGTTCATCACATTGTCAACTTCTTTGAAAAATATCAAGATTTTTATTTGGTCGGTTGTTGATGTAGATATTTTCATGCGAGTAGAGGTGGGTCTTCTGACGTAGGCCACGATAATTGGAACCAGTGTAGCTATAAACAAGCTTTTTGTTATCTTTTGTTCTTGTATACTTAGGCATTAATTTCTCCAAACAAGAACTTGATCTTCCATTGGGAGTGTAATTGGGTTTAGGGACGGCAAAGCTGGGTTGGATGTATGTACATTCCTACACTGAAAATGATATGGCACACAATTTCAAATTGCACAAGACATATTCTACGTATGACATGAGATGCTATATTTAAATACATAGACATATTCTACATGAATGTATACATATTTGGAGTAACTTGTGATTGTTTTGACCTTAGAGGCGTAAAAACATGATGTTTTATCGCCTATGCTAATTAACATGGATTAGGATCACAACTATGTGACTCCCTAGGACAAATTGTCAAACCCCAAAAGAGAGTTGTTTCTCAACTTAAACAAGTGATATCTGAACGGGGATTTTCCTCTCCTGTGTCAAAAATTTTGGTGTTAATCTTAAAGGCTAGCATCATCACCAAAAGAGAATTCACCATCTAAATTTTGGCCATTATTCATTTGATCTAGCGGAAGCACTTGTTTCATGGTACTTATAAAAACGCAGGCAAGAATCTTGTCCTCCTTAGCCCCCCAAGAAAGTAGAGTTTTATCACAAAAGCAAAGATCAAAAAGTTGGGTTCTTGTATCGGATCGTGAAAAACTTTTTTACTGGAGCTTGGGTTTGCTCACATCGAGTCGGGCTTTGATCCTGCGGACCTCAAGCAGTAGACCTTCCAGGCGAAGTGTATCGTGATTTGGTCTTCAGATAGACCCTCCGATGTGCGTACAGTTCAAGTAGCCTTTCAAACAAGAGATTTGTTTTCTCCTAGTCTTCAAAATGAAGTGGGGTAAATATTAGGGGCAAACCTAATCAGTTAGCTGAGCTTTTAAAGGCACCATATTAAATTGCGCCTCGAATAGTACGATCGTGAGCCTAGGCCGCAGCAAGGCAACTCTTCCGGACCTCCGGCGGGGCCTCTTACCGTATGATCATCTAGCTAGCCGTAGCGGTTCAAAGGGACCGTGATCCGAGAAAAAATGGTTCTTACAAACTGAACTGAATCAATTTGCGAACTCCCTTAATGTTTTAAGGGCACCCGTTAATATTTTCCAAAGAAGCTAAAGGCCCGTTTAGTTCAACTTTCTAAATGCTATTTTGGAAAATGCAAATACCTTTAGATTAAAATCCCTTGAGGAAATGCAAATAACATTTTTTGTAAATTTACTTTGGCCAAAGTAGTGTTTGATAAATTTTTTTTTTGCAAAAGGGATTTAGGAATTATCTTTTTTATTAAAAAAAAACCTACCATACCCTTCGCCAGAGCCGTCGAAGTCCTACGGCCGCCGATGAGTTAGATCTGGAGCCGGCGGCCATCACCCGAGGTCGGGTGACCTAGGCGATGACTGCCCAAGTCGAGCGACCTAGGCGACGGCCGCCTGTGGTCGCACAACCCAAGCAACAGATGGCCTCGCGGGACCCAAGCTAGTAGTGCCTAGGCGGTCATGCGACCTCAAGCAACTATCACCTGGGTCGTGCGACCTCGTCGGCCTCTCAACAGCCCAATCCAATGTCGACCGCCCTCGCCGGTCGTCTAACGAAGAAGATGAACAATACCAAGAAAAGCAAAATCGGAATAAGCCAAAATAAGTATGGGTAGTTTGGAGACAAAAAATTTGGGTTCAGCATTTGTGGTCCGAACCAGTTTTGAGCTTTTGGCATTCCAATTGCTAGCATTTGGCTAATGTTAGGCCAAAAACTGAACCAAACAGTTTAACATTTTTTAAAGAGGCTTTCAAGATCGAAAGCCTATTTTCAAAGTTGAATCAAACAGTGCTTAAATATAAATAAGGAGAGAGAGAGAGCATTAATAAGTCCGCTATGTTCTCATCAACTTTAAGCTTAACCAGGAACCGTACTTAAATTTTCCTCGAGGAAAGTCATATTGCTTCGAGATTGGATTTTGAAACCTGTCCATGTCTTGTCTTCTCAATCTTTTGCGTATCTCATTCGCCTTTTGGCTTTAATTGTGGCAACCAAACTCTTTGCCCGTCCCCACCGTTCAAATGCACATGCTACCATAGGGCTGTCTCTTCATTAAAGTAAAGGCCACTGGCTCGCTTGAAAAGACAACAGACATACAGATTCATTGCACCAATTTTTGGGCCACCGTATCTGCACATCTATGGCCGTCTGTTTCTCGTTCGCGACCAAGCTTGGTTGACGAGAAAATCTACTGGGAAGAGCTTTCTTGGATTTTCTCGATGTTCGGTTTGTGCATGGACGGACATCATCGATTTAATTAGGAAAGATACTATTGAGATGACAAGAGAGAGATATGAGTGATGGTCATTGATCACGCAAAGTGGTAGAGCTACATGATGAGCGAAATGCACAATGACGCTTTTCTGATGTGAGGTTCTTGTTTTAGGCTTCTTATTTGGTGTAATAATTATGTGGCACGTAGTTAAGACTATCTTTTCTTTACTGGAGTAAATTCACTTCCTCAATTTTATCACGCGTTTAATAATAGATGTTGATACTAAGGATTTCCCTCTAGGGGTAACTTCCCTAGTGGACATGATCTTCACAAGTTACCCCATTAAGAATCGAGCACGGCCTATTGGATTTGATTAAATGTATGAAAACAAACCTTGATCAGCCTACCAATTCTCGAGCCTAATTCCTTGAGATTTATTTCTTTAACTTTGTTAACAAAAAAATTATCTAAAGAGTCATAAACTTATTGTACTTATGCCAATTCAGTCATAAATATTTCAATTTTGCCAATTGAGTCATAAACAATTTCACCTTTTGTCAATTGAGTCCATCCGGCCAATTTTAATTGAAAATTACTGATGTGGACACCGGTAGTATCACATAAGACGGTCGACGCTACCATAGACATTTTTAAATGATTTTTTAATAATTTTTTTCTTTCTTTTTTTCCCTATTTATTTTGCCGATGGCTAGCAAGGCCAACCCTCGCCCAGGCCACCGTAGCCTAGATGAGGGTCAGTCTTGCCGGCCACCGCCCGTGGCCGGTGACCATTCCTTAGCCATTGGCAAAAAGAAAGGGAAAAAAAGGAAAAAAATGTTAAAAAATCATTTTAAAATGTTCACATCAACATCAGTCGTCCTATGCGACACTACCAATGTCCACGTTAACGATTTTTTATCAAAATTAGCCGAATTGACTTAATTGGCAAAAGATAAAAAGGCTTATGACTTAATTGACAAAATTGAAAGGTTTATGACTGAATTGGTAAAAGTGCAATAGGTTTATGACTTATTTTATAATTTTCTCCTTTGTTAACAGGTTTCAATAAAAAAAAAGGAATTTGATTTGAGTAAAAAAGTATCTTTGGACCAAAGGAATCGTGCACCCACATTTGTTCTTATGAACTGCGCAATTGAGATGCGATTTTGTGCAAATGGGAATAAGTAGTTTCGCTAGTTCAAGGGATTCTTCTTAACTTCGCCATCGCAGTGAACGTAGACCACTCATTATTTCACATCAATGAATTAAAACAAAGCTCGTCAAGAAAATGTATGTTATATGATAGGAGATGAACTATATGTAGGAATAATAACATAAATGGTCCCCGAACTTTAGTCCAATATGATATATAGTTCCTTAACTTTAAATTTGTTCGATCTAATCCTTAAACTTTACTCCAATATGCAATATAGTTCCAAAACTTTTAATTTGTTCAAGCAGTCCCTAAACTAGAAGGACACACTAAACAGTTTAGTATAGTTTAGAGACTAAATTGAACACGTAACAAAAAATCAAGGACCACATTAAATAAATTAAAAGTTCACCAATCATATTGCGCATTGAGTCGAAGTTCAGGGACCACTTTTGTCATTTTTCCTATACGTATAAAGGAAAGTATCTGGCCGAACCAATCACAAAGAAAAGCCCTTGAATTGTGATACAATGATCTTGGACTAGGGTGACTCACCTGCTGGTCCATGATGGTAACTGAAGCTATGAAGCTAGATCTGCTACATGAATTGAGAATCGTTATATGTGGATAATATTAAACAAATTAAAAATTCATCAATCATATTACATAATGAGTCGAAATCCAGGGACCATTTATGTCAATTTTTTCTATATGTATAAAAGAGAGTATCTGCCCGAACCAATCACAAAGAAAAGCCCTTGAATTGTGATACAGTGAACATGACCAAAGGGCTAATCACCTGCTGGTCCATGATGGTGACTGAAGCTGTGAAGCTAGATCCGCAACATGATCTGAGAATCGTTACATGTGGACGACACGATCTTGCCATTGAACACTTTTTTGGCCGTTTCTCTAATGGGCCTCCATAAAGGTATTAGAGAGAGGGAGAGAGGGAGTCTTAAAAATTAATAGGAGATAACCTTTAATAGAAACGCAAGATTGATATTCGACTTATACTGGATGCGATCTGCGTTGGGGTCAAGTAACAGAGAATTTTTTCCTTGCGAATCCTCTAATTGTATCGTGAATGATCTAGCTTCTGACTAGACGAGAGAGAGATAGAGGCATAACATGGTGTGGGAAAGGTCGATAAAAATATCATGCGATGGAAACACCGAAAGGAAAAGGCAATTACTTTCGAGATTCAAGACAATTCGTAGGGTACGATTCATCATTGGTGTAGGAGCAATTGTTAATACGTAAACATCAAGAACACATACCTTGTATGTCCACATTATATGAACAATGTGATACTAGAGAAACAGCTAAACGTGATGATCTAGATGACTGTCCGTGTCTTGTTAACAAGTTTAACTTCCCAACATGGTTGCATCTAGCTTTTATGATTTTCTAATGGTTCATAGGTCATTCCACTATAAAGTTCGATCGGCGCAGTCTTATTCGAATACTAATAAATCTTTTTCTTTTATTGTGATGGGAGGACTTGAACCCCAAATTTAGCCTTACTTAGGACCCAATCCCATCTATCTTTGTCCTTGCATAGGACCCAATCCCATCTATCTTTGTCCTTGCAAGATCACTAGTTTATTAACGTATGCTAATAATGAAACAAACCTAATAACCACTTTCAACCTCAAACTTTTATAACAAAAAAGAAATTCCATGAAAAATCCATTGATAGATTTCAAATATCATAAAGCACACATAACTCTAAATGAATAGAGTCGTAATCACGATAAGCAAGTTGATTGTCAAGTAGCCAATAAATCTCTTGCCTTCAAAATTTGAACTCAATATAATTTTACCTATTCCATAGATTTCTCACCTCTCCTTTTGCGATAAGTTTTATTATATTAAAAAAACCACGTCAAATCTAAAACAAGGTGGCACTCCAATATCGTTGTTTCATTTGCACTTCCTACAAATTTGTCATGTTGAAAGGTTCGAACACCCAAAAAAAGAAAAAATCTTTTCTTGCGTTAATCCTTCTAAGTCGACTGATTTCCTACCATCTACATTGTCTTGCAATTGTGTCTCTCTGTGCTTTGTACATATATTCATGCAAGAATCTTGTCCTTATCAGCCCCCAAAAAGTAGGGTTTCGTGACAAGGCAAAGCAAAGATCAAAAGCCAGTTTAACGTTGGACCATAAATGGCGTTTACCATCTTTGTTTATTTTTATATTTTTTGAGGCTATCGTCGCCTGAATAAAATAAAGTAAGCTAAAAAATATATATTTACACATAAAAAGTAGAGCATTCCAAAGGAAAATGTGGTGAGCCTTTAGCCCCCAATTAGATGGGAACCTCCCAGTACAGTAGTCTCCAACTGCTCAATAGATTAATGCGCACATTGGGAGCTGTTACCTGTTAGTGAGCTGTTCATCACATCCGTGCATTGCAAGGGCGGAAATTTTTATTCATTATGTACAACCAAAATATGTATCTGTTATAAATTATTCGTTAAAACCATATCCTATTTTAGATGAATATTTTTCTTTTGAACAAAATAAAGGCAGAATTCTTAGTTCATATCTGTAGTATGATATAGGGAGATTGCTTGGAAAATACTAGATAGAAAGAGTTAAAAAAGTGTCAGAATTTTCTCATTCTTAAATTCACAAACTTCCCGTCATTTTACCGACTCAAAGTACCTCTTTTTAGAATCATCCATTGATAATCTATTGTGACAGTTTTATTCGACCTAGATATGTCATGCTCCATCGCTAATACTAGAACTAGAGATGCTTGTGATAATATTTAAATCATCGATCAAAATCTGACCTGATATATTTTGATCAAATAGCAAACTTAATAAAGTACTTAGTAGACCTGTTAAATGGGTGAGTTGGACTGGTTTGAGTGAAGTCGAAAATAGCCCGATCCAAATAGACCCATTTAACCCATTTTGTTCTATTTCCATGCAAATATAATGGTTCATATCCGACCCGATCTATATTATTAAAAAACTTCTATATTTAACTTAATTTATGAAAACTCATGCCTAAACTAAAGTAAGAGTGTGGAGTGAGAGTGTGCGAGATTGAGTAAGGAGGAGAAAAAATGAAAAAAAAGTCATACAAGTAAGATGCGTTTACATAAGTTGTAAACCCGTTAAATACCTATACCATGTTTAAGCCTATTTATGACCTATTTACTAAATATAATTTACATCTATAATAACTCACTCCATCATATTAAGAAATGGATCTATAACCCATTTTAACAAATTTAGTACTTAATAAGGGTGCTGAAGCAACTCTTCTATTACAGTGATTCGGTGGTATTTAGACACAGAGCCTATCAATTGAAAGAAAAAAGGGTAATGTGTAAGGTGAAAGCAATTATACTCCAACTGCTGCTGGCAATACCAAAAGAAAAAGTCTTTTTTAAATACCTCTAAACATTCAATACTGCCAACCTTTCTTCTCAAATAGGAAGAACATGGTGGGCCTCCCGCTTTTAATGGCGGAAAAAGGTTGGCCTTGGACTTATCCCCAGCCGTGAAGCCACGACAGACGACATGAACAGAGTGGTCAAAAGATACCTTTTGTGGTCTGACGTCTGAACCGCTTGTTTTCTCATTCAATTCGCTCTTTTTAATGGCCTTGAACTGACTCTGTAGTTACCTGCACAGCCTCCACTCTTTTTATAAGTGGTCATTACCGTGCTTTCGTTTCTTGCGATTGACCCACAAACCGCTCCTCATAAAAGTATTGTAGGAAGGAGACAGGTGAAGAAGTGATTCTCGATTCTTGAACACCCCACATGAAAGCCAAAAAATTTATCTTCTGATAGATCTGATCTGGTGAGAAAGTGTTGCCTGAACCCACAGAAAAAAACAGAACAATGCACCTAATTATGTGGCTGGAGATTTCTTTCTTGTTTTGGCCAGAAGGTGGCCAGAGATCGATCGAGCTATATGTGGACGAGCTAGCTGCGATGTCATGGTACCAATGACAAGTGGAGATGGTGGCAAGGCAGAGGCAAGGTGAACACAGCAGAGAGAGAGAGAGAGAGAGAGAGAGAGAGAGAGAGAGAGAGAGAGAGAGAGAGAGAGAGAGAGAGGTGTTAGGGTTTCAGGTTTTTTAAGGTAATTTTCCTGAAAACTAAGGCATTTTAGTCAATTTGGAGACTGGCAGATTCAATTACTCCTAACTAGCTCCATAGGATTCATATCTTATTCGAATATTAAATTATGTCAAGATAAAACCTTTTACCTTATTGGTTAATCCCGAAGGAAGCTTCCCTTATAGGACGGAGGCAAGAGCGGAACGAGTAGAAAAGAGTACCTTCAGATCGAGAGATGAGGGTCATGAGATTCTCACGAAAGACCACTCTTTTGTCTAAAGATGTCTAGCAGCTGCATCGAGAACTCGGGTTCGTAATTGAACTTCCCGCACATATGCTCTAAATTTGATCTTTCTTAACAAGATGTAGGGTACGAAAAAGTCATGGAGTGCATAAGGCTCCCCAGCGAGGGAGGAGCGACTCAAAAATCGCTGGTAAATGAGACTTGGGGAATGTGAACCAACTTCAATGTTTGTAATTTTCATGATAATTATTTAGCTCCAATAACATCGGACGCTCCATAGTGAGTTAGAGAAGACAATTTGCCTTGTGAATAGAACTTTCCGTCATTGATTTCAGTCTTGTGGGATATTGAGCTTCTTTCCATTTGGACACAGCCAAGTAAGAATCTCGTCCTCATCAGCTCCAAAAAATGAGAGTTTCTTTTCTTTTTTTGTCACAAACCAATTATCGATATGGTTTTTTTTCTCCGACCATCAAAAACTCTTCGTTGCCTTTTGTCCTCCAGAAAATATGAGGGTAAAAGGACACTTCAAAGAGGAAAAAGGAAAAGGAAAGCTAAAAAAGTGTGGAACCTAGTCCACAAAAATTAGAAGTGTCACCTCGAAAATCTGATACCATCACACATATTCAACATATCATGGAGTTAAACATCTATTTCAATGTGATTCCCATTTAGCCATTTTAGCGCACAACTATATGGCTGTCGGTTGTTTGAGTTAACCATGTCATGACAGAACACACAGAAACATCGTACATCATATGGCGGTTCTCTCACTTTGACAGCTTCCTCAAAATATCAAGATTTTTTGGTCGATTGTTGGTTTAGGCATTTTCACGCAAGGTGGGTCTGATGAGACCTGAAAGGATCCAATTACCATGCCGAACATTAATTTATTTTTGTATATATTGCAATATCATTCAACCATTCAAACACTAGGTGAGAATAATTTGGCTCTACACCAGGTCATATTGATTGGAACCAATTTAGGTCTAAACAAGATCTTTGTTATCTTTTGTTCAAGTATACTTAGACAATGACTTTCTCAAACAAGAACTTGATTTTCCATGAGAGGTGTGACCGAGTTTAGGGACGGCAAAGCGGGATTGCATTCATCTACATTTGTTTAATTGAAAATGATATAGCTCACACTTCGAATTGTGCATATATGTGACTCTCTAGCACAAATTGTCAACCCCAATATAGAGTGTTTCTAAGAGAACCTTTAACAAGAGATATCTAAATGGGGATTTGCATGTCCTATGTCAAAATTTTGGTGTTAATCTTGAAGACTAGCGTCACCAAAAGAGAATTTACCATCTAAGCGTGGAGAAATCTTTAGCCATTATTCATTTGATCTTAGCTTGAAGCAGTGGTTTCGTTGTACTTGCAAATATGCATGCAACAATCTTGTCCTTCTTAGCCTCCCAAAAAAGTGGAGTTTTGTCACAAAAGCAAAAATCAAAAGTGGGTTCTTGTCTAGGATCATGAAAAACAGTTTCCTATTATCATTATTTATGTCTGCTGACAAGCGGATTGGTTGATCTGGAGTCGAGTTTTGATCCTGCACACCGCGAGCAGTAAACCTTCCAGGCGAGATGTATTTAGATTTGGTCTTCGAATAGACCCTCCGATGCCGAAGTCAGCATGGAAGAAAGGCTAAGCGAGCGAGAGAGAGAGTTTGAAGATTCAAGCCAAGAAGTAGGTCAATACTAGTTTAATAGGAGCGAAGGGATGCCCATTGTCGCTCTTACATCAATGGATGATGAATGAAACTTCGCTTTGACTTTGAGACAATTTAAAATTCGAGATCAAGGAGGGCTTTGCTCGCCACATATTCAACAAGCATTTTGCCCACAATACACTTCTCTTCTGTTATGATTTTTTTAATTGGAGATAACAAATTATCTTTTTTGCTCCAAGCCATACAAATGCGATTACAAGCCTGAGAACAAAGACAAAAGTAAAACAGTCTTTGGTGTGTGATGGAACTTTATGCCATCTGGGTTGGGGTTGTGATGCGCCGATTGATTTAGGATCAAACCCGAGACCTCATGCTCTTCCTCGTGCAAATTTCCGATCATTTTATCGCTGGACCATTGTCATATGATGAGTCGACGCATTGTTTTTGAACTTTCCTTCAACACCCAACTTGAATATTTCCACATGAATTGAGGTTTGGTCATGGACAATGAATATGCTGCTGTCACGTTAGCATTACGGCCAAATAACAGCTACATATGATATCGCTTACAAGGTAAAATCTCCTCAGCTTGGCCCCTTTTTTAAGATACCCAAACACACACAATATCCATTCCTACCATATCCGCTCTCTCTCTCTCTCTCTCTCTCTCTCTCTCTCTCTCTCTCTCTCTCGCTCATGGCTGTCCCAGAAAAGGTCCTCTCGTCATCAATGAATGCCAGAACCGTAGGCTCAGGCAATGAAACCATAGTCCTTGCACATGGTTTTGGAGGAGACCAGTCTCTCTGGGACAAGATCAATCCTTCCTTGGCCAAGCACTACCAGGTCCTCTCCTTCGACTGGTGCTTCTCTGGCGCCGTCCAAGACAAGAACCTCTTCGACCCCACGAAGTACTCCACGTACGACGCGTACGCCGACGACCTCATCGCACTCCTCGACGAGTGGGATCTGAAATCGGTTATCTTTCTGGGGCACTCCATGTCCGGCATGATCGGATGCATTGCCTCCATCAAGAGACCTGAGCTCTTTCAGAGGCTCATGCTACTTCTTGCCTCTCCAAGGTGCAGTACCCTCTATCCTATGGCTAGTATTATTAGAGCTTTCATTGATGGTGTCTCTTAATCTAATTCCTTCACTGTTAAGTGATCTCTTCCCCGTTTTTTTTTTTTGGATAAAAGCACATGAGACACTTCCTTGCATTGGAACTCAATAGGGTCATTTCTTTTTTTGGTTCTTCCGACTTTATTTGTTGAGTTAAAGTCTGGAGTCTAGAGTTTCCTCCAATTAACATACTAAAATCCTCTTAATGTAGAGTCAAAAGCCGAGTTGTTTCGCGCATGTTCTTATATTCCATATGTTTCAAATCGCCTATTGATAGTTTTTATCCATCTTTTACATGAAATGACATTTGTAGATTTTGTGAGAATACTGCCAACTATTCCAAAAGTTTAAATTGATATATGAAGGAATGATTTAATATATTAATATTCGAGCACTTCCCCTCACATATAAGCTCGAGTCAAAGACTAAAAGTGCAAAAATATAATAAGGGGACTTGAAAGATTTGAAATAATGATTTTTTGCTTTGATACTATGTAAAATTTTGTAAGATCACTATCGACTATTCTAAAAAAGCTTAAATTGATTGGTATTTAGTAATTCTGACAATTGTATTTTTGCTATGTATCATTTGTTATGGAATTTGTGTTGTCAGCCATTAACTCTCCCTCTCACTAACAATTTTATCATAAAATTTCTGCCTACTTCTATTGATTTCTGCTTTTTCTCGTCCTAATCATTTCTCCGAAAGTATCTGCAAATTGTACTGTTGGCTCGATGGAGAAGAAGCTGACATGAATAGAGAAAAGTAAAAGGTTTTTTTTTTTTTGGTTAAAGAGAAAAGTAAAAGGTTGAAAATAGAGAAAACGAAGAACCATGTGATGCTTCATCAAATGCTAAGAGTTCAGTTCCATAGTCAACAAACAGTAACGCGTTCAAACGAAAGCATTGATACAGCGTATTAGCATAGGAAATGATTCTAACCCAATGATTAATCTCTTCTAATAGCCCCTCTTTCTACTCATCTTTCCTCGTTTGAACTGAAACTATTTGGAGCTCTTTTAGGGGGAACTTCGCTCCTTAAGATGCCTTTACATCTGATGACTTCTCTTAAACTGACAAACTATTGTATGTGTGTACTGGCTAGTTAGCCATATCTGTCTTGCCTTGTCTGACTTTTAAGCTATGCTTGTTAAATTATGTTGACAAGATGAAAACCGGATTATTTATTGTAAGCCTTCCTTTCTTATACCATTTAATTTGTTATAGCACAATATGTTAATGCATCTGTATCTTGACTTCAGACATGATCTCAATATACTTAATTTCTTAATAATCAATTGAAAGAGAAAACAGTATCAGCCGGCCAAATTTGTTACTGTTTTTGTCCCAAGCTTAGAACATCAATTATTGAGACTCTATCTTGCATTGAAAAAATATTTTTGATCATATAATTAACAGACTATACTAATACAGAAGGAAGCTTCTTTGGGTAACGCTTCAGCTGTACGAAACCTTATACTAATACAAAACAAAAGCATGAAGAAGAGCATGAAGGTTCACTATTATGTTAATTCTCCATCCTCTTGCAAGTTCCTAATGCTTTTTCGCCAATGTCAATACACCTAAAACAGGTACTTGAACTTGGGTGAATATGTGGGTGGGTTTGAAGAGTCGCGTATAGATGACATAGTCTCAAGCATCCGATCGAACTATCAAGAATGGGTCGAGAATTTCACTCCTACAGTCGTGGATCCCAAAGACCCGCCTTCTGTCGATAAATTTCGACGGTGTTTGCACAGCATGAATCCCGAAGTGGCAGCATCCTTGGCCAACGCCGTCTTCCACTCCGACTACCGACACATTCTCGTGGATGTGACCACGCCGTGTACCATAATTCAGGTCACCAACGACATGGCCGTGCCTACCTCCGTCGCTCACTACATGAAGGAGAAGATTTCGGGGCCATCAACCGTGGAGATGATCGAAGGCATGGGGCATTTCCCCCAGCTGACCGCGCATAAGCAGCTACTCGATGTGCTCCACCAAGCTCTGGGGTTCGACGCTCCTGGCGGAGAGGACGTGCCCGCGTCGATCGGGTCAAGGGGACCGGTCGACCAGGGTTGCGACTGAGATCCGGTCAGTCGGGTTTTGAATAATAAATCTGTCCTTGGATTGCCCAACTTCACTTGTGATGTCGCTAGCGATGATAGTTATGAATATGTACGATAACGGAGTGTATGGTAATGTGTTTCTTGCTTGGTTTGGTATTGTTTAATTACTAGTTTTGTGTATAGATGTAGAGGTTGTGTAAATATAGTTGGTTTGAGTTTAGTTGTGTATAGACCCTTGGGCTCGAGGATTGAATTACATGTAATGTATCCATTGTGTAATTATCCAAAAAATTATAAACCTATTATACTTTTGTCAATTCAATCCCCAAACTTTTAATTTTGTCAATTTAATCATAAACATTTTCGCGTTTTTTTCTAATTGAGTCCATCCGGCCAAAATTGGCCTGAAATTGCTGACATAGACGCTGCCCATCCTACATGACACGGCAAGCGCTGACGTGGATAATTTTTAATAATATTTTTATATTTTTTCGAATCTTTTATGTTTCCTTTTTTTTTCCTTTTTTCTTCTTTCTTTTTTCCTTTTTCCCTCCACTAGCCACCGCCAGGCCTCGTTGATGGCCAACGGAGGTCACCGGCCTCATACGAGAGCCGCTGTAAAAGGACTCAATTGACAAAATTAAAAAGTTTATAACTGAATTGACAAAAGTACAATAAGGATAGGAATTTTTGAACAATTTTCCCAAAGTTTTATCTAGTAATCCCTTAATTTGGGCATGCTTGATTTTTATGAAGTTGATTGTATATTGCTCGTGTGCAAATTCGAAATCATTACATGATATACATATGACATAGAAACAACCCAACTCCGCCTTCCCTTATGCTTCTCCGATCAAACCCATGATCGCTCCGCGGGCGCAACGACCGCCGCCAAATGGCGCGAGGCCCAATCGGGCTCTTCCTCTTGGAAGAAGACGAGGGCTGTTGGGTGCGCCCCGCATCAGCGAACACAGCCCGCATTCGGCGCCTGCGCTTCTAGGGTTTCATGGGGAGGTATGGTTAGCAATTTGGAGAGACATGAGGAAGGGCATTCAATTTCAACAACGGCGTCGAGCCAGTCGAAACCTAGACTAGCGTGCGTCCGACCGTCTGACTCAAAAAAACACACCCAAACCTCAAATACGGATGAAACCCAACTTTAGAACATCGACCCGAGAACCAAAGCTGCGTCCTTGAAAGCAGTTACGCCCACCTCAAATCGGACTCCCGGCTCGCTAGAACCCATCGTCACCAGAATCCAATCTGAAAACTGAGAGATTTGGATACGAATCACCAACTAAGAGATAGAAGAAGGCTTTAGGGAACGATATATTGTATCGCTTACAAAAATAAACGGACGGTAAATATTTTTCATCGTTCATGAAAATGTATAGACATCAATTATTGCCGATAATGAAAACATTTTTCATTGACTCATTATTTTAAGGGATACGAACCATCATTTTAAGAAAAATATTTTCCAAGTCATTCGCTTTCCACAAATGGAATATCTAAATATTAAACCATACATTTCTTTAATAGCTTAAGCTTTTAGAACAGTTGGCAGTGGTCTCACAAAAGTTCGAATCTTTCTAGGCACCATTTGTCTCCCCAATAAAATATGTCCGCGCTTAGTACTAGGCAAAAAGACCAGACTAAGTGTGAAGGAAAGTGATAAATTATTTAAATATTAAACCACACCTTACCTTTCTCTAACAGCTTAAGCTTTTAAAACAGTTGACAAGGATCCCACAAAATCTCACAAAGCAAAACGTGGCAAGCGAATAATGTATACCTGACTTCCGAACTATCAAACAAGTCACGAATTCCGAATGAAAGGTGAACCCCTGCATTTCCAATGAATGGCTCCTCTAAGAACCACATTTCGTCGCGTTCTCCCTAACGGCAGCGAACAGAATGCACCCTTGTCGATTTCGCGAAGCCGCGCGTGACGTAATCACCGTTCCGGCCCCCCGGACGGATGTTTTCCTCTCTATGTAATTTTTCTCTCGTCCCTTCTCTCTTCTTAAAACTCACCTAGGACTCCCTAATTACAGCACTCTCTAGGACTTGCCCTGAAAAATCGAATCCAAATTTCCCTCCAAAAAAGAAAAAACCACGGACTAAACCCCAAATTAATTTTCCATAACCATCTAATTATTCAACTAATTATGTGATGTTACACAACTGAAATGAGGGGACTTAGTTCAAGATTTCACCAGATGGAGAAGCGGATTTGAAGGTGCAAACTTGGACTGGACAGTGGAGGGAGTCACTCGGCAGTTCGAAGACAAAACCTGACTCTTGTGGATCAAGCCTGATTGGTCCTGATTTCACCCCGTTTGGGCCTGGTTTTTAAGATGGGCCTGACAACCTTGGTCTGGGCCAGGTCGGGCCGATAGCAATGAGGGCCTGGTAAGCTGCCTCAGCTGACCAAGCTTGGGCCCATTCACATGGTGTCTCGCCCGCTACATAAACTGTCTCAGCTGATCAAGCAATATATATGACATAACAAAAATGACATAAAGGATCCATGAAATTTGATATAACGTGCGATGTCGTTCCTGGATTTTTAATTTATTTAATATAAGCCCTTAAATTATATGAAATTGTTCAATGTCGTCCTTTTTGGTTGATTGAAGTTGACGAAATTTGCTGATTTAGGCCTTCAATCCGTTAAGTTTAAATAATAGACTAAAAAAAAGGTTATATGGAGATTATCCACACAAGATATCCATATCAAATGAGGATATAACAATCCACGTCATCAAATAATGATGGGCATGTTAGCGCTCTAATTTTATTTTTTTCTTTCTCTAAAATAGATGGATAAAAAGATGAACATGCTGAATCTATCATTTTTAAACATCAAACTCAATATACAATCAAATAACATGCAAAACAAAAAAGACATCATTGCATTTTCAACTTGCTACAGTACTGTTATAGTTGCTACGGTGATGAACAATAACTTTTATAGTAATGAACAGTGTTTGCTACCGCTGCTACAGTACATCCCTCAATCACAGGACCGTAGAAAGGGTCATTATCGCAAGACTCATATGATTATAGTGAGCTATAGCTTACGTCACTGCAATTAGGAAACTTTCAATAATCAGGTATTTCATTAAATACATCAAATAAATAGAAAATTTAGAGATGATTTTATAAAGGGTTAATACCACGAAAAACCCTAAACTGGTACACTTATGATACATTTACCCAAAACTATTTTTTTTACCATAAAAAACCCCAAACCGGTACACCTGTGATAATTTTACTTTGAACTATTTTTTTGACCACAAAAAACACCAAACTGGTACACCTGTGACAATTTTATCCTGAACTTACGAAAAAAAAAACTCAAACTGGTACATATATGATAATTTTACCATGAATTAAAATTTTAATATTATTTTTTTTATTTTTTCAAATTTTCATTTATTTTTTTTTTTCATCTTCAACCTCTAACCGGTCGCTACTTCGGCGACCGGCCAGAGGCGGAAGCTGACAAGGGCTACCCTCGCCCGACTCAGGTGAGGGCGGCCCTCGCCGGGGTCGGGCGAGGCCGAGCCTTGCTTGACTTAGGCGAGGGCTACCCTTGCCAGATCCAGCGAGAGCGGCCCTCGCCTGCGTCGAGTGAGGGCCACCCGACGCCGGCAAGGGCGGCCCTTGCCGGCTTCCGCCTTTGGCCGATGGTTGGACAGGCAACCGGCCAAAGATTGAAGGTGAAGAAAAAAAAAGAAAAGAAAAGAAAAAATTCAAAAATTTTTAAAAAATAAAAAAATAATATTAAAAGTTAGTTCAGGGTAAAATTGTCACATGTGTACCAATTTGAGGTTTTTTGTGGTATGTTCGAGATAAAATTATCACAGGTATACCAATTCGGAGTTTTTTATGATAAAAAAATGATTTGGGATAAATATATCATAAATGTACTTATTTAGAATTTTTCGTGGTATTAATCCTATTATAAATTAGGACGAACTTCAGAGACCAATTTTGTGAATATCTTTTGGACGACGCTATGAGCTATGGCTGGTTGTTCACCTACTGCCTGTCGCTCGTGGGCTCTCGCTCCTACTCTTCCGGTATCAATGCTGCGTGAATAAACGAGGCGGCTTTGATTAGCTGGACCACCACCCTCCTTCAAGCGGGAGCGTGATGAGAAGCCCGGTCGGGGCTTCTCGCATGTTGGGCACGTCGTCGTTGGTCTCAACTCGCTTCCTCGACACTCTCGGCTTCTCCTCCCCTCGCCGGAGCTTCAAGGCCATGGCTGCTGCCGCGGCGGCGGAGGACTTCGTCCGAGGTTCCGTGCACCCGAACGGCGTCGCCGTAATTACCCTCGACCGTCCCAAGGCCCTCAATGCCATGAACCTCGGTACTCTCGAATTGGGACTGCTAGTGCTTCTTTTCGTTTTGGTTTTATGTTTTGAGGTGTGACAAGACTGTTGGGAATGGTGGGTCAACGGTCGTGACATTTTGTTGATCATTTGCATGTGTTTGGTTGTGATTGTTTAGTGTTGCGAAGCAATGCAGCTGCGTAATTACTGGTTACGTTTGTAATTGAGGGTCATGATTAGCTGATACGTTGTGTGGACCTCTGGCGCAAGTTTTCACTGCCCTTGTTGTGAAATGATGAAGTGAGGACAGCATTCTGTCAGTTATTCCTTGGACATTGTTGGGTCCTCTGGCAAAGTCCAATGTCTCATTACAGGGAGCGGGCGGTGTACTTTCAAGTGCATTGGCCTGCCAAGGATAAGATTGATCTTAATTTTTACTAGTGATTATCAGGCCGATGTGGTGCGAGTGTATGTGGATCCGACTGGTTACGTTGTTGGGCTTGAATTCTAAGAGTCCATCTGAGGTTGGATTAGCAAAAGGACCCAAATTAGAATAGTATACTGTGGTACGAGTAATGACCGCATTCTCCAGATGATTTATGATACTCTTGTACAGAAAGTTTGATGTTTCTAAATTCTAACATTCTCTCCTGCTAGATCTTATGATTTGGAGCTACTTTTGATGCAGATATGGATTTGAGGTACGCAAGCTTTCTTGACCTATGGGAATCTGATCCGAATGTGAAATGTGTCCTGGTGGAGAGCAGCTCACCTCGTGCTTTCTCCGCAGGTAAGCTGGAGAGGATTTTTCTCCCTTTATTTGGCAGTGTGATGAACCCTTATCTTTCTTGGGATGCTTATCTAGTGGGGGGTGGTCTTGATGATAATGCCTAAAAGGATAATAATTGTGCAAACATTTTCTGGTAGTGCTTTTCCGTAATACTCTTTTCTACATGGTTGATGATTTGAATAAGTTTGTGTTGACAATTTTTTTGTGCTTTCTGGTTGTGCCTTTTTTTTCCCCAAGACGTGGTTATTGGTCTATGTGTCACAAATCCTTTCTCCTGCTGCTTGTCAACTTGAATTGCTTGGATGGTGCTTGTTCAAACAATTACCCAGAACTCAGTTTATCTGCAGGTGGTGATGTGAAGCAAATAATGACCAAAAAGCAGTTGTCAGATATGATTGAGGTTTTGTTATTTCCTCTTGCACATTCGCAATAGCTGTGGTCTGCAGCAATTTTTAACCTATGTGATTGCATTCCTGCTCGTAGTACTACATGTGTTCCTATCTGTTCGCATTCACCGTAGGAAACCTAATGTTAGACCTTGTTATAACCTCTGAAACCATCAGAAAAAGATTGAAATGATTCAACCATTTATGAGTTTGATCCAACTGAAAACGTGTAATTCCAACAGGATAGGGCCGGCCATACATTGACTGTATGAGTGGTATGCAGAGGTTGGAACGAATTCAATAATTTTTTTCCTATGGAAGTGCCTTTTGATGAAGCTGGAATTTGTTACGTCCAAAGTGTGCAAATAGATTTTCAGCTCGCATTGTAGTTAGGTTTATCTTGTTTTTTATTCCCTCTCCTTTGGTTTGCTATATATTCAGGATTGTTTTCACATGCTTCCTTCTAAAGTTTTGGTCAATAGTTGCAATACTATTTGCAAATTAGAAAAGAAGAGCATTTTATTTCCAAAAGAATGTTAATGAGACTTTGATCTCTCTGTCAATATATGTACAGGCAAATGCAGTCATGTCAATCTGCACATCATGTGACATGTTTCAAAACTGGAACACCTTTCCTGCTGTGTAATTTCACAAATTCTCTTTGTATGTGCTGTTTTCTAAAGAACCTTCCCCTTCCACTCGTGAATCCATCTGACATCGCGCTATTTTGTTTTCTATTTACTTCTCAATGGTTTGAAGTGTGGTTAATCTCTGAGATGCAGTTTTTGTCGTCATATTGCCTTTGTATCACATGTTTTTTTTTCAGTCCCTGCAGTTGATGACTAGCTTTATATTCAGGTGTTCACTGCAGAATATTCCTTGATATGCAAAATATCAGAGTACAAGAAGCCATATATATGCTTTATGGATGGTATCACCATGGGATTTGGAATCGGCCTGTCTGGTCATGGCCGCTTTCGAGTAGTAACAGAGGTATGTGTTTAGTTTTATGCTAAGTTTGTCTTAACAGGTGTTTGAAAAGTCAGATTCTTCTTTGACATTGTCAAATCATGTGATCTCAGAGGACCATTCTAGCCATGCCAGAAAATGGGATCGGTCTTTTTCCAGATGTGGGATTCTCATATATAGCTGCTAAAAGTCCTGGAGGAGGATCAGTTGGTAAGTGATCTGAGTAACCTGTGCCTTCTTGAGTTAGGATTAGCATATTCAGTGGGCAAAGAAGTTGGTCAATGAAGTTATAAGAGGGATCTCGCATGGATGATTTTGACCACGGAAAACTGAAATCGGAAGACATTTTCGTTGTCCTCTAAAGGATGTTATCATCAACAGTAGTTCATCAGGTTCTCATTTATTAAGATTTACAATATGTCAACCTTCTCTTCTGTGGGTTTGTGGTGTCCAATATGCCTGACTGCTATTTTTTGGGAATAGACCTTTTTGTTGGCTCTGACCAGTGGAAATATACGACGGCATAATTAAAACAGGTGCTTCTCATAAAATAGGGGTTTATTTGGTCAATTCATCATGCTAAGCTTCAATAATTGTGGGGACTGGCCACAGGGTTTTTTGTTATCTCTTCACTCATTCTTTCCATCGTTGCAGTTGCTTAATATGTCTATATTTTATAACTTACAGGTGCCTATCTTGGAATGACTGGAAGTAGGATCTCAACACCCTCTGATGCACTATATGTTGGCCTGGGAACACACTACGTGGCATCTGGAAAACTAGGTTCCTTGAAGGAGGCCCTCTTAACAAATTCCTTGTAAGGAGCTGCTCAGTTAGGAATCTTCTTGATAATCTTCTCTTACTCTGGAATTGATGATACATGCGGCATTGCATCCCCCTCTCTGAATTTTTTAACACGAGCTGTTAATGTTCTCTTCATTCTCACATCTACAAAATTATCAATGTTCAAAGGCGCTGCTTCACTACCTGAAATGAAGTTTAAAGTGGTTTAAATGTTCATGTCATGGCGGTGTATCTCTCTAGCATAGCCGGTTTTTCTTGTATAGGATGTTGAGGATGAGTTAATAGTTATGCCACCATCAGGTAAACAAAGGAAAAAAGGAAAAAACAACAGAAGAAGACCAAGAGAATATTTCTATTATATTTGATCCTTGACAAATTGACTTTCCTGTTGGTTTATGTTAGTGGCTCTAAAGAAAGTTTTTTTGCGCGATTGATGCAGTTCTGGCGATCCTTATGACGATATCGAAACACTTTTGGCACGATACAGTGGAGATCTCGAATCAGAGGCTCGATTAAAATTGCTTTTGCCTCATATTGTTTCTTGTTTTGGTGCAAATAAATCTGTTATTGAGATAATGAAAGACCTGGAAAGGCATAAACTGAATCCCGAACCCAAAGGTAACACAATTCCGGTCCCTAGATATTAACTGGGGATATATTATCCGTTGACGTTACATTGCTCTGTCTACCCAATCCTTTTCTGTGTTATAATTGGGTGCAGTTTTAAGTATGGTTTTATTGGGTCAATTAGTAACACTAATATCTCGTTGTTCTCTATTTAGTGGTTGAGTGGGCTAGTGATGCTCTTCAGGGTCTGGGAAAAGGAGCTCCTTTCTCCCTTTGCTTAACACAAAACTATTTCTCTAGAGTTGCATCAGCCCTTGGGAAAAGAGACAGTGATTTATCAACTGTGAGTGAACATCTGTGGTCTATTCTTTTGCCTGCAACTTCAAATGATTTCAGAACGATAATTTGGTGGAATAAAATGTTGAATTCTTCCTTAAACCACTATTTCCAGCTAAGCGGTGTGATGAAAACTGAATACCGCATTGCCCTGAGGTCATCGCTTCGAAATGACTTTGCTGAAGGTGTCCGTGCAGTTTTGGTGGATAAGGATCAGGTTCAGTCCTTACTCTTGCACACCATTTCTTATTTTCTTTTGGTCATGTAGGTTGATGAAATTATCGGTTGATAAAATCTGCTTCAATATCTATATGCATGTTGTAATCTTTGGGTATCAGTCATAGTATGCAAGTCAAATAAAATAAAAACCCTCTTATAATTATCGAATGTTTTCAGATCATTGTGGCTTCTCCTTATTGGAAGAGGATGGATCTGAATTGGCCGTTGAAACTTCTCTAGCATTCCTTTGATGTGTCAAGATTCTTTACATGCAAATTCTCCATTATCTTCTTGCCATCATCTGCTTTTCTTCTAAAAACAAACTTTTTCCATGAAAAACTTTTCTTTGTGGTTATTTGAATGGGTCCCTAGTTATAATGATGGTTGTTTCTGCAGAAACCAAAATGGCAACCTCCGACCTTGGACGAGGTCAATCATCGTGAGGTGGACTCTCTCTTCGGACCGCTGGGCCAAGGGGTCGAGGACTTGAGAGTTGGAGCTCTGCCCTGCAGTTGATTAATAGAACTGCTGCAAATGCTGAGGAATAAGAAGTCCTATGTGCTCGTTCCCTACCCTTCGACGTGTGATGGGGCTGTAGCTTTTTTCGTTTTGCCTTCAGTTGGAGTTAGAGGATGCAACTTTAAACTGCCAAAACTCACTACCGGTACACCTGCCATTTATGGCTCGGTCCTTGGAGGATTTCGCGGGTATTTCACGACTAGCAATTAGGACAGGCCAACGTGTATTGCGATTTATTCAAGGTCCTTAAATCAACGTCGGGTCTGTGTAGCAAGTGGCCTTGTCTCATCGAACCGGGGCTATCCTATCCCGCGTCAATAATTACTTCTTTCCATTTGAGAGCGATTGGTTTGAGCTGCAGAAAATGTTTATCTTCCGATTGGCAGGGATTGACTCTTTTTTCTTTGATCTTGCTGTCATTGTCAAGGCTGGTTACTTGGCGCTCGTGAGTTGGAATTGCTTCAGGGACTGTTCTTCTTTGGTTTTTGTTCTCATTGTAAGAGGCTGGTTACGTGACGCTCGTGAGTTAGAATTTGCTTCAGCGACGACATGCGTAGGTAGTGCTGGCGCAAAAAGGTTGATAAAGTTAGGCGCCAAATCCACTTCGTTTCCCTTTTTGGGAGCTTACGGGAAAGGTAGGGTGCAATCATTCGGAAAATATTTTTAGAAAATGAGTGGTTATAATTTTAAAAATAATTAATCGATGAAAAGTGTTTTCATTGTCAGATAACATTTTATGTTTGAACAATTTCATGGATGATAATAACATTTTTCTGTTAATTTATTTTTATAAGCATTATAGGTGGTCATTTTTTAAAAAATGTTTTTCAAATTATTGATTTTCCCTGAAATAAATGCACCTGCAAAATATTTTTTGCATGAAAATATATCAAAACATGCTTGATTTTTTTATTAAATGATCAGTTACATATATCTTTTACAAATATCATCCACATACCTCTCTTTGCAAATTCATTTCAATATCTTGCTTAGGGTTTGACTAGTTTGGTTTTTAGTCGGTTTTGAGTATTTTGGATAGGCATGATGATTTAGGACCGAAGATTGGCATTTTTTTAAAAAGAAAAGGGTTTATACCATAATAAACCCCAAACTGCTATACTTGTGAGAAATTTACCTTAAATTAATTTTTGAGTCATCAAAATTCATAAACTGGCATACTTGTGACAAAATTTCCACAAACTAATAACTCAAAATCGGTGCACTTGTGAAATTTAAGCCAAATTGAGAAATCATGGACTTGTCATGTCATTTGAGTTATTGTCATGCATCATCCAGTTCAGGAATTTTATGGTAAAATTTGATAGAAGCTCATGGAGCGTAAATGTGTCATGTGTATATCAATATGGGGTTTTTGGTGATCCAAAAATTAGTTTGTTACAAATTTGTCATGGGTGTATCAATTTGAGATTTTTTGTGATATTTACCCAAATAGATAATGGTATTTTCACGAATAGCAATATAAAAATATAATTGATATGAAGGTGCAAAGCAGTCTCCAAAGATTAAATTGGTATTCAACGGCAAAGGCATGGAAAGCGATAGTTGTGTGAAACTTAAAGTATATTAAATAAGAACAAAATATAAAATGGAACAAAGGAGATTTTAAAAATTGAGAATTCATCTGTCCCTTTCCATATTGAGACAATAGATGACTACTTACTATATTAATATCCGCAAATTGTGATAATATACTAAAACCCAATCTTAGCCACCTGCCCTGACGAGAGTCATTATCAAGCTTTAAAATAATTCCGACGTGCACCGATGGTGGAGTATACAATTAAAAAACGTCCCCTCCCACGTACACCGTGTTTAGTCAAAAACATATATGTTTTTAAAACAAGATATACGTACAATGAAAGTCTTAAAACTCATCATAAAAGTACAATTAAGATTTTAGACTTTTAAAAAGTACAATTAAGTTCTAAAACTTATTACGAAAGTACAATCGAGTTGTAAACTTTTATGGAACGACTTAATTGGACAAATTCGATAAATTTCAGGACTCGATTGCATTTTTTGTGACAAATCTTATGACTCAATTGTACTTTTATGGCAAGTTCTATAACTCAAATACACTTTAGTGGTAAGTTTTATAACTTTTAATACACTCGCCCTTTAATATTAAATACGTCGTATTTAAATTAAATTAAATTTTGACGAGACATAAATATTAAAAAAATGGCCAACCGTGCGTGGACTCACAAAAAAATTCGATGCTTTTTAGGTTTCTCCGAGATTTTATATATTCCCTCGCATTTGAATCTCCGTCGACACTTCCCCTTGACTTCCCACATCACCTTCGTTTCCCTTCCACCGTAGCATCGCTCACGCTTCCTCCCTCTCGGAGAATCCGATTCCCTCCCGCGCTTTTCGCCTCGCCGCTCGCCGCCCGCCGCCGCCGGACCGCCGCCCCCCTCCGGTGACCATGTCCTGTTCGTCGGAGACCGCTTGCCCTGCCGTCCGCCCCGTCACCATCTCCTACTCCGACATCAAGGTGCGATCGTACGCTGATTCCGTGGCCGCTCGCGGGACGTCTTCCTCCGCTTTTGTCCTTTTTCCGCGGTTCTTCCGTAGGTAGGGGCGTGATTTTGTTGTTGCTGTGGTTTCGGCTGTCGGAGCAGGACAGGGGTGCTGATCTGTCGCTGAAGATAGAGCAAGGATTCGGACCGAACGGCCTCGGGATCATATCGATTTCGGACGTATGGACGATCCTTCTTCTTCCTATTAGTTCGTGTTTTGTCTTTTCTTACTTCGGGCGTTCGAGTGTGCGCTTGTGCATGTTCCGGTGACGTATCGACACGCCACGGCTCGCTCTGAATTTAGTGGCTTGATTCGGATGTTTGGGTTGCTGTGCTCGTTAAGAGATTGGTTTTAGATGCACTGTGTTTGTTCTAGAAATCTAACGATATGGTCTGCTAGTGTGCGCTCAAGTTTGTTCGGAACGAATTGCTGAGGATCAATCGTTGTTGAATCATGGTTGTTCACACAAGGCGGTGACCAGTAATGCATGTACATGTGCTGTGCTGTCCTGTGTTGAATATGTATGTGCAACTTCATGTGTTTGTCACTGACACTATTTTGGTTTGGAGGCCCTTGTATGCGGGTTAATTAGTCTGAACTGGCGAAGTATGACGCTGAGGCGGCAGCCATAGATATTGCATTGGTGTACTGTTGTGCATCATCTATTCCTTCCAGAGTATATTGAAAACTTTCGTTAAGTTTCATTGCCGTATCGGTGTAGGTTCCTGGATACCCATCATTGCGTCGAAGTCTTCTGCATCTTTCGCCAAGGTATAAGTTTAGACAGGAATGTGTTTTCTTCATGATTGTATTGTATTTATGAGGAAAGACACTTGAGGTCATAATTTATATTTCAGCTCATTGATCTTATTCTCTAATCTATTATGCAAGATTGGCCAACCTTCCTGAGGAGACGAAGAAAGAACTTGAAGATCCCAGTAGTAGGTAATGCGTGAGAATGCCTCCCAAGTATTATACGTCTCTTAAATCTTAATCATTAGTATACGCTCCCACAAATCAATGTCCGCTTCACTTCTGTTAGTGATTTGACTTTCCCATATAGCTTAGTTTGGTAGATAGAGCTGACAACTAGATTTTGTACATCGTCCAATGGACAAGGTTCTTAAGTAGAAAGTATTACCTATAAGTTATATTTTACCTGGAACTTCACTATTCAAAGACACAGATTTATGATTGTTTTTGCTTTTACCACACTTTGTTCAGTGATTTTTGTTACATTTTTCTTTGCATTGTAATGGACTTAAAGTTTTTGCTAATACATTGTCCTAATCGTTGAAAGAATAGATTTCATTCAGGGACATGTTGGTTTTAAGCCTTATGAGCATCTGTTACTGAAAATATTTTTTATAGTGCTGCTGTAAATTTTGGTGATTTGCTGGCTATAATGTGCTATAACGGCAGCTGTTTTTGTATTTGGCAAGAGATCTTAGACTGTGTTGCTAATTATTAATCAAGTGGATGATCAGTATGTTGTTAAGAAAAAAATAGAAAATGAATTTATGTAAAAGGACCTTTATATATGGATTTTTGGAGTTGGACCTTGCTTTTTACAAATTAACTTTTAAATGCTTGGAATTGCACCTGTCTACTTTTTTAAGGTTTTCCAAACATTTCATTGAAGTTGTTATAGCTATTCAAAGCAGATGCAGCTTTACGAAAGTACACCCAAACACATGTACTTCTGACTCAGTCATATCTGGTGCTTTACGAGAGCCTAAAGATGATTTCACCGTGTGGTACTGTTGTTACTGATTCATTTTAATATGGTCCACAAGTATATTGAAAGCCAATAAGACAGTGCGTGAGGCAAAATAAAATGATTTGTGGTAAAAAAGTATGAAATTGAATTGCTATTTTAATTAACTTGGAACTGTTGATTTCTCATGATTTTCCGGAGATTTGGATTACACAAGGTCCCTGTTGCTATCACCATTATGGTAATTGATTGCATAGTAAGAGACCAGCTATTGGTGGTTTTGAGAGAGGAAATGAGCATAGAATCACTAAAGTGTTCTGTAATTAGTACAAGGACTTCAGTTCATAATTCTGGTGTAAGAGGAAGGAAAACAAAAATTAGAGAATGGTTTTAGATGCTTGTTCTGTCTATAACGTCGAGTATAGGAACATGATGTTTTCCTCCGTTTCTCCTGTCAAGGGTAACATCTTTTTATAGAATGGAGAAAGAATTTCTCTTCCTGCTAAATTGATGATACCTTCTCCCTCTGTTCCTTTCTTCCTTTCTCCGGTCCAATTTTGGAACAATTGATGTGTTGGTAGTTTTCATCTCCATCATCTGGTGTGTTTTCTCTAAATTGTCTTGTGGCGTGAAAGTTGTGTATCATACTCGATGGTCAACTTCTTCTATGAATTCAATTAAATCATATTAGATAGTTTCTTCTCATGTCCAGGTTGCTGGAACATCTTCATGTTGGATTGCTTTTTTATGCTTGATTCCTTAGGCTGAAATTACATACGTATTTGTAGGTATAATTATGGGTGGAGCCATGGCAAGGAGAAGCTTGAATCTGGGAAACCAGGTACCCCCTACTAACAAATTCTATTTTAGGGCTGTTTGATTAGACTTAAGCTAAAGCAAAAAGTACTTTTTAACTTCCTCACCAAAGTACTTTAAAAAATTATGAAAAATTATATGTGATCCATGTGTCAACATTTATATATTGTGAAAGTTGCAGGTGTTTCAAGTTAAGAAAAAGTAAAAATGTCTCCATGGCAAGATTTAGATTAAGCAAACAGCAAAAGGTAAAAGTCTATCTAGATAGCCCTTACTGGTTGAGTTGGTGCAATTAATAATCTAATGATGGGGCATTTGAATTGACCTTGGTACTTTGATTAGGCATATTACTATCTCCAAGGAAAGAGAAAGAAAACAAGCAGCACTGTTGAAAGCTTTACTCCAGTTACTTGGGATCTTGAAGCCTCCAAGTTTTTTTATGCATTTAAGAAAGACAAATAACAAGAACAGTAACCCACCCATCGGTGGCCGCATTAGTTTGCGCTCAGTTCCTTTCACGAGATGTCCTGGGTTCAAACTCGCCCATCGGTGATTTAAGTAGGGGGTCGTGGCGGTGGAATGCTGCGCTAGCCCCCCTCGAGGACTAGTCGGGCATCACCGCTGGTTTGAACCCTAGCTCGTTAGCCGCGCGGATACCTCAGTTATCAAAAAAAAAAAAAACAAGAACAGTAGTAAATTGATTTGTTGTGATAATATAGGAAATTTCAGCAAAAATGGATAATACAGGAATTGATATTTGAATAGGACTGCACTAAAGTCTAGTTGCTGCTTGGATATCTTATTTTGTACAATCTCTACTATATGATAATAGGTAGGAACATTGTCAATAGTATATAGAGTTGCGTAGTTCAAGTTGAAGGATTGCAAATCTTATATTTAAGACCGGTTGCTCTATTGCAGATTTACTCGTAGTTTAGCTTAGGTGTTTGGGCTAATTCCAGTAATACAAGTGCTGGGTTTTGTTTGGATTGACCTTTGGTTTTTACTTTTTGCTTAATATGAACCTTGCGGCTTATGCTCTTTGACGTTTTTAAAATTTGAAAAACTTTTCACGATATACAAATATTAACACATAGAATCAAATATATATATATATATATATCATTATTCTTTGAAATTTTTATATTATTTCAAATTTTAACAGGAAAGCAAAAAGTATTTCTTATTATGCTACAAACAGACCCAGCCTGGATGGTCAAAATTTGCATTATGCACTATAGACTTGTTTTGTTTATGCTTTGCAACACTCATGTCATCAATTAGTTAAATTATAAGTATCATTCTATAATAAAAACCAATCTATTATAAGAATGTGGGACTTGCTTTGAAGTCACTGAAACGATTGCCTATCAATTGAGTAGCATGTGTCTTAGAAATTAAGTAGTTCTTTTTTACTCAATCATTCAAGCAAGGTCGTATGAAAGTTTGTCATAATGTATCAAGAAACCAGCTGACAGCTTACTTGCTAAAATGCAGATATATTGAAAGGCTCCTTCTATGCAAATCCACTTCTGAATGTACCTACTATGGAGGAATCTTTGATTACGCGGTAAGGAAGGCATTAAACTAAACAGTCAAAACTAAACAGTGTTCTAGCTAGCTCGATCCTAAGTTATTAATTTTAGCAAGCGCAAGAGAATGATCTTTGGTTACTCGAAGGACGTGATCTTCTTGCACCAGTTACTTGCGAAAATTAGGATTTTGTCATTTTACAGCTCCAATCCTCAAACAACATTTTCTGGAGAATGACAATGAAATTGCAGGACTAGAAGAATAGAAGTTGTTTTCTTCATTTAATGTGGTGCCCTGTAATATATCATATGTATCATTTGTCAACAGAAGTAGTGTGCATCTTCTTTAGGTTAGTCTGGTGCTAAAATAAGGATATCGCTAGTAACTTTACTAAAGCTCGGGCTTGCTTTCTACTCCTTGGGATTGATCCAAAAAGGTGGTTGGGGAGGGATTTTTTCAATGTTAAAGTATTAAAAAAAAATCGAGTGGTCTTCCAGATCAGGTTTCTTTGTCCTATTTTAATTTCTTCAGTTGTCTGGAGTTGCTGAAGTATTTCTAAATTAAATAGTCTATATTCACCTTTAAAGAATGTATTTTAATGTGATTATTCTTCACGTTATGTTTTATTATAGTTATCCATCATATTGCGGATCAAATATATGGCCTACCAGGGCACTACCAGAACTTGAACTAGGTATGACTGCTCTCAATATCAGATAGAGTTTACTGCCTTTTCTTGAGATCTATACAGTTGATAATGAAGGGTCAATTTTACATTGGCTTGATTTGTTTCGTGACCAGTCCCAGGCGGAAAATCATTATTCCATAATATATTTGCCACAATCTGTGTCAGTTTTCAGTTGCAGTTGGTACATTATTTTGTTTTGTTATCTGATCCCTGATGCCCTCTTGCTACTCTGTAGCATTCAAAGCTCTTGCAAAGCTCATCCTTGACATTGGTTTGATGGTGGCTTATCACTGTGACCAATATGGTAAATTCCTTACCTGTGAACTTTCATTTTGGTGTTACTGTTGAAATTGATTTAAGAAATATGACCTGCACTAATTTCGTCTTCATTGTTTTTGGTAGTTCTCTAATAAGTCTCTCCTCTGCCACTAATAAGACAATTGCCGATGGCACTCATTTTGATGGATCACAGGGACAATATAATTACCATGATATTGACTAGTCCATTTTTTGTCAGTCTGAGAAAGCTAATAAGAGTTGTATCCGGTATTGTTGACACGCTGCATAAAGTACTTAATGAAATACAACTAAGATATTTCCTGGTCCAAATGTCCAATTGAGAGCTATTGAAAATGATAGATCCTTGAAGAAAGACTCTAAAGCTTGAGTGGAAATTGAATGTCTGTTCTAATAAGTTGTCTCTTAAATCAAGATTCTTATGTGGATTATCAAATTTCTTACCAAATGCTAAAGCATTATTCATACCTCAAATGGATTCCACCTAAAAAGGGTATCAATTGCTCCATGACTTATTTGACTTAGTAACTACTCTAATTCTCACTTGTTCACCCATATTTATGTTTTGCTTATAAATTGAGAGCCTAACATCTGGATGGGGACTTGAACAGTTGCAAAAGGGATGAAAAAGCAAAGTGATGAAGGCCTGGAGCAGACACTTTCTCGATCTCGCTGCCATAAAGGTCGCTTGCTGTATTATTTCCCAGCAAAAGATAGGTGAGTTTTATGTGTCTTTTCACAGTTGAAAAGTTCCATCAGTGGGCAGTTCTCCAGATTTTTTTGATACTGCCAGCCTGCATTTGTCTTTCATCTTTGTGAGCACGTCTAGTAACATTTAGTATTTCCACTGCATGAAAGATGATAAGATCTATCACCTTATTTGTGTTGCTTTCCATATGGGTTATTCTTTTATCAGCTGAAGACTCAATTAGATAGCTTATTCATCTGTGTGCAAATAAACCTGGATACCCAAGTAGCAGTCATGCTCTTGTACCTTTCAACAGTCATAATTTTCTTTTAGTTGTCTGCTGTCATGCATAAAGAAGAATTTTAGGTCATCCAGTTGAAGAAAAATAGATTGATAAGGTAGACTTAAGGAGCTGTGTCTTGCTTTCCTCTACCCCCTTTCTTATGAGCCACTTACTTTATGAAGCATTTTAGATTGTTTTAGAAGGATATTCACTGGTCAGAGAGTCTAATTGCTTTCTTCTGTAGGATCAAGATAGCTACGGCTTTTATTTTTATATAGCAGTATCCACTGCAGTTGCAGATATAGAATGACCCGATTTTGACCTTTTTTTTTGCAGTACAAGTAAACAAGATAATGATCCTATGTCTTCTTGGTGTGGATGGCACACAGATCATGGTTCTCTAACAGGTAAGTAACGTGTGGTCCACCATATCAGTCTCTCTAGAATTCAAATGTGAATTGCCTCGTGCATTTGTGCTCAACCTGGAATTATGCCACACTTATAAATCTATCTTGTGGTCTATGTTGCAGCTGTTTGTTGTCTCTGAAAATGTTTGCTTCTTAGCTCGTTGTTTCCTAGAGGTGGAGGAAATGAGATAGGTTACTCTGTTTATTATTCCTTTCGGAAATTATTGTCATAGAATAGAATCGTTTGATGCAATTAAACTTTGTCCATATCGTTGAACGAACAAATCTCCTAAAGAAAATTTAATTGCTTCAAAATGCTACATAGTTAGGGGAATATGTTCTGGAATATTACTTTTGAAGTCGGATATAATTTCAGAAGAGAATAGTAGGATTGACATTCCAAATGTCCATCCTGGTTCTGTAAACTTAGACGTATTGTATATACCACACTTATGAAAGTATTTCTGACAGCGTGAAAGGTCCTGCTTTGAAACAGTGTGGTACTAACAAAAAGTTGGCCTGATTTAACCGATCCATGGATTTCTTGCTGAAACGGGTCCTTGTTTCTTATATTTGGTCAAAATGGATGTTTAATGATGTGAATGGTGAGCAGACATCAATACGGTGCTTTTTTAATAAATGCTTAAATGACGGTAATTCTTCTGTCAATCTGTGGGAATAATGAGAATCCAAACACAAAAAGTTTTTTTGCACTTTATGGAGTAGACATATAAATCATTGATGACAATTTTGACTTAAACTTTCTTCATTCTGCTAATAGCCTCATCATTTATTTTTGCTTGATCTTCATTAGCAATCCTGTAACGACAGTCAGAAAAAACCAACTCTTTCATGGTGTCCCTAATTATCAATTGATTTATATATAACAGTACCCTTCTGTAGGCCTTACCTGTGCAATTTTTATGAGAGATGGAGTTGAAGTGCCTTGTCCCGACAGTGCTGCTGGCCTTTACATTAGAACACGAACCGAGCAAATTGTCAAAGTATATTTCCTTATTCTTGATGTTCTGTTAAGTTCCAATGTTGCTTCAAAATGCTAAATGTGCCTTGTCATGGATGCCACTTTATCGGTTATCATAGAAAAAGTTTAGATAATAGAAACTCATTTATGCTTATGCTGCCATTGAAGATACCAAGAGCTATATTTTTCACTTGGGCATGAACTTTTTGTTCCAAACCAGGATCTTAATTTTGTAAAATATAAAATCTAGTGAGTGACTAAATGTCATTTAGCTGGATAGTAAACATACTCCCTTCAGATTGTTCCACAATAACACAAGTATTGTTTTTGTTTTTTTTTGGGTAAAGCACAAGTATAAATGAACGACTAAAGGCCACTTATCTTTCAATAAGGAACCTCTAACAGACAATAATGTTGTGATCAGCAGGTTGGTGAAAGAAAGATGAATGACCGAGGCAACTTATTTTGAATTAGTTGTTCAAAGATATTCCCTGATTCTTCCATCAACAAGCGTAGTGTCAATTTTTCGCAAGTCAAAATGATGTCTACTGCGGTAAAAAAAATTAAAATTATATTGAGCTTGAATGATAATCTGTAAAAATAGTCAGTACAAGCTATCAAGAGATGGTCACACCTTTCCTTTATTTTAATTGAAAAACTGGAGCTGTAACTGGTTAAAAAAATGTTGTTTGCAAAAAAAAGAGCCATATATGGAGGGCGACATGAAATAAACTTCTTGTTAGAAGTACTTTTGCAAAGATGTTGCATTTTGACTCTAAAGAGTGAACTTGTACTGCTTTTGTTACTGTGATGGCGGTTGTCCGTATATTATACTGAGAATGCCCTGGCTTTTCCATTACTTCAGGGCAACTATCTTATTTTTCAGCTATTCTCTTCTTTTTGAATGCATTAGGTGGTTTATGAAGATGACGAGATAGCTTATCAAATTGGTGAAACCACTGAAATACTTTCTAGAGGTTATCTTTGTGCAACTCCACATTGTGTCCGGGTATAATCTAACTCTCTTTTATTCCGTGAACCCATCACTTTTGGTGCATTGATCTTAGCATACCGTCTGTTTCACAAATTATCTTTTGTTCGAAGCAAGGTAACATAGGTTAGCTTAAATGGTCACTCTTTTATCTGCTGTAGCCTTGACACAGAAAGGCGCAAAAAGATATATGTGCTTGCACCTGTTCCATTTAGCGAAGTTACACTGTCCTGCAGGAGCAACAAGTTCTACCAGTAGTGCCTCTATAGGTAAAATTAGAGTCAAAATGAAACAGGCAGTCTTTTTTTTTTTTGGTTAAAGCAGGCAGTCTTTCTTGTGAAACTTCTCATGTTTTCTTTTTTATCAAACTTCTGATCTTTTAGGATAGGGACAAAAAACGGCTGGTAATTTATGCCCCCAAATGATGATTATCATTCAAATTACTAGAAACACTTCGTATCATTGTGATTTGAGCTGATTATTAGCTTGGATGATATTAAAGCTCTTTCTACCTTTTAGGCAGGAGGTGAACTTATTTTGACGACTTTTATATTATTTCTGTCCTCCTATAGGTCCTTCTGCACTTTTCATTTCATCAATTGCATCATATATGGTCTTGCTACCATAGAACTGCTCCAAGACAAAGCCATAGACCTTTTGTGATGATGATAATTTTTCTGCTTCTCTTTATTTTTCTGTCGTTCTTTCTTTGGCTTTGTGGCCTCATCAAATTTTAGTCTGATGTTTGAAATACTTGATAGGCACCTAAGGGGGAAGCAGCTTTTGGAGTTGACAGATCTACTTTTGCGCTATTTATGCAGCCGGACTGGTATGTAAAACTAGAAGATAAATATGCAATATGCTAATTGACCACGCTGTCAGGGATGCTTGTATTTTTTGAACCACGTGATGGAATTCTCAGTGCAAAAAGATCAAGCGAAGTTAATTTTGAAAAGGACCACATGTCCACCACATCAGCACTTTGCTGGGAAACTGACTGGATTCTGGCTAAAGAGCATTGATTGCAAAAATTTGAAAGTCAAGAGCATTGGGTGATAGAAATGAAAGTTTAGTGGCCAAATTGCAAATTTCACTAGAGTTCAGTGACTATTGCTGAAATTTATACCTAGCATTAATGTTATATGGAGTAAGCGTGTGGTTGATGTATATTTTCTTCTTGTAGGGATGAAAAGCTCAATTTTCCTGAAGAACTGCACATTCATAAAGAGGTAATGATGCTTACATTGCTCAACAAGATTGTCACTGTCAGCACCTTTAAAATTCTGAAGAGTTGCCAAAAAATAGAAAGGGCTACATTGTTAATAACTTTACTTATGAAAGACTAAATGGTGGCTCTTTTTATAGAGCGTACTAAGACAGAAAGACAATAACAATACCTTTTAACCTATGAGGCTATGACACACACACAGCCTACGGTTTACAAGACCTAACCCTCCTACAGCACACCTGACCCAACCTTGCAAACATCACTTATAGCATACTCCACTGAATTTTCAACTCTCTCTTGACAGATGCAATGGCTAAAGCATACAATTTACCCCGTAATTAGCTCACGATGATGGATAGTGCTTTCATATTTTTTAAAGAGAAACTTGCAGTTGATTTTGCTTATGGGGTTTGATTCTAGTAGGAGCATGCAGTCGATGAGTTTCAATGAGAGGTTCAATGGTAGTCTGAATGAGGAAATCATAAAGGATTCAGCTCATTCGGAGTCTTTATTGTACCTCCCTGATGTTGCTTTTAGGAGGCAAGCATCTTTCTATGCTAGAGCTGCACTCCAAGACGTTTTTCAGTGCTAGTAGGTTTATCTTAACCAATTCTCTAAAAAAGATAATGAAAGGAGAAGGCAGTCTTTCCATAAAATGCTGAGACTTTCAGACCATCTTATGTCAAAATATTTTTCTTATATAAAATAAACTTTTACAAATCTACATAAACTTTCCGAAAATTATTATAATGTTCCCAAAATATTTACACAAAACTGAAAAAACGAGGTAGACTAAGGAGGAACTGTTGCTACCGGATTAGTAGCAGCTATGTGAAACTCATCCTACAGAACTCAACTCATTTAATTGACACGGTAGTCCAGAATTAAGTTGAAATCAGCTATTGAGATGTAATTTTGCCCTCGCAAAGTTACTGTTAACTTGGAGATGCAGTTCTGGTGATCACTTGAAATCAGTTCAGTTCTTAATCCTTAAGCTCGCAATGCTTATTCACTGTCGACAAAATGTTAACTAGATGAGATGGTCAACAATTTCCTTATCTCAGCTGTTGTATACAAAATGAACACCTAAAGCTTCTAATATTTCTCGCCTAATTTGATCTAGTAAGTTTTTTTCATGGTGCGAAACTTTGAATAGAAATCTCTACTGTGTTCTCAAAAATGAGATCGAGTTCATCTGTCGGCCTTCCATCGGAGTGTGAACTTATCCTGTTGACTGCTTTAGATGACATTTGACAATACAGTTGTGGGGGCATCTACAATCTTTACCCTATATATGAGGGGTCTTTCTAATGAGGCACTGAGGTGGTCTTGCTCGAAATCCTGCCCCTCTATCCCCTGCAACTTAGCATTTCTATACTGTTTTTCCGGTGGATGTTAGCATTATAGTGGCCTTTGTTTGCAGGAGCTTTCCAGTCCCGTAGATTGCATAGCCACAGGTTGTGTCTCACTTCTGAATTCTCCTCTGTTTCAGCTTATCTCGTCGAGGAGTGCTCTCACTTTTGGAGAATACTCGGAGCTGCTTCTCGACAAGTATTATCACTTGAGGACATAGGATTGTTCCCTGATGACGCTTGGTAAATAACTATTAATAAGTCTGATCTGAAATACTCCAACAAAATGCCATGCAAACACTTTTAGCTGCCAATTTGGCTTTATTCTAATTCAGTATGCTGTTCTATCAAAGTTTAAAGACTGTTCTTTCAGCCTTTCTTGAGGTCGCTGGTACTACTTGCAGAACACTAGAAAATGTGAATATTATCACACACAACGGCCCGTGAAAGCTGAGGATACCAGGCCTAGGACAAAAAACAAAATAAGTAAACTTGATCGTCTGATGTTGCCGAGGTGTTGGAACGAAATTGACTAGAGTTGACAAATGGCAATGACAGAGAGACGGCCCTAACTAGGATCAGATAGATTTCAGTTTGGTAGATTTCCTTCTCCTTGTCCAAAATGGTTAATCTGATGGGGACGGTCGTCGTAAGAAGAGGCGGTGTCTGACCGTCAATGATGATCTGGAACAAACTTCAGGTTTATTAAGAGCTTTTGTCTAGTTTCTGGGCTAATCCAAAGTGAACTGGCCAATGCTCGAGTCCGTCTCTTTTCCACCTCCTGTCTTTGTCGATCCTACTGCACCGATCTCCTGCCTCTTCCATCGTGTGAAATCATTAGGCATCTTTGAATGTCGATGTGAACTCTTCATAAGGAAAGTGTGCACTGTCTCCTCTGTCACATGCTTCGGCTCCTCTTCTATCGCGCACACATCACATGCTTCATTGCCATCAAGAAGGCAAAAGCGTTTTCCTCTTCCTCAAATCTCTGTAAGCCAGCCCACATTTCCTCTCGAGGACGGACCCCAAAACTTAGGTCGTGTTTTGTCCTTAAAAGTTTCTCAACCACAGATCGATCCGTCTCTTGTGCCCACCCACACACATGGGACTGATCTTGATCATTCCAGTTCGATTTGATTCGCTCCGTTCTCGTTTCATTCCCAGCCAGCTCTTTGGTTAAGGTCAGAGGGACATCTCCGAACCGAACTCGTCCATTTAGTTCGACTTTCGGACATAATCGCCCTGTTTACATCTAGTTTTCCCGTGTTGAGGTGTCTGTTCATACTATCTATAGCTACTTGGTTGCTTGTGTTTGTATTTAATTTTACCAATTATATTTGGAGATAAAGAAACTCAGATGCTAATTTTCCAAATCGGTCCCATACGCCAAACTCCAACAGATCATTCAATGATTTCAGACATCCAATTTTCTGCCTTACTTTCTTCCGTTTGATGCTGAAACATTGGGTCGAGTAGACTTTTCATCCCTCGACTGAGGAGATATGTGGAATTGTGTCCTTAAGGTTTTCTTTTCTTTTTCTTTTTTTTAACTATAAAGTCTACAATCAAGGGCTCTAATTTATGTTATTCTGCAGTTGGGTAGTTGTCCTTCCATCAATTGTAGTTGAAAATCCCAATCCGACTTGGCACGTTACATCATAGGGCCAGACAAAGTCGTGAGATAATAAAAAAGGCAAATCACGAATAAACAAAGAAAAAGGCAGATCACAAATACATGTTAAGGGTGAGCATAGTTTTCATAAGTGGTTTTCGGCCGGTTCCGAAAAATTAAAATTGGGAACTGCTAGTTAGTTTCATAGATCCACCTGGAAACTAGACCGCTGATTGGTTCATGAAATCGATTCCACCAAGTTTCACACAAATGGAGACAACTAAGAGCAAGAGAGAGGCGATGAATAGTTTGGGAGTTGAGAGTCGATGGGCATTGAGCTTGACAGTCGAAATTATGAGTGAGAGATAGAGAGACGATAATGAGTGTTGAGCATCAAATTAGGGATTATAAGGTTTTCTTTTTTTTTTTGTTACAAATTTTTTAAAAAAATTATATATATTACCGGTTCGGTCCGGGTGAACGGATGAGCGTTCCATACCTAGAAACAGGAACCGGACAGGTGCTCATCTGTTCTCGTAATTTGGAACCAAGAACTGGAGCAGTCTCCACAGAAACGTCCGATTCAAAGTTGGTCCAGTCCAGTTCGGGCGATTCGTGGTTCTTTTGCACACCCCTAATACATAGCGAGCATACGTGCGTGCATGTGTTCAGCAAAGTGGAGGGGCCATGCCGCCGCCCCTCCAACACCGGGTGGCAAGGGTGCTTCGTTAGCCCTCGACACCATCGAGCGAGCCCATATTCGAGCTACGTCCATCCTCATCTTGGCACATCGCGCGGGTCATTCAATTAATTTCTATCGCATCAAATTCGCCGAGTCGGCAAATCGGCGAAGCGTTAAAGGAATGACTTGACCGCACGGATTACATAGCTCAAGGTCCCGACCAGACGGAAAGTCGAGAATTCCCAGCAGCCGCGAGATTCGAATTGGATGGTAACCGTGCGGGAGAGTTTAAACTTTGCATCGTCCCGGACGCACTTTTTCTAGCGAGAGAAACACAGCAGAAGCCAAACACGTTTTGGCTAATGTACGTGCACCTTTGACTCTAAAAGAGAAAGCTTGGCCGACATCGCGGTTCACAGTTACAACAGGGGCCATGGATAAGTTTGGTCCCCGCGCATGAGCCAAAACCCGAGTCACGTTGTAGGCGGCACTTTACTCTCGCGTCGGTCAATATCTTGCAATATTCTTTTTTATTAATATCACGGAAAACTTGATACCTAAATATTTATTTTTTTATCACAAAATATCTTAAATTGATACGCTTGTAATAAATTTATACTCCGTTAATTTCCACTAAATTTTACCATCGAATTGCTGAGTTTAATGACACGCAATTGACATGTGTATCAATTTGTGATTTTATCCTTCATTTGTCACAGATGCACCGGTTCATGATTTTTTCGTCATATTAATCTAATTTAACGGAAATTAACGGAGAACAAATCCGTCATGAGCATATCATTTTGGGATTTTTGTAGGTAAATTTATCATGGGTGTAACAATTTGAGGTTTTCGGTAGTTAAAAAAAATTAAGTATTTGCTAAATTTGGCACACAAATATATCAATTTGAGATTTTTCATGATATTATTAACCCGTATAATAATAGTAAGCCTATGCTTACGTCATCGCTTGTCTCACGAGTGGTGCCGACCCGAGCATCAGTTACATGGTGACGCGGGGACAAAGTGGGACCCCAACGACCTTTTGCATACGAGAGTCGGGACCAACGCCGCCCATGAAAAGGGCTCCTTTCCGCCAATTTGCACGGTGGCTAAGAGTGGGGGGCGGCGGCGGTTTCTTCAGCTTCACGAAGTTCTTCTTCTCCTGTTTTTTGGATTCTCCCTTCCCTCCTCCTTCCTCTGTCCTCTCGAAACATCGTTAGGGCAACGAAATCCTCGTTTGGACAACGAATGCCCTCCTTCCCACTCCTTCGATACCGGAGGCGATCGATTGCCGGACATGCCCGGGCCGGACCGACCCTATAGGTCGGGCCCGACATATCGCCCGAACCCACACCTCCCATGACACGAAAGTTGCGTGAGGGCACTGCTCAAACCCCCGTCCGGTTTGCTTCGGGGGCGGCCCATCCGACATTCACCGCCTTTATTCGGAAGCAACTCAAGGGATACATGGCGTTTAAGCCCCCGGTTTCGGAAGTGATCGTACCCTGTTCGTGTAATAAAATATACCATCTTTTTATTCGATAACTAGATTTATATATGAAGCAAAAGACTTTGGATAATCATCCTCTTCTTTGATTCAATTTTTTTTCTGTGTCTCTCTCTCTCTCTTGCCCACCTTTTTCCAGAACGTGCTTCTAGAGATCGCTCGACAAAAATCAGTGGAATGCGTATTTCGGTCCAAGAAAAGAAAAGAAGATAAAAAAAAAGGAGGAATATATTCGATTATTTATGGGGATTTTCGCACGCGCGTGTCGAGTCGGCTTTCTTTATCATGAATTCGTGAACCCCAACAAATATATATATAAATAAAAAAAAAAGAGAGAATTTGAGCTTTAGCGAGGATTCTCGCGATCCAAAACTGATTTTTATAATTCTACGGGCCGCCAAATTTTCACCATCTAGAAGGCAAGAGCATGGATTAGACCAAACTACCTCCATATTTAAATAAAGGAAATTTTAAAAATTTAAAAAAAAAACACGTGCGTAAATACAGCGGGGGACAAAATAACTCCACGTGGCGGGCGTCGGGCGGTGGGGCCCGCGCCTCCGGGGTTCGTCCTCATCCCCACACCAGACACGGCTTCTCCTCGTTCTCCGGCTCCCCCCGCAGCAGTCGCTTTCGAGGTTCCGAACGTGGGCCCCGCTTGTTCCTTTGACTCGAGAGGGCCGCATTGACGGGTTTGCCCCCCGCCCCACCCCCTCCCTCAATGACCCTTTTGGGCTTTGGACAAATCGGAATTTGATGCGCGCCGATTAATCCAGAGGCGCTTTTCATTCGCAGACCCAATGATGAGCTCCCTCTATAGTCGTGACGAGAGTTTTTACCCCCAAACTCGTGTGGCCTCGATGGAGATGGAATTCGGCGCGTGCGATTTCGTCCTCGTATCATTCGTTCGCATCTTTTATCAGTAATGGGTATAAGCCGAGCGATTCTCCCCAATCGCTGGATCGAAGGACGATTCTTCGCTTTCACGGCATTTTCTCATCGCTTTCCCGACAAAGCGCCCTCGAGTCGTTCCGATCATATCGGATGTCTCGAAGAAGCGACTAAAGCTTCCATTCGGGGCCACGAAATCTCTCCTGACTCTACCTTCTGTTTGGCCGTGGCATTTATAAAATTGGCCCTTGGACGCGAAGCAAAACGACCCAGCACAGCACCACCCCAAGAAAGGAAAAATTAAAAATTAAAGATGCCACACAAAAAAGATAATTTGGGCGGGAAAAAGATGCCACAATTGGGTAAGGGACAATTTGGTCAATAGGAAGAAAAAGCATAGGGGCGGGTTTCTTCCGAGAAATAACCTCTGAAATACTCCGAAACAGGGGACCACCCGTGTGCCTACATCGAAATCTCCCTATAAAGAACTGCGCAAAACCTCGTTTTGTTCCTCAATCTCATCGCCTACGTCGTCACCAAATCCTCGTATCTTGTCCGCAACAGAGAAGAGGGAAGAAGAAGGAGGGGGGAGGAGGAGGAGGAAGAAGAATGATCGATCAGTACATCTTCTCGGCGGAGAAACAGCGGCCGAGGAGGAAGCAGCCGCCGCCCCGGAGGACGGCGGCGGGCCTCAAGAAGCGCTGCCTCCAGATGGCGAAGCAGCAGAAGACGCGCGCCTACATCCTGTATCGCTGCACCCACATGCTCCTCTGCTGGCACGAGCACTCCGTCTCCGATTGAATCCGGGTCACGACATGGTCCTCCAAGAATGATCGGAGGAGGGGGAAGGTGTGGAAGTCAGGGCTCCGGTTGAAGATTTGGCCACGCCCCATCACGGAAGACGCGATTTTTCCCAAGACCCGCCTCCAGTTCTGGAAGACGGAGAGAGACAGAGAGACAGAGGTTCTTTTTCGGGTCGACGAGGAGCCGTCGCGGAACAGACGATCGTCCGATGCTTGAACTCGGGTTCGTCTTCGTTCCCGTGACGAGACGAACCGCGAGCTCCCTCGTCTGGGGATGAGCACGGGTCCCTAGAAAACTTCGCCGTGCTGGAGGCCATCTTCGTGACGAGAAACAGAGCAATCGCAAGGCCCGCACCAGTGGCGCCAACTCCTCGTCGCCAGAAAAACCGGCGATGATAATGTAAAAACGAGTTGAAATCATATGAATGTCGATTGCTTTTCGCCGCGTCTGTTGATGATTCTTGTCTTTTGCCCAGATGAGACTTGTTGATGATGATTAGACTTTGATTTCCTCGGACGTCGTGTAAAGAATCATCTGGAACAGGGCGTGATCGATCGAGCCGAGTGGAGCTCAGCTAACTCAGTGCTGAGTCCAAACACGAGTCGAGCTTTTGATTATTTCAGTGACTTCAATTTTGCTGATGTTATGAGAAAGGGATACTCGTTAAGTAGTCAAAAAATTGAGAATATTATAATTTCTTTTTCAGGACATCTATAGTTAAATTCGAAATTTTGAAAATCGAATATTTTTCTTGTTGAGCATGTCGACACAATTGTCCGATGGTTGCGGAAAGATTTTATTAACAAGTATTTTGAGGGTACTTGTTAAGCGTCCATATAAAAAAATTATAGTTTCCAATGCGTTGTTTCTCTCAGTATTTTGTGTGATCAAAACACTAGAAATCAAAACATTTCCTTTTTCAGTAGGTTGGCCAGTGCCATAAAGACATTTTTTGACAAAGTATTACCGTGGAAAAGTCAGTTTACTTTGTTGACGAAACTGTCCGTGTGCTTTTAAAATGGTCCACCATCGGCACCTCTGCCATTCTGGTCAGCCAAAATGCTAATTTGGATGCTGGAAAACATGTGTCATATGATAGTTCGCTTAAATTCCTCATCTAGCCCCATGCTAGCAACATTAAAAAGTTAGAGGAAAATTTTTCAAAAAGTCCTAAATTTATTGCATTTTTTCCATTTCAATCTTAAATTTTTTGTATTTGTGCCAATTCAATCTATCAGCCCAATTTTTGTTAGCCGATGCTGTCCGTCTGGCCAATATTGACGTGATAATTTTAACCGACAAGTGGAAAGAAGGGCAAAAAAGAAAGGAAAAAAAAAGGAAAAAAAAATGAGAGAGAGAATGAGCGCGCTGCTTGGCAATCATCGTCGAGGTTGGCGATCAACTTGTAGGGGTTTGTCGTCCCTCGAGACATGCAATTATATCGATGCGGTCACTCGACGAGTAGCCACCACCATCTAGATTTGAGACTCGAAATCTCAAGATGGTAACTAATAAATCCAAGGCTCGCGAGACAACTGTGACCATCCCACGGTGGCCTCCATCGCCTGAGGCTTGAAGGTCGAGATCGAGATCGAGAGAGAGAGGCGATGGCAATGGGGTACGAGGATGTTTTCCCGAAAAGGCCAAGGTTGGGCCAACCCAGGCCAAGTTGGGTTGAAATGCAAGGGCCTAATCCGAACGCACCTGAAACTCGTGGTTAAGAATCCGTGGAGAAGCAAAGCTAAACCAGCTTTAGGAGCACCTCCACCCAGAGCAACTCCAGGTAAGGAAACATGGTTAGCTGAAGAGGGACATAACAAGAAATTGAATCGAAAGACCATGACAACAATGTCGAGAAATTTCCAAATCCGAAAGCCGTAATCATCGGATCGAGGACAAAACGTGCGTTCAGGACCATAGAAGCTCCGTGAATTTAGCGGATGGGGGATCCGATTTGGTTGCGAGAGATGCTTGCGATGTCACTCCAAAAATAATTTTTTACGGGGACAATTCCATTGTCAAATGTGATGATGATTTCTGAGGATCCTCCTCGAACAAACACTGCCCTCAACACTCCAGAAAGTCCTTTTGTCTTGGTTGTAATAGGCCCTCGTGGAGTTTCTTTTTAGCCTTCTTTAGCCTTTCCTTTGCACTATAGTCTTATAACGTACGTCGTTCCATGATTTGATCTTTAAGGCCTGATCAATTGCAATCCATAGGTGAAATGATGGAGGGTCGGAATAATGAATTCTCCCAACCCTCCATATGTTACTTTTCGGGGAAGGATATTAGAAATGTCAAAAGTTGTGTACATGCTCATTTTAGTGTCAAAAGCTTTTATCGAATCAGTTTAATGCTAAATCGGAGAAAAAAATGATCACTTAAGTGTATCTGACGAGAAATTCCGATCAAAATTAATACATAACTTTTTTAATTAAATATTTTTAAATGAGTTGGCATTATATTTAAAAATCTCATCCATGCGGACTTGCAAAATGGCGCCCCTTCATCCAACATGGCACCATAGTCCCAAAATAAAAACGACGTCAAACCAATAGTCCCAAAATTACGCTGTTACATGGCTCAATAGAAAATGACGCCCTTCCTTCTGCTGTGTTCAGGCTTCGGTCACCATTGTACCTCTCCTTTTGACAGTCCTCCCTCACTGTCGTCGTCGCTCGCTCTCCTAAGTCCTCCTCCTCAGTGCCTCCGTTGCACCTCGCCAACTTTTGCCGTCAAACTTCGTCGATCTCCATCGTCACCACCTACCATCGCGCCCCTGTCTGACTGAAGTGACTCTCTCTCTCTCTCTCTCTCTCTCCAACCCTTCTTACAACATCTCTCTTCCTCTGCAATTCCTTCATCGAATTGAAAGATGTCTCTTTTTGCTTAGCATCGCACAACCAATGTCCAAATAACAACACCTCAATCAAAATGACATTAATTTAGATCTCAATTGACCGTCGAAGGGCGGCGTCTACGAAAAAAAGCGACGAATTGAACATTCTCACGAGACAAGCAAATACTATGTGCAATGCACCCGTCCGATGAAAAAAACTTCGACATAGAGAGGAAGAGAGGATCAACACAAGGTGGGACATGTCAAGAATGGCAAGAAACGAGAGAGACGTTGCCATTTTTCGGAGGCAGTGCTAAGGTGTGAGGGGGATTGGGGAAGGAGCACCCTCTCTCTCCACCTATTTTTTCTCTCTAGATTTAGGGTTCTCATTTGGGGGATTCAACAACGTAGTTTATGCTTTCGATGCTGACCGGAACCTCTGGTGAGCCGTGTCGGCTTAAGATATTTATAAAAAAAGGCTGTGTCGAATTTCCAATCAAACAGATCGGAGTTGGTATTGAAAATATCATTTTTCAAAAAATTTAGCACTTAAAGTGACTCAAAAAAAAACTTTTAACATCAAAGTGAGTACTGTGTACAATTTAATTTTCATATGGATTATCAAGACTACAAAGATTTCCACGAGGCGTTTCACACGGCAATCAAACTAGAAATTTCCAATTTAAGGATGAGCATATGATGAGTACAGTTTATATATTTTGTCCGGCCCCACAACAATTTTTTGTACTTTATATGAAAATGTTCTTGTCATTGCCATATGAAAGTTGGTCTTCGAATTTATAGGTTTCGAATATATTAAGCTCGAGCTACATGACCTTGCTAGCAAAATGATCATCACAAGATTTACAAGGCAACTATGTGTGGGCTCTCAAGCCATGCAAAGGGGGACCTCTAGAAGTCATTCTTGTGTTGACCCAGAAAGTGACTTTCACTCGCAATCGTGCCTACTATGTAAGTAATCTCACAAGGCAACTTCGTCCTTGTCAAGTTCGAGAAGATGAAAAGTGCACTCAAAAGCTGGCCAAGAAAAAAACAGAACTTTGTGTTCTCATCATGGAGTTTTTATGGCCCATGTGAAAAGAAGAAAAGAAAAACCCTAATCATATGTCAGAAATAACTACCGGGAGTTTACCCCAGTGGCCACCCTTCTTATTTGAGAAGGGGGAGGTGGGGAGTTCGAATCCCCACCTTCGCAGGGGGTAGGAGTGGGGCCATGTAGTTTAAGATGTGGGTTTCGACGCCCACGCCCTACAAGAGGTGAGGCGCAAGTCTGAGTGTGTATCGTGAGTAAGAGATAGAGTAGAACCGATAGAAAAAAAAAAGCTAGAAATTAATACTGCCAGCCAGAAGAACACGAATGGTTATAGTGACGATCATTACATTACAGATTTATTGTGTGTTACGGTATTTGCTTATAATAATACATATTAGAACCGAAGTTATAATATCCATTACATGACTCTCCTACGTAATAGCTATCGTGGCTTAATCAAAATACACTTCCAAAGTACTTGTCTCATTTCTCCTAGTTACTCTACCTCTTTTAGATTGTGTTGATCATAATTGAAATTCACATTAATTACAATTGAATTTGTTTGTATTATTTGTAAAGTGATAATTATGTATTCGTCTTAATCAGTTTAATATTTATTACAGGTCTATTACATCATAACGTAATACTTATTACATCACTCCAATGATGACCTAGGAACAGCTCCAAGTCTTGTCTCGTCGAACCATTTGAGAATTTATTATGGGTCATATCTTTCTCATTCCTTGATAAATTTAAGGTCATTTTTTTGTGGTTGCAATAGGCTTTGTCTTCTATCTTTCTGAGCCTTCTTTGGCCTTTCCTTTACTATGGTCTTAATAAAAAATAAAATTAAAAATCCATTCAATACATTGAACTATGTAATGCAAAAGAAAACACCTTTTGCGTTTGTGCCAATTCAATCCATCGGCTCAATTTTGGTCGGCCAATGCCGACCATCTGGCCAATGTTGATGTAATAATTTTAACTGGCAAGTGGGAAGAAGGGAAAAAAAAGGGAAAAAAAAGAAAAAAAACGAAAATATAAAAAAAATGAGAGAGAGAGAGAGCGAGCACGCCCCTTGGCAATCATCGTCGAGGTTGGCGATCACCTTGTAGGGGTTCGTTGTCCCTTGAGACATGCAATTATATCGATGCGGTCACTCGACGAGTGGCCACCGCCGTCTAGATTTGAGACTCGAAATCTCAACATGGTAACTAATAAATCCAAGGCTTGCGAGATGACCGTGACCACCCCGCGGTGGCTTCCATCACCTAAGGCTTGAAGGCCGAGAGGGAGAGAGAGAGAGAGAGAGAGAGAGAGAGAGAGAGAGAGAGAGAGAGAGAGAGAGAGAGGGGCGATGGCATTGGGGTACAAGGATGAGTTGGGTTGAAATGCAAGGGCCTAATCCGAACGCACCTGAAACTCGTGGTTAAGAATCCGTGGAGAAGCAACGCTAAACCAACTTTAGGAGCACCTCCACCCAAAGCAACTCCAGGTAAGGAAACATGGTTAGCTGAAGAGGACATAATAAGAAATTGAATCGAAAGACCATGACAACAATGTCGAGAAATTTCCAAATCCGAAAGCCGTAATCATCGGATCGAGGACAAAACACATGTTCAGGACCGCGGAAGCTCCGTGAATTTAGCGGATGGGGGATCCGATTTGGTTCCGAGAGATGCTTGCGATGTCACTCCAAAAATATTTTTTTACGGGGACAATTCCATTGTCAAATGTGATGATGATTTCTGAGGATCCTCCTCGAACAAACACTGCCCTCAACACTCCAGAAAGTGCTTTTGTCTTGGTTGTAGTAGGCCCTCGTGGAGTTTCTTTTTAGCCTTCTTTAGCCTTTCCTTTGCACTATAGTCTTATAACGTACGTCGTTCCATGCTTTGATCTTTAAGGCCTGATCAATTGCAATCCATAGGTGAAATGATGGAGGGTCGGAATAATGAATTCTACCAACCCTCCATTTGTTAATTTTCGAGAAAGAATATTAGAAGTGTCAAAAGTTATATATGGCGTTCATTTTAGTGCCAAAGGCTTAATCAGATCAGTTAAATGTCAAACCGGAGAAAAAATGACCACTTAAGTGTATTTGACGAGAAATTCCAATCAAAATTAATCTATAGCTTTTTTAATTAAATATTTTTAAATGAGTTGGCATTATATTTAAAAATCTCATCCATGCGGACTTGCAAAATGACGCCCCTTCTTCCAACATGGCACCATAGTCCCGAAATAAAAACGACGTCAAACCAATAGTCCCAAAATTACGCTGTTACATGGCTCAACAAAAAAAGACGCCCTTCCTTCTGCTGTGTTCAACCTTCGGTCACCATTGTCCCTCTCCTTTTGATAGTCCTCCCTCATCTCTCTCTCTCTCTCTCTCTCTCTCTCTCCAACTCTTCTTACAACATCTCTCTTCCTCTGCAATTCCCTCATCGAATTGAAAGATGTCTCTTTTTGCTTAGCATCGTACTACCAATGTCCAAATAGCAACACCTCCCTCAAAACGACATTAATTCAGATCTCAATTGATTGTCGAAGGGCGGAATCTACGAAACAAATCAACGAATTGAACATGCTCGCGAGACAAGTAAATACAACGCGCAATGCACCTGTTCGATGAAAAGAACTTCGACACAAAGGAAGAGAGGATCGACACAAGGTCGGACATGTCAAGAAATGGCAAGAAACGAGAGAGACATCACCATTTTTCATAGGCGGTGCTAAGGTTTGTGGGGGATTGGGGAAGGAGTACCTTCTCTGTGTGCCTATTTTCTCTTTCTAGATTCAGGGTTCTTATTTGGGGGATTCAATGACGTTGTTTATGCTTTAGATGCTGACCGGATCCTATGGTTGGCCACGTCCGCTTAAGATATTTATAAAAAAAGGTTACGTCGAATTTCCAGCCAAATAGATTAGAGTTGGCACTGAAAATATCATTTTTCAAAAAATTTGACACTTAAAGTGGTTCAAAAAAAACTTTTAACACCAAAGTAAGTGATGTACACAATTTAATTTTCATATGGATCGTCAAGACTACGAAGATTTCCACGAGGCGTTTCACACGGCAATCAAACTAGAAATTTCCAATTTACGGATGAGCATACGAATGGTACAGTTTATATATTTTGTCCGGCCCCACAACAATTTTTTTGTACTTTATATGAAAATGTTCTTGTCATTGCCATATGAAAGTTGGTCTTCGAATTGATAGGTTTCGAATATATTAAGCTTGAGCTACATGACCTTGCTAGCAAAATAATCATCACAAGATTTTTTTTTGTCGGTCTTACACTATCTCGAACTCACGATACACACTCAGATTTGCGCCCCACCTCTTGCAAGGCGTGGGCGTCGAAACCCACATTTTACATTATGCGGCCCCACCTCTACTCCCCTGCGAAGATAAGGATTCGAACTTCCTATCTCTCCATTTTCAAGTGAGAAGGGTGGCCACTTTGTCTAGACTCTCTAGCCATGCAAAGGGGGACCTCTTGAAGTCATTCTTGTGTTGACCCAGAAAGTGACTTTCACTCACAACCATGCCTGCGATGTAAGTAATCTCACAAGGCAACTTCGTCCTCGTCAAGTTCGAGAAGATGAAAAGTGCACTCAAAAGCTGGCAAAAAAAAAAAAAACAGAACTTTGTGTTCTCATCGTGGAGCCTTTATGGCCCAAGTGAAAAGAAGAAAAGAAAAAACCCTAATCACATGCCAGAAATTAATACTACCGGCTAGAAGAACACGAATGATTATAGTGACGATTATTACATTACAGATTTATTGCGTGTTAGGGTATTTACTTATAATAATACATATTACAATCGAAGCCGTAATATTCATTATGACTTTCCTACGTAATAGCTATCGCAGCTCGACCAAAATTCACTTCCAAAGTACTCATCTCGTTTCTCCTAGTTACTCTACCTCTTTTAGATTGTATTGATTCTAATTGAAATTCACATTAATTACAATTGAATTTGTTTGTATTGTTTGTAAAGTGATGATTATGTATTCATCTTAATCAGTTTAATATTTATTACAGGTCTATTACATCATAACGTAATACTTATTACATTATTCCAATGATGACCTAGGAACAGCTCCAAGTCTTGTCTCGTCGAACCATTTGAGAATTTATTATAGGTCATATCATTCTCATTTCTTGATAAGTATAAGGTCATTTTTTTGTGGTTGCAATAGGCTTTGTCTTCTATCTTTCTGAGCCTTCTTTATCCTTTCCTTAACTATGGTCTTAATAAAAATAAAAATAAAAATCCGTTCAATACATTGAACTATGTAATGCAAAAGAAAAAAGAGACAAATTAAACAAAGCATAATGATTCTTGCGATCACAAAGTGGTTTTATGTAAAATGCTTTCCTAGGCTTATTTGTTAAGTTATATAGCCTTGAAAAAGGTGTCGAAAGTGGAGGCCATATAGATATGAGGAGGAATTCAATTGTAGAGGCAAGTGTGAACATTGGTCAATGGCCCGTCAACTGATAATTTCGGAAATTATACTTACTTATACCTCAAAAGGTATGTATTTTCTTTTCTTTTTGGCTGTGTAACTTAGAATATTATCATGCAACTTTTCTTTGGATTGAGCAGCAGCCTTAGAGCTTCTGCATACGGGATCCACACATGAATCTATGGATAGCGGTTTCAAGATCTTTATATGTTATATTGAAGTAGAAGTGAATCTTTATGCATCGGATTCGTCTCTCTACTTATGATTAATCTCGAAACCTTCATCTTAGACCCGAATTGCAGCGTGATGGACCAAGTGTTGAATTACATAAATAGCATTCATCCATATATTGGCTCGGCTCGATATGGACTATTAGAAACTCTACGAGCTTTTGAATGATCTTTCACACAATGATAAAAGTTACGAAAGAAAGATTCAAATCTATCAGATAAGCATACGATGAGTAAGATATCATCTTTTCGTCAGACCACAATAATTCTGCGATGCTTCGTTTAAGAAAAGCGTCGTCATCATTATAAAGAGCTCTGTCTTCTAATGCATAATTTAGGAAACTCTAAATTAGACTTTATCATGCGTGCAAAAAAGGGTCCTCTTGAAGTCATTCTTGTCTTGACCAAGAAAGTGACTTCACTCGGAACCACCCGCGTCCCATCAATATGAATGGATGATCATTCATTTTGGCCTCCGCGAAGTTTCTTTTATCTTTCTTTGAGCCACTCGATCTTGTATGTCAAGTTCAACTTAGAAGGAAAGAAGACCTCAAACAGCTGGCCAACAAGTTTTGTGTTATCTTTGTGGAGTACCCTTTATGGCCTTACTAAGAAAACCCTTAAGAAGCAAGACATCAGCACAGCCAGTTAGAACACCTCCTGAGCTATCCGTTCTTTTCCTTTTTATTTGGAATGCACTTCGGTCATACCAAAGCTGATCGTCTCCTTATTAAATTAAAACGATGGAAGAAAAGGTGTTGATAGAAATAAAGGGCTGAGATTGAATGGGAAGAAAACACGTAAAAATTTTCTGTAAAGGTTTGGCTTTTCCTGGGAGATTCTTTTCAATCCCAATTCAAAAGGGGTCAAGCCCTTTTCTCTTTTCTTCTAGCTAAGCAATGACATGAACTCCATTTCCAAAAACAAAAATTATGCGTTCGTATTGAATATAAACGTGTGACTTAATTAGAAGGTTTAGGAGGAGATTTCATGTGGGTGCATCGATGATCTCCTTTTGGTGCTATTCTAGTATTAAATTGATCGTTGCCCTTTCGGTATGGAAATCAATGACATATGTTCATGAAGTCCCAACAACAACATTAGTTCATGCACATTCGTTCGTTTAAAGTCTCGGTGATCAACATTCTGAGATTCCCATCAAAAGAAAGCGTGTGCATCATACTTTTTTTCTCACAAATGATGGATCTAGAGCGCTCAAAAGATCTTCTTCAATTGGTCCCTTTATCTTGTTGGCTGTCTACGTCTCTGGTAATCTCAGGTCACTTGCATGACCCAACACTGAACATCTGTGAGCTACAGACTGTAAACTTATCATGAAAGGCACATTATGGAGTAAAATATTTGTTTAGCAGAAAAGATTTATTTGTTAGATGAATGGTAAATCATCTTTAAATATATGCGCATCATATCCATTCCCTATCTTTTCCTTAACGCTGTGTTTGGTAGTTCGGATTTGAATCCATATAGGATAACAAATTACCATATTGGCGATGTCGTCCGAATCGAATAAATCCGGATATATCCGGATAAAATGCCGGATAAGAAATCGGGGATAGAGGGTGGGATAACCCGGATTGGATAAATTTTTCAAAAATAAACTTAACCAAAAGCTATTATCTTCCAACAGATATTGCTTCACCGGCCACCGTGTAAGGACCACCACCTTGAGAGCCGATTGTTGTCACCTCCGACCACCGCACAATTGTCGTCGTCTCCGACCACCTCTGATTATCATTGCCGGCCAACCAATTGTGTTCCGATGATTGAGGGTAACAAGGAGTTTAAAGACGACCGTTGTTGCCTCCGACCACATAGCGTCTAGATAAATCATCTTTCCTTTTTTCTTGCACATCTTCTGAAGCCTTTTTCTTCTATCTTCTGTTCTTCTTTTTCCTATTGATTTATCTTTTGATACTCTAGCCTCTTCTTTCCGGGTGCAGTGCGGGTGGCGTGGCTTTAATACTGCACCGTGATGAGTTCCAGAATCTTTTCTCCAGTAACACAAGAGTCAAGTGGCCGAGCAACGGTAAAATAGGGAATATGCTCATGGACCGCAAACTCAAAAAGCCAAAGAGACAATAATCTGTGCTACGTGAATAGAACCTGAGATGGTTACCTTCACCTGGAATTTCGGAACTCGTTGAAATGTCAGATGTCTGTGATTCGTGTTCATACATAGTCTGAAGACCAGGTCTCCAACCAAAAGCCGACCCGGATTGACCCCCCTTCGAGCTCTACCTCTCCGTCTATGTGACGTAGACAGGGGAGTCATGACCCTTGTGCGAGGTTTTCTTAGACAATGGCTACACGATGAAGCAGACCGATAGGGCGACGGATGGGACGACAGACTAGGGGCACTGTGGGGAGTGTCAAATGAGGCGGGTGGAGACCGAAACTGGATACCAATGAGGGTTTTCAAATATTAAATCCTATCTTAGGTTGCATCAAATATGTGATAGGATTTTCTACATTCTAGAGGATATTCGTTGGATTTCTAATCTCACCTTATTCTATCCTATCCCAATTCAAATCCGGATGACTAAACGCAGTCCAAGACTATATAATCCAGAAAAAAAAAATTAGTATCTTGAGAGACTCGCCAAAGTTGCAAATCAGAACTTTTGGCCATCTTGGTGCAATTCCAAACAAAAAGCACACTATGAAGTTCAATAGTCCTTTGATTCTGGGGCTTGTCATTTTAGGAAGGTTTGCGGATTAAACATGAATGTTAGCAACAAAACTGAATAACTGTATTAAGCAAAGGATCTCTCAATATCTTTCTCATTATCTTTTGTAAAGGCGACGACCACCATTGAACTTCCACCGGCACCACTAAGACACTCCAAAGCTTTCAGCGTTGCGTGTGCGTGTGAGAGAGAGAGAGAGAGAGAGAGAGAGAGAGAGAGAGAGAGAGCCTTCTATAAGTACGGAGTTCTACCAACAAGAGAACTTCCCCCACCCCATCCACATTCCCTCCCCTCATAGTTTGAGGGCTCTCCTGTTCTTTCCAGATTCTTCCTCTTCTTTCCTCAGGAAAATTCAGAGAGACCCGTCTGAAGAATCTCCAAAGAAAATTCAAAGAGAATGGCAGAATCAAGATCCCATCATCCTTCTCTGATCCTTGTACTAATTCTTCTCTACTGCATGACCATGTTCTCAACTGGGTCAAGCTTTGGAGTGAACTGGGGAACAATGTCAACCCACCAGCTCCCTCCTGAGAAAGTTGTGAAGATGCTGAAAGATAATGGCTTCAAGAAGCTGAAGCTGTTTGAATACGATAAGAACATTTTGGATGCCCTCATCGGGAGCGACATCGAAGTGATGCTTGCCATTCCTAATTACATGTTGCAGATGATGAGCGTGGATCCGAGCTTTGCTGCTGCTTGGGTGGACACGAATGTCACTGGTTATCGATACATTGGAGGAGTCAATATCAGGTTGAGTGATAATGTTCGTTGGTTTATGAAGATGTCGCATTATCTCATCTTCAAAAACTTTTTAATGTTTCATTCGATTCGGATTCTATCTACTCGAAAACTTCATGTCTTGCCGAAATCTACTCAGAGAAGTTGAGTACATACGGAGTCGTAATTCTGTCACATTTATGAATTGCTTCTCTTTCTTTAGGTAATATGTTGTTAGGCATTTGTTGTGTTGCAGTCCCAGTCATCAATCATGTCACAACCAATTGATCACAAATTGATAACTGGTAGTTACTCCCACACAATTGGCATTCTCTTTCCAATGGTCATGCTCTTTCTATCCTTCAGGCGCACTTTCTTTGTTTTTGGTTGTGTCAAAAGAAACATGCCATGTACATTTCATTGCAGTGAAATTAGGCCTCATCAATTTTGATTCTTGCAGGTACATTGCTGTAGGAAATGAGCCCTTCTTGCAAACCTACAATCACACTTATATCCGACATGTATTGCCAGCCCTCCGGAACATTCACGAGGCCCTCCACCGTGCCCGGCTAAGTTCCAAGGTCAAAGTCACGGTCCCATTCAACGCTGATGTCTACTACTCGCCGCCCTCGAACCCTGTGCCTTCTTCCGGAGACTTCAGGCCCGAAGTTCGTGACGCAGCTATAGAAATTATTCACTTCCTATACATAAATGATTCGCCTTTCACCGTCAACATCTACCCCTTCCTCAGCCTCTACCAGAACCCGGATTTCCCTCTTGACTATGCCTTCTTTGACGGAACGAATGTGCCCCTCATAGACGGGGACCTGGTGTACATGAACGTGTTCGATGCGAACTTTGACACACTCGTCTCAGCCTTGTCCAAAGCAGGGTATTCCGACATGGAGATCCTAGTTGGAGAAGTTGGGTGGCCGACCGACGGCAACAAGAATGCAAACGTCAAAAACGCCCAAAGGTTCAATCAGGGCCTGCTGAAGCATGCCTTGAGCGGAGACGGCACTCCGGCAAGGAAAGGAGTGATCAACGTGTACCTCTTCAGCCTAATTGATGAGAACGCAAAGAGCATAGACCCGGGGAAATTTGAGCGGCACTGGGGATTGTTCGAGTACGATGGGAAGCCAAAGTATCAACTGGACTTGTCGGGATCGGAGGAGGACACCGGCCTAGTCCCAGTCAAGGGCGTGTCCTACATGCCACGGAGGTGGTGCATTTTGAACCCCGAAATGCACGATCTCACGGACCTAGGAGACAACGTAGACTATGCTTGTAGCTTATCAGACTGCACTGCTCTGGGTTATGGGTCATCCTGTAACAACCTGAGCCTGCAGGGCAATGCTTCCTATGCATTCAACATGTACTACCAGATGAATAACCAGCACTCCTGGAACTGCGATTTCATGGGTCTTGCTGTGGTCACCGAGAATGACCCGTCCGCGGAAGGATGCCAATTCCCAGTGATGTTGGCATCCGGAGACTCGATATCTCGGGACCGAGGATTGCTAGATACTTTGTTCAGATATTATTTGTGGCTTGTGGTTTTCTTGGTTATCCTATAGTCCTTTTGCTAGGAGGTTGTCGTTGCTTTACTGTTGCTACTTCTTGAAACTATAGATGCTACATAGAATAGAATGCCATCAGCTCTTTGTAATTCTACAGGAAAAAATACAAGCAATGATATCCTTCAAATCCATCATTTTAGTGTTTTCAACTTTCACTTGGTAGTAATAGTTTTCATTTTCCTTTTTGCCAGGTAAATACGAGATTGTATTATTTATGAAAAAAAGTTACATGGGAACATACAATCCAAGGCGACAACGAAAAGGAAATAAGGCCCAACAACAATAAATAGTAAGTTGGATCTATAAGACATAAAAGCCCACTTCAAATGACAGGTTATGTCAACTTTCAAGGATCTATCAATACTCATTGGGTCATATTAACTCTGGTTATGGAACGAGTCTATACCATATTTTAAATTCGATTTTAATTCTTGGCTATTTGCTATCTTTTAATACCATAAATTGTGGGTTCGAATTCATAATCACCTCCTCTAGAACGGTTAAAATCGTTACATTTTTCATGATTAGAAATGCCCTATCTCTAAAGGATTGAGTAATTGCAACTTAAACATTCATCGTATAATATCTTTCTATCACTTAATCAAATTTCGAAAGAGAAGTAGAATGGAATCAGAACTAGCCTGTCAAATAATGACAATTCTGAGTAGTAATGACATGCTCTGTTTTGCTTGATATGATTGATCCCTACCTAATGACAGTTGACAACTTGAGTGGAAGGATAAGAAAGAAAGGAAGCGAGGAGGAGATAAAACAAAAGTGAATCGAAGAACTCCATAATTAATCGCCAGGTTAAGGGAGTGTTTGTTTGGATTTATAAAAATTAGGGATAATGACATAAATGATCTTTGAACTTTAGCCTAACATATAATGTGATCTCTAAACTTTTAATTTGTTTAATATGGTCCCTGAACTTTAGTCCAATGTGCAATATAATCCCTGAACTTTTAATTTGTTCAATATGGCCCTTGGACTGTTTAAATTAATCCTTAGACTATATAAAAATATTCAATTTTGTTCTTCCATTAATTTAAATTTAAGAACACAACAGTGAACATTTTCATATAGTCCATGTACTAATTTGAATATTTACCAAACGTCCAGAGGCTGCATTTAACAAATTAAAAGTTTGGGGATAACATTGGATATTGAACTAAAGTTTAGGGGCCACACTGAACAAATTGAAAATTCATGGATCACATTGTACATTAGGATAAAATTCGGGGACTATTTATGTCATTATCCCTACTCTTTAACTTTTTCATCAAAATTTAAAAATAACTAAATTTCAAAAAATTACAAAAAAAAATATACTTGAATCTTGTGAAAATTCACGAGTTTAAATAAAAATTAAAAAATAAAACTCGATCTTGATGACTTTGGAAAAGGCTCGTCTTGTGTACAAACGCTAAAAGTGGAAATAATCGTCCTCTCTACTTTTTTTCAGAAGAAAAAATAGAAAATTGGCCGGAAATTATTATTTCATAAAAGATAACATTACTCCGTCGTGAATGTTACTCTTTCGTCGCTTTTATAATACATGATAAATCTCTTCCAACAAAACCAATATATGATTATATAATGACGAAAGAAAAGTTATCTAATTGTTTCAGACTCAATTAAATGAAGAGTTAAAATCACGAAAAACTCCAAACTGACACACTCGTAACAAATTCACCCTTCGTTAATTTTTGTTAAATTTTACTTTCAAATTGTCAAGTTTGATAACACGTAACAGTTTATGCATATACAGGTTTAGCATTTGACCCCTCTGTTTGTCACAGATTTATCAATTTATGATTTTTTGTTGTATTAATCCAATTTAATCGAGAGTAAATGTATTACAAGTATACCGGTTTTGGGTATTTGGTTGTCAAAAAATTAATTTGGGGAAATGTGTTATAAGTATACTAGTTTTTGGGTTCTTGATTGTCAAAAAATTAATTTTGTGTAAATTCATTATAGGTGTACCAATTTGGGTTTTTCGTGGTATTAACCCTTAAATAAATAAAATCTACTTGCAAAAAGCAAGGTGCTAGCTAGGCATTCTCCTAACATGAATTTTTTTCCACCATTGTTTCACATGGCCCTTGCCCAGGCCACGACGCCCTCGCTAGCCCTGGCTTGTGGTCAATCTCCAGTCGCCAGTTGCCGACCACCGGCCACAAGCTAAGAAAGAAGAAGAACAGGTCATAGCTAGGAAGGAAAGAAGAAAAAGAAAAAAAAAGTTACCAAACTCACCCTAAATTTCAAACACACATATCAAGCATCTAATATATGGCATACATATTTTCGTTTCCTCAGACACATTATACGGTATTTTCTTAGGTGCTATTTTATTAAAAAAAATATCTTCCTTTCAACACGATGATGTTACGTGATACATGCCTAGACCCGTCAAACAAGTGAGTCAGGTCGGAGCAAATTGACACGTTCCCGACCTTGCACATTCGATCCATATTGCTAAAAATATTTTCATATTTAACTCAATTTAGGAAAATTCATGCCCAAACTAGGATGAGAACATGAAGTGAGCGAGTGCATGATCAAGTGAGGGTGAAAAAGTGAAGAGAGAGTTGTAGAGGTGAATTGGGTCAAACTAAATTATGAACCTATTTAATATCCATATTATTTTGAGCTTTACCATTCCAAATCTATTTATGACTCATTTACTAAATATAACTAACCCATATAATTAAGAGTATCAATGGGTCGGGTCGGGCCATATCTTCATGATACCCAACTTGAAACCCCATAGTGACGTGCTTGACCCGACCCGACCCGGCCTGAGACCCATTCAGCATATAACCACAGTAACGGGTTGGGTTTCAGGTTCTTCTCTTCCTTTTTGTGAAAATAGATTAGAAATGTGTGTGAGCCCAAATAACGATTAGTTATGGAATCACCACCCTCACCTTCGCATTTCCCCATTTATTCTTATTACAAATAGATTGGCAATGAGTGCTTATATTCATTTCCTTTCGTGATTAATTGAAAACACCAGCTAATCAACTGAATTCGCAAAGTTGAATGTGTCATGCGTGGTGTGGGCTTGGAGATGTTAAGTACTTGCAAAGCATACTGTTGCAACAACACAATGATAAAGAAAACATTTAGGGTACCCGAACCGACCCGCAAACTTGTAGCTAATGACTACCATCAATGGCCGCTAACTTGGATAGGTGGATGTGCACTTGACCTATGTGCTAACGGTGGAAAAGATTGGAGTTGAATGTTAGCAGGGTAATACTCATACTAGCATTTCCAACAATTCCTCCACTAAAATGGCCAATTACAAAGAAAAAGATACATTGTTGAACCGCCACCAAGTTTTCTGGAGCACTTCACCCTAGTATGTTCAGCAACCCATTTGACAAAGATCTTGTCTTGTGGCTATCCATCCTCATAGCTCATAGTCTAAACCAGATCCGTATCTCCAAGCCTCTAAATGCCGCTTCCACTCATACTTCATCTTAGCAGGAACAGTGTTGATCAAGGGTCTTCACAATCGCACAATTAGTTAATTCAAAATGTAAAATATGAAACCAAATGCAACTTTAGCTATTTCTAGGCTTCTAGCTAATAGACATACAAGGCAAGAGATATTTTCTTGCCAGGTAACCAATTTTAGCTTTGGGTTCATTTTGAAGATGGAACTTAACCATGGTCTGGATAGAAGAGACCTACCTAATTACAGGGTCAACAAATGTAGCTGAGGCGGCGAGTTGATCAATCTGACCCCGGTGCTGTCACGACGACCACTTCCTACAAGTCTTGATGGTTGACCTTTCTTCTGCATTTGATCAAGAAATGTTAAGGAAGCTTCTCAAATTGCTCCTACAAATTGCAATAGGGGTAATGTTTTTGAGTAAACTAAGAGAATCCCAAGATTTCATTTTACCAAGAGCAGCGGATTGGGGTCAGCTCATTTTCTAACAAACACCCTACAAGCCTGTTTCTTTTTCTCCTCTGCCCGCATTTTGGTAATGCTGGGCCTGTATATGATAATGCTCCTACCAATCGAACCAACAACAACTGATCCGGTGAGTCGGTGACTAACTCCAGTTGCTTGACAACCTCATCTAGGTCACCAGGACAAGTCCTGTGTAATTTGATCTAGGAAGCCAAACAAGTAATCTAAAGCACAAAACACAACCAATCTTCGCAAACAAAAGCAGTGTCACATCGCACAACTCGTCCCGCAATTGTTTCACATTGAAGGACTACCATGTTTAGTTCGCAGCCATTAGTAGCATGAAGTAAGGCAAACCAGTGACCGGGAAGAAATGAGTTTAACCTCACTCAACATCCAATGAAGCTCGTCCCTAGCTTCCAATATCCTCTCTTTGTCATTGCTATTGACCACAAAGATAAGTCCCTAGGTGTTCTGAAAATAGTGTCTCCACAGGGGTCGAATCTGCACTCAAGCTGATCCATATGAGGCAACCAAATCTTGCACGAGGCATTAAACACTTAGCAAAGAACATCATTCACCCTTTAAGACCAAGAAACCATGGAGATGCATGAAATCACACTCCGACAATGCTTCCACTCTCAGACATAGAAATAAATCCCAGTCGATAACAAAGATTAAACTAAACCAGCTAAAACAAATATCTAATTTTTGCAGATGAAAACCTTCCCTAGAACTAAAAAAACCAAAACCCATCAACTATTGAAGATCTTACCCCACAATTGCCCTTCGAAAACCCACGATGCAAGCTCCTTCACGTTCGGATCAGTCAATTTCCTAGCCGTCCTTGGCTATCGATAGGCCAGTTCTGGCACTTCTTCTTTCTTCTTCTTCTTCTAGAAGCTTGTTGCCCGCGTCTCCATCGCGGTCGTCGTGGCCGTCGTCTTCGCCGAAGATCTCCCGCTGAGGAACCACATCGGTCGAGGCCTCCGGATGCAGAGATGGTGTTTGAATGAATGCTGCAATGGACGAGGGTGGAATGGAAATTAGGGTTTGGAGTGGGACAGCGGTGGTTTTGGGTAGCGATGTCAAAAGACCCGCGCCAGTCCGACCCTAACAATACCCACTCCTAAAAGGCCATACTTGAAGAAGACTAAGGCCCGACCCCAAAATAGCCCAAATTTTTTTAGTAGGATCAGGCCGGGCCGGGTCAGGTCGGGCCGGCGCGGGTCTTTTTGACACCCCTACATATAATAACTCATCCTATCAAATATTAGTTAAGAAATGGATCTATGACTCATTTTAACATGTCTCTATAAGACACATGGCAAATTTGATCATGTGGTGAGCTTATAATATTTTCGATCAATAAAAGGGTGGGGATTAGCAATCAACCGTCGAAGACCCTCTTTGCGCATTACGACAAGGGTCTCACACATGCTCCACACCATCCAAATTTGGAACTGCCCAGACCAGTCAGTTTGGTCCGATTCTTAGGAGTGTCGATCCGATTCTCAATTTCTAAAAGTGGAATCGGTATTCGAGCGATCTGGTTCTCGGTTCCAAAGAGCATCGGGTCGGACCGGACTGACTATATATACTTTTTTTATATTTTTTATATTTAAAAAAAATTAGTAAAATGTTAACTAAACCCTAAGTGGAACACGTTTTTTGATTCGTCTTTTCAATTTAAGGATCGTTGCATACATATTACTTAATTCAACACGTAAATATGATATCAAGTGATGGGAAAAAAAAAGCGATCGATTCTATTGGACCGAACCGGTTGTCCAGTTCCCAGTTCTAAGTTCAACTGGTCCAGTCCCCGGTTCCCGGTTCCACCTTGGAACAGGACCGGATCGGGAACGAATCATCCCTGCTCCATGATCCCGCGGTCCGAGATCGACAGGCCCGCCACAGCAAGATATGCCGCGACCAGACAACAGGGCACGAGCCGACTGGGAGGTTGGCTAATGCGTGGCTTCTTTACTACTAAGCCAACCATCTCGGGGGGGCTGTGGCTTCGATCATCTCTTCTTTCGTTTGGATCTAGGAAAAATGTCACACATGCTGCTAATCTTAGTAGTTTCATCACTAAGCAAGAAATAAATAGAATGAAATAACATAAAGGAAAGGAAAGGGAAGCCTCAAAGAGCCGAGATAGGGCCACCGACGGGTGACGTTTGCCTCCTCTCCCCCTCGCCAGCTCTCCCCTCTCTCTCTCTCTCCTCTGCCCCCCCTTCTCCTTGTTCGACCCCTCCCTTTCTCAATTCGATCCACAACCCCCAATTCGATCGCGTCTCGATCGCCATCGCCATCTCCCATGGTCGCTAGGGCTTAGCAGCAGCGGCAGCAGCTCGACGCCGCCGCCGCCGCCCCCCGATCGCCGCCGATTCCCCCTCCTCCCCCCACAGCGGGCGATCCCCTAATCTTACGAACTGGGGGCGAATCAGTCGCGGCCCCACCGAGCTGCATCGGCCCAGGCCGGCGGCGCGGGACCCTGGTTCTTCCTCCGCCGCAACGATGCCCCCAAGTACCAGACTCTAGCCTACCTCCCCCAGTTCGAGTCCGCCCGCCGCCACCACGCCCCTGCCCCCTCCGCCCCAGCCCCCGCCCCCCGTGCCGCCCCCGCCCCCCGTGCGGCTCCCGCCGCGGTCCCCATGGACTCCTCGAGCTACGGCGCCTCCGCCGCCGCCGCCGCCCCGCCGGTCGAAGAGCCGGAGTACCTCGCCAGGTACATGGTGGTCAAGCACTCGTGGCGCGGCCGCTACAAGCGGATTCTCTGCATTTCGGTCGGCGCCATCATCACCCTGGATCCGAACACTCTCCTGGTGACTAATTATTATGACGTGGGGAGCGATTACGACGGCGCGTTGCCGGTGCTCGGCCGGGATGAGAACTCGAGCGAGTTCAGCTTGAGCGTGAGGACCGAGGGCAAGGGGAAATTCAAGGGGATGAAGTTTTCCTCCCGGTATCGCGCGAGTATATTGACGGAATTGCACAGGATCAGGTGGAGTAGGATCGGAGCGTTAGCTGAGTTCCCAATTCTGCATTTGCGGCGGAGAAATGGGGAATGGGTTCCCTTCGTAAGTTAACCTTTGTTTGTCTTCCCCCTTTTTTATGTTGGCCTGCTTGGCATGTGCAGAACAATCCTGTTGACCTGGTTGGGGGTTTATAAATTTTTATGTTGCCTGCTGATCAATGTGCTGATTGGCTAAAGTGAAGGTTCAGTGCAAAAAAGTGATTTTGAGAGGGCTTTGGTTCCGGTTAAGTTGTGTCTGTCTACATTGGCACCGTCCTTTTCACAGAAACTTCTAATTTGACAATGGAAACTGCCGTCACTGGAAGAGGAATGAGGGCAACTGAGATGAGTGGGAACGTGCGCACAATTAGCCGAACGCTGACTGGATGGAGAGAGGGTTTGAATATGAAACACTTGTCATATTTTTAGAACTCTTTGATAAGCTTGACGAAAAAAATTTGGAGCTTTATTCTCTTCTCTTGAAGACCGCAGCACATTTGGCCGTGTATCGGTTATGATTTCTTAACTAGTCATAGGTGCTCGTAGGGTATGGGAGATGTAGCTTTAGGCATGGAGGTCCTTGCTTCGTTCGTACTTGTTGCTGGCTTTTTCGCTTTACTGGTTAGAATGCTTGGTGGGTGGTGATAAAAGTTTTATGTGGACAAAAACCCTGGCCTCTTCTTGACAACCTTAAGTATGGAAATAAATTGAACTATTGTAAAGATGCAACAGAGTTCATCAGCCATGAATGGAGATAGTCAATACTCAGCTACTAAAAATAAGATGGTACGTATGGCATGTATAGATGGAAAACGGAAATATCTTGTACATAGCTACGACATAGGAACAAGGTACTGAACTTGTGACTAGTTCATCATTACCAGACCTGATAAGTTTCATGCTCCGACCTACCTTGCCTCCTATCCCTACTTGCCAAATGTTATTTACCTGTGGGGATGATTTAGCTTACTCAAATTGGTAGGATCTATGCTGATAAGCTGAATCACTTTCAGAAGTTGTGAGGTTTGACCACATTCTCACGTAGTTATATAGTGTTAATTGATGACAATCTCTTTCACCTAAGAGAAATTAATTTAACATGTCTGCAGAAATTAAAAGTAACTTATGTTGGGGTTGAGCTCATTGACTTGAAGTCCGGTGATCTTCGGTGGTGCTTGGATTTTAGAGACATGGGTTCTCCTGCAATTATTCTCCTTTCTGATGTTTATGGGAAGAGAAATGGCGGACATAGCGGATTTATTCTTTGTCCATTATATGGAAGGAAGTCTAAGGCTTTCCAAGCTGCTTCGGGAACTACAGATACTGCTATCATCTCAAGTTTGGTATGGGATTCTCTTTCTCTTGCTATACATTCAGTTCTAGTCAGAATGGCTCGCCGCAATTTCTGATTGCTTTTCTGCTTTAAGTCCTGTTTGTATATTGTCTACACATCTATGCTACCATGTTTCTCCTGAGAAGCGTAATTAATTGCATGGTTGTTTCACTCTTTATCTGTTAACAGACGAAAACGGCGAAATCCATGGTCGGGCTATCTTTATCCGTGGACAGTTCTCAATCTCCTACTGTGGCAGAGTATATAAAGCAACGAAGTAACTCCTTTGAAACTTTTGATTCTGTTTTTATTTTCCTCTAAGCTATCTCCTCATCTCTTTAGCTGATTTTGAATAATTTAAATGGCAGGTAAAGAGCCTGTTGGAGCAGAAGAAACCCCTCTTGGGGGTTGGTTGGTGATGAGATTGCGCACTGGCGCACATGGAACTGTAAATTTTCCGGGACAGGGTTTCAGTGTTGGTCCTAAAGGAGGTATTGGAGAACACGGTGATTCTGTATCTCGTCAACTTATACTTACAAAGATTTCTATTGTCGAGAGGCGCCCTGATAATTATGAAGTAAGCTAATTGTCTTATTGACTTTTCCATGTCTCTTATTTTACATTTTCTTTTTGAAATAGAAGCTAGGGTGACATTGATGGTAGTTAAATGAGACGAGCTGCGACTAGAAATTCATAATTTTTTCGAAAGGCATGAAAAGCAAAGTAAATTTATTTTTTGTTATACGAGGCTGCAATGGAGTTGTATCAAAGTGTGGGAAGTGGCTGCAGAAATTGTTCGTAGTACAATTTTAATGTTAAGTAATTGTGCATGTATATACATATACAATTACAAGCATGTGTGAATTTCTGTATCTTTTTCTGCAATGATAGATAGGCACACACTTGGAAATTTGCTCATTTCACAGCGTGATAATTTTATCAATGTTGAGAATCATCCTTAGATTTGTGCAGGCTGTTATTGTTAGGCCATTATCTACAGTAAGCTCTCTTGTTCGATTTGCGGAAGAGCCCCAGATTTTTGCAATTGAATTTAGCGATGGATGCCCTGTACATGTAAGCAAATCATTGCATTTGAATTTTCTTTTGCCTTCGGGCCAAATTTTTAACGGGTGTTGCTGCCTTAGGTTTATGCCAGCACATCTCGTGATAGTTTACTTGCTGCAGTTCGTGATGTCCTGCAAACTGAAGTAAGTGAATCCTTTTCCGAATTGGACATTGGCATGGATGGAACGAAGCTTGTTGCCATGCCTTTTTCCTTGGATATTATAATTCCTGTGAGTTGATTCTGTTAGTTGTAGACAATCCGATAGTTATACTGTACTGGTGCAGGGTCAGTGTGCTGTACCTGTGCTACCAAGGCTGACGATGCCTGGTCACCGTCTTGATCCGCCTTGTGGTAGGGTGCACATATCATTGCAGCAATCTCTAACTGGACAACAGCGTCATATTGCTGATATGGAAAGCGCGTCAATGCACTTAAAACACTTAGCAGCAGCTGCCAAAGATGCTGTGGCAGAAGCTGGTTCTATTCCTGGTTCAAGAGCTAAGCTGTGGCGCAGAATTAGAGAGTTCAATGCATGTATACCATATGGTGGTGTGCCTCCTACCATAGAAGTACCTGAAGTTACTTTAATGGCCTTAATAACTATGCTTCCAGCAACTCCCAATCTTCCTCCTGAGTCCCCTCCTCTTCCGGCGCCTTCTCCTAAAGCAGCTGCAACGGTTGTTGGCTTTGTTGCATGTTTACGTCGAATACTGGCCTCAAGGAATGCAGCTTCACACGTGATGTCCTTTCCTGCTGCTGTAGGGAGAATAATGGGTTTGCTTAGAAATGGATCGGAGGGTATTGCTGCTGAAGCTGCAGGGCTTGTTGCTGGACTTATTGGCAGTGGTCCTGGTGATTCAAATACTATAACAGATTCTAAGGGAGAGCAGCATGCCACAATTATGCACACTAAGTCGGTGTTGTTTGCAAATCATGATTATGTCATTATTCTTGCTAACAGACTTAAGCCTATGTCGGTATCGCCCTTATTGTCCATGGCAGTTGTTGAAATTTTAGAGGTCATGATATGCGAGCCTCACAGTGAAACTACTCAGTACACAGTTTTTGTTGAGTTGTTGCGTCAGGTTGCTGGTTTACGTCGGCGGTTATTTGCCTTGTTTGGGCACCCTGCTGAAAGCATCAGGGAAACTGTCGCTGTGATAATGCGAACAATTGCAGAAGAAGATGCCATTGCTGCTGAGTCCATGCGGGATGCTGCTCTCCGTGATGGTGCTTTACTGAGGCATCTGTTGCATGCTTTTTTTCTTCCTGCTGGGGAACGCCGCGAAGTTAGTCGGCAGCTTGTTGCTCTTTGGGCGGATTCATACCAACCAGCTCTTGATTTGTTATCTAGGGTTTTGCCTCCAGGACTGGTTGCTTATTTGCATACAAGAACTGGGGGATCTCTTGCAGAAGATGCAACCCAAGAAATATCTGTCTTGAGTAGAAGGCGCAGACGTCTTCTTCAGCAGAGGAAAGGTCATGTTGGAAACAGATTGCAAGAACATCCGCAACCATCAACTAATAATTTTGAAGGAGGCGATAGGGCAAGGCACACTAATGCTGGTGGTTTTAGAGGGGCCGATAGCTATCAACGATCTGCTCTTGATCCTGCTTTTGGACAGGCTTCTGGCACTTATCCCGCTTCTTCTCATACAGTTGAAAATTCGAATGGTGATATGACCTCTAATGGTGTTTCTCCTCATGATCCTCCACCTTCTGCTACTTCAGCTAATGTACAATCACCAAATCCACCCGATGCATCAGAAGCAACTGTGCCAAGCACGATTGATTCTGATCCTAACACGGCCGGTTACCAGGATAATGGCCTTCCAGCTCCTGCTCAGGTTGTAGTGGAGAACACTCCTGTGGGATCTGGGAGGCTACTTTGCAATTGGCCTGAGTTTTGGCGAGCTTTTAGTCTGGATCACAATCGTGCAGATTTAATATGGAATGAACGAACTAGGCAGGAGTTAAGGGAAGCTTTGCAGGCTGAAGTTCATAAATTGGACGTTGAGAAAGAACGCACAGAAGATATTGTCCCAGGAGGTGCAACAATAGAACTTTTGACGGGGCAAGAGAGTGTACCTCAAATATCATGGAATTATTCCGAGTTCTTAGTTAGTTATCCTAGCTTATCTAAGGAAGTTTGCGTGGGTCAATATTATCTACGATTGCTGCTTGACAGCAGCACCAATGGCAGGGCGCAAGATTTTCCTCTGCGTGACCCTGTTACTTTCTTTAGAGCTCTGTATCATAGGTTCTTATGTGATGCAGACATAGGACTTACTGTTGATGGTGCTATTCCTGATGAATTGGGTTCTTCTGATGATTGGTGTGACATGGGAAGATTAGATGGCTTTGGAGGAGGAGGTGGCTCTTCAGTCAGAGAGCTTTGTGCTAGGGCAATGACAATTGTGTATGAGCAGCATCACAAAACAATAGGCCCTTTTGAGGGCACAGCCCACATTACTGTTCTCTTAGACAGGACTGATGATAGAGCATTGAGGCACCGCCTTCTTCTGCTACTAAAGGTACATGCGGACAAGCTGAGTCTCTCTCTCTCTCTCTCTCTCTTTCAGGAGAGATGGGGATATGTTCAGCTACCAACACTTTTGAGCCAATTATGTCCATGCGGAGCTATTATTTCTTGTTTGATATTCCATATCAGTCTGGGATTCCCTTTTTATTTTATTTTTTTGCGGTTGGTTGGGGGGAACACTTGTTGGTCCTCTAACTGCTGGAATTTATTCCATCCTGTTCATCAACCTCTTCCTACTCCCTTTCTCTTCTATGTGCGTTGTTTACTACTGATTGATGAACTTGAATCTAGTTGAAAACAACTTTGCTAGTGAAGAGTAGATATAAGTTTGGAAATTGATAGATCTCCATATCTACATGGCTTTTGAAGAAAATTTTTCCTGCTATAATCAGAGTAGTTGTTTAATCCAATGCGAGTTTTTCATTTGCATCACATTTTTAATTCAAGATGAATCACATGCAGGTTCTAATGAAGCTTTTATCAAATGTTGAGGCTTCTGTCTTGGTTGGTGGGTGTGTGTTGGCTGTTGATCTGTTAACAGCAGTTCACGAAGCATCAGAAAGGACTGCAATCCCTCTGCAGTCAAACCTGATAGCTGCTACTGCATTTATGGAACCACTTAAGGAATGGATGTTTATGGACAAAGATGGTGTACAAGTTGGACCTGTGGAGAAGGATGCTATAAGAAGGTTTTGGTCAAAGAAAACAATTGATTGGACGACTAGGTGTTGGGCTTCTGGGATGGTTGACTGGAAAAGATTGCGTGATATTCGTGAACTGCGATGGGCTTTAGCTATTCGGGTTCCAGTTCTCATGCCAGCTCAGGTAGTGTACCATTTATCAAGAATCTCTGATTTCAGTGATGGATTTCTTTCCCCCTGATAAGTCTGATGGTTGCTGTGACAATTGCAATTGATCTAATGAATTGCTACCTTAATTTTGGTAGCTGCAATGCTATCGAGTTTGATCAAAGTTCCTACTTTCTAGCTAATAATTTTCTTTTACGTGGGTGGCACAGTTTTTTTTTGTTTTCTTGATGAGTAAATCTGAAGAATTTGCACCATTAGTGTTATCAAAATTGTTTCGACGATACAAGTCTAGAACGGGAAAGCCTGTGAAATCAATCTGGGAATGAACATTGAGTGACTATGATAATGGCCATGCTATTACCTTTTTGTTTTTTGTATTGCCTTCAATTTTACTTTATTGTTATGTATAACTTGAAAGTGTCTCAATGAGTAAAGAAGTAGAGACTAAGATAGTTGTTAACCTCTTGGGAAAATCAAATATATGACTGCAAATAAAAAGAGATGCCAACGGCTTTCCTGTTTTTTTTTGACATTCAGTCCACTCTACAAGCTTAGAGGCGGCCTTTGTCGTCTATCCTCTTGTTTATTAAATTTTCCGCAAAAAAATGTTCCAACTTCTCTAAGTCAATAATACAAGACGATTTCCTTGTTATTTTATTGGTTATCATATACCACACATTCCCTTATAACAAAGGAAGTTTCTTTAACGATCTCCCAAGTGGGTTTGATGAGTACATCTAAACTTGGAGTTTAATTGCTACTAAGGTATAGACATTTATGAATGTTTGGAAATGTTTTACCTTTTTTTTCTCTTGTTGTCTCAAATAAGCAATGCACAAGATGTTACCCTTTTTCCCCAAAATTTTGAGGTAGATGTCCCTATTGCTTCTCAATTATCATTCCAGTCCAATTGCATATTGCCAGTTTTTTTAGTCTCATGTTATTTTGGAACTGCTTTCATGCTAATTACACGGTGTTCTGATGGATTGATTGTTTGTACAGATAGGGGAGGCAGCATTGTCCGTATTGCACAGCATGGTGTCTGCTCATTCTGATATAGATGATGCTGGAGAATTAGTCACTCCAACTCCCAGAGTGAAACGGATCCTGTCAAGTCAGCGCTGCCTCCCGCACATTGCCCAGGTGCAATAAGATGCCTTAAAAAACTGCTTAATGATTACATTGTGGTTTTCTTTATCGAGATGAACCTGATGAGTGTACAAGTGTTTACCTAGGTTTGTTTGGGTGGTGGATAGCTCATTATAAAGATTTAGTCAACTTAAAATCAATTCTATCTGGCTTTCATTTGGAAATACCATCCGCAGATACATGTCTCTCTGATTTCCCATGGAAATATCTTTTGAATTGGTTTTGAATTTCAGTTTCGAAAACCAATAATCTGCTGAGAAACAAATTAAATTTTTGTTTGACATGATACATAACAAACTGGAAGGCATGTGCTAATGCAGTGCCATAATTTGAAAAAGTTGTTACTTTCCAACCTTGCCGTGGTAGTTAAGGAATGGACACTGTGTGTGTGGTCGCACACAAGATAGGTTCAATTCCTCACAACACCAAGTGCAAATAATCCCATGTTTGTTTGTTCATTAAACTTTTGTTTTACCTGGGGCGTGGGTTTAGTTGGACATTTCATCTCTGGCCTGGGATTTAACTACCTAAGGTGTGCATACTGAAATTCTTACTTTTTCACTGGGCTTGCATGAGGTTAGTTGTACATTTCCTTCAAACAGTCATACTCAAGTGCAAAATATTATATCTGATCATCAGAAACAATGCAAGATTGATTTGAATGCCACTGGTCTACAAGGTCTCTTGGGAACTGATGTATGAACAGTTAACTGCTCCATAGGTTTTTTATACTATTTTGTTCATCCTCATGTTTTTAGCATGATTAGGAAGCTTCAAATGTTGAAATTGTAACTTCACATTAAGTTGGTATTGTAAAGAACCATCACACTGGTGGTGCCACAATTTTTGCTGCAACAGATTGAAATCACTGTTCTTCTGGTTCAGCACCAATTAGTGCCCTGTGAGTGGGTTCATCATGTGAATACTGAGGGTTGACCATTTCATTTACGGTCGACATGAGTACATGAATCCTTTTGTTCATAAGAGATTGCTTATGATCATTTATATTCTGTTTGGGAGGTGTTTTTTGGTCTCTCCTTTCTTTCATTGGGAAAGAAAACAAAACCTGGGGGTTGGGGAGGTTGTGACGCAGTATACTTATATCTTGCTACAATGACTGTTGCATTTAAATACTAAAATTGCCTTTCTTTTGTTTGGCTATAAAATTAGGCAATGCTTTCTGGTGAACCAAGTATTGTGGAGAGTGCGGCAGCATTGCTGAAGGCTGTTGTTACAAGAAATCCAAAAGCTATGATACGGCTATATAGCACAGGTGCCTTTTATTTTACGCTTGCATACCCTGGATCTAACCTTCTTTCAATTGCACACCTCTTCTCAGTCACTCATGTCCATCAAGCATTTCATGGAGGGGAAGAAGCCGCAGTTTCTTCGTCTTTGCCACTGGCAAAACGGAGTGTCCTTGGTGGGCTCCTTCCAGAATCATTGCTATATGTGTTGGAGCGAAGTGGTCCTGCTGCATTTGCAGCTGCAATGGTTTCTGATTCTGATACTCCAGAGATTATATGGACCCACAAGATGCGAGCAGAAAATCTCATCCGGCAGGTAGGGAAGATGCACTGTTCCTTCAAGTTCTCCGCTGCCGGGGGCACATCCGCCTACATTTAAACAGAGTTTCCTTATAGGAAATAATCCAAAATCAACTTTCCCTCTTATCACACTAATAGCGATATATAATCTTCTGTAGTGGATTGACAATAAATCATCATGATTACCAGTAAAAAAGGATTTTGCTGAAAGGAGCTAACTTGCATTCACGTTTCCTTTCTTTTTAAACCAGGTTTTGCAACATCTTGGTGACTTTCCCCAGAAATTGTCTCAGCACTGTCATTCTTTATATGACTATGCTCCTATGCCACCTGTGACATATCCAGAGCTAAGAGATGAGATGTGGTGTCACCGATATTACCTTCGTAACTTGTGTGATGAGATCAGATTCCCTAATTGGCCAATAGTAGAACATGTTGAATTCCTGCAGTCCTTACTTGTAATGTGGCGCGAAGAGCTGACAAGAAGACCTATGGATCTTTCAGAAGGAGAAGCTTGCAAAATTTTGGAGATTTCCCCAGAAGATATATCAAGTGATGAAGTTGACAAGAAGGTCTCTATGGATACATTTGAGGAGACAGCAAGTATCTCCAAGCAAATTGAGAACATTGATGAAGAAAAGCTGAAGAGACAATATAGGAAGCTTGCAATGAAATATCACCCTGATAAAAATCCTGAAGGAAGAGAGAAGTTTCTTGCTGTGCAAAAAGCTTATGAACGTCTCCAGGTGGGTTCATTACTCAATATTGACCGAGAATCAGTGGTGCTCTAATTGGCCCATGAATCTGAGTATTCATTATTTCAGATTTGTTAAGTTAATTGCTTTGCCCATCTAACCTACTGTCTTTTGAATTATGAAACTTCTGCACATCTTATCACGCAGAATATATTAATTTCAATGCTTTAGTGTTTTGTAGTAGGTAATGACAATTGGCAAGAAATTTACATGCCATATTGTATATTTGCCCATTATGACGTAGCGACTTAACACGATAAAAAGACAATGAAAAAATGACAAGCGAAATTTAGCATCATCATCATAGAAGTGTATTTCAAGAGGTCCAGTCATGGTGTAAAAAATACTTTACATGGTCAGCGTAGGATGGGGGACACATTTACTTGAAATTAGTTAAATGTATTTTTTTACATGTCAAACATCTTCTGAACACTAGATGACTGTTAATTTTAGGCCACAATTCAAGGGTTGCAAGGTCCCCAGACTTGGAGGCTGTTGCTTTTACTGAAAGGACAGTGCATTTTGTACCGACGATATGGTGATGTGCTTGAGCCTTTTAAATATGCTGGCTATCCAATGTTGCTGAACGCTGTGACTGTGGACAAAGATGACAACAATTTCCTATCTTCAGAAAGAGCACCTCTTCTTGTTGCTGCATCAGAGCTTCTGTGGCTGACGTAAAATTCTTTGATGTTTAACAATTTTTCTTTCGTCATCTCATGCATATCTGATGCATGTCTAACCTTATCTTTGTCCCTGTTCTAGGTGTGCATCATCTTCTCTGAATGGTGAAGAGCTCGTAAGGGATGATGGCATACAGCTCCTTGCGAATCTTCTATCTCGATGCATGTGCGTTGTTCAGCCAACTACTCCGGCAAGTGAACCATCTGCAGTCATTGTGACTAATGTGATGCGGACATTTGCTGTCTTAAGCCAGTTTGAAAGTGCTAGGGTGGAGATGCTTGAGTTTTCTGGTTTAGTTGACGACATAGTGCACTGCACTGAACTTGAGCTTGTACCTGGGGCTGTGGATGCTTCCCTGCAGACTATTGCCCATGTTTGTGTATCCTCTGAGTTGCAGGATGCTTTGTTGAAGGCTGGTGTGCTGTGGTAAGTTAGATTTTTAATCTTATCCAATTTTTTTCTGGTCTTTCTTGTCGTTCAGTCAATGGTCAATCCTGACCACTGTTTGCTAGTATGTTTGCATCAGTTATTTTTGCATAAGCAGCTTGGTTTTGTCACTTTACTGGAATAGCTTAGGATAATAAAGATTAAGGCCCTCAGTTGGGAATGATTCACAAGGTTTGATTTTAACTAATGGTTTTTTTTAAGATTAAACAAAATGTTGTTAATATGTTCCCCCCAAACCCCCCCCCCCAAAAAAAAAAAGTCACTTTAGGGGAGACGTCTTCCATTATAGATTGATTTTCAATTATGTTGGATCATTTCTATCATGAAAGACTGCATATGTAGTTGCAACTCCCTCCGTTACTTTCTCATGTACCTTTCCACTTACCCAAAGTTGAATAAAAAATGGAGCGTGATTTAATAATCAAGGAATATACTGACAGTGCAGACAAAAATGAAATCGTATTGGTGATTTCTGATTAGTTGTATAGACTACTTCCTTCGGAAGTTATTGTTTTCTTCTAATCGCCCCTGCTGTATGAAGATTCTGCTTGATATGTTCATTGGAAGATGCTATTGCTGATTGAAGAATTTTTTGTTTGCATTGTCTATCAAACTTACAAAAACAAAGGACTAGCAGCCTCTTTTCATATTAAAGGAGTTCTTTGCGGACTCCGTCAGTCTACAATCTCAATAATTTTTTTACAGGATGCTGTCATTACCCTATACAGACCTGAGTATATTTGCTGAGATATAAAGGTTCTCTATGTCTCTGGATCTTGTATAAGCTAAACAAGAGTTGCATATAGGTGTGTGCCAAAAAACTAACTGGTGCAAGAGTTTTGAGATGAGCCACTATTGCTGTGACCTGAATTGAATGAGCCAAACCAGAGAGCAAAAGCCAATCCGAGTTGTTTCCTAAAGAACGCATCAGTCAACCTGATCCATGAATACTCCCTGTTGCTTCTAGGCTGTTGCTTGTTTAGGTGCTTCATTGTGCCTTGACATGAACTTGGTTAGTTTACATTGAAGTGAGATATCTGCTAGCATTTTTTTTTTGTTGGCATTTTCCTCTTGATAGATTAGAGTTTGGGGGGTCTCTAAGCTTCATATTGTTGCCTATACATCTAGATCTCACGATTATGGCAATCCCTTGAAGTGATCCAAGAACAACTTTTATGAAGTCTTTGCTTGTGTTAGCAATATCGATTTGGGTTAGTTTTTGACATGAGTTGATTACAAGGCACATGCACAATTTGTAGTTAAGCGTGTTTGTGTTAATTTTTATGCTGTTTGTAGCATAAATGGGTCAATCCGTTTATGAACGAATAATAGAAATGTAGTGTGCAGGTTGACCACTTTAATCCATTTATGTCATGCAAGCGCATTTAGTTAAACAGGTTTACATATCACTTGTGTCAACACGATACATTTAGACACATTTAACATGATTATATAAGTCTAAACCCAATTTTACCCATTTATGTATACGTCTTCATATCTTTTTGAATAAGTATGTTAATTAAGATTGCATATCTTAAATTTTTCATGTCATATAATCCTTAAATAAATTTGTTGTATTTGGGTTTAAAAATGGTGACACATTTACGTGTAATGTTTGTTTTGGACCTATGACAACAAATCATTGTGGCACCACATCCTATAGCACGAAAAAATGAATTAATAATCCTAGTTTGAATCTAAGGAGCCTCAGAATGGAAATTAGAATTGAAGGTTCTGTTGTGCCATGGCAGGGGCAATGAAAGGGGAGTGATCTTCAATTCAAAATACTATAAAAGAACCCTTGAAACCTAGTAATAGGAGAACAATCTGTCAGTAAACCCTAAGCACCTTGAGACAACAGTATCGAGTGCTTATGATTTGACGGCGTTGTGTTGGTGATGAATTTTTAGGTAGATGAGCTCTACATTGTTCAGCATTCTTGTGCGCACACTGAAAGAGCTTGGACTCTTCTTGCATTTAGAGAACACATAATAAGTCTCGTCAAAATCACTGGTCACGACTTCTTTAATTAAATATATAGTATACTGTTTCCTATATAATTCTTTTAGTTTGTTGAATTTGTGAAATAATAAAGGAGATGAATCATATAGTTTAGGTATATGAACGTATCTATTGTTCCTCCATAGAGATTATGTTAGTATATAGAGATGACAGCACGAGGAAATGACAACATGAACGTAGAAGAGTATTCTCAATCTTGATCTACTGGATCACCATTATAAAGTTCAAGTGTGACTGATTATGCTGTTATTGTAATCTGAACCACAATTATCGTTAATTTTTTTTAAAGCAATAAAATTTACAAGTTATATGCACCAATGAACATTGTCCCAAACAAGCATACGCTATTCTACAATGAGTAAATCTATGTTCCACCTAAAAGTTACTTTTTTCATACTAAAACAGACTTCTTTCTTGCGGAAGTAATTAAAGAAGACTTGCTTTGACTTTAATACCATGCTAGTGCTTATAAGTTTTATTGTGCTTTTCTTGTTCTGCCACTTGTTGATGGTGTTGGGGGAAAACATAGCTCTACTGACATCATTAGGCATACCCTACTAATCTTCATTCTGCTTTTAGGTACCTTCTGCCCTTGTTGCTTCAGTATGACTCAACTGCAGAGGAATCTGGTGCAAATGAGTCACCTGGGGTTGGTGCTAGTGTTCAAATTGCTAAGAATTCACATGCTCTTCGAGCAGCCCAGGCCTTATCCAAGCTTAGTGGTTTGTGTGTTGATGGGAGCTCGACACCTTATAATCAAGATGCAGCTGATGCTCTCAGAGCTTTGCTTACCCCTAAACTAGCCAGCTTGTTGAAAGATCATGTCCCTAAAGATCTACTATCCCGCTTGAACTCAAACCTCGAGTCTCCAGAAGTAAGTAACTCACTTTTTAGCAGTTAACATGCCAATGAAAAAGCATTTATAGTTAGAGCAATTACATGTTAAATTTTCAGAAGTCATTAAAACGATTGAAATTTTCTGCTTCTTGTTTAGTCTTTAGCTGTTTGTTTATTAGTAAAGTCACGTAATCTTGTTTTTCTGTGCTTATTGTTATAGATCATATGGAATTCAACGACCCGAGCAGAATTACTGAAGTTTGTGGACCAGCAACGTGCAGCCCAAGGACCAGATGGTACATATGATCTGCAGGAATCACATGGGTTTGCTTATAAAGCACTATCAAAAGAACTCTATGTTGGCCGAGTGTATTTGAGAGTCTACAATGACCAACCAGAATTTGACATTAGTGAACCAGAAGCTTTCTGTGTTGCATTAGTTGAGTTTTTATCATCTCTTGTGCACAATGAATATCCTAAAGATGCGTATGTTCCGAGTAATGGTAACCAGAGTGAACCGGTGCCTGAAACACGTGAGTTTCAAGGTGACAAGACTGATGGATTAGGTGATGGGCAACATGTGCCTCTTGAATCTGCAGTAGTATCTGAGGGGCATGTAGCAGAGAAGGAAGAATTTCCCTTAATCAAGAATCTTCGGTTTGGATTAATCTCACTTCAGGTAGTTTCTTTTTCCCACACCTTAGTGATTAACCCTAAACAGGTGGCATATATTGTATCTTTGACCGATCTAAGTTTTTTTCCCCTTCAGAACCTGCTCACAAGCAATCCTAATCTAGCATCAATACTCTCTTCAAAAGAAAAGCTCGTGCCAATCTTCGAGTGCTTTTCTGTGCCTGAAGTATCTGAAAGCAACATTCCTCAGCTTTGCTTGAGTGTATTGTCACTATTGACTACTTATGCGCCCTGCTTGGAGGCCATGGTGGCAGATGTCTCTAGCATCCTCCTATTATTTCAGATGCTTCATGCTTCGCCCAAATGCCGCGAGGGGGCTCTCCATGTTCTTTATGCATTGGCAAGCACACCAGAGCTTGCATGGGCAGCTGCCAAGCATGGTGGAGTGGTCTACATTCTTGAGCTTCTTTTGCCCAGACAAGGTAGATGTCCTTATCAGATTATCTCTTTGGATTTCTTTGTTAAAACCCTTTGATGATAATATAGGGGTATTGCAGAAGAAATCCCATTGCAGCAAAGAGCCTCAGCGGCCTCTCTGTTGGGAAAGCTCCTTGGGCAGCCAATGCATGGCCCTCGGGTTGCTATTACCCTAGGGAGATTTCTCCCTGATGGCCTTGTATCAGTTGTTAGGGATGGACCGGGTGAGGCTGTGGTGTCTGCCCTTGAACAGACAACGGAGACGCCAGAACTTGTGTGGACACCCGCAATGGCCACTTCTTTATCAGCCCAAATAGCAACCATGGCATCAGACCTTTATCGTGAACAGATGAAAGGACGCGTGGTTGATTGGGATGTGCCTGAACATACACCTGCCCAGCAGGAAATGAGAGATGAGCCACAGGTATGCTTCGCTGTTTTGTCTCATGTTCTGTTGATACATCTCACCTTAGTCTTTGGACTAACCCAGGGTTGTGCAGGTGGGTGGAATATATGTTAGGCTTTTCCTGAAAGATCCCAAGTTTCCCCTTAGGAACCCAAAGAGATTTTTGGAAGGACTGCTCGATCAGTATTTGTCATCAATTGCAGCCACTCATTACGATACACAAGCTGTAGACCCTGAGCTTCCGATGCTGTTATCAGCTGCTTTGGTTTCCTTACTGCGAGTTCACCCTGCACTAGCAGATCACGTTGGTTATCTTGGATATGTTCCAAAGCTTGTTGCTGCAGTTGCCTATGAGGGGAGACGAGAAACAATGTCATCAGCAGGGTCGAACACTGGAAGCTCCGCAGATATAACAGATGAATCTGAGGATGGGTCAGCCCAACCTACTCAAACTCCTCAAGAACGTGTACGTCTTAGTTGCTTACGCGTTCTACATCAACTTGCATCTAGTACTACTTGTGCAGAAGCAATGGCAGCGACTAGTGTTGGAACACCTCAGGTATTTTTTCTATCCTGTTGTAGCTTTTTATGGAATTCTATTTCTTTTCATTTTTAAAGAAAAGCGGCGGTCTATATTTCTGTGAGGCTTTAATGGTATTTAGCATGCATATCATGTGTGTGTAATCAACATGGAAATATCGATCAGTCTTTTGTTGTGTTTGAAATCCTCAGGCTAGATCTTGTGGTCGATGAGGTTTCCTGAGTTTTTTTAATAACATTCTGCAATGTTTGTTTCCCAGGTTGTTCCTCTTCTAATGAAAGCCATAGGATGGCAAGGGGGAAGCATATTAGCACTTGAGACATTAAAGCGTGTTGTTGGTGCTGGAAATAGGGCCAGGGATGCCCTTGTCGCACAAGGACTCAAGTAAGTTTAGCACTTTGTTCTATTCTATAAAATTGAAGTGCTTCATGTCTATATGTTGATTCAGTTGCTTCTCCATTATCTAGCCTTGTTAAAACTGCTTTGTGCAAGAGGAAGAATACCAATAGGTCAGATCTCAGATGCAATGATTTGGTCTTCAGACGAAGACTCTTTAAATTTTTTATTTTGGTCAAAGGATACTCTTACATTGCAGAACTGTTTCTTTTCATAAATTGATTTGTCAGGTTTATATTTTCTCACAGTATTTTTCATTCAAAAGTTGTGAATGTTTTCTAAGTTAGATTATGCGGATACCTCACTGTATTTGTTCTATAAGAATATAGCCATCTCATTCAAAACATGCTTGTTCGATAAGTGCTTCACTTTCTGCATTTCTTTTTGGGGAAAGATTAATTGTTGGTCTGCAGGGTTGGTCTTGTTGAGGTACTTCTTGGTCTTCTTGACTGGAGAGCTGGAGGCAGAAATGGTCTCTGCTCACAAATGAAGTGGAATGAGTCTGAGGCATCTATTGGTAGAGTGCTGGCAATTGAGGTGAGAATAATTATTTATTGTCTATAAGTACTGTCTCGACTGAATCTGCAGCGCACATATCATGATTTTAGCTCCTATGAATATATGCTGCTGCTCATTTAATTTCCATGATCTCATCGTTGCCTTTACGACCTTTATGATTGTAAGTCTTTCCATAACCTATGTAATTTTTTTCCTTCCAAGTTCTGACATCATTGTTTTTTTGGGGCTTTAATGTACCAAAATTTAGTTCATTCTGATTCGCCTTTTGTGGGTAGAGGAAGGTGCTAATTTTTGCTCAATACATGTTATCCTATCAAGTAATTAAAATTTCTCAAGTATGATATTCTGATGCGTTAATCCAGGTACTGCATGCATTCGCAACAGAAGGTGCCCACTGTACCAGGGTCCGTGAAATACTAGATTCCTCTGATGTAAGTGGAATGGACCTGCTCATATGTTCTGATTTTGTTTATTGATCTATTAATAGTTTTGCTGCTTCACAATGTCGCTTATTGGTCCAGAAAAATTGCGGGGAATGCCAAGACATTCCTCAGGCTGTTTTGGTTCGAACTCATTTCGGTCAGCGCTACTCTTGGTCTTGATTGTCTTTATTTATATGTTCCTGCTCAGGTTTGGAGCGCATACAAAGATCAGAAACATGACCTTTTCCTCCCTTCAAATGCTCAATCTGCTGCTGCCGGAGTTGCTGGTCTAATTGAGCATTCTTCATCCAGGCTCACTTATGCACTAACTGCTCCCCCACCACAAGCTTCTAAACTCCCAAGTGTAGCAGCAGCTGATTCAAATGGAGAACAACACTTTTTTCAGAGTTGAAAGGAAGAGGTTTCCTAGCCACACTATACGGTACTTTAGTGTAGCACACTGTACAGTTTGATGGAGGTCTTCCTATTTTTTTTCTTTTTTTTCCCTTTTTCATCTCTCCATCTCGGGGGCCATTTGCGGATTTTGTTTTTATTTATTTTGAATGAGGAAAGCTTTTCAATTTTTTTTACTGTAAAAAGGTGCTTGAATCTTTCTGTACATCGAGCCCTCCTTTTTCTTTTTTCTTATTTTCTTAAATAGCTGAGTTGACCTTGTGTATATACACTGTAAAAATATTTCTTGATCAAAGTATTAAGTTGATTCTATATTCTACCTGTCCTTTGCAACATGTTCATCTTTATCGCAACTCTGTTTGTAAACAGCACATGCGCACCTGCACAGTGCGTGGTCTTTCAAATTAACGCATACCTCATGCAATTATTGGAAGCTTTAGAGCGATTTTAGAAAGGTTAGGAATCTGTTTGCAGTAGTTTTTACTTTTTACTTGCAACTTTTTGAATATCTCACAGCATGCGAACTTGGAAATACTTGATATTTTTTAAATGTTCTTATATTGACATGTAGTATATAATTCATTCGTAGTTTTCTGGGCGGGAGAGAGTAAAAAGTTACTTTCGACTTGTCAGAAGTCCAGGCAAAGGTATCTCTGTCTGAAAGTGGGAAGGGAGAATCGCCTTGGTGACTTTCTCGTACATGTTCACAATTTCGGTTATAATCCGACTGTTGGATGGCTCATATGATGCTAGTCTTGCTGCAGCTGCACTCTTAATTCTGTCCTTAAACACGGGATTTGCGCGTTTTCTTTAGCGATAAGAAAACACGTGATTGAGTTTGCTTTGCATCGTTAGGGTGAGATTAGGAAGCAGGTACGAAATAATTGCGGGTGCCAATTAATGCGCGAGGAGTCCTTTTACCAAACCAGAAGCCACCTCGTCTCATTGCATGGTCGATTTTCGCCAAATCCTTTACTTCCGATTCGATCAATCTTTCTCCCGAAAGGAGCGGAAGTCTCTGTGCTATACAGCCTCATCAATAAGTGTAGTTGATAAGATATTTTAGTCCGTCAGGCATCGATGTGTCGTTTGCTTGCACACTTCTGGTGTAGAAATGTCACGTAGCTTTCCTTGAATATATTAAGGGTAGTTCGGCAGCCGGATTTCGCTCGGTGCTTTAAAACTCAACCACTTTTTTTTATTGTCTTGTTAAAATCACTTTTGCTCCAAAAGACCAATCTTTATCAAAACAGGAGCAACTGCACCAATTTATTTCGGTCCCTCTCGTGAAGTGATGGAGATTTCTGGATTTTCCATGAAGAATGATAGACTAATGTCTGGTCATGGTGGCCTGGGGAAGTCATGATCGCCCTTCATTGCAATGTTTTAGGAGCCAATCTTGCATGCTAACAGTGCATGTGAGCTTAGTCCCACATGCCTTTAAGTCTGTCGGGTCTAACGTATGGACCATCCTATCCAACGGGGCATGTGAGTCGGAAACAACTGAGCATTTTTACGACCGGAGTGAGAATATCGTTAGCTGAACACAAGTGCTAAAAGCAATCCGCAGATCCGGTCAGTGAACTTTGGACTGTATTATATGAATGGTCTTACTGTGATAACTTGAGTTACTGTGGGAAATTGTAATTGAGCACTCGGAAGATTGGGGCTTGCATGCACACTTAGATTTCGAGCCTCATTTTGTGTTGATGCCTTCTTCATAGGTTCTCTGGTGATGCTCTAGGCTGATTTCGGTTGACGTCAGTCAATACCCGGGGAATCATCTACTCTCCATGGTATCCTGACTGCCCATGTGGTCGGCAAAGACAGATGACCATGCATATAATGTTTAAGAAAGTTGGCCATATTAAAGCTAAAGTATGTTGTCATCTTAGGCGGGCCAAGCAGGTCATTCCTGAGATCGAGGTCGTGAAGGCACCTTTTCCGACCCCCCTCTCAAGCGCCCCTAGAGCACTTCATCTCTAGTAGGTCGACAACACCCTTTAGGCTGAAGGGACTAGGTCTTCTATCTCAAACAAGTAACCAAATTGGGTCGATGCATCTTATGTGATTATAAATTATTTCAATTTTTTTCCAACCTTACATTTAATGTTTTCCAAATCATTTCATATGGGATTGGAGATGATCTCGTGGTCGTGATGAATAAGGTTGGTTGTTGTAAGCTACAATAGGGAGAAAATGAAATCGACACGTTCAACACTTGTAGTGATCGTTCGAAGATGGAGTTGGTGGGAGTTGATAACAAAACAAAAATAATTGATTAGTGATGCATGGAAGTCTCTTGAGTGATGGTGTATCTGGGAACTATATATGCTCAAGAGGTCGATGTAATTGAAAACAATCCAAAGATGGCTGACAACAATCCAATTCGGATTGGGCTGCAACTCAATCTTCCTCACTCGAATTCCTCGTTTGACCATACCTCAGCTCCATGCACTCTACATGCCACATACAAAAAAGTTCCTGTTGGGGGTGAACTTTTAGTGATCCTTCGAAAGTCAGGTCAGTATTGGCTTTAGAGAACACAATTGACAGAGCAACGGCTGCTATCGCAAATCTCTTACCTCGAATAGTTTATTTTGGGCTATTTATATTTACTTTGATAGCCCAGGGGTTCATCAATTTTCGAAGAGATGGACCGATGTTTCACCCTCTTTGCTAAAGAACCGGAGGCGTGGCTAAATGAGCCACATCAAATAGTTTATTTCAACTTCTTCCTCCCTTTTTGTAATTGTCGTTCCTATTACTCGAATCCTCTCGGGCAACGTCTCTTTTTCTCCTTCCCTTCGAGTATCTCTCTCTCTCTCCGCACCTTAACTTCCAAGAGATATAATTTTTTTATTCTGGTGGAGTCACATAGCTCATAAGTATAACTCGAAAAGCTCGTTCAGAGCTTGATATGGTAGGGCAAATTGCTAGAGGTGTTTTAAGGCCATTTTCGACATCGAAAACACACTTTTTCTTTACATCATTTCGGTCACTTTTCATGATTCAACTCTTGTCGCATCTTTTTTTGTTTGTTTGATTTTTGGTTAGTTATTAACATGTCTATGATTTTATTAGTTTGTCTCTAGGATAAATAATTCATTTCTTACTTTTTATATGTTTTAATTTTCAATTATATTGAGCTGGTTCGGGCTCGAATTGAAAAAAATAAAGAACACTCAAAATCCATGCCCGAGCTTGTTCGGGCTCGAAGAAATCGATGCACATTGGTCCGGGCTCACGGGTTCTAGTTTTTTTTTTTTCCTCTCTCTCTCTCAACCCTAACTGTGCTTTTATCACACGCAAGTCAAATAAATAAACACTTCGTGTAATTCAATAAACACTTCTTCCACTCTCGTTTATGCATAAGATCAAGGGGCAGGTGCCACTTTTACGAGCATCTGCTTGTAGATGCAGACAAATCAATATTACCCACACATCCTCACCAAAGGCAAGAATTTACGAGATTGCCATTCAGCGGTCTCACGGGCCATTGCCAAGAGAAGCCCCTAGACTTTCCTTTACTCACACAAGGCCAAAATCCATGACCATAGACAAAATTAGTTTACCATACTTTTTTCCTAGTTGGTCAAAGTTCCAATCTCACTCAAACTCCTCCTCCTTCACCTCATGCATGTATTTAAATAGGACTAATTAATATTAATTAGCGTCAAAACCGCTGCGTCAACCAATCTTATTTAGAACTTATCGAGAGCCGGAATTATTGATGTTAGGTAAGTACATAAATGCTTCACCGTGATTATAAATTATTCTCCATCGAAAATGGAGGAGAATATGTGTCGATCGGCATCGGTTTAGGGATAAAACATGTCATGTCGAGTTCAGATATCTTCTTATAGATTCGTGCAAGGTTTGAGTTATGTTCTTATACCATGTCAAAGATTGCCATATGCACCATTGTTACATAAAATGAGTCAAATTAAGTAGAGATACTTTGGAACATGGGAGAGAAAACAAAAAATGAATAAGAGTCGATGCCACGGGAATCATCTCCTCTCCATGGTCTTCCGAGTGTCCATGGTAGTTGGCAGAGACAGGTGACTGTGCATTTAATGTTCAAGAACGTTGGCCATATACCGGCCGAAGTATGTTGTCCACTTAGGCGGGCCAAGTGGGTTATTCTTTAGACCAAGGTCGTGAAGGCACCCTTTCGTTGCAGATCGAATTACAATAGGCGCATAAGCTGGAACGCTCGGTAGAGTTCTGTTTCAGGGTTTTCATATCGACATTTCGAGCGATGTGTTTCTCGGTTTATGGTCGACGGGTTGAGAGGGCTAGTGGTGGCCTCCGTCATCTAGGTCCATGCTATTAGGTAAACATCTTTCTTAAAAAAGAGAGTCATTAATTTAGAATTTTAGGGTGGGTTAGTTTCATTGAAAACTCCGTGATAAAGGAAAATATTTTCCATGAAAATCATTTACAAAGAAAATGGTTAGTTTTCATTTGTTTTGCGGTTTAGAGAAAGTTGTTTCCTTCTTGCCCGAATGGAAAAGTCTTTTTCTCCCAATCTAAAATTATTGTTTTCAGTCCATGGAAAACTCTCTCCTTAAATCGATTAATTTTCCGTCATTCGAACACTGGAAAGTGAAAAAACAATTTCCCGAAGATAGTTTTCCTTGAAAAATGGTGCGTATCTTTCACTGAAAACTTCATGATATAGAAAATATTTTTCGTGGAATCATTTTCAAGGAAAACAGTTAGTTTTCATTATTTGATAAGAGAAAGTGATTTTCTTCTCGCTAGAAATGTCACGTAGCTTTCCTTGAATATATTAAGGGTAGTTCGGCAGCCGGATTTGGCCCGGTGCTTTAAAACTCAACCACTTTTTTTATTGTGTTGTTAAAATCACTTTTGCTCCAAAAGACCAATCTTTATCAAAACAGGAGCAACTGCACCAATTTATTTCGGTCCCTCTCATGAAGTGACGGAGATTTCTGGATTTCCCATGAAGAATAATAGACTAATGTCTGGTCATGGTGGCCTGGGGAAGTCACGATCCCCCTTCACTGCAATGTTTTAGGAGCCAATCTTGCATGCTAACAGTGCATGTGAGCTTAGTCCCACGTGCCGTTAAGTATGTCGGGTCTTACGTATGGACCATCTTATCCAATGGGGCATGTGAGTCGGAAACAACTGAGCATTTTTACGACGGGAGTGAGAATATCGTTAGCTGAACACAAGCGCTAAAAGCAATTCGCAAATCCGGTCAGTGAACTTTGGACTGTATTATATGAATGGCCTTACTGTGATAACTTGAGTTACTGTGGGAAATTGTAATTGAGCACTCGGAAGATTGGGGCTTGCATGCACACTTAAATTTCGGGCCTCATTTTGTGTTGATGCCTTTTTCATAGGTTCTTTGGTGATGCTCTAGGCTGATTTCGGTCGACGTCAGTCAATACCCGGGGAATCATCTACTCTCCATGGTATCCTGACTGCCCATGTGGTCGGCAGAGACAGATGACCGTGCATATAATGTTTAAGAACGTTGGCCATATTAAAGCTAAAGTATGTTGTCATCTTAGGCGGGCCAAGCAGGTCATTCCTGAGATCGAGGTTGTGAAGGCACCTTTTCCGACCCCTCTCTCAAGCGCCCCTAGAGCACTTCATCTCTAGTAGGTCGACAACACCCTTTAGGCTGAAGGGACTAGGTCTTCTATCTCAAACAAGTAACCAAATTGGGTCGATGCATCTTATGTGATTATAAATTATTTCAATTTTTTGCCAACCTTACATTTAATGTTTTCCAAATCATTTCATATGAGATTGGAGATGATCTCGTGGTCGTGATGAATAAGGTTGGTTGTTGTAAGCTACAATAGGGAGAAAATGAAATCGACACGTTCAACACTTGTAGTGATCATTCGAAGATGGAGTTGGTGGGAGTTGATAACAAAACAAAAATAATTGATTAGTGATGCATGGACGTCTCGAGTGATGGTGTATCTAGGAACTATATATGCTGAAGAGGTCGATGTAATTGAAAACAACCCAAAGATGGCTAACAACAATCAAATTCGGATTGGGCTGCAACTCAATCTTCCTCACTCCAATTCCTCGTTTGACCATACCTCAGCTCCATGCACTCTACAGGCCACATACAAACAGGTTCCTGTTGGGGGTGAACTTTCAGAGATCTTTCGAAACTCAAGTCAGTATGGGCTTTAGAGAATGCAATTGACAGAGTAACTGCTACTATCGAAAGTCTCTTACCTTGAATAGTTTATTTTGGGCTATTTATATTTACTTAGATAACCCAGGGGTTCATCAATTTTCGAAGAGATGGACCCATGTTTCACCCTCTTTGCTAAAGAATCGGAGGCATGGCTAAATGAGCCACATCAAATAGTTTATTTCAACTTCTTTCTCCCTTTTTTTTTAATTGTCGTTCCCATTCCTCGAATCCTCTCAAGCAACGTCTCTTTTTCTCCTTCTCTTCGAGTATCTCTCTCTCTCTCCGCACCTTAACTTCAAAGAGATATAATTTTTTATTCTGGTGGAGTCACATGGCTCATAAATATAACTCGAAAAGCTCGTTCAGAGCTCGACATGGTAGGGCAAATTGCTAGAGGTGTTTTAAGGCCATTTTCGACATCGAAAACACACTTTTTCTTTACATCATTTCGGTCACTTTTCATGATTCAACTCTTGTCGCATCTTTTTTTGTTTGTTTGATTTTTGGTTAGTTATTAACATGTCTATGATTTTATTAGTTTGTCTCTAGGATAAATAATTCATTTCTTACTTTTTATATGTTTTAATTTTCAATTATATTGAGCTGGTTCAGGCTCGAATTGAAAAAAATAAAGAACACTCAAAATCCATGCCCGAGCCTGTTCGGGCTCGAAGAAATCGATGGACATTGGTCCAGGCTCACGGGTTCTGGTTTTTTTTTTTCCTCTCTCTCTCTCAACCCTAACTGTGCTTTTATCACACGCAAGTCAATTAAATAAACACTTCGTGTAATTCAATAAACACTTCTTCCACTATCGTTTATGCATAAGATCAAGGGGCAGGTGCCACTTTTACGAGTATCTGCTTGTAGATGCAGACAAATCAATATTACCCACACATCCTCACCAAAGGCAAGAATTTAGGAGATTGCCATTCAGCGGTCTCACCGGCCATTGCCAAGGGAAGCCCCTAGACTTTCCTTTACTCACACAAGGCCAAAATCCATGACCATAGACAAAATTAGTTTACCATACTTTTTTCCTAATTGGTCAAAGTTCCAATCTCACTCAAACTCCTCCTCCTTCACCTCATGCATGTATTTAAATAGGACTAATTAATATTAATTAGCGTCAAAACCGCTGCGTCAACCAATCTTATTTAGAACTTATCGAGAGCCGGAATTATTGATGTTAGGTAAGTACAGAAATGCTTCACCGTGATTATAAATTATTCTCCATCGAAAATGGAGGAGAATATGTGTCGATCGGCATCGGTTTAGGGATAAAACATGTCATGTCGAGTTCAGATATCTTCTTATAGATTCGTGCAAGGTTTGAGTTATGTTCTTATACCATGTCAAAGATTGCCATATGCACCATTGTTACATAAAATGAGTCAAATTAAGTAGAGATACTTTGGAACATGGGAGAGAAAACAAAAAATGAGTAAGAGTCGATGCCACGGGAATCATCTCCTCTCCATGGTCTTCCGAGTGTCCATGGTAGTTGGCAGAGACAGGTGACTGTGCATTTAATGTTCAAGAACGTTGGCCATATACCGGCCGAAGTATGTTGTCCACTTAGGCGGGCCAAGTGGGTTATTCTTTAGACCAAGGTCGTGAAGGCACCCTTTCGTTGCAGATCGAATTACAATAGGCGCATGAGCTGGAACGCTCGATAGAGTTCTGTTTCGGGGTTTTCATATCGACATTTCGAGCGATGTGTTTCTCGGTTTATGGTCGACGGGTCAAGAGGGCTAGTGGTGGCCTCCGTCATCTAGGTCCATGCTATTAGGTAAACATCTTTCTTAAAAAAGAGAGTCATTAATTTAGAATTTTAGGGTGGGTTAGTTTCATTGAAAACTCCGTGATAAAGGAAAATATTTTCCATGAAAATCATTTACAAGAAAATGGTTAGTTTTCATTTGTTTTGCGGTTTAGAGAAAGTTGTTTCCTTCTTGCCCGAATGGAAAAGTCTTTTTCTTCCAATCTAAAATTATTGTTTTCAATCCATGGAAAACTCTCTCCTTAAATCGATTAATTTTCCGTCATTCGAACACTGGAAAGTGAAAAAACAATTTCCCGAAGATAGTTTTCCTTGAAAAATGGTGCGTATGTTTCACCGAAAACTTCATGATATAGAAAATATTTTTCGTGAAATCATTTTCAAGGAAAACAGTTAGTTTTCATTATTTGATAAGAGAAAGTGATTTTCTTCTCGCTAGAAATGTCACATAGCTTTCCTTGAATATATTAAGGGTCGTTCGGTAGCCGGATTTCGCCCGATGCTTTAAAACTCAACCACTTTTTTTTATTGTGTTGTTAAAATCACTTTTGCTCCAAAAGACCAATCTTTATCAAAACAGGAGCAACTGCACCAATTTATTTCGGTCCCTCTCATGAAGTGACGGAGATTTCTGGATTTCTCATGAAGAATAATAGACTAATGTCACCACCCACCTAGGTGGCGCTGCTGGAACGCGCACTCTTCCTCTCGCAAAAGGTTGAGTGTTCGAATCCTGGGCGCTGCAGGGTGACTTAACCGGTGGCACGTGTGTGGTGGCTAGCACGTATCGTCCCCAGGGTTTACTCTCCTGCTGTCGGCCGTGCGGGGGTTCCCTGAGTTATCAAAAAAAATAAAAATAAAATAATAGACTAATGTCTGGTCATGGTGGCCTGGGGAAGTCACGATCCCCCTTCACTGCAATGTTTTAGGAGCCAATCTTGCATGCCAACAGTGCATGTGAGCTTAGTCCCACGTGCCGTTAAGTATGTCGGGTCTTACGTATGGACCATCTTATCCAATGGGGCATGTGAGTCGGAAACAACTGAGCATTTTTACGATGGGAGTAAGAATATCGTTAGCTGAACACAAGCGCTAAAAGCAATTCGCAAATCCGGTCAGTGAACTTTGGACTGTATTATATGAATGGCCTTACTGTGATAACTTGAGTTACTGTGGGAAATTGTAATTGAGCACTCGGAAGATTGGGGCTTGCATGCACACTTAGATTTCGGGCCTCATTTTGTGTTGATACCTTTTTCATAGGTTCTTTGGTGATGCTCTAGGCTGATTTCGGTCGACGTCAGTCAATACCTGGGGAATCATCTACTCTCCATGGTATCCTGACTGCCCATGCGGTCGGCAGAGACAGATGACCGTGCATATAATGTTTAAGAACGTTGGCCATATACAAGCTAAAGTATGTTGTCATCTTACGCGGGCCAAGCAGGTCATTCCTTAGATCGAGGTCGTGAAGGCACCTTTTCCGACCCCTCTCTCAAGCGCCCCTAGAGCACTTCATCTCTAGTAGGTCGACAACACCCTTTAGGCTGAAGGGACTAGGTCTTCTATCTCAAACAAGTAACCAAATTGGGTCGATGCATCTTATGTGATTATAAATTATTTCAATATTTTTCCAACCTTACATTTAATGTTTTCCAAATCATTTCATATGAGATTGGAGATGATCTCGTGGTCGTGATTAATAAGGTTGGTTGTTGTAAGCTACAATAGGGAGAAAATGAAATCGACACGTTCAACACTTGTAGTGATCATTCGAAGATGGAGTTGGTGAGAGTTGATAACAAAACAAAAATAATTGATTAGTGATGCATGGACGTCTCGAGTGATGGTGTATCTAGGAACTATATATGCTGAAGAGGTCGATGTAATTGAAAACAACCCAAAGATGGCTAACAACAATCAAATTCGGATTGGGCTGCAACTCAATCTTCCTCACTCAAATGCCTCGTTTGACCATACCTCAGCTCCGTGCACTCTACAGGCCACATACAAACAGGTTCCTGTTGGGGGTGAACTTTCAGAGATCTTTCAAAACTCAAGTCAGTATGGGCTTCAGAGAATGCAATTGACAGAGTAACGGCTACTATCAAAAGTCTCTTAACTTGAATAGTTTATTTTGGGCTATTTATATTTACTTTGATAACCTAGGGGTTCATCAATTTTCGAAGAGATGGACCCATGTTTCACCCTCTTTGCTAATGAATCGGGGGCATGGCTAAACGAGCCACATCAAATAGTTTATTTCAACTTCTTTCTCCCTTTTTTTAATTGTCGTTCCCATTCCTCGAATCCTCTCAAGCAACGTCTCTTCTTCTCCTTCTCTTTGAGTATCTCTCTCTCTCTTCGCACCTTAACTTCAAAGAGATATAACTTTTGATTCTGGTGGAGTCACATAGCTCATAAGTATAACTCGAAAAGCTCGTTCAGAGCTCGATATGGTAGGGCAAATTGCTAGAGGTGTTTGAAGGCCATTTTCGACACCGAAAACACACTTTTTCTTTACATCCTTTCGGTCACTTTTCATGATTCGACTCTTATCACATCTTTTTTTGTTTGTTTGATTTTTAGTTAGTTATTAACATGTCTATGATTTTATTAGTTTGTCTCTAGGATAAATAATTCATTTCTTACTTTTTATATGTTTTAATTTTCAATTATATCGAGCTGGTTCGGACTCGAATTGAAAAAATAAAGAACACCCAAAATCCATGCCTAGGCCTATTCGGGCCCGAAGAAATTGATGCGCATTGGTCTAGGCTTACGGGTTCCGGTTTTTTTTTTTCCTCTCTCTCTTAACCCTAATTGTGCCTTTATCACACTTCGTGTAATTCAATAAACACTTCTTCCACTCTCGTTTATGCATAAGATCAAGGGGCAGGTGCCACTTTTACGAGTATCTGCTTGTAGATGCAGACAAATCAATATTACCCACACATCCTCAACAGAGGCAAGAATTTACGAGATTGCCATTCAGCGGTCTCACCGGCCATTGCCAAGAGAAGCCTCTAGACTTTCCATTCCTCACACAAGGCCAAAATCCATGCCCATAGACAAAATTAGTTTACCATACTTTTTTCCTAATTGGTCAAAGTTCCAATCTCACTCAAACTCCTCCTCCTTCACCTCATGCATATATTTAAATAGCACTAATTAATATTAATTAGCATAGAAACTGCTGTGTCGACCAATATTATTTAGAACTTATCGAGAGCCAGAATTATTGATGTTAGGTAAGTACAAAAATGCTTTAATGTGATTATAACTTATTCTCCGTCAAAAATGGAGGAGAATATGTGTCGATCGGCATCGGTTTAGGGATAAAACGTGTCATGACGAGTTCGGATATCTCCTTATAGATTCGTGCAGGGCTCAAGTCATGTTCTTATGCCATGTCAAAGATTACCATATGCACCGTTGTTACATAAAATGAGTCAAATTAAGTAGAGATTTTATGGAACATGGGAGGGAAAACAAAAAATGAGTCAAGAGTCAATGCCACGGGAATCATCTCCTCTCCATGGTATTCCGAGTGTCCATGGTAGTTGGCAGAGACAGGTGACCGTGCATTTAATGTTCAAGAACGCTGGCCATATACCGGCCGAAGTATGTTGTCCACTTAGGCTGGCCAAGTAGGTTATTCCTTAGACCAAGGCCGTGAAGGCACCCTTTCTGACCTCACTCTCAAGCGCCCTTAGAACACTTGATCTCTACTTGGCTGGGGCCCTTTAGGCCAAAGGGACTAGGTCTTCTATCTCGGACAAGGGAGCAAATTGGGTCGACACATCATATGTGATTATAAATTATTTCAATTTTTTTCCAACCTTACATTTAAGGTAATTCCAAATTCTTTCATATGAGATTGGAGATGATTTTGGAATGAATTGGTTGGTTGTTGGGAGCTACAATTGTCCCAACTGGGAGAAAATGAAGACGAGACATTCAACATTTATGGTGATCATTTAAGGGTAGAGGTGGTGGGATTTGATTGACATAACAAAAAGAATTGATTAGTGATGGATGGACGTCTCTTGAGTGATGGTGTATCTAGGAATTATGTATGCTCGAGAGGTCAATGTAATTGAAAACAATCCGAAGATGGTTGACAACAATCAAATTGGGATCGAGCCGCAACTCAATCTTCCTCACTCGAATTCCTCATTTGACCATGTCGCAGCTACGTGCACTCTACATGCCACATCTTAAAAAGTTCCATCGGGGGGGGGGGAACTTATAGTGATCCTTAGAAACTTAAGTCAGTATGAGCTTTGGAGAATATAATTGACAAGGTAACGATTAATGTCGAAAGTCTCTTATCTTATCTCGAATAACTGATTCTGGGCTATATATATTTACTTTGATAGCCTAGGGGTTCATCAATTTTCGAAGAGATGGATCCACGATTCACCCTCTTTGCTAAATAACCGGAGACATGGCTAAATGAGCCACATCAAATATAGTATTATCACTTGGCCCCCTGTTCATGAGGGTAAAGTTGCCGTTTGAATTTCCTCGTGTCTTTTTAAATCAAAAGGGTGCAAATCTCTTACACATGCCCCGCTCAGATTTCTTCCTAACATCGCATTTTTATTTCAACTTCTTCCTCCCTTTTTGTAATTGTCGTTCCCATTCCTCGAATCCTCTCGGGCATCGTCTCTTCATCTCCTTCTCTTTGACTCTCTCTTTCTCTCTCTACACGCCTCAACTTCAAAAGAGATATAACTTTTGATTTGGGAGGAGTCATAGAACTCGTAAGTATAACTCGTAAAGCTTGTTCAGAGCCTGATATGCTAGGGCAAGTTACTAGAGGTGTATTAAGGCCAATTTCGACATAAAAAACACACTTTTCTTTTTTTTAACATTCTTTCGGTCATTTTCATGGTTCGACTCTTATCGCATCTCTTCTTGTTGGTTTGATTTTTAGTTAGTTATCGAACTTCTGTATGATTTTATTGGAGTGTCATTAGGATAAATATTTCATTTCTTACTTTTTCATGTGTTTTTAATTTTAAATTGTTTCGGGCTTGTCCGGACTTGAATTAAAAATTTAAAGAAGGCCCGGAATCCATGCCCGGCCTATTCGGGCCCGAAAATATTTGTCCGGGTAGGTCAAGGCTTCTAGGCTCCGGTTTTGTCCTTTTCCCCCTTCTCTCTCTCAACACCATATAAAGCCTCTCCGGACTTCCCATTTCTTTGAATTTTCTACAGATTTTGACTTCACACCTTCCTTGAACGACGTTGACGTGGGTCGCCCGCACAATGGCCCAAATCCCACGCCCGTGGACAAAATTAGTTTGCCATACGCTTTTTCCCCTCATTGGTCGAAGTTCTAATCACGCTCAAACTCCTCCTCCTTCACCTCATGCATATATTTAAATGGCACTAATTAATATTAATTAGCGACAAAACCGCTGGGTCGACCAACCTTGTTCAGAGCTTATCGAGGGCCGGAATTATTGATGTTAGGTAAGTACAAAAATGCTTCGGCGTGATTGTAAATTATTCTATGAAAAAAATGGAGGAGGATATGTGCCGATCGGCATCGGTTTAGGGACAAAATGTGTCGTGCCGAGTTCGGATTTCTGCTTATGGATTCGGGCAGCATTCGAGTCGTGTTCTTATGCGGCGTGCCAGAGATCGCCACATGCGCCGTTGTTACATAAAATGAGTCGAATTAAGTAGAGATTCCGTGGAACATGAGATGGAAAACAAAAAAAAAAAGTGAGCTCAGAGTCGATGCCACGGGAATCATCTCCTCACCATGTTATTCCGAGTGCCCATGGGGGCCGGCGGAGACAGGCGATTGTGCATATAATGTTTAAGGACGTTGGCCATATACCGGCCGAAGTATGTTGTCCACTTAGGCGGGCCAAGTCGGTTATTCCTCAGATAAAGGTCGTGAAGGCACTCTTTCCGACCTCACTCTCAAGAGCCCCTAGGACACTTCATCTCTACTTTGTCTACGACGCCCGTTAGGCCAAAGGGGCTAGGTCTTCTATATCTCGGACAAGGGAGCAAATCGGGTCAACACATCACATGTGATCATAAATTATTTCAATTTTTCTCGGCCTTACATTTAACGTTTTTCAATTTTTTTCATATGAGATGATGAATTGCTTGGTTGTTGGAAGCTACAATAGGGAGAAAATGACGTCGCGATGTTCAACACTTGTGGTGATCATTTAAGGATAGGGGCTGTGAGAGTTGATTGACATGACAAAGATAATTGATTAGTGATGGGTGGACGTCTCTAGAGAGATGGCGTACCTAGGAAATATGTATGCTCAAGAGGTCAATGAAATCGAAAACAATCCAAAGATGGATGACAAGAATCGAATTCGGATTGGGCCACGACTCAATCTTCCTCACTCGAATTCCTCATTTGACCAGACTGCATCTCCGTGCACTCTACGTGCCACATCTAAAAAAGTTCCATTGGGGAAAACTTATAATGATCCTTAGAAACTCAAGTCGGTACAAGTTTTGGAGAATATAATTGACAAAGTAATGGCTAATGTCAAAAGTATCTTATCTTACCTCCCCTTCTCTGACTCTCTCTTTCTCTCTCTCTCTACGCACCTCAACTTCAAAAAGATGTAACTTTTAATTCGGGCAGAGTTACAATCAGAGAGCTCATGAGTATAATACGTAAAGCTCGTTCAGAGCTTGATATGCTAGGGCAAATTTTTTAAGGGCCCTTTTCGACGTCAAAAACACACTTCTTCTTTCTTTCTTTCTTTTTTACATTCTTTCGGTCATTTTTCATGATACGACTTGTTATCGCATCTTTTCTTGTTCGTTTGACTTTTAGTTAGTTATTTAACTTGTGTATTGATTTTATCATAGTGTCTCTATAATAAATAATTCATTTCTTATTTTTTTATATGTTCAAATTTTTAATTATTTCGGGCTGGTCTGGATTCGAATTGAAAAAATAAAGAACGCCCGAAATCCACGCCCGGACCTATTCAAGTGCGAAAGAATCGATTCGCATAGGTCCAAGCTTCTGGGCTCTAGTTTTTTATTTTTTCCCCTCTATCTCTCTCTCAACCCTATTTGTGCCTTTATCACACGCAAGTTAATTAAATAAACACTTCTCTCACTTAAGGGTGTGCAATCGGATCGGATTTACCTGAGAACTGGACCGAACCACTCGAAAATAGGTTCGAAATCCAGTTCTTGTTTGGACTGGTCTGGGAACCGGTTGGAACTGGTGATGTTCCCAATTCTAAGTGAAGACCCACCCAAACCGGTTTTGGAATCGGTTTGTAGCTTGTGCTGAAAAAAAAAAAAAAAAGAAGACGTAGCTCATACTATTACTATATTTTGGATTGTTACTTTTAGTAGATAGTAATTTTTATTTCTTATCTTAGGGATTATTGCTTTTGGCGGATAATGATTTTTATTATTCATCTTTTACTTTGAATCATTTTATTGATACTCATATTATTTTGCCAGAAAAAATGGAACCAGAAAAACGAACAAAAGTAAAACAGGTTCTCGTATAGACCCTGAAATCGAATCGGAAAAATAAGGTAGGTTATAAAACAAGTTTTTATACAAACAAGGCAGGTTCCAAAATAGGTTTGGGGATAAACATGATAGGTTTTAGATTTCAAAAGCTAGAAACTGATTATAACATGATAAGTTTTGAGTTTCAGATCTGGAATCTACCTGCTCTGTAACCGATGGCTCTGCTCTGGCTCTGGTTCATGCAGAGAATCCGCTGGGACCGAGAAGGCTGCTGCCAGTTACGAGTATCTTCTTGCAGATGCAGACAAATTTAATATTTACCCACGCACCCTCGTCAAAAGGCAAGAATTTACGAGACTGCCGTTCAGCGGTCCCCCTTGCCATTGCCAAGAAGCCTCTGGACTTCCTTTTCTTTGAATTTTCTGTAGATTTTGACTTCACACCTTCTTTGAACGACGTTGACATAGGTCGCCCACAAAACCCAAATCCATTCCCATAGACAAAATTAGTTTACCATACTTTTTTCCTAATTGGTCAAAGTTACAATCACACTCAATCTCCTCCCCCTTCACCTGATGCATGTATTTAAATGGCACTAATTAATATTAATTGGCGACGAAACTATTGCGTCAACCAACCTTATTCAAAATTGATCGAGAGCCGGAATTATTGATATTAGGTAAGTACAGAAATGCCTCGACGTGATTACAAATTATTCTCCGTCGAAAATGGAGAAGGATATGTGTTGATCGGTATCAGTTTAGGGATAAAACGTGTCATGTCGAGTTCGAATTTCTCCTCATAGATTAGGGCAGGGTTCAAGTCATGTTCTTGTACCGTATGTAAGATTGCTACATACACCGTTGTTACGTAATAGTTAAATTAATAAGGATTTTACAGAGCATTGGATAGGGCGAAGTTAATCGGAGAAACCAATAAAGAAGTTATGCATTAATCTCACTCAAGTAAGTGAAGATATTGTACCATGAAAATTGTAATCTATAAGTGAAAAGCATCATAAAACAACAAAATAAAAAGGGCAAAAAGCCATAAAAAACTTTAAACTATGCTTCTTTACCAAAAAAAAAAACTTTAAACTATGCTTACTGTGACATATTACTCTAAATTTTTTTCCGTGAAATCAAAAATCTCAAACTTATACTTATGTAATATATTTACCCTCTATCAAAGTTTTGTCAATGATAACCATTAGAAATTTGCGTTCATGAACACTAGAAAGCAAACATTATTGACATAGTGCCCATGTGGTTTAAGTGAAATAAAAACGACGTTATTTTGACTGAAAAATAATCTAACGGAACATTGATGGAGGAGAGCAAATGTATCACATAGATACAAGTTTGGGGTTTTTTATATCACAATGAAAAATTTATTGTAAATGTATCACAGTGGGTATAGTTTGAGATTTTTTATGTCATAAAAAATGTTCATGATAAATGTGCCACAATGGACATAATTTTGGATATTTTTGTGACTTTTTCCCAATGAAAATAGTAAGACTTCACTATGCTATATAAATTGTTTTGGGATATGTTCACTATAAGTCCCGAAACTTGTCACAAAAATGCAATTAAGACCTAAAACTTATAAAAAGTACAATCAAGTTCTAAAACTTATCAAATCGATTCAATTAAGTCATAAAGTTAACACCTTCGAATTTGGCTAACGGAAAATGCTGATGTCGCTTTTTTACTATTTTTTTGTCTTATGTGGTGATGACACGACTTATTATTATTATTATTATTATTATTATTTTAGTGCTAATTTTATTTAAATTAAAAATTAAAAATGAGCTAATTTTTTTTACAAAAAAGGAGGAGGATAGGCAGGGAGGGCTGTAAGCCCTTGCTTCTACCTTGTCATTGCCGGGGAGGGGGGGGCAAGGGGGCGACGACATTGGGGATGGCAAGTTGGGGTCGCTAGGCCCTAGCAAGGGGCTGGCGACCCTTGCCCAGACCCGACGAGGGTCGCTGGCCCTCCTCGCCTAGACTTGGTTGACCCTCGTCGATGGCAGGTGAGAACTCTCAGATCTGGGCAAGGGGTCGCGGCCCTCCTCCAGCCCTAGCGAGGGTCGCCGTCCCTCGGCCTAGGCCCGGTCGAGGGCCGCCCACCGGCAACCCCACTTCTAGCGAACATATCTCAATTGTTTTTATGTTAAGTTGTTTTTTAAATGGGTTAATACTACGAAAAACTCCAAACTGGTACACCTGTGATAAATTTACCCCAAACTATTTTTTTGACCACAAAAACTCTAAACTGGTACACCCGTGACACAATTTTACCTCAAACTATTTTTTTGACCATAAAAAATCCCACATTGATATACCTGTGACAAATTTATCCCAAACTATTTTTTTTTACCACAAAAAACCCTAAACTGGTGCACATGATAATTTTACCCCAAACTATTTTTTTGATAATCAAAAACCCCACACTGGTATACCTGTGACAATTTTACCCCCGAACTAATTTTTTGGCCACCAAATGCTTCAAATTGGTACACGTGTGACAAATTTACCCTCCGTTAGTTTCCGTTAAATTTTACTATCAAATTGCTGAGTTTAATGACACGTGATAATTGACATGTGTACTGATTTTAGGTTTTACTCCTCTGTTTATCGCAAGTTTACCAATTTGTGATTTTTTGTGATATTAATATAATTTAACGGACACTAACAGAGGTAAATTTGTCACAAATATACCAGTTTGAGATTTTTAGTGGTCAAAAAATTAGTTCGGGGGTAAAATTATCGCGTGTGTATCAGTATGGGGTTTCTGATGGTCAAAGAAATAGTTCGGGGTAAAATTGTCACAAGTATCAAAAAAATAGTTCAGGGTAAATTTACCATAAGTATATCAGTTTGAGATTTTTTGTGATCAAAAAAATAGTTCGGGATAAAATTATTATAGATGTATCAGTTTAGGATTTTTCGTGATATTAATTTTTTTAAAATAAACTAAATAAGATGAGAAGCAGAAAAGGGTTTTTGGGGAAACTTGTAGATGGGGGGGGGGGGCGAGGGGTCGCCACGTGGCCCTTCGGCATTTATAAAAGGGGCAAAAGAGTCGCTCGACGCCAAGTGCCTGCCACCCACTTCTCCGCTGGCCCCAGAGAACTCTCTCTCTCTATCTTTCTCTATCTTTCTCTCTCTCTTAAAATTTTCCCAGGAAAAAGTTTTTCGAAATTCGCTGCGACGGAAAGAAAAGAGGGGAAAAGAGGAAGGAAAAGAGAAGGAAAATTCGCGTTTCGCAACCCCACCTCCCCCCTCTCCAAAGCTTCCCAAAGCGTCCTTCCTCTCTCTCTCTCTCTCTCTCTCCCTGGTTACGCCTGCTCGGAAAGTCCGCTTCGTTCGGTGGAAAAAAGAGGGGTTGTTTTTTTTCCTCGCATTCGCTCATCTGTACGTCCTTCTCGAAGGTACACCGGGGGAAATGCCCGCATTTTTCTCGCTCGGATTCCATTCACCCTTTTTTCCTCCCCCCTTGTTCTGCCTCTTGATCTCGGCTTCTTTGCGGAACGGGGGAAACCCATTAGAGGTGGAGGAGGTAGGAGGATGCTTTTGGGCGTAATCGTCTGTTCTGGGTCTATGAGGATTTTGAGCTTGTGAAGAGTTTCCACCCTCTTTTTTTTTTTTTTTGCCTTTCTGGGTTGTTGGGTATCGATTCGAATGTGGCATTTTGATGGGTTGCGGTGATTTCTACGTGATCTGCTCTCTTTTGTTTTCCCTCTTGTTTGGAGGTTAGATCTGCTGGGTTTTTGTTTTTGTTTCATCCCGGCGTTGATGTTGTGAATCATTCGCGCGATTTTTGGCGTCCGATTGATTAGTCATTTTTAATATACCGTGCCGATGGTAGATTGGTTCGCGTTTTGTGGATACTGATTTATGTGAGTTCGTATAATTGGGAGAAAAATGGGAAAGCAGATACCATTATGTTCCGTGTGATGGAATTTACAATTGAAAGCTAAACTAAAGACCATAATAGAAAAATTTGAGAAGGAGCAAACCCAGAAGTCGCGTGGATCTCAAAAGCTCCGTTTTTTGGTGGGTTCTGAAGTATTTTTAAGTGATGGTGATTATGAAATTTTGAAACTTGGTCGACTACGTTGAGAGGTTTTCCTTAAATTGTTTTGTTTTGAATTATATCTATTCACGAGACAGTTTGATTGGATTACCAGCATAATTAGCGGTGTCTTGTTCCAGAAGAAGTTGGTAACTTGATACTTGGTTTTTTTCCCACTGATTCTTTTGAAAAGAATTCGGATTCGAATAGCTGAAGTATTCTTATTCCAAATGTTGGCGTTCTTGCAGAGGGACTGAGCCAGTATTTACTTATTCTGCTGAGGCCTGCACGGACCGTGCCGGGTGTTCGACATTTATTCGATTATTTTAGCTGGAGCAGGGCTCTGATCAGTGAACCTTCTTTTTTTAAAAGTTAAAGGTCATGGTTGCCACCACTGCTGCTTCTGCTTTTTTTCCAGTTCCTTCACCTGACTCGGTCGCGAAAGCAACCAAATCTGGAAATGGACCTGCCAATTTGGGAATGTTGAAGCCAAATTCTGGTTCTGGGGCCTTGCAGGTGAAGGCAAATGCGCAGGCCCCTCGGAAAATAAATGGTACTTCTGTTGGTTTGGCTACACTTCCCGAGATTGTCAAGGATGAGGTTAATAAACCATCCGCTGCACCTAGGACCTTTATCAACCAACTGCCTGATTGGAGTATGCTACTTGCTGCTATCACTACGGTATTCTTGGCAGCAGAAAAGCAATGGATGATGCTTGACTGGAAACCAAAGAGGCCAGATGTGCTTGTTGACCCGTTTGGTCTAGGGAGAATTGTCCAGGATGGCCTTGTTTACACACAGAATTTTTCTATTAGGTCATATGAGATAGGTGCTGATCGTACAGCGTCCATAGACACGTTAATGAATCATTTGCAGGTAGACTTTCCAGCTTAGTAATATGTTTCAACAACTTCTTTTTCCTGTAGAATGTATTTGTCTACTGTTCTAGTTATCGATCTCACTAATAAAATAAGAAATTCTTCAGATTGCACTTTTAGCTGTTTGTGCATTTTTTTCACCAGCGTGTATTGTTTTACACTTGTGTCAACTTTGTTAGCTTTTTTTGTTATAATAAGCTTTGTTTTATTGAATTTTAGGAAACGGCTCTCAATCATGTTAAGTCTGCTGGGCTTCTTGATGATGGCTTTGGTTCAACCCCTGAGATGTACAAGAAGAATCTAATATGGGTTGTCACCAAAATGCAGGTTTTGGTAAATCGCTACCCTGCCTGGTGAGCAGACACACTATTTGATTAATCAGGCTGTTCAACTCTCATTGCATGTGTGGCTTTTGATTTCTCTAAAGAGCCTTCTCTATCAATCTGGTTTCGTTATTTGAGGTTCTGGTTGGTTGTTTCTAGTTTGTATTTCCTTGTTGTGGAGTGCACTGCGTCCTTATTGTGGAGGCAATAGTGCTAACACTGAGTTGCTTCTGCATTTACGATGAATCGGTTGCCTTGACACTATTTAATGCTCTAACTGACCAATAAGATACACTGCTTTAGAATAAAGTGAGGTTGTAATGCACATGTTGAAAGGTTAATACTGACATTTTTAGCACTTACAGGTGGCAGTGTCCTGAGAGAGTTGAAATGTTTCTGAAATGTGGACTTAAATTTTGAAAATTACGCAACCAGTTTTGACTATTCTCGTGGTTTTCACTTTTTAATTCCCACAGAAAGATAAATGGAAAAAACGACTGTCTAACCTCTTGTTACAACCTTATTTGAGATAAATCGGCAATGATATTCTGCAGTGAAGCATGTCAAATTTAATTAACTTGTTGATGTTGTTTCTTTGTCATTTCACGTTCATTATTGCTTGAGGAAGTTATGAAGATGATGGCCAATTCTCAAGATTTACTTGTTGAATTTTAAAAGTGCGACGAGAATATATAATAGTGTTGAAACTTGTGGTAGCTTTATACAATTTTAGGAGTTCATGCTCTGATATTAGTAACTGATAGGGCTATGTGCATCTCAATTGCAGGGGGGATGTGGTTCAAGTTGATACCTGGGTCTGTGGTTCGGGGAAGAATGGTATGCGGCGAGATTGGCTTGTACGTGACTGCAAAACTGGAGAAACTTTAACAAGAGCTTCCAGGTGGGAGTTTTGTTTTAAGTTTAGTTCTCTTGTGCTTTGCATTTGATTTCAGTTCATGTAACATTATGTTCTGTTTTTATGACTTGCAGTTTGTGGGTGATGATGAATAAAAAAACCAGAAAATTGTCCAAAATGCCGGAAGAAGTTCGAGAAGAAATAGAGCCTTATTTTCTGAATTCCGCCCCAGTTGTGGAGGAGGATGATCGGAGATTACCAAAATTAGATGATAACACAGCAGACTTTATACGCACTGGTTTAACAGTATGTCGATGGTTCATGAAGTTAATGCATTGATGAACTTTTGACTCCTTATAAACAATTTTATCTGCTCTTTCTTCAGCCTCGGTGGAGTGATTTAGATGTCAACCAGCATGTTAACAATGTGAAGTACATTGGCTGGATACTTGAGGTAAAATAACTTGGCTAATTAATTGCTTTGACCACCAACCTTTTGTTATTCATCTCCTTTTGGTTCTTCATCCGCTTGCTTTTGTAGCTTTCCCTGGTTGAATTGGCCAATTGTAGTTTCATTTGTCGGACTGGTTGTTTCATGCTGATACACTATAAGTTAACTCTATCTTGACTATAGTTACCAAAACTTTATTCAAGTCCGGTGGTGATTTTATTGGACAAGTGATTATGCATTTTCCCTGTGAAGTTTGCTGGGTTACCTTAGTATTTTAAGATTATTATTCATCAGGAGAAAGCCAGGTCTAATTTTATTTTTGAATTCAACATAATTTTGGATCAGTTTGAAATATCCTTTGGGTTCAGGAATAAGAGCCCTCAATCGTGTGACCTCACCCTTGATATGAGTCACCATAGCGCGGCATGGCTGTTTTCCCATATTTTTTGTTTGTCTCTCATCAATTGTAATTATTTCTTTGCAATGCTTAATTGGTCCTTTGCTTTTGTCTTGAGGTGTTGTACTACCAGGAAAGTGATGATTGATCATAGAGGAACTCAACATATGCCTCGACTTAGCAACTCGTTTAGTTTGTCAATTTCTTATGGGAATTGCTATGAGTTACATTTTTGTCCTCTGATTGGTGGTAGAAAGTTGGCTGGTTTACTTATAATGATGTGGTGGTTTCTGCAGAGTGCTCCACCTCAAATCCTGGAGAGCCATGAGATCTCAGCCCTGACATTGGAGTATAGGAGGGAATGTGGTAGGGACAGTGTGCTGCAGTCGCTGACTGCAATCCCTGGCAATCTGGACAGCGACCTCAAAAATTGCGGTGAAGTTGAGTGTCAGCATCTGCTTCGACTTGAAAATGGGGCTGAAATCGTGAGGGGAAGGACCGAGTGGAGGCCCAAATACTCAATCAACTGTGGAGTAGCTGGCGAGGTACCGGCAGAAAGTGCTTAATATTCGAGTTATTCGTAGAGGGGTGGAATTAGCAGTATTTATTCATTGCTTGTGTAAAGTTCTGTGCTACTTCTCAGATTTCACTGGTTTCTTATCACTCTATACATCTAATTTGATGCCTGAAATTCAAGTCCACTGTAAATTTTATGTTCTACTATTCGTTTTGAGCTTTAGCTGTAAGTCTTGCAGTATCAATGTTTGGTAAACATGATATGTATCTACTCATATCGTTTTGCTTCAGTTAGTGTTCTATTGAGTCGTGAGCTTCATCATCTTCAAGGTCTATGAAACCAGCAATCTCTCTCTCTCTCTCTCTCTCTCTCTCTCTCTCTCTCCATTGCGAAACTTGTTTGGATTCTTAATGGTGATGTCAGGCGAGCATCACATTGGCTTGGCTAGGGACCCAAAGTTCCATTTGCGAACTTACCTGGGTCGCTGTCAATCCATTTGTTATCAAGATTCAAACTATGACTCAAAACAAAATGAGGATGAGAACATTTCAGTGGCTTGGGGTTTCAAGTTCATGGGAATGACTTCTTCTTCGTCTCTGCGGACTAGCAAGATTTTGAGGAGCTGTGGATGAGGCATTTCTGAAAAAGCTTGTGTGGACAGTATATTCATTTAAGAGGACATGTCCCCTCATTTGCTTCATTTTGCAACTCATTTTGGACATGTCTCTTCATTTGCAAAATTGCAACCGAACAATAGCAAAGGAATCCCACTGCAAGGAATTTGACAGCTTAGAATGAGATTCCATGTCCTTCTTCCATGGCCATGAGCCATACACGACCTAAAAGTTCTGTTAATCTTCCTGTTTATATTTATATGTTTCCATCAAATCTCTCTTCTGGCAAAACCCAAATTGGTTTTTCAAAACGCGTCTCTCGCTCTCATCAACCCGTGCTTAATAATCTTCCTGAAAAAGGCTATTGCCTGTTTCATCAACTCAAAATCTTTACAGAAAAGCAGACAAGTTGTTTAGGAAATACTTGCAGTTGATGTCTCATAGTCTTTCAACTTGATATATTGAGCACATTTTTTCTCTTAAATTGAAAGGTCCTATCCCAATATAGAGAAAGGCACTTCTGATTCCTACAACAGTAGTTAAAAACCCATTTTCAGGCAACTACTTACTTGCAAGAAATGACTCCACCCCAACTGCAGCATGTGAGATGAGACACATCCCCAACTCCAGTACATTCAAGCCTTCAGTACGAGGCAGACATCTTTCAAAGGTTTCATAATCATCTTGTCTGTCTTGGACTCTACTGCCACCGCTTTTTTGCCTCCCCATTTGCAAAACCTAATTATTTCCTGCCTTTGCTCGGCCAAAAATCCAAAAGCTAAAGGAAAACCCACAGCAATAATGCTGCTTGTCTTCTTTTTGCATGGTGTAGAAAGTACTATTGAGCTTTGACAATTCACACCACAAAGTTTAAACTGATATGTAGAACCTCAGCACTTTACTCGCTACGTGTCTTAACGCAATCATTTAATAATTTATTACACAATCGAGTCATGTTAAAGAGTGTTCTTGCTAAGCATCCTTAATAAGAAAACGTTTTGTGATATCCGACGCATTGATTACATGCAACACCATAGAAACAGTGCATTGAAAATAATAAACTTTCCTTAATTGGATGTTTGATGACAAAATCAAAATAACGTGGAACATTTTGCTACTCACTCTAAGTTATACAGAATTTGTGCATGGGCTTATCTAATAATCTACTGTTGATACGAGATTATATTAATTTTCGCTTAATTACCGAATTTGTGCATGATATTGCACCACATTCCCTTCTCTGAATCTTAATTTTTGCAATGCCGACTTGATAATTTAAAGGTCATTATGGTCTTTTACCTTAAGAATGCTTATCTTTGGGTAATTTTACTTCAACCACTTTCTTCTTTACCATCCCTCCCTACTCCTTCCACATATATAATGCTGCTTGTATACCATGTCTAGTTAACACATGATAAAGTTTAAGGCTTCCTCGTGGAGGTAAAACTAAATATTTTAAAGAATTTACCCTATCTTTTGGTGCTTGGCATGATTTGGAAAACCTGGTAAAGAGAGATTGTTTTTCTGATTAGTGAAAAACCTTTTTACCAAAAGTTTAAGAAAGTTTAAGTCATTTTATGAATATCGCTTAAACTTATGACTTATGAATCACATCTTCATCATCCAATCACCAATACCACCACTACTAGGGTGTAATCTAATCAGATAATTGCTCTAGCCTGACTCGATTCGACTGTTAAGGCTCAAAGGTTGACTTGAGCTCGCCTTTTAAGCTTGAGCTAAGTATGCTTATTCAAGCTCAATCCAATGTATCTGAAGACTTGATTATGACAGAAAGACATTTCGATCCTAATTTGAGTATGATTCATAATAATCTACTAGATTCTAATACAAAATTATTAAGTTTAGTCCAACCGGTGTAAAGCTAGGACCTTTTTATTAGTGGCATAATGAATACGGGAGATAGTTACTTTATGTATGTCTTGTGTATTTGACCATACTAAAATGGCCACAAATATAAAAGTTTCATCTGCTTGATTCGATCTGCAAACTATTAGAATAAATTATTTCGAGATTGAGATGAAGAAACTATTCATTTTTCAACTACAAGAGCTAAACATGGAATTAAAAAGAATGGAGCTGAACTTTTTGACTTTTGACAAAGTGGGTTTTGGGCCAGAATAGCTAGCTGATAGCTTGGCCTATTTACAATCTTAATCAACCGACAAGGCGACAATAGCCCCCCACGATCTAATGGGAATCGCCTCGCATGACCACCTTTTACTGCCAAAAGCCATCACCGTCCTTAACATTAGGGATTAGCAGTTCCCAATCCAGTCAAGTCCAATCCAAGAATCGAGAACTGAATCGAGAGGATCGGTTCTCAGTTTTTAGGATTGGAGATCGGATCGGCTAGTCTTGGAATCGTGAATCGGACCAGACCCAATCTAGTTCAGTCCAGTCCGATTCCAATGGGATCAATATTAAATATTATTCATGAACCGAAAACTGATTGCTCTATTATTTACTTTGTAGTTCTGATTTGATCCCATAAAACCATGAAAAAAATTAGAAAAATGTATAATATATGAAAAAATTAAACAATCGGTTCAAATAAGATCAATATTAAATATTTTTCATATATATATTATTATTATGTATATGAAAAAATTAGAAAAATATATATTTATTGATCTAGTCCGGTTCGGTTCCAACCTTAGAATCAGGAACCGAACCGTTCAGAAACTGGTTCCACTTTTAAGAATCGGAAATCAAATTGATATTTTCGAGAATTGGACCAAACCGGTCGATCCAGTCTAGTCTAGTTCGGTCCCAATTTGGGTAATTCATATTGCTCATCCCTACTTAACGTTGTCAGCACCACCACCACCGATGGTCATTAGCATCGCCACCATCAAACACTGCCACCCCTTCATCTGACATCACACCGCCATCATCAGCCGGCCCCGTTGCCACCGCGGCCAAGGCCGATGTCTCCTCCCACACGTCAAATGTCAAAGTATGACCTTGGGTGGACGGCTTTCCATGGATAAATCTTGTAACGCCAAACACCTTCCAAGGAAAAAAACAGACTATTTAACTGCTTGACTGCTCTAGAGCCAGGTCCTAGGATTGCAACTGTAACTTGCAGCTGCAAATGTCAAAACCACCCTTTACTCATGACTGGCTGGCTGGCTGGCTTTGGATTCTTCAAGAAATATATTAAGCGAAATATGCCCTGTCACAGATTAAGCGTACAGAAAAATGCTTATATTAATCTGCAACTGTAGTGCCGGGCCCCAGTCTTATCATTATGCATATTTCTTTAATTCCAAGAACTAAGTCCTCTCTCTTTCTCTCGCTCTCTCTCTCTCTCTTTCCTTCGTTAATTCGATTTTGTTTCTTCTTGACTTCAATTTGTTTGGTGGTGTGGTGAGACTGTCGAGCGTTTAACAGAGTACCTGCAAACCCTTCTCAAGAAATGTATGAACGACACACCCTCTCATTTGTTTTCGGCTGAATCGAGGAACCGCAATTGATGCTTCATCATTATCGTTCATGGAGATCCAAGACATAAAGATCAAACGATAAAAAAGGAAAAAAGGGAAAGGGAAAGGAGAGGAAGAAAAACGGAAAAATCAAAAGCACCCCAAAGATATTCAAGATCACATGTAAACAATAACAGCACACACTCCCCTCTCAAACCTCAAGAAAATCAAGAATCGCCCCTCCAATCCATGTGGGGACAAACAACCACCACCCCCATGATGATATAAAGTAGAAATGCTTTGTCTCTCCCCTCCCTCTCTCTATTGCCCCTTTACCCAAAAAATCTCTAGGAAAATTGAATCCCGTTTGTATTTCTCTCTTGTCCCGATGATCCGGGTGGTCTCCTTCATTTCCAAGTAGCTTCATGGTATAAGCAGGTATGTTTCCTTGTACCCCTGTCTCTCTCTCCCTCTCTCCCTCTCTCTCTCTCTCTCTCTCTCTCTCTCTTGCTGAAAGTTCGATGTTTTTCTTTGCCACTGCTGCTTCAGCTGATTCTTTTTTTTTTTGGTAAAGATGCTTCAGCTGATTCTTGATGTGGGTTTCGGTCAATTTAGTGTCTTGAGCGATATTTTGGGTATAGATCTAGCTGTGGTTTGCTGTCTGAATATTGTGTTACCTCAGATCTGAGGTCCCGTTCAGGAAAACCTGCTGAAATGAGCGATTTTTAGAGTGAAATTCGCCTTTTTGGGATGTCATTTCCATCTTTGGAGATTACTGAGCTTCACTGGAGTCTTGATCTGCAAATTCTTGGAGGAACAAATGGTAGCTGACGGGAATTTGGGAAGAAATTTCGTCAATGCGAGTCTGATTTTGTTCAACTATGTTATAGAGTACAAGTAATTGAATCCCTTCTCGAGATAATTACCTGCACGAGTTTGGCTTCTGTTTTTTGTGCCATAGTTGCCATCTTAATGAACTTAAACATCGAACCTGAAAAGATACATTCAAGAGATACACATCATGACAAAACACGACTCTCTCTCTCTCTCTCTCTCTCTCTCTCTCTCTCTCCTTGCAACTGTGAGAAGGATCTCCAATATAGAGCTCTGATAGTATTTGATGTTGTGCGATAGAGTTAGCAGATCCATATGTCCAATTCCTCTTGGTGAGAAATGCTTTGTCTATTAGGTCCTGCTGTTTGTCTTACTTCCATTGCATGTCTTGCTTTGGATTGGCTAATTAACCATATAACCTATTCCAGGCGTCAAAAGCATCTTCAGTTGCCACAATGCTGAAGCAAATTCTGAACAAAATACCAAGGAAATCACCAAAAGGTGATTCCCAAGATACTACTGGGAATGACCCAGGTGACAATTCCAATGGTTTTCAATGTATGATTGGAGGGGGTACTTTCTCAAGCCGATTTAATGTTGTCAAGAGGGTGTCGTCTGCAGTTTTCCCTGCTAGCATGATGACAGGACTGGAGGCTGTTGAGCCATTTATGTCATTCAAAGATGTGTCAAATTCCCAGAAGCAGAACCTGTTCATCAGTAAGTTGAACTTCTGCTGCAAGGTTTATGATTTCAGCGATCCTGATAAGAACTACACAGAAATAAATTCTAAGCATGAAACTTTGATCGAGCTTGTCGAATTTGTTTCTAGTGGATCAGCTAAGTTCAATGAACCGGCAATAGCTGCCACGTGTAAGATGTGTGCAATCAACTTGTTTAGGGTCTTCCCTCCGAAGTACCGGTCAAATAGCTCTGGAGGTGAAACTGAGGATGAGGAACCAATGTTTGACCCTGCATGGTCACATCTACAAATCGTGTATGACTTGCTACTCCGTTTTATCGGTTACAATTCTCTTGATGCAAAGGTCGCAAAGAAATATGTAGATCATTCTTTTGTATTGAGGATGCTTGACCTCTTTGATTCTGAGGATCCGAGAGAAAGAGACTGCTTGAAAACAATCCTGCACCGAATTTATGGGAAGTTCATGGTACACAGACCATTTATCAGGAAGGCCGTCAGTAATATCATATACCGTTTTGTTTTTGAAACAGAACGGCACAATGGAATTGCTGAGTTGTTAGAGATCTTTGGAAGTGTAATTAGTGGGTTTGCATTGCCATTGAAGGAGGAACATAAGATATTCTTATTGAAGGCTCTAATCCCTTTGCATAAACCAAAGTCAGTGGGTGTGTATCATCAACAGCTAACATACTGTGTTATTCAGTTTGTGGAAAAAGATCCGAAATTGGCTGGTGAAGTGATCAAGGGCCTATTGAAATATTGGCCCCTGACGAACAGCCAGAAGGAGCTAATGTTCTTGAGTGAGCTGGAAGAGGTTTTAGAGATGACTAGTTTGGTTGAATTCCAAAAGATCATGGTCCCACTCTTTCGGCGCATTGGATGTTGTCTCAATAGTTCACATTACCAGGTAAATTTTCATCAACTGGCTTATATATAGAGATTGATGTATTGCTGTGTACTATGCTTAATTAATCTTACTTATTTACTGAATGTTAGAAAGAAGAATAGCATTTTGACTTCTGTTTAAAAGTTACTGAAATTTGGACCTGATGGTAGAACCTCATTTATTTCTCAATTACTGCAGGTAGCAGAACGTGCCCATTTGCTATGGAACAATGAGCACGTCCTTCATCTGGTCACTCAAAACAGGCAGGTGATTCTGCCCCTCGTGTTCTCATCTCTTGAGCAGAACATACAGAACCATTGGAACCAAGCTGTGCTCAACCTCACCAGAAATCTAAAAAAGATTTTAACAGAAATGGACGAAGAGCTCTTGTCCGCCTGCCAACGCAAGCTGGAAGAAGACAACTTAATGTCGAATGTTGCAGCCGAGAAGCGAAGAGCAACCTGGGAACGCTTGGAAAACGCCACCGCTGTCCAACCTGTATTCAATAATATCTTCATTTCAGTCGAACCTGCCACATGCTCCGTCACCTGCTGAGCGTATACTCAGTAAGGAAAACTAATAACGGCAATCTGACCAGATTGAGTCATGTCTGTACATTTGTTAGGCCAAGCTTAATATTTTTAGTGGAGTTTGATCTCTGAGATGAATGTAGACCTAAAAAGCGAGCAGTTTTTACTTCCGCATGGGGGTTTTTGTGTGCGGGATTGGTGGGAATGGGAAGCTCTTTCCCTTGAAATCGTCCATAGCCATGGTTCCTCTCGTATCGGTATCTTAGGCTCAGGATGTTTGCTTTTATTCTTTGGAAGTTGTATCCGATGTGCCTGCTAAGAACATTGTCATCACGCCATCTTCTTTTTCGGATGTCTGGTAGGCACTTTTTTGCTGTTTGACATGGGAATTCGACGATGTATAGTAGAGCTTGTCTTGTCTGGCTACATTTCCCATTGTTATGTTCTTGAAAGCTGCACTTTGGATCTTGCAAAGGCATGTTCTCACGTCTTTGTTGTGCCCATCTCATCGAGTAGTTTGGTTAACAGAAATGGGCAAAAGAGGTCACTTTGCCCCTCTTCAGGCTCAGGAAGCCCTGTTTCTATATATGTGAGTTCTGTTAGACATGCAAGTCTTCTAAAGTTTTGAAACTATCTGTCAATTTGAGTTTGACATTATGCTTCAATTTTTTGTTCTTTCTTCAATTATTTTTTATGTTTTTTTGGTCTGTTTCTTTCTTCAGTTGCCCTGTCCACTCTGGTGGTTGTGATGCTAAAATTCTCTTTGGTCTGGTCTGGGCTAAAAAAATAGGGAATGAGATTCTTCTACCTAATCAATGCATGTCCTTTGATGAACGGCAGATAGTGCTTCTGTCCTTGTGTAGGTGCATCAAGAAAGACTCATGATTGCTGCCGACATAACCCATCAAGCTAGTATTTGTCAAACTTCCCTTCTCATGCACGAGCAATCTTCATGCACGATGCTGCCCAAAAAGAACAGAACGAAGATGGATCATGCTCCATTTTATGTCTCCTGTATTATTTACAACTCAGCGCGATAGCTCAATTGGCCCCTGGTTCGACATATGTCGCATTTCGATTTATGATCGGGAGCATAGGCATGCTGGTGAGATTACGATGGCTGGCTCGTTCTCTGGGTGGCGTTAACAGCTTGACTGGTATTAAATTCCTAAAAAGGTGCACGACTGTTCTTCTTGTGATTCGGACGACTATGACATCATATCAATCTTGTTCTTGTGTTACCTTTTGATCGGGTAATTTGAAAGTAACACTTGATGTTGAAATATTTTCAATACTTAGTATGCTTATGATATTAATGGTTCATCTCATTTGCACATTTTATTTTTGTAAAGTTCATTTGAAGATATTAAGGTCCGAAAAAAAATTTGAGGGACACAAACGTGGTCACATGAAAAGACTCGGTGACAGTCACGTCATGCCTTAAGTCACATCTCACAGTGACAAGGATGCATGGCGTTGTCCCTATGTTAATCATATGCATCCCACGCTTAATTAATTAACATAATGTGTCTCCGACATTAAAGTAAAAAAAAGTGCTCAGATTAATCCACGCACCCACAAGAAAATCCCACCAGAAAAGTCCAAGATTTTATTGTGGATGACCCTTTTTGTGGACCATATATTAGCAAAAAATGTAAGACACCGACAGACAAATAAATCTATTTAGAGTAAAGTTATGGACTCTCGGATAACTTTTCGAGAAAAAGTAAATATTTTTTTTAAACCGTAATATTTATTTTGGGTAATTATTTCGTGTCTCGGCGCACCTAAAAGTTTTACGAGATATAATTTGCAGGGTCGATTTGATTGACAATGTTGATGAGTACCAACTTTTTTTTATGATAAACCATAAACCTTGTAATAAAATGGGTCAAAGGATCATCAGCTAAAAGTGCAGAACAGTGCCTAAGCTCTCTCAAATAGTTAGGATTCTAGCAACTATCTCTTAGGGTCCGTTTGTTTCGTAGAAAATGATTAATTTGAAAAATATTTTTCCGAAAATGATAACTTATTATCATTTACAAAAATGAATCGATGAAATTTTTTTCTATTATCCACGAAAATATTTAGACATAAATTATTATTGGTAACGAAAGCATTTTTCATTGACTAATTATTTCAAGCGCTACTGGCTATTATTTATAAATATGTTTTTCCAAATTATTCATTTTCTGTGAAATAAACGTATCCTTAACTTCGAATGTGACTTCAACTAAATTTCAATTGTAAAGGGTTGATGGATACATTTAACATCGTTGGGTGGACATATTCATAAATGTTTAGATGGTAAAATTGTCAAAAATTTTGGCCAAAGTGATTGTTGATTTTTCCATCATGTGGATGTAATGGAATGGTGTTACATATGTCCTATTGGGTTGTTAATGAATAATCAACTTCATCCCACCTGATGATCTTCCTAAGGAGAGTGATACTGATTTTCGCTGAACTTAATTTTGGCTCTTCTTGCATCATCACAACCGCTAGAATAAGATCTAATTTAATGAATGTTCTGAAATCTAGAGCGGAAAAAGAAACATATAAAATCCGTCGAAAGTAGGAAATATCACCGTTGCTATCTTCCAAAACAAGTATCGAATACAATCCGGAACTGTCCATTACGTGAAATTTTTGAAGGGGAGTTAAGAGAAGTTCCATTCAAAGATATAAAGACACTTGCGTTTTGCCCAGGAAGGATGTGGGATGGCGCGATGGCCCATATCATTAAGTCGCTATTTCTACCGTTGGAGATGAAATGAACGAGCGAGTATGATGTGATAGATCGATCGAAACGATTGATACAAGCGACTGAATAGTTAAGTCGAGAGCCTCCAAAGATACGAAAGAGGAGGATAAGAGAAACGAGCGAAGTAGGAAGCTGCCGCCAAGCTTCCTTCTGTGTCTCTCATGGCGTATTCATTTGTCACTTTCTCTCTTCGGATAATTTCAAGAAATGAACAGTATCCATCTTTTCCTTTTTCTTTCCTCAACGGCATCATTCAGCCTTCTTCATTCCCTTCTTCAACTCACCTTCATCATCTTCTGCTCTCTCTTGCTGTACTCCGAGCTCTGATCGCAGAAGAGGGAGGGAGGAAGGGGGAGAGAGAGATGTTTGCTCCGCCGGGCTATCAGCAAGTGTCGCACTTCGATCACGTCCGTCGGCGCCATGAAGAAAGAGGCTGCCTCTACGCCTGGTTGATCTCTTCTTCTTCTTCTTTTTCATGCGGTCATCACTCGCAATCGTTCATCAGTGGTCTCTCTCTCTTTCGTCCTTTTATCCACTAACAATGGTCTAAGTTTTGGCGTTTTGCTAATCATGTCTCGCAGCGATCAATCCAATACGATCTAAGACCACATCTGTTTGACATATGTTAAATATGTCTTGAATTTAATGTACTTGGTTCGGTTCATGACCCGATCCGATATATTTTTATACGACCCGAAAAGTGAAAAGGAAATTGAGATTTGGTTCGCTTGCTACAGGTTGGGCTGATAAGCTCAACCTGTAGCAAGCAAACAAATCTCCATAGCGGACCGCCCAAGCTGGAGGAAGCAAATCAATGCGCGGGGGGTTCGGGGGCGTAGCCCCGAGAAAAATTTTCGGGAGACCTATTTGTACTGTGGCTAGGTTTTCTCATTGTTTAGAGAGAGTTTTGTTTTCAGAGAGTTTCGGTGAGCCGTGAGGTTTTGTCGTTGTTTCGACTTCTGAAATTTTGTACTCTCTCTTTGATTATAGTGGAATTTTGTCGTGCCTCGCCCGTAGACGTAGATCACTTCGTGATCGAACCACGTAAATTTTTGGTGTTCTGTCTTTTCGTTTCCGCATCCGTTTCCAACAACATATTTTCACGAAAACCTGTGTATCGTGGTCGTCGTCATTATCATCATCATATCCTTTGTCATCGCTTCATGCGTTTTGATGTTTTTCTTTCCTTTTATGGCAATGGTCTTGGAAAGTGCAGCCTGTTCGCGCTGTGTTGCTGCTTCTGCTGCTTCGAGACTTGCGAGTACTGCTTGGAGATGCTCTGTTGTTGCTGCCCCTAAAATAAACTACACGCATGAACATGGATATCACTCCCTCAGTTTCTCATGATGTTCTATAGGTCCGGTTTCTTCAGTGTATCCACTTTGAAATAATATGAAGTCTCGGTTCATGTATATCTTCTAATATTTCTAATATACCTGAAGAAGTTCAAGGCTTGCAAGATCTCATCAAGCTCTTACGTAATACCCATTTAGAGCTATCGTTTCTTAAGAAGAGATTGATGGTCTAAAACTCAGTTGTACTGAACAAAATAGATGGCGGTCCGGGCAACAATTCAGAAGCAAACGAGACTTGCAGTAGAGCACATCTTTTGGGATCAGAAGAAGAAGAATAACGAGGGCCTAACTCTTACCACGAGGTATGAACCGTGAGGACGAGCTTCACCAATCTGATTACTCATTAGGCTTTAGGTGTTTTTCATAGCAATTCTGGGTTAACAGATTCTCTTAATCTGATCCGAGCGAATGCCATTTCAGGCATACGAATTCTTGGCCACGAGGGCGCTTCTGACTGCCAAATGCATGTACTTAGTGACTCGAGTTATGTCAAGAAACTAAACGAGTAGAAAATATTGGAAGTGATGAAAAATAAACTTCATGTTTTCTTACCAAAAAAAAAAAAAAAAAACTTCATGCTACATGTGCTTCCTTTCCTATTTCTACCCGAAACAAGAAGCAGAAAATCAGAATTTTTCCCTGCTGAAAGTTGCTGTTTGCTCTAAAGTAAGATGATAAACAATTGTCTTCAATATTTCCTCAATTCGTAGCCAACTCGAGAACAGTCACACGGATTATTAGGTTTGCCCGATTCACAGCTTACAAAAGAAACAATTATGTGATTGCGTAGGGCCCTGTAAGAACTTTGCAATCTCGCAGGAGTTATTCAGTTGGGGCCCTGTGAGAACCAACTCTGCGATCTATCTGGAATTATTCAATTAGAACAGACGACTTCAGAAGATGTACACGCAGGCCACGGAGGTCAGCATAGTGGTCATCAATATCGAAACAAGGTTCACAGCATTGTTGTCCAAAATACTGAGTCCTGAAATCCTCTTGACTGTCGGCCCCGGTTTACCAACAACCTGCAGAAACATTTCCAAATCACAAAAATTTCAGTTAGACCACGTGAAACGTCTTGTAATTTTCAACATTGTAGTGCATGTAATGGTTTAACATGTCGATGACGCGAGCACTTTACTATACAGACCTTATTTCGAACTGTACAGAATCCACTGAACTGTAACGTGGCTCCAAGCAGAGAATCTATGACACTCCCACAAAGTCCCGCCAATGTGGAAAGGGGTATCACTAATAATTGCTTCAAAGCCACATCTAACGTGCATTTTGTTGTGAGAAATCCGACAAACACGAATGATATCCCTATCACAGCACCCGCCGCTGCAGCTGCCATTAGTCCCTGGACAGTCACACCACCATTCGTGCCCTTCCGCACAGGCTATTGGCGATGCACAAACCAATTAGAGACAACATTAAAATTCTCACAGAAGTAACTATATTATTCTCTTGCATAAATAATCAGAATAAGTGGTAAGGCAGCTGCCTGTTTACCCTTTACCTTGCTTACTTGCAGGGTAGGATTGAACCTGATTTAATGATGTAATGTATATATGAATATGATCAGGAGAAAGTTCTTGGGTACAAAAGAATTCAGAGGAGGGAAGTTCAAGAATCTTTGGAGCCTCATCAATCACTCCATTCATAGAAACTGACTTTATTTGTAACAATTTTTAGCTAGCAGTCTTGAAGTATGAAGGCCCAACGATGCCTCAGTGAATGAGACAAGTAAAATCACTGAAATCAATTCTCATGAGCAAATCCATCAGGCATGAACATACCAATGGCTAAAAGCTCAAGACTCCTTTTCCACCGAAAGCCATATTCAAATGCTGCAGTATCCTATTACTGAAATTGCAGGTAGTTGATAAAACAGATGCCTAAAACTGAAGGGGATAATGATGATACACTCCAACTCACAAGGGAAGACTCCCACAGTGCAATGGACACAAGGAAAAAGAACAGAATGTACACACCTTGAAGGTCGTGATCAGTCGTGGCTGCTCGTCACTAAGAATTCCGAGCTCTGAAGACCATGTGTCGCCATTACAGCAACAATAGTGACCAATTACACCACCAATAAGAGATGTAATCAGAGCTGATTTTCCGGAGTCCAAACACTCATCCTTCCATCCAGTTAATGTCCAGACTACCACAACAAGAACCGTAGCAATGGCGCTATTTGATAGGACCTGTACCCTAATAAGAAAAGTCAAGCAACCATCATGGACATCACCATCGATAAATCTAAGCACTCAATCCACAGTAGCTGCATTCTCCTCACAGGTCAATTAGGCACCGGACATATAACCAGTGCCCAAACAAGATCATTAGTCATGCTTGTGAGAGCATGAAAGATGGGGAAGATATGCCGAGTGCAAGTCAGCAACATATCGAGCAAGGTTTCATTTTGGATGGACTGATCGAGGTTGCAAGGTTCGAAAGAAGTTTGTAAAAGACACTCAGTTTGTTTATTCAACATTCTCTAGATAACTTCAAACTTTAGAGGTAACCAAAGAAATAATCCCTGAATATTGTTAAATATGTCTTGAATTTATGTACTTGGTCCGGTTTATAACCCGACCCAACATATTTTTGTGCGACCCGAAAAGTGGAAAGGAAATTGAGATTTGGTTCGCGACGCGAAGGGTTGGGCCGATAGGCCCAACCCGCAGCAAGCGAACAAATCTCCATAGCGGACCGCCCAAGCCGGAGGAAGCAAACCAACGTGCGGGGGGTTCGGGGGCGAGAAAAATTTTCGGGTGACCTATTTGTACTGTGGCTAGGTTTTCTCATTGTTTTCAGAGAGAGTTTTGTTTTCAGAGAGTTTCGGTGAGCCGTGAGATTTTGTCGTTGTTTCGACTTCTGAAATTTTGTACTCTCTCTTTGATTATAGTGGAATTTTGTCGTGCCTCGCCCGTGGACGTAGATCACTTCGTGATCGAACCACGTAAATTTCTGGTGTTCTGTCTTTTCGTTTCCGCATCCGTTTCCAACAAATATCATAACTATGCTTTAAGTATGAGAAACACTAATAAAATTCCTAACTACTTCGTCCCTTGTTTTTTTCATTGCAAGAAGGCATTGCATTCATGGAAAGTGCTAAATATAAATTACGAATCAGGTCAAACCAAGCTGTACCAATAATCCCACCTACAATTTGCATGCGACGCCCGCACAAAAATTGAACTTTTCGATTGTTTCCAAGCAAAAGAACTTCCACCATGCACAGTGTGTGTGCGCGTGAGAGAGAGAGAGAGAGAGAGAGAGAGACAGACAGAGATACAGTGAGTGAAGATTTACCAATTTCTCTGTCCACCCTCCTTGAAATCAGCGTCAACCTTGCGCTTCTTCTCCTCCCCGACTTTGGTCAACTTGGATGAAGTGAAGAAGAAAACAAGCAACATAACTCCATACCTAGCCAAATTCGAAACACCCACAAAAGAAATCCATCGAAATTCCATCGGACTAACGTAAAGCGATCCCGTTGACCGAAACCCAAGAAAGCTAGCAGTCGAATTCACCTGTACCCAGCCGCGATATGGACGGCCATGACCAGGAACCCGGCGACCGCCCCAGAGAAGTCGAGCGATTTCCGCCGGTAAGCTCTGAACGCCACGAAAGAAGCGACCAGAACCGCAACCGCCGGTTGAATCAAGTGGGTTCCTTCCATTTGCGGCGGTGAAGCGATGGGCGTGTGATTCCTCGGATCTCAGCAGTGATGTCGGACTGAAATTGTCAGAAGAAGAGGAAGAAGAAGGGGAGAGTGTTGGTGGCCGCACGACGGCGCAGTAATTCTGTGTTCGGTTTCATTTATTGGGGTTCACTTTTTACTGTCCAAGTGCACCGGAAAACTTTCCAAATTAGCTCGAAAATTACCTATTGGCCTATAAACCGTCTAGCACAACCTCTTCTACTTTTTCGGCTTTATGACAAAATATGGAAAATTACCAAACTTTGAAAAATTATGAAAGATTTGCATGTGAATCTACCCATCTTCAATTGCTTATGGGTGTACTTGGATAGATATTTTCTACTTTTTATTAATTTTAACTTTTGCCATGAGATGCATTTCGAATTTTTTTAGTTTGGAACACCCGAAATGTTATTCCAATGTTTAATTACATTAATGTGGTGTACCAAGAGAAAAGCCTTTGAGCAATGAGTGTGCACGCTGAAAATGTCATATGTCCATATGTTATTGCCCATTGATTGTCCAGCCTTGGTGAGGATTTTTTTTCCATATGGGATATTGGGTAATGGTAATTATGATATGAGTAATCCTTAAATTTTTTTATGTTTAATGTAATTCCCGAATTTTTCTTTATTCAATTTAGTTTCTAAAGTCCACTTATTCCGCTCAATCTGGTCCACCACAAGTGAATCCATCAATCCCTCTCTAGTCCTCTCATCTTAATGTCGCGGCCTCCATCACATTCTCTCTTGTTTCTCTCACTCAGCCGCCGCCACTTCACCGCATCGCACACTCCACCACAACTCCACATTGGCAACTCGACGGGTTCTAATAGCGGCTCAATCATCTAGATCTCGAAGAAGTTTCACAGGTTAGGCTTTTCTCTTTGCAACTTTCAGAAACTGGGCAAGGTGCCGAAAAAGTCCTAAACATTTTGCATTGGTGCCAATTTAGTCCTAAACCTTTTTTTGATGCTAATTCAGTCTTAAAATTTTTTGCATTGGTGCTAATTCAATCCTAAATATTTTATCTTTGTGCTAATTCAATCCTTCCGGTCAATTTTGGCTAGATTTTGCTGACGTGGACGCCGACCGAGCAGTCATCGGCACTGACGTGGATAACTTTAATAATATTTTAATTTTTTAAAATTTTTCTTTTCTTTTTTTTCCCTTCCCCTTCCTCCCTCCTCCAACTGGTCACCGGATCGACAATCGACCAGAGGCCAGAGACTGGTGCCAATGAGGCTCGCCCACGCCGGCCACTGGTGAGGGCGGCCTCCCACTAGGCGAGGCCCGACCTCACTAAAGCCTCGCCCAGATACCGGTAAGGCTCAACCTCGCTAGATCCGGCGAGGTCGGGCCTCACCCAGCCATGGCGTGGCTCGAGCCCTTGCCGGAGGCCACTAGTGAGGGCTCAAGCCTCACCATGGCTGGGCTAGGCCCGACCTCGCCGCGGCTGGTACAACCTCGCCAGATCTGGCGAGGTAGCTCCTCGCCCAACCATGGCGAGGCTCACTTTCGCCATCGCTGGAGAGGGCGAGCCTCGCCAAGCCGCTGGTGGGGCTCAACCTCGCCAGATCTGGCAAGGTCGAGTCTCGCCCAGTGCGAAGCCACCCTCGCCAATGGCTGACGGGGTCGACCTCGCCTATGGCTAGCGAGGGCGAGCCTTGCCGGTCCAGCGACCGGTTGGAGGAGGGGAGGGGAAGAAAAAGAAGAAAATAATAAATAATAATTCAAAAAAAATTAAAATACTATTAAAGTTGTTTACGTTAGCGTTGGTGACCGGCCGTCGGCCGATCGACGTCTACGTTAGCAAAATTCGGCCAAAATTAATCGGAAAGATTGAATTGGCACAAAGACAAAAGGTTTAGGACTGAATTTGTACCAAAAAAATGTTTAGGACTAAATTGATACAAATTCAAAAGGTTTAGGACTTTTTTGGCACTTTTCCCTTTAGAAACTTGTTCCCGAGTTTTCACAGATTTCTTCCCACTTGTGATTTGTGAACAAACTTGAAAAAATCGGTTGATATATGCATTTTTGAAAAGTGACTAATTAGAAAAGTTCAAGAATTCGTGGGCAATATCCGGCTTGGCCCGGTCGGTCCGAATTGACCCAGTTTAGTTCGGCTGCCAAATAGCTCGGTGCCCGGAGATAGCAGGCTCAATATGTTCAGGCCGGGCTTCAATTGATAGAAGCCCACCCAGTCTGGCCCGTGAGCAATACTGACAATCTCAAGGATCCAATTGGTCCCCATAGACTAGAGGTTTATGCAGATTATCTAGTGCTCTGTTAAAGCCTAACTATAGGTGATCAATGAGTAGGCCCGGCTGGCCCGGCCCTTAAGGCAAGGCCTAATTCTTGCCCGAGCCCACCCATCATATTGATTCTTATGAATCTTCGGGCCAGCCCGGGCGGGACTTAGGATCGGCCCGGGCTTTCTCACTAAAAGCGCTTGCACAAGCCCACCCAAATATGTCTTTGGGCATTGTGGCTCGGGCCGTGCTCAGGTGGCCCCGCGGCCAGCCATGCCTATGATTAGGTCTAAGCTTCGCGCAGGAATTGGCATTAATGCCAAGGCAGTCAAATTTGTGCCATGTTATCGTGTTCGCCTGTTACTAAAATGTATTGCATGATGATAAACTCCCCCCCTCCCCCCCTAAAACCTGGTCAAAATGAATCCAGTCACGTTTGTTTTGAGGGCCTGGAGCAATCATGTTCATATATCGTATCATATTCGGATTTGTCTCAGTAAATTTATGTTGGATTTGACCCATGTTCTCATGTCCTGTCTAGAACTAATGACCTAAAGAACTTTCCTTGGAACTTCTCAATATTCAAACCTACAGTTTCAGCCCCTGCTGGTGCTTTTTTCAGAGCACAGACAGCTGAAAATCTTACAAATAAAGTTCGAAAGACTTGTATCTTATTAAATATTAATTTAGCTACCTGCTTAGATACTTAATATTAATCTTTTGTGCTTGTTCTTGCGTTGCATATATCATGTCATTGCTTAGAAGTTTGTCGGCCTGATTGAATTTTGCCAGATGAGTGCATGTAAAGACTGTACATTCCCTGTGGAAAGATGTTCGATCGGATTTCCGTGATCCAAACACTTTCTTGCTTTTCAGTTTTGTTCAGATTTTTATTGAAGTAGCAACTAGCTGAAATTGATTGGTTTGGAAGTTCTTCTCCCTGTACTTTTTGCTTAAGAGAAAAGAAAAGGCCTTTTTTGATTCTGATAATGCAGATCAAGGATTAGTCAATGGGGCTGACATGGAAAGGGAAGGCCGCAGAGACGAGAGTGTGGGCTGATCCAATGTCGAAGATCGTTTCGTGGCTCAAGTCATCTTTAATTGAGTCAAATGCTCATGGTTTAATCTCAGGTTGCTCTGTTCTTCTTGCACTAGAGGCGGATCAGAGTGATCTTCTGAATCGCGCATGTTTTGGCCAACCGATGGTCACATCCGAGAAGGATAAGCAGTGGTTGCAATTGAGCATGGAGGAAGCCTTTTTCCTTTGCTTTTCCTTGAAATGCCTCGACATTCACGGTGCAGATAATTGACCAAAACTGATCAAGAGTAATGGAAGTACATGACAGATAAGAAAAATCACGTTCTCTGAATCTTTCAAGGCTTATTCTCATCTTAGGACGAAGAATTGGGTGGTGAATTTGGGGTCGCAGTATGGTGTAGACTTTGTTGCGTACCTCCACCATACCTCTCTGGTCCATTCTGAATATGCCATGCTCGTTTTGACTGAAGGAGCAACGGTCAGATGGACATTGCGCGGTTGGTCTAAGCAGGAGTGTAGCGAAGACGTTCTTAGCTCTTTACATCAATGAGTATGGGCATGGGGATGCGTCTCCTTCATGTGGGGCACCGTACTATGTGGACGAGAGGATTCTAGCAAGATGGAGGTCCAAAAGATTGTCAGGAAGATAATGCCGTCAATGGCATTTGAGACAATGTAAACCCTGGTTTCATTTGCCTTTTTTTCTTTGGGATACTAGCATATTATTAAAATGATGCCAATATCTGCATGCTTATAAAGGAAGAGGCGAAAATGTAAATTTCAGTTGTCCATGTGATGCGAATCGCGCTATGCTAATAGGTATTTGATAGATGTGTGTAGGTTGTTGGGAATGGTTTTCTTGCTCTGGCCTCTTACATTCCGCAGAACAGCAGAAACAATGCATTAACAAGTAAGAGTGACTCCGATTCTTTCTCCACTTTTGTCCTTCTTTTGCCCATGTTTGTTTTTGTCGGAGGACGTAGAAGTGATAACTAAACCACACCACATCGAGTTTTTATGCACGACTGCATGGCAGTGAATAACGAATGGATCACTCAGGTCCAGACCATTCAACTAAGATACTAAATGTAAAGAGCCTACAGTCAAGGCGGTGTTCTTCCTCCACCACACTCGTGTTTTCGTCGTTTTGGGTCATGATACCTATGGAAAAATGGAAGAATACTTTCCAGAATTGGAGGCCTGTTCATATGTCTTGAGCGGGTGAAACCTTTGTGGAGATTTTACATTCCTATCCTGAAACTTGATTGCGTTTGTAGGCCTTGGACTGAGCATCTGTTGATTCCAAGACTTCAATTCAGAACGGGGCGAAGTTGTGTTCGTGTGAAGGAGTTCCTATCTAGGCTTGTCATGATTGAATTGTCCTGGCCTTCCCACAGGTACGTTTTCCATTATCCAATTACCATGTCTTCTCATCGTATTAGATAGCAAGAGAAGAACCTTTGGCGCATATTAGTTGATGTTCTCGAATTCTATTTCAGTCATCTGATTTGGCATTTGACACCAGGCTTACCTTGTCATTTTCTCCCCGTTTCGTATAATATCGATCCTTAACCCTGGCAGTTTGGCATTTCATTCTTGCTTGCAGGCCAGGGGAGAGCTTTTCGATCGAGCTGGATGAGAACGATCAAGTGTGGTATGAAAGACTTTCCTTCTCAAGGCCTACCCGCTTTCTGTCCATCGGTCACTCATACGTACAATTCAGGTAGAAGTTGATTATTGCTTTGCTCATCAATCTAGTAATGCTGTCACGAAACATTCAACATCTTTGCTACTTTCCCTGAAATGTTGGCGAGCTATATACGAGTATAGCATCACATCATGTTTTGATTAATCGACACCGATACAAAGACGTGCGATTGGGAGCACCATCTGGATTGTAAAGATTGTAGCTTCCAAAAGTCTGCAAACCAATCACTTCATGCATAAGCTGACTAGTTTTGGTAGACATGCCGCATCCGAGTTGTCATTGTCATCGATGTCTCGAGTTAACTAAAGCTAGAGAATAAGAATACATATTACCTAATAATACCAGTTAGATTTTAATTTGTTACCTAATTGGCCAAGCAGATGTAGGCAGCAAGTTAAGGGTTAAAGGCAATCACTCAGATTTTAATTTGTTCCACTATATTTCTGCTCTAAAACATTGAAGTATCGTTATCAAGGGCCCATTGAGTAGTTATGATATTTTGGCATCAATGGGTTCTCATAGATGCTTCTTACGACACACGAGACAGACCATAGTTCGATTTAGCACCGTTGGCCAATCAGTGTTGATCAATATCGAAAGTTGACAATCAATCCCATTTATCTTGACGATGTCGTCGATGGCCGTAAACAATCCATGTCATCGCATGACTGCCATGGCCGTCTTTGCTCATCTAATCCGAACCTCTATCGGTCCATTGAATGTGCTAAACAATGAATACAATGCAAGCAAATCCTCGACTCAACTCTATGTACGGTCTGCCGAAACAAGGTCCGAGGTGAAATAAGCGCCCTATTTCGGTCGAGCATGGAGCCTAGGCGTTCAAGCCAACACGGTTCTATAGCAGCAAATCTACTGGCCATCATCAATCGCCAGATTTAACGACTACGCAGCCGATCTCAGTGTAACATGTTTAGCATTACAGCAGACATGTTGCCATAATCCCTTGCATACACCCTTGGATACAGATCTATGTGCCCATATGAACCAGATGGGCTCTGCAGATAAAGTGACAAGAAGCTGTGAACGAGAGATGGGCTTCGCAAGTGAACTCACCCAACTCGTCTGGTGTCGTACTCTCACTAAACCGATGAGAACACGAAGTTGCCTCTAGATTGAAATCCGGATTCCTACATGTGCACCCTGATGAGAGTGCGGTTTCAATCAGCAACCGGCCGGGCCACTTCATAAGTACCGGTTTGTCTCGAATCATTGGAACGTGCACATCGGAGTTCCGAATCGGGTTAAACAAGCGTAGCCAGAGCGATTGAGGAAGCCCTTTCTTCCCCCTCAAACGAGTAATGACCTTTGTCGTGATATCACGTGCTGTCAAAATCGCATTTAAAGCTTTGTACCTGCATTTTGCTGTATGCATTTATTTCGCGAGACTGACTTGGGAGTGGCTTATGGGTGCTTGGCAATTTCCATGAAATGAGAATTGGCTATAACAAAGTAAAATCGTCTAGACATGAGATTTATGTTACAAATCTAAGTACATCCTTAAAAGCTTCACCTCGATTTTCGTCAAAATCTCAAGATCATTGAGATGTAAAATATTAAAAGGGTAATGTAAGGAGTGTGAGTATCGACACGTTAAAATAACGAACACATCCGTGAAACCCACTCCACAAGAAATGGAGACAGGCCATGAAGGCCCTCGTAGGAGCGAAAGCTCCATTCGTTCGGTGAGGTTACTTCTTAAGTGAACACCAAGAGTCCAAGGAAAACCCCTAATTAAGAGTACCGGCAATAACAAAATAAACTTGTCTAGATATAGGATATATGGCCACAAGATAATTAATTACGTAGAGTAAAACACTGTGTATCTGACTTTTTTCCTGTTGAATTTTATTGTCTTTCTCCCAAATATGTGCTTTCAAGGTAATTATAAAGCATGCTTAGTAATAAATTTTTCAGTTTTCGAGATCTTAATTGCTATTTCTGACCAAAACAAAAAAAAAAGAGATCTTAATTGCTATTTACAAATAACTGTAAATTTTGTTTTTTCTTTTCTTTAGTTGCTTATAAGTTGAGCTGAAGCACTCACTGATAAAAAGAAATTAATAATCCTTTTATGTTTATCAGGACAAGAAAATAGTCATTTAGGGTGCATTTACTTTGCGAAGAATGAATAATTTGAAAAATATTTTTTTAAAAATAATAGCCAATATTGCTTACAAAAATGAATGAGTAGAAAAATATTTTCATCATTCTCATAAATGTTTAAATATAAATTATTGTCAACAATGAAAATATTTTCCGTCGACTAATTATTTCAAGCGATATAAACGATCATGCTTAGAAGAAAGTTTTCTAAATTATTCATTTTCTGCAAAACAAACGAAGCCTTATTCCACTACGTTTTCTTTTCAAGACTCCGATAAGGGTTCCTCGATTTAGAACGGTAAATCAATTCCAAGAGATGACGATGGTAATATTTTGCTCTTTATAATAATAAAGTAAGCTCAAATGATAGTTCAATTTCAAACTTTTACCCGTAAATTCTACAAAAGCCCAAATATTGCAAAATTGAACAAGGGCAATATAAAAGCTAACTGAATCCTAGCTACTTTTGCTACACTTGAATAATAATTTCTTAAATCTCGAATAATTTTTCAAATGTAAATATAAGTTTTTGTTATTTGGGAAGTTAATGTCTTTTTCTTTTCACAAAAGCAATAGATCAAATCTTCAATCATTTATTTTCTCTTAACCTATAGTTTCCTATTTTTCTTTTCACTTGTAAAGCGTGTGCTCTTTTTACTGGTCATTTAACTACATTAGTAAAAAAATGTGATTGAGAGTAAAAAAATGAGAGATCTTCCTGACAATGTGTCATAACCTTAGGCAAATAAACGTAAATTGCTATGACTATTAATGTAAGTCGAAACTCTAGTTTATTCAGAAAGGAAGTCCTCATGCATATGTCTGAATTGGGTAGATATCTTTGGTGGTTTCATCCAATAAAATGGGTCACGCTTGATTTAAAGGACAACACATGCATGTTGCACCATATCACAAGACCATAAATTAATGTTTCGCAGCACATTTTGAATGACATGGATGTGCACCTGTGCATTGAATATAAGTCTGAAAATTGAAGGTTTTGGTTGGTTGAGAATGACTTTTTTCTGGTGTTGTTTTCAATTTGTCTAAGGGAAAATAAATCCCATTTATTATTATCGCAAGGCCCACCCAGGCACCCACGACATGTTAGTCTCTGTTGGGTCCTAACCATCTAGGACGTTCAAACATGCGCAAGAAATCTATTTAAGGAAGAAAAATCATATGATCATAATTTTTCAAAATTTGTGACTCGAGTTCTTGAATGTTCATGAATTTTGGTAGATCAAGTGTAAGGAATTGCAATTCCATGACCAAAGTACAAAAGCACTCGTACTTTATCGGACATTAATGCTCCTTTTATTTCGTGAAAAATAAACGATTTGGAAAATAGTTTCCTAAAAATGATATTTTGCAATCTAGGAAAATGTTTTGGCATAATATGTCATCGATAATGATAGCAGTTTTTATTTACTAATTATTTCAAATAATACAAATGATCATTATTAGGAAAATATCTTTTAAATTTTGTTTCTTTCTCGAAATAAACGGAGCTTGAATTTGCATTTTAAATATGATCTCATTTAGAATCCAACTTAGGAATGTACACCCAAAGGAAAAAAAAGGGGGGGGGGAAGACATTAATAGTAAATGAAACTTTGACTTGAATCATATTGCATCACTGAGATTGTACTTTTCAGTTTGCCTTCAAACTTTATATGGTCATAAACCCTAGGTAGTGCATCATATGGACCTACAATATGTAGGTCGCTGTAAAGTTTGCAAAAGGTCAAAATTACCCAATCCAACAACTAAAGCAGCATCAAATAAATGATCTTAGTCTCTACCTTGCATTTATTGTCCCAACATGTGGTTAAGCTTGAGAGTCTACTCAAGATGATCAACATATCAAAATGCTCGGATTTGAAAATCACCCGACTTGAAAGTATTGTTGTTTAATTATCTCACATCGCTTGTTTGCGGGGTTTTAATAGGCTTTATATTCATGTAACCTTCCTTCGGTCATAAGTTTAATTTTTTTAAATTGGATTTACTAATATGATATCAGAGTAAAATTCTATTCCATAATTATTTCGCAAGCAAGGCTCTCCGTTCCTCAACTCCAAGTGCTATTCTTAGTCCGATTTATACGTGATAGGAAGTGTTAAAGTATCTTGAATCATTTGTCTATGGGTTTTAGTGACACTTATATTCATTTAATCTTTATTGCCCAACAAACTTAAACTTTCAGTTGAACTTTCTGGCGATAGCAATTGATGGTTCTATTTTGTGGCAGACAGCTATAGACATAGAAACAAATCAAGTACAGTTTCTAGAAAATGAAAATGATTTTGGCCAAGCTACAAACCTTTTTCCCTCATGTCCAACCTAAATGAACCAGTAGTCAAATCTTAGGCTTATACTTCTGACATTAGCAGCTGGGTCTTGTAGTTGTTGACAATATTTAATCTCGCATGGGGGAAAACTTGAGACATCATGAAAAACTCCACCCACTTGCATGAAAACTAACAAGTCAAAATCAGATGGCAATTTCTTGAAGCTTACAAAATGGATACATACTAAGGTAAGAATGTCGAAAAAGGTGCACAAGTTTCAAACCCTTTGCATATAATCTAATCAGACTCCTAAATTTTTCCATTGGTGCAAAAAATTGATATCAACTAGGTGAACAATGCAAAAGATTGTCTACATTGTGGACACTCGAAGATCAATTACATTGCAACTTTAAATTGCACATTCCTTCAATACAAATTTAGGACTTGGCTCCACAAATTAGTAAAAGATTTAGGATTTGATCACATCAATTCAAAGATGTAAGACTCGAGCTCTTAAGTAAAGCTTTCCAACTCAATTTTATCAATCTAAAAAATTTAGAACTTAATTAATGTTGAGATGTGGCTCATACTCTCCATCAACAGGAAGATACAAGGATCCCTTACCTAGTAACATAATTGTCTACAGAGTTTGTGACATAAAAATGCTAACACCTAGCAATTTAATCAGTATAATGGTAAAATATTGTAAGTTGTTGTAAGTGACGGTAGCAATGCTTATTAATTGACCTTGATGATTTTTAATTTCCTATGAATCCTTGTAAATGACAAGTTCGTTAGCATCCCTCACATCTAACAATTTTACCTTAAAGTTTCGTAAGTCGGAAATGTTCATAGCTTTCCATGATAAATCATAAAAAAATATATAATTTTATTGTGAGGTGCTTTTTCCCTTACTCTTAGTAACCTATCTTCGCGATTGTAATATCTCTTCACAGTTTGTGAACTTATAGGGCCTGTCAATGAATAATTGTCCTTGTATGTAGTAACATTGACAATTTTATGGTCATTAATTTTCCATAAATGTTCGTAAGTTACCACCCCATTAAAATCATCCGACGGTTGAATTTTTTTTAATCTTTTGATCCAACAATCCAGATTGCGTACGGGATCAGTCTCATACATTACCAGATTGAACCATGGAATTTCCCCACGGTCCCATGATATGGTATCATTCGTTATTATCGTCTATCAAAAATCGCAAATCAAATTACTTGATTGGCGGATGATATCATATTCTTTTGACATGCACTCTTGTAAATATTTTTTGGCTTCTAGATGAAAGTAATGTCCCCATAAATGATAATGAGCCGAAAGAGACTTCACGTGCAGCGCATTGTTCTCACCAACATTCCCGACAAAAAGTAAAACTGAAAGAGAAGTGAGAATTAGTGAAATAGGAGGGTGATTAGTGTGGAACAGAAGCAAAAGCTAACCTTAATTAGTCACCAACATTAGTTGCACTATGAGTTTTGCAATTGGCACTCTCGCTTTCCTTAATTCCTCTGGTTGGCTAAGCTACGATCGAGCCAAAATGGATGCATAGCTCACTCAAATTAGGATTAGTTCGAAAATGGAATTTGTAATTGAGGGTCAGACAGGTAATTTGGCCTCTCTTACACTCAAGACACGGGCCATCATCGCTTGCACGTGGAACGTGTGAACTAACTCAATCCCAATTATCAAACAACATAGATCTCACGTGACGCTCACATGGATCTTTGATAGCTGAAATCAAGTGGACTCAGATTCATCGAGTGCGTATAAGAATTTTGCTCAACAAAAAGATAACCTCCACCGCAAGGAACTAGTTAGCGGCCAAGGCTCATATTAGCAACCTCATTCGGAGTTGTTAAAATCCTTGGAGTGAACGGGAAGTCCTATGGACAAATGGACCGGCTGTCAAACATGAAGTGTTGGTCAAGTCTCACTAAAATAGAGCGTGTGTCTATCTTGTTTAAAAGGCTGAGTGGGTTAGAAAACAGTGTAGAATAATATATCTTGCAATTTCACGCCCTTTCTCACGCGATTGATTGAAGGCCGTAGAACGTTGGAAGCCTACAAAAACTTCTAAATGCCTGTGGCATATCAACGAATCGAAATTCATATACGAGTGAATCCGAGTTTGAGGAATCCATACTCAAGATCTTTTGCCTCCAATGCTCTATTGAAGTTGAGTGTTTCGATCATCTTCTCTAAAAGATTAAGTTGTCAAAAACCAATGCCATATAATCATATGAACAAGAGAATGGAGGCAGACCTCTCTCAGTGTCGTCTTTCTTTCTTTAGGCACTCCTAAGTAGAGCCACACATTTGAGCAAGCCTGGCTCATAGTTGTAGCCCTAATTTGAAGGAAATTTCAAACTTCTTATCCACGTCTGATTCTCCAATCTAAGGAAGCTAGGACCAATTACCTAATTCCTGAAGAGACTCTTAGTCACTAATGCCCCAAATGTAGACAAATTGCTGGAACAATCATCCCAGGCTGACCCCGAATTACTAGATTAATATATGCTAAATCTATTCGTTTTCACGAGATATGGTCATAACTGCTCACCAACTGTCCCTTTTCTTCCTATTTGCATCTGGCTTTGCAATGTCAGAAAGGTAAGGTGGAAATCATTCGGTTGGCCTAACCGAAGAGGACTTTGTGTGTGAATCGCAAGCCTTCGTTTTCTCCCTGCCGTGACGGGAAACACCCAAGAATGTGCAGCCACTAAGTTTGGTCCATCCCCCGAAAAATATAATAAGATTAGAATAAAATGGAATAAAATAAAGCAGGGGATGTGGCAGGTTTCACCTTCCATAACCCAAAATTGGGGCCACGCAATGAATGCAAAGATATCGAATCCGCAACCAACTGAAGACTCTTGTCGGTCCACACCACCGTACTATTCACGCCCTTTGCCTGCTTGCTCACCATAGTAATAAAATATTAAGTGATAGATTAATCCAACGCGAGTTCAAGTACACGTGCCACTCATCTAACGTTGAATGTGCGAATCCTTTGCTGCACCGGTGCCGGTGGTGGACCTAACGAGAATTTTTTTTTTATATGTTTATCTGAAAGTATAATAAGGCGTTCGGGCATTATCGTCGGAGGAAGCGATGCACCAGAAAATTAAGAGCTCGAATTGGGATGACTTCGAACTTTTCGACGAGTTAGCTTAAGATGTATTCAGGTAAAGAGCATACGTGACGCGTTCGCGACTTAAAGACGAAGAGAATACAGAAAAAGGAACAAGGAAATGGAAATTCCTTGCTTGAAATAAAGCCAAAGTTCGTCGAAGAAATTAAGGTATCCATAATAAGCAAAGTTTCCATTAAAATGTAGGGAAGATTTGTAAAGGAAAAGTATTTTTTTTTCTTTTTTTTTTTGCTTTTTCCTAGTGCAATACAGACGTGGGAAGGTGCAGGGGGAATTGGGGAATTTTCAGTGTATAAACATTTTATTTATTTTGCGAAAATGAATAATTTGAAAAATTTTTCTTAAAAATGATCATTTATATCGCTTGTAAAAATTAATGAGCGAAAAATATTTTTATCGTTAACGAAAAAGTTCAAATATAAATTATTATCGATAATGAAAATATATTTCATTGACTAATTATTTCAGGTAATACAGGCGATCGTTTTTAGACAAAAAGCTACGAGCTCACACTCAAATGAGAGAGAGAGAGAGAGAGAGAGAGAGAGAGAGAGAGAGAGAAAAGAGGGGGGGGGGACGTCGAGAACAACAGGGAGGGGGGGTCGGGAGATGGAGAGAGAGGGAGTTGTCGACTGAGGAGGGAGATATGCTAGCAGGGAGGGGGCGAGAGTCTAGCGTTTCGATGTGTACGGAGACAATTAGGTTGTCTTAATTTTGAGAGATGCAAATTGTAGTTTGGAAACATGTAGGAGAGCATGTATTTACATACATATATATATAAATCTTAGGTTTAAAGCTACCAAAAATCCTAAATCATGTCTACCGTGACACAATTAACCTAAACTTTTGAAATACAAAAAAGCTCAAATTTGTACCCATGTAACACTTTTACTCTCCGTTAAACTTCTGTCAATGAGAATCGTTAAAAATCTATCAACATGGTCATCATAAAAGCAAACAGTGTTGACATGGCGCCCATGTGGCTTAAATGGAACAAAAACGATGTTATTTTGATTGAAAAATCATCTAACGGAACTTTGACGGATTGCAAATGTGTCACGCAGGTGCGAGTTTTTGGGCTTTTTTATGTTGCGAGAAAAATCTCAGGATAAATATGTTCCGGTGGGCATATTTTAAAGGTTTTTTTTTACGGCTTTTTTTCACTAACCTAAAGAAATACGCCTAATTGTCTCGCGTTTTGCTGTTTCCGTGAACCCGTTGTCTAATTACAAATCAAAGGAGACAAATGGGTAAAAACCAATCGAAGAAGACAAAAGGTGAAAAGAAAAATAGCCTTTTTATTCGCCCGGGGGAATTTTGCATGGATGATGACCGCTTTTTCAAAAGGGGACGCAAATTGCAAAACCGAACCTACGTGCCGTAATTCTCACAAGCAACAAGGAAGGTGAAAAAAAAATGACAGTCTTCCCCAACCGTTCCTGTTGAAATCCCAGCGCCGTAATTCTCACGCCCGCCCCCCAGCCCCGACCACTCCGCCACTCGCCTTCCCCTCGCGTGGCGTCCACACCCCCCTCCCCTTTTCCGGGCAAGGCAGGGCAAGGCGGCAAAATAATTTACTGCGCTGAAAAAAAAGAAGAGTCAATGCTTGTTCTGCCATTCCTGCTAACATTTTCAGATCACAGGCTGGCTTAGGTCCTTTTACCCTTTTCGAGTTTACTTGCATTTGCATTATGTACCAATTTTGACCCGCGCCAATTTGTTAGGGTTTGTAAGGGAAGGGACGACTATGCGATTCGCCGCTCAGAAGCATTTATCTTCGTCGGAGGCGGTTTCGTGGTCAGTCCCGGTTTCACGCTTTACTTGGAACCTGAAACTCAGAAGCTATCTGTCGGAATTGATTCTCTAGTTTTTTGGAACTTGAATCCTGCTATGTCGATCGGTTCAAGGGTTTACTCAGGAATCGATCGATTTCTTTACTTGTTTCATTTTTCCTTTCTTTGTTTCTTTCTTTTTTGTTTTGTTTTTTAGCTAAGCAAAATGAAAGTGAACGCAACAACGGAAATCTCCATTTGTCAATAGCAATAGTCCATAAAAAGATGAATACGTAATATGAAATAAACAACAAAAAATTCAACACACTTAACTGTGGTTCATCGATTCCGAATTCGGTTCTTACCCAAGAACCGAGAACCGAGCTGCACAGCAACGGTTCCACTTTTTTGGGACCAGGAACCAAACTAGTTCCTATGGCCAATCTGATCCGGTTCACGATTCTATCTTGGATTCATGCTCACCCTTAGTAGATCATGACAATCGATTGTAGAGCGAGACACCTTTCTGATGCAACGCGGTGGAGTAAAACCATTTAGAAAATACAAGCTTTCTAGTTCTCTTTTTTGTATAAAAACCACCGTGACAAAAGAGGTCCAGTTGGCCATATATCGTTTGCCTGTCATTTTATGAATAATTTGTCCTCGCATAAAAATTGGTTAAGGGTTTTTTCGCACGAGCCATGTGATACACCATTGATTTGAGTAAGGATTAATGCCACGAAAAATCTCAAACAGATACACGTGTGTTAAATTTATCCAAAATTAATTTTTTTTACCATTAAAAACTCCAAACCAGTACATTTGTCACAAATTAACCATTCGTTAAATTAGATTAATGACACAAAAAATCACAAATCAGTGCACCTGTGCCAAACGGAGGGTAAAATCCTAAACTAGTATATTTGTCAATTACCACGTGTCGTCCTACTCCGTAATTTGATAGTAAAATTTAATAGGAATTACGTATGTACCGGTTTAGGGATTTTCAATGTATTATTAACCCCCAAAAAGTCGAGGGCGGCGTGGAATACCGCCACACTCGCGCGCGTGGGGGTGGGGTGTGGGCACGAAGCCATCGCCAAGCTCGTCTTTCCCGCCCCGCGGCCATTAAATGGAGCTTCCCCCCACTCCCCTGCTCTGCAAACAACATTTTCTCCATACCAGTCACAGAGACTTAGAGAGAGAGAGAGAGAGAGAGAGAGAGAGAGAGAGAGGACGGCGAAGTAACAGTGAAGGAGACGCTGCGGCTGTCAACGAATGAATGAATGCGAACGCAAAGAACGCAGCAGAGCTCGCAGCGACACGGAAGAGAGAGGAGAGGAGAGAGAGGACCGCCATTAATGCGCAGCGGAGCTCCGCCACCAAACTCTGCACTCGAAATTAGTTGGCGCTTAAAGTCTTCCCCACTCCCCCACTCCCTCCTATAACTGCTCCCTCCTCCTCTCCCTCTCTCTCTGTCTCTCCGTCTCTCTCTCTCTCTGTGTGCACGCGCGCCTCGTCTCCGTGTCCTCTGTCATGCAATCTCCGGGCGTCCGGTGCTCCCACCAGATCTCGCGAACCGCCTGAAGGGAAATGTGGAACTCCGAGGAGAACGTCTTCGCCCGCTCCGCCTCCTCCTCCCGGGACGGCGGCGGCGGCGGCGGCGGGGGCGACGAGGAGGCGCTCCGGTGGGCCGCCCTCGAGCGGCTCCCGACCTACGCCCGCGTCCGGCGCGGCATCTTCCGGGACCTCGGCGGCGGGTCCAAGGAGGTCGGCCTCCGGGAGCTCCAGGCGCCGGAGCAGAGGCTGCTCCTCGACCGCCTCGTCAGCGCCGCCGATCACGACCCCGAGCGGTTCTTCGAGCAGATGCGGCGCCGCTTCGAAGCGTAAAGATGCTAACACACTCCCTACTTAACGTTTAGTAGCATCGGTCTTCAGTATAATTGGTGAATCCCGTTGATCCGGTGCAACGAGAAGCGCAAGTTTTTAGTTCGAGCGTGAAAATCCCGCTTTCTCTTCTTCTTTTTCGCTACCGGCGGGAAAATAGCGGCCCGAGAAGCAGCGACCCTTTTTTTTTTTTGGTTTCAGGAAACTCTGAATCGTAGACGCTACTGAATTAGGACTTCTCTGTGTGGTTGAGCTTTTGGGGAGATTCTGTCGGAGTCATTGCCTTATCCCGTAACTTGCAGAACGGTAGAAGTAGATGAAACATGCCTTTGAGGTTTTCGTATATGGAAACACTGAATGATGAGATAGGAAACAGGGCATTTGCTGGAGGAGCGTGAGTCATGAGAGACCCAAATGGGAGAAACCAGTTATTCGCAAGCGAAACAGAGTCTTCTTTTAGCATTCCCGCTTCAAAAGTAGCGGAAACGGAAGGATTTGCGAGGCGTTTCTCCTGCGTTTTGTGTGGATTTATCAGCTTTCTCTGCTAACAGATGGATAGATGCATTGCTCTTTTTTCAAATGTTTTTTGGGATTTATAATCCCGAAGCATTATGCCAACGTAAGACTAGTCTGTGGACAGTCTCACGCTCGGTGAATGTAGCTGAATTTGGAGTTTCCAACTATAAATAGAAGATTTCTGTTGTTATGATTACATAGTTCTTGCACAAACATCTGGTGTATCTGTACTTTTTATTCAGGGGACATGCTCTTTGCGCTTGATTGCAGTCATGTTATGTTCTACTATTTTAGTTTTTCAATGTGCTAACTGTTTGCTTCTAATTTTGTCTATAGAGTAGATTTGGAATTTCCGAAGATTGAGGTTCGCTTTCAGGATTTGACAATCGAATCATTTGTCCACACCGGAAGCAGAGCTCTACCTACTATCCCCAATTTCATGTGCAACATGACCGAGGTATGTAGTGAACACAATTCAAAGGAAAACTCCTATGAAATAAATCCATGGACTGGTCAGTGTTGGAGCTTCAGATTTAAATGACTCGATTTGGCTGTCATTTAGGCTCTGTTAAGGAAGTCGCGGATTTACAGGGGCAAGAGAAGCAAGCTCACAATTTTGCACAACATCAGCGGCATACTAAGGCCTTCCAGGTACATCTCGCGATTTCAATCAGGCGTCAAACTTTTAGTCTTTAAGATCGAAAAGGATGTCATCGGGTGTTGTTCTGCAGATTAACGCTTCTACTGGGTCCTCCAAGCTCCGGAAAAACGACATTGCTCTTGGCACTTGCAGGCCGTCTCAAAAAAGATTTACAGGTATCTGTTAGATCTTCAGCTGGGAATCTTTGAGAAGACTACAAGCTCTATTATGTACTGCCACCCGTTGGCTGCCTCTTTGTAAGTGTTGTTGTTAATTAAACTGGAGAGTCACATAAGTGGGTAGACTGACTCTGCTTAAAGTCATTTAAAATGGCCAAAATACTTCAAGATGGATGTGCACTAATATCCCTCTCAATGTGTTCATATTAAAGTAGCTATCCCAATTGGAGTTTAGGGAAGGATATCAATTGAATGTTGTGGATTGCTCAGATCAATTACCGACTTTATCTTGACAAAATGATTCTCTCTTTAATGATCTGAAGGTGTCGGGAGAAATTACATATAATGGGCATGGCCTACACGAGTTTGTTCCTCAGAGAACATCTGCTTATGTAAGTCAACAAGACTGGCATGTGGCTGAGATGACTGTGAGAGAAACTCTTGAGTTTGCGGGTCGCTGTCAAGGTGTTGGCTTCAAATATGGTAAGCACTGAAATTGTTTTGTGACGTAGTGCATTTGTGTGCGACTGTACTCACTGCTCGGAAAACTGCAACTACTGTCGCAGATATGTTACTAGAGCTTTCACGAAGAGAGAAGATTGCCGGGATCAAACCTGATGAGGATCTTGATATATTCATGAAGGTAATCTTTTGGATGTGGTTTTACTTTCTCACCTGGGAAAGCTATTACTGTCATTGATGGTTGACCAATTAATAATTTGTTTCTCTAGTCACTTGCGCTTGGAGGACAAGAGACTAGCCTTGTGGTGGAGTACATCATGAAGGTATCCTCTGCATGTCCCTTTCCTTGCGGTTTTAGTAGTTCGGTTTTCTATCTAAAAAAAGGGAACAGAAAGAAAATATTCATCAGTATTTTTCTTTTTCTTTCTCCCTTTTTTCCGTGAGAAGTAATTCTTTTGTTGCATTGTTTTTACGTCTACACTGTTGTGTAACTTGACTTAAAACTCTTCATGGTAGATTTTTTTAATTGATGCAGGCTTGTGTCATTTTAAGCGTGTGCTGGTTCACAGCTATGGAAAATCAAATGAGGAAACATGAGTTTCGTAGAAACGTAGAAGGACAGATTCAATCCATGATTTCTGATCCTTTTTCCAAGCAAGTGTTACTAGGTTTTTTAAGCTTCTCGCCGCAAGCTAAATATTGGGGGCTGATAATCTACATCTTGAAGCAGATTTTAGTCGAGTCCTAGTCTTACGCTTTCGGTCTTTTATTACATTGCTTAGTCACAAAAGTGATCTCTTGTCAAACTTTTAACAACTTCAAGTCTAATCGATGTTAATGTTAATAGCTAGGTTCATCTTTCAGACATTGTTCAAGTACGTTTATTTCTGAAGAGTGCAGATGGAAAACTTGTCTATTTCTAGCTTGGATCATATAAATTAACTGTGAAATGAGAAGTGCGTCTTTATATTTAAGATGATAATTGCGCGGAGAGAAAAATGTATTGTATTTATTCACATTTGGCAACTTCACTAGACATACTGAAACTTTCACTTAATTTTAGCGATTGGAATTTCACCAATTCCCTTTTGCGATGTTAGGCCCTCTAGAGTGGGGTGGCATGTTTGTGTTCCTTGAAATACATAAGAACTATAGTGCTCCGGGACTAAGATTTATCTGACAAAGATTTTAGGGTTGGACATATGTGCTGACACTCTGGTCGGAGATGAAATGCTGAAGGGGATTTCTGGGGGCCAGAAGAAGCGGCTTACAACAGGTTTCACTGTTGTTTCCTGTCGTTGTCAAATAAAGGTTATCTCAACTTTGGCTAATTTTGATGTTTATGATTTCCAGGTGAATTGCTTGTTGGTCCCGCCAGGGTTCTGCTCATGGATGAAATATCCAATGGTCTTGACAGTTCAACTACTTATCAAATAATTAAGTATCTTCGGCATTCCACCGAAGCTCTTGATGGCACCACCATGATATCGCTGCTTCAACCTGCTCCAGAAACATACGAGTTATTTGATGATATCATTCTTTTATGTGAGGGCCAGATAGTGTATCAAGGACCCCGCAGCGATGTTCTTGACTTTTTCAAATCTATGGGGTTCAGTTGTCCTGAAAGGAAGAATGTGGCGGATTTCTTGCAAGAAGTAAGTAGCTGATCTCTCGACCTGATGTCTGCTTAGTTGTCTTCAATCGGTCATCAAGTTCTTGTGTGCAGGTGACCTCAAAGAAGGACCAAGAGCAGTATTGGTCTGAACCATTTTGCCCATACCGATATATACCTGTGGGAAAATTTGCAGAAGCTTTTCGACTGTATTCTGCTGGAAAAAGCTTGTCACAGGAACTGAACGTTCCTTTTGACAGACGTTATAATCATCCAGCAGCCTTGGCAACCGCTCGCTATGGTGCTAGCAAGAAAGAACTTCTCAAAACCAGCTTTGACTGGCAGATGCTTCTGATGAAACGGAACTCGTTTATATATGTATTCAAATTTATCCAGGTACCATTCTTTAATTGTCGAGCATTCGGCTTCTAAGAGAACCCTGTTTCCATCTCACATTTACCATTGTAGCTGTGGGAGCTCCAAAGCAGCTCGTAGCTTGAAGCATGAACTAAATAAATCCTTGGAGAAAACACATTTGCATTCTTGTTTGCTGATTTATAAAAGGACGTGTCAGGTCAAATTGCTGATTCATTGTTTTTTGTTTCTACTTTTTCAGCTTCTTTTAGTTGCACTTATCACCATGAGTGTCTTCTTCCGTTCGACGATTCATCACAACACCATCGATGATGGAGCTCTATATCTGGGAGCATTATACTTCTCTATGGTTATTGTTCTCTTTAATGGCTTTACGGAGGTTCCTATGTTGGTTGGAAAGCTTCCAGTCCTTTACAAGCACAGAGACTTGCACTTCTATCCTAGCTGGGTTTACACATTACCTTCTTGGGTTTTAAGTATTCCAACTTCACTCATGGAGTCTGGATTTTGGGTAGCAGTTACCTATTATGTAATCGGATTTGATCCTGATATTACCAGGTATGCCATTCTATCGGAGAGATATTTTCAGTTTAGATACTCTCAGTTGCATCGTTGTTCTAATCATGCCATCTTTGCAGATTTTTCCGACAATTCTTGTTATACTTCTTTCTGCACCAGATGTCTATCGGTCTTTTCCGTGTCATGGGATCCTTGGGTCGAAATATGATAGTTGCCAACACCTTTGGATCTTTCGCAATGCTGGTTGTGATGGCTCTTGGAGGCTACATCATTTCAAGAGGTCCGGCTGATATCCTGCAAAACTGACTATGCAAAAGTTTTTGCTTTCCCTTCGCTCAGTTTTCTTCTTTGCATTTTGTAGATCGCATACCAAGTTGGTGGATCTGGGGTTTCTGGGTTTCTCCTTTGGCCTACGCTCAAAATGCAGCTTCTGTCAATGAATTTCTCGGGCATTCTTGGGAAAAGGTAAGATAAGAAAATTCATCCTGTGTACTTGCCTCGGAGCTCTTCTGAACAACGATCAGGGAAGACATATAAGCAATGCCATCCATTTGAGCTTCAAAAAAAAGGAGATGCTTAATCTAAGAGACCTACCCTGGAGATACAGAGTAGATATGACGACTATGAGTGATTTAATCTACTCATCAAACACTAAGCACTTCTGAATCCTGTATGAGATGAAAGCAACTCTCTAATGTTCTATAAAGAACAATTTCCAATACTAAGAGGTGTTGGTCATGCTTCACATTTAATAGAACTTGATACAGCGATACCATATGAAACTTCCATAAAAACAGAAGTGTGTAGATATTTACTTACTCAAGTTTCCTTAGGTGCCAGCAGTGGTCACTGCGTGTGACTTATCTTGAAATAGTATACACATTGTTTTAGAGATTATGCGTAGTAACCTATGCGGCTTGCAGTTTTTTCTTCATGAATGTGCATGATCATTAACAGTGCAATGACTGGAGCACTAACGCTATCGGGTCGTTTGCATTCCACTACGCTGGATACTAATATAAATAAATACATATATCCCCAGTAGAAAGCAAAGAGAAATTACTTGCGATTTGTCCAGTGAGAGAGAGAGAGAGGATCTTATGTCAATGAGATCAACGGCCCATAAGGCTCATTTAGGTGCCCAAATCTTCTTACCTTTGAATCCTTTGTTTTGGGGGGTGGGGGACATTGGGCTGATGCATTCAATTTGCAATAAGCCATTGTTTTCGCTTTTTTACTTCCATGTAATCTCATATATCTTCAGTGTTGTGTTTATAAATGTAGAGAGCTCGGAACTCTGATTTTTCAATAGGCGAAGCATTATTGAGAGCACGCAGTCTTTTTCCAAAGAGCTACTGGTATTGGATTGGACTTGGTGCTTTGCTTGGATACACAGTTCTGTTTAACTTCCTTTTCACATTGTTCCTGACTTACCTTAACCGTAAGACATCTCTTCACTATTGCAAACTGGCTGGTGTAGCTGCTTCCAGTTCATTTTTTGTTACACAGCGGTATCAATTTCTAACTCATAAACTTCTGCCACATGCAGCTTTAGGAAAGCAGCAAGCCATTGTCTCCAAGGAAGAGCTTCAAGAAAGAGAGCAAAGAAGCAAAGGTGAAAGTGTTGCCGTTGAGCTAAGAGAGTACCTCCAGCATTCAGGATCACGAGTTGGTTTGTTGAGCTTACTCCATGACCTTTCCTCTTAACCGCTTATGTTTATAGAAGTGAATGCATTCTTCAACCCGACTATTTTGTGCAGGAAAGTATTTTAAGCGGAGAGGCATGGTTCTTCCTTTTCAACCCGTCTCAATGTCTTTCAGCAATGTCAATTATTTTGTAGACGTGCCTCTGGTTCGTTCAAGTATCATTCCCCAAATGCCAATTATCACGTTCAATTTACTGATTGGTAATGTTTCAAATTGATTTTTGTGCTTCAGGAATTAAAGCAACAGGGTATAATGGAAGATAAGTTGCAGTTACTTGTAAATGTCACTGGAGCGTTTAGGCCTGGTGTGCTTACAGCACTGGTCGGAGTTAGTGGTGCTGGTAAAACTACCCTCATGGATGTTTTAGCAGGGAGGAAGACTGGTGGTGTCATTGAAGGAATCATACATATATCGGGATACCCCAAAAGGCAAGAAACTTTTGCAAGAATTTCTGGTTATTGTGAGCAGAATGATATCCACTCCCCCTGCTTAACTGTTCTGGAATCGCTTCTGTTCTCTGCTTGGCTCCGATTACCCGCAGATGTTCACTTGGAGACACAGAGGGTAATTGCTTTTCCGGATATTATGAATTTGACATGCTGGAAAACTGACTTTCTAAAGAGATGAGTTTTGTAGGCTTTTGTTGAAGAGGTTATGGAGCTTGTGGAGCTGACACAGTTGGCTGGGGCATTGGTTGGTCTACCTGGAGTTGATGGTCTGTCCACGGAGCAAAGGAAAAGATTAACAATAGCTGTTGAACTGGTGGCTAACCCTTCTATAGTTTTTATGGACGAGCCCACTTCAGGGCTTGATGCAAGGGCTGCAGCCATTGTGATGAGGACTGTCAGGAACATTGTGAATACTGGCCGAACAATAGTTTGCACCATCCATCAGCCAAGTATAGACATTTTTGAATCATTTGATGAGGTCATCTTCCTGCTGACTTGAGTTTATGCCTGAGATGATCTGTGGCAGTTCTTTTATTTTTCTTCGGTTGCCATCTACTTGCATTGATGGAATTATTGCTGTTAGATAACTGAGTTTATTAGGTTAACTAGGAAATTTCCCCCTTAATTCTATTTGCATAGTAGATTTTCTTCCTCTTGGAGTTATTCTCTTTTCAAACTATAAGTGCAGAGTATTAAAACATGCTATTTGTTACTCTGCTCTGAAATCATCTTTCACTTTTCATTAAAACAGTTCCAGGCTTTTATCGTGGAGTAAAGAGTATACATTCATTGTGATTGCATGTCTAGACAGGTCATCTAACTTAAAGTTAAAAATAAATAGGAAAATTTTAAGGTGGACTACTGTGAGTACATCCCCTTTATGTCTCTTGAACAGTCAAAATTTAACAATCCTTATAGCATAACCGACTTTGCGTCAGGTCTGAGCTGGATGTTTTCTGTTTCATGAGAGTATAAAGCATCTCTTACTTTTATCTACTAAAAACTAATATTACCCGTTGTCTGGCTGCAGCTTTTGTTTATGAAGCGTGGAGGAGAGCTGATATATGCCGGTCCTCTTGGCCCCAAATCTTGTGAGCTCATCAAGTATTTTGAGGTGGGGATTGTGCATATTTCTGCATCGTAGATCTTATGATTTCTACTAGGTTGCTTTAGCTTGTTTCCTATTTGGGGGAAGTTTAGCTTGTTAGATAAGCCCCGCCTTGGCCATCTTACAGTTGCCAGTGTATTCTGCAGGCAGTTGAAGGAGTGCCAAAGATTAGAGCTGGATATAACCCTGCTGCTTGGATGCTTGAGGTTACTTCGTCAGCTGAAGAAAATCGTCTGGACGTGGACTTTGCAGAACTTTACCGGCGATCATATCTATTTCAGTTAGTATCTTTTGCTCTTATGCTTTCTGTTTACACATGTTTTCAACCTTTTTAATTGGTGATTTGCTTTTCTCATCCAGACGCAACAAAGAACTGGTTGAAACTCTAAGCAAGCCTACCAATAGTTTCAAGGAGCTGAAGTTCCCAACCAAGTATAGCCAATCCTACCTTGAGCAGTTTATAGCTTGTCTTTGGAAGCAGAATCTTTCATATTGGCGAAACCCTCAATACACTGCAGTTCGCTTCTTCTATACTGTGGTAATCTCTTTGATGCTTGGGACCATATGTTGGAGATTTGGTGCAAAAAGGTACTTGGTTGATGGTGTTACCACGTCCATAATTACAGTTACTTATTTCTAATTGTTGCCTTTGTTTTGACTACTTTTTTTAGCCTGGTTATCAAGCTTACTAGTAGAAACAGGTGGTCTTTCATCAGATTCTAGTAGATCGAATCAACAAGTGCCAGTTTCTAATAAAAAGAAAGCAAAAAAAAGGAATCAATAGAGCTAGGCACAATCTATTATATATGTTGGCCTCACGATTGATTACCTTGATATCTCATGAGGCCATGAAACAATGTGGAAGATTTGTGTTTTGCATGTGCAAGAAGGATTTTGTCTAGCAAGCTTCTCTCTACTTTGAGCCTTCATAAAAATGATGATAACGAAGCACATCTGCAGATTTGCCAAAGAATGCTGTAGCTGATTGGTAACAAGTAACCCTTCTCACCACTTCCTTGAGTGGCTTACAGCACTTCTAAAGTAAAGATACTCTTAAAAATGCAAGAATTTGTGATGCTTACTTTTAGGAAGAAGCATTTCTGCCATATCAATTTTGAATACTACGTGTAATATCAACAAAAATCCCATTCCTTCTTTCCTGTATACTTTTAATTTCCTAGTAATGGAGAGAAACCAAGCACTATAGGCCTATGACCTATGACTACAATGCTGGATGGCTTAAACATGGAGTGATCCTGGCAACCATGAACCACACTCTCATCTGTGCTTCTGCAAGATCAGAATTTAGTAACACTTAACACTAATCACTGAGCTATTTGACATGACCTAACACTAATCTGTTTCCTGACAAGGGGTCCAGTTGGATGGAGGGAGTGGACTTCCCTCTGTTGGGCATGTACATTGGAGAAATTGTTATCCAGTTCTGCTTGTTGTCTGTACAAATACCAGAGGCCTATTGCTTTGTCCTTTTCAGTATTGAACACAACAAAAGAAGAATGATGTTTTAGCGTTTATTTAACTTTTTTATGTAATTCTTTGTGACATTTTCTGTTGAATTGTAGTTATGGTAGAAAAAAAAAGTGCAAATATCCTCTTTTTATTCCCGAGACACTTTGGAAGCTTCCATCCAGGCACCTGGATATATTTGCGTCCCTCAGTAGGTTGGTGAATATTAACTGGTTTTCTTCCGACACAGAGAGACGCAGCAGGACTTATTTAATGCCATGGGATCCATGTACGCAGCAGTCCTGTTTATTGGGATTACCAACGCCACTGCTGTTCAACCTGTTGTTTCTATTGAAAGATTTGTTTCATACAGAGAAAGAGCTGCAGGGATGTACTCAGCTTTGTCATTTGCATTCGCTCAGGTGCATCTTCTAACAATAGGCCTCTGGTTGAGCTTTGACTTGCAGGAATCCTTTGTACGTTATCTAAGCTCGAAAATTTATTGTCTGCAGGTCGTCATAGAATTCCCCTATGTTTTTGCTCAGTCGCTTATCTACTGCACCGTCTTTTATTCCATGGCCACTTTCCAGTGGACGTTTTTGAAGTTCCTCTGGTACTTGTTCTTTATGTATTTTACCATGATGTACTTCACTTTCTACGGGATGATGACGACAGCTGTGACACCTAATCACAACGTGGCTGCAATTATTGCTGCTCCCTTTTACATGCTTTGGAACCTTTTCAGTGGCTTCATGATACCCCACAAGGTAAATAATGGGCTGTCACAAAGAATTTCTTGACATGCTATCGCAAATCTACCCGTTATTTATCACCATTCTGTTTTCCTGCTGCTCTCCCTGAAGTTGCTCTAGTCAGTGTTGTCTAAAGTCACTCGTTGGCCACTATTCCAAGTCTTTCTTGATTACTCTGTTGTGTTTTAACTATCCAGAGGATAAAACTCGCTATATCTATTCTCTTTCATCCTCATATAAAACGGAGGAAAACCATAATCCAATACAAGCATCACTCTTTTTATTGGTTAGTCTTTATGCTGGCGATAACCAGTTTACATTATACTGCAGAGAATTCCCATCTGGTGGAGATGGTATTATTGGGCAAACCCAATAGCCTGGAGTCTGTATGGCCTCTTAGTTTCACAATACGGCGATGATGATGAACTTTTGAAGCTAGCTGACGGTTATACTCGGGTACCAATAAGGCAATTCCTCAACGATCTTTTCGGGTACAGACATGATTTCGTGGGTGTTGCCGGGATCATGGTGGTTGGTTTCTGCGTATTGTTCGCCTTCGTCTTTGCATACGCAATAAAATCCTTCAACTTCCAAAAGAGGTGAGAGAACAATAAAACTTCGCCGTCGGCAGCCGCTCATGGGTCTACGGAGTTGTTGCATCCAGGAACATAGCAATTCTGCGTCAGAAATGGTAATGTATAGGAACATGATACTTGAGCATTCATAATTAGCTCATTTGATACGATAATGGAGATTGAAGATAGTCCAACATCTAAACATACAGTTTTATGCGATAAAATTACAGCTAAATTCACTCTGTAACACAAATTTTGTCAGTACTGCAGGCAATGGCATAAGTGTTTGCTAGTCTGAATGCTGCAATTACTCTTGTCCTCGTTTTTGCATGAACATTTTCCCTATCAATTTCTGTTCATCTTGGATCATTTAGCGTGTAATTGTCGGTACAAAGCACAGAGTACCTCGGAATAAAGCGATTGTTCTGGAGCAAGTGTCTGAAGATGTCGAGACAATTGTCCCGTTAGCGTTGGAAATACAGACGCGTAATTCGACTTATTCATGCAATTGCAAGTCAAATCCGTGACCTCTCTTTATTGGTAGGTAATTTCTAGAGTCTACTTACGTAGCCAAACGTTTGAGAAGAGTATTTCATGTTACAATGTCATCGTTCCTTGAAATTTGTCTTATGGACAAACCGGTATCCATGTCAGATCTAAGTTCTCAGCCTTTTCTTCTTAGGAAAAAGGACACCTATAAGAGATAGGTTCCGATAAAGATCCGCGCACCAGCCCTTTTTACTTGATCGCTGAGTACACGAGTAGAGTTGAGTCGACCCCGGCACTGTATCGTTTTAACTCGATCACTCGTCCTTTTGATGAAGTTGTCACCATGTTTATCCACTCGCAAGCCCTCGAGGATCGTTCTCTCCACCACCTTCTCTCTAGTTCCGATACTACTCCATGAAAAACACAGCCGAGTCTCACTTCACGGGAACAATCGCGACACTGTAATGAATGACCGGCCAACAACTATCAAGTAGAATTGCTTAGGTAACAAGCACATGACCAGGATAAAGTACCAGAGTGCCGTGTTCTCGTCGGGCCACATGAGATTGGCAAAGTCCCGAATCGCCGGAGATCTGAGGACTCTGGAGATGTTCAGGGCTTGAGAAAGCCGGGGAATGAAGCTGCTTCTCGAGAAAGCCGGCACTTGGCCTTTTGGGGTCGACACGACGTTACATGGTCTCTTTTGGGGAGACGGAACACTTGTTCCATGGCTTCAAAGCGGCTTGTCTGAAGCTCCGTCGCGAAGTGATGACCGAACATCGCCTCGAAACATCTATATCCTTCGACTGCGGTCATCACATTGTGCCGGACTGAGTCCCGGGAGCAGTGGCAGAGACAGAATATCTGGGCCGCGGGTGCAACGGATGACAAAACAATAGTTTGTTGAAGGTGTGAAGAAACAAAAATAATGCTTGAGATAAATACCATTTGGGTGCTTAAACAACTCATTTATTGAAATACTCAAAGATCATCGCATAACTTTGTAAATCGATTTTTTTACAAGTTAATCTATCGAACATATATCTTTCACCAAGAAGTATGTGTCATGGGCCAATAGTTCCTTGGCCGCGGAATTAGCCTGTGCGAGGCCTGGCAAGTCAAGAAGACCCCAAGGCCAGCCTTCCTTCTATAGTTGTTCCTAAAAAATAGTATGGCAAATAACATTCTCGTATTGGATTATATCATACCTCGCTAAGCTCGGCCATCCAATCCCTCGAGCAAGATATGCAGAACACTTTAGACACAACAAGTGGTTTCGGTCTATCATGGCCTCATCAGGAGAGCAGTATCAGCTCATGACCAGTTTGTGCACGGGAGGCTAATCCCACCTTAAAACGCCTAACACAAACCGCCCCGACGCTACTCCCACAAACTAGTTGTATTCATCACTTTTGCATCGCTCACTCTTTACGACGCCACCAAGCTCCACTCACAAGGGTGCACGAGTACACGAGAACTCCATCGTCACTTCGTTCCATTTAGTTGGCCCACCTATTTTTAAATATGTTATTACAAAAATGATAATTTCAATGTTGGCTCCGTAAATATTGAGGGGACAGTACCCAAAAAATCCTACATTTATTGCATTGGTGCCAATTCAGTCATAAACATTTCAATTGGGCCAATTTAGTCATAAACCTTTTGCATTTGTACCAATTGAGTCCATCCAGCCAACTTTATTTCGGCGATATGATCGTATAATTAAACTTTCTATTTCGATAATATGATAATATACGAAAACTATCTATAAATTCTACTAAGTTTTTTGATCAAACAAGAAAAAATAAGCGTCGTTGAATCATTACTTTAGTAGGTGGTAGATTGAGTGGAAATTTTTTTTTTTGTTTTCGTTGCTTTCATCTAGTTTGTCAAAGATAGTTTATCCTGGTTGATACGAGGAAATGAGGGAAAATGACACCACAAGTGTCCGCAAGTATCATCACTTTCGTATGATACTTATTTAAGTGCCATAACTTTTTTTAAACTTTTCTTCTGATTACTTGAGTTTCATATGACTTTTCGATTGATCATACGGTACCATAACTTATTAAAAACGTTTACTACAATTGCTATGTCACATTGGATTTTTCACGCCCGAGTGAACATTTTTAAAAAGTTGCGGTACTTGAGTCAACGCTTATTTTTAGAAATCATGGCAGTTAAATGGTCCAAAAAAAAAATTATAGCACTACCCTTCTTAATTATATAGATGATATCAGGACGTACACAATCTCGAAAGATATTGATCAGAAATTGACCGTACAATATAGAAATCTTTCATCTCGAACCTCCCATGCATACAAAGAAAGCAGGAAAAGAAATCAAACCAAGAACTAGTTTTCTCCCTCACACAAGATAACGAGCTCTGAGAGTCGACTCAAGCTCCCAACCTTCTTCGGTCTTGAGTATGCGATGATGTCGCACAAGATCGATTTCTTCAAAGGGCTTAAAAAGCAAGGGGTGCTGTTCGTCGACCAGCTCCCCGGGGCACCGGATCACGCCTTTGATCGTCGAGAAAAGGCCGATGGAATGCCTTGCTCGAGTCCCGGTCATCACCACCCGGTGTACCGGACTGTACAATCTCCCATTGGACCATCCCTATACGTAGCGGAGTCATAACTTCTCAACCTGATGTAACATTTGTGGGAAAACAACTAGTTTTCGCAGCAAGGGGATCGAATGGAAACTACTCAGAATGCAGAAACTAAAGAAGAGGAGAGAATGGAGAGAGAGAGAGAGAGAGAGAGAGAGAGAGAGAGAGAGAGAGAGAGAGAGAGAGAGAGAGAGAGAGAGAGAGAGAGAGAGAGAGAGAGAGAGAGAGAGTTAATGTACGGTTATGTTCATATAGTAGAAACCGAAATAAAATGTCAAGAAAACAAACCTGAAAACAGCACAACCAAGCAAATAAAATGTTGATCCGAGCCCGACGAAATAACGTCGTGTCCTTAAAACGAATTTGGCCCCTCAATCAGTACCCGAGGATAGTGGACAATCGTCTCCCAGGATAGAACGGATCTCGTTCCTCCGAAGCGGTACTTATCCGGAGGACTCCCACGAACGCAAATTTTGGAGAACAATCGCACAAAATGAGAATGATGAAGTGAATATGCTTTAGTGTCTCGGGAAAATGTCTCGCGGGAGTATGTATGTTATGTATGTCATCAAGAAGACCTTTCCGAACTTAACTGTTCGGTTATATAGAAGGACGAAATTGAAGAGTCACCACCAACTGAACAATTTCGTTCGGTTTTTCGTGAACAGTCACGAGCCGGGCCCTTGAACCGGTTCGGTTCGTGAACAGGCGCGAAGGGAGGGCTTCGGTTTTCGTTCGGGCAAACCGAATCTCGAACAGACACGTTTGTTTGTCCAAAAAATAAAAAAAATCGAAAATAAAATAAATAATTCTAAACAATGTGTTTGTTCGAAAAAATAAAATAAAACCGATAGAGGGTGGACCCCGGAACCGAGCCGAGCCGGACGGACGGCGGCTGCGCGCGCGGGGAGTAGATCGAGCTTGACGTAAGTCCTCTCTCTTCCACAAAAGTGGGGTACCCCTTGGGGCCCAAACCCATTTGTGAGGCTCAACTATATGAACTCATTTCCCATCTCTCTTCTACCCTATGTGGGACACTTTCACCCACACACTTCTCATTCAATTTTATTGGATTTTGTGCCAAAAATCCCAACAATCCCCCACATGAATGAGAAGTTCAGATATCATGACTCTTCGTGTATGCATGAGATGCAGTGTGCGATTATTCCATGAGAAAACGTTGCATCAGGATAAGTAGTCTGAAACTTTGAACTTTCCTTAGTGAAACCTATCGGACTTACTCGGTCAATCAGTAGACTTGATGTCTTTGAACTGTCGACCTTTTGTGTAAACCTAGACAATAGAAATCACACAACTGTTTCTCGAACAAAATTGGTTCTCACTGTTGTGTTCGTTTTGGCCATGAACACCGCCTGGTCTCATGAGTGTTTTAGAGAATTCGGCCTTTTCAATTCTCACAGAAGCGGCCCTTACTTCACACTCACATAGGTGATTTCTGAACATATAGTATATCACATACTCAATTCAGAATCATTAAAAGCTTTTGCTTAACCTTCATATATTAGTACTGTCTTCATCCGGGAATGAGTAAAAATTTGACAGTACCCTACACTGTCTTCATAACTTAGTTGTCCCTTTGAACCTAGATCTTGGGATCTCCAGTCAACTAGGTAGGGTTTCCGCTATGATGACTTGTTTATAGGCCTTAAACCCATTCCCCTTGATGTTTTTGCAACCATCTCTCTAGTTATGCCTTTTGTCAATGGATCCGCAATATTATCTTTTGATTTCACATAGTCAATGGTGATAATTCCACTAGAAAGAAGTTGTCTTACTGTATCATGTCTTCGACGTATGTGTCGAGACTTACCGTTATACATGACATTCCTTGCCCTTCCTATTGCCGCTTGACTATCACAATGTATACATACAGCGGGCACTAGTTTAGGCCAATTGGGAATATCTTCCAAGAAATTTCGAAGCCACTCTGCTTCTTCACCGGCTTTATCCAAAGCAATAAATTCTGATTCCATAGTGGATCTAGCAATACAAGTTTGTTTGGATGATTTCCAAGACACTGTCGCTCCCCCAAGTGTGAATACATATCCACTTGTCAATTTTGTGTCTTTAGTGCCGGTTATCCAGTTTGCATCACAGTATCCTTCAAGTACCGCTGGATATTCTGTGTAAAGCAAAGCATAGTCTTGAGTATACTTTAAGTAGCCCAATAAACGTTTCATAGCTTTCCAATGATTTTCATTTGGACTAACTGTAAATCGACTTAGCTTGCTCACAGCACAAGCTATGTCCGGCCTAGTACAGTTCATGACATACATTAAACTGCCTAGTATACTAGCATACTCATTTTGAGCCTTACTTCCACCAGTATTCTTTGAAAGATGTAAATTAACATCTATCGGAGTCTTTACTGGTACAATATCCAGATTCTTGCACTTTTCAAGAATCGTCTCAATATAATGGGATTGTGATAGAGCTAATCCTCTATATGTCTTATGGACTCCTAAAATAACATCTGCAACCCCCATATCTTTCATATCAAATTTACTTGTGAGCATGCGTTTGGTCGCCTTAACAACCTCACTATCGCTGCCCATTATAAGCATGTCGTCTACATATAAGCACAAAATGGCAAAACCATTATGAATGTTCTTAACATACACACATTTATCACACTCATTAATCTTGAAACCATTCGACAACATGACTTCGTCGAATTTAGCATGCCATTGTTTTGGTGCTTGTTTCAATCCATAGAGTGACTTGATAAGCCGACATACTTTCTGCTCTTGTCCCGGAACAATGAACCCTTCGGATTGTTCCAAATATATTTCTTCTTCCAAATCCCCGTTTAAGAAGGCCGTTTTCACATCCATTTGATGGATTTCAAGCTTATACACCGCTGCTATAGCAATTAGCATCCTTATAGATGTAATTCTAGTAACAGGTGAATAAGTATCAAAATAATCAAGACCTTCTCGTTGCTTGTATCCTTTTACTACAAGCCTAGCCTTATATTTATCAATAGTACCATCTGCTTTTATTTTCCTCTTGAAAATCCACTTGCATTGTAGTGGTTTATTACCAGGAGGAAGGTCAACCAATTCCCATGTATGGTTTGACAAGATGGATTCAACTTCATTATTGATAGCTTCTTTCCAGAACGGGGCTTCTGGCGAAGTCACAGCTTCTTTGAATGTCCGAGGCTCATTCTCTAACAGGTACGTTAAGAAATCAGGTCCAAAAGACGTGGAAGTCCTTTGTCTTTTACTACGTCTAGGTTCATCCTCCCTTGGATCACTTCTAGATATAGTATCTCGATGCCTCTTATTATTATCAATTGGCTCATATACTACGTTATACGGAAATATATTTTCAAAGAACGAAGCGTCCCTTGATTCAATTATCGTATTAACATGTATATCTGGGATTTCTGACTTGTGAACAAGAAAACGATATGCATTGCTATTATGAGCATATCCGATAAAAACACAGTCAACAGTCTTTGGTCCTATCTTAACCTTTTTAGACTTAGGAACCGCAACCTTAGCCAAACACCCCCACACTTTGAGATAATTCAAGTTAGGCATTCTGCCTTTCCATTTCTCATAGGGAGTTTGTTGTGTTTTTCTGTGGGGCACTCTATTTAAAATAAAATTTGCCGTCAAAACAGCTTCCCCCCATAAATTCTGTGGTAAACCGGAACTATTCAACAATGCATTCATTGTTTCCTTTAAAGACCGGTTTTTCCTTTCCGCCACACCATTTGATTGTGGTGTATAAGGAGCGGTCAATTGGTGAACGATACCAAACTCGGTACAAATTTCCTCAAAAGGAAATTCATATTCACCTCCTCTGTCACTCCTTATGATTTTAATTTTCTTGTTCAACTGAGTTTCAACTTCGGACTTATAAGTTTTAAAAGCATTCACAGCCTCATCTTTACTACTAAGTAAATAAACATAATAATACCTCGAGCAGTCATCTATAAAAGTAATAAAATACTTATTACCACCTCTTGACGGTATTGATTTCATATCGCATATATCTGTGTGTATTAAATCTAAAGGTTCTGAGACTCTATTGTCTATAGAATGAAACGGAGGCTTAGAAAATTTAGATTCAACACACACCTGGCATTTATCACTTGAACAATCAAATTTTGGCAATAACCCCATGTTCATTAATTTCTTTATCGACTTATAGTTAACGTGTCCTAATCTAGCATGCCATAAATTAGGAGACTCAAGCACATAAGCAGAAACAACTTTATTCATAGCAACATTGGGTACAACAGTCATTACATTCAGCTTGAACAAACCATCACTAAGGTAACCCTTTCCTACATACATTTCATTCTTGGAGAGTACAAACTTATCGGATACAAAAACCAACTTGAAGCCATTCTTGCTAAGGAGAGATCCGGACACTAAATTCTTGCGTATGTCTGGCACATGTAGCACATTGTTTAGTGTCACAATTTTCCCAGATGTCATCTTCAGAGCAACCTTTCCAACACCTTCAACCTTAGAGGTTGATGAATTACCCATATAAAGTTTTTCATCACCCCCCATAGTTGTGTAGGACGAGAACATCGATCTGTTTGCACAGATATGACGAGTTGCTCCAGTATCAATCCACCATTCTTTGGGGTTTCCCACTATGTTACACTCGGATATCATAGCAGTCAGATTGATATCATCAACACCATGGGAGATGTCTTCCACCACATTAGCCTGAGTATTCTGTCTTTTCTTGGCTCTGCAGTCTTTGGCTCGATGTCCAGACTTGCCACAGTTGAAGCACTTGCCAACGAACTTCTTCGGGCCTTGGGTGAATCCATCTCCAGACTTACTAGGCATTTTCCTCTTCTTGTTGGGTTTTGATCCTTCTTCAACAACATTGGCTCTTGAGACCGCCAGATTGCTGCCAACTTTCTTCTCGGAATTCCTATTGTCTTCCTCTATCCTCAACCGAACAATCAATTCTTCAAGTGACAACTCTTTTCTCTTGTGTTTGAGATAATTTTTGAAATCTCTCCAGGATGGTGGCAGTTTTTCAATGAAGGCAGCCACTTGAAATGACTCACTTAGAGTCATTCCTTCAGCATGAATATCATGCATAATCACTTGAAGCTCTTGAACCTGACTTAAGACGGTCTTTGAATCAACCTTCTTGAAGTCCAGAAATTTACCGACAATGAATTTCTTCAATCCGGCATCTTCGGTTTTGTATTTCTTGTCCAGACTATCCCATAACTCCTTAGCCGTTTTTAGCGGACTATAGACGTTATAGAGAGTATTGTCCAGACCATTGAGGACATAGTTGCGACATAGGAAGTCGGAATGCTTCCATGCATCTACAGCAGCCAACCTTTCTTTATTCGTCTCTCCATCGTCCAATTTAGGACTATCCTCATTGAGGAATCTAGCCAAGTTTAAGGTCGTGAGATAGAACAACATCTTTTGTTGCCATCTCTTGAAATCCGTACCATTAAACTTTTCTGGCTTTTCTCCATGATTCGGAATAGGGTTAACCGGAGTCGAAGCCGAAGCCATTTCTGAAGCATAAACACAGAATATATTCACGGAAAGAATCGGTAATATATGACTGAAAAAACTCAATGAACAGAATGTTGGTATACGAACAGAACCGAACGAAATTCGTCTTAAGATTGTTGTCGAAAAATGTTGTCGGTTATGTTCATATAGTAGAAACCGAAATGAAATGTCAAGAAAACAAACCTGAAAACAGCACAACCAAGCAAATAAAATGTTGATCCGAGCCCGACGAAATAACGTCGTGTCCTTAAGACGAATTTGGCCCCTCAATCAGTACCCGAGGATAGTGGACAATCGTCTCCCAGGATAGAACGGATCTCGTTCCTCCGAAGCGGTACTTATCCGGAGGACTCCCACGAACGCAAATTTTGGAGAACAATCGCACAAAATGAGAATGATGAAGTGAATATGCTTTAGTGTCTCGGGAAAATGTCTCGCGGGAGTATGTATGTTATGTATGTCATCAAGAAGACCTTTCCAAACTTAACTGTTCGGTTATATAGAAGAACGAAATTGAAGAGTCACCACCAACTGAACAATTTCGTTCGGTTCTTCGTGAACAGTCACGAGCCGGGCCCTTGAACCGGTTCGGTTCGTGAACAGGCGCGAAGGGAGGGCTTCGGTTTTCGTTCGGGCAAACCGAATCTCGAACAGACACGTTTGTTTGTCCAAAAAATAAAAAAAATCGAAAATAAAAATAAATAATTCTAAACAATGTGTCTGTTCGAAAAAATAAAATAAAACAGATAGAGGGTGGACCCCAGAGCCGAGCCGGACGGACGGCGGCGGCGCGCGCGGGGGGAGTGGACCGAGCTTGACGTAAGTCCTCTCTCTTCCACAAAAGTGGGGTACTCCTTGGGGCTCAAACCCATTTGTGAGGCTCAACTATATGAACCCATTTCCCATCTCTCTTCTACCCTATGTGGGACACTTTCACCCACACACTTCTCATTCAATTTTATGGGATTTTGTGCCAAAAATCCCAACAGTTAAAGTGTTATCTACTCACATGGATTTCGTCTCCCAGTATGACTATGAAGGAGGAAGCTGAAGGAGTTGCCCTAATCCACTGGCCATCCTTGGCCTTGACCTCCAGGCCGTTTACCGCTCCCTCCTGACGAAGAATGGTCATGAAGTTCGAGTCGCAATGATTGATTCCGCCGACTTCTTCAGTCCCTTCTCCCTCGAGCGCGTCGTACTTCATTATCCGGAGGAAATAGCTCGTCTTCTCGATGACATCGTTGTGATATTTTTCTACCGGCAATTGCAAGCCCTCCAGGATCATTCTCTTCACCATCTTCTCTAGCTCTGATGCCTTCGATGAATAGGACTGCACAATCTCGCTGTGTCGATCAAGCCGAAGCGAATTAGTGATGAACTAGGCCGACATATTTCTGAATTTCGGTCCTGTGCTAGTGAAATGGTATTTTAATTTGTTAGTGTCCTTGCATTTTCAAATGAAGTCGAAGTTGACCAACTTGAAAGATCAAAACTATACTTGAGCTTCTCTCGAGGGCATCAAAGGGTGTGTAGGAAAAAGTGGCAAGAAGAGTAAGAACAAAATCGTGAAGTCGAAGAGTACCAGAACTTCGCATTCCCGTCAGGCCACATGAGATCCGTGAAGTCCCGAATCGCCGGAGAGTCAAGGACTCCACCGATCCCCATGGCCTGATATCCTGGAGCAAAATGGAGGTTCGCGACGTAGCCGTCGTACGGTCTCTTGGCATCTGCGAAACATCTCTTAGTCTCTTCCGGCAGCTCAAACAGCTCTATCACGGCTCGAAAGAGGCTCGAGTGAAGCTCCCAGCAGAAGAGCTGATCGCACACCGCCTCGAAGCATCCGTACTCTTCGAGCGCGGCCACGACGTCACCACGGACCAAGTCCCAAGAGGCGCTTCCCGGGCTCAAATCGGAGGCGGAGAAATCTACTTTCGGAAGCTGATGCTCAGTAGGATTATCAGAAGCCATTTCGGTAGATGTCGGTTTTTTCCTTCGGAAATGGCTATTGCTCAGTTGCTTGGCCTTTCTCAGCGAGCTTCAAAAGTGGCGATGCTCCCGTGCACATATAAGAGCGATATACCTGCGAACACAATTGCATACATAAACACATATAATTATATAAATTCTTTAGCAGCGTCATCAATGACGCATGCTGCCCCTTGATTAAACCACTACTGAGTCACTTTCGAATTTTCGTTCTTTTCTCTTGGGGCCATGACAGTATTAGCTCTGATGGAATGATGATTTCTTTGCACAAATTCTTCACTGATTAGCGTTTTCTGCATCCGCCATGTTAGTCCCGAGTACCCACAGTTCTTCTCCTTGGTTAAAAGAAACGTTCTCGGCTATCGCCGAGCTAGTCTTGCACCGGAATTTCTCGCGTCCCGCGAATTTCGGTGCGTGCTCGACGAGAAGTTCTTACGCCCGACTCGGTCTATGTTAGATTGAAATTCTTCGTATCCGCCGATCACGCGGCCCCAGTTACAGAGCCGGCACGTTCGATGGCGATGATCATGTCGGTATGCACAAATCGAGCCAATCCTAGTACGTTTACGGATGAGGGAATAACTCATTAAAGTCAAATGGGGAATCAAAGTAGATGAGTCTGTCCTAGCAAGAAGAGATGCTTGAAGAATCTGTGGGGGGGGGGGGTCTGAATCGGGGCATGGACCCACTTTTGTGGGGGCAAAACTTCAGTAACGACAGAATAATCGTCAATTTTCTTATGACCCTTTTCCTTTTGAATTAATTTCGTACTCTAGATTCCACACGACTTTTATAATAGCGTCAATTAACTTCTAGAGTCGCCCATTCTAGTAATGACACGGCCGGCAACGTTCCATAAGTTAAGTTACAATGACAGATGTGCCATAATTGGGAAAAATGACTTCCTAATGTGTGATTAGTTGTTGTCAAGAGAGATGGCTTGATATATGTCAAACCCACATTAAGAACGTACAAAAAAAGTCAAATGTTGTTGGGCTCCTTTCCTAAGAATTGATTGGTTAAGAGTAATCAGCAGTTTGTCATCTTAAAGATAAAAATCGAATCGAGTCAAATCGAACTCTCTATATGCTCATTTTGTTTCGTCCAAATGGTTGTATGGCATATTTTTGGAAGAAGGACATTACAAGTGTCAAAACTTGTGTACGACGCTTACTCTAGTACCAAAAGTTTCTGCCGGATCACTTAAGTATCAACTCCGATCAGTTTGACCGGAAATCTGACGTGGCATTTTTTTATTAATTTCTGAAGCAAATGTGGCTCACCGGAGATTTAGTAAGCATTTTTTATTTTAAATATTTCTTTTTTCCTTTTCTTTTTTCCCTTTTCCGATCTACCGGTCGGTTGCCAGTGGCTGGCCTGACGACTAGCGACGCCCGAGAAGGGCTGGGCGAGGGCCTCACCGACCATGGGCGAGGGCCTCGTCGGCGACAGGTGAGGCCGCCCGTCATCGGCCATGGGCGAGGTCGACCCTTGCTAGATCTAGGCAAGACCGGCCTCGCCTCCTACCGGCGAGGGTCGCCTCACCAAGATCTGGCGAGGCCATCCCTCGCCGGTGGCCGGTGAAGGGGCCATAGGCAAAACATACAGTTTCGAGTCTAGTTCATTAAAGTTATATATGCCTTATTTTTCTTGATCCCACTATTACTGAATCGCATTTTAAAGTTTTTTTTTTGGTAAGGAATCGCATTTTAAAGTTGTTCTTTTGTGTATTCAATAAATTGGTCAACCGGGTATACCCTTACTTTGGATACCATTAAGTTAAATGGTCTAACAATTCGTTTCGGCCTGTAATAATTAAGTTCATTGTTTCGCCTCAACTGGGCTTAGTATTAATCATCATAGTTTTGATTTAATAGGCCAAATAGTTGAGTCATAGTGAAAACATATAAATTTATGTCAATACACGGTCAAGCGTTTTGTTTTAGATTGGATTCGGATTTTCTATCTGTAATTCGTATTACTCGTCGTACCGTATCCATACCAAGTGAAAGAATCCTATCCAACAGCGACAGCCTAAGTTAAAAGACATCGTCCGCTAACTTGGGTTTAACTCTGGAGGAGTCAGCTTGATAGTGCGAACATAACGAGATTATGTATTTGTAGCATCCCATTTCTAAAAAATATACACCGTCACGTGCCGACTCTACTAGTACGACATTGATGTAGTTGACTTGAGAGATGACTTAGGGCCCGATTGATTCAGCATTTGCAAGGGGCCAAAGGCAAATAGTGTTTATTAATTTTTGGGTTAATACCACGAAAAACCCTAAACTGGTACAACTGTGACAATTTTACCCTGAACTATTTTTTTAACCACAAAAAATCCCAAACTGGTACACCTGTGACAAATTTACCCCGAACTATTTTTTTAACCACCAAAAACCCCAAACTGGTACGCTTATGACAATTTTACCCCGAACTATTTCTTTGACCACCAAAAACCCACGCTGGTACACATGTGATAATTTTACCCTCGAACTAATTTTTTGACCACTAAAAACCCCAAACTGGTATATTTGTGATAAATTTACTCTCTGTTGGTGTCTGTTAAATTATATTAATATCACAAAAAATCACAAATTGGTAAACTTGTGACAAACAAAGGAGTAAAACCCAAAATCGGTACACATGTCAATTACCACGTGTCATTAAACTTAGCAATTTGATAGTAAAATTTAACGGAAACTAACGGAGGGTAAATTTTTCACAGGTACACCAGTTTGGGGTTTTTGGCGGCTAAAAAATTAGTTCGGGAGTAAAATTGTCATAGGTATACCAGTGTGGGGTTTTTTATGGTCAAAAAAATAGTTCGGAATAAAATTGTCACGGATGTACCAGTTTAGGATTTTTTGTGGTTAAAAAAATAGTTTGGGATAAATTTGTCATAAGTGTATCAATTTGGGGTTTTTCGTGGTATTAACCCTTAATTTTTTGGGAGCACTTTGGGAAAATACAATTGCATTTTCAAAGGCTTCCAAAGGACTTTACCTTAAGGCGGGTCCAGAAGTATTTTAGCAAGTTACATTTTCGGAATGCAAGTTCACTCTTCATCTTCCCCGATTTACCCAAAGCAGCAGATTCGGAGGTTAACAATCGCAGCCTAAGGGGTCGTGTGACCCCGGCAATCGCCTACTAGGGTCACCTATAGGTTGCACGACCCCAGGCGGCGATCACCTGGGCCGCGAGATCCCCAGGTGACCGTCGCTTGGGTCACGCGACCTAAGGTACGTTGGCTGAGGTTGCCTGACCTCAGGCCTCACTTGGGTTGCGCGACCTCGCCTAGGTCGCACAACCCAAGCAAGCATTGGCCTGGGTAGCGCGATCTCAAGCGACTATTGCCTGGGCCTAACCTCAGGTGGCATCGCCTAGGTCGCGGGACCCCAAGCGACGTTTGAGGTCACGCGACCTTAGGTAGCCTCGCTTGAGGTCAAGTGGCCAGATCTGGTTGTTGGCGATTGGCCAGTAGCCGTTTTGGCCAGCTAGTGGTTGAGCTCCACCTCAAACTTTTTGTTAAGAAAAATATTAGCAAAAATCATTTACAAAATATAGTTTTTACCAAATGATATTTAGGTCAAAATTGCTTTCAAATGTGATTTTAAAATACACTTTATCGAACACTATTTGCATTTTGAAAAAATCCTTTAGTCCAAAGGCCTTTGCATTCTACCAAAAACTTTCCCCCAAAATTGAACCAACAGGGCCCTTGCTACTTTCCTAGAAATACTTTGATTGCGATATTGATGTAGAGACTCAACACTTTAGTATATCTAAGATCAAGTGTGCCCCACGTAGCTTCTTCAAGTCAATCAGAATCTTTTTACCAATTATATCAAAGATCTTGTTCAACGCGGATACAACCTGAAATACAAACAACTCTTGCATTTATCAAGTTCAAAATAAACCATGGATAATTTTGCCAACTTCAAAACGCACAAGGGGTTTTCTCAATAATTGCTACTAGCGGAAGCAATAAGGCCGTTAACACTTGGATGCAGCTGGGCAAGATATTGGTTCATCGTGCGCATGAAGGGTCACTTTCTTTTTTTTTTTTTTGGTAAGGAAGGGTCACTTTCTTGTTCTCTGCAATATCCCAGATCTCCAGATTCTGATAACAAATGGCTCTGCATCAGTAAAAAAAGAACGGTTTCATCACCCGGGGACAAAGAAGATGATACGTCTGAATTGTAGGAAGTATTTTCCAGGGCCTTCTAAGTAGGCATGCACACCCCATGCATTGCTCATGTTGGTCAGTCCAACTTCCAGTTTCCGTGGTTGTTACAACTAGCTAACGAAGTGGGAAAGAAGAAAGAGCAATGACTTGCCCCAGAACAGCCGATTATTACTTCAGAAGGACGAGTGGGATGAAAGACGCATGGTTGGAACTTGCTAACGACAGAGATCACCTCACAAACACAATCCGCATTGGCGCTGGAGCCAATTTTCCACATTTAAACCAAATCATCTCTCACAGATGCCAAATGCCCGCCGTTAGAATCCCAGCAGACAGTATCAACAGTACCTTTGCCGGCTGTTGAACTTTCTAACAACTGGTAGAAGTTCTCGGCAAATATTGTCCAGCGTGGCCTAAATTGAAAACAAGGATCGTTGCAAAGTATAAACCAAATGATCACACATGTTAAGTTCTCCTATGAACATGCTTCCACTTGCACAAGGTTATTAATCAAAGGGTCACCGCAGTGAATTCCGACATAAACTATGGACGAGTTTTTAAGTTAAGGGATAATTGGTCCAATATGTCGTGTCCATTTTTTGATGTGTGTTATACAATCCAAGAAATTATACCCACATGTACACACTTTATCATTTCAACTTCTACTCATTGCCCTAGAATCAGACCATGCGCCTCATGGGTAGTATCTTGTGGGTTGATGGGATGCGTTGAATCAGTCTGGAAGATACAATGAAGTTCAAACCATGAATAGATGAATCTTACGACAGCTTGTTCATGGAAAAGGAGAAGACTCAATGATGCACTTGATCTATATATAATGCAGTATGTTCCCAGGTCCAACTAAATCAAAGAAGGAATTTCTCACGAGTTGCAAATAAGGAAATAGCCTGAACTTGCTCTTCTAGTTGAGCGAGAGCTACCTAGGGTCAAGGGAAAGGATGCAGATAAAAACAGTAATTTGGATTGAGCAAGGCTGTAGAGTGATTTAGACCAAATTCATTGCATGGACAATACAGTCTTATAGCGGAGAACTATAAGATAGCCTCATGTAAAAACAACCATTGACAATTCGTACATGGAAGAAAACTAAGAGGGAAAGAATTTCATTTTTAACAAACAGAAAAACGCTACCCGTCAACATCCAACATGGAGTAGCGCTCTTCCCATCATCTTGATGATGCCGACATATGAAGATTGAGCAAACTGGAAATAACCTACAATTTCATCCCAAAAACCACATTCTTTGCAACGGCTGCAAGAAACCTTCCAACCCCAGGTGAAATCTCATACAGCTTACACTGCCATATGTAAAGGGGAGATATTTTTGCTATCTCAGCCCGAGAATGCCTAAGCTTTGGCGTACGCGAAAACTGCACCATTATTTAACCTTGATAATCCCCGCACAGTGGCCACTTTTAGATACAACAATACCAAATCTCGATGTTATTATCGCAGGAGCAGATGAGATCATATTTCCATTGATGGAAAATTCAGGGACGTAACAGCAAAAGAATGTACAGTGAAAGTTCGAAGTGAATAGTCACGCTGCAAATTGATACTTTTCGACATCATCAACGTAGCAAAATGGAGTTATGCGCACACTCGTATGCATCTCAGATGTTGAAACATAAAGAGGAAAGCGCATGCCGCCAGCAGAGCATGAAATCCACCGACCAAAAGCACTTCAGGTGAATTGTTCCTTCTGTGCAGGGGGAATATCTGTAGTGTGAAAAGAATCAAGAACACCTCCATGTATTTCTACAAGCTTGTCATCATCAGTGAAGTCATATACAATAGCACAGGATATCTGCATCTTCAATGTTGAATGGATCATCCAAGGTATATCCCTATACTTGGGATACAAATGAATACGGCGGGTTTAACTTTGGACAAGTTAGATTGACTATGTCCACATTAAACAAAGTCAAATTTCGCATGCTTCGGGATTTCGCCAGTACCATCAGCTTTCATAATAAAGGAAGATATCAGAGAGAGTGCTTTGAAAATACCCACTATGGCGCGCATTTCCTCCTAGAATTACTGGTACAAAGCATCAGAAAACATGCAAGGAGGGGGCGTAGGTCTTCTGCCTCTCTTAGGGCCATCCGTTTAATTTTACTTGGATCCTTACCACGCAAGATCAAAGCAGACTGCCAAAGAGAAATCAGTATTTTTTGCGTTGGAACTGAATTTAATTTATTCTAAACGGTTCAGATAAATGATTGAAACAGTATCTCCCCGTGCAAATGCTAACTAGTTCATGTTGGAGTTGGCGAATACTTCGGGGACCATTATTTCTCATACCGGGTACGCCCACGTGAGTTTAGGGAAACTAAAGTGTTGTCCAACGACATGTGACCCATGCGTGCGGAATGCGGGGGTTCGAGGGCAACGCCCCCCGACGGGGGTTCGGGGGCAGTGCCCCCGGTTAGCGGACAGTTGCCCCGCTCGCCGGTGAGTGGGCGAGGACTCGGGGGCAGCGCCCCCGAAACCTCAACGAGTTTGGGCTGGCCCGTATGGTGCAAAATTAAGAGATTTCATATAGGTTTAGGTTTTGGGCCCGTTTGGGGCATATATATATTTTGCTCGTTTTTTCTGATTATTGTAATGAGTTGAGTGGCTGTAAACCGAAATTATAGTGAAATCTCTTTGCAGGACGTAGCCCTATTCGAGGGTGAACCTGGGTAAAATTCGTGCATCGATTATTTTCTCTATTTTCTGCGTGATCGTTCTGTTTCGGTTCTCGATACATCCCTTCAGTTCAGGCTATTCATGTGTTTATCCAAAAAGAAAAAAAATTCTGGCTGTTTATAGTTTCTGTACACTTCAGAACCCTACCCAATGATTTTTCTTTTCAACTAATTGAGTTGACTTGTCAACTTGTTGGCACACGTAACATTAATTTTTCTCTTTAAAAAAAAGGCGGATACAAGTATTTTTTGTAATTTTGGTACTTGTAGATGGGGTCTCTGTCCTTCATGGTCACGTCAAGTGTTTTACCATTTGAAATGACTCCTTGTTCCTCAATCCATAGTCTCTTGAATGAACTTGCTTGTGTTGTACACAGCAAACAAACATAAGCTAGCCGAGGACCCGTACACGAATTTGATAATTGACTAATTAAAAGAAAAATTATTTCGGCGCTATGATCACATAGTTAGAAATTTCTAATTCGATAATGTGACCGTAAAAAAAATATACAAAAACTATCTATAAGTGACATCAAATCCTTACTTAAGTAAATGATAGATTGAATGGAATAACTAATTCTTTTTCGTTGTTTTCGTCTAGTTTGTAAAAGAAAGTTTATTTTCATTACTGTTAAGGAATGGAGTTTTGTGACGGTGTGACTCAACTACAAATCGCTGTTCTACAAACTTTATTTTTCGTTATATAGAGATGATATCATGACCCACACATCTTTCGATACATGATCGAAAGATACTGATTACAAACTCCGCGTACTCAAATTTCAAATTACTAGACGAAGTTCTCCATCTTGAACCTCCACACGTACAAAGAAACCAGGAAAAGAAATCAAACCAGAGCTCGTATTATCCTTCTCACACACGATATCGAGCTCTAAGAGTCGACTCATGTTCTCAACCTTCTTCAGTCTCTGAGTACGCAAGAGAATCGCATGAGATCGATCTCTTCAAAGGGCTTGAAAAGCAAGGGGTGCTGTTCATCGACCAGCTCTCCGAGGCACCGAATCTCACCTTTCATCGTCAAGAATAGGCCGATGGAGTGCCTCGCTCGAGTCCCACTTATTACCACCCGGTGTAGCGGACTGTACAATCTCCCATTGGACCATGCCTGTATGTAGAGATGGACGCTGAGTTATTTCTCAACCAGATACATTTGTTTACAATGACCAAGTAAGAAAATGCTTGATCTAATGAACCATATGACGTTTGTGGAGACAACTTTTTTTGGCCGTAAGTGGATCAAATTGAAACTCCTCGAATAGTTAACCTCGAATACAGAAAGTAAAGAAGATAAAGTTATACTCACTAGCATTGCATCTCCTAATATGACTATGAAGAAGGAAGCTGAAGGAGTTGCCCTAATCCACTGGACATCCTTGGCCTAGATCTCCAGACCGTTTACCGATCCGTCCTGACGAAGAACGGTCACAAAGTTCCTGTCGTTGTGACTGATTCCGCCAACTTCTTGAGTCCCTCCTTTCTTGGGCGCTTCATATTTCGTCATCCGAAGGAAATTGGTCGACCTTTCAATGAGATCGTGGTGATATTTTTCTACTGGCAATTGCAAGCCCTCCAGGATCATTCTCTTCACCATCTTCTCTAGTTCTGATGCATTTGATGAATAGGACTGCACAATCTCACTGTGGAGATCAATAAGCCGAAGCGAATTAGTGATTGTGTCGAAAAAAGCAGCAGGACAAGTAAAAGAAAATTATGAGGTCGAAAAGCACCAGAATCTCGCATTCCCAATGGGCCACATAAGCTTCGTGAAGTTCTGAATAGCTGGAGAGTCGAGGACTCCATTGATCCCCATGGCCTGATATCCCGGGGCAAAACGGAGGTCAGCGACAAAGCCATCGTATGATCTCTTGGTGTCGGTGAAATGTCTCTTGGTCTCTCCCGGCAGATCGAACAACTCTTTCACGGCTCGAAAGAGACTCGCGTGAAGCTCCCAGTCAAGGAGCTGATTTTAGACCGCCTCGAAGCATCTGTACTCTTCGAGCGCAATCATGACAACGCCACGGACCAAGTCCCAGGACGTGCTTCCCGGGTTCAAATCGGAGATGGAGAAATCTATTTTCGGAAGCTGATGTTTAGAAGGATTCTCAGAACTCATTTTGATATAGAGTGGTTTTGTCTGCTACACTTTAGGTGCTCGGAGTGCTCAACGTTCTTTAGGAGTGGCAATGCTTCTGTGCACGTATAAGAGAACTGTATATAGACGAAGCGCAAATCACTGCGCTCTTTGTTTACATAAAACGGATGTATTAAATATTTTTGCCTAATGAATGCATGGACAGAGCCAGGATGGCACGGTAAGGCCTATGTTGGACTCTGATATATGACTGAGAATTTTTTTATATCGACTCAATCTACATTAGAGTGAAATTATCATAGTCATTGGTCATGTGAAACTGTAAGGCTCACGTATTTAATGATAATGATTATATTCATTTATATAACTTTTTCTCAAGGATGATTCGCTTGTTAAAGACAAAAGAGGAATTAAAGTACATGGACGTGTACTATCAAGAAAAGATGCTCTCATATGTTTGTTTCGCGAAAAATATTTTTCTTATTATTTGGCATTTGGTTTGCTTAGGAAGTCAACAAAAAATCTAGGAAAAATTTTAAATAATGACCTGAAGTGCCTTTATTTTCTCAAATAAGAGCCTGAAATGGACCTTGTCTCCAATAAGAGCCTAATATGACATCATTTTCTCAAGGGTTAATACCACGAAAAATTCTAAATTGGTACACCTGTGACAATTTTACCCTGAACTATTTTTTTTATCACAAAAAATCCCCAAACTGGTACACCTGTGACAAATTTACCCTGAACTATTTTTTTGACCACTAAAAACCCCAAACTGGTACACTTGTGACAATTTTGCCCCGAATTATTTCTTTGACCATCAAAAATCCCACATTGGTACACCTGTGACAATTTTACCCCCAAACTAATTTTTTGACCACTAAAAACCTCAAACTGGTATATTTGTGAAAAATTTACCCTCTGTTAGTATCCATTAAATTATATTAATATCACAAAAAATCACAAATTATTAAACTTGTGACAAACAGAGGGGTAAAATCCAAAATCGGTACACATGTCAATTACCACGTGTCATTAAACTTAGCAATTTGATAATAAAATTTAACGGAAACTAACGTAGGGTAAATTTGTCATAGGTGTATCAGTTTGGGGTTTTTGGTAGCCAAAAAATTAGTTTGGGGGTAAAATTATCATAGTTATATCAGTGTGGGGTTTTTTATGGTCAAAAAAATAGTTCGGAGTAAAATTGTCACAGGTGTACCAGTTTAAAGTTTTTTGTGATAAAAAAAAAGTTTGGAGTAAATTTGTCATAAGTGTATCAGTTTGGGGTTTTTCGTGGTATTAACCCTTTTTCTCAAATAAGGGCCTGAAATGGCCATATCAGTCTCAAATAAGGACTTGACTTCACTGGCCAAAGGGTATTTTCGTCTTTTACTTTTTTTCTTTTTTTTTCCTTTTTCTATTTTTTTTTCTTTTTCTTTTCCTTTTCCTTTTCTTTTTTTTGTTCCTCTCTTCCCTTCGCTGGGGCCAGTGGAGGTCGCTAGCCTTAGGTGGAGGCCACACTCGCCTAGGCAGGCGAGGGTGAGAGTTGCCCTCGCCGAATCTGGTGAGGGTTGCCCTTGCTCACCCAACCCAAGCTACACAACTCTCGCTCGACGCAGGTGAGAACGACCCTCGCCCGACGCAGGCTGGGTGGCCCTCGCCTGACGCTGGCCAGGGCAGCCCTTGCCTGAGGCCAGTAGAGGTTGTTGGCTAGGCGTCGTGACAGCTAGGGAGGGAAGAAGAAAAAAGGTAAAATAAAAAAGAAAAGAAAAAAATCAAAATCAAAAAATATACTTATAGTTTTTTTTACTAAAATACCCTTTCTCTAACGATGGAATAGTCACCGGCCAGCCAAAAGTCTTTATTTGAGACGATTTGGCCACTTCATATCCTTATGTGAGACGATTTGACCACTCATGCCCTTATTTGAGATAATATCCACTTTATGCCCTTATTAGAGAAAATGATGGCATTTCAGGCCTTTATCCCAAAAATCTATGCTTAAATTTCAAGAAAATGATTTCTTCTTTGAAAAATTTGAAAAATCATTTTTCAAAATATAACTAGGTATTGGCGTTTGGACCCGAAATTATATACTTGGGCATGAAAACCCCAATATTACTTCCTGAGTTCCCGGTGTTCAGGACTAGGTCTTCAGTGCCCGAACCTAGATCTATCAAGGCTAGGCCCAGGCCCCGATGCCTACGCCCAGGTCCATCGAGGTCGAGCCCAGAGCCTTGGTACACGTGCCCGTTGCCCCGGCACCTGAGCTCGAGTACATAATCGAGGTGTTCAAGTCCTCGATGCTCAAGCTCTAGTCTTCGACCCTCGGGCCTTAGTCCACGAAGGCTATGCTTGACTTCTCGGCGGTCAGGCTTGAGTCCTTAGTTAATGAAATGTTCATTCTAAAAAAAATTCAAAAATCAATTTTTTATTTCTTTTCTTTTCTTTATTTTTCTTTTTCCTTCTTCCTCAGCTGGAGACCTGCCACAGGTGAGGGACGAGCTTGCCCAAGGCTAGTGAGCTTGAGCCTCACCAAATCTAGCAAAGTGGAGCCTTGTACAAGGTCAACAAGGCTCGAGTTTGCCAGACTCTGGCAAGGTAGAGTCTTGCCAACCTTGGGCGAGCTCATCCCTCCCCTATGCCGATTTTTGTGGCCGTTAGCCGACCGAGGAAGAAGAAAAAAGAAAAGAAAGAAATATAAAAATTAATTAAAAAATTTTGGTAATTTTCTGTACCAAATGGTGAAAAATATTATTATTTTTCTAGAAAATAGGAAAATTATTTTTTAAAAATGTCACATTTTCCACAAAATAAATAAAGCCTAAGTTTCATACTTTCGACACTCGTCTTCAATTGTAAAACTTTCGAGCCGTTTTTTGTTAGCTTTTTACTTGCTTTTCGCACTTCGTTAATTTCCATGGTGAAGTTTGTGTTCAAATTCTGTCTGCGAGCAAGCATGGCATCCACGAATCAACGCAAGTTCTTCGTAGTTTCCATTGTTTGTACCCAATTATTTGCCCCGTGCATTGTCTTAGTAATTCAAATCCTACATAGTCCTTGAGACTTCGGTGCACATTTTTTTATATAAATATGTAAATGTCATTAACCACATGAAGTACAAAAGCTTAGGAGCATCCGCAACATTATAAACACATATGTATTCATTGAAAGTCATAAAACTTGTCCCAAAAATGTATTTAAGTCCTAAAACTTGCAAAAAGTACAATCAAGTCCTAAAACTTATCAAATTGGTTCAATCAAGTTCTGAAATTAACACCGTCTAACTTATTAATGAAAAGCGCTGACATGGCTTTTTTTTTTTGTATTTTACGTGGCAATGACATGACTTATTATTATTTTAATATAAATTTTATTTAAATTAAAATTTCAGAAAAAGCTAAAATAAAAAAAACCTCCCCGTTGCCGTCGCCTATGACAAGTGAGGGGTTGGGGTCCTCCTCCAGACCGGGCAACCCTGGCCGAGGCCCAACGACCACCGCCAGCCGTCCCCCACCCTCACCAGCCCCTCATGGCAATTGTGGGGCAACGGCGACGAGGGCTTGCAACCCTCCCTGCCTAACTTCTCCTCCTCCTCCTTTTTGTAGCTTATTTTTAAATTTAATTTAAATAAGATTAGTATTAAAATTTAAATTTGGGCCAAAATGACGTTGTTTTAGTCTTATGTTTCATAATTTAGCCACGTCAACACTATGTTAATATTTTTCGTTAGTAAATTAGACAGTGTCAACTTTAGAACTTGATTGAATCAATTTGACAAGTTTTAGAACTTGATTGCACTTTTTACAAGTTTTAGGACCCAATTGCATTTTCGCAATAAGTTTTAGAACTTCTAGTGAAAATACCCAATTATATAATATAATCCATTCACCTTTGATCCGAAGTCAGATTAGGACTTTAATCGGCCATGGATCATCATCAATTGGGCTGGCGGCTACGACTTGATAAAACACACGTAATAGCAACGCATGGTGCTAATTAACTAACCTATAAAAGCAAAGACTATCACGTATGTAAATGCGTATTATTAATCAACTCTTTCGTAACGTTGTTAATGACGCATGGTGCTAATTAACCGAACTTTTGAAAGCAAAGACTTTTGTTTGGTAAAAAATAATATATTCTCAGCCACCATGGAGCTAATTACATCATATGAACTTTATTTTTAAATTTTAGTGGAAAAGAATTAGTTTGGGTATCACAGCAGTTTGTATCCTTAGTGAACTGGTCACCCGGTTACGTCCTTGCAAAGGATGACATCAAGTTAAGTGGTCCGACAATTCGTCGAGCGTATTATAATCACTTCCATATTCATATCAACTCGTGGGAGAAAGTGTTTGGTGGTTTGGTAGCACCGCCGCGTCATAGGCTGACACGGCATGCATTCTATAGTAGTGCAGTCCAATCAACAATTGACATGTGTTCATGACGTGACAAGATTAAAAAAATAAAATTCATCATTCTTTTTTCCTTCTCTTCTTCATCCTCCCATCCACGGCCACCTTCTCCACACCGGCGGAGTCGCCGGCACTGTGTCCAAGCCACTGCTGCGCGTCCATGGCCGAGCCACCCCTTCGTCGTTGCGGTGGGTTGTGGTCGTTGCCGTCCATGGCCAAGCCACCCGTTTCGTTGCAGCGCGTCCATTTGCTGCACCAGAACATGCGAAAAAAAAAAACAAGAAAGATGTTCCCACACTATACTGCTGCGACTGGAGAAAGATGTTGGCACTTTTGCAGAAACTTTTGCACTCAAGGGAGGGAACTCGAGCGACGATGGACGAGCATGGCCCCAAGCGATGACGAAGGGAGTGGCTCAGCCATGGACGCGCAGTAGTGGTCAGCTTTGACGCAGTGTAAGCGACTCCGCCGGTGACTGGATGGAGGAGTTGGTCATGGACAGGGGAGGAAGATGAGAGAGAAAAGGGAGAAGTTGATTCTTGATTTTTTTTAGTTACTTACCACATCATGGACACGTGTTAATTTCTGATTGGATTTGAAATAAAAATGCATGTCGCGTCATCTCATGATGATGGGGTGCTACCTAATCGTTGAATACTTTCTCCAATTCATGTTAAAATGAAACATTGTAATTTTGATCCGGTAAGTTAAAGAGTTGACTTACAACAAAAATATGTTAATTCGTGTCAATATAACATCAAACATATCGTGTCCGATCAGATCAGATTCAGATTTTCTATTTGTAATTCAAAATTTCGCAATGCGTCATCTGTGCAGTTTAGTTTAGAGACATCGTCTGCTAATTGGCTTTGCCTCTAAAAGGAGTTACACTTACCATGCCGACATTTACGTATAGAAACTTCACCATTATATATGAAACTCCACGCTTCACTTTTCATCACATTGCCAACCTCGATGCGAGGGAAAGAACTAAGATATCAAGCATAATCTACACGTTTACCCTGTGCAATTCATTGTAGAACATGCAAGCGAATACCGTAAAAAAGTATTAGATAGACCCGTTCTACTCTATCGTCGACATGGAAATATTAAATAGACTCGGTTCTATTCTAGTGTCACCATGCATCGACGTCTTCTTCTCATGGAGTCCAGCGTTCAAATCGCATTATGAGCTTATGTCAATTGATTTCGTCTTTTTAAAACGGTGTTGACAAAGGTTTTATCAATATCATGACATGCATATACAAACTAGTTCATGCTATAAATGTTGTCGACCAACATATCAATCTTCAGGTCTTTGTCGCGCCGAAATGTTCGATGTGTTTTGTGGGTCTGCGCATTTTTTCTAGACCTAAACTTTAGTCGACGCATTTTTTCTTAAGCTCATTGAGTTGACTTGGCATACTTTAGATATGGAAAGGTCTAGCAATAACAAAGCGCACGCAGGTAAATTTTCTGTATATGTAGAAACCCATTTCTGAGTACTCATCCGTACATATATATACCATCGCATACCTACGAATACATGAAGTCACTGTACTACATGAAATATCTTCATCTACGTGAATACGCTCAGGAGAGTCCGTATTCATCCAATCTCACTCGCACTCAACCTCGCACTTTATAACTCATCGATCCCCCAGGAGATAAAACTCATTTCACAAGTAAAGAAACACGGCACATGGGAATGTGTGGTATATATATTATCATATTGTAGTGTTTTGAAGATTAACCAAGAAACCAGAAGGTTTCTCACTGAAGTTCATGTATTTCACGACAGTACTCTTTGCATTCTGCACTGTACTACTATATGCAAGCTTTTAGACTTTTGCAACAGAGGCAAAACTGTACCCTATGCAAGCTCTTCAAGAGCAAAGGGTAGAGCCAAAACCCATTAAACAGACCCTTTCCCCAAAGTGGCATAATATAGTTGAAAAAACTGGTATATATACCTGTTAAGACCTGCACCAACCCAAAAGAGAAAAAAGGAAACGAGGAACGATCACCTCATTTCCAAATTTTGATGCAGTTATCACGACTAGCGGAAGCAATAAGACCATTGACACTTGATGCAGTCAGGCAAGATATCGGTTCGTTGTGCGCACGGAGGGTCACTTTCTTATTCTCAGCAATATCCCAGAGCTCCAGATTCTGAGAACAAATGACTCCACATCAGAAAAAACAACGGTTTCATCACCCAGACAAAGAAGCTGAATTGTAGGAAGTATTTTGCAGGGCCTACCAAGTAGCCATGCACACCATGCATTGCTCATATTGGAGAGTCCACAATCCAAATGTACATGGTTGTTACATCAAACTAATGAAATGGAAAAGAATAAAGAGCAATGACTTGCCTCAGAACAGGCGATGATTGCTGCAGAAGGACGAGTGGGATGAAAGACACATGCATGGGACTTGTTCCCGGTAGAGATCAACTCATGAACACATTCTGCATTGCCACCGGAGCCAATTTTCCACACTTTAACCAAATCATCACTCACAGATGCCAAATGCTCGCCGGTAGAATCCCAGCAGACAGTATTGACAGTGCCTTCATGACCCTGCATTAACATCATCACACCGGCTGTCAATTACTTGAACTTCTAACTGGTAAAGGTCCTCAGCAAGTATTGTCCAGTATGGCCCAAACCGAAAACAAGGACCGTTGCAAAGCATAAACCAAATTGCCACTCATTAAGTTCTCCTATGAACATGCTTCCATTTGTACAAGATTATTAATCAAAGGGTCACCTCGGTGAATCCTGACATAGAATATTGTCATGAGTTTTTTGGTTAAGGAATAATTGGCCCAACATGTCATGTCCATTCTTGGATGTGTGATATAGAATCCAAAAAATCGTACCCACATAAACAAAGTTTATCATTTCAACTTCAACTCACTGCCCTAAGATCAGTCCATGTGCCTCACCGGAGTATCTTATGGGTTGATGGGGTACGTTGAATCTGCCTGGAAGATGTAAATAGTCATGAAGTTCAAACCAGCAATACATAATCAGATGACAGCTTGTTCATGGAAAATGAAAACACTAACTGACATCTATTTATAATGCAGTACATCTGAAGGTCCAAAAACGATCAAATGAAGAAATATCTCGAGAGTTGTGAATACGGAAATAACTTAAACTTGCTCTTTCAGTTGAGTATAAGCTACTTGGGGTCAAGGGAAAGGATGCAGATAAAAATAGCAATTTTGATAAAACAATTTATGCCAACTCACCAGGGGAAAAGAAATTGCATGGACAATACTGTCTTATTAGCTGCCAACTGTAAAATTTCCTCATGTAAAACCCGCATGGACATCAGGCCCGTTTGGTTCGGCTTTTCAAATGTTACTTTGGGGAATGCAAATACCTTTAGGTGGAAGTCACTTGGAAAAATGCAAGTGGTGTTTGGTAAAAAAAAATTTGTGAAGTTACTTTGGCCTAAGTAGAGTTTGGTAAATTTTATTTTGCAAAGGGCTTTGGCAATTTTTATTTTTAATATTCTGGTTTTGCCCCTATTACTGCTCATCTTCTTCACCAGCAAGGGTGGCCGGTGAGGGCGGATCTGGCCAGCGAGGTCGCCCGACCCAGGCGACGGCCGCTTGGGGTCCGGCAACCGCCCAGGCGCCGTCGCCTGGGTCGCGCGACTGCCTAGGCGACGTCGGCTTGGGTCGTGCAACCCCCGGCGACGGCCGCCTAGGGTGGTGCGACCCCGGGCGACGGCGCCTGGGGTAGCGCGACCTTGCCAGCCCTTCGCCGGCCAGATCCTCCCTCGCCGGCCCTTCGCCAGCCACCCTCGCGGTGAAGAAGATGAATGGTAACAGGGGCAAAATCGGAATAAAGAAATTTGAGTGAGGGCAATTTGGGAAGGGAAAAATAGGCTTTAGCATTCCAAATGCTAACTTTCGGCTTTCCGTTCCCCAAATGCTAAACCAAACGGGGCCATCACGTCCATGGAAAACTAATAAGCAAAGAATACCATCTTTATCAAACAGAAAAACCCTACACATCAACATCCAACATGCAGAAGCACATTTTCCTCATCATCTTCACTATGCCAAGATATTAACACCAACAGATGAAGAGTGAGAAAAATGGAAATGACCTGCAATTTCATCCTACAGACTTGAGTCTCCACGTCAAGTATTGAAACAACATTCTTTGCAGCAGCTGCAAGAAACCTTCCAACCCGAGGTTGAAATCTCATACAGCTTGAACCGCCCTACATAATGTGGAGATTTTATACAATCTCAGCCTGAGAATGCATAAGCTTCCTTTTACAAATTTTCTTAGAAATAAAAATAACACTACTTAACCTTGATAATCCCCACACAGCGGCCACTCTTGATGCTCCAATACCGGATCTCAATGTTATTATCGCAGGAGCAGATGAGATCATCTTTCCATGGATGGAAGTCCAGGGACGTAACAGAAAAAGAATGTCCAGTGAAAGTTCGAAGGGAATAGTCAGGCTGCAAATTGGCATGCTCAACATCATCAACGTGTGTAAAATGGATTTATGTGTAAACTCATCTCAAATGTTCCAGTACAAAGAGGAAAATGCATTCCACAAGCAGAGCATGCAATCCACTGACCAAAAGTGCTTCAGAAGACTATGTTACTTCTGCATAGGGGTAATATCTGAAGTGATGAAAAGAATCAAAAACTCCACGAATTTCTACAATCTTGTCATCAACAGTGAAGTCCCATACAATAACACGGTATATCTTGTTAAAGAAGCACTCATACGATTCTCCATCTACAGAACCTGCTCTCAAAAGGATTGGTGGATGATTTATCATTTAAATGCTAGAACCTTTTTGATGTATTTCCCGCATAACACGTACTATTGGTAACCTTCAAGAAATCAAAATCAACAGCAGTGATTATAATATAGCTCACTACCACCATTAGAGTAGAATGAACAGATTTCTCAAGGCTCCCCAGGTATAAGCATCATAAATCAAAAGCCATCTGTAGTTTGGTAGGGTAATGGTTCATTAGCATGCTTAAAAAGTCAGGAATGCCTTCATGCAACTAATATCAGAAGGAGACAAAATCAGAAAATGTGTACTGACATTATCAGCATCCCAAACTCTGACAGTTTTATCAGCCGATGAAGTAGCAAACCGAGGCATTCTTGCACTGAAGCGGGCATCTGTAATTGACTGGGAATGTTCCTCAAGCTTTGACTTCAATCTAAGCGACTTGGTGCACCAGAATGTTGCCTGCAGAATATAACAAGTCACACATTCTTTGTTCGGTCAACAAAAAGGTAAGTTCCAATTAAAAGATCCCTTAATCAACAAACAATTGTATTTTGACAGCGCAATTCAGTAAACTGTCTCAATAGAACTGTCCATTTCAGAGAGAACCCTTGAATAATTTCGTACCTTTTTATCATGTCCACCAGTTGCAAGCAGTTTCCCATCGTATGAGAAGTGACAAAATTCAATATCACTTGGACTTGTAGGAAGGCTGTGGAATTCAGTAATAGTGAGGCCTAAACCAACAAAATAGATGTTAATCCTCGGGCGGCTCGTCATTTTATAAGAGATTTAGTATAAGAGATTTCAGTCAGGAGGAAAAACAGAGCCAAGGGGATCAGTAATTTGTCATACCATTGCTAGCAACCTGGTCCCTGGTGACTAAATCTTCATAGCATGAGAGAGAATCGTTTTTGTCTGCCAAAGATGCATCATCCAAAACCACATTCGTCTGAGCCTACACAATATCCTCACATCATTCTTTTCCATACAAGTGCAATTCACAATGACTTGCACGAAACATTTTCTTTTGTCAAACGAATAATATTGTCTACATCTTTCTCATTTAATGGAGTGAAATTATCCACACTCCTCTTCTTCTACAGTGACGAGTCAAATACTTTTATTCTATTACGTAAGCTTGTTTGATAATATTTGGACAATGAGATGTCATATATCTAACAGCTCTATAGATGCACAATATCAAAATGAAACAAATTTTGTGAAATCCATTTCCATTCAATAAATTCCTAATGCAAGGTAGAAACATCCTGTATGGTGCTTACCAATCTGTTGGATGCTGACGATGCTGGATCTGTAGCATCAGAGCCAACTAGGGGAAAAGGCAGAGAGGAATGAACAGTTTGTGGCAAAGAAGATACAGAGATGTTGTCGTCCAGTGTGATGATAGAAGGTGTTGAGGAAGTATGAGAAAATGGTCCAAAAGCATCCACATTCTTCAAATGCTTTGCGGGGAATGGAACCGAATCTGGCCGCTTTCTCTTTTGCGAAGTTTCTTTTTGTGAAGCCTTCATTTAAATATGAAACAAAAACAATATGATGAGAAAAATTGCAATATATGCCAATTTAGATTTATGATTTAGGTCATGGTGATAATCGTCAATTTTAATGATGGCTATCATCCAAACGCACGCACAATGAAGCTGAATCTTTAGTTGAAAATTTAATGTCGGAACATGTGCACAAAACAGTATTCCAGAGTTGATACATGTTTTGGAGTTATGTACTTAGGATATATTTGTTTTGAAGAGAAAATACTTGTCATCCTCAGAAGTCTGAAAGTACAAGGGATTATTGCCACATCACTGGCTGACCTGGTAATTTTCCTTGAAAGTCATTTGCAAGCTGCCATCAGCATTCGGGCCTCCTGAAGATATAACTCTATTTGGGCATGGGAAAGGAATAATAGAATTTTGAGATTGATGGTTCAAAAGTGAGCTCTGTGGATACTCCGCTTGCTGGTTTAACAGAGAAAATACCAACTGTAAGCAAGTATCTTTAAAAAAATAAACCTCCTAAAAAGGCACAAACCGAAGATTTCTTTAATGGGCTGATTGCTAGTACAGAAAGATAACAGCACCTTCAATAGGACATCCACATCACCACAGGGAAGTACAGGATAGCCAAGACGTGCCGTCGGCCAAACATTAGCAAGTAGATCGCCCGTATCATTCATCTGATCTATTCCAAAACCTAGACTCTGCTTTTGGAAAAGCGCCCTCAATTTTCTGCTTTCTAAATCATAAACAGATGGGGATGGCATTGGCTGTGCTTGGGGCATCAATTGCTGTTGCAACTGCAGTTGACTGGAAGGATGATATGACTGCATCTGAGATTTCGGCCACTGGTTGAAGCCAACTTGATGCTGATTCTGTCCCTAAACAGTAGTTAAAGATGAATCAGATGGGACACGTCATCCATAGTATCAGTTATATCACATTTAAACTCCGAAGTATATCAGGTGAATAGCCTACCAAATTAGCCTACCAAAGAAAAGATTATCTCGGAGAACCTCTGCAGTAAGGGTTCTAGAACGCCCTCTAGCAAGGACTTGCAGGCGGTTACCACTCTAACCCGAGGAATTAGCCTTTTAAAGTATCATCTACTCATCTTCCCATTGCACATGCAAAAGTAAGTTGTCATAAAACTCACACAAGATGATTACTTGCATGTTATGTATCATGTGACTATGATATATGTTGCAATTACCTACATTAAAGTTTGATGGCAAACATTACCCTGTTTCAGACAGGGAATGCTGGGAAAAGAAAAAAGGTTCGAGAAACACACGGTGATCAGTCAAGTCAATCCAGCAAACTCAATATGACCGAGGATCTTAGGGAAGGCCAAAGAGATATGTTAGAAGGATCTGTGAGACCTGTCCTTGTCTTTGCAGGCTTCTACTGGCACCAGTGGAGTTTCAGGTCAGATGGTTGCTGAGGAATTCAGTCTAGGCAACATGTCTACTACCCACAAGTCCATCACACTTCATTAATGATAGGCCATGTATTTACATAAAGTAATGATGATTTCAAAATAGTCAAAGTTCTTTGAAAAGGTTTTTCCGCATTTTCTAAATTTTCGAACAGAAACATATTGGTTGCAAGCTATTAAACAAATCATTCCAGCGGAGTGGTGTAAAACAAAAATGTTATGAGCCCCATAGCATGGAGATATATGAATGGTTCCAGATGCGGGTGCTTACATCTTGGATAAGGAACTACAACAACTGTCAAGGATGCATGCAAACCCAGTCCCATGTTTTTATACAAGCAAATTCCAGAATGGATCTACTTTGCAGTTAAACAGGAGACAATGCATACGGGGTGGATCAATTTCTGCGTATTCTAAATTATACAAAACCTAGAATAACGCAAACAGTCATTGAAAGTTGTGAGCTCATTAAGTTATACAAGGAATGGAAACGCACCTCAGCATAGGAGGTAGCAGTGTTGGAGCATTTCTCATGAATCCTTGCCATATATATATCCCAGAAGACAGACCACCACTCGAACAGAAAACCGCCAGCCACATCTACCGCTGCAACAGATAATTTATGAGTATCATAAGTTCACTGTGTAATTAATGATAAGATTTAGCATATTCAAGCTAAGAATAGTTTCCAACCATAACTCTTTCCAATAGGAGATCCTGTTGTAATTGATCTTAAGGGGCCAGCAATAAGCACAGAAAACTCACCAACAGGGTGTGTCGAGATTTTCCTCTCGGCTAGAAAGCTTCGTGCGGTAGCATGTAAGTTTCTTTTGACAAAGTAATCGTATACATAGATGTCTAACCTGCCACGGAAACAGGAAGAGCTCTGTGACTTCTTCAATGGATAACAGAGGCAGGTATAGTAGTGTGAATGACAACACAAGTCAATAACAAACAACAGCAACAGTTGTTCTCCAAGAACATGCAAAAAGCAAAACAACTAAACATCCACCAATAAAATTTCCACCAATTGAAGCAATAGCATCTTTCTCGTTCTTCTTATTCAGTTTGACTTGTTCAAGAAGGAAATCACTGAAAAGGCGCAAAAAGAAAGAAACAGCACTTGGTCCTTCGAGTGAGCTTCATAAGGCAAGAGAAATTATAGTCTCTCTCCAAGCAAGCCAAACAAAGATCAAAATCACCCTTTCGACTCCCAAATGACGGGAGTCAGCAAGTGAAGTAGAAATGGCTGTTTCGAAATGATTCAAAACTTTACGAGATACAAGACGAATCCCGACGAAAGGACAAACTCGAGACCCAACATCTGCAAACGAACGAAATAATTTCACAACACCCATTAACACGACGATCACTGCCGACGAGCCCACGAACAAGAAATCAGAACAAGAGGATATGGAAAAACGAACGACGCCACGAGAGCTCTGATGAAGTAAGGAGCACGACAACCTTCGCAAGGGGTGGGGTTGAGAAGCGAAGCTCTCGACAGGAATGGGATGGCATGCAAGCAAGCGACGGCGCAAGACCCAGAAAATCGAAGTCCAAGCAAGAAAGAAAGCAAAAGCAACAAAGCCGAACAAATGCGTAAGAGCCACTCACATTTTCTCAGCTTCCCACTTCGCCTGAGCCATAACTTCTGTCGTATCACGCCAGACACTCCACAGCCACCAAAAACCCTTAAAGAGGAGTACTCAAAAGAAGAGAGAGGAAAACGCCCCACGAAACCAAAGGGTCCTCGTGAACGCTTCTTTGCTAACGACGCGAGAGCGCCAAACGCCTCTCAGAACACGTTCCGGAGCATTCCCATGGAGCGAGCGGCGAAGGCAACAGTGAACACCTTCTCGTTCTCTCCGTGGGTGCGCAGCGTATACCGTCCTGCTGTCTACAGCCGCCCGTGGAGATCATTCAAAATCTGGGCTCAGCGGGAAAAACGAAAGGAAGGGAAGAAAGCAAAGCGTTACGGGGATCCGAGCAGGGAGAGAGAGAAAGAGAGAGAGAGGGGGAGATGCCATTGTTGTTGGGTTGTGCCGAAAATTCTTCATGCAGAGAAGGTAATGATGGGGAGGTTGTCATTGCAGGAGGAGGGAGGGAGGGAGGAAGGACCATGTGGAGCTGCGTTCGCAAGTCACGCGTATTATGAGGAGAGAGAAAGAGAGAGAGAGAGAGAGAGAGAGAGAGAGTGTGTGTGTATACTGTTTCTGGGATTTGACAGGGACGGCCATGTTGTTGACCGAGGAAGAAGGAGAAAGTAGCGAACAAAATGGAAATGGGAAATTTGAATTTTTTCCTTCATTTCGCCATTTTTTGGGGGCTTCGTCTTGCGGGACAGGGTGGGAAAAAGCCTGAGCCCAACCTGCTGCCAACCACGACCAAAAAAAAAAAAAACCCTACCGCTAACCAGGAAAAAAAAAATTCTTAACTTTCACACTAATTTTTCTAAAAAAAATTTCAGCATGTAGCTATAGGGATTATTTGAAATATTGCAAAATACATGGAAGTATAACATTGCTTCATAAATGGAACCCGGGCAAGCTAGGTTGGCTCTACATATGCGAACCTGAATTACAATTTTTATGATCTTTTAAGATCAAAATTTTTTTCTCATTTTAAAATTTTAAAGAAAGAATTATTCATAAGGTGAAATGTAGAAAAAATTCATACGCAAATGAAAACTCAAATTTGAAGGACGTTAGAGATATATATTTAGGAGATTTTTCATATATTTATTGATTATCCGTGTCTCTCGGGATTCTACCGGACGTGCATTGCACTCGATGCCTACTCGAAGCTTACCCAAAACATACCTCGCATGCCGTGTCATTCTCATTTTCGATGACTACTAACATTCATCTCTCAAAGTTGATCTTCAAAATTGTTGTCAAGTAGAGATGCCAAATGGGTCTAGAACCCATATCTTAACTCGTGTTTAAAATTCGACCAAAAAAAACTCATATTTAATGATGTGAAATATAAATGAGTTGCCTTAAATTTTAAATACAAACTTAAATGGGTCATAAATGGGCTACCTAACAACTTAATGGATCTTAAATAGGTCATGAATGAGTTACCTAACAAGCTCAAATAGATTATAAACATGTCATTTTTATTTTTTTAATTTTATGAATATTATATTTTGAATTTTTTTATTTTTTTCTTTATTTTTCTTCTTCCGTCTTCCTTGGCCGGTGGCCGGCCATGGCGATGGGCAACAAAGCTTGAGCTTGCCAACTTTTGGCATTGGCGAGGCTTGAGCCTTCCTAATCTGGCGAGACTTGAGCTCAACCTTACCTAAGGCTGGCGAGGCTCAATCTCACCTATGGCTATCGACAACTGGCAGAAGAAGAAAAAAAAGAAAAAGAAAAGGAATGAAAAGAAAAAAGAAAAATACTTAAAATTGGATTTAAAAAAGAAAAATTAAAACTAAAGTGCATGGAGAAAAATCAAATCAGATTTTTCATACCAGACGATGAAAAATATTTTCTAGTTTATTTTCAGATTTTAGCCAAACATCGAAAAATGTTGTCATTTTCCCAAAAAATGACTTTCTATAAAATATTTTTCAGAAATGTCACATTTTCTACGGAACAATAGAGCCTCATTTTTTAAAAAAAAATTATAAAAATTGTGCACTAGATTTGTATTGCGGGGAAGTATTTTAGCAATATAATTTTTTTTGAAAAATCATAAAAAAATAAGTCTTTCTAAATTTGTTTAAATATAGAAGTGTTTCGATAATATGGGTTGGGTCGGGTATGGATCAAGAAATTTGCGTTACAAATAAATGGGTCATAAATGAGTTAATTAATCAATTTAGGTCAAATCATTTATGACCCGACCCGACCTACCCATCTAACATGGCTACACAGTAGCCACTACATCTTGTCGCGTAGCATGAAGCCATGGCAGCACATAAAAGCCACGTTAGTTTGTTGCCATATAGCTTCACGAGTAAGCAAGTTTTCTCTTCAACACACTAAGCCGATTCACCAATCTACCTAGGCAATTTTTTTTATCTTTTCTTCAAATTACAGTTGAATTCTTCAAGGTGTTACAGATATATATCGAGGAGATTTTCCATATCTTACTTGATTCTTTATAACTTTTAAAATTGTGCATATGTTCATACATCTCTCTTGATTGTGTATATCATTCATTGATTACAATTGATAAGATTAATATCGCAAAAAACCCTTAACTTATACATCTGTAATAATTTTACCTCAAATTAATTTTTTGACCATCAAAAATCACAAACTGGTACACTTGTGACAAATTTACCCTCAGTTTATTTCCGTTTAATTTTACTATCAAATTGTTTTGTTAAATGACATGCGGCAATTGACGGATATACCAATTTTATATTTTACCCTCCGTTTTCACAACGTACTAGTTTATGATTTTTTTGTGGCATTAATTCAATTTAATAGAAACTAACGGAGGATAAATTTGTCACTAATGTACCAGTTCGGGATTTTTGGTGGTTTAATTTATTTTGGGATAAATTTGTCACGGTTGTACCAGTTTGGAGTTTTTCGTAATCAAAAAATTAGTTTGAGGTAAAATTGTCACAGATGTACTAGTTTGAGGTTTTTTATATTATTAACCCTAATTGATATCATATCATTTTATTACTGTAAATAGTTATCTTATAAAGCCTATAAAGAAGGTCTTGTATCTTAATCATAATACACATAAATATATAAGGCTGCGTTTGGTTGTTCGGATTCAGATTGAAATAGAATAGGATGAAGGGGGATTTAAAGTCCTTTTATCCCCGGATTGTAAAAATATCTTATCATACGTTTGATACAATCTAAGATAGGATTTGGAATATTTGAAAACAATCTTTGAAAATCTTCAAGAATCCACAAACGAAGGTAAGATTGAAAATCTTTGAAAATATTTCTAATTTGAAAATCTTTAAAAAATTTTGAAAATCCCATCTCTAACTTTGCTCCTCCTCCTCCTCTTGTACGTGAGAATCAAACCTCTTGATCATATCTCTGGGAAGTCAACCTTGAGAGCATGTCATTTCTCAACCGACACAAGTTCATGTAATTTTGGGACGGCCTCGTGAAGAGTGAGGGCACTTCCAGTGGGTCATACAGCCAAAAGCTGCTAAGAGAGGCAACATCGGAGAAGGCGTGCGTCATGGGATGGGCCCGCAAGAGGAGGGTACACACCACGATGCAGGTGGAACTTGATGCTTGAGAGCGTGGTCATCGAGAAGTTGATGATGTGCTAGCCATTCGTCGTCAACCGGCAAGTGAACAGCCGGCTCGTGACATGAAGGACATATGCGACTGAGGTAGAAAGGATGATTTATGCAAACCCGGCACAATGATCATCTTTAGACCCCTTCCAACGGTGATGACCAGCATGGTTGGAGGTGACGGCAATCGTGTAGTCGTCGGAAGTGACAATGATCGGTAATTTTGGTGATGGTCCTGGCAAGCAATATGCGAAACGTCATTTTATCACTTTGTTAAAAGATAAAATATGAATTTGTAGTTATTTTTAAATTTTACATCCAATTTAGTCTTATCCCACTTCTAGGCTAGATTTCATATTCGGCATTTTATCCGGCCCAGAGAACGTCACCAAACACTGGATAGAATGATTTGTTATCCTATTCGAACTCAAATCCGAGCCACTTATACAACTCTCTCTTCTATATATTCTTATGAGGGTGAAGAGTATGAGAAGATAATACTTTCTCTTGAGAAGAGGGAGAGAAAGTCACGATAAAGAAGTCTGGCTCGTTAAAGACATTACGTTTTGAAGAATATAATGACCATTAGTCATCCAAATTTTTCATTTTTTCTTCTTTTCTATTAGGAAAAAGAGAATGAGTATTTTTTTTGAATTTATACCATCAAAAACCCGAAACTGGTACATATGTGCCACATTTACCGTAAATTAATTTTTTTGTGACAAAATCTCTCAAAAAGATATGCCCAACATTTACTTCAAACTAATTTTTGCTGACATAAAAAATCTCAAACTTATGCACCCATACCACATTTAATACCAAATCAATATACTAGGGTATAGCCTTTTTTAATCAAATTCCTCGAAATAGTGCTATAACTAGACATGGCCGATTCCGGTTCGGAGCCGGTGCTGGTTCTGGTTCTGGCCTAGTTCGGAACCGACCGATAAAAATTAAAAAATAATTTATGAAATTAAAAATAATGAATTATCAAATTATGAAAATAATGAATTATTCAATATAAAATGTAATCAAAATGTACATTGTAATCAAATTTGGGGAATAAGACCAAAAAAAAATCAAATTTGGGGAAAAAAAGAGTTTATCCACTTATCTGCAGTTTTTTGTTTTGGAACCGGGCTTGGAACTGGCGGTTCCGGACTAGTTCCAAAATTGTTGGAATCGGAACTGGGCCCGTAGGCCATGGGCCAATTCCGGTTCCAAACTGCGGGCCCGGTCAATGGGCCGGTTCGGGTTTGACCCGGGCCGAAACCGGCCCGTGGCCATGTCTAGTTGTAATGACTCGATATTACGAGAGCTAGGAGTGGTTGCTAGCCAAAACAAAGAGTGGTCCCCTAGAATGGCAGGCTAGGAATGAACCAATTGCATACCGAATAAGAGCAAGGTATGATTATGATATTCGTGTGAAAAATTAAATTAACTCATGGAAGCGTCTTTTTACATAACAGCAAGCTTTTGCATTGAAACTTCAATATTAAGCGTGCTTAGGTGGAAGCACTGTAAGAATAGGTGAATTCTTGGGAAAGTGCCCGTATGTTCACTAAAATGATAAAATCGTGAGACTCGATACGGACAGATTAAAGCGGAAAGCAAACAATATCTTGAGTCAATTAGTCTAGGGATGTTACGATATGGTATCAGAGCGGGACCTCCTCCAGTAGCTGTGTAGTTCGCATGAAACTAGTGGGTTTGCAACAACCAGTCCAATAAGGGCGGAGAGTGGTCGTCGAGGCTAGAGGGAATGTGGGACATCCATAATTTTCTATGTTTGATAATAATATTTAGGATATAAAGTTAAGTACTAATTAGCTTCAATTTTTGGATGGCACGCATGGAATATCAAGTGAGCCGCTAAGCTTGTAACATGCAAAATGGTTTTTTTTTTGTCAAATCACGCGGAAGGGTTCAAAGGTTGATCTTTTGCATCCACAGTCACTCGAAATACTATGCTTTAGGATTAAATTAATATATGTTGACATATACGTTGATTGTGTAGAGTGACGGTAATTAACCTACCACCTTAATATCCGTTGAAGGGATCGATATGCTTTGAAATATGTATTGGATGGTTTTCAAGTTTTAAAATTCACCGAGTTGTGATTATCCTAGCGTTTGGTAATTTCATGGTATGTTTTAGTGGTTCAAAATATTTTATTTATTTATCAATGTTTAGAACGAATGATTTTCTTGATAAATATCTGCTTTAAAACCACATGATTATGCCATTCATATTTCTTCTACTTGAACACATCTCTTCATTCTCCACCAAATATTTTAACCCACTCGCTCTTAGTTTGTGGCATTGAACTTAGCCTAACAATGATACCATGTATTATGCTACCTCTTTTAACTCATTAATGCTCTTGATAAGCTTAAATCATCATTTATGCATTTTTCTTAGCTGATGAAGCTCTCTCTTTTTCCAATCAAATATCTCCTCTTAGCTACTCATATTAAGCTCTCTCTTTACACCTAGTTTTTTTTACCCAAGGTCATCATTACTTTAACATTGTTTATTTGTCCTAATTTCTTAGTAAGTTATAAAAAACCTTCATGAAGCAAACCAAATGTGGCCATGTTTTTTTTATTTTTTTACGTAATTTTGATCACTTATCGATTACACATGCTTGTCGATTATACCCACTGGTCGATTAAACCCACTTGTTGGCTATACCGACTTGCCTATTATATACACTTGTTGGTTATACCCAACTTTCGATTATACTCACTTGTCGATTATACACATTTGTTAATTTTACCCAATAATTGATTTTGACCATTTACCGATGTTGACATGATTGCTTGACTAAAGCCTTTTATTACATTGAGAATAGCATGATGAGAAGAAAAGGAGGATATATGTGTTGAAGTGCATGTAATTGTTGTTCGCATTAGAAATGAAAGAAGTTAAACATGTCATTATCATTACCCATGTATGTGATTAATGAAAGGCATGATGAGAATGAAAGGAGGTAAGTATGTCATTATCATTATTCGCGGATGTGATTACTAAAATGTTAAGGTAATTGTATATCAAAAATGATTTGCATGAAAAGATGTTGTGTACTAGATGTTGATTATTGAAAAATAGTGTTGATTTTGTTGTTGATGCAAGGAAGATCATGTGATTATAATGTTATCATGTGCACTACTACTATATGATTAAATATGAATTGTACTGTGTTAAATTGTTCTGTTGCCCCTATATCGGTGGTAACAATGCTTTGGAGTTGAGATGCCCTATAAGTGTTTGGGAGCCTCGGGAGTCGAGATATCCTGTGTATTAGGATGCTTAGGAGTTGAAAGGCCCCATGTGTTGGAATGCCCTAGAAGTGTTTGGGATGATACGAAATAATAAATATGATGCATGTCTATGTACACACATGTCCACTAATAAACTAGTTGGTGATAATCGTGCATCATAGTATGTTATGCTATCCTCTTGCATTTGAGTGAACCATCTTGTGCAATGTTATTAATGGTTTTCATTGGCATATCATAATAGGAAAAATAAAGCATTTGCTTTTGCATTTGTCATATATAGTGATTTTGTACTTGTCTTGAATTCACGTTGTTTGTTGGTACCAGTTTAAGTGGTAAGAGAATATCCTACCTTAGACTTTGAGATTTCATTTACTATGCTTTGGCTCATTCCTTTATTTTTTTGATTTGTAGGACAAATCACCCTCTATTATTGTGGTTTGAAGTTACCATGTATTTTGATTATGAATACCAAGATGTGTTTATACCCGAATCAGCAATAGTATATACTAAGGCTGCGTTTGGTCGTCCGGATTTCTAAACAGGATAGGATTGGATATGATAAGGTAAGAAATCCTGGGATTTCTTCATATCTTGTCCACCGTTTGGTGGACTACGGATTTAAAATCGGATAGGATAATTTTTATTATTTTGTTTTGCTATTCATGGGTCCGGAGGAGTCGGTGAAGGAAAAAAAGTCGAGAAATTTTTTTGGTGAAAGCACACAAGGTGTGGGAATGAAGATGACGGCGAGTAGAGCGTAGGGTTTTTGGAAAAATAGGTATTAAAAATCCTATCCGGGTCTATCCTACCTCCTCCCCCGGATTTTTTTATCCGGGCTATATCCGGTCTATATCCGACCTTATCCTATCCTGGATCACCACCAAACACAAGATAGGATAAAACATATCATATCCTGGCTTTTATACGGTCGACCAAACGCAGCCTAAGTGTAATTCCATCGTGTGGGTTAATATGGGGCTTAAAGAGCGGATTCCCCATTGATTTGTTGCTTGGTATTGGAATATCGACGATAAGCTAGTTGGACTTTTGAGGAGTTTTGTTGGTGACGATGACATATCGATAGCAAAGTTGTCGATCCATAGCGAATAACTTAACCTTTGTATATGCAAGTTTTTGGGCATAAGAGTGGAATGTTAGTAATAGGTGACCCTGACTCTTTTTAGGACTTATGTATTGTATTTGTCTTTGCTCGGCCATTGTATTAAGATAGTAACTATCGATATTTTTACAAAAGATAAAACTTATGCACATTAATTAAACTTGTGTCATTTCTTCTACGGGATGTTGTGAATATTTTTTTTTATGCTTCCGTATGCTAATAATAACTACGAGTTATAATTAGGATAAGATACATGTCGCGCATGACTTTTTGAGGCATTACAGCTCAAACAATGAGCGATTTCTAGCAAGCTTTTAGGACGGCGAAAGGGGTTGGAATGAACCGAATTACATACTGAACAAGAAAAAGCATATGCCTGCCATAAATGTGTGTGTGTGTGTGTGTGTGTGTGTGTGTGTGTGTGTGTGTGTGTGTGTGTGTGAAAATTGAATTTGACTCACAAAGGCACTTTTTGACGTAACATCAAGTTTAGTATTAGAACTCTAATGTTATATGTGCTTAGGGGGAGCTGACAGAACCGTAAGATTTAATGTAGCACAGGCAAAGCAGACAATATCTTGAGTGAGTTAATTTAGAAATGTCACAAGTGCCCTTCAAAATAAGATGAAAGAAAACTATCTTTCTATGCTTTGTTTCGAAGAAGGGGACTAACAAGAGATGAAAACAATTTTGTAAACAGTTTTAAAATTCTTCCATCTACTTGTTCACAAAAAAATTAAGAAGATTTTGAAGTATTCCTCCCTCTCCTTTAAGCAAGATAGTTCATTAAGGTAAAAAGTACAAAAGTTCCTACACAAATGGAAATTGAAATTTGGAGGATGTTAGAAATATATATTTAGGAGATTTTCTGCATTCCCTTTGATTATCCATAACTTTTAGCATTGTACATAAATCTCTCTTGATTGTATTTATCCATATTGATTATAATTGATATCAAAATGTTTTATTATCATAAATAATCATCTTATATAGGCTCATGTACTTTTATTATAAAACACCAAAATATAAAAAGTCATCCAATTCTCTCTTATGCATATTCTTAGCTTTTTAGTAGGAAGCAATTCTTGGGAAACTTTGCATGCATATTGCACCCAATTGCACACTCGAAGCATGCTTGAAGCACAAATCGCATCTCATGTCATTCTCCTTTTCAATTACGAATAACATCCATCACAAGATTATGTTGTCGTATAACTTGCATAGAAGCCACGACAACACATAAGAGTTACGTAAGCTTTTTGTTGTTTAGCCTACACGAATCAACAAGTTCTCTTTTCAACACACTAAGCCATTTCGACAATCTACCTAGGCATTTTTTTTTGTTCTTCAAACTACAATTGATTTCTCCAAGATGTTAGAGATATATATCTAAGAGATTTTCCCTATCTTATTTGATTCTCCATAACTCTCATAAATGTGTATATACACATATCTCCCTTGATTGTGCATATCTCTGATTAATTATAATCGATATCATAATATTTTATTATCTTAGTGTTGAAACCCAAAAAAGACCAAATATTTCTAATTGACATGACGATCAATGACACATCACATCGCTAGCCGTTCTACATGGCACACTGCAAATTAACAATTTCCGAAAAAAATGGCCGAAATGACTATATTGAAATTTTACGTAAAGGTTCATGACTAAATTGACAAAATTTGTAAGTTTACGACTGAATCGACACCTGTTCAATATGTCTAGTATCGATTGGATAATTTCTCCCTCGAATGAAATAAAACTTATTTACAATATAGTTAGAATTCTCAAAATAAGTAAACCCATTGAGGTGTTGTCATGTACCTTAATCTTAGGATCCCCATCATTTCTATTCTCCCCACTCTAAATAAGCCGGCAATACTAGAAGTGAAGTAGCCTCAATATTTGACTGAGTGGTTCACTAATCGAGTAGTAATACACCACCTCGGTTGGGGATCAAATATGCCAACAGAAAAAAAAAACATGTACAAAATAGCAGTTAACACTCTATCACATGGGTCCACAGGAGACTTTATTACACAGCATCGGGAGCAATCTAAATCGTCGTCGGATCACGTGAGTTCCAAAAGTGGGTCTATATGATTCGATGGATCACATATAATTGAGTCTACATACATCATGTGCAACTAAAAATTTTCCGGGTCTACACTAATATAACAAAAATTAGCACTCAAATAATTCCACTGCCCATTCAAGTTCAAACACAGCAGCACACATTTGGAGGTCCTATCCTTTTGATGCACATGAAACATTGCATAGCCGGTTCAAAGTAAATGCACGCTTATTTTGCGAAAAATAAATAATTTAAAAAATACTTTCGTAAAAATGATCGCTCGTATCGCTCGCAATGAAAAATAAACGAAAAATATTTTTAACATTCGCGAAAATATTTAGACATAAATTTTTGTCGATAATGAAAATAATTTTCACGGATTAATTATTTTAAATGATCATTTTTACGAAACGAACTCTCATAGATAATCAATCGCTACACTGTTAATCTAGTCTACCATTTATAAAATCCAAGACCAAATATAAAAAATTTCTCTCGGGTCAACTTTTAAGAACCTCTTGTATTTCTTTCCTTCTCCACCCCCACCAATCTTAAAGTTGCTACCAGAGACATAATATAGTCAAGTCAAAAAGCAGTAATTATTGGTCCAATGAATTGTAATAAACCAAGATCGACCTACCCGCCAAACCCTCATAAATATTTCCATAATGACCATTTGAGGATGAGTCTTAACTTAAGAATCAAGTCAGAAGCTTGTCCTTATCCAATATAAGACAGTTCAACTTATAGACTCAATGTCTGACTCACAGTCGCATCACCCGACTTCAAGGTGTTCAGATTCATTTTACGTCCATTCCGACCCATGCCAAGCCACGTATAAGAGGACTCGATTCGATTAAGGCAACCTTCACACCGCCATCCAACAAGACCATCTATGCCGTCGATCGCAGAAGATCGAGGAAAACATCGACAAACTCGGATTGACTAAGGCACCGAAACTTATACACGTGATAGGTCTATAAGACTACATGATGATATATAACGGTTTAGGACAATTTATCACAAGCCAATGTTACTCGCCAAAAATAGAGAAAATTGGAGAACGGGCTAAAAACCATCGTAGCACGTTGTACACACTAACAACACATTGAGAAGCACGAGACCTGTTCCCAGACCAAATAGGAATCTAAAGGGTAGACCATCAGAGTATCGAATTCAACATAAGAAAGTTCATGTCAAACCAAATCTATGACAACATATATCCATAGAAAAGCATGACGCTGACGCAACAATGGCCCGACAATATTTTACCGGATGTCATGAAAGAGAAGACACGGCCAGCGCTAGAAAGAAGAAAGTACCATTACTTTATTGTGTTGAAGCTCCAGCTGACATCAACTTACGCCATAACTTAAAGTCTTCTATCTCATTCTTCAGACCCCTAAAGCATATGGAACTGCACATACTCAGTTCCAGACACATCAATTTGCTCAGACTTCACCACATCACATCACTCTTCATGGGATTATCCTCATCAAATAGCATCGTCATAGACCAGAACCAGAGTCGTAACTGAAGCTCTCTAGTTTCTGACAGGCCGATCCAATATAATGCATCCCACGTTGGAAGCTGATAACACCAGAGAGATGGCAAACTCATCACATTCCATTGGACAGAAGCCGTCATGACAATGTAGTCTAACAGCAGGCACCCCATCCATACTCCATCAACTCTTTAGATTATATAAGAAGCCCCAACAATTGATGATCTCTCTATCCAACATATCTTCACCATGATTACCAGAAGATGCACCGCATAAAAACCTGGCATTTTAAATAAGTCCAACTTCCTCAAGATCAACTTCTGCGTCAAAGCTTGGTTTACTGTTCAACTGATACAAGAGCAGTCCAAGTCAAGAAGAGAACAAACTCAAACAAAGAAAAACAGAACAATGCTTGCTATACTAAGATTGGTCCACAAAATTGATACGCTAATGCTCAGTTTGGAAAGCTAGAGAAAGGGGAGGACTGAAAATCTGTGTTGAAAATTTCAACAGGTTCTAAAATTTTTGACCGGTAGAGGAGGAGATTTAAAATTTTTCCTCATAATCTTCATTCCTCCACCTTCCTTTAGCTTTCCAAACAAAGCACAAGAAATGTGGCAAAACTCATTGGATATTGAACATGACTCGTAAGTTTCAAAGGCCACAGGCAGTCCGTCACAGCTATTAATGTACCAATTGTGGGAAGAAGTCTTAGTAGACCTTCTAATGAATAAAAGGCATGCAATACATTAAATCAAGAAAGCCATCTCTTCGTCTAACCATAAGGAAAGACAGAGGACAAAGAATGCTCTGGCCAAGCAACTGCGTAAAACAAATGCAACAAGTTCTAATTAGTCCTGTGGATAAACAATGCCGGCATCATCCACTCAGCATGCAAAACCTTGTTTCCCATGGCATTTTGTTTTTCCTTGGACATCAATTCACAATATCCGGTTAGTATAGTTGATTGTTCAGAAAATTGATATGGCCTGTCACAGCTATTGCCTAATATTAAACCAAAAAACTATCTCCCCCTATCTCTCTCAGATTTTTATTGTTATAATTATATATCTATATGTGGGGGGGGGGGTTTGTTAGAATGTGGGGAAGCTAAATAATTTGGAAGAAAGAAATCTCACTTGCTAAGTACAACTTCCCATCAAAAAGCCAAGGCCACCCATTCTCCAACACAAACTTAGCATTGACAGGTCCGCCTAACTGGAGTTTAATAGGGCAGAAGAAGGGTGAGGGTATTCACCGATATCATTCCTGATAAAAAGAAGAAATTAACAGGTTAGCTCTAAGTAAGTTTAGCAGATCGACAACAAACTCCAACGGTGAATGAAAGCTTCATCATACCACAAGATGCTGTCACATTGACCTCACACAAGATGATGACTTGTCCATGATCCTTGGTACTGCTCTGGCAAAGGACCAAGATGCGGGTTCCCGTTAATTATTTGCTGAGGTTGCTGCATCTGCTTCTCATGTTGTAGCTTTAGAAGCTCCGAACTCTCATAATCTTGCCAGCCTTTCTGAAATTCCATTTGGTGGGCTGTAGGGACCTGCTTTCCAGGAAATGGGAAGCTGACTGTCCCAATTGAAGCAGCACTGCTAGTTATCTGTGGGGAGTTTGGATGAGATGGATAACTCATGGAATTATTCCCGATGCCCTTGATAGCTGAAGATATCTGATACCCATCCAACCAGCTATAGTCATCCAACATTTGATTCTGACCAGTCAAGTCTAAACCCGATATGGGTCCATAAGTTTGCTTAGGAACAGCATTAAAACCAGGGGGAGGACCAGGATGTCTGTGGGGCCGAGCAACGGGATTCTTCTTCAAACCTACAGGAAAAGCAGATGATGGTTTCACAGTCAAAGCATCCACACTCACTCCCGAAGAATTGGCAGCATTATATCCGGATGAAGGAACCACAGCTTCTGGAGCATTTGCCTGATTCAGAAAAAAACCATTGCTATTAACAGCAGGCTGTCTGATGGAAACTGAATGGGCTGCAGGAAAAAAGTTGACAGTGCTCTCTTTGATCTCAGGTTGTGCAAGATACCCATTCCCTTGCATCCTTAGATCTTTGAAGCTATTGGACAATAAACTTTCTTCTGTCAACCAATTTGAAGTATGTGAATTGATAGGTTGCAGATTACCAGCCGAAATGGGGTTCCATGAAAAAGCATCTGAAGTAGTCACATGAAGAAACTTATCAAGAGGTGCTGATGTAGAAGCAATTGACAAGGGTTGATGAGTTCCAAAGTCAGTCTTATGGGGCTCCAACATCCCCAAAGGAACAAAATTTTGAGCAGCAGTATCCGTTTGCTTCTCTATTGCTGTAGGCTGAAAAACAATCTCTTCATCCTCGTCTTCCCCTTCCACATATAGCTGAGAATTCGAGAGAGGTTCTTCAAATTTTACAGAAGTATGTCCTCCATTTTCTAGCACCAGATCATTTGTCTTAGGAACATTAGAAATGGGAGGAATGAGGTCTTCTCCTGACATTTGAGACTCAACACCAATAACAAATTTCTTTGCCTTTGAGTCATACGAAACTGTTTTGTCATTGATTTTAACCACACCAACAAGCACTTTCCCTGCGGCAAGAGTTCTTTTCATGCGAGCACTTTTTTCCTTGTGTCCTTCACTTCCAAAAGAACGCTTCCTTGTAAAATCTAAAATGGTTTGTGCAGGAACAAGAGGCAGAAATCCTCTTAACTCAAAATCTTCCCACAAAGCAAGCCGGTTTCCAGTTTCTCCTTCTTCATATTTGCTCATGTTACCAAAACAACTTTCATCTTCATAGTCATCTATGGACATCGACCCCATTGACAAGAGCTTATTCATAAGAGAGACATAATAACTCCAGAAATTTGATCTAGCAGGTGGCGACGATCTAGCAGTTGCCTGCTTCTCATCCTCGTCACCACCTGCGGCAACGTCAGGATAAGATGCCAACCATTCTACAAAAACCAAAATGCCAGGTAAGAGGTAACTCAAGGAAGGATCGTGAACTTGTTCACATCTGTCCATGACATGCCCCATGATCTCAAAAACTGCAGTGTATGCATTTTGAAGCAGCGCAGCACGCTGAACTAGTTCTGCATAAGTCTGGCCTTCGCTCTCGCGTTTCACATTATGAATGGTAAATATAAGAATAGCCACGATTCTGACAAAGAAAAGTCCATTCTCGAAAGCATCTTTTCCAAAATTCATCTCCTCTTCTGGCCCAGACGACAGAAGATCACATAAACCAGTGACAGCCAAAGAAAGGACTTCCGCAAAGGTCTCCAAGCTACATCACGAGTGCCACAATAAACAGCAAACACAACATGTAAATAGTAAAAAGCATAAGAATCGCTAATTAGCATTTACCTTGTTCGAGTGAACAGAATCCCATTTAGTCGCACAAAGCGGATACAAAGCGATTTGTAGGTATCATGGCTGTTGGCTTTACTTTCCTTGAAAGTTGCAGCTTCAGCAACAGTATCTTTAGATCCAACCTTGGCTTGCTGTCCCCTTCCTTTTCCAGCAGACCGCACCGCAGAAGTTTTAGTAGCATCTCCATGAAGTTGAGAGTAACTCTGACGATTCTGACAATTCCAAAACAGGAAAAAACACGGATGTCAAAGTAACTATTTCCAAATTTCCATATATACACCAAAACAAAGCTCCATGAATCAGTTCTCACAAAAACTCAGCATGCCGATATTACTTAACAAATAATTTCTTATCAAATTCATCTAAGCAATACAATCTTTATCATACAGTTGACCGTATCTATACAGGCTTTGTTTCAAATTAAGAGAAATACAGTCAACCGTTGACCCATTACATTAAACCCCGCCCCCCCCCCCAAAAAAAAAAAAAAAAAAAGATAAATAAACATAAGGTCTAAAGTCTCAGAACTTTTCTTTTAAATCTAGGCTTTTCAACCACAAAATACCTAAATAAGGTCTAAAGTCTCAGAACTGTCACACATCATTTTCTCAGAAAAAGCTTTAGGGTCCATTTGTCAATAACAGAAAGAAGAGCAGAAGAAAGCCACAAGAGTAGATCTAGAGGGATGCTGTATCCTTTCTCCTTCTACATTGCCACTATCCAAAAGTATGACAGACCAGGCAATAACATCTAATTTGGGTCTAAAGTCTCGGGTCTTGGGAAAAAAAATTCTAGGTCCGTTTGACACACCTAAAAAAAGAAAAGCAGAATAGAGCCACAAGAATAGAACTTGAAAGCTGCCATTTCTTTCTCCTGCACCACAATCTCCAATAATCTGACAGTCCAATATAGGGTAATCAAGTAAAGTTGAGTCAAAACAGTTCAATACTCGAGCTCATACGGACTCCAAAGTTCAAGGCTCCAACTTGATTTGGGCTCAATTTTTCACACTTGAGCCGTTTGAATTCTGTAAGTGCAATGTGATTGAAAAATAAATAATCTTATGAATCTGTTTACATTTATAAATATGTACAGTTAGAGATAGATAAAAATACACTTATTCGATTAGGCCTGCGAGATATTTGATTCAAGCATTTTCAAGTTCAAAATGACTCAAGAAAGTACTCAAACTCCTTGAAATGAACTCAAACTTGAAAGAATCGAGCCAAGTATTGAGTAAATTGCGAGTCAAAATCTGAGTAGCTCACAAGTACCTTGACTCACTTACACCGCTAGTTTAGTCCATTTCTATATTGTTCTGTTTCTTATCACACCACTTATTGATCAACATCACCATCTCCAGTTCTTCCTCTTTGAATTCTTTCTTCCTTTCTCTAGTGCATCCGCTTACTGTTTGTCATGTCAATATGCTGTATTATAGATATAGATGCTTGTTCATCTTTAATGCCCATTCAGTTGTATGCGTAACTCTTTAAAATGTCTTTCTTGTATGCAGCTCAACTTCTCTTAAATATTGAGCTCTAATTTTTTAGCCTCCTTTATCTTTTCTTAAGGTTAGTATGCAGATAATTGACTCTCTGTCTGAATAAGTATCACAAGTTGCTTAGTTTGCAGCACCCTATGATCCTTGATCAGATCCTACTAACCATCCATGAATAAAACCATAACTTACTAGGGATCCAGATCATAAATAACCTCTCTCAAGATGTGATAATATAAGCATCAGAAAAGAAGACACGATATGTAACATCTCTTAGACTGGCACGACATGAACTCAATAAGTTGAGATATTAAACCCACAACATAAACTAAATAATTTGAGAAATTAAACCTGCAGAATTACTTTTGTAGCATGTAAGGGATGCATTTATCTTAAGGAATACCTTTTCGAAGGCAACAATCAAGTTGTCCCTTGCTGTTGAACATGGGCTATCCACAGCCAAACTCCGGAAATATCGGTAAATAGTTACCAAATCGTCCCCAGAATAAGAAGCTAATATAGCAAGCTGCAGAGAAAGCAATTTGTTATGTATGAACATCCAGACAGCACTAGAAAGTCTAGCAATTCACCCCTCTCAAAGTTTTGTTGGGTAATTGATTAAAAAAACCTGATGATGGGGGTTCCCAATAGACGGCCAAAGAGATGCAGCTTGGAGATAGTAACTGGAAGCTGCTGCAAACTCACGAGCTTTTGAGTCCAGTTCTCCATACAGACCCTTGTAACGTGCAAGGTCACCCAAATAAATCAAGCAACGGTGACAGGATATTAAAACTTTTTTCACATCAGCAGATTTTTTTCCATCTTTCTCATACAAAAGTCCATTGTCTGCATCCTCAGTGAAGCAACCAAGAGGCAGACCATACTTTGATCTGATTTTCAAGATCAGATCATGATAGAACCCAGTTGCTTCAGAGAGAAAAGTCTTAAACTGCAGTCTTATTTTTGTTATTCGGTCTGGTCGAGTAGAGGGTCCTTTCCCATTCGGTGATGCATTTGAATTAGCCGATGCTTGAGCAGCAGTATAGTGAGCTCTCAATTCCTCAATTTTCTTGTAATGCAACTGCCACAGAGCATGCTCGATATTGTGCTTCTCAGAAAATGAATGATCCTCAAGGATTATCTTTTCATAGTTCTCACGCATTTGTTGCCATATATTCGGGTCAGATGGAATCCGTGCCTGGGCAGACTTACGACGCCTATTATCTAACTCAATGTTCTGCACCAAGAGCATGCATCAATATACGGAAACACAAGCAATAGACCACTCAAAGAAGTAGGTGAAGAAGAAAACCTTTTCATAAAGACGACGTGCACGCTCCCAGGATGGAGCAGGCGTGCTATCCATCTGTACGATCATTATCCATCAAACATCAACACTGTTCGCCTTCTTGTTTGCTTCAGTGCCATGCAAATTCACAAAAGAAAAAAAACATGAGTTCAAAATGACCAAGAATACTTGACGATTTAAAGGCAATACAGAAACTGCAATGCGACGTCGCAGCTGTTTCACGGGGCTAGATGCAGCTTAAACTGCTAATTCAACATAATTTCATGCTGCAACGTGGACTATCACCACCAACAATCATATGCACAAGATTCGGACACAAATTCCACAGCTCGCCTGCAGCTTCGAACACCTACCAGATAACTTTAATTCGGACACAAACCAACGGCCAACAAACATCATCGCATGATAACCGTAGCCGCCGCTATTGCCAAACCTCAAACTCGGTCAGGCGAGATCGCCGCCGGCCCTCGTCCGGGTCGCTATTCCAGGCGATCCCATCGTGCGGAGCTCAGAAAACCCACGGCGACAATCGCGAGACTTCCCGCCCGCCCCGCCCCTCTCCCCCCTCCTCCCCCCCGATTTCCCAGATGCAAAATTGAAAAACCGAACAGCTTCGAGCCAGAAGAATCCGGAAAACGAAGATCGAGAAGCGATCGCAAAGATGAACCGAGATCGACTTACCTGAATTCGCCTGCGCGGTTCGGCGAGCTTAGGGTTCGCCGAGAATCGCACCAGCGAGGCGAAAATCCGGCACGGCCATGGGAGGAGGAGGAGGAGGAGGAGGAAGTACGAGGAGGAAATAGGAATAGAAGAAGTCCGGAGAGCGTCTCTCTATGGTCGTCGCAGGAGATCTCTCCAGCCGTTGGATCGTCGCCAGCGTTCAATCTCGACCGCTCAGATCCCTGTACCGCCGACGCTTTCTTACCTCCTCGACCGGTTGCCCACCCCCCAACATCGAGAGATCTGAGCCCCTCGATGGCTTTCTCCACCGGTCAATCCGAGCCGTTGTTAATTCGAAAGGGAAAAAAGAGCTAAAAAAATATTACGAAAATAAAAAATAGGCGGAGCCTTCGTGACATTGGAGCGTGGGAAGGTCCGAAACGGGGAGTCGTCGTGTGCGGCGGGAAGGGTCGGCGGGTCAAACACCGCCTAACGTCAACACATCGTCACTCCATACGTCTGCTTCAATTCAACCGGAATGATCGGCATTCTTCTAATCGTTGTGGATTTTTGTGAAAATTGGATTTACACAGCCTGTCGGGTAATTAAATTAAAAAATATTTAAAATTTTTATTATAACGGACCGTGATATTACTCGCGACACGCATAATCAATGCCTTGAAAATCACGTATTTCGTTGTTAAACGGGCTCGATATGTTAATTTTTTGGATAATGACACAAACAGTCCTTGAACTTCAGCCAAATGTATAATTTAATTCTTGAACTTTTAATTTGTTTAATGTAGCCCTTGAACTTTAACCTAATATGAAATATAGTCCAAAAACTTTTAACTTGTTCAATGTTATTCCTAAACTTTTAGTACATATTTATTTCAATCCATAAACTATATGGAAATGTTCAATGTAGTTCATGAACTGAATTGAACATGTATCAAAAGTTTAAGAACTAAATTAAATAAGTTAAAAGTTTAGGGATCACATTGTACGTTAGGTTAAATTTTAGGAACTATATTGAATAAATTAAAAGTTTATGAATCAAATTGCATATTGAGTCAAAGTTTATGGACTGTATATGTTATTTTCCCTTAATTTTTTTTTATCGTTGTGGCAAAGGACTTAAAAATAACTCTGATCGGTATAATCAATAAAATTCTTATTATAGAATTATTTAAACCAAAAAAATGACCGTCTTTTGGTTATTATCGATAAGTGATATACTTAATTAGCAAGAATAAAATTGTGAACGTAATTATTGATAATTTGAATGGGATCGACACCTCGTCGGTGAAGTCATTGACACTACAATATGAAGTTATCGACAAAAGTATCGAAGTTTGTTGACAAAGTCATTAATATCGGTGAGCATCCAACAAGAAGAGAACCGGGGGTGGTTATGTCCATATCCGTTAATTTATGATCGTTTAACTTCTTTTGGATAAGTGCTCTTAAAGCAAGTTTAGTAAACCACCATTAGCAAGTTATCTGTTTTTTTTTAATTCCAAAGTTGCAACCGCCTATTATGAATACCCAAGCTTGCTTTTTGTAAATCCCATCAATCAATCATAGGACTTAACGCACTCGTAAATTTATCTTTTTCTTTAGTTTCCACAATTTAAATATTTTTCAAGTCTCAAACTTTAGTCATAATTTCAGATATCTCTTTGCTAATTAACTTCTGGCCTATATCTTAGTTGTGTTTTTTAAATCTTCGTTGTTGATTGTATTCCAATATTGTATCTCTCTATCATCTCGCTTTGTCGTCAATTAAATTCAACAAAGTGTTCTCTACTTCATCATCAATTAAATTTCTTGTTGCCATAGCACCCATCTCCTCTTAATAAAAAATGAAAAATAAATTTTGGTGAAAAATATTTCGTCGATGATACAATATTGGTGAAACAAATATTTAAAAAATACTCGCTTAATCTTTTTTTTTATTGAAGCTCGAATGCAGTAAAAATGCCTTTTGGGGTTATAGCCCACGACCGAGGCAACTCCAGACTTTTATCTCTCGTGGTTGGTCCGGGCCACCACCAACACATTGGCTTCATCAGATCGTAACGACCGACCACGGTCTATAGAGGCCAGTGAATGGCGACGACTCCATTGGTTATACACATAAATCACCTTATCATGTCACAAGAATTACCAAAAGAAAAAAAATAGGGCCATTCACCTAAACATCCCCCGAAGGTCCTAAAAATTAAATTAAATAAAAGAAAAGGAAAATAAATACTAAATAGTCAACATCACATACCAATAGTCAACGCTTTTGACCATGAGAGCAAAGAAGTTTTTGAAGACGATGAAAACCTGTCGCTTTTCTTATTGAGAGACAGAGAGAGGATTTCTCTTTGGAAGTAATCGAGAGATGGAACAATTTGCTTGTTTTGCAAGTTTTAGTTTGACACCAAATTCGAAATTCAGGTTTTATAAGGCCGAGTCGGTTTCTCTTATTCCCTTTTAAAGTTTAGTGGTACTGTTATTTCGGGGCTTAAAAATCACATCCGACAAAGTTTGATTGGATTGTGCCAAAATTCAACTGATGCTATCAAAACATTCAGTCATGGTCAAATCGTACCATTATCTCGATTGGAAATCGATCCGTACGTGGCATAACTCTCAATGTTTTATGGTAAATCTATGTAACTTTAAGCACAGGGTTCATAATTTCTATCTACAAGTTCTCATCTTGCACAAATTAGGGATAATTACAAAAAAAATGGTCCGCGTGGTATTGTTTTTGTTTTGTTTTGTTTTATTTCTCGACAAATTCGGGCATTTAAACCGGCATGCGAATACGATTTCAAGACAAATTTTGTATTTGCAATCCGAAGCAACTTTCCCCTTGTACGGGAAAACAGATTCGGTAGTTTCTATTAAATTCTGTTAAAACTTATGCAATATTAGTACTCGCGCATTATAATGTATTTCGTACTACTGAAAACGCCCGAAGAATCCCGTCATGGGTGGTAGTGTCGGATCAAATCCAATCATATTTGTCCGATCCCGTGCTTAAAAATGGTTCTGCAGCGCTTTGCTTTATACCTTTCCTTTTGAATTTCCCGAGCATCGCAATTAAAATATAAGTCAAGATAATAATAACGCAATTCCTTATATCTCTAATGCCTTGGAAGTTCAAATTCAGATTTTTTCGTCAACCTAAAATAATCTCAGTTAATTTTCCTAGATAGCTCCAATCTTCATCAAATCACTGTTTTTTCCCGAAATTTTTTTTTTCGCATACACAATCCGAGCTCTTTTTTGTTTTGTTTTGTTTTTAAATTTTTATTGCATAAAACGTTTGCGATTTGGACAAATATAATTAATTAATAAATAAATAGTATAAAAAACGGAGACCTTCGGAGGGCGGTCTTCTCTCCCTCTCCGAGGACTGTAGAAAAGCCCTCTCTCGTTCCGCAATCCAGATTCGTCGTCCCCCTCTCTCTCTCTCTCTCTCTCTCTAAGCCACTTTCTCTCTCATCGCCGCGCCGGGTCTCCGATCCTCCCCGTCTCCTCCGATCTGGCCCCGCCGGCGCCGCCGCGAACCAGGTAAGCTCTATTTCGGTTCGTTCTATGGACGATCTCCCCGTCGCCTGCTGTTCTCCTCCGATTTCCGGTCGCGTCTGCTGACTTTGGATGTCGGAATCCCTCGCTCGCGGCGTGCGCTTGCTGTTTTTTTTTTCTATTCTTTTTCGATTTTCGCGTGCGGATTCTCGGAGGATATCGTGTCCGCCGCCGTCGGTTTCGTGTGTCCTGGGCGCCGGTGTTCTTTCTCTCCGTTCGGTTTAGCTTGCCGTTGGATCCCGCGCCCGCCCTCCCGCCCGCCCCTTGAAACAGCTGCCGGAATTGAGCTTTTCGATGGTAGCGGGTTCACTTTGTTGCTTGATTGATAGAGATGGACATTGATCGAAGATCGCGCGGCAGGGTTGACGGCGAGACGTGATGCGTTTAGCAGTATTGTCTGTGTTGATCGCCCGAAAGTCGAAAGTGATTTGCATGATGAGATGTGTGGCCCTCGTGTCGCGGTGCATTGCACCCGCCAACTGACGTTAGTGGTTGGTCTGTGGGTTTTCAGTTGGTGCTTTTCTCCATAATTATGGTATAACGTCGTTCGAGCAGTGGGTCGATTCTTGAGGTTTTGTTACTATTCTGATTAATCTCGTTCTATAAGTTTACACTACGTTCGTTAAGAGGAGATTGAGAAGGAAGAGAGAGGATTTTAAATATGCTTACTTGTTTGGATGGAGGGAAGGCAACGGAAAGGAAAGAAAAGGGAAGGATTCGGAAAGATTGGTTGTAGTTAATTTTATGTGTATCCGTCCGAAAATGGAATGATTCGGAAGGATTGGTGCTTTCATTAAATGATTCTTTCTTCTTTCTCACTCGTACGTTATTTTAAATACACAAAAGGACACAATAGTCATGATTCATTATTTTCTATTCCTTTCTGCTGCTTGCATCCAAACAATATCATGAACTTAGTTTTTATATTTCCTTTCTCTTTCTTTTTTTTCGGTACTTGTTCGAACCCCTTCATTTCCTTTCTAATCACATCTACCAAGTATAGCATTATAGGGAAGTTGTTGTTCAATCGTGCTATGCCATTTTTTGTGCTTCTTGGTCCTGTTTGAAGAGTATCGGACTTGGTGTACGTGGTCACCATCCAGTATTTGGTGTCTCTTCTGGTTAGTTTGTTCAGACGAAAAATGTCCGGTTGCTTTTAATATACATTTATGGAATTGCAAAATCCGTGTCTACATCTCATGCATTCAATTGATGATGCTATTTCATGGTGCAGCATGAAATTCTCACAACTTAGCTATTACACTCTCATTTAACCACCACCAAGCAGCTGTGTCGCTGCATTAATGTTTCTGTATTACATTTAATCATCAATTATTCTTGGTCATTTTAAGCTCATATGTGTTTCGGGATGTGCATGGCAATGAAGCAAAACAAGAAGGCGAGCGGTGTTAATGTGGATGGATAATGATCATAGAGACAGATAATATGCCTGCTCCGTCCTGGGAGCGCGCAGGACGACTTTATGAAAAGGTACTTTTCTTTACCTAATTATATCTGCTTACAGTACTTGTGGTCTTGCATTTTGATGCGTGCCCCTTTGTACAGAACATTGAGTTGGATAATAGGCGTCGGAAGTCTGCCCAGGCACGAATTCCATCTGACCCAAATGTTTGGCAACAGATGCGTGAGAACTATGAAGCAATAATTCTCGAGGATCATACATTTTCAGAGAAACACAACATCGAGCATGCTCTATGGCAATTGCATTACAAGAAAATTGAGGAATTGAGAGCACACTACAGTGCCGCTCAAGCATCTGCAAATCCAAATGCATCAGTCAATGGGAAAGGACCCTCCTCTCGTCCAGATCGAATAACGAAAATAAGACTGCATTTCAAGACTTTTCTTTCCGAAGCAACTGGGTTCTATCATGATTTGATCTTGAAAATCAGATCAAAGTATGGTCTCCCTCTTGGTTACTTCTCTGAGGAGGTAGACAGCAGACTTTTGTCCGAGAAAGATGGAACAAAATCAGCGGATGTAAAAAGGGTTCTGATATCTTGTCACCGTTGCTTGATTTACTTGGGCGACCTTGCGCGCTACAAAGGTCTGTATGGAGAGCCTGACTCAAAATCTCGTGAGTATGCAGCAGCTTCAAGTTACTATCTCCAAGCTGCATCTCTTTGGCCGTCTATTGGGAATCCCCATCATCAGGTTTTCCTTTCTTTATGCATAATTAACGACTTTTTGATTGAGGCGAATTGCTCAGATTTATAGTGCTTTCTGGGTGATTGTATGTGTCAAATCGCTTCCTTTGCAGCTTGCGATATTAGCTTCTTATTCTGGGGACGATTTGCTGACTGTTTACCGATATTTCCGGAGTTTGGCTGTGGATAACCCATGTTCTACTGCAAGGGACAACTTGATTGTTGCCTTCGAAAAGGTATTCCTTTCATTATACAGTGAAGTCCTGACGTTCTAGCATGTCATTTCTGTAGGTTTAGTTCCTCATATTATTGAATTTATGTAGTGTGATACAACAATCTCATAGATGTTACATTTCTTATTTTATTTTCTGATGTTTATTGTATCGAGTCTTGAGAAGTTTTTAGGATTGGGTCCTAAGATTTTCTTGGTTATTCGTGGATTGAAAGTAAGAACTGATCAAGGATTTTAGGGTGCAACAAATTGAGCAACTTGAGACGACTATATGTACAAATAGTCAGTTACTTGCATGTTAACCTTTAGAAAGAGGAACAAAGCTCAAATATAGAGCTCTTGATTAGAGAGAAGTCAAGGACTACCAACAGAGATATATCTCAAAGAAGCATACTTACAATTTAACCGCATATAGGATAAACAACAATATATATGACAAACCCATAATCAGATGCTCTAGAGAAAATTCAAAGAGGAAGAACTGGAGATGGTGAGATGGTGATGCCGCTTATCAGTAGAGTGGTGTGAAGAAAAAGAAATAAAATGGATATGGGTTTCTCTGTCATATTATTGGAGAGTGCCAGTATAGGAGGAGTAAGAAAGTGGCATCTCTCAAAGTTTATTCTCGCGGCATTCTTCTGATTTTCTTTTTCTACCTTTTCAAGTGGCCCTAAAAGCTTGTTTTGAGAGCACAATGGGTTTTGGGCATTGAGGCTTGAGATATGCATTAGGGCATTGAGAGATGCCATTCCGTTCTCCTCCTGCACCACCACTCTCCAGAAATGTTGAAAAGGCCTAATTTCAAATTAAAGTGGGACGTTTAGTATTGGGGGTAGAATCATGATTCCACCTGGATCTACGCGGGATCAGTCTTAATCATGGTCAGTATTGTACTCTGCTGAATTGATCATAAGAATCCTTAACGATCACGGTCTCAGGTATGAAGGATATAACAAATGCACTTTTTGAACATTCATGAGCTGGTTAGAACATCTGGGTTCATAGACAATAATTTTTATTTAAGGGGAGTTTGCCTAAAGATACTACAACTACAATGATCCAATTACCAGCTGGAAAGGTGTTAACATGTGCATTAAGGGGGAATCTCATTATTCGCTAGTCACTCGGAAGGCCGTGCACTTCTGCAGTTTTGGAGTCCAGATGAAGTCATTATAGTTGCCTACGGGAAGATGGCACTTTGAAAAACATTTTGCATATGGAGATGTTCATTGCTATAATTTATTTATTTGTTATGGTGACAAATTTCTCAGGTTTTCACTTAATTTGATAAGCATTTTGCATATGTAACTTAAACTGTATGATGAGATTGTAGCACTTAGCTTAACAAGCTAGGAAATTGTCTGGTTTTTATGTCGGCATTGCTTATTTTTAGCAAGTACTTACTTATGGTGCCTTGTGTTGGCATGTCTGGGGAAAAAGTTAGTTGACATCTTTGTTTTTACCTGTTTTGAATTGTCAGAATCGTCAGAGTTTCTCTCTACTGCATGGGGATGCTAAAAGTTCTACAATTCGGTCTGCTGGAAAAGTGAGAGGACAGAAAGCCAAGCTTGCATCTAAAGATACTGTTGCTGAAGCTGCAACTTTCAAAGAAAGTAACTCCAACACCCACGATATGTACAACTCACTTTGCATCCATTTTGTCCGTCTAAATGGGATTCTGTTCACTCGAACAAGGTATAAATGCTTATTAGTAATTCTTATGCCTTTTGCTATTTTCATGGTGTATTTGCTATTTATATTGGCATTCTTGGTGTAGCTTGGAGACCTTTGCCGATGTCCTCTCTTTGGTTGTCACTGGTTTATGTGATCTTATGTCATCTGGGCCAGAAGAAGAGATGAGTTTTGGAAATGATGCTTTAGAGAATGGTCTTTTCTTTGTCAGGCTTGTGTCTATCTTTATATATACTATTCATAATGTGAAACGCGAGAGTGAAGGCCAGAGTTATGCCGAAATCGTTCAGCGTGCTCTACTGCTTCAGAATGCATTGACTGCGGTTTTTGAGATCATGGGACTAGTGATGGAGAGATGCGAACAAGTTCGTGATCCTTCTTTGAGTTACCTCTTACCTGGCATTTTGGTCTTCGTGGAATGGTTGGCATCTTATCCTGATGTTGCCACAGGCGGCGATATTGATGAGAAGCAGGCAACTGTTAGATCAAATTTGTGGAGTCGTTATGTCTCTCTTATGAATAAGCTTTTGTCAATCGGGTCAATGTCCATAGATGACTGTGACGATGAAAGTTGCTTTGATAACATGAGCAGATATGAAGAAGGGGAAACTGGAAACCGGCTTGCTTTGTGGGAAGATTTTGAGTTGAGAGGATTTCTGCCGCTTGTTCCTGCACAAACCATTTTGGACTTTTCAAGAAAGCATTCTTTTGGAAGCGAAGGGATCAAGGAAAAAAATGCTCGTGTTAAAAGGACTCTTGCAGCTGGGAAAGTGCTTGTAGGAGGGGTTAAAATCAATAACGAAACAGTTTGGTACGACTCAAAGGCTAAGAAATTTGTCATTGGTGTTCAGAGTCAACTGTCAGCAGAGGACATTTGTCTTCCTGATTCTACTGTGCCTACGGCAAATGACATGTTGCTAGAAAATGGGGCACAAACGGCCGTGAAATCGGAAGAGTTCCTGTCGAATTCTCAGCTATATGTGGAAGGTGAAGAGGAGGATGAAGAGATTGTTTTTAAGCCGACAGCAGCGGAGAAGCAAACAGATACTGCTGTTCAAAATTTGGTCTCTTCTAAGATGTTGGAGCCACAGAAAAATGCCTTTGGAAGCGATCAACCCTTTTCAGTTGCTTCAATGTCAGCGCCTCCTGACAACTCTCTGCATCTGACAGCTTCAGATGCTTTTTCGTGGAACCCCATTTCTGCTGGTTATCTACAGCCTATCAAATCTCATACTTCAAATTGGTTGACAGAAGAATCTCTGCTGTCTAATAGCTTCAAAGATCTAAGGATGCTGGAGAATGAGCATCTGGCACATTCTGAGATCAATGAGAACAGCGCCAACTTTTTCCCTGCTGTTAATTCATTTCCGAACAGACAATCTGCTATTAATAGCGACAGCTTGTTTCTGAATCAGGCAAATGCTCTAGATGCTGTGGTTCCTTCATCCATATATAATTCTCTAATGTCTTCTGGAGTTAGTGTTGATGCTTTGGCTCCGAAGCCATCATCTCCTTCTCCTGTAGGTTTGAAGAAGAAACCAGTTGCTAGGCCACTAAGACATATTGGCCCTCCCCCTGGTTTTAATGCTGTTCCTAAGCAGGCCAATGGACCCTTTTCTGGTTTAGACCTGAGCTATCAGAACCAAATGTTGGACAATTATAGCTGGTTGGATGGGTATCAGATGTCTTCCGCATTCGGGGGCATTGGGGACAATTCCATCTGTCATTCATCTTTTGCAAACTTACCGCCCATGAGTAGCAGTGCTGCTTCAATTACGACAGTCAGCTTCCCGTTTCCAGGAAAGCAAGTTCCATCAGTCCACCAAATGGAAATTCATAGAGGCTGGCATGATCACGAGACTGTGGAGCGTCCGAAACAGATGCAGCAACCTCAGCAAATAATTAATGGGAACCCACAGCTTGGTCCTTTGCCAGAACAGTACCAAGGATCAGTCTGGACAGGTCATCATTTTGTGTGAGATCAATGTGACGGCATGTTGCGGTATGGTTAAGTTTATAATAACTCTTATAGTTTGTGGTCAATCTGCTATCTTATGGAGTGCGGACATGATAATGTATTTGTTTTTGTCAGGAATGATATTGGTGAGACCCTTCTGCCATATCAAGCTCCAGTTAGGCGGATCTATCAATGCTAAGTTTGTGTTGGAGTGTGGATGGCCTTGGCTTTTAGATTGGAAGTTCTACTTAGCAAGTGAGATTTCTTTGTCCACAATTATTGTGTTTCAACCCCCGAGAAATGAGAATTACCAATTACATTAGCCTTTGGTTGGTTAATAAACTTAGCAGATTAGTAAAGGGGAGCCAGATGACTGAGAGAAGCTATATTAAATTCCTCGTCAATGACTTCACTAAATAGGCGTCATGAATTGGCATACAGGGAAAAACAAAATGCCTTGAGAAACTAGGTTTTGCATGCTAAAGTCGATCGTGTCAGGATTATCTATTTATAGGACAAGTTAGTAGTTGTTGCATTTGTTCAATGCAGTCACTTGTTTTTGGCTTTCTTTTTTATCTTGTGTAATTGTTAGGCAGAGACATACCATTCTTGATTTGAGTTAGGTATAGCTGAATTCCCTCTGATCCAGAAGTTTTATGTTCTGAATACTGTTAGTTATATGAAGACTAGTTTACAAAATGGATATACCAATGTTGTGCCAGACTACAAGTGGACATTTAAAACAGATGTGTCATGATAAGAGTCCGCCACATGCTTAGCGCACCAATTTTTCATACAAATTTGGTACAGCAGGCTTTGTTCCATTTCTTTCTTTTTTGAGTTTGTTCTTGTCTTGACTGTGACTCTTCGTACGTCAGTTGAACAGGTAAGCCAAGCTTTGAAGCTCAGGAGGAAATCTTGAGGAAGTCGGACGTTTTATAATGCCAGGTTGTAAGCGGCTGCTTCTTCTGGTAACCGTGGTCAAGATTTGTTGGGTACCGAGATCATTAATTGTTGGGATTATTATTATATCTGAATGATGGAATGTGGATGGCATGCTCTCTGTTCTTCTTGGTCGTCACCGTGATGAGTTTGGGCATCTAGTGTTGGCAGTTTGCAACGGGGGACGCCTTTCGTTGGACCAGCTTGTCAGAAATTTGAGAGCTCCAGTTGTGACTTTGGCACTGTCCGGCCTTTGCCGAGGGGGGGGGTATCTGATGAGAACAATCCCATCGAGAGCTATGTGATGGGGTCGAGTCTGAGTAATGGATAGATGATGTGTCTGGAGCCGAGTATCTGCATTTCCATATTTGCTTTAGTGGTTTGAGGAACTTGAGATGGAAGACTTATTAGTTTGTCTTATCTTTGTTGAAGTCCGGGTCGAGCTTCAGCACACAATAAAGTCCTTGTACTCTCTTCTTTATTAGTGTCGGCGCGTCCGTCTGCGTCATGCTTTTCCTAATCGATGTTCATATCTATTTATATTGTCACATAATTGTTTAGACATATGGATTGTTTCTGTTGATTTGATTACTGACCTACTGTTCTGGATTCTAGGCTCTTCAAATTCGGCCTAGAATCGGGTCTTGTGCTTCTCCAAGCAGCTTCCATAGTTTCGTAGCGAGCTCTTGGGCACTCTGTCTCTCGAGAGAACTCATGTATGGGATCTTTAATCGTTGACAGGTGCTTGACTCTGCTGATAATAGATGACAAAAAGGACAAGTTGTCATTTGGCAGATTAGTTTCATCTCATGCTGTGTGTTACCAAATCTGTAATGATGGTTTCAGATGAATGGTCCACCGTCACCTATCTTGAAAGGTACTAGGGAGACATCAATGTAAACGGGTCTCCCGATCTATCATTAATCACCGCGATCGACCTTTCTTTGCCACAGCCGAGGAAGGAGCAGATCTTGTCTGGTGGAGGCATGGCGAAGGCGATGGGAGATGGAAAGAGGCAATCGTACTTTTGGCTGATAGATGTGAATCGTGACTTTTGAGTATATTATAATTGAGAACAATTTTGCATAGTGAACTATGCCAAAATTTCGACCCAAAAATAAAACCATGCCAATATAAAATTAAGAAGTACAAAAAAGCGGCATCTAGGCTGTTAATTTGCACTTCTTATATCATCTAATAGCACTTCATATATCATCTAATAAAATAAATAGAATAAGTGAATAATTTTTTTAATAAAATATCAGAAAAGGTTAAGGATTTACTTATCTTCTCTTGTAGCTTACGTTTCACACGATTGATGCACAGGAAATTACAAAAAAAAAAGCACTTGAAAGAAAGTCAACACTCAAAAAATTCAAAATGTACTCACCAAGTCACCATACAGTATTAGTAGTAGTAGAATGATAATACACCGCACGCAAGAGGTGAAACATGACGTACACTCAAGTATTGGCAAAGCGTGCTCGGCTCCTACTCAGCACGAACTAAAACGTTTTATCGAAATTCAATCATCTAGATTTGTTATCGATTTTCGATTATTTGCCTTTTTCGCGTGCATATCAACCATGCTAGGTCTAGTCATATCTTGATTATAAAAAGAATGTAAAATAACGCAACAAATACGAATACCTAACAAATAGATGTCTACACAAGGTCGAGGGAATATAAGTTCCACCGACTTTTATACATGGATTTTGGCACACAATACAGGTTCGATGTCCCATGACCCATCAAGTGCAAAAAATTTCATATTCAAGACTAATTCCGGACTTTGACTCGCATTACATGCACCATCCCTATATTCATGACAAAAATATTTCACGTGCTCAGGAATTTAATTAGTCGAACGGGATACTATCAAAGATTCATCTTCACCGCCTTAGTTTAGATATGGGTATGATGCATGAATTTAATTTCGCACCAATGCTGATCATAAAGGAAACATAAATGCAGAAAGTTTGGTGGGAACTGTTGCTGGACGACATTGATTACAAGCTTCAGGATCAGATCTTGCACACGCTCCACACTTTTTGTGTTTTTCTTTTGCCATTCATGACCATATCTACTGCGCTGAGACTTGTCTACTTAACACGAAAATCATATCTACAGTGCTGATACTCCTAACCCATATGAGCAGTCGATGCAATGGTTATTGCTATCAGGTTTTATCTGTGATTAGTGTATTCACATGAACTTTTGTTGTACGATAAATTGCAAGGCAGGGATCAACTGTCCGGCGAGATGTAAACCCGACAGGTTGGCTTAGAGGGAGCAAGGAACGAGATAAATGATCTGTGTATGTTTAGGTGTGCCTGACGAGTCTGTTTTTTTGACATATGATCGATCGCAAACACAAACTTTTGTGTTTGTTCTACATTTGTTAAGATCAGCCCGCATATTCTTTAGGTTGGTGGCGTTACTGATATATTTCACTAGCTTGATGCACAGAGCTCGATTCAGGTGCAGCTGTTCTTCATAACAAGATTGAACAAGAAATTTAAAGGTGGGGACTTTGGTAGGCTTTTGACTAGCTGCGAGAAGTGAACGAGCAGATCCCCTCCCCATATAGAAAAAACTAATTTTGTTGATGGAAGAAGCACCAGAAAATTGGTTATTGATGGACCATACCACTATAATAAAAATAATGACATCAAATGGCAGATTTCTGACACACCCAACTGCATTTAGTTACCTTTATCTCATCATATCATATCTACGTCACATCCATGATTGCTTCTGGAGATTTATATTGTTGTGGTTGATCCCTGGTGTTATTTCTTCCATCTACTCTGCTTGTTGAATGTTCTTAAATTTGTCAAAACTCAATCACTTGCACACGTCATGTCGGATGGATGAGTAGTTGTGCTAAGTAATTGCCAAATCCCTTCAAATGCGCGCTTTCCTTCGCCAATCCGGCAATGCTCACGAAAGAATGTTCCATCTGTCAGTCTGTCCTTTTTCGCGTTCGGATCGCTACAACGGCTCATACAGAACATTCGAAAAGCTCATGAAGTGAAAATAGATACGCATAAAAGTTTCGAGTAGTCAACGAGCGTTGATTTGAAAGAAAACCAATTGAGAACGCTTGTTTTCTGCATAGTTTCGAAAGTAACTTGTCAAATGTGGTTTCATTTATAATCTACCTATTTCTGATGCATGTCCTAAACCCTATAATCTTGAAGCTCTACACGGTTAGGTTGTGTAAGCAATTTGAGGAGACAATGGTGCACATAGTGGAGATGTTCCTCTTTCCTAACGTAATGACTACTTTTTTGTCAAGTTTGATAGAGATATCAATGCTTTCACATAGAGTCCTCGGTCGACTTTAGGGGTCACAAAGGGCCTCATTCATAGGACTAACTTAGTGATTAAGAAATTGAGAATCGCGATTCAATTAATGGGTGAACTCAAAGACGCATGTGTTTCGTTACATCAACGCCCGCCTCCGCTCGCGATCTCTTCTGCCGATCAGAACTGCGATGACAATCTTCACTTGACATCTACCGATGATGCACGAGATTCCTTCTTGAGAAATTTATTGGTGATGAGGACACATCCAGCTAACCCGCCGAATCGGATTCCACTTGTTGAGGAAACCCGATAGAAATCCAACTTCCTTTTACCGTGAGATCACTAAGCGAGTGTCCAAATCTAAACTCACTACTCGCATCTTCTCAAAATCTTAGTATTCAAGTCACAGGCCAAGTAAAAATATCAATTGTTTCATCTCTCAATACATACCCGATAAAAGACTCTTATCCCTAACACCCACATAAGGGTGCGCACCGATAATCTTAACTTTCTGAGCCACCATGCCGTGATTTGATTCGCTTCTTACTTGATCAATGAGATTCATATAAGGTATCTTGCCAATCCGAAATTTACCCATGTAACTCGAGTTTAATCATACTAAAAAGATAATCTTGGTGGATAGGAGCGTAGAACAAGAATTTTAAAAAATTTGTACTTGCTCGCAGAGGAGGTATACATTTTCAAACTAAGGCATAATTCCATTTTTCACTTGGTCCATTGACTTGTGCAGTTTTTGGAACGCGTATCTTGCTAGTGCGGCCGACAAGACGCATTCATGTTCATACTTGGAAATCAAAGAGATCCATCTGCTCCAAGTTTGAATTCTATCAATGTGAAAAGCACATTTCCCCCGTAAGGAAATCAAAGTAAGCCATGTACTTGCATAAATGATCTAATTTATACCATTTAAATTAAATCGTTTTATCCTTTAGGAGTAACGAAGGTATTATGATCACTATCAATGTTAATTTTCATGTGATTTCAAGCGAGGCGTCAATTATTCTGAATCTAAACCAACAATGCTTCAAAGAAGATCATAGTCACCCCCACGATACACGTTAAGCGCGGCTGGGGCTTGGAAGATGAGATGATATCGATCTTGAATTGGATTATATATCCTGTTCAAATTGCACACTCTGCTTTGGACAGAGCGATGGTTCCAAGCAATAGATTGATTGGAGAAAAGAAGATTGGGAGACTAGGAAAAAGATGGAAGAACCACAGATTGTCAGTTGAATCTCGACCGACCCGAACCGGTTCATCAATCCAAATAAAGTATCATTATTATAAACTATGTTGCCAAAAAAAGTAGCAATTTACTGAAATTAAAAAGAAAAAGAGAGGCAAAGATCTTGAAACTTTTCCCTCAATTTCCTGCCAAATTTGCTTGCCAAATGGAAATTGCTAGACAGCCATGAGGGCAAAAAACACACATGTGGACGTCACGTGCCGAAAACCCATTTCGCGGATGGCGTGCCAAAGTAACATGCATGGACGTAGATTTCTTTTCTTTATAAAGTTCAGAACACCCACTTTAAAGAAACCGACGCAAATGGCCCTAAACTACTGTCAACGTGAAATATCGCCCTCGAACTTTTAATTTATTCAGTATGATCCTTAAATTTTGATTCAATGTGTTCCTAAATTTTTAATTTTTCGATATGGCCCTTAAATTATGGTCTAATTTTCAATTTGGTCTATGGACTTCTAAACATTTTCATATAGTCTAAGGACCGTAATGAACATATATAAATAATTTAATGACCACATTAAACAAATTAAAAGTCTGAAGACAATATTGCACGCTAGGCCAAAGATCAGGAACCACATTTGGGGACCTATTGCATATTGAACCAAAACTCGGCGACCATTTGAGCTATTATCCCTGAAAACTACTGCAAATAAGATATAAGACTACTTTAGCATTCGACATAACTCACGATCTAATATTAAGTAGCGTAGATGGCTACTGCCACTCCTCTCGAGAGTGTCGGCAACAGGCAACCAATAACTATGAGTAAGGGGATAATGATACAAATGGATCTTGAACTTTGGCTTAATAGATAATGTGATCTCTGAATTTTTAATTTGTTCAATATGATTTACATAATTGAGCTTAATTTGTAACCTACGAGTAAAAGCCAAGTCGAACACTCCAACGAAACAGCACGAAACCACACAAACCGAAAACGGGTGCAATTTGTAGAAAGAACTCGAACGACGAAAGCGAGATGGGAACACATTGAATTTCCACAACCACGGCCGTGGGAGGATGGCATTTATGATCGTTACAGGGATCTGTGATTCTCACGGTGGCCACATCCACACGTTTTTTTTTTGTCTTCCTTCGAGCTCTCACATCACCACCACGTCCGCGAATTCCGACGACGACTGCCGCCGCCGACGTCGGAGAGCGCTCGAAGACGCCGCCGACGACGATTCTAACTGCGCGTACGATGTTTTTTGTGCGCAGTCAAAACACCCACCTACGTTGCTTTCGTTGACTCCTCAATTCCACGGGCAGTTAGACGCTATAGAAAGAGGGAGGGTGACGTTTCCTGAGCCGTGTCAGTGAGTTTCTGTACCGTTTCACCTCGCCTCTCTCTGTCGAAGAGCTCTTGCTATGCCCGGTTACTGGGGGACCCCGCCCGGAAACGGCCGCCGCCGGCCACTGCTCGCGAGACCCGCTTCGTGAGACGAACGGCCGAGGCAACGGCGGAGGCGAGAAAACGAGACAGGACCCGTTTCTCAGTGTATGATTGTGTCTGTCCGACGCAAATGGCAATTCCCATGATGCTGTTGTGCTCGATGTCACTCGTGCTCCTGAGCGGGTTTGCCGGCTCGGAGCCGACGCGGGACAGGCAGTCGCTCCTCGCCTTCGTCGGACAGATCCGGCAGAGGGGCCGGGTGCGGTGGAACGACTCTGCCTCCGCCTGCGACTGGGTTGGGGTCACATGCGACCCGGGTCGGAGCTCCGTGCGTTACCTGCGTTTGCCTGGGGTGGGGCTCGTCGGCGATATCCCGCTGGGCACGATCGGCGGGCTGAGCGAGCTCCGGGTCCTGAGCCTCCGCTACAACGGGCTCTTGGGTCGGGTCCCCTCCGACTTCTCCAACCTGACGAAGCTCCGCGGCCTCTACCTCCAGCACAACGAGTTCACCGGCGAGTTCCCGCCGGAGCTGACCCGACTGACCCGGCTGGTCCGGCTCGACATCTCGTCGAACGGCTTCTCTGGCCAAATTCCATTCGCCATGGACAAACTGGCCAGCTTGACGGGCCTGTTCCTGGAAAACAACAACTTCTCTGGCGAGCTGCCGAACATCAGTGCCAGCGGCTTGCGCAACTTCAACGTGTCGAACAACCGCCTCAGTGGCTCGATCCCCGCAAGCCTGTCCAAGTTCCCCGCGTCCGCATTCGCTGGGAACCTTGCCCTCTGTGGCAGGCCGCTCGAGCCCTGCACGCCGTCGCCTCGGAAGCAGCGCAACAGACTCTCCAGAACAGCGGTCATCGCCATTGTGGTCGGATGCTCATTGTTCGTGCTCCTCCTGCTCCTGCTCCTCTGCTTGCTCTGCTGCGGAAGACGGCGGAGGCAGCCAGCGAAGCCTCCAAAGCCGCCAGCAGCGACTGCGGGGGGACGCGGTTCCACGGTGGCAGAGGCCATGACGTCCTCGTCAAAGGAGGACTGGACGAGCGGGTCCGCAGAAGCTGCAGAGAGGAAACAGCTAGTGTTCATGGAAGGTACGAGCCGTAAATTCATTTTTATCTACACGATTGATAATTACAAAAACATACATCGACAGGGTCTTATAGTTTACGTGAATTGATACGAAGCTGAAATCGAAACGCGAAATTCAAATTAGCCAAATGTGGCAATGCTATGTTCAAGCAAACAAAAAATGTCGCGGCACGAAAATTGGACTCGACACCCAGGAATTTAATGCGCGAACGGGGAATTTGCAGGGCCGGGGGCTTTCGACCTGGAGGACCTGCTGAGGGCGTCAGCGGAGGTGCTGGGGAAGGGGGGCAGGGGGACATCGTACAAGGCGGTGCTGGAGGAAGGGACGACGGTGGTGGTGAAGCGGCTGAAGGAGGTGGCGGCGGCGAAGAGGGAGTTCGAGGAGCATTTGAAGGCGGTGGGGAAGGTGAGGCACGACAACGTGGTGGAGCTGAGGGCGTACTACTACTCCAACAACGAGAAGTTGCTGGTCTTCGACTACTTCCCTCAGGGAAGCTTGGCTGCTCTTCTTCACGGTACGTGCGCTTCTTGTTCTTCACACGCTCATCTGGTTTACACGCGACTCTAGAAGTTCTTTAAGCCCCAGGGACACTTCATTCTTAAGGTTAAGGAATGATAATTCCGACCCCGTGACGAAGATCGATTGAGTGATTAAGCGCTCGGTTCAGGTGCGGTAGCCTTTGAATTACCGTGTCTCTTGTTTCCGAGTAACTCGAGGGTTCATGGTCACCGCCCTCGTGAAGTTGCAAAACCGGACGAGGGTTTTAGAAATTTTCTCATTTAAGTATGTTGATTAAGAGTACATAATTTCGAAGGAAAAACATGCCTATGCTTTTATCCTGTGGCCACTTACGTACCTCAACATTTTAAAATTAGCAGTTCCATTTTTAGATCCGCAGAAAATATTTCATGATAAAATGATGAAATTGCCCTCTTTATAAAATCCCCCACAAAACTCTATCCTATCCTAGTTTCATATCTCCATCCCGAAACTGTACACGCCTCCACGGTCGTAGTGATAGCTTGTGACCTTGTTCTAAGGTCACGAGCCACCATGGGCCACCTCGACTGGGGGTCGGGTGTGTTGTAGCCGGCACGGACCGTAGTTGATGACGGCGAGTCAGGAGGCATCGGACATGGCGACGAGAGATGTCGGCAGCGGCCGAGCTTACCATTTGACCTTCCTTCGAAGGGACATTTAAGATTCGGTTGGGGCTGTTTTCACCAACGGATCGACGTTCTCGCAAATGAGGGCTACTAGGATAACCGATGTGGACATGCAAATGCAAGTGATAGGGCGGGCGGCGAAACCTAAAATGTATATTCTTGGAACGAGTTCTATCCTCCACTCACTCGCATCAAAACAAAAACCGAAACACGCAATTGAAGGGCCCAGCAAAAAGTGACCAGCTAAAGAGCTATTGCCTAGTCCACGGGATGCGTCCTTCGATAGCAAGAGGATGACGACGAGTCAAACCCAATCCTTAAACTCGTTTATTGTTCAACTGAGGACAAAGGTGTGGTCCAAACGAGCAAGTGTGCCATGACCAGTGTACGGGCATCGTCTTGGGTCTCCGAGTCAATTTTGTCCAATTTGGGCTCCTTCCTCGTTCACCACATTTGATGATATTTGCTCAAACGAAGGATTACACGGTGGCAATTAACCATCCCCCGCCACCAACCTTCTCCTGCAGGTAGCAGAGGCTCGGGCCGGCCGCCACTCGACTGGGAGAACCGGCTGAGGACCGCCATCCACGCAGCGCAGGGCCTCGCCCACCTCCACTCGTCGTCGGTCAAGTTGGTCCACGGCAACATCAAGTCCTCCAACGTCCTGCTCCGACCCGACGGCACCGGGGCCGTCTCCGACTTCGGGCTCGGCCCGCTCTTGGGCCCAAACGCCTCCTCATCCACCCGGGTCGTAGGTAGGAGCGACGCTTTCCTGTTGCACGATGTTGTTCGTTTTATTTCCTATCCTTGTTATGGCTTGGATGTATCATGTTCTCGCGTCAAATTTTCTCTTTCTATGTCTTTCTTGTGTTTGAGTCGCTCTCCCATGTTGTGCTTGAAATGTAGGCTATCGTGCCCCGGAAGTCAACGGGACGTGCAAGGCGACGTTCAAGTCGGACGTGTACAGCTTCGGCGTGTTGCTTCTAGAGCTTCTCACGGGGAAAGCGCCCAATCAGGCATTGCTCGGCGAGGAAGGTATTGATCTGCCCCGGTGGGTCCAGTCCGTGGTCAGGGAGGAATGGACGGCCGAGGTTTTCGATGTGGAGTTGACGAGCGGCGGTGATCAGGAGGATGAGATGGTGCAGGTGCTGCAAATCGCGATGTCGTGCGTTGCCATCGTACCAGATCAGAGGCCTCGAATGCCGGAGGTGGTGCGCATGATGGAGGAGATGAGGACTAGGAGCGAAGCCGAGGAAGGGACCAGACCGCCGTCCGGCAATCCATCACAAGGATCGGATGGTCACGCTCCACCTATAGAGATGAAAACCCCGCCTGCAGGATCCACATCTTGAGCTTCACATACATTGCAATTCAAAATGGATTTTGGAGTGTTTTGAGAGAAGGCAATTTTATCCGTTCATATCGGCCACCACATGAAAAGTTCTATAGGCTTGATAGAAACAAAGTAAGGACTTTTGTATCGCTTAGCATGCGATGATTAACTTGGATGAACAAGAAATTTTTTTTTTTTTTTTTGGTATTACTAGAAAATTTAAAAAAGTTTCTGAAGGTATAAAAGATTTTCCGCAACAAGAGGAACTCAATGATCTAAACAGAGAAAGATATAACCTTCAACCATGGTCGTCTAGCTAATACCACTGCCATGGCGTCCGAGTCGTCTCCTTGGTTCTCCTTTTCTTCAACGTGTGGACAAGCACTCTTCACTAGTAATTACACATGCTCTGCAAAAACTATACACTTCGGCATGTCCTAGAGAAACGGCAGCCTTTCAAGGTACATGCGATCTTGCAACTTCTGCAAATGCCGAAACACCGGCATCCAGGGAACTCCAATTTCGCCATCGACATGTCCGATGTTGTTCATTATAGCTTTGGCTGTCGAATCAGGAAGTCTCACGGTTGGAAAGTAAGGTGTTCACCCTTGCGAACCATAGGATGTTTGTAGGATTGTGCCAATCGCATTTCCACGTCTAACAACGCCAACACTGCGTATATCTCACTGATTTCCGCACGCGACCTGTCTCCGGCGAGGAACACGTGAACCTCTCCCCTGACTTGAATCCAACTGCTCCCAGGAGTCTTCCTTAGTCCTTTCGATTTCATGATTCCCCTCACCTTTGACACTTCATCCCACTTCCCCATCATAGCGTATGAATTAGAAAGTGCAACGTAATTTCCCGAGTTTTTGGGTTCCAATTCTCGCAAATGTTTGGACAAATACTCCCCAAGTTCGATTTCTCCGTGTTCTCTGCAACCAGCAAGCAAGGATCCCAGAATACGTGCATCTGGCTCATAAGGCATTGTATGCGACAAGTCAAATGCTTCTTCCAAATAGCCACGCCGACAGAGTAGATTCACCACGCACCCGTAATGCTCGATACTCGGCTTCCCATGGTAATTGGAGACCATGTCATTAACAACGTCCATAGCTTCATTTAGCAGCCCAGAATGGTTGCATGCGGTCAAGACATTAGTAAATGTGATGCCATCTGGTTTGAGACCATCGTCTTTTAGATGTTTGTATAGTGCAAGGGCTTCATGAGCTCGACCATGTAGCGCATGACCCGAGATCATTGCATTATAGATTGCAGTATCTTTGATTAAGATTGTACCAAAGAACCTCTTTGCTTCCTCAGCATTTCCACATTTAGCATACATGTCTGTTAAAGATGTTGTGATCTTACAGGATGAAGCGAGGTTATGCCGCAAGACATAGGCATGGATGGCTCTTCCCAATCGAAGCGATGCCACGTCTCTGCAAGCAGAAAGCACACAAACGATGCACACGATATTAGGTCTAATACCAGCTTCTTGCATTTGCTGAAATATCTGAACCGCTTCGTCGCCAAAGCCATTTTGAGCCAGGCCAGAGATAAGGGTAGTCCACGTGAGCAAGTTGGGCCGAACACCGTGAGATTGCATCTGCGAGAAAAAGTTCTTAGCCTTGTTAACCTCTCCATTTCTCAGGAACCCAAGAATCAACGAGTTCCATGATATCAAATTCGGCAGCACCCCTTCTAGTTGCGTCTGATAGAACAATTTCAAGGCCTCACCACTTGCACCGAGGTCAGCATAAGCAGCTATCAGAGTATTCCACATTATAAGGTCTCTTCTTCTGGCAAAATCAAAAACGTCTCTCGCAGACTCAATTCTGTCACAAGCAGAGTACATTTCCATAATGCTACTCGAAACCACAACATCATCTTCGAGATTATTTCTGATACAATAACCATGAGCCTCCTTACCAAGTCTTATATCTCGTGTCTTGGCCGAAGCAGAAAGCAGAGATGCTAACGTCACAGAGTCGAATCTCAAGTGTTCAAGTTTCATTTCATTGCACGTTTCCAGTGCCTTCTCCACGTGTCCCTTTTGAACGTATCCAGATATAAGCAAATTCCATGTCACCGCATCTCTTTCAACCATCCTGTCGAAAACCAATTCAGCATCCTCCATCAGACCACTCTTAGCATAAAAGTTTACAATGGAAGTACCTAATATGTCATCCAGTTCTAACCCTGCCAAAACAGAAATTGCATGCCCCTGCATGCCCTCCTCGATTGCACCTATATTTGTCGAGGCCGAAAGGAAGCCCGACACAGTAACTCGCGTGGGCTCGATACCTTCGACTCTCATATCATAGAACACATCCATCGCTTCCTCGTTCATCCCATTCTGAACATAGCCAACTATAATCGAGTTCCAAGCGACCGCATTTCTCTCAGGTATAGAATCGAACACCTTGCGCGCATCCTCCAAAAGCCCACACTTCCCGTAAAAATCAACGAGACTACTCGCCACGAAGACACATCCACCAAGACCCATCTTCTCCACATATCCATGAACCCCTTTCCCGAACCCAACCCACATCAAAGCCCCGCACGCCTTCACCGCATTCGGGACCACGAAATTGTCCGGCGAAACACCATCTTCCCGCATCTCGCAGTACCCAACCAAGGCCTCCTCACAGAGCCCCACCCTACAGCGCAACCCCACAACGGCGGCCCACGAGAACGCGTTTCGCACCCTCAGCCTGCAAAACAAAACATCCGCAGCGTCCACAGCGTCGCACATCGCATAAAAAATCAGTAATTTCGTCTCAATGTACTCGCTCCTCGCGAAGGACTCACCGCTCTTCACCACCCGAGCGTGCACCTGGCGGCCCGCCGACAGAGCCCGCGCGCGCACGCACCCCTGCAGGAGCTCGCCGTACACCTCGGGCCCGGGCCGGACGTCCCGGAGCTCCATCTGGGTGACCAGGTCCACGGCCTCCCGGACCCGGCCGTCCTTGCAGAGCGCCGACGCGCCGGCGAAGCGAGACTTGCGGGCGACTCTGCGATCGATCTCTGCATCCGAGGAAGGATTGGCGAAGTGGGTTCGCGTCGAATTGCGAGGATTTTGGATCTTGGCATGCCTGGGCAATGAAGATTGTGGGGTTGGTGTGGTCTTGAGCGGAAGAGAAGCCATGCATGCATGGGAGATGGAGATGGAGAAGGGAAGAGATATGGCTGGCTACGGCGAGCGTGGCTGGCTGCCACAGAAAGCGGGAAGGTCTTTCTCGTCCATCCGTAAATATCTGACCGGAAAAGTCCAATTTTTTTTTTGTTGAGGTATCAAATAAAGAAAAATTCATGTACCGTGTAATTAATATTTGGATTAATACCACTAAAAACTTCAAATTAATATATTCGTGACAAATTTACTAAAAACTACAAATAGGTAAATCTGCAATAAATTTATCATCCGTTAATTTTCGTTCAATTTTATCGTTAAATTACTGAGTTTGATGATAAGTGGCAGTTGACAGATGTATCAGTCTAGGGTTTTACTTCTTCGTTTGTCACGGGTTTATCAATTTGTGATTTTTCATGGTATTAATCTAATTTAACGAAGAGTAAATTTATCACAAGAATACCAGTTCGGGGTTTTTGATAAATTTGTTACAGGTGTACCAGTTTGAAATTTTTCGTGACATTAACCCTTGATATTTTGAAAAAATTGAAATATTTTAGGCTTAACAAGTGTCTCGTGTTCTTTAATGGCCTTATACTCTAAAAAAACCTCTAATTTTAGCTCTAGTCTCAATTATATCCGGATTCAATTCAATAGCAGACGACAAACAACTGCTACATTGCTGTTCTATTTATGCGGCGCGGGCACAGGTATAAACTGCGTTAGTTGGGTGCATCGCATCCTCGGAATTAGAAGTAATTGAGCCTAAGAATTGCATCAAGATCCAACCAAAATAAAAAAAGGGAAGACCAGAGGAATGTTTTCTCTTGCTCACACTCCTCTATTTCTAAGAAGGGCCACAAGGCAACGAATGAGAAGTTACAAACCCAGAATCCTCACCAAACCAGTACACAAGAACAGGAGAGAAATCAAAGACAGAGATCTAGGATGAAGTCCAAAGCTTCCAAGGTACAGATTTGCTTGTACTGTTGTCAATACTCCTACTTCATCTGCAAAAGCAGAGACGTAATGAAAACTATTTGCACTGTCAAAGTAAGCAACCATCGATGCACTCAGCTTAAGGCAAAGTGGCTCTCTTCAAAGTCCCACAGAATTTTGTTGAAAAACCTGGGATTTTGACTTCCCTCCAAGAAGATTGATCAGGGAAAAAAACCTTTCAAACGCTCAGTTTCCTCATCATGTCCCTCCTACATTGATCATGAATTATGTTGATTTGGCATTGCAATCTTAAAACTTTACCTTCCCCTCAAGCGAAAATTAACCAAAAACTCGCCGCCTAAATTTTCTAAAAATTATATTGATAGGTTAAAAAAAAATAGAAAAACTGCACACTTTGACAACAAGTAGTTGAATAGTAGACATCAACTACGAGAGCTCAATAGGCTATTAGAGGACGGCACGCGATATATGAAGAATTAATCGCACAGACACGTACCTTTTTCTTGGTATGTCCATAACAAACATCAATTAGGACCATTCTTTTGACAAGCGTTACCAACCTCAATCAGACATAGGAAAAGCATGGAATTACAATAGTCTATTGGGCTGCGCATGTGGCCCATCGGGTCATAACGTGTTGGGCTGGGCAAGACCCAGTCACCCGAGATGAAAGGTCGACGTGATTATTGATATTGATATCCAAGCTGCTTTTCATTTGGACTTATCTTAGCTGCAAACACTTCTAGTGCTTTGTCAGTGTGATTGATTAATGGACAAAGTTGAAAAGAATGGAGAGAATCCTCAACCTTACCAAAAAAAAAATAAAATGGAGAGAATCCTCACGATTTGACTAATTCTATAGAAATCAAACTGAGAAAAGTTGTCCACAGCGAGAACAAAACAATGAAATTATTCATGATAAACCCTTGCAATAATCAAAATCAACCCTAAAAGAAACGACGAAATTCGAAAGGGCTGAAATGGCGCACACTCGCGTGCCAAAATTACAAGGCAACATCCAAAAAAACATATGGAAGAAGTGCATTTCCAAGTCAAAAATGAGGTCAACGGTTCCCTCTAGAGACAGTACTAGTAGGGTGAACGATTCTAGGTTATAACCTAGAACCTACTCCGTCAAAACCAGTTCCCTAGTTTTTTGAACTTGGAACATATCCCACATAACCTAAAACTTGTAACTTACCCTATCAATCAGTTCCAAGGTCAATACGGGAACTGGCCAACTTTTTTTTTCATTTTTTTAATATTTATTTAAGCAAAATAAAAATAAACACAACAACAAAAATCTTCATTTGTCAATAACAACAATCCATAAAAAATGAACACGTAAAATAAAATAAATAATTAAAAGTTCAAAACACATAACCATGGTTTATTGGTTTCTAGTTCCTGGTTCCATTCTTTGGTTCCTGGTTCCCAATTTGGTTCTTACCCAGAAATCGAGAACCGAACTGCACAATAACGGTTCCACTTTTTTTGGAAACCGGATCCAAATCGATAATCGTGGGAATCTAGAACTTGATCAGTTCCTATGGCTGGTTTGGTCCGGTTCTTGATTCTACCCTGAACTCATACTTACCTCTAGGGGCTAGTGGGTTTACCTCCATAAGCATTCTCGATTTGATCTTTTGGGCCCCATAACTCCATCAAACTAAAAATTAGCCTATCGAAACAACAATATTGCTCGAATTTGATTTAGTTCCGGACTTGTTTAGTAGGCCTAAATTTATTTGTACCCTTTCAAAAAACTCTTCAGCGACCACAATGACTTCACCTCTTCATTCATGTTAGTCAAGAGCTAATCCCAATACTAAGACAGTGAGATCGATTCAAAATGGTTCACAAGGAAATCGCGTGTCAAACTTTACCGGATGCTTGAATGGCCAAACTTCAAGAATCACTCACAACTCATCGCAGTAGTAGCTGGTAAATCCCATTCAGTTAACAAATTGTAGCATACCCAATATCATCGATTACAAAATTTCAAATTAGGGCTTTCAAATTAGGGTTTCTGTGTGCGCCCGAGAGAGATACAGAGAGGACGTTGATATATTCCATCACTCACTGGCGACCACTTTCGAAGAGCCTGAGGAAAGCAGGTAATCCCCCCCTTGTAAAGTTGCAATCAGAAATCTATGATAGACTCCCAAAAGAAACAACACACACATCCCCATTAGAATACCAAAAAACTTCCCACGATAGGCATAAAGAATCGGGCCTCCTCGCCCAAAGAATATCAAGAAGATAGTGCATGAGTTCCGCATTATGTTCAGCCATGCTGCGACTGACACCTTACGTGCGGAATCGGTTCAACAGTATAAGAGAACTTATATCGCGTACTTTGTGTTGACCCTTGTGACAGCAATAGGTCAAAACTCAAATGCTTGTTTAAATGTATGTATGTGCATATATATATATATATATATATATATATATATATATATATATATGTTTGTATATTGAGAGAAAAGTGGGGTTGTCTTCAAGAAGACTTGTACAAATGTTGCCTTTCTCCAATTCGGAAAATTCGTCTTTTGGTAAGAGGCCGACCAAAGTGATTCTAATTCCATCCTCCACTCTCTTTGGCTTCAGATGCTAAAAAATTTTTATTCACCCATCATCCCAATTCCTATCTTTTGGTCAAACATGTGCAAATGCAAGTACTCGAAGGAATGGGCTTGTGATCGAATGTAGCTCCACCGCATAGCACACTAAGGGGGATCCTCAACTCCAACCGTTGGATATGGGTGGAAAATGAAAGGATTAATCGTGCATGCTCCATCGAGCAAATGATTTTCTTATGCCTAAGAAACGATAAATGGATGAGTACATAAGAAGACCCAATATTTTTAGCGAGACCGCAATTGAGAATCAACTTGGGTTTTTTAATATTTCGATGTTTAGAAAGCGGCTTCTTTCACTCTTTTAGTCAGAAATTCCTCATTTCTATGAGCTTAGTTTAGTGGTTAAGGACGATACGAGTATATGGATGGAAAGAACACGGTCAATGTTTGGTTCTTGGCCCACCAAATTGCATATTTTCCGGTGTTTGTTTGAAGGGCCACTCATTTAGGGTATTTTAGCTTGCGCCTTACAAAAAAAACTAAGGGGTAAATTATTGGAGTATCTTATGGGCCCAATATTTACCTCACTCGATATGTAGTTTCGTATTACTAAGCTATGTTGGTTGGAGGGATTCAGAAAGAAGTATAGGAATTGAAGAGGTGATTTTATAGATCAATTCATTTGGTTTATTGGGGTGAAACGAGAGAAATTATATGTAGGAGCTTCTTGAGTCCCTCTTAATATCTCTTTAGTCAATTAATGAGTTGTAAATCACTCAAAAGGTGAGATGACTCGAATTGATGAGTATCGTCCTTCATTCCTCTTCCCATCTAATCACTCCTACTAAACATAACATAAGCTTAATCCCTTCTATACTGGATGCAAATATGCTGTCACTTGTTCTAGTCCCGTTTGTTGTCTTTATCGTATTATTCGTCCATCCAATTCTAATTCTCACCACAAGTACCTCAAATACCCCCACTAAACCCTAGCTCACAACCCCTCGAACACCCCCCCCCCCACGGCACCCCTACCGCTGCTGCCGCCGCCTTAGATAGGAGGTCGATCCCTTGAATTTGGAGGTGTCAGGTCCTCACCGGTCGAGTGGGAACTCGATACCAGCATTGGCGGATCGGCATCCTTTAACTGCGTTCTCTCTTCCTTTTTTTTGTCACCACGGTAATCAGCAAAACCCCTTCCTGTTCTCCCTCATCACTTCATTCAGAAACAATGTCGAGATAAACTCACGGTTCAAAAGCGTGGGGGGCAATCGAAAAGGAGAAACGAAAGACAAGAGCACAAAGCATCATCTCATTAAGATAACTCTCGAGAATCCAAATAATTTCAATCCACCCCCTACAGCTAGCCATCAATAGATAATCGAAAAAATTCCGATGCTCCGATTTGGAATCTAATCCAAAATTGTGGGTGCATGGAATTTAGCAGAACCATTGAAAGAGTTTCTCATCCTCATCATCATCATCATCAACCCAAAAAAGATAGAATTTTTTTTAAGCTCGTTGATGGATTCTTCGTAGAAACCTCACCGCCCGTAAATGTACTCATCATAGTCTTAGCTTTCCGTAAAGCCCTGGAATATCTCATTTAAATGCAACATAAAGGCAATGTCAGTCCATACTCCTCTCCTCTTTTCCCTTTGTTCTCTCTTTCTCTCTCCCTTTCTTTTTTAAGTATAAAATCATATTCCCACTTTCTCAAAACCAAGTTGGACGGAATTTTTTCGAATTTTGAATTCGTGGTCTTCCTTGGGGGGTCGATTCAGAAACCCTAATTGATTATTGGATTCACGAGAATTAGAATCTTGATGTTTTTTTCTTCCTTTACTCGTGTTGAAAATTTAGTCGCTATTCCGTTTAATCGGCATCAACCTCGTCACGGGCATAAACGATTGGTCTCTGCCGTCTTTGAATTGTTGATATAATTACATGATGCGGTACTCGATAGATGATTTTTATATGAGATACGTCTCCTTCTCGAGGACTAGATGCCGACAGGAGACCGGAATATTAGGTCAGAAACGAAATGATCTCGATTACTTTACTAAAAATCGTGACCTAATTTTTTTTGGCCCAAAAAAAAAATGAAAGACCGAATTGACAACGGAGCATTTAGCTGCCGCATATGTTGTTACCCCTTTATTTCATTCGTGGAATGGAAGTCTTTATTCCTATTCTGGTCTCTGATCCCCACTGAGAAAGTCTGCTAGTAACCTTAATTAATTTATTTGACACTTTTTAAGTTGCGAGAAAATTGAAGAGGAAAGGTTTCGGACCTAATTTATATATAGGTTCCTCCGGCAATAATATGGGGGCTATTTTTTGTTCACTAAAATGAAAATACGAGGACCAAAGTTGATCATCTTTGGAAAGTACTGGGACCAAGAATTCAATTATGTTAGATGCTTGTACATACGTGTACGTGCCACGTATTAATAGTCGGTGCTGACTTCGCAATTTTTGGGCAAATTTCGAATGTAAATTTGACGGAATGACTAGAGAATTAAAAATGTCTAGAGTTTTTAACCACTTATAAACCTGTTAAATTGTATGATGATAGCATATTATTAGGTATAATGGATAAAATTTGTTTTTTAACCAGGCCAATTACAGACAAGTTACGTAAATTCTAAATTCTAAGACACGTTCCGGAATTTTTTTTATATAAATCTTCCTCATTTATCGCAACTACTTGAAACTATTATGTAAAATAAATAAATCTTGTACAAGATAGTTGTTTTTCAAACTTGTCCTACACTTCAATCCTAAAACTTTAATTTCCATCACGATAAGTCTTCAAACTTATTATAACTTCGATCCACTTTGAGTCCTTCCCTCAATCACACCAAAAATTACAAAATTATAGTTTCAGAATCAAACTGAACGAACTTCACAAATTTTTAGAACTTGCCCCATAATTATCACATGATGACTGTGATCGTGTGGCTCGAACCATTGTACCATTTTCGACATGTGATCGTGTGGCTCGAACCATTGTACCATTTTCGACATGTTCAAACATGCCGAACAGATTAATGTGTTCCTCATACGTGACACATTAGAATACATTCGGACACTCTACACGTGGAAGCGTCTCTACGAGTTTGTTTGCATAGGAGTTCACATATTAAGAGCTTAAAAACGCGCCATGTGGAGTTGGGTGTGATTCAGAAACATCGTGTTCGGGATGACATTGAGCAGAAAAAAGGAAGCCTCAAAGGCTGTTTTACACAACAGGTGAAAATTCAAACCCATCCCATCATATTACGAATAAAGAGCGAACGTATCTTTCAAAAATAAATGGGTCTAGAAAAGACTCAAGCCCGTCGGACCTGTAGGTCGATCCGGCGGTCCATTCGAGGCCCCAACCCTACCACCACTTGCGGTCAATCTTCAGCTTCCACCAATTAGCAAGAACACATGCTGTTGTTTGTTCAGTTGCTGGAATTTTCCGGCACAAACCTCGGTGTCGATTTTCTACAAGGATTTCCCCCTTCCCCAAAGAAAAAAGTAAACAAGAAAACGAAAACAAAATATAAAAAGAAAAAAAAAACAGCAGTAGGAGGAGGAGGGCGGGAATATTCTCACCCGGATTTTTGCTCCCAGACAAAAGGGATATTCAGAAGGACGATATGGGGGAATATAGCGCCACGTGTCACGAGGGGAATCTCTTTTTACAGCTCCTCTCTCTCTCTCTCTCTCTCTAGAAAAGGGAAGGGTTGGAGGCTTGTGCGAGAAGAGTGGCGATGGAAAGCGACCAACCATCATAATTGCTGGCTGAGGGAATTTGATGCACTTCCCTGCCCTCGTCCCCCTTTTGCCTTTGCCTTTTCCTTTCGAGCGAAAGGCGTGTGTGTTCCTCCTCCTCCTCCTCAAATCTCGTCTTAACCCCTAAACCAGAAAAAAAAAAGGGGGGGGGGTGTGAAAAAGAAGAAGATATTACAGGTAAAAAGAGGGGAGTTACTGTTGCTGCTGCTGCAGCAGCAGCATGTGAGTTTAGGGTTTTGGGCCTTATGCTCGAGCGGGTGTCGAGATTATTGTCCCATGATCAAATGCCATTCATGCTCAGCTGCTCATCCCTCGGTTCCTAGGCCTCTCGGTGTGTGTGTGTGTGTAATGTGTATAGACACGTATGTACGCGTGCGTGTACGTGCGCGGGTTCGAATGTACAGATACCGTAGCACTTCACGACCCTTTTTACTTCGTTTTCGAAGGCTTTGCCTAAACTCATGTGCATATGTTGTCGGGACATTGCACCATGCATCATCACATATTCCTGCTAGAGGTTGGGAGATCCTCTGCGTCGATAGATATAATGCCCTTCCTTAGGATAGGAATAGTGAGACGATTTGCACTCACTACAGATTGATAGGATCCTCATCCTCACTTGTACTTAGGGTAGCAATGAGTTTCCTGACCCTTATGGAGCGAAACCAGCCAAACTCATATGAGAAGTACGATATAACTTATGAGAAGTGATGCCGTCGATTCTTATATTGGATGCTTAGATGAATCAACTGAACTTAAAGAATCGCTCGCAATTTGTCATGTTACTTTGTAAGCTAACTTAGTCTCATATCCCAAACATTACACAATAAACGAGTCATTAAACTATCTTTTACTTACGTGGTCTAAAAAATTAAATAACTCGTAGTATGTAAAATAAATGTCGCTGTACATACGTAGACACACACACACACATACACACGCACAAGCATATCTACATGGATTAACAAATTCATGAGTACGCAGTCAAGATTATATTCTAATAATACACAGGTATTTCCTCAAAACCAATCAAGATTCATTGATATATTCACCAAGCCAATGTCAAGTCAAGCACGCCCAAATGAAGACACCTTTAGATGTAGCAAAATACTTCATGAAATACAACCAAGATGCCCTAAAACCCTAAATTATGCCGACACATTGAGCATAATATTATAATTTTACTAAAGTAATAACAGAAGAATCTTTGTTACCTTCCAACCCACTTCATTAAAGCTAGTAGCAGAAGAAGATTCCCAGTTCTTAGCCCCCTTTATTATTCTTTTTTTAGAGATGATTCTTTATTTAAACTTTCCTTTGCTTGGACCTTTAAGCTTTTTTTGTGTGTGTGTGTGGGTGCGTTCCCTTAATTTAGAGTCGTAGAATTGGAACTAAGATATTCCTTCCTTGAAAGACAATATATTATTCTTTATGATGAATGTTTCATGCACATTAGATATTCTCTTTTTCTCTCTCTGAATGCACTCAAATTTAGAACAATCATGCAAACTTTTGAAGCCTAAAAAGAAAGTTGCATGATGGATTGATACATAGCACCATTTGAATATGTCCTCTCTCTCTCTCTCTCTACGAATATTAATGTGGGTAACAAAACATAATGGATATATAGTATATGCTAAGCTAGCTCCCTCCAAAGGACATGTATATACATAAATAATGATAATCATGGTAGAATCATCGATAATATTATACATATCATTAGGAAGGAATAGAGAAGGCATTTGCGAGGACAGCATATAAGTACGACTTGGCCATACACGTGTCCAACATCTAATGCCTACTTAGTGTTCCTGGGTAGACTTTTCATTCTCATAGCGCTTAATCTTGATATATGTCGTTTTGATCCTCAACCATCGTATCTACACACCTTTTCTTTCTTAAAGCATTAATTTTTTTTATATGTGTTAGACAAGCCCTCCCGCACATACATATACTTCATTTTGCGAAACTTCATCATTAACCAATTGAAATCCCTGGCTTTCATATGATTACGATTATCATGCCGGAAACAAATCGATAGGAATGCATCATGATGAATGTAAAACAGGGAGGGTTATAGGGTTCAACCTAAGACTATATACACTTTGAGTAATTAAAGGCTGATTTAACAGACTTAGTGTTGCGATGGACTTTAATTGGGAGGGATTCATGGGTAAGAGGGACCAAAAGACAAAAGGAAAGCCAAAAAAAATTGAAAAAGAGAGAAAGAAAAGCAAAATAAAGGACAGCAGGGGCTAAGAAGAAGAAGAATCATCTTTTGTTTTTGTGATTTGAATTCGTACAAAAGAGAGGTTCTCCCAAGAAAAGACCGGGGCCGGAAGCACATGACTGCTCTCCTGTGTCAGAGTCCCTTTGATTCTCTCTCCCTCTCAGAAAGACCAACCTCACGCATTTTTATTTTTCAACTTTTCTTTGCCCTTTGTTTTTCTTTGCAAGAAGTTACCATCCCCTTGCTTTTCCTTTTCCCATCTCTCTCTCTCTCTCTCTCTCTCTCTCTCTCAGAAGAAGAACCATACTTTATTCCCTTGAACTCACCCCTAAAAGAGAGGCGATCCTCTCTCGATCCTCCTTGTGTTCACAAACCTACACCATCTCTCTTTTCCTCCCTCTCTGTCTCTCTCTCTCTTATCATCATCATCATCATCATCTCAAACCTCAGAAAGGGAAGAGTCCATACGCACCCTTTTGCTCTTGTTTGTTCCTACACACACCCAAATAGCTAATTCTTATTCTTATCATAGGACCATCTGAGGACAAAGCACAGTGCAGTTGATACACATCATAAAAACTGTAGGCTTTGCGTGCGTGTTCGAGAATAACTATGGCTTCTCCTTCTGAACTAACCCTAGAGTGCAAGCCCCAGAGCTATTCCATGCTCCTGAAGTCGTTCGGCGACCATGCTGCCGATCAGACCCAGAAGCTCGAGGAGCACCTCGCCCGCCTCGAGGAGGAGCGCCTCAAGATCGACGCGTTCAAGCGCGAGCTCCCACTCTGCATGCAGCTCCTCACCAGTGGTAATCCCAATAGTGTTGTGTCTACGCATGCACATATGCAAATGCATATCGTTTGCATCGATGTGAGTCGGGTTCATTGAAACGGAATTATCCACGCACACGTCTCAAGATTCATTTCAAAGAGAAAAAAGATTATGGTTAATCGGTGCATGCATATTCATGTTCCATAGTTTTGAGTGCCAATCTTTTAACCTTTTCCTTTTTTGGGGCTTTTCTTTTCATTTTATTGAAGTTGGAGATTGGCTTTCTCTGGCGAACTAATACTTTCCTTTTCGCTTGTTTCTATGAATAATCCAAAGTAGAAACTATGCTAATTTTTTAACCCTTTTGCGAATATATGCCTATGTTCAGACATGACAAAGACAGGGTTTTTTTTATGATTTATTTTATTTCCTTTCTAATAAATTTATTTCATCAATCAAAATTTTAGAACTTTTTTTTATGTGTTGCAGCTGTAGAAGTATCAAAGCAACAGCTTCAAGCCTACAGAGCAAATCAAGGACCAAGGCCTGTTCTTGAAGAATTCATACCATTGAAAAATTCATCATCTGAAGGCTCTGAGAAGACACCAAACCTATCTGACAAGGCAAACTGGATGACATCTGCTCAATTATGGAGCCAAACAAGCAATGATAGCCCCAACAAGCAACAGTCATTGGCGCCTAAAGAAATCGACATCGGCTTCAACGTTAGCCCGAAGCTCGGTTTGGACAACAAACAGAGGAACGGAGGAGCCTTCCTTCCGTTCTCCAAGGAGCGCAACGGTTCATGCCCAAGCCCAAGCTTGAGGGCTCTTCCCGAGCTCGCTCTTGGCTCGCCCGAGAAAGAGATGGAAGATAAGAAGTATCTGGAAGCTGAGAATGCCAATGGTGTCTCGTGCGCGAGAAGAGACAGTTGCAGTAAAATTGGCAATGGTGTTGTGGTAAACGAAATGGGAAAAGGAGTCGTGAGTTCCACAGAAGTGCAGATTCCGGCAACAGCTAATGCTTCCACCAATAATTCGACGACCGTGAATGGCCAGACTCATAGAAAGGCGAGGCGGTGCTGGTCACCGGACTTGCATCGAAGATTTGTACATGCCCTACAGATGCTTGGCGGCTCTCAAGGTACTACAGGAATTTCATCATGAACATATATGTATTTGGATATTGCAGGTAAAAAGCCTAGTTGGATACAAATTTGACATTTACGTTCAAGTTTTCTTTTTTGGGCACACTGAATACACATGAACCTTTTCATGGTAGCCATAACATTTTTGGACTAACGTGGAATTCCCTTATCACACAAGAAACTATGTTTCAACAAAGAACACTGGGCTGTTGCGTGCACGTCATCAACTCATCATTACAGTCAAACCACCATACTCTTTCCATGCATCATTGTTGCAATCATTAATTATATGAGTGGGCCTAATTTTCTTTTTTGTGTCTGGGGTTCATGAACAACCAGTGGCCACCCCAAAGCAAATCAGAGAGCTGATGAAGGTTGACGGTTTGACTAATGATGAAGTTAAAAGCCATCTCCAGGTACATCTCTCTGCCTCTCTCTCTCTCTCTCTCTCTCTCTCTCTCTCTCTCTCTCTCTCTCTCGCTCTCTCTCTCTCTCAAACATGCCAAACCTGTGATAAGAACAGACCTTTACTCTATCAAACTGACAACCTCAGAGAGAGACACAAAAACATTTGTACTATAATTCAAACTGACATCTGAAGAAGAATCAAAGCTTGACCTATCGTTTCTTTTCTCCCTTTTCTTTGACTGGTGAACACAGAAATACAGGCTTCACACCAGACGACCCAGCCCAAGCCCACAAGCAGCCGGCACCGCCGGTCCGCAGCTGGTGGTCCTAGGTGGCATCTGGGTACCGCCTGATTACGCGACCGCACATGGCAGCACTCCCCAACTGTATGGCGCCCACCCGACTGGCCATGCGTCGCCTCACTACTGCACGCCTCCTACCATGCCGCAGGAATTCTACTCCGCGGCAGCGGCTGTGGCTCACCACGAGGTGGTGCACCACCACCCCCTCCACGGCCACCACCACCAGATTCAATTGTACAAGGGGACTTCTCATCCCCAACCACAAAGCTCGCCAGAGTCCGGGATGAGGGACGGCGGTGGGGATGGCCAGTCGGAGAGCATCGAGGATGGCAAGTCGGAGAGCAGCAGCTGGAAGGGCGACAGCGGCGATCACGTTAACAACGGCGGGGATCAAAGGAAGGGATTGATCACCATGAGAGATGACAACAACGAGGAGAGTAATGGAAGTGAGATTACTCTCAAGTTCTAAGACAAATAAAATTTTCATGTTAGGATTTTAGGGTTTTAGTTTTTTTTTTATGAAGATTTTCTTTTGGTTTTTGAATTTTTATTGTTGTTTTTATTATTCTGATTTTTATGTGCAAATATCTAGAGAGGGTTAAAAAAAGGGGGTGCATAATGGCAAAAAAGGGCAAGCTTGTCATGTTTCCTTGATATGTTTCATGTCCTTTTGGGAAGCAAATTGAAAGATTGTATTTATATGGACGCTTTGGCATTTTGTGTTATTCTCTTGTTTTTTCTTGACTTATTTGCTTATTTGCCACTATATAGATAGATAAATTTAATTTGAAATTGTATTGACCCACAACCCCAAGAAAATGGCAACTTACGAGTTAGGACCACAATTTGAGGGAATCTTAAGTGGATGATGTCGGTATGAGATGAGTAGATATTCCTCTAGTTCCATTCTTATCCATCAAGCCAATCGCAAGAAAAGAAATGCGTGTGATTTACGGTACATCTCGCGAAAAATATATCGAGCATAGTTTATATTCACGTTGGTTATAAATTGAAATTAACAATATCGTTTTTCTTTAACCTCCTCTATATCTTTTGTACAAATTATTTACTCGGTTGTTTATTTATTTATTTCGCCAATTCCTTGAGTTGTGATTGATCTTCCAAAGTTTCACAAGGTTCAACAAAAAGCATTCATTTGATGTGAGATAAGGTGAATTTGTGAAAGTTCCTCAACCTGGACAACCTCATTAAAAAAAGGATGTGATTAATTATCTTTGAGGAAAGTCATTTTAAAGAAAGGCGTTTTTTTATTCTTTTTGTTTTTGCTTTTAGAAATTGTAAGCATGGTCTTTCGACTTGACCAAGAAAGAGATTACTCTCAATATATTAATCCCATTCAAATGAGAGAAAATCAGGAATAATCGAGGGTTAACATGAAATTTCAAAAGGCAAAAACCCTTTAATTCACAAATTTCTAATTAATTAAGGCTTTGACACACACACACACACACAAAAAATTGCCCACCATTCATCAAATTTGATGATGGGAAAATTAAAAGGGGAGGCTCTTCAAAAGAAGAGACACCGAAAGAGAAGAGCTTTTTTCTTTGCTTGGATTTCTTTCCCGCAGCTTAGACTCAGATAAAATAAAATAAAAATAAAAAAATTTACATTTTTCTCGAAGCACAAGACTAAGTTCACTTTCTTCCTCATCCCTTTGCCTTTCTTTTCTTCTTCTTTAGTTTGATCTATAAACAGTGCCTTTAACTAAGCTTTGGAGTTATAGCATTCACACCTTAAGCCGTTGATAAAAGTTAAAGTGCACATTCCCCAATTTAATCCACGCAAAAACACAATGAAATAAATATTTCTTGGTATCACCTAAAATTGCCCTTCTTCAAGTTCTATTGCCTAAACCTTGCTGGGCTTTGCAGGGACTAAAATGTCCTTTTCACTCGCCCGCCTGTCCAAGTGTATACACTTGACGGGCTGACAAGACTGCGTTCCTTATTTTTATATGCCGGTGCCTGCATGTCCAACCCCCAAATTAGGGAGAAAGTTTTTTTTCCCTCTCTCCAGAAAATACCCCATGTTTTACATCCCAAAATTCATACGAAATAGTTGGAGGACTTACTTAAGTCCAGCCCTTCTTGAGTTTCGATTGCCCTAATCTTGCTGGGTTTTGTAGGGACTAAAATGTCCCTTTCACCAATTCAATGTGATGCTTACGTTGTATTTAAAAATTTCTTCTTATGGAACGGAGCCAGCTCCCCTAATTTGTTTTTGTTCCGGCAGCATTAATAAACGTAAATTTCATTCGATTTTTACTCTTTTGAAATTACGAAAACCGTTTCAAAAATGTCTATTCTGACGGTGATCATAAATGTAAGTTCCGTTCAAATTTTGTCTCTTTCGTAATTAGAGACATCATTACAGTTTAGAATTGTTTCCTTTTGAAATACTCTCCTCTTCTCAATTTTCCATATTCAATTATCGGGTGGCAAGTTACATGGAGAAGTAAACGGAAATCTAGCAAATGGTGCCAAAAAAAAATGGAAGATTGGTCTAAATTTCATTTTCTTTTCTTTACCACAAAGACAGAAGCAATCTTGGACACAATTACCAAAACACCCCCACCACCTTGTTCTGATATTGGGCTCCGGGCTTATTTTTCCCCTTCGCCATTTGAGCCCAAAGACATAGACCCGATTGTTCTGATTCTGGGCCTCCATCTTTCAGCTACAAAAAAAAAAAAACTTGGTTCTCTTCTTAATTGTCACCGTAATTAGTAATTTAGACATTTTCCGGAGTCGATGCGATGTAGAATTAGATTAGGTTTATAGGAGATGATTAGGGGTGTCAATCAAACCCGCGCCGGCCCGGCCCGATCCGCCCCAGTCCGGTCTAGCCCTAAAATTTGGGGCATTTTGGGTTCAGGCCTTAATTTTATTCAAATATGGCTCTAAAATTTGGGGTTTCATTAGGATTAGGGTATTTTAGGGTCGGCCCATTGACACTCTGGGCCGACCCATCTCCCTCTCTCAGTCTCTCTACCCTTCTCTCTCCCCTCGCTGGCGCTACGCCGCCGCTCCTCCCCCCTCGCCGTCCCGCGCCGCCGGTCCCCCGGCAAGCCCCTCCGCCTCTCCACCGCCGCCACCCGCACCGCCATCTCCATGGGCGACAGGCTCCCCAATGCCACCATCTCCGTGGACGACGTCATGCTGCTGTCGGACGGGAACGGGGACTTCACAAGGGCGATCGGGTGCGAGCTCGACTTGATCGACCAGCCGGTGGGGCTCGGGGTGCGGTCGCGGCGGTACGCGCTGCTTGCGAAGGACGGCGTCGTGAAGGTGCTCAACTTGGATTTTCCCCCGGGGGCCGCTTCTTCTCTGGTTTGCCGTGTCGTTCTGGCATCAGATCTCGCCCCCTCCCCTGTTCATTTTGGCGAGGGTTCTGTGGGTCCGTGCCTGCCCGTTAGGAACTGGACCTGGAACTGGAGCTGGGGGCTTGTCCGTTTCGTTTTGGTTGTCCTTGAAGCGCGTGAATTCGAGCTATGTGTGGGGGAGATGGCGGGTGTTGAATGGGTTGTTGGGTGGTGCCTGATGTTGGGATTGCAATTGGGGTCTCCCCGTTTGATGGGTTTTTTTTTCCTTATTTTTTTAAAGAGGCTTGCCGTTTGTTTCCGTGTCGGTGCAGATTGAAAGGAAGCGGATCAACATGCCGTGCATGTTCCGGAACTCTGTTCGCATGGTTGCCTTCTTCTTTATCCTATAGTTTCGTTGAGTTGGTAAGTCCTTTTGCTCTCTGAGTCCCCGCAATATGTTTTCGGTTTTGCTTTGTAAATTTGTCCTCGTTCACGAGAAGTTGACGGCGTTGAATGGGAGGGGTGGGAAAGCGTGGGGTTTCTTGAGGGGAACTTCGTACTGCGATTGATGGTGTTCTGGCTGTGAAATTTTAAGTTGCTGAAGGTGTTCAGTGTATGTATGCTTTTACCTCACGCAAAGAGTGATAAGGTAGTCATTTTAGCGATGATGAGGTTGAAAAAATTAGTAACAACTGTCAAGAGTTTTGAGTTTGGTCTTGTTAAATTCTTTCACACCAGAGAATTCTGCTTAGCTTCCTGGTTTTCACTTTGCAAGTAGTTTTTCAGCAGTTCTGCAACACATTCATCTGGTTTGGCCGTTTGGATTTCGTGGGAGAATTGAGAATGTACATTGTAGTTACCATTAATAGATATTGAGCAGTGAAGGAAGTTGGCAAAATTAAAATGGTTTTCACTTTAAAGGTATTTTTTCACAGTTTAGCAACACATTCATCTGGTTTGGCCGTTTGGATTTCGTGGGAGAATTGCCTTCTGCCTTTTGATGTTACTATCTGCGCAAGAGCAGGGAAAAAAAAAACCCGAAACCCGGCCCGACCTGACCCGGCTCGGCTCGGGCCTTGGGGTATACGGTGAACAAGGTCTTGGGTGGGTCTGGGCGGGTCAAGTATGACCTTGTAGGTTTCGGGTCGGGTCGGGTATCAAGAAAGCCCGACCCGACCCTACCCATTGACACCCCTAGAGATGATTACGTAATTAAGCGCATAACCGGATTATCGCTTGGAAATTCCACAAAAAAAAGGAAAAGAAAGATAAAATCTTTATTTCACAAAGAAAACTAAACCATGAAAGACAAAATTTTATTTACATGCCTCGTAAAGCACTAAAATAAGAAGAAACAAACGAGAAAAGTGAAGCATCTTTCTTTAACTAGTTTCCTCCTCCTCCTCCTCATTTGTTTGTTAGTGTCGAAGCACAAGACTAAGCACAAGAAGAAACAAAGACTAAGGGCTTATTTGTTTCGCGGAAAACCCAATGATAAATGAAAATTATTTCTCGAAAAACATTTTTTAGGAATACAGTTTTTTCGTTTTTTCGTTGATATATGATCGAAATCGTTTTCTGATGTTTGGATTTTATTAGAAAATGATTTTAATCTCGTGATTTTATCTCGGGTGAAAAAAAATCAATTTTTTTTCTTTCTTTTTCTTTCCCTTCCCTTTCTGCTAGTCACCAATCATAGGCCACGGTCGACGAGGGCTGGCTTCACCTCGGCAAGGGTCGCCCTCGCTTGCCACAAGCCAGTGTCAGCCTCGACGAGCTACGCCTTGGCGAAGGCAAGCACCAACGAGGCCCCCTTCACCAAAAAATGTCCATCTTAGCGCTATTCATGCCACCTAGGACGGTCGATGTCCACGTTAGCAATTTATGGCCTAGATTGACAGGATAGATTATAACTATAGCGGTCCAATTAAAAGGTTTATGACTAAATTTGTGCCAATACAATAGATTTAGAACTTTTTTGATATTTTTCCCGGACTCAGACCACAGCATGTGGTTTGCTCTTTCATGTACCCTGTCTTTTGTCAGAATACTTTTCCACTTTGCTGCCCAGCCAGATCACCCTTTGAGTGTTGGGGTCTTTGAGAAATATGAATTTTACATATACTTCCCGTTAGGTTATATCGCTCACAAAAATTAAGGCTGACAATGAAAATATTTTTCATTGATTAATTTTTTTAAGTGATATAATTTATTATTTTTTGAAAAATATTTTCTAAATCTTGAGTTTTTCATGGAACAAAAGCATCCATTAGATTATAATGCAAAATCATCAATTACCCAATAGGTTACAGAATTGATTTCGCAAATGTGATTATTGTGAGTTTTGGTATATTGTTTCGACTACAATTTGGACATATGTATTCTTCACCTTAGGCTTGATGTATGGGATTGATCTAATCTAATGCGAACGATACACATTAACCCAGAGGGCATATATGCGCAAGAATTCTTTGCATCAAATTTGAGATTTGAGGGTTTGAGCCGACGTTCTCGTTGGAAGAACATGCAAGTTTCGATTATGTTGCATTTGATATCGGCTAATGATAAATTTCTTACACAAATGAAGACTCGTTTGAATCGAATCCGACGGATATCGATTTGAATCCATTGTTGGTTTTGCTTTCTCCATGCTCACTTAAGTTTGCTTCAGTCTCTGAATATGACATGCTTGAGTTACATATTAAACTGTAAATACTCTAAGATCTTCAATAGAGAGGAAAATAGAATCAATAAATACTACATTTTCACTCAATTGACTTGCCTTTACAAGTAATTAGAGGAGGGTATTTATACCCGAACAATATGCATAGGAAAGGAAATTAGCTATCTTAGATAATCATGAAATATTAAATAACATTCCTAATATCTAATAATCTCTCTAAAATTATACTCTAACAAGGAAATATCTAATCTCCATAAATATATTTCATCACTCCCCCTCAAACTGGTGCATCCAGCTTGCAGATGATTGGTTCAACTTTCTTTGAAAGAAAGTGATCAAGCGTTGTGCAAGCCGGACATTACACTAAACAAACCAGATTTGACAAGCGCTAAAGCAACACATACTTAGGAAGTTGACATTTTTCTCACACAACCTTGATAGAATTGTGTAGAAACCCAACTTGAATTGTAGCAAACTAAATAGCATCACCCAGCAATGCTCATCTTTGGTTACTTGATGAAAGTATGCTTATCTCCGGTGCTCATAGCTACCTTGATGACATCAACCCACAACGCTCATCTTTGGCTGCTTAATAAAGGTGTACTTGACTCCGGTGCTCACAGTTACCTGGATATTTGATGGCGACTTCACTCGTCGATGTTGCTCGCAATTAGAAGAGAGTATCATAACGAATAACGTCCATAGTAACGTTGTCGAGTGTTGACAAAATTAGACAGCATAAAGGAAGAAAAAGCTAAGGTTTGATTTAATTCCTTCTCTTACTAGGATCTTCAAGAGAGAGAAAAAGAGAATTAATAAAGACTAATTTACAAGTAATTAGAGAAGGGTATTTATACCCGAACAACATGCATAGGAAAGGAAATTAGCTATCTTAGATAATCATGAAATATTAAATAATATCCTAAATATTTAATAATCTCTCTAAAATTATACTCTAACGAGAAAATATCTAATCTCCATGAATATACTTCATCGTAAGCCTCCAATTCGTTTCCACAGGAGCCCAACATCGTCTTCTTGCGATTAATAATAAAAACACTTTAAATGCAAATTATCTTTATAGAAAACAAATCAAGACTCCGCTCTATCCTATTTTCTAATTATTTTAACAGATAATGATTATCTTTTTAATAGAGATGATAATTATGATCTTATTATTTTCTTTCTTCTTTTTCTTCTTCTCCTCCTCTAGCCTTAGAAAACGAATAGCTGAGAGATCAGAACCTTTCAAGCCTCACTCCTCTCTCGAATCCCCCGAGCCCTAGAGTCTCAGATTCTTCGTCGTGATCGGCTTCGTGTTGGTCTCCTCCTTCTTCGTCATCGTCCGTCCCTCCTCCGTTCTTGCGAGCGAGCGAAGATGGTGTTGGCACAGTTAGGCGGAACCATAACCCGCGCGATACAGCAGATGAGCAATGCGACGATCATAGACGAGAAGGTTCTGAACGGGTGCCTCAACGAGATCAACCGCGCCCTCCTCAACGCCGACGTCCGGTTCCAGCTCGTCCGCGACATGCAGAACAACATCAAGCGCATCGTCAGCATCGACGATCTCGCCGCCGGGCACAACAAGCGCAGGATCATCCAGCAGGTATGTGTTCTTTTTTTTCTCTTTTTTTTGTGGATTGAGTTAACTATAAGCTGTCCGTGAATTGGCCCGGTTTTCTTCGACCAAAAAAAAAAATTGGCCCGGTTTTCCTCCGTGCACTCCAATTAATAATTTCTTTTTTTTTAAAAAAAATTGAATTTTTAATTTTTCTTTTTCTTTTTAGCGAGGCTCGAACTCTCCTGACTAAGAAAAAGAAAAAGAAATAAAAAAATAATTTAAAATTCAAATTGTTTAGGAATGAAAAGACAAATAAAAAATATAAAAATGAGTGCACAGAGGAGAATGAGCTTGGTCTGGGAAAAACGAAGAGTACAGAAAATATTTTCCTCTTTTCATAAAGATGTTTGAGGGTGTTTTTTGCATTGACGGAAAATGTTTTCTTTGACTTAGTTTATTTTTTGTGAACCAAATCCCGAAAAATCTGGAAGTCGAAGCCTAAGTTTTCTTTGACTAAAGTTGGAAAATATTAAATTTTATTTCTTCAGGAATTTGTCGATTTTGAGGATGTTTTACATTTCGAATTAACTCCAAATTGATAGGCTCACATTCCGAATATGTGCCTTGATATGAAGCGTTGATTAGGAAACGTCCTACTTTACTTTCTAGGTATGTGGTTAATTTTGATTTGCTATATGGGGATAAAATATAATTTATTGCTCCGGGTGGCATCTCGTTTGGAAGAACTTTAGCTCATTAAGACATTAATGTGACTGTAAATGCTGGTTCTTATGTTTAGTATTGATGTGATCTTTGCTTTCAGCATAGCTCTATTACAATTACTTTTTCGTGTTTTGGGGATGGGTGGAATATCCTGGAGATGTGTATATTGTGTTATTTGATCTGTCTGGTCATTTTTTAAGGACATATCTGTCACTGTTGTTAGACTTTAGTCTCTCATCCGTCCGAATGTGACCAAGAAGTACCCATGCGGTTCCCGTGTGGCTACTTTTGTTTCAGGCCATATTTAGTGAGCTGTGCAACATGTTGGATCCGGGGAAGCCTTCCTTTACTCCCAAGAAAGGAAAGACGAGTGTCATTATGTTTGTTGGTTTACAAGGTACTTGAAGATCTCCTTTAACTTGAGTCGATGTTTGCGAATTTAGTTACATGGTATATGGATTATCCATTGTTGCATCCATGCATTCTCTTCAAGTGGTTACAATTTGTTTGGAGGCTTTATATACTGCTTATGCTTTGATGTGTGAATACAATTCTCAAGTATGCATTGTTATGACAGGATCGGGTAAGACCACGACGTGTACCAAGTATGCACATTATCATCAAAAGAAAGGTTGGAAGCCAGCTCTTGTCTGTGCTGATACTTTTAGAGCTGGTGCCTTTGATCAGTTGAAGCAGAATGCCACTAAAGCTAAAATTCCATTTTATGGAAGGTACTTTCTTTCGCGCGTTGCATTTTGATCTGCTCCTTTATGCAGACACCTAGTTCCTCAAACAAAATGAAGTAGGACTGTCAGATTTCGTAAAAGTAAACTAAAGGTCTCCAAGTGCACATGTTTTCATCATGCATAAATTCTTTCTCGTGTTGATTAGTTTATCCTTCATTTACTCATTAGTGGGCTCACAGAATTTAACATTTAGGACTGTCATGTTTCGATGCAATTTCTTGGCCATCAAATGATGCAAGTTCTGTGACAGTTACACGGAATCGGATCCCATGAAAATTGCCGTTGAAGGTGTGGAGACATTTAAAAAGGAAAATTTTGATCTCATAATTGTTGACACAAGTGGGCGTCACAAGCAGGAGGCTGCTCTTTTTGAAGAAATGCGTCAAGTTTCTGAAGCAACGGTAGCGTATGATCCTTTTAGGCATTTTCAATCGGATCTCTGCTTCTCTACGATTTTAACATGTTGGATGATATGCTGCTGCAGAAACCAGATCTCATTGTATTTGTTATGGACAGTAGCATTGGTCAAGCTGCATTTGATCAAGCACAGGCATTCAAGCAAAGTGTTCCTGTTGGGGCTGTTATTGTGACTAAGATGGATGGTCATGCAAAGGGTGGGGGTGCTCTTAGTGCGTAAGTGTTATTTTGGTTAAGTCAGAGACATAGAATTCCATTTTCCATATTTTCCCTCTTCACAGTCGCCACCATTGAAGTGGTTTTCTAGTATTCGAATGGGGTAATAGAGTGGATTCATGCACAAAATGTTTGCAAACGGTTGCAATACGAGTCTTTGGAGTAGATTGCTGCTATCTTGCAGTCGCGTATATATGTCGTGCGTATGTCCGTGGGTGTTTCTTTAAATGGTGGCGGCTATGATCCTATTCTGAATTGTAGCTCACGAATGAATATGGCTGGTTATATTCTTCGTTGGATTCTAATCATTAGAACTTCATACTTTATGGGTTATGTTAATATATATCAGTTTAGGCGAAAGATCGCATAAAGAAACCTTTATACTTGTTTAATTGAAAGCCATTATTATTTTCATGGGACCGAAGGTGAAGTATTCTCTACAGAAAAAAAAAATAGTTAGGGAATCCAGCATCGATAAGTTTTACCTGTCGAAGGTTACTTAGACTTGAGATACTTTTGGGAACATAAAAATGCTTACGGATCTTCCTTTGGGCTGAGTTCATTTGTTTGCATTTGCAGTGTCGCGGCAACGAAAAGTCCTGTGATCTTTACAGGTACTGGAGAGCATATGGACGAGTTTGAAGCGTTTGATGTTAAGCCTTTCGTCAGCCGGCTATTAGGTAGGTAGTTTCATTCGGGTTCTGTCTTTCAATGTGTCTTGTTTATATGCACGCATTCTTTTAGCGGTTCAATATTTTGGTGGGAACTATTCTTCCACTTAGGTATGGGCGACTGGTCTGGGTTTATGGACAAAATTCGCGAAGTGGTGCCTGAAGATCAACAGCCTGAGCTTCTACAGAAGCTTTCCGAAGGGTACTTTACCTTGAGAATTATGTACGAGCATGTTCAGAACATTCTTAAACTGGGTCCGATAGGCCAGGTTTGTGTTCCTTCCGCATCACTGGATACGATGCTCTATCTTGTCATCCCGTGCTTTTTTGTTTTGGAGATTCGTGCAAAGTTGAATTATTCGTGCGTGCATCAGAATACACGAGCATGCACCGCGTCAAAGATCAGTCGATGATCTAGGCTAATACGGTCTGGTTCTCTCGAATCAAGGTTTGCTCCATGCTGCCGGGGTTCAGTTCTGAATTGATGCCACAGGGTCGAGAGAAAGAAAGCCAGGCGAAGATCAAAAGATACATGACCATGATGGACTCAATGACAAACGAAGGCAAGTCATGCTGTAGTATTTACATAGTTCGGCTGTCTATGTTGTTTTGTCTTACGGCTGCGGCGAAGGTTTTAAAATTCAAATCCTTGCCTACGAGCCTTTGATTAAATGGAGTTCGATTTGTTCCAGAGCTAGACAGTTCAAATCCAAAGATCATGAATGAATCGAGAAGCGCGCGGATAGCGAGGGGTTCTGGTTGTGATGTCGGCGAAGTCATGGAAATGTTGGAAGAGTATAAGCAGCTCGGGCAGATTTGGCGCAACATGAAGGGGGTTAAGATCCCGACGCGGGGCGCTATGAATACACGGTCTCGGAACATGTACGCGCAACGCATGAGCAGAGCTCTCCCACCTCAGATGCTGCAGCAGATGGGTGGCATGGGTGGTCTACAGAACTTGATGAAGCAAATGGAACAATAATCCATTTAGTAACGCAATTTCATTTTTCTATTTTCAGGATAAATTTTTAATCCAGAAAAAGGTTTGAAACAGAAATGAGAAGTAGAATTTTTCTACTTCATCGAGTGACAAGCGATACAGCGCTATGATTTGGACATGGGAGAGCGAGTTCTGGTGGGAAGGGTCGACGCATTTGATTGGCATTCTTGTGTAACTAGCAAAAAGCTGCCTAGAAAAATTAGGTACGAGATTTTTGTTCTTTGAGCTAGGATGATGGAAGAGCAGCTGCATATGTTTTTTCATAAAGTCAGCTTAAATGTATAAATGAAGCTTTTCTGAGTGTTTCCTCCCTTTGTCGGGCGAATTTCTTGGTGCCATCTGACAATGCTCGGTGGTGGCAGGGGTGTCGGAACCGAAACCGAACAGAAATTTCGTGCATTTTCGAATCGTTTCGGTTTTTGGAAAAATAACTGTTCTTTTTTTTCTGGTTCGGGTTCTCAACAAAAAATCGAAAGAGGAAGGAAAAGCCGAAAACCAAACGGTGTTCGGTTCGTATTCGGTTCGGTTCGGTTTAGTCGATTTTGTCTCTCTGTTTCAGGCCGGGCCAGAATTTCGAGCTTCTCATGGTGAAAATTGTTAGCAGAAAAGGACGGTCGTTCTTCAACGAGATGATGTTTGAGGGTCAAGTTCAAAAAATTTGCTCGATCCGTCTGTTTCAACCAGAAAAGAACACAGAATGTTTGCAAACATCTTCGATCTCCAAAGCATATAACTGTCTTGTAGTAACATTCGTTTCAATAAAATATCAAAGGATGTTCCTTTGCATTTAAGAAAAGCAAGAAAGAATCAAACAACATTCTCCACAAAAATTTCCGTCCTTTTTTTTTGTTTTATTGTTCTAACAAAAATGACACATCGCCGGCCCTCTGCTTTTCTCAACAGCGCCCTTCGACCGGAGGAAACGGGGACGGCCAGTGACTGGACGACCGCGACGACGGACTCTTTGAGCCGCCACCGCCACCGCCACCGCCACAGGTGGCACTCAACATGCCAGCCAAGTAATTATCGAAATCATCAGGGGAGTATATGACCGCCGAATCTCCCGTCGGACAGCTGTTGTAGAGCCACCGATAAGCCGGCACGTGCTTCTCCGCCGGCGACAGCGCAGTCTCGTCCCTCAGCTTCAAGTCGGGCATGGCCCATCCCGCCTGCTTGATTCAACTATGATATGGACATGGAAGAGCAAGTTCTGGTGGAAGGGTCGATGCATTTGATTCGCATTCTTCATATATCTAAGTCAATATGCTGCCTGGGATAATAATTAGGTACAGGATTTTTGTTCTTTGAGTTAGGACGATGGAAGAGCAGGAGCATATTTTTTTTCATAAAGTCAGCTTAAATGTACAACGGAAGTTTTTCTTGGACCTAAGAATGTCCCAAAAAAGACTTCGAGACTTCGTCTGAACTCTGGGGGAGGGAAGAAGAACTTTCTCTCCAATTGAGAGAGCTGGGCATGTGGGTACCGATACTGTTAAATAAGAAACGCAATCCTATCAGCTCGCTAGATGTATACATCTGGATAAATGGGCGGTCCGTTTTCCTGCTTGTTTCGTCTCTCTCTTTTTTTTTGGGGGGGGGTCAAGTTTCGTCTCTTTGTTGAGTGAATTTATTGGTGCCATTTGATAATCCTTGGTGGTAGGAGTGCCAAAACCGAAACCGAACCGAAATTTGGTGTACTTTCAGCTCGTTTTGGTTTTCGGAAAATAACCTTTCTTTTTTCGTGGTTTGGGTTCAAAAGAAAAAACCGAATCTCCGACTTAACAAAATAAATTAATTAATAAATAAAATCACAAAAACAAAAATAAAAATAGAAACGGGAAGGAAAACCCCGTAAACCAGACGGTGTTCGGTTTGTATTCGGTTCAGATTGCTATTCGGTTAGGTTCAGCTGCTCACCTTGTCTGTTTGGTTCGAATTTCCTCATGCTCTGTCTGATACGAACTCACTGTCGTGCTACACCTGCACAATGAGCATATCCACGGGAAGTCATTCGACATAGAAGCATCCGTCAGTGAATTTTTTAGGGAAAAAATTGAGATCTCGAACCCCTTTGGAAATCGCTTCTTCTGTCATTATATGTCAAAAAGAGCGAATTTTTGCGAGCCTCTCCCATCTTGCCGATGCCGGGCGCTAGGCGAGGTGTCGATTGCCTCAGCCTAGCAACGGCGAGGTCGTCCTCACCTGCCCTCGCTTCTAGCTGGTCGTCAAGGTCCGGTGAAGTTTGTATGGAGTTCTACCCCCCTTCAGCGGCAAAAAAGCCATAAATTTCACAGCTTAAGTCCAACACAAGGCGAGAAAATGATGCCTTGAGGTGACGAAATTTCATGTTTGTCGCCGTAAGTTCAAGATTATCCGCCGTTGATTAAATGAATGGCGACACGGGACAAAAATTGTGGCTTAATTTTGACCTAAGGTAATGAAACTCTGGTTATGTCGCCTTGGGAGAAATACTAATTGTCAAAAAAAAAACGATTTGATGTCCCGGGACGTGTTTTTTTTTTTTTTTTAATTTTTGGTAGTGAGCTTAAAGTAAATCGTTTGAGGAGGGTTCGCAGCAAATAAGCCTTTTTCAACGCAAAGTCTTTTCATGGTGGTAAGATGATACGAATGATCCTCGAACTTTGATAAAACATGCAATACGATCTCAGAACTTTTTTAATTTATTCATTGTGGTATCTGAACTTTAGTCCGATGTACAATGTCATCCCCGAACTTTTAATCTGTTCAGTCTGCTCCATGAACTTTTCGTGCATGTTCAATTTAGTCCATAAACTATACGGAAACATTCAATACTATCTCTAAACTTAAATTAATTAAAAGTCTAACATTAAGCATTATCATTTAGTCAGGAGATCAAGTTAAATATGTATCAAAAATTTAGAATCATATTGAACAAATCAAAAGCTCAAGGAGCATTGCCCGAGGAGACGATTTATGTTGCTATCTAATACTGAATCGACTTGCGCACGATAACTCGAGATCCGGTACGGTGCGTGTGCCTAACACCATGAGCTAACACCCCCGAAAAAGGGTAACCTGGCAGAGCGAAAAACGTGGGAATCCCGCACGGCTTGGACTTCCCACTGTCCACTTTCCACTCCCCGACATCGTAATCGATCAAAGAGACTTCCCACTCCCCAAGTGTCGTCAACATCCGCAGCTCAGACAGGGAAAGACGAAGGATCACAGGAAAGGCCGTAGAGAGAGAGAGAGAAGCAACCCTGTTGGAGAGGGAGAGGGAGACGTCGCACCGCCCCGGCACCCCAACCCATCTCGAGCTGGACCACCATCCATCCACCTATCGATCGATCCATCGATCGACCTGCGATTCCCTCCTCCTCCTCCTCCCCCCTCGCGGGGGCCCCCCTTCTCCGCGGATGACGGGTCTCGCTCTGGCTATCTCTCTACGGTTAAAAGGGGCTGTCGGAAAGGTCCGCTGTCACCACCACGGAAGGAGGAGGAGGGAAGGACGAAGGAGGCAGGAGAGGAGAGGGGAAGAGGGGCGGTGGTGGCGTCGCTTTCGACCCGTGTGGCGGGGGAGCGACTGACACGTGATCGTGCTGGGTCCGTGGGTCCCCCCGGCCCCCTCCGCCCCCCCTACCCCCGCCATTGATGCCGGGGCCCCCCCCCGACCCCCTGGCCCCCACCGCGGGTGATGGGCAGCGGATCCGAATCCAATGCCCCCCCATGTCGAACGGTACACAGAAGGAGAGAGAAAGAGAGAGAGATTTCGGGTGTTTTCACTGCTCCGAATTAAAGGTTAATATCGTGAAAGGTCGCCTAAATTAGTACACTTATAATAAATTTACCCTAAATTAATATCTCAAACCGGTACAGACGTGATAAATTTACCTTCCGTTAATTTCCGTTAAAATTTATCTCTAAATTGCTGGATTGGATGATACGTGGCAGTTGATCGGTGTACCGGTTTGGGATTTTACCCTTTTATTTGTCACGGGTTTATTAATATATGACTTTTCCGTGGTATTAATTTAATTTAACGAATGGTAAATTTATCACAAATGTATCGGTTTAAGATTTTTTGTGGTCAAAAATTAAGTTAGGGGTAAATTTGTAGTAGGTGCACCAATTTGGGATTTTTTATAGTCAAAAAATTAGTTTGGGATAAATTTTTTACAGGTGTATCAATTTGGAGTTTTTCGTAGTATCAACCCTATAACTTATGCCTATATTTACTTTTTTGTAGTGGAACTTTTAATTTGTGCTATACAATTTTTTGACGTGTAGGGATTCGTACGATCGAGTCTTTTCATCATGGACGAATTTAATTAGCTGTCGACCCGCAAAAATTTGATATTGAAAGAACAAGAAAAGATATAGATGATAGGACAACATTGTGGCGAGAGAGATGCCACGGCAATTGTCACGTCAAAGAGCAACGGGCCTGTTCAAAGGGCGAGACTTTTCCTCACACAACGAATGTGGGATAAACCCTAACTATCTCACCCTCTCACATAACTCGTATATCCGGTGTGACTATTGGGTCCAAAATTGTTAATAACCTCAATTTTGATATCAATGTTGGTAGTTTTAGACATCTCTCGTCCCAAAAGCTAGCTCAAAGGATGAGACTTTCCATCACACTTATAAATCGACCATTAGCCTCTTTCACAACCGATATGGGATAAACACCAACACGGCCACCCCTGACCATGACACTGCCACCATCTATGTTATTACCATTGCAACAGCGCAACGCAGGCCGAGGCATGCAAGGTTGAGGCACGGCTCGCCGGGCCATGCAATCAATAGTCACTGTCATTGCAATCACGCGACCCTCGAGCTGCGCGATCCTCACACGAGCAGATTTAGGTAACTAACTCCGATATCATTTAGGTAATCAAATGTCCTATGTCCTATTTGTGCATCAGCAATAGCTACAATGTGTTGAGCTGTATTAGGAACGAAGCCGAGCTGGTACGCACCCTATCTCAAATCCAAAAACCCTAGCAGCTTGATTACATCGCGGTAAAAGATTGCAGATTTGGGTAACGGGGAAACGAGGGACGAGCGCAACTGCAGAGGTGCCCAGTTTGTTCTCCCCATTTCTGCCTCCCGTGACCGTGACCAGTGACCACCACCCCCCTCCATCATCTTCGTCATCTTATTCCTCTTATCGTTTCTCCTGTTCACAATCATTACAGATGGTGGAGGGGTCTCTTTGTTGCTTCCACTGGTGCAGAATCCCACATGACCCTTCTGCAAAATCGCTAACGTTGGGGGATCTCATGTGATGAAATGTGCACACAATCACATGGACGTCGTAACGATCAATTGCAAAATCCAAATCATCAAACGTTACATTCGTGTGGATGGTGAGGCCAAAACCCTAGAACTTATCGACTCAAAACAATGCACAGATTTGAATGAAATGGAGGCGCTTTTCACTCCCTCGAAACATAAAGATAGATGAACTCGTCACTATCTCTTGGCTTAGTGGCCTGTCCAACGGATAAGAAAATTGGCTTGGGGAGGATTAAGTGCCATTAAAGCTCAGGTGGATGCAGCTTTCGGGTCACGCTCTGCCGAGACTAAAAATAGTTGCGTGTATAGTCACGGGCAAGTCACGAAACTTACATCCCGAGTGAACCACTAGAGCAAGCTAGACCACGCAAGCCATTCCAAGTTTAGAAAAATGGGTCAAGTGCATCTGTCCACCTCCCTCAACCACCCAACTTAGGGATGTGACATTGAATTTGAAAGAAGAAATGATGCATTCGGCAATCGTTCTCGATAGCCTCCCAATTAAAATCACTTTCAAATTGATAGGCTCTTTAAAAAGGGATGCGTCTGTCTACTTGTATATACATGATTACTTAGAATTTATAAGATTCATATGATTTATTTATGGATCGAGCGCAGGACACGGTTCAATTTTCAGTGCCATCAGATGTATAAACGACATCTTATATTTTAATCACCTATCCAGAATCGACGACATGGTCAATTAAACCATTGGGGATGTTTTCCAAAAGGTTATTTAAGGATATTGGTCTAGTCCAATCAATTTCTAAGAGCCGGCTTGGATGATTTGCTATGGGAACCAAACTGATTTTTCATGCACAATAAGCAAGTTTTCAACGGAAGGGGTCACTTCTTATAGCCAACCATGATGAATTTCATCTCCCCTCATCTCAATTGGTCAAACTGCCTTATCCATATAAGGGCTTAATTTTCACGTTGTACTAATCACTTTCAATGCACAGCCCCCTCATCCCATGTTTTCCAATTGGTGGGGTAAACACATGAATTTGACCCTGCAATCTTAACACTAATCCCATGGGGACCCCTCCATATCTTTTGTTATTATGTCAAAGTTGCCCTCTTATTCAATTGCGTGATCCCTTTCTTTTAGCTTTGCCCACGAGTTGCTCTTCTTCTCGCTATAGCCGTCCCTAGCTTGTGTACAATTCCTGTAGAGATCCCAACCAAGCGGAACCCATTCCAGTTGAGCCTTGATGAGGAATTTCACCTCTAATGTTGATGATACCGTGATCGCTACCATCGACTCACGTTTGGCATGGTTTCCGCTCGAAATATAGGAGGATGTATATGCACTCTTTCGTTGATTAAGACGGTAACTGCCATTGGCGGACTGACGTTACATCTAATATGGCATCCTTGTCATCTTTAGTACAATCGATACGGTTGGTGTAAGGATACATCGCTCGTATTAGGGTTAGATATATCTAATTAATAATGGACAAGTATTCATCTGATAACTAAGGATAGGACTCCTTGGCGGAAGGAAATGACTCCTATTTATATAGTTATGACATATATATATATATATATATATATATATATATTGATGGTTTATATTTGGATGAAGATATTGTTTTGATAATCCAATTATAACTCCATATGGTGAAGTGTAACCGCATTGTGATTGTGCCATAAAGTATTGTAACTTGTGTATTTGAAGACATATATATATTTCAAAACTATAGGTAGCAATGGCTAGTGGGTCGTGTTGGTTCAAGCACCATGTTTTTTCATGTGAAACCGTCATTGTTGAAAAAATTTAGCCGATGTGACCGTTTAGCCATATTAAAAGATTAGGTCTTATAAAATCAGCTCCTCTCATTTCCACCTTCTTCCATTATGATTTCTCGAGAAATCTTAATTTCTATATACAATATTTCTAGTCTTTAAATTCGCAATGGACCCAAATAAGCGGCACACCTTCACTAATTTAGGGACACAATCAACTCCATACGTGCCTGCTCCACATGAACCCACAAGGACAACTATGCGACGACGGCGGTGGCGAAACGACGATAGACGACGGTAGGACAATTATGCGGAAATGCAACAGCGGAGGAGCGTCCCTCCACAAAGGCTCCGCCCCTCTCCTCGGCGATGAGGAGACCTAGACTCCCAACCCCGAAGAGCAGCAAACTCTAACCAATGCTGCCACAGCCCTCGCGGCGAAATTTCAATGTTTGGAAGATGTTCGACGTCGTTGTGGACCTCCCCAGCGGTGAAAAGAAGGCCATTGGCACTGTACGTGCCGTGAAATTGTCCTCAAAATCCGGTGGTGGGACGGGCGATTTGGACAAGCTCCAAAACAAACGTGATTGAATCCCGGGGGGGGGCGGACTTTGCCACATTTATTGCGACGGGCCACTCTGAAAGTCCGTATAAGTACGACTAGGTCTAGACTCTCGACGCCTAATCGCACCGTATGCCCTCCAAGCCGAGGATCCCCTGAGATCCGAGGAGTCGCAGAGCTCGCGCGAGGGGGGCATTTCAGTTGAATCACAGAGGCGTTCCTATTACCACAAAAACACCAGGAACTGCAAGGGTTGGTAATTGCGAGTTCTTGTGAGAGTTCGATATGGAGAGTTTCTTGCTGCTAGTACTTTGAAAGTCAACTTTGCTTCTGAAGAGGGACGGATCTAAATGGTTACCCAAGGGGAGAAAGTTTCCACACCAATTGCATGCGAAACTTAGTTATTTAAATATAGTGATAAGTGCATTGGAAGTCCTAAAATTTATTACGAAAGTGTAATTAAGTCCTTAAACTTTCGGAAAGTCCAGTTAAGTCCTAAAACTTATTGCGAAAGTAAAATTGAGCCCTAAAACTTATCGCGAAAGTGCAATCGAATCTTAAAACTTTCAAAAAGTGTAATTAACGGAAGGACTTTAGTTTTAGGACTTAATTACACTTTTTGAACATTTTATGATTTAATTGTACTTTTGTGACAATTTTTAGGACTTAATTGCGCTTTATAAAAGTTTTAAGACTCGATTACACTTTCGTGACAAGTTTTAGAACTTTCAATATACTTATCCCTTAAATATGTATATATTAGTATTTTATTATGCCTAAAGATAAGATCATAGTCAATAAACAATAGGTTTTGTGGCAAACAGATTTTCACCAGTATAATATTGTCGGCCTCATCATCATCATGTTTTTTTTTTTTTTCTGTGGGTGCAAACCGAAAGAGAATGTTAGATTTCAATTGATTACTCCCTGTCGTTAGAAATTCTATTGGGACGTTACTAGATAAGTTCTCAAAATTTTCAAAATGTTTTTAAATTTTCCTAGAGAAGTTTAGACAAGGCAACGGAAATATTGTAAAGTTAATGAAGTCACCGGTCACGTGAAAATATTATTGGTATTACTTACTTGTTTAACATGAAAAGCCGCCACCAGTTTTGAAAAAAGTTACTTAATATAATCACTTAATATATTGATTACGACTAACTAGCAACTTAAGGAAAAGATTCGGTAAAGTTTCGAACAAGAAAAGTAACTTTCGGCTGATAAAAAATTACGAAATTCTTCTTTATTGAAAGATACCAGGAAGTTTTTTCATATTACAAAATTATACAATTCTCTTGTTTACATACATCTTATCTCAATATCAGAGCTGCCCAATTTATTTCACGTCTGAATTCACCCTGCTCGTCAAATTATGCAAGTCATTCCTAATTTAGCTTGCATATAAGCAATTGTTCTGAAATATCACACGTCGCTTGATCATGAAGTTTAGATGCAGTTTTAAGTTTTTAGATTAAACATTCTAGCATTCTTTTTGCTTAGTATGTCTTTCATATGTAATGGTAAGTTTCCGTCTATAGAAATTACCATGGCTAACTTTTTCATTATCTTCAGTAGCTTCCGTGTAAAAATGCGAACCCTAATTATCTATTTTAGCTATTGTAGCCTTCCCATTTCAGGTAGCTAATTTTTGTATTGGTGAGAAAGCATGTACCAATAAACCATCAATTATATAGCTAAAACAATAGTAAGTTTCGACGGTACAAAACTTGTCGTTTGAATATAAACGGCTTGAAGTGGCGAAATCGAATCCGAGCACGTTATATGTCACTGGGAATTATCGACGTGATTTTGGTCGGCAACATCGGCATGTGGCGTGACCTGCGATCATTTGCCGCCGCGGCTGTTGCTAAGATTAGATGTAGATCGAAATAGCCCAATGTTTAGAAAGAAAGAGGAGGAATTAGGTGCCTCTTGAGCTAAAATTTTTGCCTCGTTGCTAACAAATATAAGGTGAAAATCCCAAAGAAAGAAATATAAAATTTTACAGCTGATTATTACTGTCATCGTGGTTAATAACAACACCGGGTAGCGGTGGCGGCGGCGAGTTCACTACACTAGGCACGGCTTGCCAAGCCGAAGCGGCGATGAGCGGCCGGCTGTGCCAGCCCAGCGTCAGGCAACCGTCGACCTCCTCCACGCTGTAGCCCTCGGCCGAGAACAGGGTGAGCAGCATGCTGGCCTGCTTGAACGCGTTGGACCCGAGGTGCAGCGGCCGGAACCCGGCTCGCCCGAGCCGGGCCCTCCACTTGTCCAGCGGCTCGTGGCGCTCGACCCGGGCCGCCCCCTCGCGGCCCACGACGTCGCATATCTCCCGCTGCAGGTACAGCTCGGCGAGGGCCTTGTCCGGCTGGACCGGGCAAGCCGCCTCGAGCGAGTCGAACAGGGTCGAGTAGTAGTGCAGCGCCTCGGTGAACCGGTCCAGGAAACCGGGTTGGTTGTGGCTCGCCTCCTGCTCCACCACGGTCATTATCTTCGGGTTCAGGGCCCGGATCCAGGGCAGGACCGACCCGATGGGGGGCTCCCGGGGCGGGTCGGATCCGAGGAGCTTGTGGAGCTGCAGGATCGAATTGACCGCCACCGCCTCGCCGGGCCTCACCTGGAGCATCCACGGCTTCACGTCCTCGAGCCGCCACGCCGCCACGCCGCGGAAGGCGAAGCGGACGTTGACCGACCGGGCCAGCTCCACGAGGCGGTGCCCGATCTCCCGGAGGGTGTCGCGGCCGTCGGGGGAGGGCGGGCCAATGCCGGTCAGCCGGAGCATCGGCGGGCCGCCGGCGCGGAGGGCGAGGGCCTGGATCAGGGCCGGCCACTGCAGGCCGTGCATGAGGTTGAAGTCGATGACGTGGACGCAGTCGTGGCCGTCGAAGGCCTCGAGGATGGCCTGGTTGGCCGTGAAGTGGGCGAACTTGAGGTACGGGCAGGCCTCGTAGAAGTGGTGGTACAGCAGCACCTCGTTCCCGTAAGCCGAGGCGGCGGCGGGGGGGCCGGCCGAGCCGAGGCCGAGGAGCCGGCGTCTGAGGGCGTCGATGAAGTAGCCGGCGACCTTCCCGATGCCGCACGAGGTGTTGACGCGCGCGAGCAGGGCCTGCATCTCCTCGACCAGGGAAGCGGCCAACGAGGAGTCGCCGCGCTCGACGGACTCGGCGCACGTCATCAGCGCGTGGACCAGCTGGATGCCGGGGTCCTCCTCCAGCGCCGTCACGACCGTCAGCTGCTGCTGCTGCTGCTGCTGGGGGACGACGAGGACGCTCTGGTGGTGGTGGTGGTGCGGGTGCGGGTGCGGCGCGCAGGAGGGGAGGTCCAACCACCCGCAGCCGAGGAGGGACGCCGTCGGGTACGGCGGGTCGGGGAAGCCGGAGGTGGGGAGGGAGGAGGAGCTGGGGAGCTCGGAGAGAATGAAGTCGACCCAGGAGGCGAGATCGGAAGGGTTGTAGTGGACGGCGTCGGAGGCGAGGCGGGGGATGTGGGAGGCGGAGTTGACCATGGCCATCTCCAGGCGCTCCAGCCGCTGCGCCACGTGGTGGAGCTCCGAGGAGCGGACCTTGTAGCCTGCGCCGGCGAGGAGGCCGTCCAGATCCGGCGGGTGCTTTGGGGCGGAGGAGCCCCCGGACGACGACGACGACGAGCTGCTGCTGCTCGCGGCGGCGGCGGCGGAGGCGGCGGCGGAGGAGTCGAAGGGGCCCATGGTATTTGACTTTTCCAACGGGGGGGGGAGTGGAGTGAAGTGGGTTTAGGAGGAGGAGGAGACGGGCATGCCGGGGTTAGAGAGAGAGAGAGAGAGAGAGAGGAGAGGAGGGTGACATATACAACGTTGGAGTAGCCGAGCAGGACCGTGGAAAAAGTAAATCTTCTTCTTTTTTTTTTTGTCAATCTTGGTTTTTCTTTTCTTCTCTTTTTTTTTATTTTTTTTACGATGAATAACAATAACGCTTTTTGCCTTTATTTTTTTTTCTCTTTTCTTTTCTTTTCTTTATGTTTTTTTTACGACATTATTTGATTGCGATGCCCCTCCGGCCCTCCTCTTTTTCCTCTCTCTTTTCCTTTTCTGCTCGACTTTTTTCTTTCTTTCTTTCCCTTTCTTTCCTTTTTTTTTTTCATTTTTCGCTATCCGCCTTTTAGTGAGAGTGTCCATCTCGAAGTAGCCTTATGCTCGAAAACGGCATGATTGTCCAAAAAATCCCGGACTTATCATACGATAGCTAAATTTAATTTTGAACCGTCACTTTAATCCTAAACATTTTCTTATGCTAATTTTTCAATTATATTAATTTAATCCTAAGGATTTTTAAAACTTGCCAATTGGATAATTGGCTAAAACGATTACATTGAGAAATCATTAAAAGATTTAGGACTAAATTAACATAATTGAAAGGTTTAAGACCAAATTGACAGATCGTCAAAAGGTTCAAGAATAAATTGACGCAAATCGACTACAGTACAGTAGGTTTAACACTTTTTTTACAATTTTCCCACTTGACAATCATGCCTCGTTTGAATTATGTATTTCGAAATTTGGACGTGAAAAAAGTGTTAGATGATATCACGTGGATAATAAGATTGGTCGATTGCTTCATGTAACCTCGTATTTGTTATTGTGCACCTGCCATTAGCTGTCGGCACAATGACCTTCTTTCTCTCTTCATTCTCTCTTCTCTCATTCTCGGCGGGACTGAACTCAAGCCCGATGAATCTCGCTCCATGAGACATCGAGCTCTCGATGGGCTCGACAATCATGGCGGCTCGATAGTTCCACGCCCAAAGGCCCACGGTCGTGGACGACGATAACCTCGCAAGCCGGTGGCGGCGGCGACTCGGCGGAGATTGCCACAGGGTAGCGGGGGGAGATGGACTGGGGCGGTTAAAAATCCAAATTGCGTTAAAAAAAAAAAAAGAAGCCCTTCTTTATCCGAATGAGTTAGATTCTTTTAATCCTTGTCTGATGTGTAATAATTATTTAAATTGATATTTTCTGTCAATTAACAATGCGAATCTTTTTTTTATCTTTTTTTGGGCGTGTGTCTTTTGACATATACTCTTGAAGGCAAACGGACGTGTTGTCGATCACAAGAAGACACTGCTTCCAGATTGTACCCAACGGCGGAAGCTGACGGTACAGAGGGAGTTAGCATCTAGGGTTTCGGGCTCTTCTGTGGAGCCTCCTACGCCACAAATTATAGAGAAATATTACAAAATTTCGAAGTCCCTTTTTATCACAAGTCTAATGATCTCTTGGCAAGTGCTAATCCAACTGGTAAAGCAAACGGGTCATCCGTATTTCCCCCAAATTCAATTGACGTTACGAGCGAATCTCTGAATGGCTCGTGCCGCTTTGCTTAATCCCGACATATCTAGTGCGGAGAGACTTTCCGATCGCTAGAATTCTTGGCGGGGTTGCAATGACGGGCTCACTAGCTTCGAATCTTCGAGCTGCGGGTGGCGGTGGTACTAAAGGAATTATGACTCAAATTGAGCATTTTGTAACAGGAATAGGAACCTTATCGTAATGCACAGATGGGATTGCCAGCGCCGATCGCCCCTCCCTGTCCTTTTTGCTCGTCCAACACATCCGTTAGTCAAGTAGAATAATATTAAAAAAAAAGGAAGAAATAATTGCTTGTCAATTTCTCTTTTGGGGGAGATTGAAACGGGGAACCGAACGTGGATAGGAGAACACTAAGGGCGTGCATGATAACATTTCTACTCCCGGGCAAAATTTCTGGCCAGAAATTGAAAAATCAATTTCTTCTCCAGGGATGATTTTTTGATTTGAGAAAGGCGTTTGATAACAGTATGAAATTTCTATTCCCGGAATAGAAATTCGTTTGTTAAAGTGTAAAAATTCTTTCTCCCGGGACAAAAAATTCGTTTGAGAAAAACTATAATTTTTTTGTCAATTTTCCACGATAGATTTGAAGAGTTATATAATTTTTGTTACAAAAAGTGGTTGAATTTCTTGGATTGGAGAATGGTGTGAGGTGTTCAAGTTTATTGTAAAGGCGGAGACAAAGAAAGATGATCCTTTCCTTTACCTCTCCTTGTATGATCATCATGAGCTGTTCCTTGTATGATCATAATGAGACAAAGAAAAATTATTTCCTTTACCACCGTAAAAATCATCATGAGTTAATTCTGTCCTAATATAACTTGCTTGCTTTGTAGTTCTTTCGCTAGAGGAAAACCAAACGCGATGTTCAGCGTCAACTTGCTTGTTTTTGTCGAACATGTGGGAAAACATAGATCATTGAATCATTGGAAACCTCAAATATCATATTACAACAATGAAAATTTGAAATTCTCGAATATAACTAACAAAGTAGATTATGAATATTAAAAAAACAAAGTCATGGAATCTCGGCCATATGACGATCCCTCGCCATTTTGTTGGCAATAGTTTTCCTAAGCACGTTCATCTCGACTCCTTCCTCGGTCGACGTATCATCCATAGTGTCATTGTCTGATGGTTCATATGGATGCTCTGGATCTCCAAAAAGCTCAAAGTTCTTATCTCTTTTGTCTTCATCACGTATATAGTTATGAATAGTACAACATGCAATGACTATATGTGCTTGCTTCTTAATTGCAAATGAAGGCATATGTCTCAAAATGAAGAAGCGATTTTTGAGTACTGCAAATGATCTCTCAATAATGTTCCTTAGTGAAGAATGTTTATGGTTGAACAATTCTCTAGCCGTTCTTGGTTGCCTATCACCACCTCTATAGTCCTTCAGATGATATCGCTCACCTTTAAAAGGAGTTAGAAATCCCGGAGCAGATGCATAACCAGAGTCTACCACGTAATATTTTCCTACAAGACAATTTATGAATTGGTCATGATATTCAACTAACATTAGCTGAATTATTTTCCTATAAGAAAATTTAATCGTCAATAACATTACTTTTTTTTCATTAAACACATAAGTACCTGGCGGTGGTCGAGGAAATTGCAAGCGAGGATTTGCCATTGCTGCTGAGAGCACCCGACAATCATTAGCCGATCCTTCCCAACCAGCATATACAAATGTAAATCTCATATCAAATGAACAAATACACAGCACGTTTTGAGTGGTAGTTCCTTTTCTGCCTCTAAAAGGGATTTGCTTTGATACAGGTACGGAAGCATGAACATGAGTACCATCAATAGCCCCCACACAGCCCTGTCATTTAAAAAGTAACTATTTCATAAGTTCATCAATAAAAATAACAACAACAATGTAAAGGAATATATGAGTAGTGTCATACAAGTTTATTCTACCTTAAAGTAAGGTTCAAGCTTAGGATTTATGAGAATCTCCTCTGGAACAACATCAAAAGAAGGCGGTGTGATAATCTCTTGTCCCAACTTGAGAACTGCTTTCAACACTAAATTGAAGTATTTGCTGATAGTTTGTCCTGAATGTTGGAATCTCTCACACAAAACTCTATTGGTGTTCTTGTGACAAATCATTGATAAAAAAATCCCAACTTGTTCATCAACTCTAATATATCGACTATCTTCCAACCAACCTCTTGCCTTCAACAAATCACACAAGTTGATAAAGACATGTCTCTGCATTCTAAATGCTTCATACACCCTATCTGAATGTCCATAAAGAATTTCTCTCATCCATTCAGGTCCTGATAATATACTGTCCCTAATAGGTTCTCTTGTACGCATAGACATATCTATCGTAGCAATAAACCACCATGCTATTAATATTTCAAAATCAAGCTCAGTAAAGTCATATTCAACTGATTCAACTGATTCAACTGACGCCACCTGACTATTATTCTCACTACTTTGACCGTCTTCCATATTACCTATACAACACATGAAAGAAGAATATAAGAACAACAAACAAAGCACGAGTCTCATAATCATATAAAATTGCCACAGTAACAATGTGGTCATAATTTATAGTTTAAAGGAAACATCATTGGTCATGAAATTTAAACAAACAGCAGTTCATAACAATACACATTGCCATCTATTTAAAGAGACTCAATAAGACAAAGTCTCAGTTCCGGGGGGATAAGATGAAAGCCTCCCTCCATATGGCATTCCGGCATGCATGGTTCACAGCTTTGCTATAAAGATTCGGATTCATGCCAGGCATCTCTTTTAAAACGCCAATAACAACTGCTATGGAGTATGGGTCACTAGGTGATGAGCCACGTGAAGTCACAGAGCTACTTGTAAGTAGGTCCGCCCTCAACTTCATTACATCCCGAATGGCTTCACAGGTATCACTAACACTGCATGAGTTGCTCTTTCTTCTCTTGGCATTTGGAGTCCTATTCAAGTTATGCTTCTCACGCACTGGGGTAGGCTCAGGTTCATTGATTTCTTCAGCTTGTCTCACGTTGCTAAAGGCTCCAGCACTGAGAGGGCTTTCATTATAGTTGTCATAGAAACCAGCTTGCTCCAAATCAGCAAAGTCGAAGTTACCAGTGTTGTCATTGACACCTTCATTGACACCTTCATTGACACCTCCATCTGATTCCGCATCTTCTTTATTTCCAGCTGTAAAATCCCCAGTAGCACATGTATCACCAAACACGATGCATAGTTCACGATACTGAGGAAACCCATCAACCCTGAATTTAGCCCATTCTTTATTTTCCTGTGAATAAAAAAAATATGTTAGTACATTTATAAAAGTCACATCCACATATGAACAAACGGACCCAAGTAAAGTGATACCTGAATGTGAGAATCCCATATACTTGGATCCTCCACAAGAACTGTGTTTTTGATTTCATCCCACCCAAATCCAGACTGTCCAAGTAGCTTTTTGAAACTACTAAATTGCGTCTTCAGTTTGTTTACCTTGTTCTTCAATTGAACAACATTGTATTCTAGCCCTGTCTTTTTGACAAATTCGAAATGAATGTTATTCCATCCTGTTTTGTTGTAGGTAGTTGTGGTCCTATTACCCTTTTTTACCTCTTCAACCAATAAACTTACAAAAATATTGGTTAAAGGCTCGGTCCACTTTGCCACAAATGTCCCTTTATGAGATGCCATCAAACCTTAATAGGTTGAGTATCAAATAAGCAATATCATTAACACATGATGGGCAAAGAATGCAGTAAAGCAAATAGGAAAAAAATTGTACCTTAGAAACCTAAAACATAACCAAGACCTATGAATCTATAAACTAGAATTGAAGATAACATGTCGAACATAGCAAGCCATATATGGCTTACATCCATTTACCTGCTCACTAGTGCTTATACTTTTATGGTCAGGAGAAGATGGCTTCAAATATCACCTTTCTGTACCTGCAAAGTGATAACCAAACCCAGATGTAAAGAGCCTAGAGCATGAACTGTGAAAGAACATAAAACCCTACAGGGCACCGAGATCAGATTGAGGACTCTATGTCATGAGCTTCATTCAGCCAACTACAAATAGGGGAGGGACGCAAGAGGCAAACAGAATATATGCAAAGCACATATGAGGTCAAATGTTTCAAAGATCCAAACGATTTGCAAACAGGACACTCCATGGGCTAAATTCACAGTTAGTCACAGTTAGTCTGGCAGAATCCATGGGACGACAAAGAACTGTAAACTACATTGCGAACCAATAAATGTATTGAACAAATCAAGATGTAGCCTCAGCATCATAACATTGTTTCTATAAATAGATAAAAAAAAAAAACAAGCAGCATCCTTAATGCCCCCACATTCAATACAACCGTCCTCCACAGCATGCAGCATTCACACCCACACGAACAATAAAGAAAAGCAGAACAATTCCCACCTTTCCAAGCTCCATCTCAAACGCCCACACACACACAAAAAAAAAAAAACAGCAGCAGCAAGAAAGCAAGGATCTTTGACCGCCAGGACCAAAGCCACGGCGCCGCAACAACACCGCCGAAAACAAAGCCGACCCAGACAAGTCCAGCCAAATGCCGCGCCCCCAGCGTCGCAAATGCGGCAGCAATGTCCGCGCATTCTCTCAATCCAATCGCGCGCGCGAGAACCCCGCGCACGCCGGGCGGGCGGGCACCGGGACCAGATCACAAAAGCCAATCGAGGCCGCGACGACTTCCCCCCCCCCCCCGAATTCGCGCGCGCGGGGGCCCGAGGAAGAGCACGGAGGCCCGGACCAGCGGCGGGGGGACGCACCGAAACGCGAAACGAACCGGATCTGAGCCGAGCGACGCGTCAGGCGCGCGCCCCGTCCCACAAACCGAACACACGGGCGCACCAGAGCAAAAGAAAGCGAGGCCGCACGCGGCGGCGGCGGAATTCCACCGGGACGCACCTGAGCAGGCGAGGCGCGAAAATCTCTAGGGTTCTTCGCTCCGCGCGAATCGAGCCCGAACCGGAACCCGGGGGCCATGCAAGCGCCAGCCGCAGCGCAGCATAACGGCCAGCTCATCTCAGGCCAAGATCAGAATCGCCGACGCAACCCAACCAGAGATCCCACGCCACTCGCAAACCACAAGGAAGCGCACCTTTCAAATCCAACCATCACCAAAACCCAGAACAAGCCAAACCCAGAACTACCAAAACAAAAGCCAGAACCTCGAGAACGAAGAGCAATCGCGGGAAGAAGTTACCTTCGATGGCTCCGAGAGAGGGAGGGAGAAGGAGCGGCGACTGGCGAAGGAAAATGGAGGCGGGAGGACTCGAGGGGCGAGACGGCGTGGGAGAGAGAACAGTCGGGCGTGGGAGAGAGCAGGAGAGAGAAAAGTTATTTCTGCTAGAATAGAAAAGTAGATATTTCTAACTTCTCATTCTGGCTTCAAATTTCTCCCGGGAATAAAAAACTATGCCAGGAATAGAAATATAAATAAATGTTATCATGCAGATTTCTACTCCAAACCTACTCTCGGGAGTAGAAAAATAGAAAAATAGTTAGCTGGGAGTGTTATCATGCACCCCCTAAGTGGCGGTAGTAGCTTTAATCTAAACAATCGGTTCTAAAATGACCCGAAAATGACACTTTAACAGCTTGCAATTGCATGCCCTTTGCACATAACTCTCGATGATTCGAGATTTCCATTCTTTTTTTTTTTGGTCGAATCAACAAACTAACTAAACCAACCAACGAGATTTCAAGCCTCTTGAGCTCTCAATTTGAATACCATATCCCAAAAATTAAAATATATTTACACAATATATATATGAATATATTATTATGGATTAATACCACGAAAAATCTCAAACGGATAAACCCGTGATAAATTTGCCCTCCGTTAAATTGGATCGATACCACGAAAAATCACAAATTGGTAAAACTGTGATAAATAGATGGTAAAACCTCAAACCGGTATACCCGTCTGCCAAGTGTTGTCCGACTCAGAAATTTTGCATTAAAATTTAACGAAAATTAACAGAGGGTAAATTTATCACGAATGTACCAGTTATGAATTTTTCATGATATTAATCTATATATATTATACATCTATACCTGCAAGAACTTTATTCAGTCCCGAGAGAAATTATTGCTGCTTTGCTGCCATTTCCATCGCTAAGCTTCTTGAGATTTGTAGCAGTCGACTTGGGACTTCAAGGGAATATTCGCACTGTCACCCACCCTAACCCATCTCCTCCTCCTCCTCCTCACTTCAACTTTTATCATCGTTTTCTTCATTTTTCATAAAAATTTATCAAATTATATATATATCTACGGTTTGGAAAGAATAAATTTATAATAAGGTAAATTCTTTATTTTTATTTTTGCATGGAGATTTAAATGGGGAGGTGTGTGTTAGGTGATGCCGTTAGGTGGAGTGGCAATGCCATCGTGATGGGAATATTCCATCAAATGAGACGTGTGTCGCGGGAGCGAAACAACAGGTGTCGTTGTTGATGAATTAATCTACGCACATCAGGTGCGATTAACAACATAAAGAAAAGGAGGGAAGGATCTTGATTAAAATAAGATCAGTCCGGACAAAAGGGTGATTAAATTTGATAATGAGCTGCGCAAGTTGGCAGGTGAATTATTTAGCTTTGAATAATGATCGAGTTGGGAACTAATCGAGGAATTTTGGCGGAGTTAATAAAGAAGAAGATCAGGGGTTCATGATCCACTGCCGAGGATCAAAGCCGGGGCTCACATCTCGCACGTAACCAGATCTTGCGATAGATAATCACTCGCGGGACTTTCTAAGTTGAGATTGGCGAACTGTATGTATATTCTTTGTGGGATTGAGGATGGACTCACCCAGATTAATAACCAGCTATAGCATTTTCAAAATCTATCAGAGATCGGATTATATTATGTTAGCGGTCTCTGTTCGAGTAAATCGAAGAAAACCCATTTGACAAATACACACTATGAGATAGCCTAGGCAAATCGAAGAAAACCCATTTGACAAATACACACTATGAGATAGCCTAGGCAAATCCAATAAGCACGAGAAACGATTACACGAGCACAGTGCACGTATCAAATCGAATCCGAACCATTGAGAATGATGTGGGTCGTGTACAGATCTAAAGATATATATTTAAGTGCATGTATTAGGTTCACCGCGAACTTTCTCAACAAATACAGGCAGCGAGGGTACCATGTGAATTATTTTATCAGGGCTGGAAGTCGTTGTCCTTTTGAGACGTTGAGGGTTCAGTTGAGTGTCAGAGCATGAGCGTACCCTAAGATTTAAGAACAGCTTGTTCAACCGTCGACCGCCCAAACGCTACTAGGGTTATGAATTAACAAAATTCTAAAAGTATAGGGGCTAAATTGAAACGATTAACTGATAAAACTTTAAATTCGTGAAAATTCGTAGGTGGGAATTGTGAATTTCCTGATGAGAATTTCGGATGCTTTTCCTGTTACCTAGTTTTAGTACACGGGGCAGGTGGTCAAACAATATTCAGAGTGTGACATTTAGTGGCATTCACTAATGCGAGTGTCCCCGAGATGGTCGCAAGAATAATTGTGGGGGGTCATGGAGACCGCGAGGTCAAAGTTTAGATTCAACTTAAAACAAATGAGGTGCAAATTGAAAGGGTACTCCTTCAAGGACGACTAGCCGGAGAGGTTCATCGGAGTAACACTTACACCGGCCGGCACTGTCGATGAGCATAGCCAGTGTCGTCTTACTAGTTTGGGTTACCCTTAAAGTCGAGGGTTTGATTCCTATCCGTGCCAGGGGTCGGCTCCCGAACCATACGTGAACTGCCTCGTACGGCTCTTGCGAAGAAGGTTGGAGCCCCCTCTCTCTCAATAGAAATTCGAAAGGCAAAAAAAAAAGAAAATGGCATCTCATTCGCAAGACAAAGACTTTTCCAAAAAAGCATTCGCCCTCTTATACAATGGTGCTATTATAGAAGCAGCTTCGTTCCTCGACTTCTTTTCTTAGTCAAGCTTCCTCGTTCCTTAATGTTGTCTCGGTCCATAATTTCGTACTATGCTCCTTGTAGCATAGTCTATATCCACAGCCGAGGTAATTCTATCAATAGACGGCTAAGTGACGATTGGGGTTTATCTTGCTTTGGTTGTAGAAGAAACTGATGGTTAGTTAAACTAGCTTTTGAAATGTGAGAGGCCTAAGATCACTCAACACCAGCATAAGAACATAGGCTACCAACAAATCTGGATCCTCTAATCACACAAAGAGGGTTGTTGCGGTTCTGACCTAAGTCCGATGTGAGTGGGGAGTAGAGATTATTAGGGTTTATTCTACAACGGTTATGGAAAAGAACTGGTGATTAGCTTACAAATTTAGGGAAAATCATCATCATTTGAGCTAGCTTTTGAGGTGAGAAAGGCCCAAGATCAAAAGAATTTTGATTTCCAGGTCATTCACGACGGGCTTTGATTCGCGTCTGACCATTTACTGAGCTCAAAAGGGTCCACGAGATTAACCGAGCATTTCACGGATCCGAAATTTTACTAATTAATCGCTCGTAACGCAAGTTTTCTTGTGGTATAAAAAGGGGAAATCCTTGGGCTTCGACGGTGATTTTCTAACCTTGGTTTTGTGCAAATTGCGTTGTTTACGGAATTAGAGAACAAGTGTGTATTATGTCTCTCATTAAACTTATAAGATGCAGAGATTCTTTGTCGTGTGAATCTGCGCCGTTAAGGCAAAAATAACATATATTATATTTTCTCAAAAGTTTCGAAGCATATAATAAAGTATAAAAATATCGAGGCGTTACACGATCCATGCAAAACCCTTTCTTAAATATATTGCAATTTGCATGCACATGTCTTGCCCTAATTTTTCAGGTTATCGAAAACCGAACCCCCCTCTCTCCCCCTCTCCCTCTCTCTCTCATCCTGCGATTTAGGAAGACAAAAACAAATTTTAATCTTAATCGCATTTTAAAAATTTAAAAAAAAAGACAGAAAAATTATTTATTCTCGCAGTGTGAGAGAGCTGTATGTGAATCCAAAGATAAAATCGGTTGGTCAGTTAAATATTCACGGGTCGAAACGTGGATTTGCATGATAGGGTGATTAGGGTTTTCTTGATCTTGGACCGCTTCGGAAGAAGTAAATTTTTAGTGTTTATATTAATTTGGGTACATAATTAGAGATGACTAATCTCAATCCACAAGAGGACCGTGGAAATCAGGGCATGTTGGAAACCCTAGATGACTGGGTTCTTGGGGGCTTTGCACTTAACAAATTCTCGATTGTTTCATATGCTCGTTGTCTTCCTTTTGGAAAATAAAAGAATATTGCTCTCATGAAACTATAATGTAATCGAGAACTGCTTGGCCGCACGCATGCGCACCTGCTATTAGAAATCAATTGGGAGCGTCGATACACAAGGGTCTGGCACGACCGGCCGTACTCTTATGCGGTACAGCTCACATATTGGAGATGCCGGGAGCTAAGTAAAAAAGGGCAGAAACGGGTTCGCCAATTTGAGCGATTTAGAGACGTAAAAATGACTTATCTTTCGCGAAAATTGCCCATTATTTGAGGGACCAAATTCCAGCGATGCGCCGAGGAAGGAAAGAAAAATTCGTGAAGAAGCATGTGAACGTGATGTGGTCCATCAAGTTAAAATTTGCATGGAATTTGGGACCATCCCTTGGGCTGGCCCCCCAAGAAATTCGAACGTGTAAGGGCAAAACGGCACGATTCTTTTATTACTACACGTCATTGACCAATTGAGTTCCCGAGTGATTCGAATGGATAAATGGGATTTCGACACGTGTCATGATTGGGGGTGATTTTTATAATCATTGTTGTTTTCTTGGGGGAGAAAAGAGAAGAGAGAAAAGAATTGAGGGGCTTTTATAATTTTTATGTGCGGTGGAGAATGGGGACCAGCATTTCCCAAAGAGAGAGCATGTGTGTTCAGGGGACAGACAACTCTCTCCAATCGTGACCACCACCGTTCTATCAGCGGACATTATCACGTTATATTATTGCTCCTCCGTGATTATCTGGCCCATCGGTCCGTTCTAGGCATGTCGTAATCGTGTTTGCAATTGGCGCGGGATTGGGTCGGTCTGAAGCATCTCGATCTCTACTCGCGTCCGATTCACACAAAACATAAGGAGCTTGGGCGTGCTGTGTCGTGTTCTTGGGTTTTCCCCCGTGATTCGCGCTTCGCATCGTGTTGTGCGATAGGGGCGAGCATGGTTCCATGTACCAGACTAGTGAGAACCTGTCCGTTTCAGGTTCCAAAATATGCAGAGTAGATTCTAGGTTCCCAAAATTAAGGAACCTGTTTCGACGGGTAGGTTCTGAATTCTAAGTAGATAGAATCTGGAACTTAGAACTTGTAACAAGTTTTTGTAATTTTCTTGGTCTATGTCTTTGCGTGATCCCGTAGTATTCCATGACGTCCGACAATCAATGTATAATTTGGAATCACTAGTCTGACCTTTTATTTTATGACTAAGACTTTTATTTTATTAATGCTTCATATTTATCGTTTGCCTAAACATGAGTTGTGATGAGTAAATTGTAACAACAACCGGTGGCTATAAAAGGTGATATTTAATTGTAATTATCCAATTAATAATACATGTAGAACCTGAGTAGACCCTGAAACCGTGACAAGGTCCAAGGGAAACTTATATAGAATCTGGAACCGTTTACCTCTATCATGAGAACCGGTCGTGTCCAGCATCACTAGCAATCTACACAGGGCCAGCCAAGTCAGGTGGAATTTCACATCTCAGCAAGCGGTTTGTACAGGCGAGGCCGGAACGAAGTGGTGATTCCTCGATAGTCTCCTGTTCCTTGCGAGGACCGCCCGCGTCCGGCCAGATCGGATCAGTGGAGCTCGGAAGAGGGATCACTAGTACTGAATGAATACAATCGGCAAAGGGCAGATGATAGTGTAGATTGCATATATAGCGAATCAGCAGGACTGTGGTACATGTGAACTGTCGAGGAAGTGAATTCCACCTAAATCGGCTCGAGCACAATCATCCAGGGAGCAAATCTGGAGTGGGTGGGAGGGAAAGCGCAATAGTGCAAGATTCATGTGGATGGCAACTGCTAAATTTGGAGAAAACAGTGAGATCGTGTGGGGATGGAACGCTCGGTTAGCCGGAGAAATAGTGGCGGTGATGGGTGGCAACGTGCGGAGGGATGGGGGCACCGCCAGCGGCGATTGAAGGATTATCAGATACTGTTTGTTTGTTGTGGTTAGAAGGACTAATTGGCAAATCGTTAAAATGTTTGGGGTTAAATTAGCACAATTTAAGAGTTTAAGACTGAATTGCTTGTTATACGGTAAGTTTAGGACATTTTCGACGATTTTTCCCCATCCTTAATCCTCACTCTCGCACTGTGTGATACCATGTCGCTCTCTGCACATCCATCCCACCTTGTAAGTCGTTTAGTATACTGATCCAAACCAAAGGTGTAGATACAGATGGATGATGCTATTCATCCTCAAAAGTCAAAGACAACACATGCGGAAAAACCATCAACTACTCTCAATACAGATGATAGTTCCTCATTGCATCGCGATATATAACACTTGATCGCTCGGAATCCGGCATGTGGCATCTCTTATTCCTCCCGTTCCAAGGCGATTGCTCGCTTCGACTCGCGCTAGAATTTCTAGGAAATATAAACAAAGTAGGGCACCTTTGCAGTTCGAACTCAAAGCACACTTAATTAAGCCTTAATTAATCAGGGCTTGTGGCCTAATTCCTTGATAACTAAGTTCATTGACGATGTGTGCTATCTTACTGGGCCCTAATACACTCACTTCACTGTACCTTCCTAGAAGACACAGGCTTCTTGGATACCAAAACCGGAGCCCAAAACCAGTACATTGTCTTTGAACCTGGCTTTCTTCCTTAATCAACACGCCCTCTACATGTCAGAGAACTACAATGAGAAGAAATGAGTTGACGCAGGGATGAAGTTTTCAGAAGGTAACGCAAAACGGCTGCGAGGGTTGTATCGACGCCGGATATAGCTCCGGAACATAATTCTTGAGGCTTTGGGCTTCATTCAGACAGTCAAAAATCGACGAGACAACCAGAATGGTCGACTACTTGATGCGCAAGGAACAGCTGGTTGTTAATCCCAGAAGAACAAGAATTAGCAGATTGAATATCTCTGCAAGTCCAGTTCATTGGATATAGTACTAGGTCTACAAAGGATAAACCAGCAATGCTTCTACTGGATACTGCAGCCAAGGGTGACCGAAATAAGTTCGGAGACGGCTGTCAGCAGACAAGCTATTTATACAGCCATTGTATAAGGCCCGTCGCTTCTTTAGCAAGCTCATTCTGCACAAATCTTAAGGCGGTAGCTAGATATAAGAGACAGTACATGTCGAAAGATGCAAACCTTCAGTCTGTGGTTAAACTCAAGACTCTCACCAAACGATAAACTAGTGAAACAGCCATATTTGCCAGGTGCTTTATATGCATAACATGCAACAATGCCGGAAATGGTGTAGAAGAATCATCCAATGACATACAATTTACTTGCAAAAGCAATTGAACAACGTGTAGCATAATCCATAAGAACATCAATATTCTCTAAAAGAGACAATAGAATCACAATAGTAGGCAGAACATTTCACAAAGTTAAAGGCCTCAAATCTCAAATAGCTTTATGCTAAAGATGGCGCATCAACTATTCTATTCACCATCTAGAACAATCAAAGAGGCAATACAACGTAACTCAAAAGGCAAGTTTACCAGTCACCCTTCCCTGCCTATCCTCTACAAAATCATCGCCTTCGTTCTCACTGTCCACCTGCTTAGGCATGGTAGACTCACGCTGAGCTGTAGTATTGCTCGTTCCACTGACCGACTGCTGATACGTGACTCCTCCAACAATAGTAATGCAGAGACAAACTAAACCAAATGGACTCGCATGTTTCTCCCAGATCAGCACATTGATGACAACCGTAAGAAACTTGTTCACAACCCCAGTCACAGTAAATGCTGTTGCAGAGATTGCCTTTCTCGCGGCAAAACCGAAGAAGCTGATAAGCAAACCAAATACACATGATAAAGAGACAGCAAAGAATGCATCATATTCAAACCAGTTCCCTGCATTGGCTCCCAAAGCAGCGAAGACGTCACCGTACTCTCCTGTGAGAATCCAGAAGACCGGAGCCATCATCAACGATAGCAAATTGTTGTACAACACAAAACCCCAAGTGTTCAATCCAAGATTCATGACCATGTGCTTTATGTACACCATCTCGGTCGTGATCGTAATCAAATAAGCAAATGCCCACGAATACGCAGTCAATGTGAAAGCCGAGTCGGTGGCCACGTACCCAACAGCACCACCTAGGATAATGACCAGCGATGCGAATGTTAACTTCGACGGGCACGGTTGTTTCCTGAATGCCGTATCGGCCAAGGCAACCAGAAGGGGCGTCAAGGACCGGAAAACGATGAACGTGTCCACATTGGCATGGCGCAAGAGGTTCGTGTTCGTGAATATCGCGAGATAGAACACGAGGGCAGCAGGCAAGAACTTCCTGGCAGTCTCGACGACGAACGGATCGTGGTGGAGAAACCCGAGCTTCCCCAGCACCCAGACGCCCAGAGCAGAAGTCAGGTACTGCAGTGCGGTCAAGAGGCCAGGGTAGTTGAACTTGGTGATGGCGTACTTGTTTATCACGGCGAGCAAGCTCGAGGAGAGCGCGTACCCCACCACGAGGCCGGTCGTGGCGAAGTACGGCTTCTGGGAATCCAATCGAAGCGAAGACATCGTGTACCGCCAAGCGCGGCTCCTAATCGAGCCCCCCGCAATTCGGCAAAGCAAAAGGACGGACCTCCGGTCAAATGCGCCTAACGAAGGAAATTCTAACTGGGGACTTTCAACAGATACCTGGCGCGCGGGTGCTCGAGAAAGCCACCTGGGTCAGTGGGAGACGGCTCGCGTTACCGAGAGGACGGATCCGCGATCTGTCGTCGGGAGCGGGCGCGACGCTCGCCGGACGGAGACCGACCCAGATGCGAATTCGGCAACGAGAACGAAATCGAAGAGCTACCCTGGAACGAGGGGAGATCGAGAGAGCGAGAACCTGGCGGGATCTTCGGGGAGGGAGATCGGAGGCCGAGATCGGACGGGATCTGCGTCGGGCGAGACAAGATGGGAGCCGGAGGGCTGGAGAGAGAGAGAGGGAGAGACGGTGTGTGGAGTTACGCTGATTCGAGGGGGACAACTCTTGACCGCATCGATCGGTCGGTCCACACGAAGCTGCGATGCGGCAACGTCGTCATTTCGGACCTTTCTGCACCCGGCGATTTTCCGCCCCGTATCTGTTTATTTTTCATTTGCTCGCTCTTTTTCTTGGGGTTAATACACCAAAAAAAACCTTAAATCGGTACTAATTTTTAATAAATTTTACCATCAAGTTATTGAGTTGGATGATACGTGGCAGTTGACGGACAGACATAAATCGATTTGGGATTTTTGCCGTCCATTTGTCACAGATGTATTAATATAATTTAACGACAGCTGACAGAGGGTAAATTTGTAATGAATGTGCTAATTTGAGGTATTTGGTAGTCAAAAAATTAGTTATGGATAAATTTGGCAATGGTGTATCACTTTTTAGATTTTTCGCGATCAAAAAATTAATCCAGAGTAAATTTATCACGGATGTACCGGTTTAGAGTTTTCCGTAATATTAACCATTTTTGTTTTGTGGGTTTTCCTTTTCTTTTTCATTTGGATTTTCTCTTTTGCCGAAATAGAGAGAGAGATCTCGACTCCTCTTTTTCCGACTTGTACCGAATTCTAATCGAGTTGTACCGACCAAGATGGTAAGCAAACTATCCGAAGCATTAAAGAGAACATATAGTATCCGCATCCGTGATTCTGAAGCCGAGTAACTTATGTAGGTCATGTCACCATCTTCCAATTTTGTGTTTTTAAGCTTATTTTGATCTATGATGCTTTATCACGCCGAACATAGGTTCCGCTTTCGGCAAATGATCCTGCCAAGAGACATGGCAAATATCCGAGAACGAGTTAAAAATTAGAGTAAGAAATACTAAAATAAATTCAATGAGAATAAGAATAAGAGACCATAGTCGCACTAAATTGAAATTTAAGGGCTAAAACCTCAATATTTTTTTTTCGTTTAATTTATAAATATAATATTATATATATGTGTGTATATATATATATATATATTTTTGCTATATATATGTTTTAGTGCTTTATGCCTTTCATCCATCTCGAGCCCTTCACATGTTCGCTCGACTCAGAGCCCCGCTCCTCCCGTCGACGCCCCGCCGCGTCCGTTCACGGCGCTTCCTCAGCTCCTCCTCCTCCTGCTCCCTTTCTCCGACCCCGACATCATTCGTCTCGCACCTCAAGAGCTGCAAATCCCTGCGCCAGCTCAAGCAAATCCACGCCCGGGTCTTCCGGGTCGGCCTCGAGCAGCACGAGAACGTCCTCAACAAGCTGGTGGCCTTCTGCGCCGACCCTTGTCGCGGGGACCTGCGTCACGCGGAGAGAGTGCTCGGCCACGCGAGAGACCCGAGCTTGTTCGTGTACAACGTAGTTATCAAGGCGTTGGCGAAGAGGGGTGAGTTGGGAAAAGCTGTGTCGGTCTTCCGTAAGCTGAGGGAACGTGGGGTGTCCCCTGATAATTTTACGTACCCGTATGTCTTGAAGGCCATTGGGCGTTTGGGAGCCGTAGATGAAGGCGAAAAGGTTCATGGGTATGTGGTGAAATCCGGGCTCGAGTTCGATGCGTATGTCTGCAACTCGCTCATGGATATGTATGCAGAGTTTGGCAGGACCGCGAGCATGGAACGGGTGTTTGATGAAATGCCTGAGAGAGATGTTGTTTCTTGGAACGTGGTGATTTCTGGGTATGTTAGGTGTCGGAGGTTTGATGATGCTGTTGCTATTTTTGAGAGAATGCTGGTCGAGAGCAACGCGAGGCCGGACGAAGCTACTGTTGTGAGCACGCTGTCAGCTTGCACGGCATTGAAGTTATTGGAACTTGGCATGGATATTCATGATTATGTAAATAAGGAGCTTATATGCACGTCGATTATTGGCAATGCCTTATTGGATATGTATTCGAAATGTGGCCATTTAGACGTGGCTCGCAAAACATTTGATGAGATGCCAACTAAGAATGTTATCTGTTGGACGAGCATGATTTCTGGGTATGTGAACTGCGGTCAGCTTGATGAAGCCAGAGAGTTATTTGATAGGAGTCCAGTTAAGGATATTGTCCTGTGGACGGCTATGATCAATGGATATGTGCAATTCAATCGTTTTGATGAGGCGATCGATTTGTTTCGAGAGCTGCAAGTTAGGAGGATTAAACCTGATAAGTTTACTACCGTTGCTCTGCTCACTGGTTGTGCTCAATGTGGAGCTCTAGAACAAGGGAAATGGATTCACGGATACATAGATGAAAATGGAATACAGCTAGATGCTGTTGTTGGAACTGCTCTAATCGACATGTATGCTAAATGTGGATGTATAGACAAAGCCTTGGACATCTTCTATAGGTTAAGGATTCATGACACAGCCTCTTGGACCGCTATCATATGTGGGCTCGCCATGAATGGTAGAACGGGTGAAGCATTGAATCTGTTCATAGAAATGAGAGATTATGGATTCAAACCAGATGACGTAACATTTATTGGTGTTTTGAGTGCGTGTAGCCATGGAGGATTAGTTAAGGAAGGTCGCCAACTGTTTAGCTTAATGACAGAAACTTATGGGATTGAGCCGAAGGTAGAGCACTATGGGTGTATGATTGATCTCCTTGGTCGTGTCGGATTATTAGATGAAGCAGAGAAATTAATAGAAAAGGTTCCAAATGAAAATGATGAAATTGCAATTCCACTTTATGGGGCTCTGCTTAGTGCTTGCAGACTTCACAGTAACATAAACATGGGAGAACGGATGGCCAAACGGCTCGTGAAAATGGAATTTAATGATTCTAGCATCCATACTCTTCTTTCCAATACCTATGCATCTGCTAACAGATGGGAAGATGTTGCAATGGTGAGAAGTAAAATGGAAGATCTCGGCATAAAAAAGACACCCGGTTGTAGTTCAATTGAAGTGAATGGTATAATCCATGAATTTACCGTTGGAGGTCCATCCAGTCCTGAGATGTACAATATATGTTTCATGCTGGACAAAATGATGGATCTTTTAGTGGGCTCTGAAGAAAGCAAAATGGGAGAAGAAGACGTGGTTACATTAAGTTTCTGAAGAGACCACGTTGCATAATGGAGTTCAGTTTTAAATGAGACTCAAACGTTCAACTTGAAGGATTGCAACAGAGAGACGCATTTTGGCCAAAACACCAATTCCATTATTCATTAAACCATGGCCATGCTAGTGAGATCATGTCTCCTTGCTTCTTGATTTGTCCCTGTGAATTCAAAATTAAACATTCTCTTGACAAATAGTCCTGGTTCATGGTTTCAGTTGCATACCCCTACAGAATTATCTGCCCATATTTCTGTTGACACTCACAGTGGCAATGCTGAAAGTTTATGCTTTGCTTTATGGGGTACATCGAAGGAGTTGATCTTTCACATACAGGTTTGTACTACTTCGCTTATCAGTCATCAGGGTTGCTTTCTCTTGTTCTGACCAAGTGGTTAATTTCTGAGTTTTGTTTCTGCATAAGAGATCACTGCGTTCTGGTCGATGATAGTAGAAGTCGCCGAAGTTCCACTTCCAGGCTAACAGTTTATGCCCTATCCTTTTCTTCGAATGTCTTAGTGTGGTTCCTTCTGTTAACCGAATGCATTTCTATCCTTTAGACAGAATATTTGATTATGAGCATAGCATATGTGACTTCCCACTGTTAGTTACCTAGTTACGCAACTTTTCTTCTTGGTTTGGATGATTATCTAAATTGGGATACCATTTCTTAAGAAGTTTCATGAAGTTTCTTAGGCAGCTGATTTGGTAACTCCAAATATCTAGGAATACAGTTCTATAACCAAGTGCCAATATGCTTGAGGCTTCCTCGGATATTTCCTGTCTGGGCAGTCTTAATCTTGAAACTCATTTCCATTGGTGGTATTGGTAATTTGGTGTAGGTTTTGACTGCTATAGCCCAATGCCCCATCAAGAATTCCATCAACTCGATCGACTATGGACCTTATGTTGAAAGTAGATTGTTGGTTTTACACTATATTCCCTTACTGCAAAAAGTGTTGTTATTTTCATTCTATTTAACCTATAGAATCCTGCTAGTGAATGTGCGAATCATAATAAGTAAGGATCTTGGAGCAACAAAATTTTCTCTCTCTAATAGGAGACTTGATCTAGAAAAATTTATGACAACAATGTTAAACCTACAGGTCCCTGGGGGCTGAATAAGTGTCTGCTCTGCACAGGTCAAGGACCACACAAGGTGGAGAGTGGGGTGTATTGGTGCAGTCTGCTCAGGTTAGGGAGCTTGCAGTCGCAGGAAATGCCAGCAAAGATCATGAGGTGCACCTTATTACTCCCCGACACTTGCAGCTCAATATGCAGTGAGGAGATGAAGAGCTCAACATTCTTATGAAAATAACACTGGCCGGTGGAGGTGTTATTTCCTATTTTCAGGTCACTTCATAAATCAAACCAAGGACTAGATTCCTGTGCAGCCGTGCAGGAAATGCCAGCAAAGATCACAACGTTCACCTTCTTACTCCCCAACACTTGCAGCTCAATATGCAGTGAAGTGATGAAGAGCTCGACAAACTTATTAAAAATTTAAAATAACACTTGCCACTGGAAACGTTATTTCCCACTTTCACAGGTCACTTCATAAATCAAATGAGGACTAGATTCCTGCGTAGCTGCATGCCATTACAATGTTGTAACTAGAGCCTTCATTATGTGGTTTCTCTGGTAGTGCTTCTTGTGTAATGAACTCAAGCATGAGTCCGCTCACATTAGTTATATTTATCTATGTTTCTATAAATTGCTTTCTCAGTTGACCAATACGAATGTCGCGGCAAGTTCTATCATGTACTGTGTGCAAGCTCACCCTATCAAAATATTAGTGTAAGAGCTCTGCGCAAAACTGTCATTCTCCATGAAACGGCTTTTGATTGTCCTTTTGAGATATTACACTATGTAACATAGAGATACCATTTCACTGTTATTACCATGTTGATGATTGCAAGAAAAAGAAAGAGAAGTTTTGCTTGAGAAGAAGAACAAGAGCCTTGGATCCCAACTTCCACTTCGGTTTCACAGAAGAAACTGCATTTAGGTGATACAGTTAGCCTAGCAAAGACAGGGAGTCACCGCACTGGTGAAAATAAAACCTCTTATCAGTCACCTCGTCTACCCAAGCAATGTAAAGCAGAGATGGAAGTCCCCAGGTAGATTTAATTTCAATTGACAGTACTAACTCGAATCTGCATCTACTCACAATTCTAGATAGTAATCCAGTAACATCACATAGGCGACAACAATTCACAATATCTGTATCGGAAATTGAGCTACTGATAAATTTTAGGGTTAATACCACGAAAAACCCTAAACTGGTACACCAGTAATAATTTTAATTAAAACTAATTTTTTTTACCATAAAAAACCCCAAAATGGTACACTTGTAACAAATTTACCCTCAGTTTGTTTCCGTTAAATTTTACTATCAAATTACTTTGTTAAATGACACACGATAGTTAACTAATATGCCAATTTCATGTTTTACCCTCCATTTTTCACAGGTGTATAAGTTTGTGATTTTTTGTAATATTAATTCAATTTAATGGAAACTAACGAATGGTAAATTTATCATAAATGTATCAATTTGGAATTTTTAGTGGTCAAAAAACTAGTTTGGGGTAAATTTGTGACAAGCGAACCGGTTTGGGATTTTTTGTATTAAAAAAATAGTTTTTGATAAAATTGTCATACTTATATCAGTTTGAGATTTTTCTTAATATTAACCTTAAATTTTATGCCAACGGAACTAAATTCATCAATGACCATCATACCAACAGCTGAGTTTTTGACACCCAAGTTTAACTACAAAAAAGTCTCCTGCTCCTCCAATAAATTATAAGTCCAGCACTAGTAAAGATGAGAGATAGCTACTAGTCCACGAAAAATTTACATAAAGAATGGTAAAGCCCCAATTAGGAAATCTAAAATAAAAAGAAGTTCGCTCAGCAAATTTGGTAAGAAACTGCATAGGAATGATTGAAACCGAGGACCTGAAATCAGATAGCGGCCACCTTAGGAACATCCACTGGAAAGTTTTGGATTTCATCCATCCATGGGTTCTTCACCTTCTGCGGGTTTATCGTCCTCAGAGCCTTCCATACTGCACTGTTACACTTAAACCCCGATCCGAAAGCAATCTGCCAAGTCCTATCTCCCCTCTTGATTCTCCCCTTTGCTTCCGAATACGCCAACTCGTACCAAAGAGAACTGCTCGACGTGTTGCCAAAACGGTAAAGCGTCATTCTTGAAGGTTCCATGTGCCATTCCGAGAGCTGCAAGTTCTTCTCTATTGCATCTAGTACAGCTCTTCCTCCAGCGTGAATGCAAAAATGCTCGAAAGCCAATTTGAAATCCGGGATGTAAGGCTTCACCTTCATCTTAAGAAGTTTCTTCCCGACTAATGTGGCAAAGAACAGCAACTGCTCGGACATTGGCAGAACCAGAGGACCCAATGTGGTGATGTTGGTCTTCAGAGCTTCGCCGGCCACTCCCATTAGATCCTTCGACAACGTGACACCGACTTTTCCGTTAGAGTCTTCTTCTTGGGTAACACAAGTGAAGCACTTATCATCAGATCCTTTGTGGGTCCTAACCGTATGTAGCAACCGGTATTTGGACCTTCTCCTGTCGGAGCTTTTGTTTGAAAGAAGAATGGCGGCCCCCCCCATTCGGAATAAGCAATTCGAAACCAGCTTCGAGCGGTCATTCCCAAAGTACCAGTTCAACGTGATGTTCTCCATGCTGATGACCACCGCATATGAATTGGGGTGAACCTGAAGGAGATCTTTTGCAAGGTCGATTGAAATCAAACCTGCACTGCAGCCCATGCCACCCAAATTGTAGCTAACTATATTCCCCCGAAGTTTGTAATGGTTGATGACCATCGCTGAAAGCGAAGGGGTCGGGTTAAATAAGCTGCAATTAACAATCAAGATGCCGATGTCCTTCGGCTTCACATTCGTCTTCGCAAAAAGCTCATCAAGTGCACCGAACATGACCATCTCAGCTTCTTTTCTAGCTTCCTGCATTGATGGATTTGGAGGAATATTGAGGACAGCCTCAGGAAGATAAGTCGAATCCCCGAGGCCAGATCTTTCAAGGATCTTTCTCTGGAACTCAAGACTCTCCTCTGTGAACATACCAGTCAGTCGAGACTGGTCCATGAAGATCTTTTTGGTGCATTTCCGAGCTTCATCAGCCTTGTAGCACGAGAAATCGACAAGATAAACAGGACGTGGACGGGTGAGGAAATAGAGGGTGGTCAAGAAAACGAGGAGAGTCGAACACAGGATGACGGATATGAGGTTGAATTGCAGATGAATCCAGAGCTCATGGAGATCCTTCAGTGAAAACGTGGACAGCTGAGCAGCTATAGCCACAACAAATGGGGAGAGGAAGAGGTACATTCCATGAGTGATCACGTAATGGTAACCGAGCTTCACATACTTTAGTTTGACGGATTTCTTGAAATCAGGGAGATTCCGTGACGAAGATGACGGGATCAAGGGTGTATCCAGCTTCGGCTGTGTCATTTTCCCTGTCATACAGTTCGCCCTGTTCAGATCAGAAGCAAACAGAGGGCATCGAAGAACTCCTACTAAGGAAAACAGCATATGCAGAATCTTCTAAGTGACAAAACTGTATCAAAGTTTTCTCGCATGGATCATACTTCACATGCTCACAGCATAGCTGAATTAGTAACAGACAGCAAGGAAAGATGCAACAGAACATGTCAGATTAAAAATCACATTCCCAACACCATACAGAAACTTACGATCTCTTGAGAAAATTAAACAAACAATCTACATTGTCAAAACAAGCAAAGACCACGAGTTTTCCCACATTTCCACCTAAAAGACCAAACGCCAAAACTCAGATCAACATCACTAAAAACCTATTCTTTACCCCTCGTTCGCATAACCACGGAAACACAGAACTTTCCACGACCGAGGCCAATAAAAGTGAACTCGCAACTTTTCCAGGATTTGACCAAAAAACAAAAACTTTTCAAGGACAAAGCTGGAATGGAAGACGAACATAACAGAGATTCAAGAGAAAAGCCACAATCGGACACCATCCAAGCCAAAACCAATCAAGAACCGCAAATCGAGACCGACCCAGATCGGCAAACTGACCTCGGACCTCGATGGCACCCCCACAGATCTATCGAATTCGTCCCGGGAGATCGGCCAGGGAACGAGGGGTCAACGCGTACGCTACCGGGGAAACCAAGAATATCTCCAACGACGCGACGCGAAGATCGTCAAACGAGGGAAGTGGGGATGGGGTTCATATACGAGGAGGAGCCACGCGGAAAGACAAGAAAAAGGCGTGGGGGGGGGGGGGGGCGAAATTCGAATGAAAGTGGCGAGAAGCACGCGTGAGGATCGTATTTGAAGGCGGCGAAGCCAATTTTGAATGCCCCAGAAGACCTCTTCGGGGAAACCAACATGGCTTTTCAAGATTCCGTGTCTGTTCGTTAAGCCTTTGAACGAACGACGAGGGGTCGAGAAGAGAGACCGACCCATGTGGCCCATACGAGCGACGTGCGGCCTCCGTCTTCGTCCTGGCCACTTCTCGCCTTGTCCGAATCTCTCTCTCTCTCTCTTCGCTGGCCTGCACTATTTTTCTTGAAGCCAGGTGGGAACGAATATGGAAGAGAGAGACGGAGATCACGACACGCTTTACTTCGAAAATGTTTTCACATGCATGTGATACCTATATGACTATGCCACGCCGAGATATTCTCCTCCTTAAATTTCCTTGGTAAATAAAATGAAATTTTCCGATTTTTTCGACTCTTTTTTAAAGATTTTCCCCGAGTATTTTTGCTTTTCTCGACTTCATTTGGGAAAAAGAAAAGAGTCTTTTGTGACGTATGCAATATTCGGAAGTCGCTCTTTCTTATAATATGTTTAGATTGAGCCGATTACGAAAGAGGGTTTTGTATGATAAATGAGGTTGGGATAGTAACGAAGTGCTTTTTGTATAAAAAAACAGGGTGGTTTTTTGGTTATTGAAATCTGATTTTACCCGGATATTCATTAATTAGTGATATGAAAACTTTTTAAGTTATCAATGTCTATGGAAAAAAAAAATAATTATACCCCTCCATGTCCTGACCACTAGCTATGATCCCATAGAAACAGGTACATGCATAATTGATAGGAATTGCGTGTGTATGCAAGAAGAGTCATGCGGATGCATATTAAATTGGAATTGAATTGTGGACAACATCCGCTAGAACATGAAAGTGTTATTTTCTCAAGTGAGAACATGCAAGACATATGATTAAACAAAATTTAATTAAATAACTCAATAGCATCAACCAATTTCCGTCTCTCGTTTTAGAATTCGTTAGGGTTTCGTGCGACACGACCACAAGCATTTCAATGAGACATGACCGATTAATTGAAAATAGCACAGCACTGGAGGGTGAATAGGGTCATACACATCAGAGTTGTCCATGTGAAATTGAAGATTCTTTGGTCATGATTGATATTACTTAATAATGATAACATAGTTACACCACAACAATCTAAGATATTGTCCATCTTTGCATTTATTGCGCAGAATCTGCGCAATGGATCAAGGACATAACCGAACTTCCCGACCAATTTATAGTTGGCAATTCGAGTAACATTGAATTGATTGGGCAATTGGGCCCTCTAAAAAACTAGGCATTTATTGGGCAGTCCACGTGCTTGCAAAGGAGGAGAGGAAAATTCTAAATAAGAGTATGAAATATTCTTATTTTCTCAAATAAGAATATTAAGTGGACTTTATTTCAAATAAAGGCATGAAGTGTAATCATTTTTTTTTAAATAAGGATCTAAAGTGAATTTTGTTTCAAATAAAAGCCTAAAGCAGCAATAATGGTTTTAAAAAATGGCTTAACTTTCTGGATTATTGAGGGCATTTTCAACCTTTACATTTTTTGAATTTTTTCCCTTTTTTATTTTCCCCCTTTTTCTTTCTTTTTTTCCCCCTTTTCTGGTTTCTTACTTTCTTCTTTGCTAGTGAATGCTTGAAGAGGGCTGGGCGAGGGAGGGTCGCCCTCGCCCAGGTGAGGTAGTCTCTTGCAAATCGCTAGCAAGGTAACCCTCACCCGAGTCCTCCCTAGGCATTGCCGATGGCCGATGGCCGCTTTCCGACCAACGGCAAAGAAGAAAGAAATAAACCATAAAAAAGGAAAAAAAAAGAAAAGAAAACAAAATAATAAAAGTATTTTAATTTAAAATTATTTTTGAACGAAAATGCCCTTGACCGGTTAGAATATTTAACCGGCCTGCGACCAGCGAGGTTAGGCTCTTATTTGAAACTGCCATGGCCACTTTAGGTCTTTATTTGAGACCGACATAACCACTTCATGTTTTTATTTGACACAGGGTTTGCTTCATATTCTTATTTGGGAAAATTATGGCACTTCATGCCCTTATTTGAAATTTTGTCGAGAAGGAGAGAATGTAATTATTTTAAGTTAGGTCCCCTTTTGGCGTTGGACTCCATTATTATATGTTCGGACATTAAAAGGCACATGTAAGTGTTCCAGGTTGGTCACATGGTGTGTTTCACATGATGCTCCTCCTTGTGCAAGAGTGAAAAATACAAAAAGGGTATTTAAAAAATTCAGTTTCCTCTCTGATGTCTGATTAGCCAGACCTCAATTAACGAAGCCTTTGAGAAAGTGGCATTCATCCTAAAATGGACTTTGGTCGAACTATATATGAAATTTCTATTTAATGCACGACAACATATGAAGAACGAAAACCCAATTTGTTGCTGTAATTGGAATCGAGCCCTAAGACATTTTATGCTGGTGAAAAACGATTAGTCAAGAAGTTGGGCAACTTTCGGGACGAAAGAAGTAAAAGAACTGGGATTTTGTGCTACTGTTCATCACCCAGCTCGAGGTGAAGGCGGCGTAATCAAATTTATGGTTGATCCCAAAGGCGAAAATAAAGCCCTTACGCGAAGTGGAAAGAAGGGTTAGTTTTAACAAAAGATTATGAATTCATTAGTACGTGAAAGATCCATTGGGTTTTGACCCACCTTTAAGACGAAAGATGTTGTCAAAAACACACAAGTATCAAACGAGATCTATACTTTGAACACTTTCGGCAAGAACAGACGAGTTAATTCATGCATACGATGGGCGTCCAATGATTTTTCCCGCATTGAGTTTTTCATGGAAAATTTTTGTGTTACTGTTGCCTTTATCTCCTTATCATTTTAGTATTATAGTTACGTATTGTGAGAGGTTCTCGATGAATTATTGTTAGTCTCCTCAATAAAGTGTACACTTACATTTACGGGAAGAGCCAGCAATAAATAATTCATTATAGTCAAATAATAAGAGTTATAATTGCTCACATGCTCGAGTATCTCCTAAGTCTAGATTACCCTCAAATTCAAAGTGTTTTACAAATAAACAACACACTTTGGACGTAAAAACTCATAGCACAAACTCACCGGTGTTCAAGCCCACGTCTTTTTTTGTTGGTCAGACAAGCCCACTTCTTCGCGCGTCCGAAAAAAGCTTCGTTGTCGTCTTCTTAAGGCTGTTCCTTTTGTGAGCGGCTTGCTACTGTGCGACCAAAGAAACCTAAAAGTTGACCCAAAAAAAAGCTCCCGCTATTTTCACCCCACCTTTTGTCACATTAAATTAAACTAACTATATTATCCCTTGCTGATTTAAGATGATTTCTTACATTTTTTTTCTTCTTTTTCTTTTGTTTCAATATTACCAGAAGACAAAACTATCCACATCCAAAAACTGGTAGATTTACGACATTACTTCTTGTTTGTATCTGGTGATAAAATAGGAATGATAGATTTATGACGTTAAACTTTTGTATTCGGTTTTAATCCTTTTTCACATAAAAAAAAAAACTACCCACACCCCTTTCGAACAATTTTTTTTCACCGCAGCTAGTCCTTCCGCACCCATTACATTTCAGCATTCGGTTCGTGTTTGTCTTTCTTCTGAACTTATTCTCTATTGTTGTAAACCGAACAAACATAGATTATATATCGGAGTAACGGATTAGGGTCATTCAAAATATTACATGCATCGCACAGTAAATAATTAAAAATTTGACAATTAGATTCACTGAATAAAATGAAATTTGAGTAATTATAAAATACACGGACCATAACGTAACGATACATATTAAAATTATAATTGAAAGGAATATGTACTAAAACTGGTAGATGGCTCTTTTCTCTCTTAATTATGCTTAGGCTTTTTTTGAACAATAGTTTCCTAGTACAAAAAAAAGACTATACAACTCGTCAACACAATAATTAGCATTTTCGTCAAATAATTAGTTAGTTATTTGCCAAATAATTCCTTTTGGGGAAAACCAAAAGAGAAAAAGAAGGCGATAAATAATTTTAAATCAAGAGTAGTAGGCCCCGCATTTTGATAAATGTTTATTCGAGAGGTATATTGGCAGTTTCGGTAAAAATGAAACATAAGGAAAAAAGAAGGAAAAATGTAAAAAATAATCTTAAATTAAGGGTGCGATCCATAAAAGATAGCACATGCTTATCTTCTCCCGATGGAATAACCAACATATACACGGACCGATTTACATCCTCCAATCGGGTCGGGTCGGGTCGGGTCCCGTGGCGGGCTCGAACTCGAGACATCAATTTAACGGGCCCGAACGGCACGGGGGCCGAGCCCACGACGGCATTGAACGGCGATCGCCACCTACACCGCCTGGCGCTGGCCCTCGTACCACCGACGATATATAATCTCTTCACTCTCTCTCTCTCTCTCTCTCTCTCTATCTCTCCTTCTCAGTTGAGTAACCCCAAAGAAACCTCTCCTCCTCTCTCGCTCTCTCTGAGATCGCCGGCTGCAAAGATCGTGCCTTGGAGCAATGGCGACGCCGGCGATCGACAAGCCCCAGCCCGAATCGGTGGCCCCGCCGGAGGAGGCCTGCAACTCGAGGGGGGCGGCGGCGGCGAAGCACGGTGAGGGGCTGAGGCAGTACTACCTCCAGCACACCCACGAGCTCCAGCTCCTCGTCCGCCAGAAGACCCACAACCTCAACCGCCTCGAGGCCCAGCGCAACGAGCTCAATTCCCGAGGTGCGCCCGCGCTCTTCTCCCCCCTCCCCCCCTCCTTTTTGCGTGTTTTTTTTTCCGGGGGGGGGGGGGGGTTACCCTAGGGTTTGTGGTTCGTGCGTTGGGGCTTGGGGATTGTTTCGTTTTGTTGAATCTTCTGTTGGATTTGGGGCTGAAAATGGTGCCCCGTGTGTTTCGGTCGGTGATTTTGAGGGGGATTTCGATTATTGGGACGGAGATTTGTGGTTTTTTTCGGCTATGCAGGAATTCATCGGGTAACGGTGGCTTATGAGGTTAGGATATCATTCTGCGATGTGTTAATGCGTGATTTTCCCTGGAAAAAATTGAAAATTGATGCGATTCTGTGCGACGGTGATATCAGCAATTGTTAGTTTTTGGCGGGCTTATTGTTATTGTGATATATTCCTGGATGAAGAGTGTGATCAGCATGCGGATGTTCTTCCTTGGCGTGAAACGGTGAACTCAAAACTCAAGTCTCTTTCTAGGGGTCCTCCTATGATGAGGATGCCTTTTGTTGCTTTGTAGATTGTGTACACCATGCAGTTCCTTAATGGGGTGAATGAGTTCTTATTGCTGGGCATCATAGGTTTTTTCTATGCATTAGCCACTGGCAGCCTCCTTTGCTGTGGTTCTGATGTTTCCCACCCAGCTTGGTGGGGTGGGGGGTGGTGGTTGATATTGGTGGTGGGATTTTTAAGTAGTTTTATTGAATATCGGAAAGTACTGGAATATTGAATCAAATGAAATATGCTCCCCCTCCTCTTGAATTTAACTGAGGTTTAGAAAGCTTGGATTTGGTTATCAAATTCTTATTTTTCAATGTCAAATTTGCTATTTGGACAGTAAGAATGCTCAGAGAAGAGCTGCAGCTGCTTCAGGAGCCCGGATCATATGTTGGCGAAGTTGTCAAAGTTATGGGGAAAAATAAAGTTCTGGTTAAGGTATGATATTGTTCTTATTTTGGAGTTAAAACTTTTGGAGTTTAGATGCGATAGATGAAATACCTATTCACCGAATTTTCACTGTTCAGGTCCACCCAGAAGGAAAATATGTTGTTGATATTGATAAAAACATCGATATCACGAAAATTACGCCTTCTACCAGAGTAGCCCTTCGCAATGACAGCTATGTTCTCCATTTGATCTTGCCTAGCAAAGTGGATCCACTGGTCAACCTTATGAAAGTTGAAAAAGTCCCTGATTCTACATATGACATGATCGGTGGCCTTGACCAACAGATCAAGGAAATTAAGGAGGTACCTCTGCAGTGCAGTTTTATTCTTTTTATATATTCAATGCCGTTGGCTTGCCAGTTATTGCAATCTTATACCCTGCTTGATTCCTTTAGGTTATTGAACTTCCGATTAAGCATCCTGAATTGTTTGAGAGCCTTGGAATAGCTCAGCCCAAGGTAATGTTGTGTTCACTGGTTCTTGAATCAGTTCTGTCATCATTTCATGCTTGGCTTCCTTTTCTGAGATTTCTTTGTTCTGCTTCTGGCATAATAGGGTGTGTTGCTGTATGGCCCTCCTGGCACTGGGAAGACACTTCTGGCCAGGGCAGTAGCCCATCACACTGATTGTACCTTCATAAGGGTCTCTGGTTCTGAACTAGTCCAGAAGTACATTGGAGAAGGCTCTAGAATGGTCAGAGAGCTCTTTGTTATGGCAAGGTTAGTCTCCTTAGGTATTCTTCGACTTAGAATTTGCCATATATTTTAACTGACATTACTACTTTATTTGCATCCTTTGAAGCCAAAGGCGTTTGGTTTTCTTAGTTTCCTTTTCAGTTAGCTGAGTTAGGTAATGGAAAATGTGAGCTTTTATGAAGCTAATTTGTACTGCCTCTTGGAGGTGACAAATCCAAGTGATGAAGAAAGTGCGGATGTCACAGTTGTGCCCAGTCTCTATGTTTTCTCCCTGTATACATGCATCGGGAATATTATTTGAACTCTCGTCTCATATTCAAATTTTTTAAAACTTGCGTGGGTGGTTTAGAGACCTGAAATTTTGTACGATTATTTCTTTCATCTCACAATTTGTGTGGATGGATGAGACAAGAGAGTGTTTCTTTTTGAAGCTAGTCTGTTCTGCCTCTTAGAGCAGCAATTTTAGCGGCTAATTTGCTTGGTTATTTCATTTTCTTACAGGGAGCATGCTCCATCGATCATATTCATGGATGAAATCGACAGCATTGGATCTGCTAGGATGGAATCTGGAAGCGGTAATGGTGATAGTGAAGTTCAGCGAACTATGCTGGAGCTTCTTAACCAGCTTGATGGATTTGAAGCATCCAACAAGATAAAGGTACTGCATGTGACCAGAGGGCTGTTGGTGAAAGATAAAAGATATGTCGTATGCTGCCTTATTCACTAATTCATTTAATCATTCATTTACGTGGGGTGATGACAGGTTCTGATGGCCACGAATCGTATTGATATTTTGGATCAAGCCCTTCTCAGGCCAGGAAGAATTGACAGAAAAATTGAATTTCCAAATCCAAATGAAGAGGTAAAATTTAATCTTGTGGAGTTCCTAACCGGATGATTTTATGCCATTGTTCAATTTTTGACCATTTAACAAGCTGTCACTATTTTGATCATTTCCGTGTAAATTGGAAAGCCTTTGGTAGATTGGATATTTACTGAGTTTTGTCCCCTCATGGATTTGGGAGTTGTAGTTTTACCTTTTACTTGTCGCACTTTTGTTTGCATGAGGAACTACATTTCTGACTGCTCTCACTGGTCACATATATTTGGTGCTTATTTTTGCTTTATCATATGGGTTAATTGTAATAATTCTTTGTTTAAGTATTTACCCTTGGATGGATTGGAAAGTTGGGTCTTTTATGCTCTTATGCTTTTTTTAATTGGAAAGGCCAAATATGTCCTGTAGGAATTATTGTAAGAACAGGAACTCTATATGTATAAGGTGGAAATTAATGTAGTGCCGAGTTTTTATTGGGGTGAGAGAACTTTAGGGATGCTTTGGCTGTTTTTATCTGAAATACAAGGAATTTATTTAGGTGTTTCGTATCAGATTGGAGGGTCTTTTATAACATAATATTAGGACAATAAAGAAACTGGCTGAGGTATTGTAGGCTTGGCTGAAAGAGCAGGCATGCTTTCCCCAAAAAGATATCAACCTTTCTTTGTTAACTAAGGGTTTTTGGAATCTCCGATCTTTTTTCGGGACTTTTCAAATAAATATTCCTCCTGTGGATGTGAAGTAGTTAAACTTGATAGGGATGAAACTCTTGGCCACAGTTACCGAGTAAAGTGTCCTTAGTTCCTTTAGGGGGTAATGATTGATTACTAGTCTTATGCTTGAGTTGCCCATATAGTCCATCATTATCTACTTTTATGATGAAGTTGCATATTCACATACTGAGATTTATGTGCATTCCTGTGGTGAGTTGTGTTTTGCAATATTCATTGTGTTCTTCTTGGTTGTCTGTAGTCTCGACTGGATATCCTCAAAATCCACTCAAGAAAGATGAACTTAATGCGAGGGATTGACCTGAAGAAGATTGCTGAGAAAATGAACGGTGCATCTGGTGCAGAGCTGAAGGTACTTTTGCAGCATTAAATCTTGGGCCTATTTTTTAATTTATTTTTCCACATTGTGCAAGCAATTAGGGATTCTGACTAACTTAAGTCTCTGGTAAATATGGTAGATGTACTAGGGCCAGAAAATGATTGCATAGAGTAGACAATGTCTATTTGGTCATCGGGGATGTTTACTGTAGGAATGTGGTGGGCCTTTGTGTTTTTTTTTTTTTGGTCTATTCCAAATATCCACCGTATTAGATTTTAGGCTATTGCTTGTTGAATCAGCCAGTGTGCTGGCTCTTTACTTGTATACATATTGGAGCTCCTGGTATCTTTATTGAGTTCAGTTGTGGCAGCAAACCTAGATTTGCTAGTGTAACCATAAACCATAATTAAGTGTTAAAAGGAGAGTAGTACGTGATGGTGGGCAGGAATTTAAACTAGGTCTTGATTAATGGCATAATTTGTCATGTATTGCTCCTCTATGAACCTAATAGCTATTGCCATTTTGATTTTTGTAAAAACTTTTGGAGATTTTTTTTTTTACCACCCGCCTGGGTGGCGCTGCTGGAGCGCGCACTCTTTCTCTCGCAAAAGGTTGAGTGTTCGAATCCAGGGCGCCGCAGAGTGACTTAACCGGTGGCACGTGTGTGGTGGCTAGCACGTGTCGTCCCCAGGGTTTACTCCCCGGCTGTCGGCCGTGCGGGGGTTCCCTGGGTTACCAAAAAAAAAAAAACTTTTGGAGATTTTTGTGCTTCCCAAAGATATAAATAAGTTTTGATGTGTTTTAACTGCTTACTACTTAGATGGCAAATATACTTGCGTTTCCAATTTGTCAAGGATGTATTTTTTGCCTGATTTCTAGTTGGAATTGCAGGCGAATCTATCTAATGAAATTGAATTTGGAAGTTGCTTGGTAGCATTTTACCACCTGCGCTATAATAATAAGATTATTCTGTATTATTCAGCTTCCATCCTGCATTAGTAAGCCCATCATAATCTTATTATCCTAGGTCGGTGTTCTTAACGCCTGACATGTGAAACCACTTCTCTGCAGGCTGTGTGCACCGAGGCTGGCATGTTTGCTCTGAGGGAGAGAAGGGTTCATGTAACCCAGGAGGACTTTGAGATGGCAGTGGCGAAGGTTATGAAGAAAGAGACGGAGAAAAACATGTCGTTGCGGAAGCTTTGGAAGTAGAAATGTCCTCCTAAAAGAGGCCCATTTCTTTCGTCTGAGCTGCCGAGAGCATCTAAGGCAAGACACACCCAACACCTTTATTTGCGCACACGAACATCTAGCTGCTTCTGTCTTTGTAAACCTGCTTTCAGTCGATGCGGTGAGATTTAAGCATAGAATGAAATGTATCCTGTGAAAATCTTTCGGATGCGGGTTTTATTGCAACCTTATGAACCTTGGGAGAATAGGACAGAAGGGGGTGGGATATGTCACTACTGATATTAAAAGCAGTCTCATAACTCCTGTTTTATCCGTTCTTCCTTTTCAATGCGAATGTCTATTCTTGAGATTCTCTCTCTGGCAGTACTCGTTGGACTCGTTGGACGCACTGCTCTGGCCTGTTCTCTTTAAAGTAAGCACGTAAAATTGCTGTGCTATTTGAGAGCTGTGCATGCCCAAAGTGCCAACTCCTTCGCCAATGTTCCGACTCGCTCGCTTGGTTACTGGACCGAAATGAAATTTGGTCCCCTGCCGGAGCTTTTTGATTGCTTACTTAAAACTGGCGCATGATCTCCTCTTGAGTCTCTGCATCTGTATTGAGGTTTTGGCTTTGATTTTGCTTGGGTTTCTCTTTTGCCTTTCTCAAGTAGAATGAATCCTGCAAATCCTGAACATCACCTTCTAAGTTGACACTGTCGGGACGTTGGCACGATCTTCAACAAGAACAATTGGAAAATGTAGAGAACTTACGATCCACATATGCATTTGCCTTCCTAAGTCGTGGATACAACGTAACATGCTATAGCTTAAGTCATAGAGGTTTTTTTTTTTCCCTCAAAAGAAAGTTGTATTTATTACTCAAAAAAGATGCATGAAAAGTGCATAGACTCCGTGACAAAACAAATCGAAACGGAGCAAAACCCAAAATATTGTAAAATAAAATCAAATTCAGAAAATATGAAGGATTAATGAAGCACCAACAAGGTTAAGCACACATTGTTAAGCAAAATAATCAATGGTCAATTACTGGATCTCGTATATTTCGTTAGTGATTACATGTCGGGAATTCCTTCTCCAATAACTACGCCGCCAAGGTTTAGCTTCTTCTATGCTATCACCATACGAAGATAACCAAAATAGATTGAACAAACACATATCTAACATGTAGAAGAGCAAATCTTCGTGATTTAGCGAAATGCTAAAACTCTGTAATCACCATTGAAGTTGGAGGTTGAGAACCTATACACGGACAAAGCAAAGAGCATCAAATCTCCAAGAGTATATTTATTAAACTCCCCATTTTAAATCGAGAGAGTTCAAACTCTTAAATCTAAAATTAGATCGAGAGGGTTCAAACTCTCAAATTTAGAACTAGAGCGGGAGAAGAGAGCTCCTGGATATAAGTCGGTAGAGGAAAAAAAAAACAATAGAAGTACAGTAAGACACAAATAGAATCAACTCAGAGAGTTGGTTAAGTGATATATTAGGGTCATACAGATTTTGAGCCACAATATTTTTCACTTAGAGTAATCTTGAGGGCCATCGCCGTCACCGCGCCAGCGACGCCTCACTCGATGCACTTGGACAGGACGGTTTTCGCGGCTTTTCAGTCGAATCGAAGGTCAGAGGTCACATCACCTTTACACGTTGCCATAGCAAGAAATGGCCAAATCAAAGCAAGAAAGAGCTAATTCATTCCCCATACAGGGAGTGCATGTAAATGACTATTTCGGCTAATCTAATTCAGGGCACGATGAATTTCCCTTTTCAAAGATCTGGTAGATTATTCGAATTCAGCTCAACTCTTCTCAAGTTCGAGTACTCTCGATCGACTAATTCGAAGCTACCCGTGTCATTACAATAAAATAAAAAATAAAAAATAAAAAAGAAAGTATGACCGTGCCGCGCCCCAGTACGTTTAGGTGAAGACGTGAAGTGACCCAAAAGAAAGTTTCACCGAAGACTTAAGACAGACTTTCACACGCTTTCCGGCCCAGACTTTCCGCAGCTCCCGCCCCGCGACAAAGACGGGGGTGAGACTGTCAAAAACCTTCCGTCCGTCCGGGGGTCATACCGCGAATCTGAAACTTCGCGGGGGTCAATTTTTACAACAAATCGAAGTACGTGGGGGGAAAAGGGCAAGAATTCGACGAGTCAGCGTCAATTTTCCTCACTTTTTCCCGAACAGGAAGCATCAAGCCTGCAGGACAAATCTTCTTCTCCTTCCTCCTCCTCCTTCTCTCTCTCTATCTCCACAGCGCCTTCGCCTTCGACGTCGCTTCCGATCCTCTGCGCGCGCATCCCCAGGTACTCTCTCTCTCTCTCTCTCGATCGAAGCTGCTTCGACGGCAGGGTTGGGCATCTTCGAACCGATTGCTCGCGAAACTGTTAGCTTCCGAGCCACGCGCGGCGGCGGAGAGGAGGGGGGGGGGGTGGGCGGTGAATTCGATGATGATGTTCTTTGTTCTGTTTCGTATTCGATGAGTCGAGCTAGGGCTCGATCATCGGTCGCTCGTGTGACGATCGACGCTCTTGGTTTTCAGGGAGCCGGGGGATTTTCGGTTCGCGCTCCTGTTCGTCTGGAGGGAGGGAGGGGGCGGAGGGGGATGATGAGAGGGGAAGTGCAGCTCGAGCCGCCCGGAGTGCAGCACGCGAGCGACACCGATCCCCTGCTGAAGAGCCTGGCGGGTTCGACCCACCCCGGGAGCACCAGCGAGATTAGAGACGATCGGGATCGTGAGGAGGATGAGGAGGAGGAGGAGGAGGAGGATGATGATGACGACGGTGATATCGAGGCCGGGTCGGTCCCGTGTTGCCGCATCTGTCTGGAGAGCGAGTGTGAACCAGGTTGAGTTTTTTAAGGCTGCGCATGGCTTCGGCTTGCGTTTTCGTTTGTCGAAATTGATGGTGCGTCTAATGCTTGGACCCCTGACTTAGACGTGTTAGTAGAAGATATGTGATCGGCTTTGAATATCGGATTGCTTTGCGTGAGCTGGGAAGATGTTCTGTCTTTCGAGTTAATCTTTAAAGAGATTAATTTGCGTATAGGGTGTATACAAATTTTGATTTTTTAGTAGGGTTTCAGTGTTTGGTTAATGATTTTGCATGTATTGGTGGGGGTGGTGGGTCATTATTAGTTATTGTACCCATTCTGATGTCCAGGTTTGGGGGATTGTATTCGTTGGCTTGATCACGCTTGTAGAGAAGTTTAATGTTAGGTTGATAGCTAAAGGATGATAATACGCTGTGGATTATATGGAGGATGCATTCCTTCAGGATGAATAATATTCCAAAAAATATGTATAAGCTGCTGGGCTATACCTACTACAAGTCCTATTTACTGGATGGTGCGGCCTTTTCATGTGCATGGGTAATTCTGCTTGGCAAAATCTAAACGTGATAAGTGTTCTTCGAATTCGCTTGCCCTCTCACCTTGGTCTTTTGTATTTTTCTGTTCATCTCTCTTCATGAGTCATGATCATTTAGCATCCTTTTCTTGTTACAAGATGATGTTTCCGTTGCTCTGTATTGTTTTTAAGCAAATAGTCTGACGTTGGATTTCTAAATCTGCAGAGGATGAATTAATCTCTCCTTGCATGTGCAAAGGCACTCAACAGTTTGTCCATCGTTGTTGTCTTGATCATTGGCGCTCAGTTAAGGTGCTTAATACTGTCTAGACTTTCATGGCCAAATGTGAATTTGGGATGAGCTCTTTGGATGTGTGGATTTTAATTTATTATTTATTATTGATCTACTAGGAGGGGTTTGCCTTTTCACATTGCACGACTTGCAAAGCGCAGTTTCACCTTCGAGTTGCATTGTTTGAGGACAATACATGGCGAAAAATTAAATTCAGACTCTTTGTGGCTAGAGATGTCTTCCTTGTTTTCTTGGCAGTGCAAACTGTGAGTGATCCTACTCTTTTTTCCTCTTCACTTGGAATTTCTGATATACTCTTAAATTTACCGTTAGTACATTCCATCGCCGCTTTCCTTGGTGGGTGTATTTGTTTCTGTAACCGATATCACATGAATTTGTATCTTCAGACTGGCGATGCCTCTTTATGAATGCGTGGTTGGTTGGGTCGTTTTCTTATGAATTTTGTATGAAGGGCTAGTATTGCTATTGTGATAAAATCCATGTCCCGGTTTGCCTGATTGTATTTATGTGATGTAACTTTGATGTTGTTGGAAAAATGCCACACTTCTGATAGATTTAATGAGGAAGAACTTTTGACGTAATATATTAGATCTTTCAGTACTTAATCCTGTCTTTACTAAACTCCACTGAATTTGAGGTGAATGGATGGTGAAAGAAATAAAGATGTTTACTTTGTATCATCATGTTTTTATAACTTGTGTCCAGGTAATTTCCATGATTGGTGGCTTTGCCTACATAATGGACAAAGATGGGTCCTTTAGGAACTCGTTTAGTGATGGGTGGGATCGCATACTGTCCAAGCATCCCATTCCATTCTACTACTGTATAGGTAAAATGTCCTCGCTCATGATTTTATTGCTTGTTTTGACTGGCGATTGAAGTAGTCTCTAATTTTCTTGCCATTGTTGATATTGTGTATCCAGCAATTTCATCTTTTCTGTCGCTTTGGTATCAACTTCGGATAAATTCTGGTATTGAAATCAGATTATAGAAGTATTGTTGGCTTCCAGATTTCTCTTAGAGTTCATGGCATGGTTTGGAGGTTCTCTCAAACTGACCTCCGAAATGAACCGAACATATCAATCTTGAAAAATCTATCCCTCAAACCAGATCAAATCAATAATAACACAATCAAATGAAACAGATAAATTTGATTTTTTTTTTTTTTGGCTAGGATTTAAACCTTTTTCATCAAGTTGGTGTGCAAATAAGAAGTTTTGCACTAAACTGTGAACCTTAAATGTATTGTAGAAATCAACAAAAAAAATTGCATATTTCTACATAACCATTGAGTAGAGTAGTGCAAATTGCATATTTCGATGTATTGTTTGTAAGATTGGAAACATGTAGTCTAACTAAACACATTAGCATAAAAAAGCATGACAGATGGGGAGGCATAATCCATCAACAATGGTTTACTTGAGAAATAAAAACCTCTCCTTAGATAGTGTAGAGGCATCTTTTATCCGAGGAGCTCATCCTGTCAGGATCAGCTTTTGTTACTTCTTACGAGATTTAATTTATCTCCTAAACTTACGGTTTAATTTGGTTCGAATTTATGGGTTTTTGGGCATGTGGACTGAAATGATACTAAGTATCAAAACCAAACTGATAATACAATAACCTGAACCTATTGGTTTTACGTTTTCATTTGTAACAAAGATGATCTTTCAAGTGTCATGTTTCAGCTCATCCAAGTGAAGCAGATTTCGTTTTAAAAATGTTAGTTAAATAACTGCGGATTTTTCATCACATATCAAGTGAATTTGATCGTTTGATGTTCTAATTTTATTCCGTGCTTCACAGTGTGCCAAAAACATTTGTTCTTGTCAGCTATGCTGCATCAAGACGCAGTTTTCCCTTTCTTTCTCTTGACCAACTCTTGTTAATGCCTCTTCTTGAAAGGAAATATCTCTTAGAATTTGATGTGCTCTCACATGCTGTAGTATATAATGGATATATGTTATTTTCTGGTAGAAGTTTGCTTAACTGCACTCTTTTTCACCTTGGTTGAAATGCCCAACTAAAAGGTCATTATTTTCTGGCCAGACTTGTTACTCATTTTCTGATTGTGTGACCATTGATTCTGCAGGAGTACTGGCATTTTTCGTGCTGCTTGGATTCTTTGGACTTATATTGCATTGCTCCTCCCTAAATGGCAATGATCCAAGGATGGCAGGGTGCCAGAACTGCTGTTATGGGTGGGGCATCTTGGACTGCTTTCCAGCATCTATGGAAGCTTGCTTTGCTCTTGTTATCGTATTTGTCGTCATCTTTGCGATCCTCGGCATTGCCTATGGTTTCCTGGCAGCGACCATGGCCATCCAAAGGATCTGGCAGAGACATTACCATATCCTTACAAAGAGGGAACTCACTAAGGTACAAGTTGAGCAATTTATTTTTATTCTAAAATATAGTCCTAGATGAGAAATTTGATGCTAATATTGTCCAAATGTCTGAGGAACAAATACCGTTGCTAGTAGTTATGTTCACTTGCAAAGTCTTCAGCTCCAAGCTTTTAGCTGGCCTGTTGAACTTCTCAATTAAGTTCTCTCACTTTCACTTCTTATGGTCCGTATTCAATTTTTTAAAATTTCGCAGGAGTATGTAGTGGAAGATCTTCGAGGCTGTTATTCCCCTCCAAAGCTGGATCCAGAACATGAAGAGCGGCTACGAATTCTAAAGCTCTTGTAATTTTTGCAAATATGACTGGCAAATAAGCATGTGGAGTGAGCTTTATAATGCTTTTGCGGACTTCCTATATAATGGAATCCCTTTCTAATCTATTGTCACACCAACGATTGTCCTATCGTTTTCATTGTACACATGTTTGCCCTTATCAGATGTCCTCAAGGAGGCAGCAGCAATTAGTACACGACAGCAGAAGAGCTCTACTCATACTATTTCTCTAATCGATCGATGAACTTTTTGTGTTACCATAGAAGCTCTTCAATCGTGAGATTCCCCTCGATTGAATTGCCGCATTTTGTGCTGGGATTAATTGCAATAATGCTTTTTTCGAGCTGAGAATGTAGGATTGAATGATATGTTTTTCTTCTAGTGAGACTGCAGAGAGAAATATAGAAGCTGCACCTCTCTTCTTTCGCCTTGTTCATACAGAGGAGGGATCGTCGCAGTCCGAGGTACAATTCTGTGTATTCAGCTAAAATAGCATGAAAATTTGATTGATCGCTAATCTCAAAAGTTTTGCTGATGAGTTCTGGCCAAACGACCAGTGCGGCACTAGTGAAAGACTGTCTGAAACTACGTTTGAAATCCTTGAAGAACCTGGTTGGACTGATTAATTTCAAGTGACAGATTTCCCCCGATTCCTTGGAAAAAGTTCCAATCTGCTAATTGCGGAATGTGCCTGGACATTGGAGTTCTTTGGATAGCCACAGTTCACCGGTTTTTGGTGAATTTTATCACGTACTAAACTGAGTTTAGAACTACGTTGGGGTTACTTTGAACGAGGAGTTCGGCCGGCTTTGAGATGCTCATGCTTGCCGATGTACAAGATCAAATTTTTAATTTGAAGGACACCCTTGCCGGGTTTACGGGTATGATTGTGGACCCTTTTTTCGCCCTCATATATACCCATGATAAAAAAATATTCAAGTTTGGAGTTGAGATGCGACGCTAACCAACGGGTCATCCCAATCCATCCATATTATGGTTTTCATGTGAGGCTCACATTCACGTTTAAAAATGCACGGAATGCATGTTGCACCCGACTAGCATGTCCTCTCTCTATATACATATTGCGTTTGTGTAGGAAAATGTGTCGGAAAAGTCCTAAACTTATTGTATTGGTATCAATTTAGTTCAAAACCTTTTGGGCTGGTGCCAATTCAGTCATTCTAGCTAATTTGGCCGGATATTGCTGCTTAGATGCCAGCCAGCCCACGTGGCACCGCTAGGGTTAACATGGAAATAATAATATATTTTTAAAATTTTTTTATTATTTTGATTGATTTTTTTTTTCTTATTCCTTTCGCCGGTAACCAGCCACCGGTCAAAGGCGATCACCGGCAAAAGGAAGAAGAAAGGAAATAAAGAAAAGAATGGAAAAAAACAGAAAAATAATTAAAAAAAATCGAAAAAAAACATTAAAATGTTATTAAAAATTATTTACGTTAGCGCATGCCATGTGGGTCGACTAGCATACACATTAGTAATATCCGGCCAAAATTAGTCAGAGGGACCGAATTGGTATCTGCCATAAAAGTTTTGGACTAAATTAGCACCAATATAATAGGTGTATGACTTTTCTGATACTTTTCCCCGTGTTTGTGTACTTGCTAGGCTGCGTGTTTCCAGTCTGGTTTCTAGGGGTGTGCAAAAAACCCGGTACCCGCCCAGGACCGCCCGGAACCGGACTAGGACCGGTGGGTTCTAAGGGTTTCGGTCCGATTCCCGGTTCTAATTTTTTGGAACCGGTGAGTACCGGTTCGGTTCCCGGTTCAGGGTGTGGAACCGCCCACCCGCCCACCCGGACCGGACCGGTATAATATATATAATATAATATTTTTAATTTTTAATTTAAAAAATTCAAAACCCTAAATCAAGATACTCTCCCACAAGTTGTGAGAGTGCTCGTCCGGTTCCCGATTCCGGGTTGCAGTCTTGTTATTGAATGTGCTCGTCCCACTCGTTACTAGCCTTTTGCCGCTCGCCACTCGCCGCGCTCGGTCCGATCCGAACCCATTGGGTCGGTTGGTCCAGGGTTAAACTTGATACAAAAAATGAAATAAAGAAATTATCGATTGGTCTCGGGTTGACCCTGGACCGGACCGAACCCATTGGGTCGGTCCGGTCCTCGGTCCTAGGCTCAATAGGGTCGGTCCTCGGTCCCAAAAATTGAGGACCAACACTGTGCGGGTTGGTCCTAGGGTTACGGGTGGACCGGCCCAACCCGGACCATGCTCACCCCTACTGGTTTCCACGTCTCTTCTCATTTCCTGGGTACAAAGCAAAACCTTTTGGCGTTTGCCCTTAAAACTCACCATCGACACCCCCCACCACCACCAATGGCCGGCTCCCCCAGGACAAAAGGCTGTCTCTCACATTGTGTCCGGCGAACCATTGTAGCTTGCCCAAAAATTACCAGCTTTTCACGGAGCCCCCGAGCTCTCACAATCCTCGCTTTGTCTCGTCCTCTTTGGATGTTCTTCGGGTTCCTAAATCCTTTCGCGTGGACAAATTGCGTCTGTTCCCGGAAAAGCAAAAAGAAGAAGATTTGTTTCGTTTCGGACATGGTTTATCAGATTCAGACCGCCATCTGATCTAACGCGATGTGTACGAGCAGAATAGTGGGTAAACTGAACTTTTGCGGTCGAGCCGGACTCGCGAGTCACGGGGTTTTGTGCACCGTATTATCTATTTTGTCGAGCTACTTAATTATCCGCTAGATGTTCGTTATGCCTGAATTTAGATTCACCGCAAAGCAATCACACGGTTTGACGACATAGAGATAACGATGAGTGGTATACTCTATTTATGATTTAACTTCAGTTTTTTTCCTTATAATTTATGAAAGCAGTTACGCATTCAAATTAGTACGTCGCGCGATATTTTGGAAATAACGATCCTTATCAACTAAGCAAATGCTGCTATAAGTTCAGAATCACGGTCTCACTCAGCAGCAGCACGAGCTGTTTTCCGATTTTCGCCTACTTTTTCTGAAGTTCTATAATCAGAACAAGGCTTCTAGAACGGAAGCATTATACCATGGCTTATAGAATAAAATGACGGGAATTTTATACATATAACATCATGGAACTTGGCTCGCGGCTTCTCGCGGCCAATGACACGATGCCATGTGGCGGTGGGATGCACTTCGATTGCTACGAGCTGTATATATTTTCCTTTTGAAGACATTGTTGCCAACTCGCGCGTTATTCATCGTTGAAAGGAGAGAGAAAGAGGGAGGGAGGGAGAGAGAGAAGCGGACGATGTCTCGCACTAGCTAATAATCTGCCAGGACAATACGAAATACCAGAAAAAACAATGACCAGGCAGTTCCTTTGTTGGCCCATAATAAACTTCACGTTCCTCTCTTTCCCTTTTCTTTCTTGCTCCTTTTCTTTTGGTTTTCCATGTCTTGATGAACATCGCTGCGGCATCCGGAGAAGTTCTTGATCTTCATCGGTTGGTAAGACGCCGATCACCCTCCTATTGATCGGCGTCGAATTTCCGGGTATGTGAAATTTCGCAATAATTCTCAGATCGATCTTCTCATTTGTCTATCTTCTCGAGTTCTGAGTATTCATTTTTAATGCGTTGTGGATGAAGACGAATTTGTAGGCACGAGCTTGTTCTGTGTAGCACTAGAACGTTCATGTCACCCCATGCAATTCTTGTCTTTGTTTTCGATTCCTTCAGTTATCTGCGAAATCTTGTGCAGAAAACTTTCATGGTCTAGATGCATGATTCAGGACACATCATGCATGAGGAAGCAAATGAAAAACTGGCATTGGTTTGGATAAAAAGGAACTGTAATAAGCATCTCTCAGAGATGAGGATTTGGACGGGACAAACAAAATGACAATAAGGGTGTCTTCATTGACATTTCCATCTTCCTCAATACTCATGTCTTCTCCAAGATCAATTTTTCGAAATCCCTTTCTGCTTAACTCTCCAAGTTCAACCTGAGACGTAAGGTCTAGTTATGAGAATAATGAAATCACAGAAACTACACGTTTTATCCCCCTCCCCCTCTTGTCCCTGTATGTCATTGAGCACAAACAACCCTGCATCCATTTATTTTATGCTCATTTAATCTTCAAACACATCAAGCTATGAAAGAAAGCTACGAGTTAAAGAACAGGATATAAGATCTTCATTATTTTTCCTTCTCGGCTTGGCTGATGTGAAATGTCAACCTTACTAATTGTTTATTACAATCCCAGTATGAATTTGATGTGCTTCATGGTTCTGGTTGTCCGAACTAGTGAAAATAGAAGAATGAACGAACTTGGCATCGGCTTACATGCCAGGCCCTGCATTAGCTCTGCTCAGCATTCTTGAGTGTCTGAGTAAATTTTGCTAGGGATTGAAGGACTAGAGACTATTATGACGAGAGTGTAAAAAGTATTATTTACATGTTAGTTTCGACGTTGATTACTTTTGATAGCCCAAACAAAGGGAAAAAGAAGCCATTACCCAAATGTAAGTAAAATTTAGTTGTCGAAGGGTTCGCCTCCCTCCTTGTCCCTCGCCCGACAATAAAAGTAGTGTACAGTAAACAATCAATTGACTCAACCACGTGAATCTGCAAAGCAGCAATGTTTATTGCTCGACTGTTCTCTTCTCTATCTGATTCATCTTTCGGCAAATTCAGCATGGAAAGCATAAGAACTCCTTTTAGGGGGATTATACAGGACCTTAAAGGAAGGAAAGCATGCTACGAGCAAGACTGGGCAAGTGGAGTTTGCTGTGGAGCCAGGTACCCGCTTGGTGCAATAAATTGCCTTATCTTTGGAGATTTAGCGAATCATCAAATCCTCTTTAATTTGGTCTATTTCAGGATCTTGGCTCCAACTACCTATGTCTTCTTTGCATCGGCTCTTCCCGTTATTGCATTCGGTGAACAACTTAGCAGAGAGACCGGTAACTCATCATGTCTTACCCTCTGCTATGACGATAGTCCTCACATTTCTTCTAAAAGTTCTCTGCTTCTTCAGATGGAAGTCTGAGCACTGTGGAGACTCTGGCTTCGACGGCCTTATGTGGCATCATACACTCAATTTTGGGAGGCCAGCCACTGTTGATTTTAGGAGTGGCGGAGCCTACCGTTATAATGTACACTTACTTGTACAGTTTCGCTAAGGGTAGGCCTGATCTTGGGAAAGAGCTATACTTGGCCTGGGCAGGATGGTAACAAGAATCACCCTCTTCTATCATCATTCTCAACTACAAAGTCGAATTATTCGCTTCTTAGTAAGGCCAATAATGTCCTTGTAGGGTATGTACCTGGACCGCTCTACTCCTTTTTCTTCTCGCGATTTTCAACACTTGCAAGATCATTACAAAATTTACGAGGATCGCCGGGGAGCTGTTCGGTATGTTGATTGCCGTTCTGTTCGTTCAAGAGGCCGTGAAGGTAATATCTGCATTAACTAAAAGAGACATTTGATTTAATTTATGAGGAAGATATTGCTCTGAACTCGTACTGATCTCTGAAATTTCAGGGGGTAATTAGTGAATTCCACGTTCCTCATGCCGAAGACTCCTCTGCAGAGGTATACCAATTCCAATGGCGGTACGTGAACGGGCTCCTCGGGATAATATTCTCATTTGGCGTAGTTTATACTGCTTTAAAAAGCAGAAGGGCAAGGAGCTGGCCCTATGGCACAGGTATGAACGTTCAGTGAAGAACGGAAGCATTCAATTCAGACATCACTTGTCTTTCATGAGCTGATTCTTTACACTTTTTAAAATTAAGGGTGGTTCCGAAGCTTCATTGCGGATTATGGGGTTCCGTTAATGGTGTTGATTTGGTCGGCATTGGCCTTCAGCGTGCCGAAGTCAGTTCCGTCCGGAGTCCCTAGGAGGTTATACAGTCCACTACCATGGGAGCCAGCATCTTTGCACCATTGGTCAATTATCAAGGTATGAATGAATTCTGAAATCGCACTAATCAACCTATGTTTCATGTAGACATGTACAGAATAGGAGAGTTTGTTCTTTTTCCAAATAGCAACTGCGCCAACATGATCGAGAGACTCGTCTTGTTGATTTGCAGGATATGGGCAAGGTCCCTCCGGCCTACATTTTCGCTGCTTTCATACCAGCTGTGATGGTTGCCGGTCTATATTTCTTCGACCACAGCGTTGCTTCACAAATGGCTCAGCAGAAGGAGTTCAACCTCAAGAATCCATCTGCTTACCATTACGACATACTTATTCTCGGGCTTATGGTACAAAACTTAACCTAGAGCTCTTTCCACTTAATTGAATCGCCGATGCCCATATATCTGCAGCGTCATGTCCTTTTTCCCCCTCTTTTTGTACTGTAGACTTTGCTCTGTGGATTGATAGGACTTCCACCATCCAATGGCGTCCTCCCGCAGTCCCCTATGCATACTAAGAGCCTGGCAGTTCTCAAAAGACAGGTATGTCGATGCATGAAAGAAAAAATTGCACGTTTTCATCAGTAACAATGACACAACCAGTCAATACAGCTCTTGTAATTTTTTGGAAATTTTCAGTTGATCAGAAAGAAGATGGTAGAGAGCGCCAAGGAATGCATGAAACAGAAGGCTAGCATATCCGAAATATACGGAAAGATGCAGCAGGTGTTCGTGGAAATGGACTCTACTCCTGATGTGAGTCCTCTCATCATGAAACCAACACCGCCTGATACTGAATCTTTTTTTCTTGAAATATATCGACGAGGAAGACGAAACTTGTTTAGTACCCATGTTTAGATCTTATTGAGATAATGAAATGTACTCTCCTTTTCCAGCCATCTGTCGCTAAAGAGTTAAAGAAATTGAAGGATGCCGTTATGGGAAGTGAAGACGGAGACCATGTGGATGGCGAATTTGCGAAGCACATTGATGCGCATTTGCCTGTCCGGGTCAACGAGCAAAGAGTTAGCAACCTGTTGCAATCGCTTCTTGTGGGCGCCTCGCTGTTAGCCATGCCCGTGATCAAGAAGATACCCACGTCAGTTCTCTGGGGTTATTTCGCGTACATGGCGATCGACAGCCTTCCTGGAAACCAGTTCTGGGAGAGAATATTGCTCCTTTTCGTCACCCCACGACGGCGATACAAGTAAGTTAACGCCTAATGGTCAATCTGCCATGCCACCTTCGCAGGCTAAAAGCCATGCCTTTCCTAGTTATTTAGAAAATGAATGTTACAGGCAGTTTCTGTATCTAATTTCTCAGTAGAGTTGTGAAAGTAGTGCACTTCGCTTGTTGTTAATGCCCTGAAAATGTAAATTTCACAATATCACAGCTCAACTAAGTCCTCACAACCTACAGACCAAGCCGATTGAAACGTTGAGATGATTAATAACTGAGCCTTTCGACCCCCGATTGCCTCACTGACATACTGATGAATCCTCTTTACGTCGGCCAGGATATTGGAAGGAGCGCACGCTTCATTCGTTGAGTCTGTGCCTTTCAAGTGGATGGCTGCTTTCACGCTTTTCCAGTTCGTGTATCTTCTAGCATGTTTCGGAATCACTTGGATACCCGTGGCCGGAATATTGTTCCCGTTGCCGTTCTTTCTGCTAATAAGCATAAGGGAGCACATACTTCCCAAGTTCTTCCACCCACTTTACCTTCACGAGTTGGACGCAGCCGGCTACGAAGAAATCCCTGGTAATCCCCACGGCAGACATGGGGTCGCACTCACGGTATGTGAAAACTCAGCCATTTTCCCTGCAATTACCCTGCACTAATCGTTTCTACGCGGGAACTATATTATGACGTACGAACACAATGATTCTGAATTATTTTAGGCCGAAGTGTTTTATTTTTTTTCGTGAGAATTGCGGCTGTAACACTTTTGACTGTCCTCCAGCAGCAGGGCGTAGATAAAGAGTATTCTGTAGAAGAAAATGACGAAATGGAGATATCCGATTCGGAAGTATTGGATGAGATTACCACTAGCAGAGGAGAATTGAAGCTTAGATCAATAAGCTTCGACGAAAAATTCGTTCAGGTAAGTGCGCAATGTTGTATTAATGCTCTTCGTGCTCGACATTTCAGGCCTTTGGTAGGAGACCAAGAGCCGAGGTACACTTGATGAGAGGCTTGGTCACCTATAAAAGACAGACAGCTTTAACCACATATTGATAAAATTTGGAACAAGCTGGGAAAACAACATTGAAGTCATTCACTTGCACTTAATTTTCCGCGAACTGTTTCAAGTAAACATGCTGAATTCATTATGAAAATGAAAAAATGATCAAACATCTTCCTAATTGAATTGCTGTTGACTGTTTGTGTGTTTTCTTCTGATAGCAAGTCTCACAGAAATGATTGAACCTTTGTCACTGCAGGTTTTCCCAGAGGATGAGGAACAACCAAGAGATTCTTAACATGGAATAGTTGGTTCTTTCTTCTTTCAATTCTAGTGAACTAAAGGCACAAAAAGAGTATCCTCTTCACGTCCCTCTCCCTGACGTCGGATGGGGGAAGTAGCAGCACGCTCTTAGATGACATTCGTTCGCCAGCTTTTCAGAGGCTCCTAAATGTCCCAGAAAATGTATCTTGTAGATAGAAATTGAATTCTTTTATCACGATATGTACACTATTTTATTCATCAATAATCCCTCTCTCTCTCTCTCTCTCTCTCACACACATGCACGCACGCACGCACGCACGCACACAAAAGATTTACTTCTGTACGTGGCATTTATTTTATGGCACTAAATTCATGCCATCAATGTACTATGCTTTTCCCGATTGTTGTCGTGGATTTGCCCAGGTGATGGCTCTTGGAGGAGCAAGGTCATTGCAGGGAAGGATGAATTGCTGATTGAAGTAAACATGACCAGCAAAAGATACCACACCAAAGGTTCGAGTGCATAAGTAGCAGTCAAATAGCAAGAAAAGAATTCTCTTTTGTTGGTCGAAAACATGAACTCAGCTGCTAGAAACAGTATAACAAGCGAAGTTTGGTATAACATGAATATTCTTCAGATTACTCACATTTAACAGGGAATCGTATATGTACAGTTGCTTCCATTGATTCATGTAAAAAGAGCGAAAGAACATGAAGAAGATAATGGAAACAGTCATACTAGACTTTCCATTGTACTAAGACGTTGACATAGGTACTGATTTGGAAGGACAAACACTATACACTTCCTTATTGAAACTTCTTGTCATTGCTGTCGGCAAAATCATCCTTCACTTCCTTGCTCGAAAAGACTAGATGGTCGCCATCCCTGATAACCGCTATATCGTCAATTTCAGCTCCACTCTTGCTTAAAACTTTGGGCAGAGTAAGCCCAAATTTCTTATGTGCCATCTCCAACAACTCCTGAAAGTTTTCTGGGAGTAGCATAAGCTTCCCCTCAATGTCTCCCACTTCAGGACAACTAACAACCACACGGATAGCCAATCGTGCCCCAAAAGACTTATTGGCAGTTTTATTACGATTAATGCTTAAAAGCACATTTCTCTCATCGTTATGTGCAGCCAACATAATGCCAAACAAGGAATTGTGGAAGTTACTTGTCCTCCTCCTTGGACGGCTTTGGCCAAAAGCAGCGTCCACAATTCCTTCTTGGGATGCAGGAGGCAAATTGGGTTCGCTTCTAATAGCAGGCGGCGTTTCAGTTTCTTTTATAGATTGAAAAAGAATCCCTATTTCTTCATGTCCCTGTTGATCTGCTAAATCTCTGGGTGTCCAGCCATGGATGTCCGGTTTGTCGATGTCCGCTCCTCTATCCAAGAGGAACTTGACTATTTCGATGTTGTCCTCAGAAACAGCAACATGAAGAGCCGTGGTCTCGTTGCTTTTAGGAAGCGTAACATCCCCACCATAACGAACGATCTCCTTGAGCAAGTCCAGATTATTCAGTCCGGCTGCTGTGCATGAAAATCGACCCACATCTCCAGATACTAAATTAGCACCATTTTCTGCTAGCAACTTGACCATGGATTCATTATCGCCCTTTATTGCCTCCCAAAGAGGCACATTGCCTTCTGAATCTGCAATTCCAATTCAATTAGCTGATAGCAAACTATTGACTACCAAAATGCTCATAATAAATTCAGTCACAATAACCCGATGAACAGCATTGTTAATGCAGTCAGACATGTCAGGATGATTCGGCGAGATATCCATGCCAAAATTTCAAGGATGTTTCAAAATAATTTAGTCTCATAATCACCTAAAGTTTTGCTCTATGAAGATTAAGTCAGAGGGTGGAATAATCTGTGTCTGAAGAAGGCAATTGTCTGTGTTGACTTATAATTCTTTGAATATATAAACCTTCAAGAAGGCAACAGCTGTGAAGAATAATAGCACAAAGTGTGCCATAAGCAGGAGGCATCAAAAACTGTTTTTCATCAAGAAAATCGGGGTGACTATTTGTATGACAAAAAGTCTACAACAGCTACAGAAGGAAGTGATAGAAACAAGATGCTGATGACCAAAGATTAGACCTTGCTTTGTTCCTCTTCATGCATCAGGCAACATGCTGAGAACAATAGTTTGAGGAAGTCAACCAGGACTTCCACATGTGAATTCATTATATTAAACACAGAAGAAAATTGAATTAGCATCATATCATCTGCGTCAATGGTGGCCATAATTGGCAAAAAAGAACGAGAAAATTCGATATCATATATTTAACACCGTGCCTAGAGTCATCTCAAATATATTGCTTACTAAATGCAAGTGGACAACTGGACAATATGATGTCAGGTTTGATTTGCAGCAAACCTAACTTAAAAGCCAAAATGATATGCAAAAGGGGATGCTTCCACAACTTGGGTCCAAATTTGTATGCATATCAATACGTCCTTTCAAATAATTGAGAGGTGATAAGGGTCCATTGTAGCCCCAAAACTTCTTAATTAACATTACAAGTTCTGGAAAGCTGTTTGGGGTTTATACTCCAACACCCTATGCATTGACTAGGCCAAATCAGGTAATGAGCTTACGTCCTACTCTCATGGTTTAGCAAAACTCTAGTTTATGAATCTGGTTATTCACAAGCACCTGGTGATAAGCAACTTGAAGTAGTCGGCTGACAAAAAGGATACATTTTGAAGTCGAAATTTTTCCTCAGATATTAAAGGAAAAGAACAACCTCGGCTATTAGGATCTGCACCATAATCCAGGAGGAGGAGCGCACAATTCTCGCTTCCTTTAGATGCTGCGATATGCTGGATTCACAAAAGACAGAACAGAAAAACAGTTGGTAATCTGTAGTTAGTAACTTCAAGGCAAAACCACGGGCAAATTCTACGAACCAGAGGTGTCCTCCCACTGTTATCTGATTCATTAGGATCTAGGCCCCGTCTCAGTAGTTGGCTCAACATCAAGTCATCTCCTCTCAATGCGGCAAAGCATAAACTGAGAGGCAGGTCCAATCGACCATGTGCCAGCATGTTCTCCGCGTCAATCAGAACACTCTCCATGGTTGGATCCTTGAGGTCCTTCAAGTGCTAGTCAACACAGAAATAAAAACAAAAAGGTACAGTAAAATTCATCCAGGAATCTGGATCAAAAGTTGAGTGAACATGAACTAAGAAGACAATGGCATGAGCTGCAGTATCGTAGTGTTCCTAGCATACACACCTGAAGGAGATTGTTCATTACAATGGTCCCGTCTTCAACGTTGGACTGGATTATATTGAAGAATGTGGTACGATTTAACCGAAGCAGCTGGCTCAATCGTTTCGTTCGCACTGTGAAAAGCTGTGGCCTGTGGCAAAGTACACCAATCTCACCAGAAAGATCACCGTTTTTTGCCTCTCCAACAACCTGCATTAGTTTACATTCATGTCACTTTATGTTTTCTTCAAGCCTACAAGAAATTTCTTTTAATTTTAAGTGGCCAACAATATATTAATGTTGAGAGATATACGTGCCTCTTCAGTTCCATTCTTAAGAACTAGCAGATCCTGCAAGACATCAACTTAAAAGAACTATTAAGGATATCTTTTCACCAGACAAGGAAATGAAATTTAAAATATGACCATTAAATAAAACGGCTAATATCTGCCAACTGAAGAATTTGATAAACCCGTCCACTTCTACCCACGGTTTTCTCAAGTAACCCAAGATAAACAATTGCACATTTAACCTTACCAAAAAAAAAACAATTGCACATTTAGGGTGAACTGAGCAAGTACCGCAGCACCAGTGACGAGAATGTAGAAGTCCGTTGGTGCTTCATTTTGCAAGATCACATCTTCTTTTGGAGGAAAATACTCGGCTTTCATTTCTGAGACCTTAATGTATGCACAAGGAAAGGTCTTTTCTAAGAATAATAGTTAAGAAAAAAAAGTAAATTTTAGAATCAAGAGAAATTATTAGAGGGGCAACTCTGCTCCTTTTACCAGCTGAAAAAGCAAGTCATTTGAAACACCACGGAATAAGTACACCTTGTCCACGATAGAGTAAAAAAGATAATGCAAGATGCTGGATCGGATGGCTTTAGGGAGAGAATCGAGAGTCTCTTGTTGCTGAAATCCCTCTGAATCTGTTCTAAACTTGAGGCACAAATGAGCAAGCATCTGATCCTGTAGCCGAGGAGGTAACTGGTTCCTTAGAGCAAAACTTGAGGCAGCGTGGATTGTATCCCTCTGGGACAGAGTATGAATGAATAATTAAAAGATTTTAATTTGTAGGATACATTTTGAAGTCGAGAGTGCTTCTGCTCATAGTAATCAATCTTTTCAAAGAGTCATACTTTTTTTCGCTGTCTACTCATTCAAGCACCAAGTTAGACCTTAGGAAGAAGAGATTTTACTCACAAATTTTCTGGTGCGACTTGTACCATGAACGACCAAGTTCGTCATATTTCCAATCAAGTACGCCGTCAAACCAAGGTTGAAAAGCATGTAGAATATGTCGAAAAGCATCTCCCTCGCATTCATGGGGTGCAGATCACCATATCCAACAGTTGTTAAAGTAGTGACAGACCAGTAAAGCGAAGTCACATATCGAATCCACAGGCTTTGCTGGAGAACGGATTTCCCCATCCAAGTTTCTGCTGGGTCATGATTACGAGCTGCGAGAAGATAATAGAAGCATCCTGCACAATGGACTGCAAACACGGTAACCTGCAAAAAGGAAGGCGAATTCTTGTGAGACGCCAACAACCTCGGAGAAGGCCATCGCTTTTCAATCAAAATGGTATTGCAAAAGACGGATTCGATACTGACACAGACGAGTCTCGCACACCGGACCCAAAAGTAGTTGAAGTTCCTATCTTTCTCCAATCTGATAAAAGAAGGAAAGGCAAATCTCAGATGCCTGCATGTGTGCAATAGAATAAAGAGACTCATTGTGCAAAAACGTATCGCTACCTCGAAAACAGGGCGCTGACCCTTCGGAGACGCCAAAGGCGGAGCATGTTGAATAGGCCATAGCTCTGGAGAGACGAAGGTGAGATTCTCTGAACAAGTTCGGAGGGAATGATCGATATGACATCAAAGGCGAACCACGAGCTCGTGTACCTCCAAGCAATCTTTTTCGGGTCGTCAACAAGTAGGTAGGTGGCTTTGTCGAGGTAAGCCACGAAGAAGGCAAGGACAATATCAATAGCAAAGAATCCATTGACGACGTTGTCAGTGATGGACAACGGCCCCTGCGGCTTCTCGAGAAAGCCAAACTCGAACGGCGACGCCCAAGCAGTGTAAACAACCAGAATAACCAGGAAATTCTCCCATATCCTGAAACAACCATATTTATCCGATTTTTTTCAGACTGAACAAGTCAACCGTGGATTGACAAGAATCTCCAATACGAATGGTTTTGAGGCGACCATTCACTTTTTTGAAGAAAAAAAAAAGGTGAAAACATCAAAAAACATGTGAGCAGAGAAACATCAAAGCTCACAATTAAGCCAAAGCGCAGAGAAAGTAGGACAAGATCACCTTTTTAGTTGATAAAAACATAAGGGAACAGATACAATGAACAAGAAAAACAACACGGGTCAACATCAAATTCACCTGTAACAAGGATCGTGGGGGGATACGATGAGTCTGCGAAGCTGAACGGTGCGGTTGCTTCTCGCGCCGAGGGATGGCAAAATGCCGGTGGAGAGACTGTAGTGGCTGCTTCCGTCTCTCGAAAAGGCCTGTGTCTCCTCGTGACCGCACACCGAGAGTGACACTCCGCACAACACCCCTCCTCTGTTTCCTATCAAACCCTCCATGTCTCCTTCTTCTCCTTCTTCTCCTTCTCCTTCTTCTTCACGGTACAACAGACAATTTTCAGACAAAAAACAAGGCCCCCTGTTTTCTTATTATTTCAAGTGCACAAGAAGTTGAGCTGGTTGTCGTTGCATTCTTACATCAAGAATCTCTCTCTCTCTCGTGCTGCACAGTGTATGCGGATCTGTGTTTCCCTCCTCCGACAGGCCGAGACTTCTTATATTCGCAAACAGAATATATAAAACAAGAAAGGGTTGTCCAGCTCCATCCTCGTACTACTCATTGGGTCATCATATATATATATATATATATATATAAAAGTTAAATGTAACTTTAGTCACTACCAAAAGAATAATCCCACTCTGGAGATACTAAGAACCCCCGTTTTGATGTGACTCCATTGTAAAGTGCTATGTGGTAAAAAAAAATTAAAAATTGCGTAGTGATGCGCAGACGTGTATTTGGTAATTCATGTTTTAAGGTTGCAACATTAAAAATTGCATACTAAGAACACCATTTGAATATTGTGATATTCCTTTTCGCGGTTGAAATTGACGGAAGAAGTTGTGCAAGATAAACACTAAAAGACTATTTGGCATAGTTTTTCAATATACTTTATATGAAAAGTGAGTGCTGTAGTTCTTGATTCCCAAAATTTGAAACCGGCAATAATCAGTTCCGTTTTCAAGATCAGGTGAGTGGGTTCCTAATTCCACAAAATCGAGGGCCGACTCTGCCAAGTCCAATTTCAAGGTAAAAATCGATATATCCTGAAATCGACCACTACTACTGAATAACAATTTGTCCTTTTAAGGTTGTAACTTCTCTCTACTTCTCTAAATTAACTTACATATTTATGATAACTTTTTCGTATTATATTGTGCAATCATTGAAAAAGTGATTGGCGTCATTGTCAAAGCAAGGTTGTTCTTAAGAATTCTTGGGAAATGGATCTCAATGCCTCGATGACCATCGGATCAAAGGAAGAATAAATCTCGGCCATCGATCACAAAAAGCCAAAGCATTTGTACATTTGTAATGTATGCTTGGGTGGACAATTGGGAAAAAGCCAGGATGGCTGGCTGGAACGTGGCGAATAACGAAATGATGCGACGTCAGAACCAATGTTCTATCCATTCTTGGGTAACTTACTATGCATATCCGTTTTGGCCTTTTCGGACATGCCCCATGTCATGTCCAATGAGATAATAACATAAACAGTTTTTAAACTTTAACTTAATATGTAATTTGATCTCTGAACTTCTAATTATTTATTGTGATCTCCAGATTTTTTGTACATGTTCAATGTTATCCCTGAAAATATATGAAAATGTTGATGTTAAACATGTAACAAAAGTTTGAGAACCATATTGAGCAAAATAAAATTTCAGAAATCATATTACATATTAGGTTAAAGTTCAATGATTACATTGTACATTAAACCCAAATTTCAGAAACTTTTTGTGTCATTTTCCCTAACCAATGTTCTCTCAATTGGACACAACGAAATATTATGAGATTACTCGTGATTTGCATGTCCCAGCTCGAAAAACTACTTGTGTGATTAAGTTTTTTTTCTTTCCTCGATCCCCTATTGAAATCTGATTGGCGGGTTACAAAAGGTATCTACCTACATGAAATTACCGTAAAAAATGCACGTGAATGATGTCCGCGTTTGCAATTCACCGATTATAAAACTAGTTGTGGGGGAAAATAAAAGTCTTTGAAAATTCTCTCAGGTATCTTTATTTTCTTCTCTCTTTTCCCCTTGCTCGTGCTCCTTTTCCGGTGAAGTCGTCTCGACCAACCCCGACGGCGCTGGCCGGTTACGGTCGAGCTTGGCCGGAGAGGGAGTGAGATTCAAATAATGCAGGTGGCAAAGTTAGATTAGTGAGTCTCTTGATTGTGCTGCATATGTCAAAGCTCTCCTTTTTGTTATTTCTTTTATTCGGAAAAATAATATATGGTCCAAAGACAATGTAGTCAAGTGGCTTAGGTAATATCTACAATAGGACTCACAAAATTAACAGTTCAAATGATATTAGTTTACACTGAGGTAATTGATTCAACACTAGAAACCTAGAATCTACCTTGTCAGAACTGGTTCTCAATCTTTTTTAACCAAGCATCGAATCATTTGAACCTAGAATCTACCGATTCCAGGGGTGACGTGGAACTGGCCTATCTTATTTGTTTGCTTGCTTTTTTCTGTTTTATTATTGCTCTATCATATTGCAAAAGTTCTCAATTAGGACACAATAATGGCTTGCTTGTGTTGGAATGCTAAAACTCATTTCTTTTGCGAAAGTATTCAATCAAGAGACTTGAAGGGTTCATTCAAAACCGCTTCTATATGAGAACTGGCCTTGAAATTGGTTCTACCCGAAAATTGGGAACGAAAACAATCAAGGCAAATTCCCAGATTTTTTACATGGGAACCAAATCGGTCCCAATTCGAACCCGCCGGGTAAGGCCGGTTCGGTTTGGTTTTCGAGTTGAATCAGCCTAGTTGCTCAACCCTAATCCATATGATCTATAGACGACATAATAACTTCTCCTTTCATTTAAATCCCATTCAACTCATCCGGCACATAAGTGTCGACTTGTAAGTGGATCCAATTGTACAAATGACTACAACATCAGCCGTGGCTAATGCTATCTTACCACTGAATATTTTCTCGGTCTCGTGGACAAGTGACAAAAACTCGGGGACGCATGCCATCTAAGGCCACACACATCGAATTGCAAGCAAACAAACAACCTAGAAAGAAGAAGATCATTCTCAGGGCATGGCATTTTCAATAACAACGGCCGCCAAGAATGGAAACGTCACGCAGACGAGGATGAGTCTTCAAATGGCCTCTCCTGTGGAATTTGAAAAGAAGAAGAAGAAGAAGAAGAAGAAGAAGAAAGACCAACAACCACCACCACCACCATAATCTCTTAAAATCACAAGATAGTAAATAAGTGAGCGAGCAAATGAATGAATGCATAAATTCCGGAGAAACTACACAAATCTCTCGTGAACTTTGGAAGTAGTATACATTTGGGCTCGAACTTTCGATTTGTCACACAATGCTCTCTAAAAAATTCAGTCGTACCGTCTTTAACACCCTGTAATTTTTTCCTTGGTATGTACAATGCATATCACTTTCCAGGGGTAAAAGTATCTTGTCATTTTCTCTTTTGAAGAAATCTCTCCGAGAGAAAAGTAAACCAACTAAACTGATAACAACACAAAAAAAAAAAAAAAGAAGAAGACGATGTCAATAACAATTTTTAACAACAATTTGTTAAAATTCGATAAATATAGCCAGTATAATCAGAACAAAAAATTTTTGAAGAAAAAAAAATAAATACGGGTCATACGCAAAGGGAAAAAGGCCACAATGACAAAAGGGTCAAATAACAAAAACTGGTTATGCATTATGTATATTTTGCGGGTTAATTAATGTGAAGAATGTTTGATGAATGAAAATACTCGAAATAAATTATAAAAGGAAATGATGTCCTCAGTTCGTAAAAGGAAATGATTAACCGAAATCTAAGGCGAGCTTTTTAAGCATTTGTCATCGACCAATCAATCTTTTACATTAATTAACCATTTAAACATACATAAGAAGTATCCAACTTATGTTATACGAGGTTTTTTGTTGTTTCGGCCTTTTGGCTTCTTCCTTAATTGTGTTTCTTTTCCTTAAAATATTTTATTAGTTCAATTAATAATTCCATCAATTTCTAAGAAAAATTAACGCACAATATTGTTATTCATATTTTCTGATATTGATATTTTAGTTAATTTATTTTTATCCATTTTTAATTTTTTTTCCCAGAAATTAAAGGGGCCTTCAGAAATTTTGCTTGAGAGTAAGGATTGGGCTTCGTTTGATGGGCTGCCTCGAAATTGAATGAATTCTATGGCCTCGCTGGCGATTGGACTCCACATTCTAAATGACCATATGGAGTTCCCAGACTGCTAGCTTGATGAATTACAAAAAATCAGAAAAAAAAAAGAACCAAATTTTTATGGAGAAGTTGTGACTCGATCTACAGATCACATGAGCTAATATCATCTCGAACATCCATTATGCGGGTCCCGCTGCGGAGCCCCACATGATCGACGGTTGAGATGAACTCGGTTTACGTGGTCGACAAACGGTACGATGGTCGTTCAAAGAAAGGCCGGCGAGCACGTGTAATCTCGCCACGTCGCTCTTATTTCCTTTCTAATTTTCCTCCCCCTGTGGAGTCTCCGTCCTTTTGCCAAGTTACAAAACCAAAGAAGGCCATTTTCGTCAACGTGCGTGTCTTCATTCGGGCACGAGAAAGTTCAGGATGAAAAACCCTTTGATAACAACGACGCCGCTCCTCCCGCGTAGATACCTTAGCGCAAGCCGTTGCATGTGGAACTTGGAATGCTTTGCAGATACGTCCACCGGTCCGTCCACAGCCGGTTCGAACACGTAACTCTACGGTCAACGCAGCTCGTTTTGAACGTTGGGATTTTGAGTATCCTATTGCACTTGTAAATTATATTCAGAAAAGTTATCAAAAAAAGTCATAAATCTATTACAATTATGTAAATTAAGTCGTGAACCTTTTATATTTGTACCGACTTAGTCTGTTGAAGTTTGGAATATAATGTAGGCAAATCACACACACAAAGAAGAGACACAGATATTTACGAGATTCAGCAACTTAGCCTACGTCCTCGACCAAACTCCCCCTGACTTCCCCTTCTTCTTCTTCTTCTTTTTTTATGGGAGTGAACATATTATTCATGCCTGTTTATATACAGCAGAGGTTGTTTTCAACAAGGAACCAAACAACCTAAAATAGGAATTTACATCACAATAGGAAGGTAATAATACAAAATAGGACAGCATATATTCTCCAGGCTGGAGGAGAAAATCTCGCCAACACTCCCCCTCAAGTTGGAGGGAAAACTTCGTCTGAGGTTAACTTGTTCACTAGATTCTGAAACTTGCCTTTAGCCAAGGTTTTGATGAATATATTTGCTAGTTGATCCTCGCTGTGAACAAAAAGTGTCTCAAATGGTTTTGTCTTGAACTTTCTCCCTCACAAAGTGACAATCAACTTCAATGTATTTTGTCCTCTCATGAAATACTGGATTGGATGCAATATGTGTTGCAGCTTGATTATCACAGAACAATTTGGGTGGTTTAACTGCAGCACCACACCCTAACTCTTGAAGCAACAACCGAAGCCATACTATTTCACTTGTTGTTGTAGCCATAGCTCTATATTCGGCTTCAGCACTAGATCGTGCCACGACTGTTTGCTTTTTACTCTTCCAAGTGGCTATATTTCCTCCAACAAAAATACAAAAACCTGTGGTAGATTTCCTATCTATTGGATTACCAGCCCAGTCTGCATCTGTGTAACCAATAACCTCAGTATGATCATTGTTTTTCATCAAAATTCCTCTCCCTGGAGAGGACTTCAAGTAACGAAGAAGATGGTTTACTAACTCCATGTGACCTTGAGTCGGTTTTTGCATAAACTGGCTTGCCCATACATCTCAACCAGGGCTTCCCATAACTCTTGCTCAGAGTCAGAATAAGCAAAAATTTCATAAACATCTGGCTCCATAGAATTAAATAACCAGGACATAACATTGTGATCATGGGCTTGTCACTCCTCAGACATGGGACTCGTTTCTGGCGGGGCTTTAGTCTGACCATTGATATGGCCAAGTCTGGATCTTCTACCAAGTGCGATTGTGACAGCTATTGACCAAGGAAGAAAATTTCTTCCATTCAACAATAGAGATGTTAATCTTTGATTATGGGATTCCTGAATCACAGTATTTGTGGAACTCGACTCGGATCCCTTGTCATGAGATTGGGTTTCATTCTCTGCTTTGTTTTTTTCAGAATCAGCCATCGTTCACACAGCTAGAGAGATGGCAATATGAGTCAGATCGGACCAATTCGGCTCTGGTCGGACCGACAAGGCCTGGGCTGTGTGAATTGCACTGGAGAAGAATGGTTCCCACTCCGATCTGGGCTGCAATCGGAGTTTTGACAGCGGCAATGGACCAAGGCAGCGGACAATGAGACCCCAAAAATAGGGCATCAGTAAAAGAAAAACCATAAAAAAAATCAGGAATTAACGAGATTCCTGCTCTGATACCATGTTGAAGTTTGGAATATAATGTAGGAAAATCACACACACAAAGAAGAGACACAAATATTTACGAGGTTCAGCAACTTAGCCTACGTCCTCGACCAAACTCCCCCTTACTTCCCCTTCTTCTTCTTTTATTTTTTATGGGAGTGAACATATTATTCATGCGTTTTTATATACAGCAGAAGTTGTTTTCAACAAGGAACCAAACAACCTAAAATAGGAATTTACATCACAATAGGAAGGTAATAATACAAAATAGGACAGCATATATTCTCCAGGCTGGAGGAGAAAATCTCGCCAACATAGTCTATCCGGCCAATTTTAGATGGAAATTGCTGACGTGGAAGCAGGCCGTCTAGCCGATGCTCACGTGGATAATTTTCAATGATATATCTATTTTTTTGAATCTTAAATTAATTTTTTTCTTTTCATCTTTTCTTTCTTCCTTTTTTTTCCCCTCAGTGGCCGGTGAGGGCCGTAAAGCCCTTGCCTGGATCTAGGCGAGGCCCGGGGGCCGTGGGCAAGGCAGCCTGACCAAATTGCCAGCGAGGCTTCGGTGAGGCTAGGGGCCGCGGGCAAGGGGGGAAAAAAAGAAAAGAAGGAAGAAAAGAAAAGAAAAAAAATAATTGATAAGAAAATTTGAAAAAAATAAAATATTATAAAAATTTGTCAATGTCGGTACCAACTAGATAGACTGATTTGGCATAAATGCAAAAGATTTAGGATTAAATTGGCAAAAAAATAGATTTCGAACTGAATTCGCACAATTACAATAAGTTTAAGACTTTCTTGATAATTTTTCCTTAGGCATATGGTACGGAGCGAGTACATGTAAGTATGACCCGAAGTCCCGGAACCTACCGTGTACTCATCGGGTCCGAAATTTCGGAATCCAAACCTGACCCTGCAAATATCTTATGCTCATCCTGGAATCTACCCTGCCAGTTCGATTCATCAGGGTCTGTAGGTTCCACATGGCCGCCCGCACACCCCTTAATTTCTACATGATGCATTGAATGAGGACGAATCGTCCCATCAAAACTTTATGGACTCCAAAGTCAAATTGGTGCGTCGATGAACTTCTTATCCAATACAACAATACTATAGTCTATCGCCAAATCAATTATTAAACTAGTATTATTTTGTTGGGCGGCGCTATGCTCACCCTTTATACGGCTAATTCACTCCATTTTCCATTAAAAAATCCCAAATCAATTTACTTTCCTTATGTTTTTTTTTATTTTCATTTACTATTTAGGATCTAGTTATCATAATTAAGCAATTCATGCTTTTTTTTGTTTATTATGGGTAATCAGCATATATATATTAAAGGCATAATGTTTTCCTTTTTATTTTTGGATTTTACTTCCGTAGAAATAATTTTTGTCGAGTAAAAAAGTGATGGTGATAGACACGTAAGTGAAAGTTTATAAATAAGTGATCTTGTTAAAGAAGTGTCTATGTTAAAATTTTTCTAGATTTTACTTGACAACGTAGAAAGAATTAGGTTTCTTAGAAAATTTTATTTTCAACAAAACTAATTTTACAAAAGCGATTGATTAGAATTAATCAATTTTGTAGTTGATCGCCCATTTCTAATTAGAATTGAAAATTATGTTTTTATCAGGTTATTTTTTTTTCTCTCATATTGTTTTCCCCATTTTTTGGTGGGCCTTGCTTTTTCTACTCCTCTTTTAACTTATGCACTCCCTTTTTTTTTTTTGTATTTTGACAATAGTATCGCTCATGGCATCTATCACTTCTGATACAACTATCCAAAAGTGATTCTTTTTTTATATTATTTGATCAACTTTTTTTTTCTTCTTTTATTTCTTGTGATTCTTATTTTTCTTCTTCTTTCTTTTTTTCCACGCCTTTGACATCTTTGTTCTCCGCTCTTGCAAATCGTCTACCCCTCCCGCTCCTTCTTCTTCTTCGTTGTCTTATTCTTCTATACATCTCATCGTCCTCTATTTTCTATCTATGATGCCAACCCCGTTATCCTCCACATTTCAATTATAAAAAGGAGCACTGGTTTTCTTTACCAAAAAATGTGAAAAACAGCATTAGAGAAAAAAATAAGGGAAAATTCTAATTAAGGACCCCAAGTGGAGTCAAATTATCAAAAAAGGGTCCAAAGTGAATACTGTGTCAAATAAGAGCATGAAGTGCTCAATCAGTCTCAAATAAGGACCCGAAGTGCCTAAAAAGTCTTAAATAAGGACCTGGGTCTCTAGCCGGCCAAAATACCTATAAGTGGCAAGAGAAGTTACTGTTCTAGCACCGGAATAGTAACTTTTTAATTTTTTTTATTATTTTCTTTATGTTTTTCTTCTTTTTCTTTTCCTTTTCTTTTTTTTTTCTTCTCTTCCTCCGCCGGCGAGGGCGGCCTCGCCGGCGTCGGGCGAGGGCGGCCTCGCCGGCGTCGGGCGAGGGCCACCCTCGCCGGGTGGTGAGAGATCCTAAATAGATCCTAAATACGAATTGCTTAATTATGGTAACTAGATCCTAAATAGTAATTGAAAATAAAAAAAATAAGGAAAGTAAATTGATTTGGGGCCACACTTTAAATTCTAATTGAATCATTGAGGATAATTTTGTCTTTTCAATGGAAAGTGGAGTGGATTAGTCGTATAGGGGGTGGAAATAGGGCCGCCCTTTTTGGTAGAGAAAACTAGTGCTCATTTTATAATTGAAGTGTGGAGGATGACGAGGTTGGCATCATAGATAGAAAATAGACGATGGTGAGATGTATAGAAGAAGAAGACGACAAAGAAGAAGAAGAAAAAGAAGGAGCGGGAGGCACAGACGATTTGCAGGAGCGGAGAACAGAGACATCAAAGGCGTGGAAAAAAAGAAAAAAGAAGGAAAGTGAAACCCGAAAGAAATAAAAGAAGAAAAAAAGTTGATCAAATAATATAAAAAAGGATCACTTTTGGAGAGCTATATTAGAAGCGATAGGCGTCACGAGCGATATTATTGTCAAAATACAAAAAAAAAAGAAGTGCATAAACTAAAAGAGGAATAGAAAAAGCACAGACTTATTTTGTTTTGCCAAAGACTTTACGGACACATGAAAAGTGGTGCCGTCGTTGCTTATGGTCATACATACATACATACATACATACATATAATGCATGCATTATATTATATATTATCATAATAAGATCTTCATATTGCGTGTCAATGAGTTCGAGATAAGGTAATTATTGGTGCTGATTATTCAAGTCCACGTCAGATTGCATAGACCACCAAAAAGTTAGTCCAAACTTTAATGATCGAGTCGGAGGGAAACAATTCATCGGAAACGACTTCTCTTTTGCTCATTACATTATTAAAAAATACAAATTAAATGGTAATGATGATTGATCAGCATGGGACTTTCATAGAAACTTTACGGTCGATGCTACCTCATACTTCCATCTACCAGAATATTAATTAATCATTTAAACATTTGATGTATTATACACCGTGCCCCATTTTTCTTCTCACACAAGTTTTTACATTTAAAAAAAGTTTTCTTTAGGCTATCCCTCCAAAATTTAAATTATCGTTCACATTTCCTAGAGTTACGAACAAAGAAATTACATGCGAATCTACGTATTCGTATTTTGCATTTAAATAGATCCAAACGCCTCGGTAAAAATCAATCCAGACAGATCGTGGTTTCCTCTCGCACCGATGATTGTTTCGCGTATGTATTGCTAGTAATTTCTCAAACACATCAGCATTTTCCTTACCCAGGTTAATGATTGCGCAGAACGGATAGAACGGTGAACAACGCCAATAGAAAAATATAGGGTTAATACCACGAAAAACCCTAAACTAGTACACTTATGACACATTTACCCCAAATTATTTTTTTGACCATAAAAAACCCTAAACTAATATATCTGTGACAATTTTACCATAAACTATTTTTTTGACCATCAAAAACCCCAAACTGGTATATCTGTCACAATTTTACCCTGAACTTACTACAAAAAATCCCAAACTGGTACATATGTGATAGTTTTACCCCGAATTAAAATTTTAATATTATTATTTTTATTTTTTTTCGAATTTTAATTTATTTTTTACTCTTTTTTTTTTTATCTTCAACCTCTGGCCGGTCGCCGGACCGGCGACTAGCCAGAGGCGGAAGCCGGCGAAGGCCGCCCTTGCCGGCGTCGGGCGAGGGCCGTCCTTGCTCGCCCAGGGCAAGGGCAACCCTCACCCGACTCAGGCGAGGGCGGCCCTCGTCGGCTTTCGCCTCTGGCCGGTTGCCGGATTGGCAACCGGCCAGAGGTTGAAGATGAAGGAAAAAAAAAAAGAAAAGAAAAGAAAAAAGAAAAAAAGAAAAAAAATAATAATATTAAAAATTAGTTCAAGGTAAAATTGTCACATATGTATCAATTTGGAATTTTTTGTGGTACGTTCGAGGTAAAATTGTCAAAAGTAGTCACGCGCTCCAAAGTAGAACCAGAACCAGAACTAACAACTCTATCCAAAGTATCAATTCTAGTTTCCATCGCAGGACATGATCCAAATATCCTTAAAAAAAGAGATTAAAATATTTTTAAAAAAAATGGGGGGGGGAGAATAATCGCGAGAACCGAAGGGTGACCGGGTGCCAACCGGACTTCCCGGTGGAAAAGCGCGCGGAAAAGCGAACCCCCCCGCCCCCACCACCCCGTCCCCCTCCCGACCGACACGTGTCCGCGTCCTTATCCGTCTCCCTCCCTGAAATACCTCCGTCTCTCTCTCTTTCGCTCCTCTGTCGAAACCACCACCTTCTTCTTCCTCCTGTTTCCTCTCTCCCTCCTCCTCTCTCTCTCTCTAAAACCTCGACAAGAATCCCATCTCTCTCTCTCTCTCTCTCTCTAGCTCGCGCAGCCCTCGACAGAACCCAGAAATGGCCACCAGCCTCCTTACCTTCGCGCCCTCCGGCATCCGGGCCTCCGCCTCCGCCGGACACAAGATACCCGACCCGAACCGCCGGAGCTTCTCCCCCGCCGCCGCCGCCGCCGCCCCGGCCTCCTCCTCCTCCTCCAGCTGGTGGACCCCGCTCTTCGGGTGGCCCTCCGAGCCCGACTACATCGACACCGGCAGCGGCAAGGCCGACCGCCGGGAGGAGAAGGTCGACCCGGAGCTCGACCCGAGCCCGGCGCGGCCGTCCCGGTTCGCCCCGGGCGGCTTCACGGCCGAGAAGGCGAAGCAGCTGCGGATGATGACCCAGGGGGGCGCGGGGCCGTTCCACGACGCCATGTACCACTCCGCCATCGCCTCCCGGCTGGCCTCCGACTTCGGGGGCCGACCCGATCTATGAGGATCTGGTCCGGATCCGGGTCCGAGTCGCCGGAGCTTTGGAAGCTCCCCCGCTTCTCGCGGTTGCCGGATCTTTACCCTCTTCCCGTTTCTTGCTCCTCGTTGCTCTTTTCTTAGCTTTTGATTTCTCTCCGATATATGCTGCGTCCGATAATATAGGCGGCGCATCTGGTGTATGATTTAGTGGTGTGATTAGAAGAAGAGGGTCCTGATGTTGAACTTGGAGAAGAAGAAGAAGAAGCATGTATGTAATTATCGTCGGTGCGTAAATAACGTTGCTTTCGGAATGATCTCTGTTAATTGTATATTAGCTGATAATCTTGCTGGGTATTGATCGATGGATCTTGTTGAGCATTTTAAGTTTGTAAAGCACCGATCTTGATCTGGTAGATCTGCATAATTAACGTTCTTTAATTAAGCAGTGACGCTCCTAATCGAAATCCATCATCGACCGACGGGTTTTTCCTCCTTGTCTTCGAGCAGGAGGATCAAAAGTCAATTTTTGATGATAAGGACGGGCTGGTAGTGTGTTTCCTTCCGGCGAAATTCAAATTGCTTGCATATAATTTGGACGGTCGTGATCGCATGTTGTTGGGGGAATATGGGGTCCGGTTATGGATAACGTACGGATGGAATCTTGTGTAACGTGCATGCGAAGTTGCTAGACTGGCATCATGTTTGCTTGTTGCTCATTTGGGGCATCAGGCATGGGTAGGGATCATTGAGTCGGATTCTGGAATTTTTTTCAAAAAGGCATGAAGAATCCTGAGAAAGAATATGCTTGCGTCCTGTTCATTCCTGTGCCCAAATTGCTGGTTTTGCGTACCACATTGTTGAGTTGTTTTTGAGGTGCATGTATTGCCAAGATCTGTGTGCCATGACACCAGAAACCATGTCTGTGTTCCGTCGAGAACCGCCGAGTTCTAGGAATGAGAAATAGGAGGAAAGGACCAAAGAGCACGTAAATGCGACTATTGCTCGTGACGTGTGGGATCTCTTAGATGCAATTTGCTGCGCGGCGTGATCTGTCGAGGTCAGGTCTCGAGGAAGTGGTTTCTGTTTTTCCGAGCGATTGATTTCTGACCGGACCGAAAAGGCGGACTTGGCTTGTGATATGCCGCCAATGTTGACGCTTCGTTGACGCGGAATATCCCGAGTGCTGCTAATGTTGACCCTTCGTCGGCGCGGAATAGCCCGAGTACGAGCGCGCGGTCAAATCTGAAAGGCTCTCTGGCTCTGTCTGATAGACTCTTCAGGCACATTAGAATTTTGATTCAAAACAAGGCAGATACATCGAAGGAGGGAGGTGAGGTTGAGGGATGTTTTGGAAGCGAGTGGGAAAGTTGAAAGAGGGGAGTGGTCCAGGCCAGATCTTGAATCGTATGCAATTAACATGCACCGTCAAATTGTTGAACCGGTCGTTCTCTGGCTTCTGTCATCCAGCTTGTTTTTTGCTTCTTTCGAGCTCATTTCTCGCTTGCCTTTCACATGCTTCAACTGCAAGAAAATAGCTTCAAGCACTTTCTTTCTTCCTTTATTCATGAGAAAAAAAAAAATCTCCCGAAGTAATTGAGTATGGAGCAGCAGAATGCTCCAAAATCTGCCAGTAGTTGCAATCAAGTTGCTGATGAATGAACTCCTGACCTGAATTGATGAACCCTGAATGATATGTTTCTTAATGAAATTGAGGATATACTATCACTAGGAGTTTCCACTATATGCAGCTCGTGCCGAACTAACTCGAATGAGAGCTGGACCTTCAAGGTTGGATGTCCGACGAGTGGCTAGTAAGCCAATGAGAATTCATCGGGTGCTTTCGCCAATGTTCATCGAAAGTCCGAAGGCAGACTTCAGCAGCTAGTAACTGCAGAACTAGAAATGAAAGCAACCTTCTTTGAACGAAGAGACATTTGCTCTGGGGTGTTTGCTGCACAACTCCCAATTTCTTCCTTTCCTTGTTCATTAGAATGCGATTCTAAAGAAAGTTCAAGTTAAAATCACAAGCAATTTGCTTCTGTTGAAGGATCTGTTGGCTGTTTTCTGTCGTATGGTAATGGTGATTTAACCTGGAAGCAATGTTGCGGGGGCAAATTTACTTTGAGGGAAGTGCTCTGGTTTGATCATCCGGCATTCGTGCATCATTCTGCCAACAGAGTGTCATCTCAGAACTGAATCAACCGAAATCCTCCATTGAGTTCATCTGTAATCTGAGCTTTTTCACATGACCAAGTCCTGCTCCATGCTCGCAAATCAAAGAGCGACTCCACAAGCTTCTGAGCTGCGTACACTCTACTCACATAACAAGCATACTGGAAACTGGTTCCCGGGCAGTTACGATGTCAACATCTACCGAGCAGTAGATCCTCGATGACATCTCTTGAACAGAATTTTGCCGTGAACTGCCTCTTGTTTCATTTCTTCAGCCGGTTCGCCATCAACTCAATTATGATTTTCTGACACTTCAGTAGGGAAGATTCGCACCTTATATACACTTCTTTACCGAGAACCTTGAACTTCGCAAGGTTGATAGAGTATCAAGGTTTGGCTGCTGAGACTTTGCCGTGGAAGTGTTACAATTAGCTCAAAATCAGCTAAGAGAAGTTGTTTGCAGCCCTTTCGCATGTTTTTACATCTAATGAGGTTGAAGGTTAATGGCCTGCTGTATAAACTTGACATGGTTACTTGATTAATGGAGCGCGTCCCCGTCTCGTCTGACCATTCTTCTCTGTTTGTACATGCGATGGTAAAGAACGCGCGACTGTCTCGTTGTTCAGCAGCGAAAATGAACTAAAGTCGACATCATCGGTCTATCTGCTGCTCTTTCTCGCACACAGAGCAGCACGCTATCGAACGCATTGTGTTACCTCGTTGATCAAGTATGTTCGATAGAGTCGCTCGTTGACTAGCTCCAAGGCCCAGCCTTCTTTCCAGACATTATGCCTGGATAAAAGTAATGTCACAATGCTGTTATTTTAGGAAGGTGCAGAAGGCAAAATACATCATGCTGCACGTTCTGCTTTCCACTTATGATCTCTAGCATCATTACTTCGAATCTGAGAGTGTTCGATTTCACGGAGAAAAGACTGTCCGTTGCATGCTCAGGAGACATGTAGCTGCTGCTGCTGTCATAGCTCCAGAATACTGCAACATCGCAAGCACACGACACCTGCAAAACGGACATTATATACTTCGGTGCGTCGTAGGTACATAGTACCGACAACCATGTTTGTGTTTGCATAGGATTCATTGTCTTTGATGATAAGGGTTTGAGTCATTGTCCAACAGCAGGAGTACTGGTTTTTAAGGTCCCTATGAAGGATTCTCAACCCTGTGAGAATTCGTGGCGGCTTCAGTGGTGCTGATTTCAGTATGAAATGATGAATTATGACTTGGGAGTTAGAACACCGAATGTCGCTTCGTGAACACCGATACGAAATAAAAGTCTTACGACTCAAATGCACAGTCCATTGCAAGATTTAGAAACCTGCTTTCACTATCCTTTTTTCCAAGAAGATATTGAACGAGAGATTTACACCGCGTGGCAACAATGGCTGGTCTAACATGGTGCCAAGCAAGACGAGTTCATAGCGCCAGAGCGATAGGCTTGTCAAATGGGTGGATTGAGTCAGGTTTGGGTCAGGTCACAATTGGTCCGATCCAAATTAATCCATTAACCCATTTATGCGTAATGCAATTTTCTTGACTCATATCCATACCCGACCCAACTTATACCCGATCCGATCCATATTGCTAAAACACTTCTATATTGGACTAAATTTAGGAAAACTCATATCTAAATTGATATGAGAGCGCGAAGTGAATGAACGGAAGATTGAGTGAGAGTGAAAGAGATGAATTTAAATAAGTTGTAAGCCCATTTACGATCAATTTACAATCCATTTATGACCCATTTACTTAATACATGGGTTTATAATCCAGTTTGACAGATCTACCGAGGTCGATCCCGCCACGTCAGCACCGCCGCGCGGCGGCGTGTCCCCGTAAGAATGGAGAATAAATACCTTCCTCCAACAGGGCATTGTTCCTTCTACGCTGAGCTGGCTTGGGCCCGGGAGCAATCGGGCCGGACCCGACTTGATCGATATGGCCAAGTGGATCCCGCGAGCGAATATGCAGCGGAGTCAAAATTACTGGCACGAATCGCACGCCAGCTCAGCGTTTTCGAAACCTCCCCCGACCGAAAAAAAAAAACAGGTGAGCAGATCGCACGGTCGGCCTGATCCGAACCGCCCCCAGCCGGGGGAGCGAGCCGGATCGGACGGCCCAGATTGTTGCGTCAAGCTAAAGCCACTTTGAACAAAAACACAAGCTCCTCCTCCCCTCCCCCCTTATAAACCCTAAGCCGGCCTCACCGTCTCCTTCCCTCTCTCGCCCTCGCCTTCGCTCCGCTGCTCGCCGCCGCCTGGACCGATCATGGTGAGCGCCGTTCCCGTGTCCCTTGTGTTCCTCGAGATGTCGCCGTTCCGGCCGATCGGCGATCGCCGCCGATAATCGCCGTTCGCGAGCTATCGGAGACGGGGATGGCCGATGCCGTTCCGATTCGGGAGCTCTCCGATGCCGGGTTCCTTCTTCTATTTCCTGATTGTTTCTTTGTGTTCTTCGTGGTAGGCTTTGCCGAATCAGCAGACCGTCGATTACCCGAGCTTCAAGCTCGTCATCGTCGGCGACGGAGGCACTGGTGGGTTTTCCATAGATTTGTTTCGAATGGCCCGATCGTCGCTTGTGTTTTGTCTTTCTTGGTTCCCTCGAGCACTTTTCCGTGTGATCTGTGTGTGTGGGGGATGGGATCGATTGTCTCTGTGGGGGATTGGCTTGAGTTTCGGCGGCTGCAACGGGGGATGCTTGGTAGTGGTTTCCTACTTTTTCAATGTTGATGGTCATCATCTGGGGTTGTGGGGAAGTGTTTCCGCCTTAACGTAAGCCTTGAGCGAGTGTTTACTGCGTAAATATATATTATGCCTTTGAAATCTTGGTTGCTGGAATGGAGGCGGAAATCGATTCTCATGGGTTAGAATTCCCCCTTAAAATTTTGGGCATTGATGTTCTTGATTTGTTTGGCGTGTGTTGTTTGATCTTCTGTTCGCGCGTGTTTTCTAGCCGAGCTGTTACTGCCGGAGCTGAACTATTTATCCATTTCACAGGCAAAACGACTTTCGTGAAGAGGCATCTCACCGGGGAGTTTGAGAAGAAATATGAGCGTACGTGTCTTGACTTTGCCTCAGTGTTTTTGCCCCCTGCTTGATTGTGTCCCCCATGGTTGCGTGGGAATTGATTGGGATTTTGATTGGGCTTGAACAGCGACCATCGGTGTTGAGGTTCATCCATTGGATTTCTTCACGAACTGCGGCAAAATTCGATTTTACTGCTGGGATACTGCCGGGCAGGAAAAGTTTGGTGGTCTAAGAGATGGATACTAGTAAGTAAAGGGGAAACTATACATTCCTTTGTTAGAATTTGTTTTCGCCTGATTTTGTGAGGATAGATGGTTTCGTGTTCCAAACTTTTTGGTGTATGCCTTCGTTAATATGTTGTTTCATATTCTTTTTGTCACCTTTGTTCTGGATCTATAAGTTTCAAGTGGCATGCATTATCGCTCACGTGGGCTTGGCTGTTTTCTTCTGCAGCATTCATGGTCAATGCGCCATCATCATGTTTGACGTTACAGCCAGGTTGACCTATAAGAACGTCCCTACGTGGCATCGCGATCTCTGCAGGTTTTACTTCAATGCCTTTTCTTACCTCCTTAACTCCTGTTCATAGCTTTACCTGTGTATAGGAGTGGCTTTAACGTTTTACGGCCTTTTAATATTAGGGTCTGTGAGAACATACCCATTGTTCTGTGTGGAAACAAGGTTGATGTGAAGAACAGGCAGGTTAAGGCAAAGCAAGTTACATTCCACCGGAAGAAGAACCTTCAATACTATGAGATATCTGCCAAAAGCAACTACAATTTTGAGAAGCCTTTCCTCTATCTCGCCAGAAAACTTGCTGGGTAGTTCAATATACTGTTGTACTCCTCGGATCATCTTTTGTCTACGTCGTGGATGATGTAACGTGTTGGTTCTTTTTGGAACTTTAGGGACCCTAACCTTCACTTTGTGGAGTCTCCTGCTCTTGCTCCTCCGGAAGTACACATTGACTTGGCTGCCCAGCAACAGTGCGAAACTGATCTCTCTCTTTTCCCCATTCCCCATTCCCCATTCGTTGGAATTTTATTTGATAATTTGGGAAATTATCTTACCTGCTTGCCATGGCATAGTGCTTATGAGATTGCAGATTTAAGTTAAAAATTTCATTTGCTGACTTTCTTATGCTATATCTGTTATTTGTATTTTAACATATTGGCACACATATTGACACTTCGAATGCAGCCAGAAATGTTTACTTGGTGGATTGCCTTTAAAAGATGACTACTCTTTAGACATCTCACTTTGTCCGTCTGTTTGGGGCATTACTTCCCAACTTCCTGTTTGTTAATTATTTGTGTTTGATAGCCGGCTAATTCGCTTGCAGGCATGAGGCGGAGCTTGCTCAAGCTGCTAGTCAGCCTCTTCCCGACGACGATGACGACGCATTCGAATGAAGGCTCTGCCGTTATAAGGCAGCCTCTTGAAGCTCATGTTGTGAACCCTTTTTTGTGCATTGTCATTTATTGAAAAAGGATGATTTGGTGACATGCAGGATGGTGTGATTGATCGAGTACCCGAGGATTTGTAATAGCTTATTAGTAGCTGCTTTTCCTTAGAGTTGCTGCACTTGGTATGCGTTGTTCTTGTTCAAGAGGATTTCTATTTTGCATACTTGAGCTTCAATGCGACCGTTCCGGAGTCACTTTGAATTGAAGTATACGATGCTGCATCCCATCTGGGTGTTCTGTGTTCAATCACCAGTGTGTTGAAGTGATCTTTATCTGCCCCTTTTGATCTTGTGCATGCCATGGTATAGCCTCTAAGGAAATGTGAAATACGGTTGGTTTTGCGTAGCTTGATCTTGTACCTTGAAAATGCCTGCTAAATATAATTCATGAGGAAAATTTCTAAGTCCTGAGGGAGTCGTCATTGGACAGTTGGACTCGTTGGATTTTCGTAGTCTTGTTGGGATTAAATACTCGAGTGAAAGTGCTTCTTATGTTGATTTGGAAAGAAAGGGTAATACGACCATAGGTCAGCAGGTTTATTTAAACCACGGGCGCCAAACTTTTTGCACGGATAGTCGGCTCGTGTTTAATATTAAAACTATATACTTTACTGGCTTTTTGATTTATTACTGTTTTTTTTTGCTTCCTTGCTTGGATCCTTTATGTTCCTATTGATCTTTGATTTGGCTGCTTTGTTACCTTGATTGCATGGGAACTTAAGCTTGCATGTTAGGTCATAAAACCATCCGATATTGCATGGAAAGCTTTCCTTAAAAGAAAATAGGTATTGATTTTGGGAGTTAGTTTAATCTTTTATGTGGTGAGTAGGATTAAATATTTGACCCGCCAGTCACAGCTTGGGTTTGGTCGAAAATGATCCGATTCAAATGAAATTATTTAACCCGTTTATTTGCAACAAATATTTATTGATTCGTATCCGATTCATACTCGATTCGTTTATCAAAATATTTTCATATTTAATTCAATCTATGAAAATCTGCATCCTCTTTAACTCACTTTAAATTCTTTCTATGTATATGTTATTTTGATAAAATCACTCTTTCGACTAGTTTTCATTCCGAGAGGTTCATTTGCGCTTGCCTAATAATTCGGGCTCAACTTGGGAAGGTTGTGACAATAACCCTTGACCCCTTCAATTTGTTTACTCTTATTTCTGCGAACTTTTTCTTGCCAATTGGGTCTCAAATTATGTTTTCGTTCACATGAGTCACTTTCGTTAATATGCGGACAAAGATGCTGATGTGGGCAGTCACGTCAGAGTAATGTAAAAATTCACTAGTGAGGGATAGATAATGGTTTTTGCGTAAGGATAAATACTAAGAAGAAGAAAACATCAAAAAATTCTATCAATAAATGGAGAATGACAGCGACGGCGGTGCCACTGCCCAAGCACCAGCTATGGCATGGGCCACATAAACCCTGTTCATCAATCAAGTTTGTTCAGTAGTCGTAACGTAATTGGTTACCAACCATTCTACTTGAATGAGAGACTTTTACCTTTACTTAGAGAGGGGCAGTGGTACCTGCGCTCTTCTGTGCTCGTAGGTTGACTCCCCATCCCGACTAAGGTCTCACACTTCCCTTATGTCCGCCCATTCCCCATGACGCGGGTGGAAAAAATGGATACACCGCGGTTCCTGTTATCCTCTGGATGCAATGTAAGTCAGACAAAAATGGGGTGAATTCGGGAGTCATGTGAGCACCTGTTGTCTTTTTGGGCCGGGGCTGACCATTACTGAGGGAACAAAACCAGGGTGATCTGCCGTAGCACACGAGGCGTTGCTGCCGCATGCTCTAATTTAAGATACAACGAAAGAGATTGTGCGAAAACAATGTGGGAACACACCACCTCCTTTATATTTGAGATACATCTCATGACCTTGAATTGTGGCGGCTTTGTGACCAGTCGCGCGACCTCCGTCACCATTAGATCGAGGGAGAGAGAGAGAGAGAGACAATGGTGCTATCGGCAGGGATCTTCCTCTCCAGCCGCTTTGACATGGGACCTCTGTCTCTACTGCGATTCCAATGCCAACGAGAATACTGCTTTCCGTGACGACGATACCGCGCTGTCGGCAGGGTTCTTGTCCTTTCGCAACTTTGCTGCAGCGAGACCTCCGTGAGTGTGTTTGTGCGGTGAAGGATGGAGGTGGTGGCTTCGCCTTTAGCATGGCCACGGTGCTGAATCCTCGCTAATGCATGGGTGGCGCCACGGTCGCCTTTGCCGCTCTTGCCACCCCTACCACTTCCACTCTAGCCTTGCCATTTTTCCCATTTATATTCTTTCCTTTTCTAGGATGAGTACGTTAAAAGTCCTAAAATCTGTTATGAAAGTGTAATTGAATTTTAAAACTTGCAAAAAGTGCAATTAAATCCTAAAATTTGTCAAATTAGTGCAATCAAATCTTTCTGTTAATTTCGTTCAACTTGACTAACGGAAAATGCTAATGTGACTTTGGTAAATATTTTCTCTCTCCTACGTGACGATGACGTGGCTAAAAAGACATCATTTTAGTCTGAATTCGATTTTTTACACAAATCTTATTTATATCAAATAAAAAAGGCTAAAGTTAAAAAAAATGAAAAAGATGAAAAGTTGGAAACTAGCGGCGAGGGCTTGCAGCAAGCCCTCGTTGCCGCCCTGCCCCCGCCGTGACCGGGAAGGTGGGAGAATGGTCAATAGGGGTCGCAGGGCCTCGGCTAGGGGCTAATGACTCTTGCCAACCGCAGGCAAAGGTTTGATGCTAGTTTCCAACTTTCTCTTTTTTAGCCTATTTTTTATTTAATTTAAATAAAATTTGTAAAAAATAAAATTTGGACCAAAACAACGTCGTTTTAACCTTATGTTTCAAATTTGAGCAGCGCCATCCCCATGTAAGAGTGAGAAAATGATAACTCTATAAAAATAGAGTTATTTTATCTACTTGAGGTAATAAATAATGCAATATTTGCTAGAATATATTTGGATTTCCTTTTATTTACTTAATATTTTCTTGTTTATGCAGAATATTGAGATATGGAGAAAATAAGGAAAATATGGCAAAAAGAAGGAAAGGAATATGCGACCCAGAGAAGAGTTAGAATGTGGATATTACATTGGGAATTCTACGATTTATTCCCTAATTTTATGCGAAAAAAGAAGTAATTGCCTTGTGAGAGGAGTCTTGAATGTTATTATATAAATAGGATAACTTAGGGGAACATGGATGAGAGTGGAGAGAGAGATCGTTTTTGTTTTTAGTGTTTTGAGAGTTTTTCGAGTATTTTGAAGAGAAGACAAAAGTGGTGACAGAATTCTTGTTCTTTGATTCAATATGTTTGATTTAATTTCTATTTTCGTTTCTTCTTCTATTATGTTCTAATTTTCTTTGTTAGAGCTACGATGTAGCCTAACCATGATGATATGAATTTCATGTTTTTTTATGCTTTGCAAGTAATTTCATTCATGTGAGTTATATATTATTGTGCTTAATGCGTTTAAGTGATTGGCCACCACTTGAATGATCTTATGTGCATGTTTGAGACTGAGAAGTGATAATATGCAATTGCTCATTATAATATATAACCATGAATTAAATGTGGATAGAAATATACCATGTTATTTGTGTAGCTTTTGGTGATAAGATGGTCCAAAAGATTCATTGTAAACCGGGAATATTCATAGATTTTAATGCGCTTATGTTTATTTAAATTCACATAGAAATATAGTGAATTGATAAACTGAGTAGGTTTACTATACCTAGAAATAGGATAGTAAATAGATTAGGAAATTCCGCTATCACATGCTTGATATTGTTCTTGTATGCATAATGATCTGAAATTCATATCTAGTGGTTATGGTGAAATCGGATGCTCTAACATATTTTACCTGATTGATTATCTGCCTTTAGTTTATAAAATTTCGTTTTTAAAAATTGTCAGTTTTTATTTGTTCTCAATTTTTTTTTGATCTCTCAGATAAATTTTAGAATTAATCTATTTTTAATATTTAATTGGTCTATTATCATCAATCTCTGTGGGACGATACTCTTCTCATCATTGTATTACTTGTTCAACGCGTTCGTTGACACGTGCAGAATTTTACGAACAGAAAATATTTACAAAAGCCACGTCAGCATTTTTCGCTAGCCAAGTTTGATAGAGTTAACGAAATGACTTAATTACATAAATTTAACAAGTTTTAAAACTTGATTGCATTTTTTGCAGGTTTTAAGACTCAATTGTACTTTCGATACAAATTTTCAGACTTCCAATGCACCTATCTTTACTTTTTTGTGTTTTTATCTTTCAATTTTCCTTATTTCTGAATATTTTAATGTATATTATTCATTAAATATATTTTTAAAGTTTTTAATAAACACGTTAGATGTGAACCGCACTTAACGACAACTTACCGGCCACATTAGCATTTTGGAGCACTTTTTTTTGACAGAAGGATCAACTCGAACGGAACGTATATAACTTAAGAACCTAACTAACAATAACAAAAGAAAAAGTTCTGAATCATATTGAATAAATTTAAATTTTTTTATTTATTTTTTGTCGAAAACAAATTGAAAAGTTCATGAATCCCTTTTACATCAATTATAAATGTTTCTGGGGCTCTTCTACGGTCCCTCGTGTCCCTATCTTATCTAACTGGGCTCGAGTCAATTTTTAACATGCAACCCCTATACAAAGGGTCCCAATATATTGACACTTGGAAATTTCCAGTTAATAGTAATTTGCATGGTATGACATTTTCGTAGTAAATAAGGTACAAAAATGAATTTGAGTACTACAAAAACAAGGTGTGACAAGGGGCAAGCAGCATAATCTCAAAGCTAGCTGCTTCAGAAAAAAAAAGTTTACCGTTTCATCATCATGAAAAGAGACTAAAAGTTAAGCACCAAAATCTCAGAAACTTTTGAGCCTGATAACAAGCCTAGAATCACGAGCCCAAAAAAAACAAGCCTAGAATCCTGAGTTATGAGTGAGTTCTATGGTTTCAATGCGTCTATACCGAGCTCAGACAAGTAACATTTCAGGAAGTTATGCGCCGAGATGTTCCTTTGCTCCTTTGAAGCTGTATGTTCCAGCTTCTTGAAGAACATAATGCGGTTCCGACAATTCTCACATCACTTCGTCTCGATTCATGTTAATTTGTAGATGATGTGCATGTTTTGCACTCGCATCAGTTGCAGCATTGCGGGGTTGAACCGCATTAGTTCATCTTGTCATAAATGAACCAGAATACAGCTGATAATGTCTATGAAAGGGCTTTCTTTTCAAATCAAATGAGGAAGCTGGACAGTATCAAGCATAAAAATGTCGGAAAAGGAGCATCACGACACACATCATAGCAGATAAAATCAACAGAATATGCATGTGTACGAGCAAAAGTGAAAGGGTCGAGCAAAACCTTAAAGCTTCTGACAGGGCATTTAATACATGTCGCTATTCCTGGAGAAGAGCAGGCTTAAAATTGAAGAATGCCAGCATCTTCCACAATGATACCCATATCTGATATCCTTTGCATTGCGTTGCTTCAGGAAGAGAGAAAGGCGGTCGATGGAGAAACCACCTCTGGCAAATTATTAACGACATGCTCTGTTCTCTGCTCTTTCGCCCTGGAAAAGGCACAGGAGGCATCAATAAAGTCCCTGGATCAAATTGTCGACTTTCCGTATAGAGGAAATCAAGTATTATTGAGCAAACATGTCCTCATGTAATCACTGCAGCAAGACCTGTTTGTTACTACGCGTGGAATTTTCGAAATGCAAATCTAACGAAAGATAACAAGGGGCAGACAAAATATCCTCATAATACCAAACTGGAGATTCAGTTAATCGTACAATCATATTCCCTCAAAGATTTGGCAACGAATTTCTACCGCTTCAATATCAGAACCAACAACTATAACATACTAAAGTATAACATCTATTCTATGTAAGATTCTTAACTCATAGAACTGTTCAAGAAGAAAAACGGGACTATTGAAAACTGACGTGTCGAATCAAAAGATCATCATGCTGATGACAAGTACAAACCAAGGCTTTTAACATCGAGGTCTGCTAGAAACATCTCGTCGGGACCATGTATCTGACAATTATAAAGGAAAGATGTAGATAACTAGATCTCGATAGAACTTAGAGAAATGTACCATACAATCCTCTTGCTACAAAGTTAAGATTTTGCTACTCTAAAGCGAATTACTGTCTACCCAGCGGAATGATATTATCCGAAAAGACCAAGTTTCTGAGCTCCAGCAAGTGTTCATCATCTGATATATGGAGTGAAAGACGAAGATTAGAAATCAATGCTTCTTGCTCCCAACTTAGAGGTCCTGATGCATACAATGCCTCTAATGTGCAACGATATGCATGTAACTCTAATCTGTGGATTTCTGCCTCCAATACCTGTTCTTTATTCTGCCAACTAATCGATTCTATCTCATTGGCATAACTATTAACATCGTCAAAAGGGTCTGCAGAAAAGTTACTGGATGATTCGCTAGCCACTGTACAACTTCCAACTGAGCATGTCACACGGTCAGCCTCATCAGATCTTGATTGTGATGGATAAGGACGACCAACATCCCCACTTGGTTTCATTCCACACTCGTCTACTTTGGATAGTATGGCTGCTTCTTTCTTTGAATAGACACATGCAGTGTTTGTGCCACAAGTTTCTCGCTGAAACGCCGCAGAACCAACCCTTTCTGCTGGTGTAGATCGAGTTGCACTGACTGGGAGACATCTTCCTTCTTTGTCAATTGCTCGACGTTTCTTTGAAGCTCTAGCAGGTGATTCAACCCTAGAGCATTCATATGGCGATTCTGTTTTCAAAGTATCATGGGACTCCTCAAATACTGGTCTCTTTTTGATGGGAATGCAGCCATCTCTAATAGATGCTTTCCTCCTTACATTTGCAATTTGAATAGTGTTGCTGGGGATTTGATCGTGCGTCAAGTCTTGACATAGGTCGCCTCTCCGGTCATCAGCAATGGCTGAAATCTACAGTCAAGAAAAATATAAGTAAAAACCAATCTCCTAAAGCACAGAAATATGTCTTCGACTAAAAAAGAAAGCATAGAACTATGTCTTATCATAAGGAATGTATTCAAGCAACTGCCATTAGTGATGAGAAATGCTTGAAGAATAACAAGCATAAAGAAGTATACGAGTCTCACAGCTAATAGACCTGCCAAGTGCCAACTTCAAAAGTTGCCAGCATGGCGGATTTGAAACCTGCCCTATCTGCTTCCATACTAGACTTAAGTAACAGCCCATGACTAAAAATAAACTTGATCTATAGTATTATAATAGTCAACTTAACATGCTGACTATGGTCAACCGGCAAATTAAAAAGTAAGAAGACAACAATGACCAAAGAAAATTACTCCAGTACACATTTACAATTAACCAAAGTTCACCATACATTAAGGGAAGATAAACCCCGCAGCACTTAGAAGATGAAAATGCAACCAAAGTTTTGTGGCCTCACCTGTCCGATCACAATCCATCTGTTGTCTTTCCACGACTGCCTCACCCTTATGTGAGCATTGCCAACACCAAACTCCCTAGGTGATCCCAGAAATCTCACCAGAAAGTTACTTCGCCCAAGGATCTTCAATACCATCGCCATTTTCCAGGAGAAATTCTCGAAAACCTCCACGATATCACCCGGAGCCCACATCTGCAACGTCTGCAGTGCAGGTGGGCAAGGTCTGATAGCCTTTCCAGATACCCTCTCCATTGTAGTCTCACAGGATGCGCTGCCATAGCTGCAGTATTGAACTGTATAAGTGTGACCATTACCACCAGCTACTTCAGCACATTGCCAGGAACCCACGGGCATCTCCTTCGTGCTCCATACTTCCACTTTACTTCCTTTCTTGAATCTCATGGTCATGTTTGTCCCCCCAAATTCCAGCAGATGGAACCTATCATTCAGTAAACTCAGAGTATGAGATATTAAACACAGTGGCTGAACGAGTAGATCAATCACCAAAATCGGTGTAACATTTTGGAACCGTCTCACGGACAGAGATTATCAACAGGACATCATAGTTGTTTCAGGAAAAAGAACACCATATGGTACAAGAACAATATAGTCCTTTAACTCCAAAACAAAAACACAAAAAATTAGCAGATTCTTAGGAAAGAATGTAAAGTTTGAATAAATGAAAGTATAAGCAGCAATATGAAATACCACAGGACAAAGATGAACATGCAGAGATTTTTCGCTAAGCATTATCAGTAAGCCAAAAGAAAAAGAGCACTGAGAAGGATTCTTCAAAACCTGATCATCAAATCACCATTACCATCATATCCCTTGTTTCTGAGAATTCTAAACATAGGACAGTAAAAATAAATACAAAAAGAAGAAGAAGAAAATGTTCAGCAATGATGACTTGTATTCCTAAAATAAAAAGTAAGACCTGGTCAAAGCATCTCATATTTCCAGCTTCACATATCCGATGAAATAAACCACCCTCCTAATTTTTTCTTCTTCTACTCTTCATCTAGCTGATCAAACAAAGCAACGCACAAGTTACTCCCACAAGCACGATCTCCAGCCTGATCGCAAGAGAATTGAAAGCTAACAAAAATCATCACCAACCTCGATCATCAAAAGCTTCCACTTCAAAAGATTTCGAATTATACGAAAGAAATTCCTCCGTTTTTTTGCCTTCCCTCGATTTTAAATTTGACAAAGAACACCCAGATAAAGAAAAGAGAAAAGAAAACGAGAAGAAAAATATTGCTCTGTTTGCTCTCTCCCTCTCTCTCTCTCTCTCTCTCTCTCTCTCTCAGAGACACCAAGGACAGAGTCAGACACGTTCTACTCAAACACAGCCGATTGCAACAGCTTCCCAATGAAATCGCCATTGCCACGAATATTCCAAACCCAAAATTAGACAAACGAGATGACCAAGAAAGAGGATGGAAACAAGATTGAAACCGTAGACCCAGAAATCAACGAGCTCCAAGGAGACGGAATTCGTAATGAACGACGAGAATGCAGACGAGGGACGACGTACCGTATTCCTCTGTTTCTTGATTTCCCGATATTGAAAGGCGCACGAATTCGATGCTCTGTTTCTTGTTTCTTGAAATTCTTGATGTGTTAGAAACTTGAATCCCAAAGTCTCACACCCCAAAAAAACCAAAAGGGTCGAATAAAATCATTTTTTTTTGGATTGGGTTAGTTTGTATTTAATTACGTTATCTTTTTAATTTTTGTTTGATCAAAGGGATTAATTTATTAATTAATGGTGATTATGGTAGGCTTTCTGTGCCAGCTTGCCATCTTGCCCAAGAAGATAGATTGTTTAGTTGATGTGGAATTAAGCTTTTAACTTTTGAAATAAATAAATAAATAAATAAATAACTCAATATATATGCCACCTAATTCATTTTTTAAAAAGTAAGCAAAATTCTTTGAATTTCGGTCTTAGTTTGAATTCTACGTTGACAAACTATATTGATAATTTTATGTGTTTATATACTTTATTGTTGATCATACGTTATTTATCGAGTCTTTGTAAAATCTGATCGAGTCGATCGAATTCCCTAACTTGATCCGGTCAAAAATTAGGTGAAATGAAAAAGTAAAAATCGGAAAGTGAGCGTGCCCCAAATATATTGACAAAATTTGGTGTTTCTAGAATTAATTCAGCAATAAAAATATTTTACCTTCCAAAGAAGCCTTTTTGAAACGACTATTAGCAATATGGACAAAAATAATTACAAATATTTTCAAGAAAATTTGGCCAAAAAAAAGGAAAAAGAAAACATAGGTCAAATCTTTGTCGAGGGGTCAATCGGTCCGCCTCGGGCTTCTCCACAGAAATCCAAATGCTTGGCAACTTCCAATTTTAGTTTTTTTGACTTTAGACTTCAAAACTAATTAGATTTTCTAATATATATTCACGGAAATAAAATAAGTAGTCGTCTCGAACGTGGGTCTAATCAATATATTTTTTCCGGTATACCAAATATAAATATGTCTTTCGTTTTTTGTTGAAATTCGTACAAATAGGTTGATCTTGAAGTAAGCCGATGAACTTAATTTTGGTTTTTTTCTCGCTAAATAAGGAGGAAATAATCTTGCTACTTCATCAGTTAGGTTATTCGTACACAACTTATAAAGTCGAGTGGAGCACTTGTACCGAAATAATTACACGGTATCGATCATTCACAACTCATGAAATATGATTTATTTTATTAGGCCATTTAAGGATGTTGTAAAAAATCAATGATTGTAATTCGCTCGATCTATGATGGATCAGGTCTAGGCAAGAACTTGTCTGCCAACGATAGGATAGTCAACCATTTTGGTTCCGTTTGTTTAGCAGAAAAACAAATGATTTGAAAATATTTTCCTAAAATTGATCACTTGCGTTGTTTCACATAATTAGCTAATAAAAAATATTTTTATCATCGATAACAATTTACATCTAAATAATTTCGATGATGATGAAAATATCTTCCGTTTATTCACTTTTGTAAGCGACACGAGCGATCATTTTTCTTGAATAAAAAAATTTTGCAAGTCGTTTTTCGAGAAATAAATGGAGCTTTTGGGTATTTTCTTTTCCGATACCGTACCGGACAAGTCATGCCAGCATGGAACATACCAAGTAAATGGAAAAGTAAGGGAAAAAAAGCCAAATTTTTTTTTAAAAAAAGGTCCTATTTTTCGAGAAGATTGGAAAGGTGAGTTGCCAAAGAATATCGCTTGCGTCTTTAGATGGAAGAAGGGAAACTCTGGATTTCTAAACTTGCTAACCAGTTTCCCTACATTTCTAAACTTGCTAACCAAAGTATTCACGTGTTAAACGTGTTTATTCCACAATATTTTTTTATAAAAAAAAGGGGGGGATTGAATTTAAAATTCTCGTAAAAGTTTGTACCTTTTTCCTTTTTTCTTGGGGGGGGGGGGGGTGCTATTTAGGTTAGATTTAGAAAATTAATGAATGAGATTTCCGGCGTCAACTTCAAATTCCCAACGACTGATTTTGGCACTTTGCACAGATTTATTCCATATAAAAAAATGACCCCAACTGATTTTGATTTTATATTTATTTTAGTTTTGTTGTCATTGTTTTTGTTTTTGACTTTTTATGGCTATTTTTGTGATGCCCCCCCAACCTGCACAAAGCTCACGCATCGCTATTGCTGGCGGCCTTCCTTTCGGTAATGTGTCCATCGCTTGAAAGCAAATCCAAACATTTAGACAGAACAACCCGTGAAGCAAATGTCTTGTTAAAGATATTAAATGCCGAGAGGATACGAAGAACATGCTGGTGCACACTACCCTTAATTTCCTTCAACTTTAACTGCAAATTAAGAGATAATAATACGAATAGTCCATGAATTTGTCCTTAAATTTTAACCCATGTGCAATGTAATTCTTGAACTTTTAATTTGCTTAATATGATCCCTGGACTTTTGATACATATTTAATGTAATCCTTGAATTATATATGAAAATGTTTAATATTGTCATTCCATTAATACAATATCTGAGACAACATTGACCATTTTTATATAGTTTAGAAATTAAATTGAACATGTACCGAAAGTTTGGGGACCGTATTAAACAAACTAAAAGTTCAGGAACTATATTGCATATTGGACATAAATTCATGAATCATATTGAACAAATTAAGAGTTCATGAATCACATTACACATTAGACCAAAGCTTGAGGACCATTTGCGACGTTTTCCTTCAATTTAAACCTCAAATTCCATCTCTTAAGACACTTTCACTCGGCAACCCGGAAATGCATCTCTAGAAAGATAAAAAAGTTCAAATCATTGGAAATTTTGATTGTTCGGGTAGGACGTCGAGGTGAGACAAACCTGCATGTTCCGAACCCAACAATAGCAAAATTTCTGCTGGCGAATCTGGTACTTTCAAGTCTTGGTGAAAACGAGACGGAGAAGATGTAAGTGCAAACAGGTCAAATGAATACTCATTTACAGCGGACTCATTCGTCCCACAATATAGATTTTACATCAAAAAGCACCACAATATAGGAAAAGAATGATGAGGATCCGCGAAGGAACAATTGCATTGTTTGAATTGTGGTGATCAAGCATAGACTAGGAGATATGGGAAAATGCAATGATGGGCAAACGACACTTTCCTGTTGCTGCAAGCATACTTGTTTTCTACCTAAGTTCAATTTTTCTCTGGCTCTTTAATAAAAGCCACTTCTCCAGCTGCTTCCCGAGCCGACAACAAGTGCTTCTCCTGATCGGTGTCGTCCATCTCGGTAGAATCCCGAGGAGTTGTAGTTGACACAGATTCAGTACCATCTTCCTCTGAATGTCAACATGGTATTTTCTTACAAGCAAATTCAATGATCAAGGTTGCGCATAAGAGACAATTTGTCACAGCAATAAAGGAGTTCTTTTAAAACAGATGCGCAATTTTTTCCCAAGCTAGATGCCAAGGAGTAGCTTTTTTCTTGTATTTACGATCAAAATTTTGTGGTGTGTGCAGAAATGGCGGCACTTTTTGCACGATCTTGTGAAGCTTAGAGGCTAAAACTGGATAATGATTTTCTCAGGACTCTAGTTTGGGAAAAGTTAAAGAGTATGCAATCTATTTTGGTCCAAAACTAGTACTAAAGAGTACGACAAATGCCAAAAACACGAGAAAATCAGAAAAACTAACCGGAAAAGTCGTGATACTCAGGGAGCTGCTTAACAGTAGTGACTTGAAGGCTTTCTGGAAGAATGCAACTACACAGAGAACCTACAATACAAAATGAGGGATTGCTTTAGACATATTGATTCTTCACCATCGATGAAATTATAAGCAGCACTACAGCTCTTGTTCATAGATAAACAGCCGCAATTAAGCAGATAAATTTCAGTCACTTCCTTCGGCTATGTAACTAGTAAGGAAAAGGCAAAATGGTTTCTATCGTAGAGTTCCTATTCAATCATTGTGAAGAATCAATTGACATAAAATTCTACAGACTAAATTAATGAAACAAAGCAAAAGATTTCTAAATTGAAAGATTTGTTTACCTAGCCGGGCCAGCCTGTTCACCCACCCTGGGATTGTTTTGCCTGTCAATCTAAAAACGACATCACTAGTAAAGTGGTTGCAATTCTTGGATATAAGATGATATGTATCCCCATGATATTCAGAAGCCATATGCTCGATGAAGAGCCGGAAGTCCGAGGGAGGCATATTTATGTGGCCCAGCGAAATAGAACACCGGTATATGAACCCTGGGCAGCTCCGTGGTTCCACTTCGTATACTCCACTAGTTGGAAAGTAGTGTGCTCCAAAGCAATATTCCTTACCATGCACTGCATACATATAATTGCTAGGTCAGTTCAATTGAAAAGGAATGGTGTACATACTCTTTAGACATACACTCTTCATATTGAACCGGCAGACCAAAGTCAAGCATCAGAGTCAACTCTTCTATCTGGGTTCCCCATTGTGATTATTAATCTGGTCCATGACGGGACACAACTCCTAAAGCAAAGCCCAGGAGCAATTCTAACGTCTGGCTATCACGACCAGAACCGTAAGAGCATTAGCAATCGCATCACAAAATCATGAAAAACAAAAGCTACTTTTGCAGATTTGTCTTTTTGAGTAAGATTGAAAATATGCACCGCATCATTCTGTTATGTTCCTAATTCAAGGTATGGAACCTGGATCCCACATCGAGTGTACAGGACTTCAGCAGGTAGCTTATATGACCGTGGGCAATCCCACCTCAATAGAAAGATCTTGGGGTATGGTTCTCCTAAGGTCCATATCATAAATATCATAGGCATCTATCATTTCTCATACTTTAATCGAGTGGCGGTACTGATGCCAGTATTGCATTATTCAACCACCCTAGACTAGCAAAAGGGTAGTCCATAGCCAGCCCGATCTAGGCTCCAGGACCGTGGAGCGCGGTCCATTGGTATGGGACTTTGCAGGGCTCTCCACCGTCAATAGCTAGGTTTCTGAGGGGTGGTGCATTGCTAGACCTTCCCCTTTCCTTTTCCTTTGACTCTTTAGATGCAATGGTTTTCAACCATTCTTCAACCAAACAAATGCACAAGGCCCTACGCCTCAGGAATTTGCAAATGCACTTAGCTTTCACTGATGGGGAGTGTGTTCAGAGATATACATGCATGCATCACATCTTCCTCCAATTGTCTACGAGTTTGGAGCAATCGAAGTGCACGATCAGTTAATTGAAAACACTGAATGGCAATGCAACACTAGTAGCTAATTCAAATGCACTTAATTTTCTCGAGCAACCAAATTCTCGCCTTTCTAACGAAATTCCTGCCCGCATCTACGTGCATGTTACTTCTTTCAACATCACGATGCGTAAGAATTTTTGGGTTAGAGCAAGAACAGCAGAGCAAGTGAATTTAGCAGCGAACAACATCGAAGAGCAAGCACCGATCCCCAAACCAACACCGCAGCAACGAGCACTCAAGACCCTTTCCGATTTTCAACAGGTGCCACGCTCACGCAACATCAGGGCACACAAAACGGCCGCGGTAAGCCAACACCCAGATGGGAAAGATTGGAAAAGGCTGCCGTCCCCCCCCCCCCCCCCCCCCCCAAATCGACCCGAGCAGAAAGAATCCAAGGAAAAGGGTAGAGGCCGAACAAGAGCCAAGAGATTCTTCGAGAGCCAACCTTCAATGCCGGAATGGAAGATGCCGAGACCGCACCAGGCGGTGTAGCTATTCGCGGGGGTGAGATCGTACACGTTGACGACCACCTGCGCCTCCCGTCCGGGGCTCGTCGCGGAGGCGCGGCGCTCCCCCATCCCTTTCCCCCACCGGAATCGCGGGCGCGCGCGCGCGAAAACCCCGACCAAATCCTCTCCCTTCGTTCTCAAGAGCTCGTCATCTCGAGATCGGGACGCCGGAGAAGCCGGGAAAGAACGATCAAGAAGTGGGTTTCGATCCCCCCAAGGAGGGGAGGTTGGATTTGAGGGGTCGGAGATGGCCGCTGAAAGGAACGCAGAAGAGGAAGACGACGATCGGACGGTGAAGCAGGGGGGCGTTCGGTGGGGTCGCGGGGACGACGTGGCAGGCATTGATTGTGCATGAGGTATGATGAGATATCATTGGAAGTGTTCCGGCGTCAGGGTAGGGCCCGCCTTGATTGACACATGTTTCGTTACTTCTCTTTTTCTCACACACACCCTCTCTCTCTCTCTCTTCTTTTTTTTTTTTGAAATTTGAAGTGGCCAAGGGGGCAATTCCATGTCACTATCGTCGCTCAAAGATCATACTATCTATCGAGGTCGAATATGAATTTAGTGCTAGGGATAATATTACGAAAAGACTATAATTTATTATGTATGTGATGAATTTGGCCCGAGCTGTTTTTTTTTTATCGCAAAAAACCTTAAATTAGTACATCTGTAATAAATTTATCTCAAACTGGTACATTCGCGATAAATATACTCTCTGTTAATTTAGATTGATACCGAAGAAAATCACAAATCGATAAACCTCTGACAAATATATCTATCAACCGTCACGTGTCATCCAGCTCGATAATTTAACCGATAAAATTTAACGAAAATTAACAGAGAATAAATTTACACGGGTGTTATCGATCTAGGATTTTAGTTTAGGCCCAATTCCAAAAAAACCCTCAACTTTACACTTTGTTCCAAATATACCCTGAACTTTATTTTGTCTCAAGAAAAATCACAAACTTTTCTTTAAGTCCCAAATCTACCCTCCCGTCTCGAAAAAAAAAAAAATAGAGAGCTAGTAGCTGCGGCGGTGGTCGCCGCCACAACCGCCGGGAAGGAGCAGCGGCCCTTGCCTGGGCCTTCTCGAGGGCTGGCGAGGGTCGCCAGCCCCGGGCGAGCGGCCGTCGAGGCCGTGCAGGCCCCGATCTGGCGCGAGGGTCACGCCCTCCCCCAGATCGGGGGCTGCACGCCCTTGCCGGCGGCTCGCCCGGGGCCGGCGACCCTCGCCGGCCCTCAAGAAGGCCCGGGCGAGGGCCAGCAAGGGTCGCCGGCCCAGGGCAAGCTGCCAGCGAGGCCGTGCAGGCCCCGATCTGGGGCGAGGGTCGCGCCCTCCCCCAGATTGGGGGCTGCACGCCCTCGTCGGTAGCTCGCCCGGGGCCAGCGAGGGCCGCCAGCCTTCGAGAAGGCCCAGGCGAGGGCCAGTGAGGGTCGCCGGCCCCGGGCGAGCCGCCGGCGAGGGCGCGCATGCCCTGATCTAGGGCGAGGGTTGCGCCCTCCCCCAGATTAGGGGCTGCACGCCCTCGCCGGCGGCTCGCCCGGGGCCGACGAGGGTCGCCAGCCCCGGGCGAGTCGCTGGTGAGGGCGTGCAGCCCCCGATCTAGGGGAGGGCGCGACCCTCGCCTCATATTGGGGCCTGCACAGCCTCGCCAGCGGCTCGCCCGGGGCCGGCGACCCTCGCCGGCCCTTGAGAAGGCCCAGGCGAGGGCCGCCGCTCCTTCCCGGTGGCTGTGGCGGCGGCCACCGGCGAAGGCTTGGCCACCGCCGCAGCTACCGGGTCTTTTTTTTTTTTTTTCTAGACGGGAGGGTAGATTTGAGACTTAGAGAAAAGTTGGTGATTTTTCTTGAGACAAAAAAAAGTTCAGGGTATATTTGGGACAAAGCATAAAGTTGAGGGTTTTTTTTGGAATTAGGCCTTTTAGTTTGGGGCAAATTTATCACAGATATACCGGTTCGGGATTTTCCGTGGTATTATTCTTTGATATTTTAAACACTTCATTCTTTGATCCTTTGAATATGTCTTCCACGCAATATAGTCCTTTTTTTTTTCTTTTTCATCTTCCATGATTTATGAAGTTGACTGCTTCCGCGTCGTCCCGAATGTTGAAAGAGACAGAGAGTGGACTAAGGGGGGATTCTTTTGTCCCCTCGACCATTGGCGAGCTAAGGGTGGAACGGCCCTCGTCAATCATCGAAAGGTGTAGGGGAATAGCCCCCGTGTAACGCAATTCCTTCATCTCTATCTCTGCGCGCGTCTACGTGTACATTTGTCTCTTTTATTACGTGTTTGATTCGACGCAATATCAGCACCGTTTGTCCAAAACTCGCCACATTAGCAAATACCATATTGACAATTTTGGCCGTGCTAGTAATGGTTTGATGGCCGTAAGACTCGATGGTGTAAATTGTGAAAGACGGGGAACTATACTGTGGAGAAAAATATTTAGAGGATTGAATCGAACAACAGGAGTAAAATTGTCCGTAACCTTATATATTCCTAAAAAAAAAAGAGGGTGGTGGCCAAAATGGTGCAACAATGAGCTCATAACGAAGTTGATGATGAACGTGACAAGGTAGACCGTCAAAGATACGAACGCGATGCCGATCGAGTCGTGGTGGTGGTGGTGGGGGTAACGACGGGTGGAGCACTATGGTCTAGAGAGAGAAAGAGGAGATGGGTTTGGACTAGTTTTTCTTTTTTTCGTCTTTTCTATTAATCAAATATTTTTGTAAAAATTATAATATTTTTCGATATTTGATTGAAATCTAAAAATAAACAGAAAAATATTTTTTGCCACTTGATATGAAAATTTCTCCATGCATTCCTTTTAATAATTTTTTATTCCTTTATTTTCTAAATCAAAATTTTAATTGCTTGGCCAGTCACGCGACCATAGTGATGCTCGATGACCATCCACAAGCAAGCGAGCCTTGCCACTTGCTGGCAAGGCTTGAGCTCGCACCTCGCCGGAGGTCAGTGATCTCATCCCTCGCCTGTGGCCGGTTGCCAATAGTTGCCGTGGCCATGACTTAAGAAGAAAGAAAGAGAAAAGAAAAAAATTAAAAAACAAATTATTAAAAGAAGTGTAAGGAGTGAAAAGTGCTTCCTCACTTTCATGCCCTCCAATTACTTCTCCCAAATCGCCCTTCCATTAACGGAAAATTTGTGTTTCCTTGATTTGTTTATTTTTTATTAATAAAATGTCGAAAATTCAGAAAACCTTTTCTAACAATTTATTTTTCGTGATACAAACAGCTCCGTCCTTTTCTACGGTTGATCCAGAATGTCCACTCCGTAACAGAACGGATGAATCCTCATTGCGTCTTTTGAGTATAATTTGGCCTCAGGTTGGATGGGGTTCATGGATAATGCTCGTAAGTTCTCAGAAGCACTATCATTCCCAAGCCGTGGCTATCCTCCTCCGGACATTACCGTATCAATGGTTCTAATAGGCAATATGTCAAACATTGACAATCTCCACCAAAAACCATCACAATTAGAAATCCTCTAAAGAGTATATTTCTTCAGAGAAAAGAATTGCTACGAATTCAATACACTGGAAATGATGGCAACTTTCCTACTACGCTTCCTTTTCTGTTTCTCTCTCATTTTCAGATGAGAACACAATAACCATGCACCCTCAGAATATAGAGATAGATTGGAGATGACCTCGACATATGAAATGTATGCAATGTCCTTCAGAGAACAAGCATGGAACCACCCCCCCAAATTCCAGAGGCCATGCCACACATCAAAAGTAAACATCTAGCCATATCAATAACATGTTTGATAGAGGAGTACTATGGATGCACAAGACCCCCATCACAGCATAACCGGGAAGCCAGTAATATGAAGTTTCAAGAGCCCCAAAAGCTCAGTAGCAAAATTATTTTGCACCTCCGTTTTAAGAAACAAGTAAATAATTGCAGTATCAAGCGTTCAAAGAGCAAACAGAGAATGTATTTATATTACAAGGACATCAAAGATGTCTCACAATTTGTCCACCCCTTTCAATGAGGCCAACCTTACTATTCCACTGTCAACGAAGAAAATCGGAGACACAGCCAAAAGAGAGTTTCTTTGTAGTCCTCTTCAACCTGAAAAAATATGATCATGATAAGTTAATCAAGATGAAAAAGAAATCTCAACAAAAGTGAGCATATCTCTGGCCAAAAAACACAAAAGCAAAACCAGGCAGCACCTACAATCGCCAGATCCGAAAGCAAACTTCAAAACATAAGATCCGAAACTTGAGAATCAAGGCTCGTTATTAGGTGTTGACCGCCGCCGCAAGCGCTCCCGCCTCCTCCGAGTAATTGAGCCACCATCTGATGAATCATTATCCTCATCCATTGATGAAGACAGAGAGATGTCCCCATCATAGCTCTCACCCCACAATCTGGTTGATCTTCGTCTGAAAGTCAGGCGAGCCCTGGTCCCTGAGGCGCCAGACCAGCTGCTGCTCCTAGACCTTGAACTGGGTTGGAACACCCTTATAAGGAAAAACACGGTCAGCCACCCCCTGTCCTCCATGGGCAAGATGGCATCTTCGTCATTCCTATCTTCACTAAAAGAGGATTGGAGAGTGCTGATCAAGTCGCCAATATCCCTCTGTCGCTCCATTCTTCTCCAGTTACGTTGCCTTTCCGGATCAGCCTCAGATGGTCGCACAAGAGGATGCTCAAGCCGAGCATGCTTCCTGAGATCTCTGTAAGAGCCTGTAAAGTCACAAGTCTCGCAAGCACAGCTTCTGCATTTTGCATTCATAAAGCGACGTGCTGGTTCCTCGATGATCCATTCTTTTATATGCCCACGGCAGAGCGGACAAACCAGTTTTGACAGCCCTGGTTTCTTGGAAGATGTCCCAGGTCCATCTGATTGGACCTGGGTCTCCAAGGAAACAGTTGCAGGCCTCTCTATAATTTCTTCAGCATCGACAATAGTTGAGTCCAATGTTGCACCGGGGGATAAGTTTGCATCTACAGACAGATTTATCTCTTGCTGAGGTACTGCTGATGAAGTCGCTGCAAATGACTTGCGGAACTGGTCAAGACAGTTTGAATGTCTATAACTTGTGTCACACATGTATGGACGACAACCCTTATCATGAGATGCACAAATGAGGAGAACCGCATTATGAGGGTGTTCCATGCAGACAGGACACCTCGCGTCTTCCCATTCTTTAATGTTTTCCTCGGTTTCAGAAGGGATTTTTGGGAAGGACCGCTTCGGTCGACTGGAGCTACACCGAAGTGGAGACGCTCTGAACCTATCAGAAGATACAGACCTATCTCTTCTATCCTTCGTCATGTTAGATCTCACTCGAAGTTTACCCCAAAAATTCTAAAGTTGTTGCCTCCCCCGAAGCCCAAAGCAGAATCAGATGGCTGAGATATGAAACACGACAAGTTATATTACAGAACAAGAAAAAAGGGGAGACAAAAGACAAAGAACTGATACTTAAATCACATAACATATGTCATTTGAAAGATTGAATAAACCAAAACAATAGATGCAACACGGTCAAAAGTCAAGAGCTTTCAAAGCATTAGTTTTACTTGCAGTCATTCAGAGAGGTCTTCACGATATATCATGGCTTTAGGTCAACTATCACGAGATAGGTCTACAACAAAATCCATCCCGTGTTGTTATTAGCGGTCTGTACAATACAAATGGCCCATTCATCACTACTTCAAACTATAACTTGCTCGACATTAAGCAGCATCCAAAGCTTATGTCACTCAACCTAGCTGCGAGCAACTTATCCCATCAGAAGTTATTTAGTCGCTTTAACACTGATTTCAGCCTGCAAAGCCAAGATTATGTTGGTGGGTATGCCTCCCTATGCGGTGGAGTATAGTATGATAGTGATACTGTCTATAAAATACCATCAGTTATTACGAAACATGTTTCCAAGTATTCTACTCCACCAGCAACCGCAGTAAGATCTACTCCACAAGTTCTCCACCAAAAGCGTTAAGGCGATTAACAAATAGAAATTACATGTTGTTCACCATATGTAGTTATCAGATTTCACATGTAAATGCTTCCCTCGTGAGATGTACAGACCGCAAACAGAACGAAAACAGCACAAAAATCTTTCCCAGAAAGAAAATAACCCCTCGTCTCCCACACCACTGCAAATAATAATGCTAGCTATACAGTCCTATAAACTATTTCACCAAATTTCCACCTCCCGAGGTCCTCCTCCCATTCTCTATTTGGTTTCTCAGTATCTCAACTCGAGGTTCGTAATTCATGCTCTACACGAGCTAAAATTCACCAAAGCAGGGCCAATAAGGAAGTTCCGACTGGGGGCCGCCGTATTAGCCCTTCGTCTCATACCACCATACGCCTGCACGAAAACGAGGTCCGGAACCTACGCACGATAGCTCCCACATCCGAATCGAAAGCAAATCTACTATGGGCACAACTAAGAACAAAAAGAGAAAAAAAACCAGCAAGACCCCGCCACACAGAATCCATCCCCGTGCAGTAGAGCAAATCGTTCGGCTCGACTACACGCTACTCCACATCACGGGTCCCCAAAAAATCACGCCTTGAAGTCACACAACCAACAAGCTCCACAGCTCACTCAATCAGATACCCGCCCTGCTCAAAACTCGGATCCACAGCCTAGAGCGATCGTCTAAATCCACCACACAACACCACCGCCGCCACCCGAAACCCTCGAAACGAACCCGACCGCCCACGGAAACGAGCCAGATCCGGCCGCCGCGGCGCCGGCGCGCCGGATCGCGTCACGGCGATTCGGAATCGGACTATTTACCGGAACTGAGGCAACGATCGGGAGCCCGCCGAGATCCTCTCCCCCCCCCGCGCCGCCCGATCGACGCCGGAGCTCGGTCTTCGGAGCAACGCCGCGGGGCCTTCTCTCCCCCGGCTTCGAGCTTCTCCCGGGGGAGGGGATTCCGAGGCTCCGCTCCGCTCCTCGAGCAAGCCGCAGCTGCTGCTGCTTCTTCTTCTTCTAGGGCTCGAGAGAGGAAGAGAGAGAAATGAGGTCAAACGAATGACAAGAGAGCGAGAGAGAGAGATAAATAGGTGGAAAATTCTGGTCCGTGTTTTTGTTTTGTTAACGAGGTGGGGGCGGCGGCGAGCTGACGTGGAATTTTTCCTCGGGGGCAAATTCTTTTCCCTTTTCCTTTGGAATTTGAAAGTAATATTGTTTTTCCGAGTCGGCGCCGTGTTTGTCCTGCTCGCAAGTTGCCGGGCGTGGGGTCGGCGGGCTGGTGGTGGCGATGGTGGTGGCGGTGGCGGTGGCCCCCGAGCACGCGCGTCGACTGGCGGGGCTTTCTTTGTTGTTGATGAGAGGGGGGGCGGGGCCCGACGGTGCTGGCGTCGCGAAAATTAGAGTTGCGATATGGTAGAGTCGGGAAAATTCCATGCGAACGACATGATTGAATTTGCGTCTCCGAGCCGATCTCGTGATTTTTCCTCGCGTCGGTGTCAATCGGGATGGCACTAGGACCGGTTCTTGGGATACGAACCCTTCCCTGCTAACTTTTCTGGCGTTCTCCCGGAATCGTCCCGAGCTCTGTCCGGTCTTTGCAGATTGGCGTCCCGAATTGGTTTCGAACGGCTGTTTCTCGCATTTTCTATTGAAAAGACCTATCCGGCACAAAGTAAGCAGCAGATCATCTTTGACTATTAAAAATCGACAATTATAGAAATAGAAACCTAGACGAGGCGATCCCCTCGGACCCAACCAATCGTCCTCTTTATATGATTTTTTTCTTTTTTTATCAAAAGCGAAGCTTCACAGAACTTTCCTCATTTTTTGCATGAAGAATCCAAACTCATGTTTTTGCATTCTCCATTTTTAAATTCAAGTGATGAGTTTTGTAATTAGACACCAAACTACACCTGACATCAAAGCGTACGTTCTGTGCCTTTCTCCTCTCTCTTGCTTCTCCACCTCCTCATCCTCCACCGAAACTTCCTCGTTGACTCCGAGGCTGGAGTTCAGATGGGACGGACAGCAACATTGAAGAGGGGGAAATGTGGGAGCAAGTGATCAGCAACTGCCGGAATGACCTGCGGATAGATCGAGTCCTCTCGTTTGTTTCCATCTCCATTGGCTTTAAAGGCCACCCGACACGGAGAAGCCGTTTCAAAAGTCGATGGAGGTCCGCATGCCGAGTCAACGCAAGCCAAAGTCAACTCAGCAAACACATCGTCCATCACATGGAGATTACATGAAAGCAAGGGGAAAAAAATATAATACTGGGCAGAAAAACAAAACCCAGAATAGCAGATTTAACTTTCCCACTTCAGTTGGTATCCTCATGGTTAGCATTTTGAAGCGTTCCTTCGCGGCTTTGGACTGATTAACACGCATCTTCTTCCTGTAACTAGGCTTAGTTCAGACCAGAACGTATCCTCGGATCTGATAACAGAATAAAACCCAAACGTGCTCGCGCGTCACGGGATTGTTTGGGTCCGTCATTTTATTAGATGGACATAAAACGTTCCATCTTATACACAAAACGTAAACTCGATACAGTATAAGTCAGACGTGCACTTTCAAAGACCTGCTACAATGATGATTACAGGGTAGGGATTCACATCCTCAACAACCAAACTGGGATAATCACAAAAATTAGCGCACTGAAACAGTCATATGTACTTACCTGAAGACATTGGAGGAGGTTTTTCCGGTTGTGATGTGTTCTAAGATCTTATCGAGAACCTTTCGTGAGTGAAGTTATTGAAGTTGTGCGTGCGACTTTAGTGTTCCTGTGCAGAGGCTGGTGGCAGACAGATTTAAATTTGTGAACCTGATACATGTGGGGGAAAGAATCATCTAAGCCCTTCCTTAAGAACAATTGAGAGGTTGCAGTCGGACCTCTTCATTTTGAGTAAACCAGCATTCACGCGCTCATAAGGCGATCTATGCAGGACAATAACCCAGAAACAAGCTATCACATCAAGAAACAAATAATCACACGATGCAGAACGCAGAAACTCGACGATGAGAAATACGAACAGCAAGAAGCAAGCAATGGGATATTACATTTACAAAGGAATAGAAGTATATAACAGCTCGGTAATATTTGATACTTCATAGTCTCATTTTACAACATATCACAATACAAACAGCTGTGACAATAAATATCATACTGCTAATCCAGCTGCCAAACTTGGACGGACCACTCGCAACATCAACTAAGGCCACAAGTACATTGATCCTTGGTTTACCCATCTCAGATGCAGTCACTATGTCGAAGCCATCACATGGGACTTTTAGAAATAATAAACACTTCTAATCCAACATAATCCATAAAGCTTGCTGACGACAATCTCAAGTGGCAGGTGCATCCAAAGATACTTGATCGGCAAAACCATTTAACATTTTGCCTAAATTTACATGGGAATCTTGAAGTATCTGAAACTAACAATGGTACTTCCTTGACCGAGCTGCCACACATCTACCCGATGCTGCCGCTCTTGCTTCTAGTTGCACGGCTGCTTTACTTTTCCACTATCTGGACAGCTTTGATAAACCACGAACGCTTCGATGTATCAACATTAATCACCACTCAACTATAACCCTTCCCCAAGCAGTTCAGACAACGCTGTACCCTGTGAAAATCGGAGCAATACACCAGTTCCGGAAGTTTCGGGTCATTTCAAGATGTTCTTGCACGCGTGATTTGACGAAATCGTAAACAAAAGAAAACCGGGCAAGAAGAGTAGGGATAAATTGGACAAGCCTGTTTCCGTCGCAAGTGGGGCAAACGCAGGGGCTTATGACGATGGGGTCGTGCAATGGCGACCACTGGATCGTGGCATTCCCTTTGCACAGCTTGCATACGTAAAACCCTTTCCCTTTACACTCCACGCAAGGCAACGCGAACTTTTTCTGTAGAATTCAACCAACGCCCAGTTCTTTTTCAGTATCAAGAAGGAACAAATACCTTTCCAGGGACTAAGAAAGGACGCGGCTTTTTTTACCCGTTTCGACTCCGTGACGGACCGAAGCGTGCCGATGATGATGCTGGAGACGACGTTGAGAGAGACGAAGCCGCCAAGGATTACGGCAGCACCGGCACCGAGGGAGCGCAGCGGCTTCGGAATCATGGTCTCCGAGGAAGAACTTTTTCTCAGGGGCTTTTCGTCGAACAGCTCGAGTGCAGTGACAGGACATCCACCAAGCGCCTCACCTATCCGAGAAAAGAGAGAGACAAAACAAGGGACGCTCAGACGAGCACGTGCGAGTATCGTTATAAACTCTCAATTTGCGGGTAAGTTAAAAATGAAAAAAAAAAATTGATCGGAAATATGAAAATAGTTATCATTCACTTAGTTGTTCATATATGTGTATATATATTTTAGAAATTTAAGAGAAAAAATCTCTAAAATTCTCAAACTATGCTCACTGTAATACATTTACCCTAAATGTTTTTTGTGACACCAAAATTCCCAAATTTATGTCTGTCGAACACATTTATTCCATGTCAATATTCCGTCAAAGAATACCATTAAAAATCCTCTTTTATGGACGGTGGAAGACAAATTTTGTTGACAGTGGCGCCCGTGTGCCTTAAGTGAAACAAAAGTGACGTCTCTGATCGAACCTTGATGGAGGTAAATGTGTAGGGCAAGTAAAAGTTAAGGGTTTTCGATGCCACAAGAAAAAATTTAAGGTAAATGTGTTACAATAAACATAATTTAGAGTTTTTTAATGGTTTTTTCCTGGAATTTATTGAGGGCAATGGTTAATTTTCCAACCCCAAATCATTTAGAATAAATTAGAAATCTTAAAACTAACTTCATGGTTTTAGAAAATATAAGTGGTGCGCTTTAAACGTTGGTGCATCCTATCTATTACAATAGTTCATGGCTGAAGAATAATGTGTTATTAGGGCCGGTAATTTGTGTTATAGTGTGGTGTCGAAATAGGGGTTACAACATGAGTATTGCCAATCCGAGCACGACACGTTTGATGAACACGTCAAACTATCTTGGCCAATGGCCACGATGTGCTCTATAAAGCGAGACACATGACACAATACGACTAACTCTTATCAAATATGTCGTCATGCCAAATATTGACACAACACCGTACGTTTATTTATATAGCAATAGAGGTTGATTTGTATCCACGATGCGTGGTAGCTTGTGTTGGCAAATTTATATACAAAAAATAGTCATAACTAGATTTGATCCTCTTCAAAATCACATAAAAACTTACATAAAAGCACACATGAACGATACCAACTCAAACCAACCACATTATATAATCAACAAACTAATGAATTCAAGCTTTTTTTCTTTTATCGGAAAACTATTCATTTCAATCATTATAATTCAAAGGGTAACAAAAGTTGTGGATTTCTGAACATAAAAGATCCCATAGAGGTGATGGCGGCACTACAAGCCAGTTGTGAGGAAGAGCCTTCTTGCGGTGTGTTTTGGCGAGCCAATCTGCAACTTGATTTGATTCCCTTAGGCCATATGCCAATTCCACCCAGTTAGACCGGGCGAGGAATCTCTTTACAATCTTCAATAATGGGTCTCAGCTCCCGTGGTCTTGGAATGAATTCAAGCTTAAGTAGTGAAAATTTGTTTACGAGTTTATCGACTCTTTTTACGCATTACCAACTTCAATCATAGTGATTACCAACTTTTATCAACAAGTCTTGCGATATCAACTTTTATTTGAGGTAATTACCAACATCTTTTTTTTTTTTTTAAGTTTCTAACTTCTCTTGTTTTTGACAAAAAGAATTACTCATATTTTCCCATTTTATGATAAGGTAGCCAAATGGTTTTACATTACTAACTCTTACTTGAGTTAATTACCGGCATTTATTTGGTCAATTTAAAATTATCGATTCATCTTATTTTTGACAAAAAGAAATTTTCTCTAGTCTTTTACACATTTTTATTTATCCTTTTTACCGTCGTCTTAAATTTACTAAACTATGTGAAAATTACCAATCCTTGATTGAGTGAGTTACAAATTTTTTTTCTCATTTAAGTGACCCAATAGAACTGTTAGTAAGCTAAAAGAACAAATGAGCGTCAACCCTAATGAGAGTTGGTAGTCTTAACTAGTTGGTAATACTTGTGGGTTTGGTTTATGTGTAATTTAGGATAGGAAAACACTTGAGCGGTTGTAAACCTGTATTCACCGATTCATAGTGAATTTCTTGATAACTGGCTCCTCTATGGAGTAAACACAAATACTCGGACCAAATTGTACGTAACAAACCATTAAAACAATCGATATATCTTTCTCGAGTTCAAGGTCGAGGGCAGCATCAAACAGTTCAGATCAAGAACAATGAGGTTCATATGCTTTTCAAACGGTTCAGATCATCTATCAAATAGTTTAGCATTACACAATGCAAGGGAGCAAACGATGGGGCTAATCCAGACTAAAAGACGTTTCGACTGTTTCAGTCAATATAATTTAATCTCCATATTAAACAATAGGGCTAATCCATAATATCAACTCTCCATATTACAATGCATTTTAGCTCTGAAAAAAGGCCTCCTGCTTTGCCAGTGTGCAGTCCATCTCTAGGCTCGTGCTCTGATGAATTGAACTCTAAATCCATGACTTATGCAGGTACTTTGATATTGGAAGTGAAGGCTACTACCCTTTACTAAAAACGTTTCGACAATTTCAGTCAAAGATATGCAATCTCCAATCTATGCATAACTCATTCACTCGTGTTAGAGCCCACAACAATCAAACTCCATAAGAGTACAATCCGGATTCCTCCATCTCCGCAAACAGAAATTATACTAAGCAACTGCAAGCAAAAAGTGTCGTCTGTCAACAAGGCAAGATTCATGTTTCCCAACTTCAACAATTGCATGAGCTCTAGATTTGCGTTACCTTCTTCATATAGTTCATTTGAGTGATCACACAGTCACCCAAAACCATGTCAACAAGGCAAGATTCATGTTTCCAAATCTTTTATTTATTTATTTTTAAGTACAAAAAGAGATCAAGAAACCAAAACAAGAGCTCAATTCATCTTTAATGACGATTAATACATCCACATGCATGTTTTCAAGTGAAACAAGCCCTTTATTAATAAAAACTAAAAGTACTTACATGAATAACAGTCCTAATTAGAGCCAGAGCGACAGTTCCCCATCTCAAAATATGGAAGGAAACAAGGCCAGCTTATTCATGCTGTTAAAAAATAAGTGTTATTTTCTTCCAAAAGAAAGATGCTCTGCAGTTGAAAAATAAAAAGAGGCATCCATTTAGTAATTGACAGAAGTAAAGAGATGTTCCTTTTAATGAGTTTCTTGAAGCTGGTTGTCTCATACTGTCGGCTTTCCATTTCCATTTGTCTATGAAAACCACAAGTCCTCTTTATTAGACTACGCTTCAAACATTCACAAATAGAAGCCTTATGATGGTTCCTTAAGCTGTTCGAAGATCCTATTTTGCATTGCACTTTTACCCTTAATATAGCATCAAGGAAGAAACATATAGCTGATGAATCCAGCAAGAAATTGATAAGCTTTATAAATACATGATTATGAACAGTAGAAGACAAATCTTATGACAGCGCTCTATTTTCAATAGAGTGCAAAGAATTTTCTCTCTAATGTACATTGTACAAAACTATCTCACTCTCCTAACTTCTCAGACGCCACTTCTCCATTTCTGAACCAACTAAGAAATTCTCGATAGGGATCAAAGCTTTCTTGCCGCTTTATGTACTGTCTTTTCAATATGCTGTAGATAGCTAGCTCCTTAGACCCAAAATCCTGTTGACTGGAATTGAATGCCATCTTGATTGGGCATATATTATCGAAAATTTCTAACCCAGTAGCATTGTTGCTCTTGCTAGAAACAGCCTTAGAGTTGGACACTTTGGAGACCATATGAGAACATGTAGGATGCACATAAGGCTTAAAAGAACCTATTTGGTACAAAAAAGAAGGGTTTTTGTAGTTCCGACGCGGTCCAGGTCTCTTCTTTGTCATTAGCAAGCGAAACAGCATGCTCATCATGAACCTCAGAACCCGAGTCTAGCATGGCCATTTTGGGAGCCACCTGCATAACTTCACCGAATCGCAGGCCAAGTTCTGTCTCTGGAGAAAGTCCAACTGACGCTTCTGAAGATCCATCTCTGACAAGATGAAGTGTTGATAGGAAGTGTACAGGAAGCACAGGACCAACAAGAGCATCACTTCGATGCACTTTCTTTGACCACTTATTGCTGCGGAATGAAGGCTCCCTTAAAAAGAAAGGCTGCAATTGCTCCATCTCTGGAACAACCAAGAATTCCAGAGACACTTTCTTCTGGTCCAAAAGTACTTCAACGAATTCAGAGTAGCCGGAAAATGCTAAAAGTAAAAGCTCAATGGGCAAGCCTGCCCACTCTTTCCTCGACATGATCTCACCAACTGTAGTCGGTGAACGAATGTCATCAAAAGCCAATGCTGGAGGTGATCCGAGTTGGAAACCAGAAGCCTTGAGCATTTTACATATAGCTACATGCCAAGCGGGGTCAAAAGATGCCTTCTCTCTGGGTCAACTAGAAGTCCTTTTAATTTTTGTTTCTAGCTCTGAAGCAACATTGCCCTTCACAAAACTGTAGAGGTAGTCAAGGTTCAGATACTTGAATCTTTTGGGAAACTTGTAATCGTTTTCAACCACTGAACACAGAACATTATCCACAAATGGAAATTTAGCATCATCTTTGCAACTATTTGGTACGTTCCAAGTCGCAGATTATCTCTGAGTGTCAAGCTTCCAGAGGACATCAACCTGATAAGTGTGAAGCTACCATATTCATCGTCATCAGAAGCTGATGAAGAGAGATCGCTCCCTAAAATTCCAAATCCCAAAACCAATTCTCTTTTTCGTTGCCAGTCTACCCATTAACATAGAGATTTTTTTAAGAAATCTTCCTTCAATAGGCAGCTTCCAGAGCGACACTCACGACCTGAAATTGAGAGTTCTGAGGGAAGGGCCCATGCATAAAAAGAGTCCCCAATACCAGAAACTTTTGAAGGAAACGATCCTCTGGCGTCAGGTAAAGGAGGCCCATAGTAGAACAGGCTCCACTCACAGTTCCAGAGAGATCCTAGTATGATACAGAAACCCAACTTGGAAGCGTGCTGATATGTGTCGTGTTTAGAGTTTGATCTCAGTTTGGACAATCTAAACACATCGATGTAGCATGGCCTATCAAGACCATGGGACCATTGTAACACTAGGTTCATCGGCTTACGCACATGGCAAAGTGAAAACTGTCAAAGGAAATGATAACGTGTCCTGATTCAGCCACAATCTCTCCACCACTCGCTGTAAAACAATGAACTAACAAGATGAGAATGGGTGGTAATTGCTAATACGTGTTTTGTGTTTCAGTAATAGAATTTTTTGTTACATTCTTCGGCTACGTATTGTGATGTCTTTATATAATACAAGCTAGGGTTACGGAATTAATGAAGAATAAAATCATGATATCTTCTCTTTGGAAAGAATTGATCTTACTTGATAAGCGAGTGGTAAAGAGATTGTAGCTGAATCAAGACACATCATCGTGCTCTTTTCTCTTTGGAAAGAATTGATCTTGCTTGATGAGCGAGTGGTGGAGAGATTGTAGCTGAATTAGGACACGTTATTGTTTCCTTTGACATCCCCCCCGCAAGCTGATGTGGCAGAACACACAGTAAGCTTGGACTGTAGAAGTCGAAAGCGAGCCGTGGAGAGCCCTTTGGTGAAGATATCGGCAGGTTGATTGGTAGTGGAGATGTACTGAACATGAAGTTGATTTTTGGCGATCCGATCTTGCACAAAGTGGTAATCAATTTCCACGTGCTTTGTTCGAGCATGAAAGATAGGATTTCCTGTCGAATAAATGGCTGAGATGTTGTCACACCAAAGAACCGAAGGGCCTTGCCAAGAAACACTGAGATCACGTAATAGAGCCTCAATCCAAATGAGTTCTGCAGTTGTGTCGGCTAAGCTTTTGAATTCGGCCTCTGTGCTGGATCGAGCGACCGTCCGTTGCTTACGAGAACTCCATGAGATAAGATTTGAGCCAAGGAATATGCCAAAGCCGCCAACTGACCGTCTCGTTTCATGGTCCCCAACCCAACTTGCATCGGAAAAAGCATGGAGATGGAAATTGCGGCTGCGAGTGCAGAGTATGCCATGGTGTTGCGTACCGCGAACGAAGAGCAATATGCGTTTGACAAACTGCCAATGGACCTCCGTGGGTGCATGCATGAACTAACGAGCAGTGTTGACAGCGAAGGCAATGTCGGGCCGAGTGAGAGTAAGATACTACAATGCACCCACAGTACTACGATAAAGTGACGGGTCCGAGAATAGCTCACCACAATGAGAAGATGGAATATCCGAGCCCGCTACACATGGGGTGGTGACAGGCTTCGCATCTTGCATTTTTGCTCGGGCAAGAAGGTCAGCTGCGTATTTTGTCTTGTGAAGAAGAATACCATCCGAAGTGCGTTTTAGTTCGATCCCAAGAAAATAATGAAGTTCACCCAAGTCTTTGATAGCAAATTCCTTTTCTAGAGACTCCAGGAGAGTAGACAAAGGAGCTGTAGGGGATCCTGTAATAATGATGTCGTTGACATAGACGAGCAGGAAGATACTGTATTGGGCTGTATGCAGTATAAACAAGGAGGAGTCAGCAGTAGAAGCTACAAAACCTATGGAGACGAGAAAATTACTGAGATGTTGGTGCCAGGCACGTGGAGCTTGTTTCAAGCCATTGAGAGATCGTTTTAGGCGGCAGATATGATGAGGATGGTGGGGATCAACGAAATTAGGCGATTGATCCATGAATATCTCTTCGGTGAGATGACCATGGAGAAAAGCATTCTTGACATCTAGTTATCGAAGTTGCCAACCCCAAGAAAATACAACTGCGAAGACTGTACGAACCGTGACATGTTTCACCACCGGACTGAAGGTTTCATTATAATCGATTCCCTTCTGTTGATGAAAGCCCTTTGCGACTAATCTGGCCTTGTACCGTTCAACAGAGCCATCTGCACGAGGCTTGACACGAAAGACCCATTTGCAGCCAATGGGCTTACCGTGTTGAGGAGATGGTACAAGATCCCATGTCTGATTTTTTAGCAATGCGGTGTACTCTTCAGCCATAGCTGCCTGCCAATGCGGGTTTTTACTGCTTGACTGTAACAAGATGGTGTAGATGGGACGGCTACCGAAGTGGTGAGTGCATAGGTGTGATCGTTTTGCACATGTTGGTGGGGAACGGTGCTGTCTAGAAGTCTGGTCACCATGGGGTGGGCTAGTGGCGTCGTTTGTGGTGGCGGATTGGTAGCCTGCTGGATTGTGGTCTGTGTGATAGCTTCAGTGGTAGGAGATAGCACTCCTGGTTGTAGTTGGAGAGATATTGAGGGAGTGGTGGAGGGATTGTCGTGCACAGGTGTCGACATGTGGGATGCATCAGTCCTCGGATCCTGCATATGTGAATCATCAGGTTGCAAATGCGTCAGTGGGGGAACATAAAGGGGTAACTCCAATGATGCTGGTGGGGACACATTTGATGATTCGTTGGTGACGGGAGCAGCAAACGAAAAAACAGTCTCACCAAAGGTGGCATCTGCAACTGTATAGAACCGTTGTTGTTGTGGAGAATAGTAGCGATAGCCCTTGACACCCGAGGGATATCCCAAGAAAATACATCGATGTGACCTGGGCTCTAGTTTGTGCTTGGCATAGGTTCGTAGGTTTGGGTACACAGCGCAGCCAAAAACCCAAAGATGCTCAATGGATGGTGCGGTAGAAAAAAGTACTTCTCAAGGGCTGCGCTGCTGCAGAACGAGAGTAGGCAGTCGATTGATAATGTGAACTGCACTTTCAAAAGCAAAATCCCAAAAATGAGAAGGAACAGATGCATGGTGCATCATGGCCAAACCCGTTTCAACCACATGTCTGTGTTTGCGCTCGGCCAAACCGTTTTAGGCTATGCTGCATATTCTACTATTTCTCGCATGTTAAATAAGTCGTCAGTTGTTCAACCAACTTGCTCGGCATGTGCCTCTAGTAAGAGTCATCCTCATCCTCCCACTTTTCATAGATTAAGGCTCCCCTAGAATTAGTTCATTTTGACATTTGGGGGCCAGCTCCTGTAACGTCTCATCAAAATAATAAATATTATATTGTTTTATTGACGATTACTCCAAATTTTCTTGGCTTTATATGTTCAACTCTCGTGATTAATTTTTACATATCTTCATGGTCTTTCTAAACTTTGTTGAAAACCAACTTAATACCCGAGTTAAAGCCATCCAAAGTGACTGTGCCGGAGAATTTCTTTCTGCATCTTTTAAAAAATTATTGTAGGAGCGTGGCATTTATAAACGGACATCCTGTCCTCGCCTGGCCCTTCAAAACGGTTCAGCCGAGCGCAAACACAGACATGTGGTTGAAACGGGTTTGGCCATGATGCACCATGCATCTGTTCCCTCTCATTTTTGGGATTTTGCTTTTGAAAGTGCAGTTCACATTATCAATCGACTGCCTACTCCCGTTCAGCAGCAGCGCAACCCTTGGGAAGTACTTTTTTCTACCGCACCATCCATTGAGCATCTTCGGGTTTTTGGCTGCGCTGTGTACCCGAACCTACGAACCTATGTCAAGCACAAACTAGAGCTCAGGTCACATCGATGTATTTTCTTGGGATATCCCTCAGGTGTCAAGGGCTATCGCTGCTATTCTCCACAACAACAACGGTTCTATACAGTTGCAGATGCCACCTTTGATGAGACTGTTTTTCCATTTGCTGCTCTCGTCACCTACGAATCATCAAATGTGTCCCCACCAGCATCATTGGAGTTACCCCTTTATGTTCCCCCACTGACGCATTTGCAACATGATGATTCACATATGCAAGAGCCGAGGACTGATGCATCCCACATGTCGACACCTGTGCATGGCAATCCCTCCACCACTCGCTCAATATCTCTCCAACTACAACCAGAAGTGCCATCACTTACCACCGAAGCTATCACACAGACCACAATCCAGCAGGCTACCAATCCGCCGCCACAAACGGCGCCATTAGCCCACCCCATGGTGACCAGACTTCGAGACGGCATCGTTCCCCGCCAACATGTGCAAAATGATCACACCTATGTACTCACCACTTCGGTAGCCGTCCCATCTACACCATCTTGTTACAGTCAAGCAGTAAAAGACTCGCATTGGCAGGCAGCTATGGCCGAAGAGTACATCGCATTGCTAAAAAATCAGACATGGGATCTTGTACCATCTCCTCAGCACAGTAAGCCCATTGGCTGCAAATGGGTCTTTCATGTCAAGCTTCGTGCAGATGGCTCTATTGAATGGTACAAGGCCAGATTAGTCGCAAAGGGCTTTCATCAACAGAAGGGAATCGATTATAATGAAACCTTCAGTCCGGTGGTGAAACATGTCACGATTCGTACAGTCCTCGCAGTTGCATTTTCTCGGGGTTGGCAACTCCGACAACTAGATGTCAAGAATGCTTTTCTCCATGGTCATCTCACCGAAGAAATATTCATGGATCAACTGCCTGGTTTCGTTGATCCCCACCATCCTCATCATATCTGCCACCTAAAACGATCTCTCTATGGCTTGAAACAAGCTCCACGTGCCTGGCACCAACGTCTCAGTAATTTTCTCGTCTCCATAGGTTTTGTAGCTTCTACTGCTGACTCCTCCTTGTTTATACTGCATACAGCCCAATACAGTATCTTCCTGCTCGTCTATGTCAACGACATCATTATTACAGGATCCCCTACAGCTTCATTGTCTACTCTCCTGGAGTCTCTAGAAAAGGAATTTGCTATCAAAGACTTGGGTGAACTTCATTATTTTCTTGGGATCGAACTAAAACGCACTTCGAATGGTATTCTTCTTCACAAGACAAAATACGCAGCTGACCTTCTTACCCGAGCAAAAATGCAAGATGCGAAGCCTGTCACCACCCCACGTGTAGCGGGCCCAAAAATTCCATCTTCTCATTGTGGTGAGCTGTTCTTGGACTCGTCACTTTATCGTGGTATTGTGGGTGCATTACAGTATCTTACTCTCACTCGGCCCGACATTGCCTTCGCTGTCAACATTGCCTGTCAGTTCATGCATGCACCCACGGAGGTCCATTGGCAGTTTGTCAAACACATATTGCGCTTCGTTCGTGGTACGCAGCACCATGGCATACTCTTCACTCACAGCCGCAATTTCCATCTCCATGCTTTTTCCGATGCAGGTTGGGCTGGGGACCATGACACGAGACGGTCAGTTGGCAGCTTTGGCATATTCCTTGGCTCAAATCTTATCTCATGGAGTTCCCGTGAGCAATGGACGGTCGCTTGATCCAGCACAAAGGCTGAATTCAAAAGCTTAGCCGACACAACTTCTGAACTCATTTGGATCGAGGCTCTATTACGTGATCTCGGTGTTTCTTGGCAAGGCCCTCCGGTTCTTTGGTGTGACAACATCTTAGCCATTTATCTGACAAGGAATCCTATCTTTCATGCTCGAACAAAGCATGTGAAAATTAATTACCACTTTGTGCGAGAACGGATCGCCAAAAATCAACTTCATGTTCAGTATATCTCCACTACCAATCAACCTGCTGATATCTTCACCAAAGGGTTCTCCACGGCTCGCTTTCGACTTCTACAGTCCAAGCTTACTGTGTGTTCCGCAACATCAGCTTGCAAGGGGTGTTAAAGGAAACGATAACATGTTCTGATTTAGCTACAATCTCTCCACCACTTGCTCATCAAGCAAGATCAATTCTTTCTAAAGAGAAAAGAGCACGATAACGTGTCTTGATTCAGCTACAATCTCTTCACCACTCGCTCATCAAGCAAGATCAATTCTTTCCAAAGAGAAGAGATCATGATTTTATTCTTCATTAATTCCGTAACCCTAGCTTGTATTATATAAAGACATCACAATACGCAAATTCTATTATTGAAACACAAAACACATATTGGCAATTGCCACCCATTCTTATCTTGTTAGTTCATTGTTTTACAAAAACCATCAGACCCAGCCCGAGAAAAAGCAAGAAAACGATCCTTCTCAGTAGACGCGTAATTACCTGACATCTCAATATTTGCTATGCAAGATACAGTGCATTGCTCAGATCTAAAATCCACTAAAAAGACAGCATCTGATCGTACAACCATCAAAATTTTCCGATGCCAACTGAACTCACATCCTAACCATTTAGCACTCTCCGAACTAGTGGTAGGATTCAACAAAACTCTCAACTGAGTTCCTTTCAAGTTGTGTTCCAAACCAACTTTATACAAGACACCCTCGAGATCAAACAAAAATAGATTTCCACTCTCCAACGGAACCACACTGAATTCAGGCAAGTCCGAACACCAACAAGCATGCACAATAGAGCAAGTCTTGAAAACCGTACTACCCAAAAAGACCAAGGTTGGTGTCCAGGAATTTTTGCCGCTCCTCACAGCAAACCAGTGCACTGAGTAAACTGAGTACATTGTATATGCCTACAGATACCCCACATTGCTCAACCCGCAATTGCCTGAATCCCTAATTGAATTAACAACAATCCTGACAATGGACTGATAAAATCTCTTCTTGGACCTAAAGACATCACCATCGTCACCCATCTTGACCTTAAACTTCCCATCATCATCCTCAGACAAAATAAAGAACCCAATTTGATCAGAATTAGCCCCTGTTGGGAAGAACACAATCACCTTGCCATTGTCCGGGCAGTGATGTAACAGGAGGCGGTTGTGCGCAAAGCCGGAAGCTGCATCGGTCTGCACTGGGCCGAACAAAGCTTCGATTTTGGAGGCCGCTGTGGGGAGAACCGAAGAGCTGGTGCTGAGGAACCTGTTGAGGGATAGCTGAGGAAGAGGAGGGAAAAGCGGAGGCGAGACCAGAGAAGGGGAAGACAGGAGTTTGGCTCGAGAACCGGTTTTGGATTCAAAGATCAGAGGACCCAGTTGAGATTTCGAGGAGGAGGAGGGGGAGTCCGATACGAGAAGTGGAGACTTTGAAGACGGTGTTAACTGGGAACTTGGACTTCCACTCTTGGTTGAAGTCCATGATGGTTCAGAGAAAGTCTTGGCGGCAACGGATAGAACAGAACTTAGACTCTGAGTTTGCATATGTCTACCAAAAGAAAAACCCCGAACCCATCAAAGTAAATCATTCATGAATTTGATCGAATAGCAAAGGACACATAGTATGAGTATTCTAGGAAGGCATATCTCCGAGAATAAGAATGATATTTGAAAACCCAGTTGCTTTTGTCGCGTGCTTTGCAAGTTCTGTCTGCCTCTGCTCCCACGAGAAGTTTTGCAGGAGCAGAGCAAGGCGGTGAAGAAGCGGGAAGTGTTCTCACGTTGGAATGCTTCCACTTTCTTTTAAACTTTGACAATTATTTTGCGGCATTCTTTTCTTCATCTAATAATTTCTAATTTCCTCTTTCGACTTCTATTGACATTTAATTTTTGACGAATCTATTTAGTCATTTTGCTATATAAAAATTAGGGATCGGGCCGATCCCTAAGCAAAAAAATCATTAATTTGCATTTGCATATTAGGTGCATTTTAAAAGTAATAGTGATAGGCACATATAAATTGCATTCTAATTGGACCGGAGCTTATGGATTTAAGTAAGGTGGCACTGAGCTTGATTAAATTATATGGACAAAGCCCGTGAGAGCGCAAAATTTGACCAAACCCAGTAAAGATCTCACATGGCCGAAAATCACATGTGCCATTCGCCTATGATGTCCTAAACTAGGAAAGATTATGTTCTTGCGTCAAATTAGAAGTGGTGAGGTATATCATATCATAAGATTTGGCAATAAATGAGAAATAATAAAGAGAATTACATTAATTTCTCCCGGAAGCTTTCATCGTCGCCATTCTCAGTTTTCCCAAGCCGCCCCTATATTGCTCTGGTTTTTGGCCGAGAAAGCCCGAAGTGCTTCGTTAGTTCCATTGGACCGCTCGGGAACCAGACTGGTTAGTCCGGGTCTGATCCCAAGATCAGGTGGTCCGGTTCTTGGTTTTGGGCGAGAACCGAACCGCTCGAGAAACCGATCACCCTTAATTCAGACCAATGATTTTGCGGGAAAATTAAGATCTAAGTCTTGCAATGGAGAGGAGAATAAGCCAAAGCAGCTCGAGTTCATGTTAACAAAGCCAAGACGAAAGTTGGAATAAGTAGAGAATACTTGCCGATTTGTACCGAATTTAACTCTCCGTGAAACCCTTACTGTTTTTTTGGTTGAATTGAAACCCTTTATTCAAACCAACGATTTTGGGGCACTATTAGGACTTAAATATTGCAATGGAGAGGTAAATAAGCAAAAGCGTGTCAAGTTCGTGTCAATAAACCCAAGACGGAGGTGAGAATCAGCAAAATAAATTTAATCAATATTTTTATTTATTTTTTGAACAACCCGAACAGGGCATCTAAGGGTCGTTCTAATGCATGCATCCAAGACGTACCGAGGCAATGCCATTAGAGCACTCAATTTAGTTTGATATGAAGAGAGAAAAGCAAAAGCAGAGAAAATAATCTTTTGATGAAACGATCTTGTTATTGGTAAATCACATCACTAACAAACGAATCGATCACTCCTGCCAAGCAAAGTAAGATTTTCCAAAGCTATCATAATGGTGGAACCTAATAAGAGAACTCATGGACGAGAACCGTCCATGAAGTTCTTAAGGAAAAGGAAGATCATGACAGTTGCTGCCACTCTGCAGAGAGGACACGACATGGAACGACTCCTGAGCACCCGCTCAACAATGCAGCTCTCGTGGAAAGGATGCGTGCAAGGCAAAGAAAGCAAGCTCGTCCCTTCTCTGCACTCCTCCCAGCACAACGCGCATCGCACCTTCGCTCCGGTCTTCACCGTGACCGTCCTGAACGGCGAATCAATAAGCCTCGGCCTCTCGCCGGCGTCGGCCCCTGGCTCGTAATCCTCCACCTCCGTCCCCACCCCGACGTTGACGTTGATCAGAGGGACACGGGTCGTCTTACTCCAATTCCTCAGATGCGGAGACGACGTGATCTTGTCTAGGATGTCGGCTTGCAGGGGCTCCGGGACCCCTATATCGATCAGGTACGGATGCACGGCCTCTTCGATGGTGCAGCGACGGTCGCATCGGACGTTGTCGATGTCGAGGTGGATGGAGATCAGCCTTTCCCGACGCAGGTGATCGAGAATGAGCCGCCGCCCGCTCTCGGGATCTTCGGCGTAAAAGGCTTCGCAGAGGTGTAATTTGAGCAAGGCCAAACCTTTGGGCAGTGGTACTCCACCATCCTCTTCATCTGGAAACACGAAGTACTTGCAAAACTTCTCTGCCATCTTCTTCTTCTTCTTTTCTACTGCAGCTGATGAAATTCAGAGGGACGATCTGTTTGATTGTTTTGGTCGTAGATTGTACAATATATGGAAATTCATTCGAGTGAAGAATTCGAGTTCGGGAAGTACTAGGAAAGATTGTGCCGAATGTTGGTAGGTTTCCAAACCATGCGACCGCAAACCTTATCTCGCGGAAGTCATGGAATTCAAATGCCTGTATTGACTTCGGATAAGGGGGAGTGATAAGTCAGAGAAATAGTATCAGATCTTTAATCCATCTTGAACGAATCAATTAACAGAAATCATTAACTTAAGATATAAAATTTTAGAAAAAGTTTTTTATTTTATGATATATTCAGCTGGTAGGAAGATGGTATAATGAGAAATATTGTGTATAACAGAGTTAAACCTAAGTATGTGTATGGCCCTTACCAAAAAAAAACCTAAGTATGTGTATGGTTATCAAAAAAAAAAAAAACCTAAGTATGTGTATAGTTGACAATCATGATAGATAATGCTCTAAAATTTCTCCGAGCGTTGATTCCTTAATGAGAGAGAATTTCTTGGCAAGGATGTGATTTCGGACTGTATTGAATTTTGAGTTACGGGGTTGATTCATAGGTTTTTCAACTATGAAATCAGATTGCAAGGATGCCTTGGAGTGTCATGGTCGTGTGGAACTTTAGAGAAGCCGATTTGGGTTTACGGTTTGGTCAGGCTGAAATTTCGAAATTTGTTGTGCACTGTTGGATTTAGATTCGAACTACAGTGTTTGGCGCCGGTTTACCCCCCTATCTCTCACTATCTCCTGGGTTGGAGGCGAGTTTACCTTTCAATCATGTGGAGTTATTTTTCCAATAACTCCTCCTATATACTTGTTAGTTATACTAATTATGAAACTGATCAACAGATTTCATTATGAAATATACTACCTGAAATAAATTATAGCAGACCTAAGTAATTATTTATAAACATAGATATCAAAGTTTGTTCTCTTAGGCTTTTACTTTTTTTCAAAAGTCTTTAGAGGTTTGTTTAAAAAAGAAAACATCATGCGTTGCACTGGTCTTTTTTTTTTTTTTATGACCAAGGTGTCTGCGCGGCCGGCAAGCTTGCGCTCAAATCAGCAGTAAAGCCCGACTAGTCCTTGGGAGGGCTAGTGTAACATCCCACCGCCACGACCCTCCACTTAAATCACCGGCACCCACTGGTCTTTATCTTTAAAAAAAAAAAGAATGTGAAATTAGAAAAAAAATTCTCCCCCGATGCGTGTGTGTATATATATTATAAATGATTTCAATACTTATATTTAAATCAAGGTTTCGAAGATTTTTTTTTAATTAAACTTCTTGAGGAAGAAAATAGATTTTTTTTATCAATGGAATGTTAAATAATGAACATCCATGGGTGTTAAACAAAAGAGACTCTTTGAAAGAATTATTAAAAATTTCTTACAAGAAAAGATTTATGTTCATTTAAATATCCACAATTTGTTATTACTTTGTGTTATTGGTTACTACATGCCAATTTCATCGAAAGCAATTGATGAAATATTCCACGTCGCTTGATTGTGGGGCTTATATATTTTTATGTACATGTGCTCACATTTTACCTATAAATTTAATTTTTTGGGTTGAATTTTCTAACAAAGTATGGGAGTTAGAATCAGCCCTAGTTTAGTTTGCGTGTGCATTCATCTATCGTCAAATTCTACTTGTCATTCTTAATCCGGCTTGCACGTGAGAGGGAATGTTGAAATATCCCAGATTACTTGATTATGGTGAATTATTTATGTTAGTACTCAATAAAATAAGAGCTTAAATTACTAAAGAATAGGTGCGTGCTTCCCCTTGGTAATTTCTGTCGGACATTGATATGATAATATCCATAGCAGAAAGCTATCAGATAGATGCAGTTTCAGTGGAGATTCATCCCTATCTATGTCGATCCGTCCCACTATTGCTGAATTTGACGCAGCACAACAATAATGCAACACATAAAGAAGCATCGCCCGGTTTCTACTTGGGTGGTGCAATTGTCAGATTGGCCATGTCTTGTCCAAAGAGAGAGTTCAGCCACCATTTAAAAAGGAAAAAAAAATTAGCACATGAAAATCTATGAGCAGTACGGTATTATATTCATTTTCCTTTCGAAATTGAAAAAAAATAAAATAAAAATTGAATTGATAGTGTGGGAGCCTGAGGTCTTGCATATATGTTTTGTGGAAAGGGGTGAAGAATGTATGGGGCAAGTGACAAATGATAAGGTTTTGAGTGTTCCTATGAAAGATTTGTGCCCCCCCTCCTCTCAGGGCACTGCAACAGTTATGCTGTCTGAAATGGCGAAGTTGCAAACCCAGAAGGGAGAATATGGCTGAAGTTCAGATCCCGTAGAGAAAAGTGAAGCAAAGAGAGGATGGGCTAAACCCCGCAATGAGTTTGAATTGGAAGGTGTATGTTGGGTGAAAGAAAAAAACATTGACAAGAGGCCAAATCCAAGCAAGCTGAATTCATGCCCAAATGCAAATCCAATGGCTCATCCACGGCTACAACCAATGTACGTGGTGCAAGGTACAGTTCTGGCAGGAGGGCCGAGTCTATTTTGTCCACACTTTCTTGTTGTTGCATATGAGCATGGAGTAACACGGAGTAACGCTGACGTGGTGAATAAAGTCAATGATAATATATAGATATCACGAAATTTATTAGATATCATTGCTACAATTTATCACATTGTTAACAGTTTGAGTAGAGACCATAAAATGATGGGTATCAGAAAGAAAAGCTTTAGTTCGTGACTTATTTGTGCTTGGGAAATCTGGGTTCGACTCGACATTGACCAAGGCGAAGGTCAGATTCACCGCGACTCAGGACATGCAAACGATTTGGGAAGTGCACATAATCAAAGGATATTGCCGGAGGCAAGCAGGGGAAGAAAGCAAAGTGATAAGAAACCGCCCTTTGATCCCTATACTTTCTGGTGTGATTAAAAAACAGGATCTGTCATATTGGATGAAAATCAATTGCCCCTTATTTTGTTCTAATCTGCTATCTCCCTATTATAGGTTCAGGACTCGTGTCTATCAAATTTATTTCTTACTAAATATAATCATATCTCCATCAAACCCCTTCAATCATTATCATAATAGTCGTAACCTGTATCAAAATCGGTACGATTGAAGTCATCGTTGCCGCCGCCACCAGGCCATGCAACCACCGAGTCCCATGCCACCTCCATGCCTCCCTCTATTCCTATTAAGCGCGCTCTCTCTCTCTCTCTCTCTCTCTCTCTCTCTCTCTCTCTCTCTCTCTCTCTCTCTCTTATGTGCTTTCTCCACTGGCAAGCTCAATTGCTTCTTCTTCAGGCGGTCGTGATCTCAGTCTGTGGTCAAACAGTGAGGCTTTGTGGAGGAGGCGCCGCCGCAAGACCAAGAGGAGACACCTACAGTTTTGAAGACTCGACAGCCATGGCCATGGAGGTCATGAATCAATCCGAGCACAAGATAACATCAAAATGAATTCCATACATCGATATCGAAACGACTTAATTACACCATGAGCAAATTCGTCTGTTCTCCAAAAATTCCAAAACCTATGACATCCGATTTTTATAACGATTAATTCCATCTTAAGCTAATAAACTCTACGCTTTAATTATTTCATTCTACACAGTGTTGTCTCTCATTTGTTAAATTCGTGCAGTACTGCTGTGTCTATCAAAACCCTAAGACGTCTTTTTTATGATCCGAACCAAGAGCATGGACCAACATGAGGTTGACCCACGTAAGGATTCACATGCATCCTGACAAAAAATGTCATAAATAGGTGCATTCACAGGTCCATATAAGGCAAAGCCTGTTTGTGCATGTAATGCATCCTTGAGGTGACAATGAATTTTAGGCACGGGCGGCTCGTGACTCGTACCTCTCCACCTCATAACTTGCTATAGAGATTTAAAGAGAGAAGCTGGACAATACGAACCAGTATCTCTTAGAGGCGTGTGATCACTTCCACCCATTTTTAGAGATAAATCTATATACGAGATAAAAAAAAAAACCATTTCAAAGAGGACCCTTGTTTTTTCTTTATTTCTCTCGCTTTTGCTAGATTTCGTACCTCGTCTCGCTTCATAGAATAGCACTCTAGTCATGACATGGTTAGTTGTCAAGCCCTTGAGTAGGCGACGATTATCGCAAGTGCTATGGAAGCATTTGTTCACGATTGAGTTGTCATTACTTAACCTCTTGAATCCAAAGTTATCACCCGATGCTCAATCCTAAAGACAATTGACTGTATAGTGAATCGATTCTCTTTGCACGAAAGAAGAGCAGGCAACATCGCCCCAACATTGCTTCTTCAAAATCAAACGCGATATTTTAATAAAAATGTTAAAGAGTACTACTCTTAAATGCATCTGCTAAAAGTTATCAGTTATGTTTTCGAAACATGAGTAATTTCTTTGAAGCAGGTGTCTTTGTCCTTCTTCTTCTTCTTCTTTTTCTTCTTCTTCCTCCTTAAGCAGGTGTCTTTCTTCGAAAACGGGTCTTTTTGAATTTTCAAAGTACGTTCTATGTATGCTTACTATTTTTAATGATGTTAACTAGTGTTTTATGGACACTTACAAACAAAACCCTAATTAATTTAGGAAAAATGCCACAAAAAATCTCAAACTATGCCAGTCGTAACATATTTACCCTGAACTTTTTTTTGTGACTCAAAAAATCCCAAATTATGCCAATTATGATAAATTTATTCTGAACTTTTTTTTATGATACAAAAACCCCAAACTATATTACTTGTGACATATTTACCCCACAATACTTTGAGCCATGAGCATTTTTATTTTTTTCCTTTTTCTTTTTTTTTTCCTTTCTTCTTCGGCGAAGGGAAGCTGGTGAAGGCGGTCCTCGCCAGCGGTGGGTTGGACGAGGGCGACCCTCGCCCGATGCCGGTGAGGGTCGCCCTCGCTGGATTTGGCAAGGGCAGCCCTCACTTGAGTCGGGCGAGGGCAGCCTCACCCGACATCGGCGAGGGTTGCCCTCCCCCGCCCAAGCGTGGGTGACCCTTGCTAGCGTCAAGCTAGGGTCGCCCTCGCCAGATCTGGCGTCAGGCGAGGGCAACCGGCGGCCGCTGACGAGAGTCGCCCACTCCTAAGCAAGCAAGGGCGACTCTCGTCGGCGTCGGGCGAGGTTGCCCTCGCCCGCCCAAGCGTGGGCGACTCTCGCTGGCGTCGGGTGACCCTCACCAAATCCGACAAGGGCAACCCTTGCCTGAGTCTGGCAAGGGCGACCCTCGCCCGACGCTAGGGAGGGACGCCCTTGCCATAATTTGGCAAGGGCAGCCCTCGCCCAACCCATCGCTAGCGAGGACTACCCTCGCTGGCTTCCCTCCACAGGAGAAGAAGGAAAAAGAAAAAGGAAAAAGATGAAAATGCCCATAGGTTAAAGTATCGTAGGGTAAATGTGTCATAAGTGGCATAATTTGGGATTTTTCATGTCATAAAAAAAAGTTCAGGTAAATTTGTCACAAGTGACATAGTTTTGGGTTTTTCGTTTCACAAAAAAAAATTTAAGATAAATGTGTCACAAGTGGCATAATTTGGGATTTTTGATGCCATTTTCCCATTAATTTATAAGGATAATGACATAAATAGTTCATGAATTTTAACCCAATATGCAATGTGGTCCCTAAACTTTAATTTGTTCAATATGGTTCCTAGATTTTTTGTTTATGTTAAAGTTAGTTCATGAACTATCTGAAAAGGTTCAATGTCATCCCTCAATAAATTCAAGTTTAGGGACAATGTTAAATATTTTCTTATAGTCCATGGACTATATTGAACATGTATCAAAAGTTCAAGGATCACATTGAATAAATTGAAAGTTCATGGGTAATATTGCACATTAAGCCAAAGTTTAGGGACCACATTGAACAAATTAAAAGTTTAGTTATCACATTACATATTAAATCAAAGTCCATAGACTATTTGTGTCATTTTTCCTAATTTCTACAAAGCTAGGTGAAGGCCCAAGGACTACTTGCAACCTTGGAGACAAATCCCAAAACCGATTGTTGAAGAAAATAGCTTCTTTAGACTATAAGGACATCGATAATATATATCTTCTAGAACAACAGGGGAAACAACTTAGTTTCTCAGATCCTCCACCCCCAACGCACTTTTAGCTTTTTGAGCTTTAGCAAAAAAAAAAAGAGAGTGTCTTTTGACTGCAATACAAAGCACAATAGCACCCCCACAACCTTTTGTATCAACCAAAAGGGAGAAAAAGAGGAGATCCTAGCTGTGGTCGAATACGTATTTACTCGTTTCTTTTCTCGTGGTTGTCATCGGATGATATCGCGTATCAGTTTTTGCCCATCAAATGAAGGGTTGCTTAGGGTCCCATTAAGGAAAAATTTTACAAGATACCAATTGCACAAGCACAAGGACTGCATCAGAAAATCAATGGAAGTTCGACGGACCAAGTTCATAAAATATATGAAGAAGACTACATAAAATAATACTAAGTTCATACATATTCCTCACTGGAAGACACTATGGAGGGGAGGAGAACAAACCCTAGTGGGCAAGCTCAGTCCTCATGTCAGCCGAAGCAAAGCATGCATGACACGCACTGCTGACTAAAACCCACAACGAGAATCTTGACGCATCGTATTCTCTTTCTTGGCAGATTTAAGATCTTGATTAATTAATAGCTAATCAAGCTGCAGGGCGGACGTGTTTGGCATGTGATTTTCCACATAAGCAATTTGCCAAATTTAGCAAGTGACAACATGCCATTTTCTTTCTTGGACACTGGTTGATGATGTGCCCCTTCTTTTGTTTTTTCAATTAACTCGCTTGTGCTCTGACTTAATTTTGGCTGTATTATGTGATAATCCGCCATTTTTTTGTTTATAATTTTGGTGGCAAAGCTGTGATATTCTGGGAAAGCTGTGAGAAACTTTGCTTTTTCACTTCTAAAACACGTGAACCTTTTTGCTCTCGAAGTTAGTAACTCCGGTAAATAGAGAAAAAAGGCAGTTGCCCCTTGTAATTTTTTGAAATGAAATTGATATGCCTACCTTTCTCGAAAATTACATGCAATTAGACCGTTTAATTAAGTTGAAGATGGCTAAAGTTAAATGTAATTGGGATAATGGAAAAAATGATCCCTGAACTTTAATTAAATATGTAATGTGATCCCCGAACTTCTAATTTGTTTAATATAATCTCTAAACTTTTAATTTGTTTGATGTAATCCTTGGACTTTTGGTACATATTTAATACAATCTATGAAGTATATGAAAATGTTCAATGTGATCCTTCTATTTATTTAAGATCACAAACAACTTTGAATATTTTTATATCAATAGTTCATGAACTATATTAAATAAATTAAAAGTTCAGGAATCACGTTACATATTAAATTAAAGTTTAAATATCACAATGAATAAATTAAAGGTTCAAAGACCATACTGTACATTAAGCCAAAGTTTAAAGACCATTTATGTTATTTTTCCAATGTAATCAAACCATCTAATCCAGTTTTATAAGAATAGATATGTTTATTTTTGTTGGCGACCTCTTTAATTTACACTCTACGAAATCCTGGCAAAGATGGCCCAAGCACTATATAAAAAGCATACCGCGAGCAAGAGAGAACCTCTCTCTCTGTCTCCCCCTAAAAGCCATGGCTCACTCTTCGAAAGATGACTCCGACTACGACAGCAGCTCCGGCGCCTCCTCCCTCACCGTCCCCGGCACCGGCCGCCGCAGCTGGCTGAGCAGCGGCAACCTGAGCAGCTTCAGCAGCAGCCGCCGCACCTCCATCTCCTCCTCCTCCGTCTCCTCCGCCGCCGACTCCTCCCTCTCCTACTCCTCCTCCTCCCACCACCTCAAGCCCCACAAGTCCAACCATGCCGCCTGGGAGGCCATGAGCCGCCTCCGGTCCTCTGCCCCCGGCGGCCGCGTCGGCCTCGACCACTTCCGCCTCCTCCGCCGCCTCGGCAGCGGCGACATCGGCAACGTCTACCTCTGCCAGATCCGGAGCGCCGCCGCGGGGGCGCTGGCCTCCCAGCAGCACCGGAGCCAGCTCCCCCGCCCGTGGTTCTACGCGATGAAGGTGGTGGACCGGGAGGCGCTCGCCGCGCGGAAGAAGCTGCAGAGGGCCGACATGGAGAAGGAGATACTGGGGATGCTGGACCACCCCTTCCTGCCGACGCTGTACGCCGAGTTCGACGCCAAGCATTACTCCTGCCTGGTCATGGAGTTCTGCCCCGGCGGCGACTTGTACGCCGCCCGCCTCCGCCAGCCCGGCAGGCGGTTCAGCCTCTCGACCGCTAAGTGAGTACACTACTACATGTTCTCTTCTTCAGACAATTCCTTAGTAACACCTCGAACATCACATTCTACGTACCCAAAACAAAGTTCGAAATCGATAATGTCACAAGCCATGAGCCTACCCAAATGATGATTTATTATGTTCCTAAAAATGAATATCACACTATGCTTTTTCGCTACCTTTTTTGCTTTCCAAAGCTTGCATATATGGATAACGAAGCTCATTCAAACCTTGACCAGTTTAGGTTGAATTTTCGAATAGAAAGAACAAGAGTTCCCGAGGCAAGTTTTGAGTTTAAAGAGCTGGCCTACGCCTGGGCACACCTAACATTACTACGAATAGCTTTGTCATGATTACGGTCACTGTGCTTCGAGATCGTACCGTGACTGTAGTGAGGATATAAAACAAACCATTACCATATGATTATTTTTTAATTAATAAGATTAAAGAGGCTAATGATTTTGATTCAATTATGCAGGTTCTACGCGGCGGAGATCCTCCTGGCCCTCGAGTACCTCCACATGATGGGCATCATCTACCGGGACCTCAAGCCAGAGAACGTCCTCGTCCGCGACGACGGCCACATCATGCTCTCCGACTTCGACCTCTCCCTCAAGTGCGACGTCGTCCCGAAGCTAATCAGGCACCCGAAGCCCGTCACGGTAACCCGAGACTTCGACGCCGACCGCGCTCCCTCCTGCACCTCCCCCATCGAGCCCGTGCTCTCGTGCCTCCTGCCCTCCTCCTCCCGGAGGAAGAGGCCGACCGTCACGACCACAATCACCCTCCGCCCCGACGACGGCCACCACGAGGAGGATAGCCACTACTACTACGACGCGGAGCTCGTGGCGGAGCCGGTCGCCGCTAGGTCGAGGTCCTTCGTGGGGACCCACGAGTACCTCGCCCCGGAGGTGATCTCGGGCCAGGGCCACGGGTCGGCCGTCGACTGGTGGACCCTGGGGGTGTTCCTGTACGAGATGCTGTACGGGCGGACGCCGTTCAAGGGTGAGAACAACGAGAGGACCCTCGTGAACATCCTCAAGGCGCCGCTGACGTTCCCGAGGATCGGCGTCAGCAGCGCGAGGGAGTACGAGGAGATGGTCCGGGTGCAGGACCTCATCGCGAAGCTGCTCGCCAAGAACCCGAAGAAGAGGCTCGGGAGCGCGCGAGGGTCGGTCGAGGTCAAGCGGCACGAGTTCTTTCGGGACGTGAGCTGGGCCCTGATCCGGACCGTGCGGCCGCCGGAAGTCCCCGGCGACGCCGCGTTCAAGCTCGCGTGCAGGAGCACCAGCTCGCTGCCGAAGCTGATGAGCAAGAAGGAGAGGGAGGCTCCGTACCAGATCCCTCATCACTTTGAGTATTTCTAAGTGTGTACATATCGAGCGTTGCGTACTGTCGTTGTTCGATTGAACCTAGGGCTAAAACAGGCAAGTTTGATAGTTAATATAGCATGTATGACACTAAGAAATAGTCCCATTTTCTTGTTTTTTAAAGTTTGGGTGTTTCCACTACATCGTTTTATTTTATCAAATAGAGGTTACTTCAATTTGCACATCCTTTTTCTATGGCATCATTGTGGAGCAAGTATCATAAAAACCCAAATTGGTACGGCGTGATTGATTTTACCCACCATATATGGCCATAGATCAAAGCCCATGCAAAATTTCGGCATCGTTGCCACGAATAGGTTTCAGCATTACGCATTTTTTTAACTTTTATAACGATGACATTCCGCTTTATGATCACTAGATAGATCGTAAACAATTAGGTTTAGAGGTCGGGACGAGATTCAAAGTTCAAGTCACGTTCCTAACTGGTTGGGAGGCATATCACGCGAACAATGTAATTTTTCGGTCATGGCGCATGTTAATATGCCTAATCGATACATAAATTACTTTTTCCTACTTTGTAGGGTATTGGGACTTGTGAGCAAAAAAAAAAATTTACATTGGAAAGGGAGAAAAAGCGCTCATTGCAATGTACAAATCTAAGGATGTAGGTGAAAGTTTATCTTCCGCAACATTATGCATGTGTAGAAGTTGTACTAATTTGGCGGTGAATCTAAGATAATTCCATAATAATTTCACTATCATCACTTGCACATAGTTAGGGTTTACATATATAAATATATTCTAATTCGTCCCTTCATCCGAAATTTCTTTTTAAAAAAAAGCCTATAGTTACGTGTAAAAGGAAGGGGAGCCCATTATTATACCCCCGTGATCGTCATGAGAACCTTATGAAACTCTCATGTGGGTGCCATAATTACTTCTTCAAATGATGATATGAATATTATATTATATACACTCCAAAAAAAAATAATGATATTTCGATGGATGTTAACCGATGTGGACTGCCCTTTTTCATGACGAGGCCCTTTCACCGATCGAACAAAGAGGAAGAACGCAAATGCCATGATGCTTCTTCATCAATGCCATTATTTCACCCTTTTGAGTCTCTCTATATCTTCAGAAAAATATATATGATATGGAGCGAATTCGTACGTGGTAGAAGCAAGCCATGTGAACCAACATGATGATTTTGATTTTTGAATGTGTTTATATGTTTTGACGCGAATTGCAGCTCGGATGTGCTTGTAATCTGGAGGTGATCTGCGATATATCTGAATAAAAAAATGCGACGGCATGTGATCTTTTACTTGAAAAAATTTGGGAGGTGAAGTGCATCTTCAATGGGATGGACATTCTAGCTTCAATGAGAATTAATTATTCTTTCAGCACCTGACTTCGTTTTCAAATTAGCACTATTAGAATGGCAAGGGTTTGCACTTAGCGACAAAAGAAGGAAAGTTAGGGTTTAAGTACTAAGATGTCCTTCATGCCCACATCAAGAGCACTATCTGGAAGCTGCGGAACATAACATTTATCAGGATTACAATTTATTAATCTCTCTTTTTTTCCGGATGTCTTGTCCATTTCAATATAATCCAGTTCCGTCTCAAACTCGTGAACGTATTTGTAGAAACTCAAAATCATATAAAGCAAACCTAATGTGAAATCTTTAAGAATGAAATTGAATCCTAAATTCAAGTTATCAATATAATATGACAAAAAACGAATGTATCCAATGTGATCGTCGCTTACTACATTTTCTTAATAAAACCCAAAGAACATGATAATAATTTCGAAATGTTTTATATATACATATGAATGTCACAATCAAAGTAAAAAATGCCATAAAAGGTCACAACTTAAAATGAAATTACATCACAAAATATCAAAACAACTCTTTTAAGTAGGATCATGGGCAAGAAGTGGTGGTTGATCGGTCAACAACATCTGGGGACATCCCATCGAAGTTCATGTGAAGGTCAACACAATGATATTTTTTAAAACGATAATTTTATTTAAATTTTCAACAGCAGATTTTGTCCAATTATGACAATCGATTGAACTTTGGACTTGGGACAGTGTGGGGGTGTCAGATCGGAAGAGCACGCGAGAGCCTTCCTTTTTCTACCACTTTGGCGTGTGAGGCTCTTTCGAAAGCGATTTGAGCTGTCTCACTTTTCTTTTTTGTTATTATCAATATTAATTCCAAAAATATTTTCTTGTCGATTAGTGAGCAAGAATTTTTCACCAAAAGCACAAAAGACAAAAGGAAAAGTTCGGAAACAAAAGAAGCTTGATATGCTTGAAAGGATTGATTCTCGAATCATCTTATCCGATGAGGGCAATCTGATTCAATAACATCAGTATTCTTGTGCAAATCCATAAGATCTTATGCAATAGACCGTTCGTAAATGTACTGAATGCATGCGAGACAATGCATCTCGATCTTCAAATCATATGGATGGGATCCATTAATATTGAGAGCTTAAATGTATTGGACTGACATGAACTTAGATCACCTAAAAATGTTTACAGTTGCGAACCTGGCTTATATGAGCTTATGAGTGTCTTGATGATGATTGCTAAAGTATACTTCATGAAAGAAAATTTTAATAATCAAATTACTTCACCCGAAAAAGGTTAATGCATAAGAACTCAAATATTTACTTATTTGGTTATCGTATGAGCGCGTGAATATTTGTTGACGAAATCAATCTGTATACTTGATTCTATTACAAAGTTTACCCGATGGATTTGTTAAGTATCTAATAAATAAGGTTTACACATTTAAGTGTACTTAATTTTTTTTATATAGTATGATTGATATTTTGAAAATTAAACCGATTCTAATAAAAATGTGCTTAACATATTTCGTAGGAACACTTATAGACATTATCGAATTCTATAAATCTCAATTACCTACTATTTACAAAACGCTTTATGATGAAAAAAGATAATCTCAAACAAAAAGACAGCTAATATTTGTTAGGTTCTAATCCAGCATCTTGGGACACGGGAAAAAATAGGTACTATGTACTTTTGGAAACAAGAGCAAGACAGACCAATTAAATATAAAGATTACCAATTACGATAAAAAGGCAAAAACGTGAATTGATGAAGGGGGTCCTCAAAAGAATGATTAGAACCGTAATCACAGCCTTGTTTGGAGGCTACAAAGTGTAATGATAATCCCTCTCTAAATCACTTTTATCATTTCCAAACCCCCCTTTATTTCGGCATTGAAACTTAGGTGGGGACTGGACTTGTAGTTGCAACTGACAAGTTTGGAAACGGATCTTTACTGGAAGAATCTGATTTGTATAGATTAAGTTTAAACACTTTCAAAGATTTTCCAAATATATCTTACTTAATTAACTTTTGGTCCATTTTCTTCTTTACGCCATAAAAAGTCACTAGGATAAAGATGAGGACAAGGAGTGGTCGCTGGGTCAGAGAGCTTGAACAAGGAGTAGCTGCCGACAGGTTTATAGGATGGCGAATAGGGTAGGAATGAGCAGGATTGCACGCCGAACCAGAGGAGAGCATGTCTGGAATATATATGTGAAAACTAGAATTAATTCACGGATGTGCATTTTGATTAATGGCAAGTTTTGTTTTGGAACTCCAAAGTTAAGCATGCTTGGGTTAAAACACTACTAAGATGTGTGACTTCTTGAGAAAGTGATTGCTTGTACACCAAAGGATAAAATCGTGAGGTTCGAAATGAGACGAGCTAAAGAGAACAATACATCGAGCGAGTTAATCCAACAGCATCACATTAAGAATGTCAACACCGTTATTCACAAGCGATCGATAAAGTGACGTGGTAAAACATTTGAATCGGTATTTAAGTAGATCGATGGTGAGATCCAATAAAACCCTAATGTGTCACTATGTAAATGAATCCAATGTGTACATTGGTCGTTGTATCTCATCATTGTTCAGCATGCATGGAAAGCAAAATGGGGAATACAGGCCTCTCCAAAAACTGAAGACTTGAAAGCGACCAATGTAGACCACGATGTACGAGTGAACTAATCCCGGTTCTAACAGTCAAACCCACGACTCCACGGTCCACCCACCTACTTTGCGCACTTTGAGAAGAAGACAGCGAGAGAGAGAGAGATTCAAGGGACCTGTCGCCTAATCCGAATTATCATATGGAATTCGTCGAACTTTCTAAACTGATTAGACATGATACGAGATAGTCCATACGTTAGAACTCCGTGATTCTTTCAATTAGTTGTTTACGAAGTGTTACCAATGTACTTGTTCAGGAAGTCCTTGTATGGAAAATCATTTGAAGATGAAATGTAATTCAAGAGAGGAAACTTTCCAATCGATCGTAAACATATTGTATGAATGCTAATTCAATTATAAACGAACGTACATACTCGTTTAATAAGAGCGATGCTTGACAAGCGACGAAAACGAACGTACATACTCGTTTAATAACTCCGGTCTCGATTAACAATATCGGTCAATGCATAATTTCATCGCATTTGAAGATCTCCTGAATAATATTATAGAATATGATCCATGATCTTCTAAATCAATCTTGGCACGCTAGTAATATTCTTGAATTTTGCCAACATTCATAATGGATTTCATTGCCAGTTTGCCCACAAGTCATGGGCCATGACTGAGGTGATGATGAAAGGCCCAAGGTCCCATCACAGAAGCCCATCTCTTACCATTCACAAAGTAATTATATTTATATTTTGATAAGATGAATTTCTTTCCCTTTTAATTTCCTCCTCTTTTTTAAATAAATAATTATTCCAGAGATTTATCGAGGCCACGACCAACTGTCATAAAATGAAAATGAATTCCACGTTATTTGGCCTTTCGATAAAATATATAGAAAAAATCTCGAATAAATATTATAGAGCTCATCCTGTAATTTCAGATATATTGATTTTGTGTACCACAAAACTATAATAGGTTCACTATCTTTCTAAATCTCAAAGGTTACAATTAAATAAAGCTTATGGTCTAAGTTAAAAACGATGGTAAAGTCAAGGAGATATATCGTCAAAAACGCTGATAGAATCTTAAGCGATTTAGGAAAAGACTAGTTCAAACCATTAAGCTGAGCCGAGTCACGCCGGGATGGCCAGTTTGTTCATTTGGATTAGTGAGTTTGTCTTTCGGTTCGGCCTAGTCTCCCCTAGCCCATTAGTTCTTTCATGTGTACATTGTTTCTCTTTGCATTGGTGGTGGTTTCTTGTTTGTTTATTTTGGAGTTATGGCCATAGTAGCTAACCCTAGAACAGCATTAAATTTGTTTTAGTAGGCTAAGTAGATTATTAATATCCCAGTTAAGATTCGCAGAGCTCGTGACTTAGGACACGAAGCAGTCTTCTTTCAAGATTTCAACGACAATTTCAACAATTTGGTAGAATGTTAATGTCAAAAATCCGCTGAACCCACCTACTCGAACTCCAAAAGAGAAAAGAAAGGAAAATCCTAAGCTAAGTATATTATCTAGACTCATTTTATCATGTTAGAGCGATGATATATGAATAATTTGTGAGACTCGTATCAAGATATAGAAAATGTCATACACGTTGTTGTTTTGGAGAAAATTATCAAAAAAGTCATAAATCTAGAGTACATATGTCAATTGAAGCCTAAATCTTTCAATTTCGCTAATTTAGTTCAAAACTTTTTGACTTTTTGTCAATTTAGTCATTCTGACAATTTTGGCTGAAAATTGCTAACGTGGACACTGGCCATATCACATGGGACGGCTGGTGCTGACGTGAAAAATTTTTACAATTTTTTTTTGAATTTTTTATTTTCTTTGTCACTGTGGCCAAAGCACTCATCGGTCGCAAGCGAGGACGCAAAGGTCCTTGCCAAAGGACATGATACCCTCGTCGGACTCTAGTGACTGTGTGAAGGCCCTCACCAATTTTGGGCGAGGGCCGTCTCGCTTGCAGCCGACATGGCCATAAAGGCCCTTGGCGAGGCCATGAAGGTCCTTGCTAGATCTAGGAGGAAATCTGGCGAGGACCTTTATGTGCTCACCAGTGGCCTTGCCCCCGGCCAACGGGGGCTTGCAGGCAAGTCACCGGCCACAATGAAGTAAACAAAAGATTTATTAAAAATTATAAACAAATTTTAAAAAAATTAAAAATTACAAAAATTATTCACGTGAGCGTCAGCTGTCCTGTGTAGCACTGCCAGTGTCCACGTTAGAGATGGCCACGGTTCGGAACCGACCGGTTCCGGTTCCGGTTCGGAACCGGAACATAATTTTCTTTTTTTTTTCTTCGGTTTCGAGTCTTCCAACTTCCCGTTCTTCCTCCGCCGGCGCCGGCTAGGGCTGGCGGAGGTCGCTGCCCTCAGGCGAGCCTCGCCGGTGTCGGGCGACTGGGCGAGGCTCACCACGCCATCGCTTGCCCAGGCGAGGGTGAGGCTCGCTCGACGCCGGCGAGGCTCGCCCTCGTCAGATCCAGGCGAGGGCCAGCCTCGCCCTCGCCTGGGCGAGCGATGGCGTGGCGAGCCTCGCCCAATCGCCCGATGCTAGCGAGGCTCGCCTGAGGCCGGCGACCTCCGCCGGCCCTAGCCGGCGCCGGCGGAGGAAGACAAAAAAAAAAGGAAAAAGAAGGAAAAACAGAAAAGAAAAAAAAATTAAATATAAATTGTAATTAAATTTGGGGACAAAAAGACAAGACATAACTTGAACTTAATAAATTATCATTAAGCACATTACAATTCGTTATAACGATCTATAAAAAAAAAAGCACAATATATATGCCCTAAAATAATCCCAAAACCTAAACATTCCGTGCACACTGCACAGGGGATCAGAGGATAGAGGTCACATGTCGTCGGATTATACTTGGGTTTCCCTAAGCTCATGTGGGCGTACCCGATATGAGAAACAAGGGTTCACTTCCCGAAATATTTGCCAACTCCAATAGTTCTTTTATCATCAATCGTCACTACCCGTTCCAGTACCGGTAGCGGTAGTATCTCCATTGTTAAAGAATTCGGATTCATTATTCCGATCTATCTCTTGTTGCCGGTATTGAGCCTTCGTCCAATCAGCAACACAAGCTTGCATCTGCACTGATTCTGGATCTAATCTTGAACGATGTTCATCCAAAATATTACCTCCGGCACTAAATGCTTGTTCGACCGCAACTGTGGAACAAGGGGTTGAAAAAATCTGTTTTGCAATAAGAGAAAGGATTGGGTATCGGCTTGCGTGCCCCTTCCACCAATCCAAAATTTAAAAATCTGTATCACATTCAGTAATCTCAAATGAAACGCTTAGATAACTCTCTAATTCAGAAATATTTCCTATTACTCCCTTTTGTTTTTTTTGTCTATGTAATAAAAGTTGGTACCCTCTACTAATTTTACCTGTACCGTCATTTTGTATTTCCATAGATTGAGAAGATCCAGTATCACCTAAATTATATTTAGTATAAAATTCATTATATAATTCTATTACTACGTTTTTAACATTACGTACTAAAGTTGTAACATTTATCTCATCACAATGTAAACATTGATAATACACACGCAAAAAATCATTTAAGCCATCCAATTTGCAACGCGGATCAAAAACACAAGCAACTAAATAAATAATGGGAATTTCCCTATAATAATGTAGCCACTTCATTTTCATTGCAAGTATAGTATGTTGTAATTCAACATCATTTTCACATTCATCAAAAATTCCGACAATATTAGTACACTCTACTAAAAATAAATGTGTAGTAGGATAATAAACACCGGACAAAGTATAAGTTGCATCATTAAAAACCTTTAAAACATCTAAAATTTTTTGGCAAATATTCCACTCTTGTGGGTATAAATTAATCTGAGGTACATTATCAGAAATGAATGCACATAATAAATCTTTATATGCTAAAGATTCAGTAAGCAAGTGAAAAGTAGAATTCCAACGAGTTGAAACATCTTTTGGAAATCTTTTTGGCCTTCTGCCATTTTCTCTACAAAATCTACCCCATTCTCTCCTTTTTTGGGGATGTTTCCATAAAAATTGAATCGCTATTTTTATTGGTTGAAGAAAAATATCGAGAGTTTTCAAACCATTTTGTACACATAAATTTAAAACATGACAAGCACATCTAACGTGAAAAAATTTTCCGCCAAAAGCGGGTTTACAAATATTTTCTAACTCGACAATTAAAGCGGTATTTGCTGCAGCATTATCAAAACCAATTGAAAAAATTTTGTTAAGCAAATAATATTCTTCTAAAATTTGCCTAATTAATCTATAAATATTATTTGCTGTATGATTATCATCGAAAACTCTAAATGCAATGACTCTTTTTTGAATACTCCACTCGTCATCTATCCAATGACATGTTATGCCCATGTAAGAATGACTTTGCCAAGGATCACTCCAAATGTCACTACTTATATGCACGCATCCATTAAATTGCATAAAAAATTTTCGTAAATCTTTTTTTCCTTTTTTGTAAAGATCTTTAATTGCTCGTTTAACTGAATTTCTAGAAACACGTTTTGCTTGTGGAGCACATGCATTTTGTACAAATTCATTAAAACCAAATCTTTCTCCAAAATTAAATGCTAAATGCTCAACGGAAATAAATTTGCCTAATTCTTCCTTATAAGTTTTGTCATTAAAACGAAATAAAGGGGAAGTGTTAGGATTGGCGTACCCGGAAATTTGTTGTTGCCCGATATCGATTCCCGTTTCGGTTGGATGTTTGCTTCTAAGATGTCGTTTAAATGTTCCATATCCTTGTCCACCTGTATATTTATATATTTTCCCACAATATTTACAAATTATATCATACCTTTTTTCACCAATATCAAACCTTTCCTTTTTCGTGAAGTGATTCCAAATGTCAGATGTAAATTCTCGTTCCGCTTCCTTTGTTGTAGATATTTCTCCAGGAGGATTAAAACTTTCTTGAGTCGGGACGCGCTCCATATCGGGAAAAATGTTGATTTCATCATCTTGAAAATCTGCATATTCACGAGGATCAAAAGAATGATGGGATTCCGTCGCGATATTCTTACCTTTGTCAGATGACACTCGACTTCCACTTGCCATTTTTCGAGTGGATTGAGAGAATTGAGCGGATTAATTGGGAGAATTAAGAAAGAATTGCGTGAATTGAGAAAATTGAGAGAATTTGAGAGAATTGGCAATTGGAGAGAATTTCGAGTATTAAGAAAATTTAAAACTTGAGAGAAGAGAATTTGAGAGAATTTGAGAGAATTGTGTGAGTAATGAGAGAATTGTGTGAGTATTTATAAGAAAAAATTGAGAAGAAAATTTTTTTTTTTAAAAAAAGAGAAGATAATAACCGTTGCAATTTTGCAACGGTTATTATTTTTTTTTTGTACTTTTTTCCCGTTAGCCCGTTACCAAATGGGCAAAAGTGAAAGTTTCACTTTTGCTCGTTTGGCAACGGGCCGCAAGGCGGGCCCGCTGGGGCGCTGCCCGCAGCAGGGCCTGCAGACGTGCAGGCCCTGCTGCCTGCAGTGCAATTTTTTTTTTCCCGTTGGGCCGTTGCCCAACGGGCGCCGATTACGATGATGAGGAGGCGCTTGCAGCAGACGACCGACCAGAGGTGGCCGGCCGCCGGCCTCAGGCGAGGCCGCCCTCGCCGGCGTCAGGCGAGGGCCGCCCTCGCCTGGGCTGGGCGAGGCCGGCCTCGCCTGCAACTGGCGAGGCCGACCTCGCCCGACGCCGGCGAGGCTCGACCTCGCCTGCAACTGGCGAGGCCGGCCTTGCCCGACGCCGGCGAGGTCGAGCCTCGCCAGCCTCGCCCAACGCCGACAACGCCTCCGCGCTCCGCCTGCACCTGCAGTTTTCTTTTTTTGAACTGGGCCCGGAATCGGCGGTTCCGAGCCGGTTCCATAATTTTGGGAACCGGAACCGGGCCCGTAGGGCACGGGCCGGTTTCGGTTCAGAACCGCGTGCCCGGTCAACGGGCCGGTCCCGGGTGTGACCGGGCCGGTTCCGGGCCAAAACCGGCCCGTGGCTATGTCTAGTCCACGTTGACGAATTCTAGCTGAAATTGCCAAAATGACTAAATTGGGAAAAAGTTAAAAGGTTTATAATTAAATTGGTCAAATTAAAATGTTTAGAATTGTATTAGCATTCGTACAATATGTTTAAGGCTTTTTATGGTAATTTTTCCCGTGGTCTCGGGACACGATGATACTATAAAATTCTACATGGTATCGGAGCAGGAGCACATCATTTCTCTATATCTTTCATGGGAGCTTCGTAGTTGAAATTTTCTCGCATGGTCTCGCAACCAATTTTCTACCGTTCCCGTCACATCGAATTCGTTTTTGTGCGGATTTAACTCGTTCGATTCGTCAACTTGGCGCGTCATTGCATGTGTCAGAGGTCAAAAAGGAAAAATTGTTAGGTGGACTTAATGCATGTAAAATGGGGAGCATCCAAACGTGGTGTAGGAGAGAGGGGTAACGCTTGAAGGTGCACTCAACCCATGGTTTGATACGGTGTCGACCTAATCGAAATGCTACAAATGTGCTGATTGATCTAAGTTTCCTGCAGCAGCGTCACCTATGAGAATGAGTAACGCGACTTCATAACGTGTTTGACCGCCACTTGATAATTATAAATTGGGGTGAGTGGTTCAAAGGCGGATCTATTCTTGGCCTATAATCACGAGCCAACCCTAATCCAATAGACCGGTTTCTAATTCGATTCGAGAACTGGTCCCTCTTCTTTTTTAAAGCAAAAACTTGAAAGATTATCAGAGAATATTAAAATCGCATCTCTCAAGCAAGAAAACTTTGTCTTGAGAAGTGGTTATTGGAGTATTTCTTCGTGGTGCAGATCGTGCTTCAAATCTTGATAAATGGAGGACTGTTTTTCCTAGTGAAGTGGTCAAAATTGGTTCGATCCGAGAAATGGCCAAGTCGGGTTGGTTCCCGACGGCCTTGGAATCGAGAAACGAATTGGGTCTTGGCTTCCATAATTGCACACCAAACATATTCTCTCCTGAACCGGATCCAAACCGAACCGACCAGGTCGATTTTGGCCACTATCGTGTTAAACTTTTGGCGTACCAATTTGAGGTTTTTGAAAAGCTGAAAATTAATTTGAGGGTAAATTTATTACAAATGTGCCAATTTAGGGTTTTTCATGGTATTAATCCTAGAAACTTATGATTTAAGAGATTTAAGCAAAAACCAGTTCAAATCGGTAAATCGAGCCGAGTCAAACCGCGATTTTGGCCATCGTAACCATTCTAGAATAACATTAATTTAGGTAATTAGACTAAGTAGAGTCTTACTATCTCAGCTGAGATTATACGGAGCTCGTGAACTAGGACACGAAGCGATCTTCTTCCAAGATTTCAACGAGAATTTCAACAATTTGGTAGGATGTTAATGTCAAAATCTGGTTGCGTGAAACTAAACTGCTAACTCAAATCGGGCCTCAAATCTACCCGCGATTGCCCACCCACCCACTCAAACTCCAAAGGAGGAAAGAAGGGAGGATCCCGAGGAAGTATTATTATCTAGACTCGTTTTATTAGATCAGAGCAACTTTACACGAAGAATTATAGAAAACATTATATATGTCGTTTTGGTACACAACGATACCATAAAATTCTACGCGGTACCAGAATAGGGGTACATATGAATCTACGATGACTTCGTGGTCTTAGGCTAGTTGGCTAGGTATCGCAAAATTCCCATTACCTACGTCGAGTCCAACTGGAAACATACATACATCTATTTCTTTACTATGGTAAGTTTTGGCCATGACGTAATTCATGGAACGACCCTATGAAATCGCTTCGGATGAGGACTGTGGGAATCTACGGACATTGAACATTTCATGGACACTGAAATTTTTTTTTAATCTTTATAAATGTTGATCTTATTTATCACGTCAATAAACATTTCGGGAAAATTATCAAAAAATTTCTAAACCTATTATAATTGTGCCAATTCAATCATAAATCTTTCTTTTCCAATTGAGTTATACATTTGTGTCAATTCAGTTCATCTACCCAATTTTGGCCTGAAATCACCAATATGGATGCCGGTCGTCCTTCGTGGCTAGACCAGCGTTGACATGGACATTTTTAAAAAATACTTTTCCAAATTATTTATTTATTTATTTATTTCATTTTCTTTTTTTTTCTTGTATTTCTCTTTCCCTTTTTTTTTTCCCCTTCTTCCTCTAGCTAGTTGTCAATGTTTGGCGATGGCTAGAGGTGAGGGCCGCCACGGGCGAGGCTCACCCTTGCTACAGGCCGGTGAGGTCGACCTTACCGGCCCTCGCCTCTGGTTGGTCGCCAAGGTCCGGTGACTAGACAGAGAAAGAAGGGAAGAAAAATAAGAAATAAAAAAAGTTTCAAAAAAATTATTAAAATACTATTCAAAATTGTCCACTTCATCGCCGATCACGTCACATAAGAAGATCAGTGTCCATGTCAACAATTTCCTATCAAAATTGATCGGATTGACTAATTGTCATAAATGCAAAAGGTCTAAAACTTAATCGGCAAAAAAATATTTAAGACTGAATTGGTATAATTACAATAAGCTTATAAGTTTTTTGATAATTCTCCCTAAATATCTCACTTCTAATTTCTATGTTAAAGCAATATCACATCGTTTATCTATATTTTTCATGAAAGCTTTGCAGTTGAAAATTTCTTACATTGTCTCGTAACCAATTTCCTAGCATTCACTTCCCATTTAATTCGTTTTATGTGTGGATTCTCGTTTAACCCATTCTTTACTTGTCAACTTCACGTGTAGTGTCGTTGCATGTGGGAACAGGGGTCTACTCAAAAAATGAAAAAAAAATTATTGGGTGGACTAATGTATAAATATTGTGGTGTACATCCAATTGAGGTGCAGGAGAGAGGGGTATGCTTAAAAAACCGAAAAGAAAAGGGTACATTTAGCACATGGTTTGATACGGTCTCGACCCAATCGAAATGCCATAATTGTAGGGAAACTTGCATTTCTTCAGTGACACTCATAAGCTGATTGATGTAAGTTTTCTCCAACAGCCTCACCTATGAAAATGAAAATGAGTATTGCGACTTTATAAGTTGTATGACAAGCACTTATTAACCGTTGAATGAACGTGAGTGGTTTTAAGATGAATCGATTCCGAGCCTATAACCGAGAACCAACCCTAATCAACATACTGGTTTCAGACTAGGTCCGAGAACCGATCATTTTTCTTTTCTCAAGCAAAAACGTGAGAGGTTATCGTAGAATATTTAAAATCGCATCTTTCTAACAAGAAAACTCGTCTTCATAAGTGGTCATCGGAGTATTTCTTCACGGTGCATACGAAGCTTCAAATCTTGATAAATGCAAGACTATTTTTCCAAGTAAAAAGGCAAAAATCGGTTCAATCCGAGAAATGGCCTTGTTGGATTGGTTTTCCAAGTAGAACCAATGATTCCAACCTTAGAACCGAAATACAAATTGGGTCTTGGCTTCCGAAACTATACTGTAAACAGAATCTCTCCCGAACTAGATCCAAACCAAACCAATCAGGCCAATTCTGGCCACTATCATGTTAAATCAGATCTTATGCTCACCTTTAACTATGCATAACCGATTTAGTTCCAAACCTGTGTTGAATCAATTTTGACCATAAATTAGAAACACTTCGTATCGTAGTTGTATCATAGGCATCTATATTTAGCTCAGCCCAAACTATGCACAATAGGCTTTCATTACATGACTTTTGACATCCAAAATTACCCTTAAAAGGAATGGGCCATCCGCAAGTTACAAAAGATATAAAATACAGCCCACATGACAAAAAAAAAAAATATCAGAAAAGCTGTAAGTCAGGCCCAGAGGCAGCTGTCGACAGGACACATCATCAAGGTGTCGGCAAGTTTAAAATCACGAGCTTTGCACGTGATGTCGAAAAATCTAAGTCTTGCACGTAATGTCGATGAGTCTCAGATCACGAGCTTTGCACGTGATGTCGACAAATCTAAGCCTTGCACGTAACGTCGACGAGTCCCAAATCACAAGCTTTGCACGTGATGTCGACAAATCTAAGCCTTGTACGTAACGTCGACGAGTCCCAGATCATGAGCTTTGCACGTGACGTCGACAAAGTTCAGAATCACGAGTTTTGTGCAAAATCATGGTAATGCGTGGTGAAAAATTCATTTACACATGTCAAAAAGGAAAGACACGACCGTGGGCATCTAGAATAACAAGAAATAGAATGATACGTGGAAGAAAATTAGCTACTACGTGATGCCCAAGGAGCATAAGCGATACCAACAAATCAGAAAATAGTTGAAGCACGAAACGTAAAGAAGTGGAAAACGACTTTCAAGGAATGGTTGTCGAGCTGCTCTATAAATACTCAACGACTTCCAACGTAAAGAGGATCTTCTTCAACAACACAACACATCGTTTATTTAGCATTTATCTTTAAGCATATTAGGAGTAGTGTTAGTCGTAATTTCTAGATTCTGTGTCGTAGATTCAATTCTGACGAGAATCTTTATCAGGTTCAGTATTGTTGATTAAATTCCAGTGTTGAGCTATTAGCTTAGTATCGTCGATTAAATTCCGGCGTTGTGTTTGGTATATAGCTGTCGATTAGATTCCAGCCATATTCATTCAAGTTATGTCATTGATTAAATTCTAACGTACTTTGAAGTTGTGTCGTTGATTAAATTCCGGCATAGCTTAATTTTAACATTTGCAAGCTGTCATTTCATGGTTAGTATTGTCGAGTTCAACATCATATCGAATCAGGGTGTAAGATCAAAATTAGGATTAATAAACGCATTTGACATTCTCTGTCCAAACTTAACTCAAGACCCTGATCTCCTCTAATAAAATCCGAAACGCAGCGTTCGGTGAAAGATTTTTCGACGGAATAACAAACCGACAAAACAATGACCCAACTATTTTGTGACATGTGATTAGAGTGATCAGCTAAACTAAAGTCCGCTCAGCAACTTCTGGGTCAAAGACTGTTCCAAAGCATCGGCATCTTTCTCCCTTTTGCTGCATAGGGAGCTTCGGATAACAGTGGATCAACCAAACCCAGGAAATTCATAGAGAAAAAAATGGAGTGGTCCTTTGATTTTGGGACACGTGTGCTGCGGTTGCACGAAACCCGAGGCAGATGAACGAAAGGCCACCCGTGGTTTTAAAAGGAACCTGTGGCTTGCCTGCACAAGACTGCACTTTCTTCAGGGAGGAGTGAAGGACCAAAAAGAAAGTAAAGTAACTTTCGGAAAAGCAGAGAATATAATAACATAGAACTCCTCGAGAGCCCCAGTTTTTACGGATCACCGTGTCAGTGAAATAATCTCTTTTATGGATAACGTGAGCAGATCTCGATGCCCATGGTTTTCTTGCCTCTTTTACTGTTCTTTTTGTGTTTCTCCTTTGTTTTTGAGTTGTACCTGATCAATGATCAGTCAGAAACTTGGCTTCTTCTCCTTTGGAGTGCCTGTTGATTATGACTAATCCATCCCACCTATATCAGCAAACAAGTACAGTTTTATTTTCATTTTACCCTCCTTGTTTTGCGAAGATTTTCTAGTAACACTTTCATGTTTTTGTGACGGTAAGGTGGATTTTCAATTTATTGATGGATGATACAGCTTGACTGAGCATTATGGTGGGTTGGTGAACCAATATTGACTCGATGCTTTTTATGATTTAACCCGAGTAAGTACTTTTTTTAAACTCTTATTTTGGCCCATCATTAAGCTGAGTTGCGTTGGGGTGGCACATAGGTTTGTGCATGACTCGCGTGGGGGGCAAGAATTTCTCTCTGGGGATACACAATAGCTTGTACTTGTTCCATAATCATAATCATAACTAAGAAAAAATTATGAGAAAGTACAATATTGGCAGCCTTGAATTAAGCAAATGGAAGAGCCATCTGTGTGCCATTAAGGGTAGATTTTCTTCTTCTACTTTTTTTCTTTTTCTTGCAGCTTTGTACTTTGTTCATGTTAAGAAGAAGGCACAAAGGCACCATCCGGTGACTCGACTGTTGATCCACTCCATTTTGCCGGTTTAGCTTTAAACAATGAGAACTTGGGCACTGTTGGATCTGAAATTATTTGTGCCAAAACCAGGGGCATTTTGGAAACTGAACCGACAACCCCAGTGAAAAACAAGCCACCGTGATTGTGTGAAAGTAAGGGTCAAGTGCAAAACCATCAAACTCTCCATCCCAACACCTGGGGCTATCTCTTCCTACTCCTTTCAAGTCTCATTTTCCACTATAAATAGCACCCTCCCATTATCACTTCCAGTTCGTGCAAGGCCTTCAATATCAGAGGCAAACTTCCCCAAAAGAAATCTTCTCCTTTTTTTTTCTAAATCCAGTGCTGTTTTTGCTTTTTTTGTTGATTCTTTTGATAATGGCGAAAAATGTAGCTCAGTCACCCCTTGAGAGGACCAGCTATTCCATGGCCAAGCAATGTGCTCATGGTAATTATTGATTATGATGGATATATAAGTCCTCTTCTTCTTGGATGCTTTGAGAATGCATCCTTTTTAGCTCTTATAACTGAATAATATGCAAATGACTGTGAGTGCAAGATCATGTCATGAAGGGTTTTGACAGTGGCTACCCAGAAGCTATTTGCTTTTTTTTTTTTCTGGGTGTTAGTTGATTAAGTTGCTACCTGCTTGATGATATTTTATCTAATTTAAGTTCTTCGATGATTTGCATTGTAAAACAGAGGGAGTGATGGCAGGAGCCAAAGCAGCTGTTGTTGCAAGCATTGCAACAGCCATCCCAACTGTATGTAGTCTAAAGTTCAATACTTCTTCACAACCTTTTGTACTATTGTTTGCCCTAAAATTTATGGATTTTCAAAAGACAAGAGACTACTAATAAATCTAATCTTTCTGACCCACTTTGGGAATTGCCATATTCTATCTAAAATAATATGTTAAACCTGCAGCTGGCCAGTGTGAGGATGTTGCCCTGGGCAAGAGCCAATCTGAATCACACAGCTCAAGCTCTCATAATCTCCACAGGTTAACACCCTTAAAAACACCCATAACCCATTCATGTACACTCCATTAAATCATCAAATTTAGTCTGTGGAACTGTTGGACTAAACATGTGGCATCGATCCGATGTGCAGTGGCAGGAGCAGCATATTTCATAGTGGCTGACAAGACTGTTTTGGCCACAGCAAGGAGGAACTCCTTCAAGCGTGCCTCTAACGTTGAAGCGTGATTTCATGGCTAACAATTTATGTAAAACCCCCTTGCGGTATCATCTCAGCGTCTGTGAAGGGGAAGAGAGAGAGAGAGTTAGCTCACTATGTAATCCCATCGATTGGCCTTATATAAATAAAGATGGTCCCTTCCTCTTCTAGTTCCCTCCCTCCCTCTCAAATTTTATAAATTGTTATTGGGCTTTTCATTTTGTTAGTACTTTTCACTTCTTTGCAAGTTCTATTCGTCGCATTGGTCAACACGAAATCGATATCCGTGAATTTTCTTAGACAAATTACTCGAGCTGTTAAATATATATACTGTTCGTTTATCTAAGCCGATTGTCAATATTCACATTGTACTTGGATGTGGTGGATATAATAATACTTTGACCGGAATAAATTAAAATTAGATGATCCACAAACTCAAGGTCCAAGAAAAACTAGCGAGAAGCAATTCGTTCAGAAGAACATCAGCGAGCGACACTTTGGCTTTCAGAAAGAAGAATTCAATTGTCCTCTAGAGTCATGAATATGATCATCTCCTATGGGCCATGTCGTGCGGACATCCACCGGCCCAATCAGAAAAGAAGTGGGGCCCACACCCACGCGTGGAGTCCAGCCCACTACCGTGGGAGCCCAATACGGAGGGGGCCCCATTCGATGCGCACACGCGGCAAAGGTAAATCAGCAATGCCGTTTCCAATAAAAGCCCCAATTTTCTTTTGGGTTAATACCACGAAAAAATCTAAACTGGTACACTTATGATACATTTACCCTAAACTATTTTTTTGACCATATAAAACCCCAAACTGGTACACCTGTGACAATTTTACCCTGAACTATTTTTTTGACCACCAAAAACCCCAAACTGGTACACCTGTGACAATTTTACCCTGAACTTACCATAAAAAACCCAAAACTGGTACATATGTGACAATTTTACCATGAATTAAAATTTTAATATTATTTTTTTTATTTTTTTCGAATTTTTATTTATTTTTATTCTTTTCTTTTCTTTTTTTTTTCATTTTCAAACTCTGGCCAGTGGCCGGTCCGGCGACCGGCCAGAGGTGGAAGTCGGCAAGGGCCGCCCTCGCCGACGTCGGCAAGGGCGATCCTCACTGGCTCGAGCGAGCCTCACTGGCTCGAGCGAGGGTGAGTCGGCGAGGGCGAGCTAGCGAGGGTGTCGGCGAGGGCGACCCTCGCCCACGTCGGGTGAGGGGGGCCCTCACCCGAGTCAGGCGAGGGTCGCACTTGCCCTGAGCAGGCAAGGACGGCCCTCGTTGGCTTTCGCGACGACCAGCCAGAGTTTGAAAATGAAAAAGAAAAGAAAAGAAAAGAAAAAATAAAAAATTCAAAAAAATAAAAAAATAATATTAAAAATTAGTTCGGGGTAAAATTGTCATATGTGTACCGGTTTGAGGTTTTTCGTGGTATATTCAGGGTAAAATTGTCACAAGTGTATCAGTTTGGGGTTTTTTATGGTCAAAAAAATAGTTTGGGGTAAATGTGTCACAAGTGTACCAGTTTAGGGTTTTTCGTGATATTAGCCCTTTTCTTTTTTTTTCTTCCATTTGGTCAGGTGACGGTCATGGCGTCGTGTAAATACGACGGATCATGTGCAATTACGTGGGGCTAGTGCGAAACCAGTTGGATCCCACTTGGCGGAGGGTTGCGATGGATCTAGAAAAGTCGAAAAAGGCGTCCGATTCCTAATGGAAAGGGGATCGGGCATGAATGGGAAGTCCTGATTTGAGTTCACAAACTTGCGGGACGGGAAGCATTCTTAAGCTAAATCCATTAGCGCATCAAATAGATGTGGAACGTGCATGCCTTGATGGTTCGCAGCAGATTAAAATCGAAAAGCGATGCTCCTAGTGTTTCTGCAGGAACAATTGGCCCGCCCCAATGCAAATCTACTGCCATTTTTAGATATTATTGTCGTATCACGAATCACAAACTGAAGAATGGATAAACATATTAAATGTTTGATATCAATCGTGAGCGATTTTGATAAGTATGGATATCGATGAATATACAAAGAGATATCACATTAACAAAACTTATAATCTGAATCTAGAAAGCGCGACGGATTTGACCAATTTTTTTTTTCCTCTCATGCGCAGACAGGAGTTTCCAAGTTGATGTCAAAAACAGATTTTATTTCTTTGGAGGGTAGACCAAAACTTGCATCCAAATAAAAGGGTAGCGAGCCGGGGGGGCCAACTCAGCGAGCCAATCGGGATGCGCCACGTCAACGATCGCTAATCTCCCCCCCCCGGGGGGATTAGGCGGGTTAAACACTGATTAGGGTCAACCCCGTGATTCTAGGGTTTTGGGGGCGGCGGGAGGAAGGGAAGGGTTTTAGAGGAACCCGCCGGTTTGCTCTCTTTCCTTCGCGTAGCGGTTGGCCCGCGCCTCGCGCCGACTTAGGGTTTTCCGCGGATTCTTCTTCTTCGTCGTCGTCCCCTAGGGTTTGCGGGCGCTCCGCGAGGCGGCTAGGGTTTGACTCTCCCTCCCTGCCCCCCCCCCCCCCCCCCCCCCCCCCCTCGCGGCCTCCCACCATAAATTTTTTGCCCCTCCGGTTCTCTTTTTTTTGTGGCGGTGTCGTTGTACAGCGTGCGACCCTCGCACCGTGTGACGCCCGCGTTCTCGAGGTCGCGTCTTCCGTTGTTGTTCTTGCTCTCCTCCTCGTCTCTTCGGAGCTCGAGTTCAACTTGGGTTCGTTGATTCTTTCGAGAGTTCGCCGGGTTTCCGCCCCCGATCTCTGCTATAAATCTCCGTGGGTTCTCTCTCTCCGTTGCGCTCTCTCACTGTTCGATCGTTCTGGGCAGGGCTCGGGTTTGGAATTCATCCTGAATTCTGGGCGGTTGGTTCCCTTCGTTAAAGATCAATCCGGGGCGTGTGCTTACCGCTGGGTATTTTGCTGTTTCTGTTCTCCGGCTTCTTCAGGGTGTCGGAAAGCGTCGTTCTTTTTTTCGGGTTCCGGCATTCGGTTTTGATTTGGCGAATTGCCAGATTTTCGGTATAGGGAGGCTTTTTGGTTTCCGAGAGTTTTGCGAGGGTTCCGTCCGCCATGAATTTTTCGGAACCCGGGCTTCCGCTCATGCCGGCTGCGGTGCTCCATTATGTCGACGGCGGCGGCGACGCGGCCGGGTATTGGTCCCAATTCGAATTGAAAAGCGGGGAATTCGATGTGAATTCGGAGTTCGATCAACTGCCCCCTCCCTTAAAGAGACCCAGGAACTTTGAGGAAAACCGGTCGAGCTCTACGGCGTCGAATCCGAGGCCTAACCCTCCCATCAATAAGGGAGCGACCAACATTTTCTGGAAGACCCGGATGTGCGCCAAGTTCAAAATTGGCATGTGTCGGAACGGGGAGAACTGCAATTTCGCTCATGGCGTCGAAGATATGCGGCAACCTCCGCCCAATTGGCAGGAGCTTGTCGGCATGCGCGAGGAGGATAATAAATCCTCTGGGAATTGGGAGGATGACCAGAAAATTATACATAGGATGAAGCTATGCAAGAAGTTCTATAATGGGGAGGAGTGTCCTTATGGGGATAGATGCAACTTTCTTCACGAGGACCCGGCTAAATTTAGAGATGATTCCGGGAGGTTTCGGGAGACCTCGGCGATATGCATTGGAACCACTGGAATGCCAACGGGGCAAGGAACTGGTCCTAGTCAGTCGGATGTTAGTCGGCCCAATGTTGGAGCGGATGGCAGAGTAACTTCGAAACCTGTTTACTGGAAAACGAAGTTGTGTACTAAGTGGGAGATAACAGGTCAATGTCCTTTTGGTGAGAAATGTCACTTTGCGCATGGACTAGCAGGTATATGATCCTGATTAGCTCCGTCTACATCTTTAACCTTTAGAAGTTCCATCTGTTTTGTTGAGCTTTACTGATGCAGGGTGTACAATGCACATGATAGGTGAATTGCTTTATCTTAGATGTTGACAGCATCAACAGACAATACTTTCATAAGTTATTAATACGGGCAATGAGATTAGTTTTGCGACACTTGTCTTAGAAAACTTCGGTGATTACCTGTCTTCTGGGGACCCATATTGTAAATAGGCAATGATTCAGACAGGACTGACTCTATCGGACATTGTCTTTTGTTTCATGTCGCTGTTGGCTTCCATTTTTCTTCAGAAGCAAAGTGAAGAAAAATCCAATTGGTGGACCATAATGTGGGGCAGTCATCATGCAGTCATGGGAAGTGATCATGTTTGCATTTCTTCAATACTGTGGTGCCTAAACTAGAGAGTCAAGTATGTTCCATAGTGTAGCACTCCCACGATGCTAATATGGTCCATTAGAGCCTCAGATATTGAGGTTTTCTCTCTACTTGAATTAATGCTTTGGTTGAACCTTATATCTATGATAGCAAAAATGATTTAACCTTTTTTCAATCAAGTCAAGACATCACCTTGCAAAAGCAAGCATTTCAGTGAAACCATATTGTTCAAATATGAAACATTGAACTCTGGTTGTTAGTGATTTGTTATCTGATGTGAGCTTGTCTGAATTATCAGATTTGCAGTCGCCTAGCGGACGATTTGAAGGAGATGCGGTGCAAATGGCCTCGGTCGTCGCTACAAAACCTCAACCTCAACTTCTTCATATGAATCATATCAATGACGGGCCTTCTCTCATGACAGCGAAGGGTCCTACTTCAACGGAAGAAGCACAGAGCAAGAAGTGCTTATTGAGATGGAAAGGACACAAGAAGATCAATCAGATTTACGGTGACTGGCTCGATGATTTGCCCCTGGAGCAAAACTTGCCAAACAAAGTAGAGAGCTGATACTCCCTCGCCTGGATCTCAGCGCCGTAAAAGTTCTTTCTTTGCAAACACCTGTGCCTAAACTAGACTAAGTCTTCTAGTGTGTGGAAAATGAAGGATGCGGTCTGTACATCACATATTTTTGTTTCAGGAGTTTAATCTGGTGAATGGTCCGTAGCTTTTCTGTTTCGAACTGTCTTCGGTTCCGTTGGCGATCATTTTAGGATGTGACATAGCTCTTGCAGTATAGGTGATTTGTTCTTTCATTGGCCTTTGTCAATAGGTCATTGATTGCTTATCGATTGGAATTGTAATGGGAAAATCTCAAATTTGATAGTGATCTTTTCTTGCACAAGAGGGCCAAACAGGATATAAATGCTCTTGCTCTGTTTTTGTACTGTGGATCAAAATTTGTGGATGTCGCCGTGTTGCGGTGTAGCTTGTTGGAACCATGAAAATGCGTGGTCCAATGATTCATCTAATGCCTCCGTTGGACCATTCTCTTTTGGCGGAGCCTCCATCAAACTATTCAAACATCATTGTCTCTGGGCTTGGCATTCTTGAGACGAAAAGTAAATGCGTCAATGTCCTGTTAACAGTAGATCAACAATGAACCATTCGTTTCAGTGACTTAACTTATACTTTTCTTTATTTTTTGGTTATAGTGAATAAATAATTATCCCGGTTATGAAAATGATGATTTTGACCGTGAAGTAGGATTTGACCGAAAACAAAAACAATCATCAAGCAGGACACTAAGGACAGGTGTCGCTCTCCAGGAGTCTGATTCACCACCCAACCTGACCTTCTCTCTCTGTCTTTCTCCAAAGGCTATCATCCCATTTGGGGATTGGAAAGTTTCTTTGCAAAGCCCCAAAAAATATTTTTGTGAAAAAGATGCGGTCATGCTCTCTCTCCTCCCCTGTTTCTCAGCCTTCCCTGTTCTTTCCATCTCCAAAAACTGCCTCCTCCTCCTAAAGCCTCTCTCGCTGGCAAGAACCACCCTCTGCCATCTCTCCACCACCACCACCACCACCACCATGTCCATCAACCTACAGTCCCATGCCTTCGCCGGCAACCCCATACGGTCCAAAACTCCAAAACCGGGTGACCCATTTTCTCCTAACTCTGCTCTCGAGACCCTTAAGACCCAGCTGTTAGAGACCAACCACCAGCCTAGTTCTCCCAATTTCAGGGTCTTGCCTTTCCGAAAGGGACGGCCTTTGGCCTCCACTTCTTCCACTGACGATGCGTTGGGCCCAAATTGGCATCTGGGTTGGATCGGCTTGGCTGATTGCAAGCTTTTCTTGGCGAACTGTGGGATCGATTTGAGCTATGACTCGTTGGTTTATCTGGGTTCGGAGTCTGCGGGAGACGTGGTGTATTGGGCGGTTGATGTTGCCGCAGAGGCCAAGTTGGTGCCTGAGGTTGGCGGCGAGAAGTTCTGCTTTGTGGAGCTGAGGACGCTGATGGTGGCCACTGATTGGGACGATCAACACGCGATGGGTGAATTGGCCATTGCTGGTCATGTAAGTGACTGTGAATGTGATCTCTTGAAGCTGGTGATGCATTACTGTTGGGTCTCTTTAGTTATTGGAAATTGATTTCGGGGACTTACGGACATGAGTTGGAATTGCTTTGGACATGATTTGGCAATAGCGGGCGTTTGGAAATTGGCCACCCCGCCGTGTTAGCACTTCGCTGGAAAATTGCGTCGATTTCAAAAAAATTGAAACTTTTGTGCATTCGGGTAATTGAAATCAAAATTCTACTTGATTATAAAATCACTGAAATATAGTGACTATTTTAATCTATAGAGAACATTTTTAAACTTTCTACCAGAAATGGCTAATCATCAATTTCTCTGAGATTAATCTATTTGCTGAAGTCATTTTGCTATTTTATTTCCTTCACTCTGTTTGCATATAAGCTGAATTTGGCATTTAATTAGGCCCGAGCATTGCTGGAATGGCATGGTACATCTCGTTATTGCGGACACTGTGGGGGAAAAACAGTCCCCATGGAAGCAGGAAGGAGAAAGCAATGTGTGAACGAGTTGTGCAAAAAGAGGACATACCCTCGGGTTGATCCGGTATACTCTGGACTGAAACTCGAACTGTCTATTATCTGTCAAGGACCATGCTTTGCATCTAGATCCCTGATCGATTTGCTCGTGCAAATGTTGTATTACTGCAGGTTGTTATCATGTTAGTTATTGATAAGGAAAATGACCGTGTGCTTTTAAGCAAGCATTCAAGATTTGTACCCCGAATGTGGAGTTGCTTGGCTGGGTTCATTGAGGTACACTTGGCCTATTTTGATATTCCCATGTACAAGGTCCTAATTTTGAATGTGTGATCACTTTGGTCGTCTGTAGTAGTTCGAATCTTTCTCCCTTGTAGAAGATCTCCTCCATATGACTCATCTTCTCCTTGAATTGAGATCACCGGTGCAATTATTTTCTGGTTCAATGGATAGATTTCTGGTAGATGGACGAATCTTTGAAATCTCAATCATTAGATCTGTGACTTTGTTGGTTGTTTGAGATCCTTGCCTTTCTATGACTGGTAGATTAATTTCTCGAGTCTGCTAATTTTCAGCCAGGAGAAAGCTTGGAGGAAGCGGTGAGAAGGGAAACATGGGAAGAGACTGGAATTGAAGTGGGAGAGGTTGTCTACCACAGTTCTCAGCCATGGCCAGGTATAACATGGATAATCCATGTCAAATGATTGGTTTTATGCTTAGTTAATCACTTGAGTTGGTGTGACCTGACTCAGATTTCGGTAAGATTCAATATGTTATCGTACTGTGGAGTCAACAATCCGCCCCCCCCCCCCCCCCCCCCCCCCAACAACCCCTAAAATAAATAAAACAACCAACATTGGGGCTTGGGTCAGAGTATATTAAGTAATCTTGAGTTGATGATATTGAAACCTTGATCACCATTTTGTGACTTATAGATGATTGAGGAGACTACTTGTTTGTATTTCTGCACTGAGTGAATAACAGGCATACAAATAAAGAAAGACGCTCCATTGGAGAATAGATAGCTATGATCTTTTGGCCTTCCCAAGACTTTTTATGATGTAAAGGTGTTGCATCTAGTAGGCATGCTTTGGTAATTGGTATAAAAAGAGTATAATGGTATTTCCTCTTGCACCTCTTAATGGATTTCCAAATTCCTTATTTAGACTCTAAAAGAATCAAAGATGGGTTTTTATAGATAAATTCATTTTTTCATGAAGTATTAGACATTTAGTAATATGTTTGATTGTCATAGTTTTCAAAACTTTATCTCGAATGTTTGGAGCATATGGCCGACATTGTATCCAATAGAGCATGATTGTGTGATAAAGTCCATGTAGCTGTCCTCACCTAGTCGGATCTAGATTTGTTGCTTCGTTGTTATTGAATGTCACTATCTTCCCCTTGCATTTTATATTTGTGATATCTTAAAAATTCGACCCATTTTTGTGATATATGAAATGATGAGATTTTATCAATGCACTATTAGTTAATCCTCTCCTTGATTTAATCACTCATGGGATACTAACTAAAGGGGTTAATGGGCCGAGAATTGGAGCCCACGAAGGAGCGGGCCGAACGAAGGCCCAATGGGCCTCAAGCCCATTGAGGTTTGGCCACCTTAGCCCAATCAAGCTTATGAGCCATTCTAGCCCATTCTCTATCCTTTTAAGCCCAAACTTGATTTATACAAGCCCGTACAAAATTCTAGCCCATATACACGTATAGTATTTTATACTATATTTTGTGAAAAGAAGATTTTGCCCTTGCATTAGATAAGAAGTGACAGAAGAGGAGTGAAAGTCTTGGATATTAATGAGGGGAAATGATGAATTTTTGGGGACTTGAACTTGGCTTGAAGAAGAAGCTTTTCCAAAGAGAAATATCTCTCATTTTCTCTCACTCTCTCTGCTCACTCCCTCTTGCGTCTGCCCCCTCCTCTCTTTTCTCTCTCTCATTTTCTCTCCTGTTCTTCATCTTTACCTCTTGATTTTTCCCCGTTGCCGCCCCCTTGCCACCGTGCATCACCATTGCCTCCCACCGCCGCTGCTTTGAGCCGTCCTCACCACCATCCGTATGCCGTCCTCTGCTCATACCGCCTGTCCAAGCCACCACAGCCAACCATCTCTCTCTCTCTCTCTCTCTCTCTCTCTCTCTTATTTGCGGGCGCCCTCACCAAACCACCGGCGTTCTCCTCTCTCCTCGCCGTGAGCTGCCGCCGCCCCTCGCTGTTTCCAAGCGGAGCCACTCGTCACTTGCGCCACCACCGTCATTCTCGTGCAACCGGTATCGTTAACGAGTGAGTTAATTTCCTAATCCCTTGATTGGGGCGTTAAACTTGAATAGTGGTAGTTTAGTTATTGTTAATCTTGATTAGTGATAATTAATTATAGTTTACCCGATAAGCTATCGCGATAAGGGATAGGCGGAATTGATGGGCTATCGCGATAGGTTATCGAGAAAAAGTTGATAAGCTATCACCAAAGGGGTGATAAGCTATCAGAAAAAGGAGTGATAAGCTATCACCAAAGGGTGATAAGCTACCGATAAGTGGATGATAAGTTATCGCCAAATAGGCGATAAGTTATCGAAAAATGATTGATAGTTTATCGTTGTGGTGATAAGTGCTGTTTTATATATGATTTATACTCGAGTTGTATGAAAGTTCTATGCACGTTTCATGTTATTTAAAGCCTGCTTTGCCATGAAAAATATTTGCCCAATGTGAAACATTGTTTGCTAATTTAAAAGAAAAAAAAAGGATTTTTGTGGACATATAAATGGTAAACCCCCAGGTTTCGGGTTCATATGTCCTGTTTTATGTATTAAATGGGGCAAGGATATTTAAAAGGGAAAGCATGCAAAGTTTAACGGGTTAATTGTATGTATGTGACCACATGTGATTATTTTACTGCATTTTTATGTACAAAAGTTGCAGTAGTTTATTACTAGGAGCACGAACCAAGTCTACATTAGCTAATTGTTGAGAAATAAAATGGGCTTGAGTGGTAGTTGTGCTTGTGTGGTCACATAAAGGAACTCGTCACCCAACAGGAGTTTGGGTATGATGCCCAATGTTTCTTTTTATTGGATGCGCAATGGGGGTTCCGGATGCCAAGTTGCGATTGAGGCCGGACCGATGCTCCTTTATGGAATGCCATTTGTGGCGGGGGTCCTAGACGTTGCCGTGCCCGATAGGGCGAGACGATGCCCGGTCATGCTGGAAGATCGCCAACCCTTGGGTTGTGCCGTGGTCCTGAGTAGTCGTAATAATTAGAACACGCATAAGTGCATTGTACATGGAAAAGCTTGCTAAGTGTTCTGATTATGTTATATGCTTATTGCAAACGTGATGGCTTATGTCACGCAGGGTATGTGCCAAGGCAAGATAAAGATGCCTACGGTTATTCGATGGCTTGTTTGTTTATGTTGGATTGAATTTCCTACTACTGTATATAGTTAATGCAAAGTGAAGGTCGCTTTGCTATTGATCTGCCATCAATATATCGTTGCATATTTTAGGTGCACCTGAGGCAAGTTAACTTCCTAAACGAGGCTTAGGTCGTTAACTTACTGAGATTTATATCTCATTCGTTGTTGTTAACTGTTTTTCAGGGCCTTAGAATGGCGAACCACCCGAGGCGGTTTGGGGTGCCGCGAGATATGGATAGTATTATTACTATCCATCGTTTTCCCGGCAAGCCGCATCTTTTTAAGCGCCACCTGTCTACTATGTGGGTGGATGAGGGTCTAGCTATGTAGGTCTCTCATCAGCTCCAGGCATGGTTCATCCGTGAGGGCGAGAGCCTGTATGGCCCTTTGAGGGGCTTCGATGGTCCTCTAGATGGGGGCTCTGGGCAAGAGGTTCGGGACCCTATGGATATTGATCCACCTAATGGGTCAGTGGAGTGTCCCGAGACCAACCCTGATCCCGTGTACTCGTCGGATTACGACCCGTTAGAACATGATCCTGACTCGCCCTATTTTGACCTGCCGTCCCGCTATTTTGATAGTACTAGAGGGACATGCCTGGGACGTGTTCTTTTTGGATGACCCACTTTTGAATGGAGTAGATTAACCCCTAGCCGAGTATCTTTTAGGTAGGCTTGTGATGAAAGGTGCCCTTGAAGGGCTTGTAAATGTGTTTCCTTGGGGTTAATCAAGTAAATAAATAAAATGGCGCTTTGGCATGAATGTTGTTGATTGTTATTACTATCCTTGTTGTTTGTTGTTATGACTAGGTGATTGTTGTTGCTTCCGCATGTGTAATTGAAAGATAAAATGAAAGGTTGGCGACGAGTCCTGGGACATCGCATTCAATTGACTTAAGTGAAATAGGGGTTGTCGCGTGCTCGAGGGTCGGGGCGTGACAATATTCATGTCTAGTTAAAATCGCCTCTTTTGCAGACAGAAAGGTTTAATCAATGTTATACTATATCTACCGTGATAAAATTGTAATTACAGTCTCTACAAGAGAAGTACGTGAGAGGTGCAAGTGCAAGTTAAAGCCTTGATTGAAGAATGATTCTAATGAAACATTTCAGATTCACTTGATAGATAAAAAGACTCTCCAGCTTATTAGAGAGTTTTGGGATATCCTTGGTCGACCTAACTCTAACAAACACTCTAGCAATGGATAATTGAAGGGAGACATTGTCACCTAAAATGTACTCTCTCAACATCCTAAATGATGCCACCAAATAAACATGTGTACCCTCTGATATTTAAAAGTTGGTGCTATATATTGTACGATGCTTTAAAGAAACATTGAGTATCAACAAAGTTCAATGAAAAGGGGGTAATAGAGTAACAGAGAGATGGGAAACATGCAAACACTGCGGCAATATATCCCAAAGCCCTGGGATTGTGGAGTTTCTTAAATATCTTCATAGATGGTGATGCAAAGTTTTATGCATCTATCGGTTGGGTGGAAAATCATATTAACCGTTAGGATATGCATGCTTTGCCTCATCTTCAAAAATCAATGTGCTTAATTGTGGTGTAATTCTTTTAGTCGCATCTTCATTGAAGTGTTTATTACTGCCTTTCTCTTTATTTATTCTTCTGTTTTATCATTTCCTAGTTGGACCAAGTAGCATGCCATGTCAGTTGATGGTGGGATTCTTTGCGTATGCAAAATCACGGGAAATAAACGTCGACAAAGAAGAGTTGGAAGGTATGTTTGACATTCAGGATATGGTTGGAATTTTGATTTTTCTTTGGCCTTATGATCTGCCAGAAGTATATATTGCATCATGGGTATCTTGAATGCGCACACATACATGATGTGCTAGGTTAATCTTTCAGCTGCAGAGAAATGTAAAGTGGACAATTTTGTTGCTCTTTATGATTCCGAGCTTTCACAGATAATAACTGCTTTCAAAATTTTGTTTTGTACATATCATGCGAATGGATTACCTCTAGCTATGAAATGTCACATTTTATTGGCATAAATGGGAAGCTTTGGGCTCTGTTACGGAAAGGAGAGAAAATGAGGGGAATGAAAATTTGAGTGGGATAGTTTAGATTTGTGAAATTTTTGGGAGAGGAGAGAGGAGGGAGACTTTGAAATTCGTGATGTTTTTCTCTCAACATTTTCTTCACCTTGGTGTCCCAAACAAAGCATTAGATTTATCTGTTCTATCAGATGCCCAGTGGCACAGTAGAGAAGACGTGAAGAAAGCATTGATGGTTGCCGAATACAAGAAGGCACAACAAACGGCAGCGGCAAAGGTAATCCAGATGTGCAAGGGAGTCGAGAAAGGGCAAAGTCTGTCTGCAGATTTCAATGTTGAAAGCGGGGAACTCGCTCCTATGTTCTTCCCGGGGCCATTCGCTATTGCCCATCATCTCATCTCTTCATGGGCATTTCAGGACTCGGTGAATGGGTTTCAATCTCAGCCTGTACATGCCGGTTCTTCCATGTCCAGCTTGTAACAACCAGTGGCCTTAGTATGTCCATCCACCAGAAAGAAAATGAAAAGAGAAGGTAAAATGAGATGGATAGTCGAAAAGGAATATATGTCTGAGGACACGACTGTTAATTCAGAGAGTCTCTTTCTCTCTGATTCAATTTGCGAATTGTTGAAGCAAGATTCGTGTATTGTTGTGCAGAAAAATATATACAGTTCAAGGGTTACAAAATTCATATTGAACGGTGATGCTGGTCGTACCAAGCATTGCTGATCGAGACACTATTGTTTCGCTTTTGCTTTTGTCAATAAGGTAGCCGAAATCGTGCTAGGAGTAGCTTCACGAGTAATACGTGCATATTCATATGTACCAGGTTTCGGGTTAGTTCAAGAATATTCAGATTAATTTTTCCGTTGTATCAAGTTCGTGAAAAGATATTCATTTCTATTGCTATCTATCTCACATAAAATTCATTTTCGACTATGTTGCCGGCAAGTTATACCCTTCAATTTTTCGACATGCTTGTGGAGTGAATTGTGAAACTGCAAAGCTTGTATTTTTCCCCATTCTTGAGTCAGATTGGTTTTGGTCGGACTGTGCAACTCGAGGCAAAAACCAGTTATTGATTTTATGGAACGCTTGGCCCTTCGTTTCCAATCGCAGTCACTCTCTGTCGTAACGGACCGTATATGATTTGAGTTGGAACTGGATAATGTTGTGACAGTACCATTTAAGGGGAGGGTGTCTGTAGCCACGCCAAAAGGATATCTCGGGTTTGCTTATGGAAGCGACATTGTTGGGTGCACCGGATGCAGCTGTGACTCGGAATTTTTGTTGATGGACGTGTGTATCTGTTACTAACAATTCACAAATGTCCTGTGAAGACACGTTTTTTCATGTTGTTTGCCCTAGACTCTGTTGAATTGTGTCCAAGTTTTCTTATACGTTTCAGGGTGGACTAATGAGGATCAAAGTGACACAAGCAGAGATCGACAATTGAAGGCTATGAGGGACCTACTAGAAGCATTCTCACGATTGAAGGCAACTATGATGGGTTGGCGCTGATCCGGAAAAATACCGATGATCACCTAGGCTCTACCAAGGAAGACTAATCAATGATGATCTGAGACTGATCGGCAGGCTATCAGCATCGATCATCAATGGTCAAGGACGGGTAGGCGGTGGTTGAAACCTAGATTCGCCCAGAGGTTATGGAAGACTAACGAATACTGCTGATCTACAGCCCTATCAGAAGGGACTCTAGTCCAGCTGATGCTGTCTAGGATAGGCAAAGCTTTATGTAATGGCTACATTGTTTTGTCCCCTTATTTGTATTTGTTCAAAGCTTTAAAAAAGGGCTAAAATATAAGATCTCGATCTCGAATACTCACTGAATCTGGATACGAATGGCATGATCATCCTGTTCTTATCAACAATTTATTGGCAGCTATTCATGAAAAATTTGGGATCAACTAGTTCTCTTGCCCAGCGCATGACTTGATAACATAAAATTTGTGTGAGATTGGATCCAATTAAATATGTTTAGGAGCTCAAAATGGAGCTCAAATTTATTCAGTGACAAGTTCATCTCCTTCACGGTTTTAGAAACTTTTCACAAGTTCATCTTGATTGGCTTTCTTATCATTCTGATCCCACTTTTGTTATACTCCGTCTCTGGGGGAATATTGTTTGCCTTCAAACTATTTAACGCTCCATATCGGCACACTACGGAGCAATGCAATGTACAATCTATGCAAGCTTGAATTCGTTTAAGAAATTCTCTATTTAGATTGGCTTATCCATATAAGAGATATTGTTTCTATTAGAGTTAGACACTCTTCAAGCAAACACTATCAAAATTTAGCAATTGAAAAACCACCACAATCTTTCTCACATGCTTGAAAGTGACTTCGGAGTGGGTGGGTTAGGGTTTATGTTAGATCAGTTAACTGTTCTGTACTTGTAAAGGAAAAGATGGCTGGAAAAATTGAGCCAACAAGAGGACTAAGGCAAGGAGATTTACTATTAGTGGCTGATGTATCATCTGGATGCTTAATAAAAAAGTAGCCGATTGGTCTGCTCAAAGGAGTAAAATCAATAGCTGAGAGTATAAATAAAGGGAGAATATCGTCGGCATCTCGTTGTATTTATAATTGGTCGTTTGATTTGTTACCTGGTGTGAGCTTTCTTAATTATCAGAATTGCCATCGCTTGGCCAACGATTTGAAGGAGGTGCGGTGCAAACGGCCTCGGTTGCCGCTACAAAACCTCAACCTCAACCTCAACCTCTTCATATCAACGACATGCCTCCTCTCACGACAGCGAAGTGTCTTACTTCAACGGAAGAAGCACAGAGCAAGAAGTGATTACTGAGATGGAAAGGACGCAAGAAGATCAACCAGATTTACGGTGATTGGCATGATGATTTGCCTTTGGCGCAAAACTTGCCGAACGAAGTTGACACGGGCTTACCTAAGTATCGGTGCCGACAAAATTCTTTCTTTGCAGACGCTCGTGTCCGGACTAAACAAGTCTTCTAACGTGCGGAAAGCGATGGATGCAATCTGTACATCACATATTCTGTTTCAGGAATTTAATCCAACAAATGATCTGTAGTTTTTCTATTTCAAACTTTTCTTCGTCCTGGTCCATCATCATTTTAGGATGTTATATAATTCTTACAGTATAGCCTATAGGCGATTTATTTTCTCATTGGCCTTTGTCATTAATTGATTGTCAGTTTATTGATTGGACTCTTAACGGGGAAGCTTAGATTTGACGGTGAAGTTTTCTTGTGCAGGATGGTCAGACAAGATCTCCTCTGGCTCCGTTTTTGTACTGTCAAATCAAACTTGTGGGATGTTGCCATGTTGGCGTGTAAGCATGTTCGAACCAATGAAAAACGGTGACTTCAACCTTCTCTCTCTCTGTCTTTCTGCAAAGGCTATCAACCAATTATGGGAACCGAAACAATTTCGAAATGCCCAATGCAGTCATGCGCTCACTCCTCCTCTGTTTCTCAGCTTCCCCTGTTCTTTCCATCACCAAAAAGCACCTCCTCCTCTTCCTAAAGCCTCTCACACTAGCAAGAACCACCCTCTGCCATCTCTCCACCACCACCACCACCACCACCACCGTGTCCATAAACCTACAGTCCCATGCCTTTGCAGGCGACCCCATTCGATCCAAGACTCCAAAACCCAGCGACCCATTTTCGCCTAACTCTGCTCTTGAAACCCTCAAGACCCAGCTTTTAGAGACTGGCCGCCTACCCAGTTCTCCCAATTTCAAGGTCTTGCCTTTCCGAAATTGACGGCCTTTGGCCTCCACTTCTTCCACCGGCGATGCCTTGGGCCCAAATTGGCATCTGGGTTGGATCTGCTTGGCTGATTGCAAGCTTTTCTTGGCGAATTGTGGGATCGATTTGAGCTATGACTCGTTGGTTCGTTGGTTTATCTGGGTTCGCAGTCCGCGGATGACGAGGTGTGTTGGGCAGTTGATGTTTCCAGGAGGCCAATTTGGTGCCTGAGGTTGGTGGCGAGAAGTTCTGCTTTGTGGAGCTGAGGACGCTGATGGTGGCCACTGATTGGGACGATCAACACGCGATGGGTGAATTGGCCATTGCTGGTCATGTAAGTGACTGTGAATGTGATCTCTTGAAGTTAGTGATGCATTGCCGTTGGGTTGATTTAGTGACTACTAATGATACTCACCTGTATCATGGAAATTTCGTGGATTGGGCACTGCTAGAATTAAAGTAGTGGCTGCTTTTGGTTTCTGACTAAATGCAGTCTCTTGAAAACATTTTTAAACTTTCTACCAGAAATGGTTAATCATCAATCTCTCCAAGTTTAATTCATTTGCTGAAGTCATTCCGCTATTTTTTCTCCTTCATTCTGTTTGCATATAAGCTGAATTTGGTATTTAAGTAGGGTTGAGCATTGCTGGAATCGCACGGTACGTCTCGTCATTGTGGACACTGCGGAGGAAAAACAGTCCCCATGGAAGCGGGGAGGAAGCAATGTGTGAACGAGCTGTGCAAAAAGACTACACACCCTCGGATTGCTACGGTTATACTGTTGAGTGAAATTCAAACTGTCAAGGACCATGCTTTGTCTCTAAATCCCTGATCTATTTGCTTGTGCAAATGTTGTATTGCTGCAGGTTGTGATCATGTTAGTTATTGATAAGGAAAATGACCGTGTGCTTTTCGGCCGGCAATCAGGATTTGTACCCCGAATGTGGAGTTGCTTGGCTGGATTCATTGAGGTACACCTGGCCCGTGTTGATATTCCCATGTACGTGGTTCCTAATTTTGGAATCCGTGGTCACTTTAGTGATTTGCTGTAGTTTGAGTCTTTCTACCCCCTATAAAATCTCCTCTACACGACTCATCTTCTCTTTGAATTGTGGATGCAATTATCTCCTGGTTTGATGGATACATGTCTGGAACATGGACGACTATTCGAAATCTCAATCATTAGATCTGTGACTTTGTTAGTTGTTTTAGATCCTTGCCTTTTTCGACTGGTCGATTAAATTCTCTAGTCTGCTGATCTTCAGCCAGGAGAAAGCTTGGGGAAAGCGGTGAGAAGGGAAACATAGGAAGAGACTGGTATTGAAGTTGGAGAGGTTGTCTACCACAGTTCTCAGCCATGGCCAGGTATAACATTGATGATCCACATCACAAAATAAATATATAGATAAATAAACCACCACCATTGGGGCTCGGGACGGCTTCAAAGGAAGTCATGTCAAGTAGTCTTTAGTTGATGAAATTGAAAACTTGATCACTATTGTGGATGATTGAGGAGACTACTTTTTTTTATTTCTGCACTGAACGAATATCAGGCACCCAAATAAAGAAAGACACTTCATTGGAGAATAGATCACTGAGATCTGTTGGCCTTCCCAAGACTGCTTACGATGTTAAGGTGTTGCATCTGGTAGGCATGCTTTTGGTAATTGTTATTTAAAGAGCATAATGATATTTGCTCTTGCACCTCTCAATGCATCCCCAAATTCCTAATTTAGACTCTAAAAGAATCGAAGATAGGTCTCTTCGGATAGAATCATCCTTTTCATTAAAAATGAGGCATTTAGAAGCACATTGGATTGTCATAGTTTTGAAAACTTTATCTCGAATGTTTGGAGCATATGTCGACATGGTATCCAATAGAGCATGACAGTGTGAGAAAGTCCATGTAGCTGTCCTGACCTAGTGGGATCTAGATTTGTTGCTTTCATTACCGTTGAATGTCACAATCCCCCCTTGCATTTTATTTTCATGTCCAGTTGAAATCGCCTCTTTTGCAGACAGAAAGGATTAATCAGTGTTATACGGTGTCCACCATGATAGGATTGTGATTACAGTCTGTGCAAGAGATATACGGGTGTGTAGCAAGTACATGTTAAAGACTTGATGAAGAATGATTTTCAAAAAAACATTTTAGATTCACTTGACAAATAAAAGGACTCTCCAGCTTAGTAGAGAGTCGTGGGCTATCCTTGGTCGACCTATCTACACTCTGGCAATGTAAAATGGAACAGAGAGTTTTTCCATCAGAAAATGTACTCTCTCAACATCCTAAATGATGCCACCAAGTAAACACATGTACCCTGATGATTCTTAAAATTTAGTGCTATGTACTGTGTTGTGCTTTAAAAGAAACATTGAGTGTCTACAAAGTTCAATGAAAAGTGGATCATCAAGTGCTAAAATAGTATGTGATATAGCACTGGGATTATGGAGTTCTTAAATTCATAGCTGTGATGCAAAGTTTTTGTAGGTCTGTGGGTTGGGTGGATGAACCATTAGATGTGCATGCTTTGCCTTGTGTTCAAGATCAATGTGCTTAATTATGCTGTAATTCTCTACGTCACATCTTCATCGAAGTGTTTAATCCTCCATTTCTCTTTACTTGTTCTTCTTTCTCATCATTTCCCAGTTGGACCAAGTAGCATGCCATGTAAGTTGATGGTGGGATTCTTTGCATATGCAAAATCGCAGGAAATAAATGTCGACAAAGAAGAGTTGGAAGGTTTGTTCAACATTCAGAATATGGATGGAATATGATTTTTATTTGGCCTTATGATCTTCCAGAAGTATTTATTGCATCATGTGCATCTTAAATGCGCGCACATAAATGATATGCTAGCTGACCTCTTGAGCAAGATTTATCTTTGAGCAGCAGAGAGATGCAAAGTGGACAATTTTTTTTATCTTAATCCTTCTGAGTTTTCGCAGATAATGACTGCTTTCAAAATTTTGTTTTGTACATATCATGTAGATGGATTAGCTGTAGCTATGAAATGTGGCTAAAACTGGAAGCTTTAGGCTCCGATTGGGAAAGGGAAGAAATGAGAGGATTGAAAATTTGAGTGGACTATTTCAAGATTTTTAAAATTTTTGTTATAGAGAGTAGGGAAATTTTGAAATTTATGATGTTTTTCTCTCAAAATTTTCTTCACCTTGGTGTCCCAAGCATAGCATTAGATTTTTCTGTTCCATCAGATGCCCAGTAGTACAGCGGAGAAGATGTGAAGAAAGAATTGATGGTCGCCGAATACAAGAAGGCACAACAAATGGCAGCGGCAAAGGTAACACAGATGTGCAACGGGGGACGAGAAAGGGCAAAGTCTGTCTGCAGATTTCAATGTTGAAAGCAGGGAACTGGCTCCTACATTCTTCCCAGGGCCGTTCGCTATTGCCCATCGCCTCATCTCTTCATGGGCATTTCAGGACTAGGTGAACGGGTTTCAATCTCAGCCTAAACATGCTGGTGCTTCCATGTCCAACTTGTAGCAACCAGTGGCCTTAAGTTTCCATGTTCCTGGTACGTCCTCCTTGATCCACCCGAAAGATACAAAAAATAAAAGAGAAAATGAGATGGATAGTCGAAAAGGAAGATATGACAAAGGACATGACTGTTAATCCAAGTGTCTCTTTCTCTCTGATTCAATTGGTGGATTGTTGAAGCAAGTTTCATGTATCATTGTGCAGAAAAGAATATACGGTTAAAGGGTTACAAAATTCATTTAAGTGCGATGCTCGTCATACCAAGCATTGCATATCGAGTCATTGTTGTTTCTCTTTCGCTTTTGTTAGGAAGGTAGCTGAAATCGTGTCAGGAGTAGCTTTTTCGAGTAATGTTTGGATATTCATCTGTACCACTATTGGGTTAGTTAAAGAATATTCAGATTAGTTTTTCCCATTGTATCAAGTTCATGATAAGATATTCATTTCTATAACTTTCTGTCTCACATAAAGTTCGTTTTCGACTATGTTGCCATTCTTGAATTGATTTGTTTGATCGGACTGTGCAACCCAAGGCAAAAACCAATTATCAATGTTATGGAATGCTCGGCACTTTGTTTCCGAACATGAGTACCAATTAGCAATATTATTGAGTCGGAACTGAATAATGTCGTGACGGTAGCCTTTAAGAAGGGGGTGACTGTAGACGCTTGAACAGGATATTCGGGTTTGCTTATGGAAGAGACATCGTTGGGTGTACCTGATGCAATTTTGACTCAGAATTTTTATCGATGGCGCTGCATGTTAATATAACATGCAATTCAAAAATGTTCTGTCATGACATCTGAATTTTTATCGATGGGATCAAGTGACAGATCCGGTGACTTAGCGGCTTCGAAGATCAAGGATTGAAGGCAACTTGGATGGATTGACGCCGATCCAGAAACTACGGATGATCACATAGGCTCGACTGAGGCAGACTAATCAATGATGACCTGAGACTGATCGGTGGGCTATCGGCATCGATCATCAATGGTCGAGGACCAGTAGGTGGCGGTTGAAACCTAGAAAGTTATGAATGACTGACGATTTACTGCTGATCTACAACCTATCAGAAGGGACTACCGATGCTTATCTAGAATAGACAAAAGCATTAGTTAATGGCCTAAATAGAGGATGTCGATCTCGAATGCTCACTGAATGTCGATCTCGAATGCTCACTGAATCAAGGATACGAGTGGCAATCGTGGCCAAAATCGATAGGGATGCTCCGAATTGTTGGCGAATTCATGTTGATGAGTAGTCGTCTCATGAGACGGGAACCGCACATATTCTATGATTCCCCTCATCTCAAGATGGTGTAATATTCTCATGGGTGCATGATTATCCTGTTCTTACCAAAAATTTATTGGTAGCTGCTATTCAGGAAAAATTCTCGATCAAATAGTTTCTCCCGGCACATAACTCAGATACCCTTTAAGCACAAAAGATTGAATTTTGCATGCATGCATGCACAAAAGACTGGGTGACCAATACATGCATGCATGTAGCAGGTGTTGTTTCTGTTAGACTTAGATACCCTTTAAGCACAAAAGATTGAATTTTGCAGGTGACAAGACTATCAGAATTATTCTCACATCCTCAAAAGCGACTTTTCGTAGATGTTCGATCTAACGAGAGAGAAAGGGCTACTTCGGAATCACCTTCTAATACGACTTTCTCAAGGATAGTGTGGGTTAGGGTTTGTGTTAGATTAGTTAGCTAATTCTGTACTAGAGGACTAAAGCAAAGGAGATTCCCTTTTAGTGGCTGATGTATCATCTGGATGCTTAGTAAAAGAAAAAGTAGCTGATTGGTCTCTGCTCAAAGGAGTTTGAGATAAAAGAGACGATGCCTGACGTTGTCGCACTCGTTGTGCGCCGAAGATTCGGTTTTGTTGCGGGGAAGGTTCAGGGAAGTGATTGCAGATGCTTGAAAGCAACATTAGAAGAGCATCGCGTGGCTTCTGGACGAGGACTGAAGTTGCGAAAGTCATAGTTTCTTTTTCATCGCAGACACAAGACATGCAAAACAAGACGAGAGGACCAAAGAAGGAAGCGTTGAACTTTGTCAAACGACAGAATGTAGAACTTGTAGAACGCACTTTTGTATGTTTTCAGAAACGTGTTGATGGCCAAAACTCTCTCTCTCTCTCTCTCTCTCTCTCTCTCTCTCTCTCTCTCTCTCTCTCTCTCCCCCCAAATATCCGATATCCCATGCAATTATCTTAGGTTCCGCCGACCGAACTCATCCTTCTGGATGATATTCTTCTTCTCGACCACCTTCCTCTCCATATTCTTCACCTGTCATCTTCTCTTCCCCATTATTCTCTCTGCTATAAGAACCCTCCCCACATTCCACCATTACTCAACACGCACAACTCCACCACATCCTCTCAAGTCTAACACACACTTCTCAGAGAGAGAGAGAGAGAGAGAGAGAGAGAGAGAGATGGCTGCGCTACAGAGGTCGGTGACGTCGTTCAGGAGGCAAGGCTCGTCGGGCCTGGTGTGGGACGACGACAGGCTCATCTTATCGGGCGCTCTCGGCCCAATCAAACCTCATGGTGACGAAGACGGCGGCGACAAGATCGACCGCAGACAACTCAAGCAGTCGCAGAGCGCCGGGATGATCGGCATGATGAAACGCAGCAGTTCCACTGATAGAGCTCCAGCTCAGCCACCTCGAAACGCCGTCGTCCCTTCCTCGGACGTCGACCCGCCTTCCCCTAAGATCTCCGGCTGCTGCTTTTCCGGCGTCTTCGGAAGACCGGCGAAGTGCCCACCTCCCAAACCTCAAAAATGATCAAAACAAAGCAAGTGTGATTGCGGATGGTGATTTGTACAAGGCTTTTCTGCGCATGAATTCCTGGAATTTTGTTTTCCTGTCCCATCTCAAAGTGAGGCACGTGCTACGAAGTGCACATCATAATCAAGGTTCAAGGAGGTCAAATGACACAGCCCTTTGAATTCTATTCTCTTCTCTCATTGTAATTATGTGCATTCATATGATTTTTGCACTTCTTTTTGTTATATCCCAACAACAGTTAGTCCTCTGAAATTCAAGCATGATATATGACATTTCATTGTGTGTGATATGGCTCTTAATTTTATGCGATAAGCAGTGGGGATATAATCGATCAAGGGTTACATGTCTCCACTATAGAAAGGATGGCTTTGTTATAGAAAAATAATCACTTTGCTATAATATTTTTATTGAGCCCTCAACAAGTTGCTCAAATGGTTAAGCGCTTAGTTTCGATACAAAAGATTTGATAATCAAATGAAAGCGCTGTCTACTTAGAATAACTTTGCGGACCATGCCCGCCATACTTAGAGCTTTTCCCGACGTACGTGGCCGATGGAGTGGTTTTGCATGCATCCGCAAGAATTAGTAGAGTCGAAAGATTCGGATACCTCCCATTATCAAATGAAATATTTTTAGCGTGCATTATTGAAGTTCTTTTCTTCTTGATCGGCATACATTATTGGTGGGCAACTATAGATCTTTCGGAAAGCTTATATTTTGCATGGGTGTGTACTCGCAAGGCAGCAAAACGGATAATTATGTGGGATCGATATCATCCTCAAGTAATTTTGTGACTAATTGTGATTCTCTCCTAATTTTGGCTTTTTTCCTTAAATGTAGGGGAAATTGAATAAAGTTGGGATAAATCGGGGAAAATTATCAACAAAAACCTAAATCTATTGTAATTGTGTCAATTCAATCTCAAACCTTTTTGTTTTGCCAAATAATATTTTAATATTTTTTTGAATTTATATTATTTATTTTTTTTCGTTTTTTCTCTTTCTTTTTTTTCTTCCCTTCTTCCTTTGGCCAATCACCTATTAAAATATTATTTAAAATTATCACGTAGGATGCCCGGTGTCCATGTCAATGATTTCCTATCAAAATTAGCCGGATAGACTGAATTAACATAAATGCAAAAAGGTTTTGGACTTAATTGCCCAAAAAAATAAAGTTTAAGACTAAATTGACACAATTATAATTGATTTAAAGTTATTTTGGTAATTTTCCCAATAAATTGGCGATGTAATTCAATTTGAATGCTCTCTTATTTGACACCGATTTATTAATCATTCAAAAGTAGTAAATTGACAATACTCAATCTGTTGCATAAATGAAGAGGATACATCCTTTTGTACCGTATCACATCATATTACTAAGATAAGATATTGCGTCTAATTGTCGCATAACGTCACCCGTCGCAAAACATATTCGTAAAAATCGAACATTCCAAGTGAAAGGACTGCAATCATCACAAGCGAATAAACAACGAATTCACATAAATGAAAAGTCAAACATTACATCTTTTCTCATGTACAAATCTCGTAAAAGGACAAAAAGCATAAAAACAAATAGTTTTTTTTCTTTTTTTTTGCAAGAAAATAATAAAACAAAGAGCTGAAAAAGCAAAGGTAACAACTTCTTGGTAGCGTGCCATTAGCGTTACTATTCAAACAAGCCATGGCATGATATGGCAGATCTCGCAATCCAACCTCTTCCCTTCAATCAGTAGCCTTCTGGACTTTGGTCTTGAAAAGCAAAATGTAGAGCTTCTCCATCGAAAAGTACAGGAAACCGCCCGTCGCGTGGGTCACGAAGGAGCCGAAGCTCGAGCCCACAATGCAGTGCCACGCCGGCCCATACACCTTATCAAACTCCTGCATCATACCCAGAGTCAATCGGCTAATTAGGAACCCTAATTGAAATTAAACAAACACAAGCATATCTCAAGGACATAAGAAATGTATATTCTGGATCTAGGATAAGGAATAGGCCATATAGATGGATCATGGGGGTAGCATAACTGCACATGCACGATGGAATTATTTTGTAACTATGCTCTAAAAATTATTCATTTTCACACGGGGAATGAGAGAGTCCAATACAGGAGCAAAGGCAGATTCGGCTGTCATTTAGTGGAGACTGTTGAATGATGCATGATTGATTGGCCAACACGATGACTGGTGGTAATGGCAGAGTGCACGATCATTAATCTTTGTTGATGACACATGGGGTGTCTTAATTCTTTGAAAGAGGGAGGTGACCTGATGCAAGATTCCAAATCTATGTCTAGGTTCATAGTCACAGAAATTTTCATTTCCCATTTTAGAGCCTTCGATATCGAAACTCAAATACAGCATCCCTGAAATCGAATAATCGCTGTATTGATCCAGTAAGATGAGTAGATTAACGTACAGCAAACATCAAAAAAATACAAAAAGTCTAATGTAGATAGGGTTAAATGCTCGACTTATTTGAAAAAGATTGGTAAATCGAGGCATGAGGTATCATCTTACATAAAACCCATCTCTCAGTGAATTATCATAAAAATTTTCTAAACATGCTGAGTAAGTGCACTGTGCACAAAGAAGTTCTCTGCATACCATCCAGGCAAACGGTCAATGGTTAAAAAACAACTACTGATAATTTTCTAAGTAAACGCGAAGGTGGAATAATTGAATTTTTAGAGTGTTGACCACACCTGACATGAAGGAAAGTCGGTGCACTGAAAACTGTCAAGTTTTTTCTAAATATCGACCACTAAATATTTTAAAATGCTTGTTAACAAAATCCTAAAAAAAAAACAGAAGAATTGGAGTCCGAGCAAAGAAAGTAAAACTTTCTGTTAACCACCATACGCATCTGGTTTTCTGCCGTATGCACAGTGGATTCTATCAATCGATAAAAAGAGAAAGCCAAAAAAGATGTTGAAAACCTTCTTCTTCTTCTTCTTCTTCGTTTGAAGAGAGTCCAAGAACTGAAATCAAGTGCAGACCACCAAACTCATTGTGCAGCAAAACATTTTACAGTGTTTGTACCAACAATAACTCTTCGAACAAGAAGAAAAATGTAGCAAGAAAGAACATACAAGAATCAAGAAATGCGTAGAGAGGAGGCTTTTACGAAAGTGAGAGAGACGCCCGCCTGGATTTACCTTCTTCATGTTATAAGCCATGTGTTTGGAGCTGAATTTCTCCAAGCTGTCGTACGTCCTCCTCGCGCACCTGAATGCATGGACTTGCATGAACCCCGGCATGTCCGCCACCATCACCTTCACCTGCAAGAACGCCACCACCGACGCCAGGTTCGTCTCCACGTGCGACACCGACTTCCTGGCCTCCACCACCACCTCATTTCCGCCTCCGCCTCTGCTGCCGCCGCCGCCGCCGCCATCCCCTCCTCGGCCGCTGTTTGCTCTAACTAGTTGATCGTCGCCGCTTTCGCTTTCCGGGCAATGTGGGGATTTCCTCAGCATCCAGCCCCGCATGATGTACTTGTTCGTGAAGGCCGACGAGTCGGGCTTCGCGACAAGGTTGACCTTGCCGGTAATGGCGGCAGCGGTGCTGGATTTGTAGAAGTTCATAAATGAGCCTAATTTCCTTGGCTTCTCATGGGTGGCCATGGTTTTTTTTCTGTTTTTTTTTTTTGTGAGGCGATGATCTAACTCTTAGTCGGCAGACTGTCAATTAGTTTGATTCACTCAATATATAACATTGGAGGGGGGGCCCCGTTTTGTATCATGTGCACAAGTTTGGTTCACTCAATATATAAATGGGTTTAAGGGGGGTCCTGTTTGGAATCATGTGCACAAAGGGTCCGATGCATTTATTTACTTAATTATTTTATTCATCTGTCTATTTAAAAAGTGGTAAAGTCCATATTAAAATGGGGGATGCGATAGAATTAATGGAGCAAACCATGTGATATTGCTTGCGCTCCTGAACAAAACGGGATCTTGTGGTTTTCGCAAAAGGATTTGATGTTGAATTTGTTGGTTTGCTCCCCTTTGTCAAGTGATGGGGGGTTTATGTGGAGGAGACCTTTGGGTGATTAGTATTCGTTTTGGGGCACGTTTGTCTTGAAGGGGTTTGGTTGGTAATGGCCAGTATACACATGGGGCCCCAGCCTTGCACCGCTTACATGATGGGGTACCTACCAAATTGTTCATATGTCTTGATCTTTCTCAGCTTCTTCATGTCACATTTATGCCCCTATCTAGAGTTTCATACCAATATAAATCCTCTCCACAGTAACCAAATAGTCCCCATCTTTTGAGAGATTTACCCCCCTAGCCTACTCTCTCTCTCTCTCTCTCTCTCTCTCTCTCTCTCTCTCTCTCTCTCTCTCTCTCTCTCTCTCTCTCTCTCTCTCAAGATACGAAAACGCAGTGACCCTAACCTTGCGACGACTGTGATCGACAACCCAGTCTCAGCTGACCGAAGATCTAGGATTACATGAAATTTTGCAACATAGGCAGAGAGTCGGTGCGATGGAAACAACAAGGAGATCTCCAGTTCAATTTCTCTCTCCCAACCAAAAAAAAATCACATCTATCGATAAACAGGAAAATTATCCAAAAAATCATAAATCTATTACACGACAACCAATTCAATCTTAAACATTTCGATTGTGCCAATTTAGTCATAAACTTTTTGATGATTTATTAATTTATTTTTAAATATTTTCACGATTTATCAATTTAATCCTAAACCTTTTAATGATTTACTCGGAAAAATTACATTAGCAAATCATTAAAAGGTTTAAGATTAAATTAACACAATTGAAAGATTTATGAATGAGTTGCCACAATTAAAAAGTTTAGGATTAAATTAACATAATTGAAATATTTAGGATTGAATTTACAGTCGTGCAATAAGTTTCTGACTTATTGGACAATTATATCATCAATAAACGGCAGGAAAGATCATAAAAAACTGAAATAATCACAGCACCACTTAACTTCTCGTGCTCTTGGGATACTGATGGGTGGTGGGTTGGTTGGCCAGTCAAACTTTACTTCTTCAGCTGCGGAGAAATTTGCATTCTGGAGGGGAAAACTGCTGCGCGATGCCTTAGCGTCTCCACGCCATCCACATGAACAGTGAACACGGTACGAGAACTCTGAGGATTCTCGAAATACCACGGCTTCAGGCTGTAGGACGACGAGCGACAGTGAAAAGCTTCACATCATGCATCATCAATATTGGCACAGTTCACATGTCAGAATCGAAACAGATTAGGGGCACGTCTACTTTCTTGCAGTACGCACTCGGTATAAATTGTTCGGACCAGGAATTGCGATGGAGTAAATGCCGTGTTTGGTGCTTGGTTTCATGAGGATAGGCATGAACCGATGTTAAAGGAAATCAAAGCGAGAACCGAAGGGAAATTGCTGGAAACTAAAATCCACTGGAATTGAAATCGAGGGAAGGAAAGTTACATGCACATCAACTCTCAAATGAAAACATTGAAGCGATTACTGCATTGATATTCACGATGCACACTACGAATTAAAACTTGACTACAAAATTAAAAACAAAATGGAAAGACATTGCTTTTGAAAGGAAAAGTTAATTTGGCAGGGTTTTGGCATAGGTTGAGTGTCCTCCTCGTCCTTGTTCTTTCTATTTATACAATCCTCGGGTCTTCTTCGAGGGTTACTGAAGTTCATGTGCAATCTCTCCTCTAATTGCTCCATATTTCCAATATCATGTGCCTAGCAACCCTTTGTCAGTTTTCAGGCACAAGATCTTCTTGTGTCAGCTCTTTGAGAATTGCCTTGTAAGCAGTGAACTGTCCAAGCCCCTTGTTATCATGCTTGAGAAGATAGATCCAGACTTACTTAGAAAAATAATCTATGAAAGACAATAAGCACCTGCAACTCCCTTCAACAGCACCTGAGAGGGCCCCCGTAAATATGATGAATGCAGTCCACTGTACCCTCGGTTCTATGAACCGTTGTACTAAACTGCACCCCATGCTGCTTTTTGAGCTCCCAATGCTTGCAAAGGCCCTACTTCCCTATTTTCTAGCCACACAGAAGACCTTTTCTTATTCAGTATGTTCATGCCTCTCTCTAGGGGAAAAGTGTCGGAAAAGTTCTAAACTTATTATATTTATGCTAATTTAGTCATAAATATTTTTTGATGCCAATATAGTCATAAATCTTTTTTTATGCCAATTTAGTCTTTCCAGCTAATTTTGGCCCGGTATTGCTAACGTAGATGCCAACCGGCTTATGTGGCACTACCGCTACCAACATTGACAATTTTTAATAATCTTTTAATAATTTTCTGATTATTTTCTTTCTTCTTATCGGCCACAGGCCGAGCTGGCTAGCCTCGCCTAGGCGAAGGTCGCTGCAGGCCAAGCGAGGCGAAGGTCGCTGCAGGCCAAGCGAGGCCAGCCCAAGCAAGGGCGAGCCTTGGTGAGGGCTTTCCTTGCCGAGGGTCGCTTGCGCCAAGGCAACGCCTGGCGAGGCTTCCTTGGCTTGGGCAAAGGTCTGCCTCACCAAATCTGTCCTAGGCAAGGCCAACCCTCGCCCTCGCCAGGCTAGTGGTAACCCTCCCCCAGGCGATGCTAACCTACCCCATAGCCGGTGGCCGGTCACCGGCAAAAGGAAGAAAAAAAAATAAAATATATCAAAAAAATAAAAAAAATTGAAAAAATATTAAAATATTATTAAGAATTATCTATATCAGCACCGGCGATGCCATGTAGGCCGGCCGACGTCTACGTTAGCAATATCTGGCCAAAATTTACTAGAAGGATTGAATTGCAAAATATTTAGGATTCAATTGGCACAAAAAAAGGTTTATGACAAAATATGATTTAGGGTATTTCTGACACTTTTCCCCTCTCTCTAACATGTGCCCCAGGTGTTAATGAATATTCTTCTCCAATATTGTTTTTCTTGCTAAAACTTTTCCAAATAATTTAAACTTTTAGAACAAACAGTTGCACACTCATCTTTAATAATATGGTCGGAAGTTTGTTTTAACATTTCTCCCCAAGAGAACAAGGACAATCTGAATATCCATGAATTGGAAGTTAGAAAGACGAATACCATTCATTTTTATATAATATGGGTCCGACTTATTCCCCATTTCTGCAGTTTGGGGGGCAACGATCAATTTCGAAAAAGAATTATATAGTCATTCCATCATACAATTTTGTCCTCATGACCCATTGATAGTTGGCAGTCCCAACACCATATCCCACCGCTAGCTCATGAACAGTTCTCATGTCATTCTCCAAATTAAATGCGGTACACATTGTGGGGATTCTATTCTTTGTTTGGAAGCAAAAAGAATGTACAGTTTCGTGGATTTTAGCTCCATTTATCTCTACAAAGAAATATGAGAATGAAATTTTTCGAGTGGGGATGAAGGGTTTGCAATGTGTACCTTATTCTCAGGGGGTTTGTGGGCTCAAGGTAGAGCAAGAAGAAGCCATTCACCCAAAGGATTGCCATTCACTTGATGCTTGAGGATGAGGGTGGGCAAATTTCTTGGGAGAATCACGGGTGGTGTGGACTGATTCATCGCAACCATTAGATCGTGTGGGTTTTTATAAGAAATCCATATGATTCGATGATTATAGCGTAGTGAGCTCACATGAAACTGATGCACTCGACGATAGGACTAAAGAAGGAAGTTGAAGTGCATCTTCATTCATTGAAAGGACATCATCATGAAGGTTGGCATGGCAATTAGGTGGCTGCATGAATGCCTGCTCAACTACTCCATAAGGAGGAGCTAATCTCAGGTTCCTGTAGAGAGAGTGTATTAGCTTAGATAACAACACCTTCATGGTTTAATTTGTCGAGAGAAATTAAAAGAGGGATATAATTAACATGATTTTCAATGTGGTCAATTCTGTGCGTAACATACATCCACGGGGTGAGACGGCTAAAGAAGAAGTTCACTATTAGGAAGTTCAAATTAGAAAATGTATACACATGGCCAACAACAAAAGTGGCAGCCACGATATGAGCAAGGCATAAGCTAACTAAAGAGCCATGTAGTGAACGAACTTTTAATTAGTTTGTGCATTTAGCATTTTCTACCTTATTTGAAGAGATCTCTTGACCTTTGACACAGCAACAGAGTTGAGTTGACAAGTTTGTCGACCTCCAACCTTCGGATTCCGAATAAATGAATTAATTATGGTTCAAATCCAACATTTGTAGATGGTACGAAACTCTTATCTAATAATATACTGAACATAAATCATGACAAGACAGAAGAAGTGAAAGATGCTTTCGGAATCCTAATTAAGAAGACACCGACAACTTCAATTCGTTAACAATCATATACCAAGGCAATATTGAGAATTTCTTTGCTTTGTGAAGATAAATGGATAAGCAGTCTTTTTTAACCTTAAAGGTGATCGCTGAGCGGGCTTGAGGCAAGTGGTGCTTAAGTTTGGGCCTAAATTTTTACCCAGGCTTTCTCACTAAAGGTCCTAGCCCAAGCATTAAAGGCCATTTCCCAAAGTAGAACACTCTGCTTCTGCAGTCTGCCTGACATCTCTTCTATTTAACCAAAAACGGCAAAACACGCCTGATTTCCAGCACATGAAAATAGTTGTGAAAAACGAACTTGAGTCCAATTCAAAATGACAAAGTGCTAAGTCTTCCCACCAAGATCGTAGAGGTTTGTATGTAGAACCGTCCACTTCATCCGTAACATCAATTGCTTCTGCAAAAACGGTCCTTGCAAACTTTTCCCCAAAATCTCCTACTATATGTTCACCTTTTGCAAGGCGGTTCTTGCAAGCAAATTGACGTCGCCTTGATCCGTAGCCCGATCACCTTCTATCATTCCATCCAAGCTTTAGTCATCCCTCATTCGACAGCTTGTCCTCCGCCTGCAGAGGTCAGCCTTCGAGACTTAGATATAATTCCCGTCCAACAGCTTGTTCTCCTATTGTAGAACCAAAGTCTTTCCATGCTTTTACAGCCTATTGTTAAACTGCCATTTGCACATCGCTTATGCATATAGAAGTCATTCGTTATGCAACTCAAATGCACATATTAATATCCTTCGATCATTTTTTCATCTTCAAAATATGAGATTTTCTCATTACATGAAATACCGATGAATGATCTCACTGTCGAGTTGCAGGGGTCCCTGTGCACCTGAGCTCAACGAATGCTGATGATCTTCTCTTCAGCCGGAACCAAGTGAATTTATCAGAGCAAATGAACTAGCGAATGGTCCTAGCCCAATTGCTTTTAATTGGGCCCAACTTAACAAATATACATCTGCTAGAATGTTTGTATTTCGCGATACCTTCAATCTGAGCTCGTGCTCAAATTTAAGCCAACCTGAGCATATGATCAACTCGAGGTTAGAATGAAAAATATGTCATGAAAAGCTCAACGTTGAAAAGAATTAACTTGTAATCGCGTACCGCCCGTGTTTTGGTTTCTCAAGTTGAGGGAGCTTTGATTTTGCTGAAGTTGTGTCCTTGAGCACGACTAGATTCTTCTTGAGACAGCGAGTTTAAGTTGCTCGAATATCGATGTAAGCTAGCCTCAAGCCTCACCAACACAGTTAAGCGTTATTTATGTGTATTTACATCGTATTCATATACTATTCCCGACATCATACCTTATGCGAAAGCACGAAATGAAATTGGAGCTTTGAGTTTTGAGTTTTAAGTCGAGTTTTAGCATCTTAAACGCCTCATTAAGTCAAGATCAAATTAATCAAGTACTCGGTTGACATGGAATGGGAAAACAACTATAAGAATCCAACCTTGGAAACAAAAAATTTCAAACTTAACTTATTTTTACACACAAAAGCAATGGAAAAGAAAATAACAAAGAAGGTATCTGAAAAATTCCTGAGCCATTTGTCACGGCCCAGAGAATTGGATCATTCTCGAGGGTTTCTGAACAAAAGACCATGACTGATCCATGAATTGGCGGGTGGACCTCGAGGATTCTAAGCCATAGGATTTTCTTGTATGTTATAGAATACTCCTGGGAACAGGCAATATAGTAATTGTACTCTCTTGTAATAAATGGAGGTAGATGGTAATTGGGGAGGTGCGATCTCCACTATTAGATCGATACGAGATCTACAGATATAGTTGAGCCTGTACTTGTATAAAAAGGATTCTTCTCCCTCATTTGTACATCTCATTTGTAAGGGAACATTAGATAGTATGACAGTAATCGAACACTGCGGTTGCTATTCTGGAGCACCACCGTAACGACAATGAGGATGTCGCAGTTTGGGAATGAAATTGCCCTACTCTTACGAACTAGAGATTAAATGAATTTGGGGACTTGATTAAACTAATTACTCAATTAGTGCCCTCTCGATACCTAACTTTGTTCAATTCAAGAAAATGTTTGTCAAGCAGCCTAAATTGATTTTAAACTTATCCAGTAACATGTGAGGTGATCATGCAAGTGTAATTATTAAAAGAACAATCTAATGCTAAGAAATAAGAAAAGCAAGAATCTAATGCGCAATCATTAAAATAACAACCAATGAAGCATTAAATAAATTGCAAGGAAAAGCAAGAACCTAATGCTAAGAAATAAGAAAACTGCCATTCCTAAATAGGTTAAAGGGAAACGACAATTAACATATTGAAAGTACGCAAGCAAGTAATAATGGAAATGCATAAACAACCACCCAGTATTTATCTTTAAGAACATTCAAATCCCTAATATGAAGCCCTAAGGTCTTTGTTTAATTATGAGCACAATTTTTTGATAAAAGATTTTCACACATTTTCAAAGAAAACTAATCAAAATCTAATTTCTAAGCTTTTTCCGGATTTTTAGAAAAAATAAATTTAATTGGAATTTTTTAATTATATTTTTATATAAAAAATAATATTATTATATTATACTATATTATAAAGGGAGCCGGGTTGGGTCTTAAAATCTGACCAAGACCCGCCAACCCTAGTCCCCAGCTGGACTGGACTCATCCAATAAGCCTAGTCCGACAACCGTAAACCAAACCTAACTAAGCTCGGCCCACATGCCACTCAAGCCCAACCAACTGCGAAATAGGCCCTAACCTACAACCAAAATAGATTGGCCCAAACGAAGACAGGCCTTCACTCGGCCCTGCCCACACGCATGCCAACCTAGGCAAGAAAGCCATCCGCCAGCCCATTCACCCGGCCTAGGTCCGCTCCGACCAACCCGGGCTCACCTGCCTCGCCACCCGACTCCATCCGGGTCGCCCTTGCTCCTGGCAGACTTGACAAAGACGGCCGAAACGAATGATGTCACTCATCTCGACCTAGCCGCATGCCTACTCTGGTGCCGCCTTGGCCCATCCAGGCTAAGGGCTTGGCCTCTGTCTGGCCAACCACCTCTCGACACTCATGCCAAGACCAGAGCTTCCAGGCTAGCTTTAATGCCACCGGCCGAGGGTATCCTCCTTGGCCAAACACCCTAAAAAACAAAAAAAAAAAACGATGGTGGCATTGGTAATGTGATGAACAACTAAGGTACCGCATGATAACCATTGTGGTTTTGTTCAGAACTAGTTTTTTGTTCGCGGAATCAGTTTTGGACCAGAAATCCGTTTGGTAACGAAATTCCATTTTTCTATTTTTGGGACAAGTTTTTGTTCCAGAACCGATTCTGAACGAGAAATCAGAACAAAAAAAAAAGTTCGTTTTCCATTTCTTGAACAAAAGTCAGAACCATTTCTACAAAACTCGTTCTCTTCTTCGTCTATCTCATCTCTCTGATCTGCCCGTCTCTCTCTGTACTCTCTCTGTCGCCGTCGAGAGGAAGCTAGGCCGCTCGTTCACTCACTTCGACCAAGAGGAAGCCAGGGCCACTCGCTCATTCGCTCCTACTCCACGTAAGCTTCAATCGTGTGCTGGATCTCCCTTCATCTCTCTCTTTTTTGGATTTGGAAGTCGCCGTGATCGAGGGGTTAGCTTCGGCCTGGCCATGGCCGGAGGTCGACCTCACAGTCGCCCAGATCTGGGCGACGGCGAGGTCGACCGCCAGACCTGGGCGAGGCCGCTCGGCCTCCCCCAGATCTGGGGGACACTGAGCGGCCTCGCCATGGCTGGGAATCGACCTCGCCGTCGCCCAGATCACGGCGACTTGTTCTACCAGTGCGTGTATTTACCCCTTCGTCCGACGGCTAAGGTAATTTTTGCGCATGTGTTTTGGGTCCCTAATGGCTTGTTCTCGGTGCCCTGTTGTTCGCCTTGATTGCCATGGGAGGTGTTTGCTTCAATGCCTCAATGAGAATGTTTTATTCTGTTATGGGAGAACTTGATTAGCTTTTGTTTGAGAGAAGAACTGGATACGTCTTCTGTTTTTGTCTTTTGTCGGTTGTTTTTTTTTTGGTAAGGCCTTTTGGCGGTTGTTTAATAAGGCAAAAGAAAAAAATTAGGGAAGAAAGGCTTTTGAGTCCAATATATGTGCATTTAAGCTTTTGAGTGGGTAGCTTACGCCGCCCCACTGTCGATCGTGTGGCCACCGGGACTTTCTTCTACCAGTGCATGTATTTGCTCCTCTGTCCAAGGGCTAAAGTAATTTTGCGCATGTGTTTCGAGTCCCTAATGGCTTGTTCTCGATGCCCGCTTTGATTGCCATGCAAGGTGTTTGTGTTAGTACCTCAACAGGAATGTTGATTCTGTGATAGGAGAACTTCATTAGCCTTTTTTGGGAGAAGGAAAAAGATCGTTTTCTGTTTTCACTTTTTTGTCGGTTGTTTAGTTAGGCAAAAAAGGCTTTTGAGTCAAGTATAGGTGAATTTAAGTTTCTGTGTGGGTACCTTACAGCTGATCCTCTTTATTATATTGGAATGGTGTTCTGGGTTGACTGAGATTTTATGGGTTTAGGGGTAGAATAGTGTGATAAGCTTGACAAATTCTTAATTGACATGCTTGTTTGATGGCATTTGACATTTTTAATTTACTATTTTCAGCTTTGATCCATCGTATTTGTCAGCAAAGGAACTCTAATGGTTGCAAATTTTATTTTATCAATCTGATAATTTACCTTGTGTTGCTTGTTTGATGACATTCCATCATCCATTTACGAAAAGGGTGGGTCATTTGATTCTTTTTGTTGTATTCAGGTTTCTTCGGGCTGTAAGAGAGATTGGAGGGTGCACTTTCAGGTTGGACTTCAGCGATTGGTTGCTTCTGTTACTACTTGAGCATATATTGTTAAATAGAAATTTTGTTCCCCTTCTTCATCCTTTCTCAAAATGTTGAGTTATGGGCCTGTAGTCTTGGTTGATATGTTTAATTTATATTCTTTATCTTAAAATCTGTATGAAGGATAGAAGAATCTTCTTCAACATATTTACAATTACCTCCAAGTTCTACAAAAAGTCACAAGGTCGTTTTCGACTTATCACTAATGAGGTGCGTGAAAACTTCAAATTCTGACAACTACCTTTGACTAATAGAAGTCATGCCCATTATTAGTTGATACAAAATAATATCTTGCATAGCAAAAACAGTTGGCTAATCCCTTTTAATATCACATTTTACATTAAATAAAGTAAGGCATGCACGTGACTTTTCTCTTTCTAGTTCCGGCAAAAGGCACATGACTAGGTATGATGGATTAATACGCATAACAGCAAAGCTTTTCAGACTAAATGAGGACAAGGCACGATTCGTCAATTTAGAGCGTTCAACAGGGTGCTTGTTGATTATGGTATTTAATTGTTTAGGATGCACATTGTGACTTTCTTTGTCCTTTTTTTATTAGGACAATGAAGATATGCATTGAATCCACTATTACAAGCGTATTTGTGCTCTAGATCCACTTACTTGTCTTCAAAATGGGCCTATTTGTGTGTCAACAATGTGTTTGGCCTGTCTATATCTTTTCTTCATTGTAGTTTTCTGTGCTGTCACTTGTTTTATGTCTCATTCTATGTCAAATTTCTATGATATTGGATTTTGTTGGCATTAGTTTGGATTTCACATTTTTGCAAAGAATTTCCCCCCAGCTGGAGTGAATCGAGATTGTTAAGTAGCACAAATTATTTGTACACTTAGCATCTTCTTGAATGAAATGTTTAGAAACTTGCACACTTTTCCTTCTTTTTGTTTAATGGATAAGTAATTCACTCATTTTCTTCTTCCAGGTTGTTGAAACCAATGATCACTGCTCTGCTCATTTAGGTTACAAGAGGCCAGCACGTAAGTTGCAGACGTTTTACTGCTTTAGTTCTAGTCTATCCATCGGTTGACTGGTTGTATGCCGAAAAAGTTTCTTTATTCTATATTAAACAAACTGAATGTTGTCCAAGATTTGGCTTTAACCATAGGAAATGTTCACTTCATTTAATATATGTATCAAAAGGAGTAGTTGATATCTTTGCTTCAAGTGTCACTGCATGGAGCAAAACATCGGCACATGTTCTGTCCATTTCTGAGAGAGTCACTGATGTGATCTCTTAAGAGTCATTTTCAATTCAAATTTCCGATGACTGGATCATATGGCTCTTCACATCAAATCTTCTGCATTTGAATTGGTACACCATATGATGTGCTTCACTTGATGTTCAACCAGTTAAGGGTAAATGGCATCTCAAAAAGAGGTATTTGTGGCAAAGTGGACTGAGCATTTAACTAATTTGCTTGTAAACTTAATGGTTGAAGAGGTAAAAAGAGGAAATTGCACCACTACTACTTACAACAAAGTAAGGTGGAATAACATAGTTACAGAGTTCAATAAACAAACAACACTCCAGTTTACTGTAGTTCAGTTGAAGAACAGGACAAATAAATTGAGGAGACAGTATGCGAGTTATAAGAAGTTTCTTTCACAATCTGAATTTGGATGGGATCATGTTAACAAAACGGTTATTACGGAGGATCCAAGTGTATGGGATGATCACATCAAGGTATAAGTTTACTTAGGTCATTTTGTTCTTATTGTGGATGTATGTTTCGATTATGTTGCTGACGTATGTCACTATTTTTGAAATTGCAGGATAATATCGAATGAGCTAAATTCCGAAAGGATGAGTTTCCTCAATATCCCGATCTGTGTATCGTGTTTAGCGATACATATGCTACTGGGGATTATGCAGTAGGAAATGCAGAATACTTGGTGGTGTCGGAGGGGAAGACAATCGTAGTAGTGGTGACAATGGTGGTGGTGCTTTGGGAGGTGATCCAAACGAACTTAGTGATGGAGTCTTCACACCTGACGTGAGTGCCACGCAAGTTTGTGAGAATCACAAGTTGAATAGGACTCCAAATTCCAAGAGGAGGAGAAAAATTAGCACATATGATATTGCTAGCACCTACAAAGCCATTCAAAATATGATCAAGTCCAAGGCGAGTCAATCAACAAGTGGCTCTATCACCTCACATGCCCCCCCACCCAAGAACCCCTACTCCATGGGAGCCGTGGTTGCCATTTTAAATGACATGCCTGACTTAGAGCAGAATCTTTTCAACAAAGTTATGAACCAAGCATGCCTTAGTGCCAACTGGAGAGAGGGTTTTATCCTATCTTTACCTGAAAGGAGACGCGGTCTTCTTGAATCTCTTTGAATAGATGTTGAGAACTACGATGACTTTTCATGTTTGCTTTATTTTCACTTAACGACTTGTGTCATTGAAATACTTTGGTTTGTTTTTATTTATGTAACTATGATATCTTTGGTTTGTTTTTAATTATGTAACTATAATGACGTGGCTATTGTTAATTATGGAACTATGATGATGTTGTGGCTGCAGTTGATTCCTGACTTATTTGTTGTGTTTGTGTTCTTCGTGCGAGTGCATAGGTAATATGGAAGGGGGTGAAAGTAGCAGCATTAATGGTCTAGTAGCATCAGTTGAACCAATTGAACAGTCTTTAATGATTTTGAGTTTAATATACTGAAAGTATGGATGTGTACTGTTTTGATGAACATGTTTATGCACACGAGAGAACCTATTAGGGACAATAAATTGTTAGGGCATGAATGGATAAGAGAAATTCTTTATGGACATTCAAATAGGGTATATGAAGCTTTTCGAATGGAGAGGTGTATTTTTCTCAATCTTTGTGATTTAATGAAGGCATGGGGTTGGTTGGCAGATAGTCGATATATTCAGGTAGACGAACAAGTTGGGATGTTTTTATCTATGATTTCTCACAAGAACTCGAATAGAGATTTATGTGAGAGATTTCAACATTCGGGACAAACTATCAACAAGTACTTTGCTAAAGTGTTGCAAGCAGTTCTGAATTTGACAAGAGAAATTATCGTACCACCTTCATTTGATGTTGTCCCAGAAGAAATTCTTACCAATCCTAAATATAATCCTTACTTCAAGGTAGGATTTGCATACATTTCTTTACACCGTCATTTACATTTTGTTGATAATCTTGTATAATGCTAGTCTTTGCTGAAATGACAGGGCTGCATAGGCGTTATTGATGGCACTCACCTCTTGAGTTAATCTCTCCGTGAATTGGTGAAGGAGTTGAATTATCTCATATTGAATGGCTATGTGGCTTTTGGTACATCTTTTTCCTTGGAGTACATTTTTGCTGCTGCAAGATTTGTCATTCAAGAGCAAGCTATATATTTGCTATCGAGTTTAGTTTTGGATTTTCTGAATCAGACCGTTCATTTTATGCATTCTTTAGTCAGAGCTAGAACATGGGCATACTGCTCTTTTTGTTCTTATGGCATGTGAACTTTATTGAATTTCAAGAATATTGAAATATGATTGATGACTAGTATTATGCCATTTTCTCTCTTATACTTTTCTGCCATAGTGCAAGTGTAGCTTCATACTATAATTAAGCACAATAGGGGAGAGGAAAAAAGCAAACTTCATTTCTTGATCATATACGAAAATTTCCAGTGATTATTCTTATTAATGAGCTATATACTTATCTCTTTTCATATACTATCCGGTTTATTTGTGCAAATATTTTTATTTCTTCCCCCCTTATGGACATTACTGACAATCATTATGATGCTAATCATGTTGCTCCTGTGGAAAATCACTGGCAATGGTCACTGTTTGGTTTTCTAGTTTCCTATCCTTCTGTTCTGATCTTGTACTTTCAGTTTTGAGTTTGTCGAGATTAGTTGCCTGTCTGAAACTTTAACTAAATATTTTTTTCAGGTACAAGCTGCTGCACCTGCAAGTAAAGGAGAACTCGGGAGGGCCACCTGGACTTCACTCCATACTCTAGCTGTTCAGGTGTTCTTAATAAAGCCTGATTTTTTACTTTCCTTTTCGTTTTCCATTTATGAAATTTTACCTGAATATATCAGTATACTCCTACATCATTTGCACTTCTGCTGAGTTCTTCTAAATTTTTCAAACAATAAAGTTAGCGCTAATTATCTATTAGAACACTCAACATTAAAGCACATGTACATCGAATGGTTCAAATTGTAGATGATATGGCTCTTTACATCAAATCTTCCGCATTTGAATTGGTACACCATATGATGTGCTTCATTTGATATTCAACTAGTTAAGGGTAAATGGCATCCCAAAAAGAGACATTTGTGGCAAGCCTTTAACCAATTTGCTTGTAAGCTTATTGGTTAAAGAGGTAAAAAAGGGAAATCGCACCACTACTACCTATAACAAAGTAGAGTGGAATAACATAGTTACCGAGTTCAATAAACAAACAACACTCCGGTTTACTGTAATTCAGTTGAAGAACAGGACAAACAAATTGAGGAGACAGTATGGGAGTTATAAGAAGCTTCTTTCACAATCTGGATTTGGATGGGATCATGTTAACAAAACGATTATTGTGGAGGATCCAAGTGTATGGGATGATCACATCAAGGTATCAGTTTACTTAGGTCATTTTGTTCTAATTGTGGATGTATGTTTCGATGATGTCGCTCACGTATGTCATTATTTTTTGAAATTGCAGGATAATATCGAATGGGCTAAATTCTGAAAGGATGAGTTTCCTCAATATCCCGATCTGTGTATCGTGTTTGGCGATACATATGCTACTAGGGATTACGCAGTAGGAAATGCAGAATACTTGGTGGTGTCGGAGGGGGAAGACAATGGTAGTGGTGGTGACAATGGTGGTGGTGCTTTGGAAGGTTATCCAAACGAAGTTAGTGATGGAGTCTTCACACCTGACGTGTCTTCACACCTGACGTGAGTACCACGCAAGTTCGTGAGAAGCATAAGTTGGATAGGACTCCAAATTCCAAGATGAGGAGAAAAAGTAGCACATATGATATTGCTAGCACCTGCAAAGCCATTCAAGAAATGATCAAGTCCAAGGCGAGTCAATCAACAAGTGGCTCCATCACCTCACATGCCCCTCCACTCGAGAACCCCTACTCCATGGGAGCCGTGGTTGCCATTTTAAATGACATGCCTGACTTAGAGCAGAATCTTTACAACAAAGCTATGAACCAAGCATGCCTTAGTGCCAACTGGAGAGAGGGTTTCGTCCTATCTTTACTTGAAAGGAGACGCGGTCTTCTTGAATCTCTTTGAATAGATGTTGAGAACTACGATGACTTTTTCATGTTTGTTTTATTTTCACTTAATGACTTGTGTCCTTGAGATACTTTGGTTTGTTTTTATTTATGGAACTATGATGTCTTTGGTTTGTTTTTAATTATGCAACTATGATGCCGTGGCTATTGTTAATTATGGAACTATGATGACGTTGTGGCTGCCGTTGATTCCTGACTTATTTGTTGTGTTTGTGTTCTTCGTGCGAGGGCATAGGTAATATGGAAGGGGGTGAAAGTAGCAGCATTAATGGTCCAGTAGCATCAGTTGAACCAATTGAATAGGTCTTCGATGATTTTGAACTTAATATACTGAAAGAATGGATGTGTACTGTTTTGATGAACATGTCTATGCACACCAGAGAACCTATTAGGGACAGTAAATTGTCAGGGCCTAAATGGATAAGAGAGATTCTTTATAGACATTCAGATAGGATATATAAAGCTTTTCGAATGGATAGGCGTGTTTTTGTCAACGTTTGTGATTTAATGAAGGAAAGGGGTTGGTTGGCAGATAGTCGATATATTAGGGTAGACGAGCAAGTTGGGATATTTTTATCTATGATTTGTCACAAGAACTCGAATAGAGATTTATGTGAGAGATTCAACATTCGAGACAAACTATCAGCAAGTACTTTGCTAAAGTGTTGCAAGCAGTTCTGAATTTGGCAAGAGAAATTATCGTACCACCTTCATTTGATGTTGTCCTAAAAGAAATTCTTATCAATCATAAATATAATCCTTACTTCAAGGTAGGATTTGCATACATTCCTTTACATCATCAGTTACATTTTGTTGATAATCTTGTATAATGCTAGTCTTTGCTGAAATGATAGGGCTGCATAGGCGCTATTGATGGCACTCACATTCATACTTCTGTACCAGTGTCAAAACAGATCCCATTTAGAGGCAGGAAAGGAATTACCACTCAGAATGTGATGTGTGTTTGTTCATTTGATATGAAATTTACATTTGTGTATGCTGGTTAAAAAGGCTCTGCCAACGATTGTCGGGTGCTCTCGACAGCACTCGAGACACATCGCTTACAATTTCCTCGACTTCCACCAGGTATTTGCTTGTTTTTCAAGGGATAATTTTCTTTATAATTCTATTGCATTTGCGAATCATGATCAATATATGAATACCTTTTGCTAGGCAAATACTACGTGGTAGATTCTGGTTATGCTGCAGCTCCGGGATTTTTGACTCCTTTCAAAGGGGAACGGTATCATATTAATGATTTTAGGGGTAGAGTGAGGTAGGCAACAACAGCAAGAGAATTATTCAACCATAGGCATTCTTCACTAAGGAATGTTATTGAGAGATCATTTGCGGTATTAAAGAATCGCTTTTTCATTTTGAGACACATGACTTTATTTTCAATTCAAAAGTAGTCATGTATTGTAATTGCATGTTGTGCTATTCATAATTACATCCGTGATCAAGACAAGATGGATAAGAACTTTTCTCAATATGGTGATTCAAAGTACTCGTTTAGAAGTGCACAAGATGAGGTTATTGACGATACATCAACAGAGGAGGATATCGAGATCAACATGCTTAGGAAAAGAATTGCCAATCAGTTGGCAATTGATAATAATATGGCGGAGATTCCATGAAAATGTGTTTTTGACTTTTCTAAAGTATTTCGATTATTTTGTATTTGTGGATTTTTTATGTTGGCTCTTGTAATGTGACGTGGCATTATGGGATCTCCTATATTGGCTCTTGTAATGTGATGTGCTTGGTTTACTTTTCTCCATAAGCTTTTGCGATATTATGCGGAACGATGCATACTCACAAATATTGAGAGCAAATATTGAGAACGATGGTGGTTGAATGCTAAAAACCCGTTCCAGCGCTTGGCCATTTGCATTAATTTGATTGGAATTTGTGTGTGGGCGTACGTAACGTTACGAATCCAACGTAAAATTTAATTTCAAAACTTCACAATTTGTGGCCACTCGCTTTGAGTGAAATTTAATTTTTTTAGGCGTCGAAAAAAATTAAAAAATTAAAAAAATATCAAAACTTGATAGAATGACTTAGAATATCTATGGTCACCCATTTCAAGAGAAATGGGTTTTTTTAGATTCCCCAAAAAAATTTAAAAAATCAAAAATTTCAAAACTTCATAGAATGACTTAGAATACTTGTAGTCACCTACTTTGAGGGAAATTTAAATTTTTTTGCTGTCGAAAAAAATAAAAAAATGAAAATTTTGAAAATTTCTCAGAATGGCTTAGAATACCTGTGGCCACCAACTTTGAGTGAAATTTAATATTTTTTTAGGTGATGAAATAAAAAAAATAAAAAATAAAAAATACCATTTAGGCACCTCAAAAATTTTATATTTTACTCAATGTGAGTGGCTAGAAGTATTCTAAGCCATTATGTGAAGTTTTCAAATTTTTTATTTTTAATATTTTTTTTGTACCTAAAAAAAATTAATTTTCGCTCAAAGTGGATGGCTACAAGTATTCTAAGCCATTCTGTGAAGTTTTGAAATTTTTCATTTTTTTACTTTTTGATTTTTTTTCGGCACCTAAAAAAATTTAAATTTCGCTCAAAGTGGTTGGCTATAGAAATTCTATAAGCCATTCTATGAAGTTTTGAAATTTCTAAAATTTTTAATTTTTTTTGGAAATCTCAAAAAAATTAAATTTCTCCTAAAATGGTTGGCCATGTATATTCTAAGCCATTCTATGAAGTTTTGAAATTTTTAATTTTTTTAAATTTTTTTAGGGCATCTAAAAAAATTAAAATTTACTCAAAAAGTGGGTGGCCACAGTTATTCAAAACCATTTTGTGAATTTTTGAAATTTTTTATTTCTTATTTTTAATTTTATTGGGTACCTCAAAAAATTTAAATTTCATTCAAAGTGGGTGGCCACATGTATTCTAAACTATTCTGTAAAGTTTTGAAATTTTTGATTTTTTTTGAGAACCTTAAAAAATTTAAATTTCACTAAAAGTGAATAGCCACAGGTATTCTAAGCAATTCTATGAAGTTTTGAAATTTTTTATTTCTTGATTTTTTTTGAAAAATTTCAACAAATTTCCTATTTTCCCAAAATTTGAATTTTTTTTATTTTCTCGACATTTTGATGATTTTTTCTAGAAGTTTTCAAATTTTTGGTATTTTCTGAATTTTTTTAAAGATTTTTATGAATTTTTCAGATTTTTTTATTATTTTTATTCCATTTCTAAAAAAATGGATTTCTGTTCCTGGAAATAGAATTTTATGTTGTTTATCAAACGGGTTTTTGTTTCAGGAAATAGAAATTTCGTGTTGTTATCAAACGGGTTTTTTTTCCCAGAAACTCATCCAGGAACCAGAAATAGAATAATCTATTTCTGGTTCAGGAACTCATTCCGGAACAGAATGGTTATCATTCGCTACCTAAAGAAACGAGAGATTCTCGGCTCAAACGAAACTTGAACTCAGGCCAGGACTCTCGACAAACAAACCAGGACACATACAATGACCAAACAAAGGACAAACGGGGACCTGAGTTCGAGTGAGCCAGATGGCTGCGAGCTTCGGCCCGGCGTGCCCAGAAACAGGGTGAAACGGGCGAAACATGGCACTCAAAGAAGGGAAAAAAACAAGGGTGATCGTTGGTGAGATCCCTACCTTGCCTGGCGACGGCGAATGGAGGGCAAGCTCGATGGATCGGACAACGTCTAGTTGCGTCACTCGTCTCCGAGCCGGGATCCTTAGGAAAAACGACCTAAAAAAACGAAAACTGGCAAACCGAAACCTACTGTGGTTTGGCGTGGGGAAAAGGGTGATGTCCATGGATTGTTGGCCGCGGTGCAGGCACGACGGTCAACAAAGTTGCTCTTCGTTCTCGCTCTCTCGATCTCTCTTTCTCGGGTTCTTTGACCTCTCTCCGGTCTCCCTCCGTTGCTCACCTTCTCTCCATTTCTCTCTCTCTCTTTCTTTAGGCAAGCCAGCCGATCCACCTGCCTCCACCTACCACCGGTTTCGCGACCAGCCCCTGTCCCATCTTTCGTGCCTGTGGAAGGAGCAGGGTTGGGGGAAGAAGACAGAAGAAGTGGGCTGGGCTGTGGAGAAGACGAAAGGGTCAGCCCAAGAAAAGCGAAAGGGTGGAAAAGAAAAGGGAGGTCGGGCCGGGCCTTCCTTGGCCCAGTTTCGTCTTTCTTCTTTTTCTTAAAGAAAAAGAAAATACATTTTAATAAATTCTATTATTATTAATGCAATTGCTCTTGATGTCTATGAGTCATGGAATTTAATGAAAATATTTTCGTTTAGAGATTAAATATTAATCCCTAATTTTCTATGCACTAAATTACTAAACGGGACGCCGAAATTTAGGTTGTAAGCCAGTCCATAAGTGTACTTATCAGTTGATTAATGGAGTATTCAATTCGAGTCCATGTGACCACACCAATTCAAGGCTGAAAGATCCAAGGGATCAATCTGCGAACCTTCATCGCGTTGCATATTTGATTAAGGGAGCATTCTATGATTATCGCACTAACCCTCTATTTATATCCATTAAGCATCGCATGTTCTCTTGATTAGGTGTACTTATTAGTTGTGAGGAACCTTTTCTGAGTCAACGGACTGAATAATCACGTGGGTATCTCTCTTATCTCACCCAACACAATTATTGGATGGACCATGGGTGATGCAGTCCTCCTAAAACAATGGGATTTATCTAAGATAATGATAATTTTTCTTTCTTAATTTGGAAGGGACAGCATGAGGTCACGCTTTTCTTGCATGGGTAGTGATAGTAAAGCATAATTTGTGTTCAGATTTCAATTGATTATTTTGTCAGTATCTACATGTTTATGTTAGTTGTAAATTTGTCCAAGTATTTTATGTTAGATTTGACTTGTACAGTCATGCCTCGGCGTCTATCCTACCAAACTGTTGGAAGTTAATGTCAAGGAATCCAGCTCGTGAAACGTGAGGCAAAAGCCAAGTTGATTTCAATTTATGTTACGATGATGACAGATTTGTCATGCATGTTCCTTAGTAAAGAAATTTCAGTATAATTTTCTTACTAGTTACTATGTACGTGCAGTGCCTGATTCACCGTAAAAAAGAGGGACATGACTATCCGAGCACCTGAAATTATACCTGTGTTGTAATCAAGGATGCCTAAACTTATTTTTTTTTTGTGTCATCAAAATAACTCAACCTTTCGAATTGCGCTCGATGTGAGGCCTCTATTAAATTCATGGACAGAAAATGGTGATACGACACTAATGTGTTAAGTAACCGTTAAAATATAATTGTTAGCAATTCGATATGTTCTTATGGGATAAAGCCACATCAGTAAAAACAATTTGGAGCCATTGACATGGAATGGGAAAACAATGATTAGAATCCAACTTACCCAATTTTATGCGCACAAAAACAATGGAAATGAGAATAACAAAGAAGGAATTTGAAAACTTTCTTGAGCCATTCACGCAGTCCTTTCTCGTGTTTTGATTATTGTAAAAAGACACCCAATTTCATAGGGTCACACGCTGCGGCTGCGGAAGTTGGTGCTCGAGATTGCAATTGATGCGGGAACACCGGAGAACTGGAGCGCCGCCGTCGAGGGCGATGACGGGGAGGTTGTCACAGTTGCAAATCTCGATCATCGACCCGTCAGGATCGTGGAAGAAGATCTGATCGACGTCAATCCCGCCTTCCTCTACCCTTCTCTTCACGTACTCTATCCCCATCTCCTCTAGCTTCTTCTCCACCGTTGCCATGCTCTCACACTGGACATGCCAAGAACGCACCACTGTCAACTTTACCGTCTTAACAATCGCTTGTATACATCAATAAGTTTAAGTAAATCTCCCACACAGTTAACGTAAAATGCTCGAGAGAGATGACCTGAAAAGAAATGTGGTTGTCCTTGGGATTGATTCCGCCAACGGTGGGCAGTTGATGAGGGTCTTCGGTTTGAAGCAGGTGGATCCCGATCCCATAGTTGAACAGCCTGAACTCCATCCAAGAACACCCACCAAAACCAAAGATCAACACGTATCAAAACGAAGATCGATTGCAAAACTCAGAAAAGAAAAAGGAGTGTCTGCATGACTGCAAAACTCTCCCACGGTTCGATAGATTCTTGGCTTGAATTAAGAAGAGTACCATGCGCCCTCAAAATCGAAGGAACCGGGTCGCCGGACGGGGACGAACCCGAGGACGTCCTTGTAGAAACCGATCGATCTCTCCAGCGACCGGCACACCACCGAGATGTGGTTCAACGACTTGAGTTGCAGAGGATTTTCCATTGAATTTAGCCCGGTAACGAATACGATCCGCGCGAGATCGAACTAAAAAGGACTTCAAGAACGAAATGGGGTTGCGGAAAAGGGATCAGACAAAGCTAGATGAACAACTACAAAGAATAAGTTTGGTGATACGATGTCTGCTGGTTCGAGAGTCGTATGGCTGTACATATAGGAAAATCAAACGAAGCATCGAAAGCAGTAGCATGCATCGTGCACGTGATTGTTCTGCCTTTGACGATCTTACGTGTGGGCCAGGATTGGCGATGTCGATGACACGTCGGATCTACGTTGAAAGATTTGATCCAGCCAAAAGTTGCCGCCTTTTGGCACCCGCGAATTGAGTCAACTCCTTGCAATTGCAAGACTATTTAATTTTACTTCTTTCTTGGATTTTGGATTATCCACTAGCGACAATTTGGCACTTGTTAAAATAAAATTGCCATTGAGAAAGGGAATACGCGTGATATGATTGAGGCTTTTTTGGTAAAACTTTCATGTGAAAAATGTGTTTTACGTTTGCTTCTGATTAGTATTATTCGGCTAGGAAAAAATAATTTTCTGTCACGTGTTAGAGATAATTAGGGATTAGGATAATTTTCTATTTTAGAGATATTTGATAATTATGTTAATTTTATATATCTCTCAAGCTATCACATTTATCTCCATTCAATTGTACATATCTTGATTGATATATATTGTTTTAGATAGTCATCTATAAAACCTATTACTACATCGAATTATACCGAAATAACATAATTTTATTTTCCACTATATTATTTTCAACTTAGAATGTTTCCTTTTCCGAGCAACCCTGGCGCACTTCACCAAGTCGACCTTTTCTTTTTTACGGAGGTATTTTTAGACACTGCAAAGACACGGTATATTGCAACAATTGTATCGGCCACGTTTGTTCAATTACTATTTCGATGCCAAAGTCAACCGCAAAGGATGCATCCTGTTGTCCCCCAATTCTCGACTTTTTGCTTCTCATTTTGAGAACATCACCAAATCCGCCGCCTCATGTGAGCATCATAATGAAATTTAATATCTTTAGAATCTTGAAAGGCAAAAGTTATCCATACATTTCTCATATAAAGATTGACTAGCGCTCTAACATATTAATCCATAAAATGAGTCTACATTGTACTTTTTGGGAGAAGTGAGAACTAGGACTTAAATTACGGTTGTTGATCAGTTGAGAATTTAAGGTGTTATTTTTGTCAATCAAGGGTTGTAAGGTTTTAAAAAAGCCCTATCAAACATATAATATTAATCCTTAAAATGAGTCTATATAGTGTTCTTATTAGAAAAGTGCAAAACTAGGATTAAAATTTCGGTTGTTGATCAGTGGAGAACTTAAGGTGTTATTTTGGTCATTTAAGGTTTTGAGGTTTTAAAAGAGCCCTAATAGAGTCTCAAGCTTGCCATTGGCAGAATTTAAGTGTTGGAATTGACACATAGCAAATGGAAAAAATATTCCAGTTGGAGCCGTGTTAGATTTCCGACGCTAGCTTGAATTTCATTGTAGCTAACTTGAGATCTGATTTAGGTTTTTTTAAACCTTAATTTCTCGGTTGACTAAATTAAAAGCTTAAGTCCTTATTTGACGGATGGGCACAATTTTAAATCTAGTTTCTGCACTTATCCCGTACTCTTTTCCTTAAAAAAAATGTGTTTTAAATTCGGCTCTCTTAATTATCTGAGATGTGCTTGGTTGAATATAAATGTTTTGGCCGAAAATATTATTGTGATGGCGGTTTAATTCCCCTAAAGACCCCAAATGTTAGCTTTAATCTCAATTCTGCCCTAATTTTTTTTGTCTAACAAAATACAAACTCTCTCTAGTCCTAAGTCTGCCCACACGTTCAAAAACCGTCACTAGTTTTTTCAAAATAATCAATATTAGGGCTAATTAGAGGTTCATAATCAAATCATGCACTTTCACCAATACTCTCACATTCATATGAAATAACAGCAGTTTATGTCGTTGCGTTGTGAACACATGTTAATGGTTATGCCCTAATTTGGAATGAATTTCCCTTTTCTTTTTCCTTCTTTAAAATCACGGATGCAGGAAAGAAGTTGCCTTTCTTGGAGTTCTGATTTTCAAGGTCGTGCGTTGACTTCTGCAAGAAACAAACGACTTAGGAAAAATCCGTAGGTTTTTGAGACCACATCACTCGTACGAGGGAGTTCAGAGGCAAAATCAATTTGAACTCCTTCCATTCTCGTCGGCCGACGACGTCACTGGTGACGTGACCAATCCATCCAGATTGCTGTTGGAACCTAAAGCTTCAAACCGCACGCGCACATAGGAGGAGGATATAAGAGAGAATTTGTGAGTTTTCTTTTTCGAGAAATTAAAAATCTGCCCGATCAATCAAAGTATTAATTAAGTTGAGTTAAAATTTATGATTATGAGGTTACCCGATTACCCAAAAAAGGGAGAATTATCAATTCAATCATGAATCTACTGTACGGATGTCAATTCAATCACAAAGATACGGTAGTAGTTCATCATGCACGAGAAGAAAACTATTTTGTAGACTAGGGGTGTGCATGGAATCCATTCAGGAGTAGCAATTCTGCTACAAAATGAATTCCGGAACAGAAATGCGTTTGTTAAAAAATTTTCGAAATGCATTCTGGAGCAATTTCTGCATTCTGAAATAAAAATGTGTTTGTTAAAAATACTTGATTTCAGAACGCATTCTTGATTCCAGAATGCATTTTTAATTCTAGAATAAGTTTTGGGCAAGAAAAATAGAAGCTACTTTTTGTATCTTCTCTCTTTTAGAACGCATTCTCCCTATTTTCTCTCTTTTTCTCACTAATTTTTTTTTGAAAATGCATAAAAATTGAAAAATTCCAAAAAAATTCATAAAAATTTCTAGAAAATAAAAAAAAGTCAGATTTCGAGAAAAAAGGAAATTTGGTGAATTTTTTTCAAAAAATATAAAAAAATTAAAAATTTCAAAACTTTACAGAATGGCTTAGAATACCTTTGAGCACCAACTTTGAGTGAAATTTAATTTTTTTGAGGTGCCTAAAAAAATCAAAAAATTAAAAATTTCAAAACTTCACAAAATGGCTTGCTTAGAATACCTTTGGGCACCCACTTTAAATGAAATTTAATTTTTTTGAGGTGCCCAAAAAAATTTAAAAATAAAAAATTTTAAAACTTCACAAAACGACTTAGAGTACATTTGGGCACTTATTTTGAGTGAAATTTTTTTTTTGAGGTGCCCAAAAAAATAAAAATAGATTTCTGTTATAGAAATCAATATTTGAAGCAAAATTAGTCATGTTTTATCGAACAAATTTTTCCTCCAAAAATCAATTTCTAGCAAGAATTTCAAAAATCAATTTCTGGCAAGAATTTGATTTCTGGAGCAGAATGATTACCATTTGCGCCCTAGATTGCCAAAGCCCATCGATCAAGCTCCCTTCCTTCTAATGGGCTTTCTAAGCCCCCCAACCCCTTTGGGACTTGCTATAACTTGTGTTGTAGTTCGAGTTTTGCTAATTAAATGAAGTTGATTCATTTTAACAAAATAAAAATCCTAAACTTTTTAATTTCATCAATATATTTCTAATCTTTGCTTGATATTCCACTTTAGTCATTTCGACCATTTGTTGTCGCAATCGCTGACATGGCAATCCATAAGTCTAGTCACCACCAGCAATCTTGTGTGGCACACTAATTTGGATAACTTATGAATCGACATATCAGTAATTTCAGGTTGCAATTGACCAGAAGGACTACATTAAAATATCGTGCAAAGTTTATGACTACGTTGACAAAATTAAAAAGTTTAAGATTGGATTGACATTCATATAGTATGTTTAGGACTTAATTAGTAATTATCCCTTCATCCAGCTCTTGCAATTCAAGGAGGCATATATATCAAGATCATGACATGACGAATCCTAACGAGGAGCAATGGAGGATTCAGGTGGCATGGTTGTTATTACTTCAATCGAGTTTCGATTTCTCTAAACATAGAACATCTTTCAGATTGATTATTATTTCTTTAGTTATATAAGGTTCGATTGATCGTGTCAAAAGGGGGAAAATTACCAGAAAAATTATATGGATACCAATTCAATATTACACATTTTTAATTTGATTAATTTAGTGCTAAACTTTTGATAATTGGCTAATGTATCCCTTCCGGCCAAATATGACCAGAAATCGTTGATGTAGACGCTAGTTATCCTACTTAATATGACTAATGCTTTTCTCCGTTTGATGGATGGTATTTGAGACGGAATAGAATTCTCGTGCCTATCAATCATCCAACGAAAATATCGTTAATTTCCCTTTCGCGTTTATATGGTCGTACCGATACGATGTTTTTCGAGATCGTTGCAAGTCGAGTGGAAGTCGGATTCTACACCTAATGTGTCTTTTTTTTGGCTCATCAGGCCAGTCACCATCTCCACAAGGACTTGAGCCAAGACAATGTTTCCACGTGCACGTCCATGCTGCGATGGTTCTTAACAAGGAAATTATGAGATCAAGAAAATGACACTTGCGGTGATAATTGCAAAGATATGTACGTTTCTCGTAATTAGAAAGGGAAGAATTTCTCGTTCTACTAACCCAAGAGGGAAAAGATCATCCAGACGTGATGATTATTAACAGTGCAATTGCCCGTGTTAATTAGAAAGGTAATCTATCGTCTAAAAAGGCGTATCCCCTAAATTGGTGGATACATTCAGGATTTTAACTCTTGAAATGTTTCCCACAAAAAAATTTAACCTAATACTGCAAGAAAATGAACAAACCCTCTTGTCATCTAAGCTAACACGTTGTTGGTCTAACCATATATTATTGCAACATATGATAATATGGTAATTCCAAACGACCTAAAAAAATGAAAACTAGCAAACCGAAACCTACTGTGATTTGGCGTGGGGAAAAGGGTGATGTCCATGGGTTGTTGGCCACGGTGCAGGCACGACGGTCAACAAAGTTGCTCTCTGTTCTCGCTCTCTCGATCTCTCTTTCTCGGGTTCTTTGACCTCTCTCCGGTCTCCCTCTGTTGCTCACCTTCTCTCCATTTCTCTCTCTCTCTTTCTTTAGGCAAGCCAGCTGATCCACCTTCCTCCACCTACCACCGGTTTCGCGACTAGCCCCTATCCCATCTTTCGTGCCTGTGGAAGGAGCAGGGTTGGGGGAAGAAGACAGAAGAAGTGGGCTGGGCCGTGGAGAAGACGAAAGGGTCGGCCCAGGAAAAGCAAAAAGGTGGAAAAGAAAAGGGAGGTCGGGCCGGGCCTTCCTTGGCCCAGTTTTGTCTTTCTTCTTTTTCTTAAAGAAAAAGAAAATACATTTTAATAAATTCTATTATTATTAATGCAATTGCTCTTGATGTCTATGAGTCATGGAATTTAATGAAAATATTTTCGTTTAGGGATTAAATATTAATCCCTAATTTTCTATGCACTAAATTACTAAACGGGACGCCGAAATTTAGGTTGTAACCCAGTCCATAAGTGTACTTATTAGTTGATTAATGGAGTATTCAATTCGAGTCCATGTGACCACACCAATTCAAGGCTGAAAGATCCAAGGGATCGATCTGCGAACCTTCATCGCGTTGCATATTTGATTAAGGGAGCATTCTATGATTATCCCACTAACCCTCCATTTATATCCATTAAGCATCGCATGTTCTCTTGATTAGGTGTACTTATTTGTTGTGAGGAACCTTTTCTGAGTCAACGGACTGAATGGTCACGTGGGTATCTCTCTTATCTCACCCAACACAATTATTGGATGGACCATGGGTGATGCAGTCCTCCTAAAACAATGGGATTTATCTAAGATAATGATAATTTTTCTTTCTTAATTTGGAAGGGACAGCATGAGGTCATGCTTTTCTTGCATGGGTAGTGATAGTAAAGCATAATTTGTGTTCAGATTTCAATTGATTATTTTGTCAATATCTACGTGGTTATGTTAGTTGTAAATTTGTCCAGGTATTTTATGTTGGATTTGACTTGTACAGTCATGCCTCGGCGTCTATCCTACCAAACCGTTGGAAATTAATGTCAAGGAATCCAGCTCGTGAAACGTGAGGCAAAAGCCAAGTTGATTTCAATTTATGTTACGATGATGACAGATTTGTCATGTTCCTTAGTAAAGAAATTTCAGTATAATTTTCTTACTAGTTATTATGTACGTGCAGTGCCTGATTCACCGTAAAAAAGAGGGACATGACCATCCGAGCACCTGAAATTATACCTGTGTTGTAATCAAGGATGCCTAAACTTTTTTTTTTTTTGTGTCATCAAAGTAACTCAACCTTTCGAATTGTGCTCGATGTGAGGCCTCTGTTAAATTCATGGACAGAAAATGGTGATACAACACTAATGTGTTAAGTAACCGTTAAAATGTAATTGTTAGCAATTCGATATGTTCCTAGCCACATCAGTAAAAACAATTTGGAGCCATTGACACGGAATGGGAAAACAATGATTAGAATCCAACTTACCCAATTTTATGCGCACAAAAACAATGGAAATGAGAATAACAAAGAAGGAATTTGAAAAATTTCTAGAGCCATTCACGCAGTCCTTTCTCGTGTTTTAAATTTTGTAAAAAGACACCCAATTTCATAGTGTCACACGCTGTGGCTGCGGAAGTTGGTGCTCGAGATTGCAATTGATGCGGGAACACCGGAGAACTGGAGCGCCGCCATCGAGGGCGATGACCGGGAGGTTGTCACAGTTGCAAATCTCGATCATCGACCCGTCGGGATCATGGAAGAAGATCTGATCGACGTCAATCCCGCCTTCCTCTACCCTTCTCTTCACGTACTCTATCCCCATCTCCTCTAGCTTCTTCTCCACCGTCGCCATGCTCTCACACTGGACATGCCAAGAACGCGCCACTGTCAACTTTACCGTCTTAACAATCGCTTGTATACATCAATATGTTTAAGTAAATTTCCCACACAGTCAACGTAAAATGCTCGAGAGAGATGACCTGAAAAGAAATGTGGTTGTCCTTGGGATTGATTCCGCCAACGGTGGGCAGTTGATGAGGGTCTTCGGTTTGAAGCAGGTGGATCCCGATCCCATAGTTGAACAGCCTGAACTCCATCCAAGAACACCCACCAAAACCAAAGATCAACACGTATCAAAACGAAGATCGATTGCAAAACTCAGAAAAGAAAAAGGAGTGTCTGCATGACTGCAAAACTCTCCCACGGTTCGATAGATTCTTGGCTTGAATTAAGAAGAGTACCATGCGCCCTCGAAATCGAAGGAACCGGGTCGCCGGACGGGGACGAACCCGAGGACGTCCTTGTAGAAACCGATCGATCTCTCCAGCGACCGGCACACCACCGAGATGTGGTTCAACGACTTGAGTTGCAGAGGATTTTCCATTGAATTTAGCCCGGAAACGAATACGATCCGCGCGAGATCGAACTAAAAAGGACTTCAAGAACGAAATGGGGTTGCGGAAGAGGGATCAGACAAAGCTAGATGAACAACTACAAAGAATAAGTTTGGTGATACGATGTCTGCTGGTTCGGGAGTCGTATGGCTGTACATATAGGAAAATCAAACGAAGCATCGAAAGCAGTAGCATGCATCGTGCACGTGATTGTTCTGCCTTTGACGATCTTACGTGTGGGCCAGGATTGGCGATGTCGATGACACGTCGGATCTACGTTGAAAGATTTGATCCAGCCAAAAGTTGCCGCCTTTTGGCACCCGCGAATTGAGTCAACTCCTTGCAATTGCAAGACTATTTAATTTTACTTCTTTCTTGGATTTTGGATTATCCACTAGCGACAATTTGGCACTTGTTAAAATAAAATTGCCATTGAGAAAGGGAATACGCGTGATATGATTGAGGCTTTTTTGGTGAAACTTTCATGTGAAAAATGTGTTTTACGTTTGCTTCTGATTAGTATTAATTATTCGGATAGGAAAAAATAATTTTCTGTCGCGTGTTAGAGATAATTAGGGCTTAGGATAATTTTCTATTTTAGAGATATTTGATAATTATGTTGATTTTATATATCTCTCAAGCTAGCACATTTATCTCCATTCAATTGTACATATCTTGATTGAGATATATATTGTTTTAGATAGTCATCTATAAAACCTATTACTACATTGAATTATACCGAAATAACATAATTTTATTTTCCACTATATTATTATCAACTTAGAATGTTTCCTTTTCCGAGCAACCCCGGTGCACTTCGCCAAGTCGATCTTTTCTTTTTTACAGAGGTATTTTTCGACACCGCGAAGACACAGTATTTTTCGACAGTTGTATCGGCCGCGTTTGTTCAATTACTATTCCGACAACAAAGTTGACCGCAAAGGACGCATCCAGTTGTCCTCCAATTCTGGACTTTTCGCCTCTCATTTTGAGAACATCACCAAATCCGCCGCCTCATGCGAGCATCATATTGAAATTTAATATCTTTAGAATCTTAAAAAAGCAGAAGTTATCCATACATTTCTCATATAAATATTGACTAGCGCTCTAACATATTAATCCAAAATGAGTCTACATAGTACTTTTTGGGAGAAGTGAGAACTAGGACTTAAATTATGGTTGTTGATCAGTTGAGAATTTAAGGTGTTATTTGTGTCAATTAAGGGTTGTAAGGTTTTAAAAAAGCCCTATCAAACATATAATATTAATCCTTAAAATGATTCTATATAGTGTTCTTATTAGAAAAGTGGAAAACTAGGATTAAAAATTTGGTTGTTGATCAGTGGAGAAATTAGGGTGTTATTTTGGTCAATTAAGGTTTTGAGGATTTAAAAGAGCACTAATAGCGTCTTAAGCTCGCCGTCGACAGAATTTAGGTGTTGGAATTGATACATAGCAAATGGAAAAAATATTCCAGTTGGAGCCGTGTTAGATTTCCGACGCTAGCTTGAATTTCATTGTAGCTAACTTGAGATCTGATTTAGGTTTTTTTAAACCTTAATTTCTCGGTTGACTAAATTAAAAGCTTAAGTCCTTATTTGACGGATGGGCACAATTTTAAATCTAGTTTCTGCACTTATCCCGTACTCTTTTCCTTAAAAAAGATGTGTTTTAAATTCGGCTCTCTTAATTATCTGAGATGTGCTTGGTTGAATATAAATGTTTTGGCCGAAAATATTATTGTGATGGCAGTTTAATTCCCCTAAAGACCCCAAATGTTAACTTTAATCTCAATTCTGCCCTAATTTTTTTTGTCTAACAAAATACAAACTCTCTCTAGTCCTAAGTCTGCCCACACGTTCAAAAACCGTCACTAGTTTTTTCAAAATAATCAATATTAGGGCTAATTAGAGGTTCATAATCAAATCATGCGCTTTCACCAATACTCTCACATTCATATGAACTAACAGCAGTTTATGTCGTTGCGTTGTGAACACATGTTAATGGTTATGCCCTAATTTGGAATGAATTTCCCTTTTCTTTTTCCTTCTTTAAAATCACGGATGCAGGAAAGAAGTTGCCTTTCTTGGAGTTCTGATTTTTCAAGGTCGTGCGTTGACTTCTGCATGAAACGAACGACTTAGTAAAAATCCGTAGGTTTTTGAGACCACATCACTCGTACGAGGGAGTTCAGAGGCAAAATCAATTTGAACTCCTTCCCTTCTCGTCGGCCGACGACGTCACTGGTGACGTGACCAATCCATCCAGATTGCTGTTGGAACCTAAAGCTTCAAACCGCACGCGCACATAGGAGGAGGATATAAGAGAGAATTTGTGAGTTTTCTTTTTCGAGAAATTAAAAATCTGCCCGATCAATCAAAGTATTAATTAAGTTGAGTTAAAATTTATGATTATGAGGTTACCCGATTACCCAAAAAAGGGAGAATTATCAATTCAATTATGAATCTACTGTACGGATATCAATTCAATCATAAAGATACGGCAGTAGTTCATTATGCACGAGAAGAAAACTATTTTGTAGACTAGGAGTGCGCATGGAATCCATTCAGGAGTAGCAATTCTACTACAGAATGAATTCCGGAACAGAAATGCGTTTGTTAAAAAATTTTCGAAATGCATTCTGGAGCAATTTCTGCATTCTGAAATAAAAATGCGTTTGTTAAAAATACTTGATTTTAGAACGCATTCTTGATTTCAGAATGCATTTTGAATTCTAGAATAAGTTTTGGGCAAGAAAAATAGAAGCTACTTTTTGTATTTTCTCTCTTTCAGAACGCATTCTCCCTATTTTCTCTCTTTTTCTCACTAATTTTTTTTTGAAAATGCATAAAAATTGAAAAATTCCAAAAAAATTCATAAAAATTTCTAGAAAATAAAAAAAAGTCAGATTTCGAGAAAAAAGGAAATTTGGTGAATTTTTTTCAAAAAATATAAAAAAACCAAAAATTTCAAAACTTTACAGAATGGCTTAGAATACCTTTGAGCACCCACTTTGAGTGAAATTTAATTTTTTTGAGGTGCCCAAAAAAATCAAAAAATTAAAAATTTCAAAACTTCACAAAATGGCTTGCTTAGAATACCTTTGGGCACCCACTTTAAGTGAAATTTAATTTTTTTGAGGTGCCCAAAAAAATTAAAAAATAAAAAATTTTAAAATTTCACAAAATGACTTAGAGTACCTTTGGGCACTTACTTTGAGTGAAATTTTTTTTTTGAGGTGCCCAAAAAAATAAAAATAGATTTCTGTTATAGAAATTAATTTTTGAAGCAAAATTAGTCATGTTTTATCGAACAAATTTTTCCTCCAAAAATCAATTTCTAGCAAGAATTCCAGAAATCAATTTCTGGCAAGAATTTGATTTCTGGAGAAGAATGATTACCATTTGCGCCCTAGATTGCCAAAGCCCATCGATCAAGCTCCCTTCCTTCTAATGGGCTTTCTAAGCCCCCCAACCCCTTTGGGACTTGCTATAACTTGTGTTGTAGTTCGAGTTTTGCTAATTAAATGAAGTTGATTCATTTTAACAAAATAAAAATCCCAAACTTTTTAATTTCATCAATATATTTCTAATCTTTGCTTGATATTCCACTTTAGTCATTTCGACCATTTGTTGTCGCAATCGCTGACATGGCAATCCATAAGTCTAGTCACCACCAGCAGTCTTGTGTGGCACACTAATTTGGATAACTTATGAATCGACATATCAGTAATTTCAAGTTGCAATTGACCAGAAGGACTACATAAAAATATCGTGCAAAGTTTATGACTACGTTGACAAAATTAAAAAGTTTAAGATTGGATTGACATTCATATAGTATGTTTAGGACTTAATTAGTAATTATCCCTTCATCCAGCTCTTGCAATTCAAGGAGGCATATATATCAAGATCATGACATGACGCATCCTAACGAGGAGCAATGGAGGATTCAGGTGGCATGGTTGTTATTACTTCAATCGAGTTTCGATTTCTCTAAACATAGAACATCTTTCAGATTGATTATTATTTCTTTAGTTATATAAGGTTCGATTGATCGTGTCAAAAGGGGGAAAATTACCAGAAAAATTATATGGATACCAATTCAATATTACACATTTTTAATTTGATTAATTTAGTGCTAAACTTTTGATAATTGGCTAATGTATCCCTTCCGGCCAAATATGACCAGAAATCGTTGATGTAGACGCTAGTTGTCCTACTTAATATGACTAATGCTTTTCTCCGTTTGATGGATGGTATTTGAGACGGAATAGAATTCTCGTGCCTATCAATCATCCAACGAAAATATCGTTAATTTCCCTTTCGCGTTTATATGGTGGTACCGATACGATGTTTTTCGAGATTGTTGCAAGTCGAGTGGAAGTCGGATTCTACACCTAATGTGTCTTTTTTTTGGCTCATCAGGCCAGTCACCATCTCCACAAGGACTTGAGCCAAGACAATGTTTCCACGTGCACGTCCATGCTGCGATGGCTCTTAACAAGGAAATAATGAGATCAAGAAAATGACACTTGCGGTGATAATTGCAAAGATATGTACGTTTCTCGTAATTAGAAAGGGAAGAATTTCTCGTTCTACTAACCCAAGAGGGAAAAGATCATCCAGACGTGATGATTATTAACAGTGCAATTGCCCGTGTTATCATGTTTGCTTATATCACAGATATATCCATAATCGGTAATCTATCGTTTAAAAAGGCGTATCCCCTAAATTGGTGGATACATTCAGGATTTTAACTCTTGAAATGTTTCCCACAAAAAAATTTAACCTAATACTGCAAGAAAATGAACAAACCCTCTTGTCATCTAAGCTAACACGTTGTTGGTCTAACCATATTATTGCAACATATGATAATATGGTAATTCCAAACGGTATGCAAAAGAAGTGCCTCATTCCGTAGATCTCTCATAAGTTTCTAAATTTAAACGAAATTTTCCGGATCCTATCACAATTTGTAATCGTTTCCTAAAGTTAATACAAAGTAGACTTTCCCTTCCTTTCTTGGTTCAATTTTACATTTTTGCACCTCTTTTGCTATTAATAAGAAAGACTTCCTAGCTATGTTTGACAAAATCAGATAAAACTTAGATAATACTTTCTTTTTACTTGTCTTGCTCTTTCTCTACTTGTAATTGTAAATCCACCCATTTCTCGCCAAGAAATTTCATAGGAAACTGTGGCTCTATTTATTTTGCAAAAAATATGATGCTTCTGCAAGAAGTTTTCAAAGAAGTCATTTTCTAGGTAAATAACAATATTTTCCGATATTTAGTTGAAATCTAAAAACGAACTAAAATTTATTTTCTATTGTTTTGTATGAAAAATATAATTAGATTTTTTCCAGTGCAATCCTTTAAATAATTTTTATATTATATTTATATTTTTTCTTTTTTTTTAAATCAAAATTTAATTCTTTTTCTTTTTCTTTTTCCTTCTTCGTCGACTGGCCACAAACGAGCTCGAGCCTCGCCGCCCTCGCCATAGGCCGACAAGGCTCAAGCTCACTAGATTTGGAGGAGTTGAGTCGAGCCTTGTTGGCCTTGGACAAGGCTCCACCTCGCCAACCTTTAGCAAGGCCTCGAGCTCGTCAATCTGCAAGGCTCAATTTGTCGGAATCTGGCAAGCTCGAGCCTTGTTGGCCTTGGGCAAGCTTGAGCACCAAGGACAAGAGCTCGAGCATTGGGGACCCAAGTACGACATTTATAGACCAAGCTCGGGTGCCGGAACATCGGGCACAAGCACTAGGGCTTAGGGTTCGGTGTCAATGGACTTGAGTGTGCGTACCGAGGCACCAGAGTCCTAGGCTCGTCCTCGATGAACCCGGACCCAGGAGATCTAGTCTTGAAAGTCGGAAACCAACGTTAGGGTTTTCATGCCTAAGCGCCGATACTTAGTCATATTTTAAAAAATGTTATTCGATTTTTCAAAGAGAAAATCTTTTTCCTGAATTTAAGCATGGGTTTTCCTTTTACTCATTTTTCTAAGCGAACCAAGCACAAAAAAAATGGAAACTGTTTTCCTAGAAAATATTTTTTGTGAAACAAAAAAAGCCTACATAATCAAATGCTGAATAACTTATTTAGAAACTGTCAAACTCAAAACCAAAGGCAAACAAAAATACAATTGATTTTACAAATTAAAGCATTACTTCTCATCGAGACTAGGGATGTGCATTAGTTCCGGTTCCTAGATCAGACAAACTAGCCATTTCTAGGTGATTTCTACAGGAATCGATTCGGTTCTCAATTCCTTGTGCAGAATAAGACCAACCGGACCGATGAATTGGCTCTTTTTCTTTTGGGTTAATACCACAAAAACCTTAAATTGGTAAATCTGTGATAAATTTACTCCAAACTAATTTTTTAACCATAAAAAATTCAAAACTGGTAGATCTGTGATAAATTTATCTCAAACTAATTTTTTAACCACAAAAAACTCCAAACTGATTAACTTGCGACAAATTTACCCTCCGTTAACTCAATTAATACTACCGGTATATTTATCAATTGCCTCGTATCATCAAACTCGACAATTTGATAGTATAATTTAAAGAAAATTAATGGAAGATAAATTTATTACATGTGTACCAATTCGAAATTTTTGTTTGTCAAAATAATTAATTTAAGATAAATTTGCACAAATTTGAAGTTCTTTTGGGATATTAAATGTTTTTTTTTCTCTCTCTTCCAGTAAAGCTGCATTGGGAGCACACGCTCTCTCTCACCTCCCTTGAAATTGGACTCTCTCTCTCTCTCTCTTTCTCTTCCCTTCCTCGCTCTGCCGACTGCCGCTCACTCTTACACCCTCTCGCGACATAGATGAAGGATGTCGGAGATTTCAAAGGGGGGAAATTGAAATTAGGGTTCCAATTTTTTGGGGGGCCTTTGGAAGATTCCAACTTTTGCTTGCTAGGTCGTCTTTCCCGCTACGTGGGAAACTTTTGATGCGCGTGGAGCCAAGCCAGCAATCAATCGACCTAGGGCTCCAACTCTTTTCGCCGAGGAATTTTCCCGGGAAAATTCTCTTCCCCCGGGTGGGGGTGGAGAGGATGGACGGGAAACTGGAGGTGTCGCTCGATAAGCTGCCCGTCAAGCGCTTGGAATTCATCGAGGAGAGCGGCGTCGAACGATTCCCCGCGTAAGCTTCCTCTTCCTCTTCCTCTGCTCCGATCCTTTGCTCGAGAACCCAAACGCTCTGTTTTTAGGTGCTGACTTAGAATTCCTCTGGAAGATTTGAAATTTCGTGGCGCTTGAGTTGAAAGCTCGTTCTCGTGTCAATTTCGATCTGTCTATCGAAAAGGGTTTTTGAATTGAACGTGTTTTAACGTATACAGGGGGGGGGGGGGGGGGGGGAGAAGGATCTATAATGCTGGTTCTAAAAGGCGCAAAGTTGCGATTTTCGAACTGTTTTCGGCGTTTTTTCTCTTTCCTTTACGTGAATCAGCGGAAACCACCCACTGCTGGAGTTTTTATTTGAGGGTTGATTTTGCAAGTACTTGTGCGATTTACTGTGATTTAGCTCCATCGGTCACGAGCGGTTTTAAAAAAATGAATCTTTTGTCTAGATAGAATTTAATGGGTCATTGTTGACACCTTAGAAAGGTAAATAATGCGAAAATGATGAGCCTTTGTGTGAGCGCGTGGATTGGGATTTGTCTGAAGAGTCGGTTATTCTTCGTGTTTCTTTGGTGACTCAGCGATGTCAGCTATGATGAAAAGAGGCTCTCCCTGATTCGGCGGATCGATTTTGCGTGGGCCTTGGAGAAGGACGACAGTAAGAAGCAGAAGAAGAGTGCAAAGGAGAGCTCAACGCCGTGGCAATGGCAGAGCATGGTCGAGAATTTGCAGCTGGCTCAGCAAGAGCTGTCTGTCATCCTTGATCTCATCAACACCGTGAGTTGCTTATTTGCGCATCAATGGTTCAACTGCAGTAGTATTCTTGTTGAATTTGTAATGTGTCTCTGTACCCAAGATGGTGATCATGGAGTTTGAGGGGCATACTCAAGCTCATTTGTGCTTGGAGAGTTTCTTTTTTTTTAAGTTGTGTTTTATAGCGAAAACAACTTTACTGCTTGGACTCATTAGAGAAGCCTGAGAAGGCATTTCTGCTGTGTAATTTCCTCTTATCATGGAATGCAGGTAGAAGCAAATGATGCTGTCACAGTTGCTAGCATCACCAGGCCAAAGCCATTGTCAAATGAAGTTTTGTCTGACCTGGCTGTATCTGCAGCAACAAAGCTACAGTGCTTCCGGGTACCTTTCCTCCCGGAGGAGTATTTTTTGGAAATGTTGACTGTCCTTAGTTCTGTGGATTTTCGCAGATATTCTAACTATCCATTGAGGAGTAGACTTTAGAAATGCTATATTAGTGTTTTTCAACGACGTTCAATAAATCACTAGTATTTAACCACTGGTTCTTTTGTAAATGACTTCTTTAACTTTTTGCTAAGATATGATTTGCGTATCACTGGCAATGCAAGTACATAGCCTCTGACCTCTTCCTAAATAGTCGATGTGCATATAATTGAGCAAAACAATGTAGAAATTTCAAACTTTAGGCATTAATTTGATAAATTCGTAGGATCTTACAATCCTCGATCCAATCCTTGAAGACCTGCAAACTATTCTACCTAGGATCCCGATCCTAATAACCTTGATAATACTGAGTATTTATCTCTTAAATGCAGCATCTTGGTAAATATTTCAAGCAGTCTGCCAAAGCTTTGGAGCAACAAGTTGCTAAAGAGGCTAGGTTCTACGGGGCACTCATCAGGTGTGCCTCTCACTACTTACTAGCTATATTTTTTCTCCTAGTTTTAGAAGAAACTATTTTAGTAAACATTTATTTATATGCATATCTAAGTGCGGGGAACAATCTGCTATAGCCAAAATATATCATTTCTTAAATTGGGCAAATGTAAAATCTTCAATCTGCAATGTGTCTTTCCTGAATAAAATTTATTGGAAGTCTTTGTTTCATATGTGCAACAATAATGACTTATCTGCTAATGCATATAGAAAATTTATCATTCACTTTATATTTTTAAATTTCTTTTTGATATGTATATTTCATTTTTAAAGGAGTTAATTAATAGTTCTATAACCGGTCAGGGTAAATAATAGGAGTAAGCTCTGTTTTAAATTTCTTTTGAAAGCTATATTTCCTGTTTAATAGAGTTGATCAACAACTAGGTAAATCGTTTATTAATTTGTACGTAAGAGAAGGGAAGAAAATGTGTCACTTGAAATTGACACGTTCTCTTATTTGACTTTTGTCTTTCTATCTTCTGAAACTTGTTATGTAATCTCGTATCCAATAGCTTTGAATTTCTTATAACCGTACAACAACTGATAGATTGCAGCAAAACTGGAAAGTTAAAAGGCAGCGCGTGGCAGCTTCTACTCCTGGTGCTGAAAGCTTCACCATCGATTTGTTTGACAATTCAGTTACTGATCCAACGACTGTTATCCGCCCATCCTCTCTCTCTCCTTTATGTATTTATCATGACTCGGCCGGTATGTTGGCCATAAATGTACCTCCAAAATCCTGTCACACTCTGTGTTTTGATTTTATTGGTGCCCATTCGAGTAAAAGCTCATGGGATTCCAGTGAAGCCCAAACTGCGCATCTTGAAAGGGAAGGTGATGGTGAACCAGTGGATGATGATGAAAGTGTTAAGAAAACCCACTCCACTCTTCGCAAGTTTCACCGGGCAATATTTGACGAACAGGTAGATTCAATTGCTTTTAACCCAAATAGTATGGCACAAGATTGTAGGTTGTCATTTACAGATGTTGCCTGTCTCTGTTTAACAGGTGTTTGATTTAGTCAATCGTGAAGCATTCAATCCATCTTTGGGAGTCAACGTGACTGGAATAGAAGAAAATTATTTACAGCTCAGCTTAGGTCAGGGAACATCGGTCTGCATGTCACTTGTACCAGCCATAGAAGATCAATCTGTTGAAACTGGAGGGACGCAGAAGATAAAAACAGCACCTTTATCCTTGGATTCTCTTGAGGGAATTAGGTCAGCTGAAAAAGTTGGCGGCCTTGTAAAAAAGAAGATTCCTAATCGTGCCAGTTATGAGATTTATCTTCAACAGATTTTCCATGAGCATGTCTTCGTGAGATCAAAGGATAAGCCAATTTCTGCTGTTCCTAGGGTGTCTGGTCAATCAGTGAAAGATGGTTTCGGTCTTCTCGGTCATTTCTGCATGTCTCTGGCCCACAGAATTTTCTCTAACACGGTTCTGATGGAGCTGGAGAATGTGGTTCGTTTTCTGGATCTTCTGACTAATATGCTGCTTTAATCCACTGCAAAACATTTATTCAAACATTTGATTACTTGTGCAGGTTTGCCGTGTTCCATATCTTCACTTGATGTCTCAACCTTCTTGGCATTCTCGGACATCTTCATGGACGCTTTATGTGAAGGTTCCTGAGTCAATTCTTCATGCAGGCTGCCAAAAGGATGTTAATCAGCCAAAACACATTAAAACTCAGTTTAGGACCAAAATAGTGGTGACTGACGATTGCATAAAAGTAGAAGGGGAAGGTTCTCCCAATGTCGTTGGGCTGTTCAAAGGGACTGCCGAGGACATTTCTTCTATAAACAGATATGATTGTGACTTAGCAGATCTTCCAGTGATTATTTTGCAGCAGGTGAGTTGTTACATCTGTTGATCGTGTCAAGAGTTGGTACCATATATACGATAATTTAGGGAGAGTATAATTTAATTGATGATGCTATTATCTTTTGTTGCCATTTGCTTTATTTGACATTTTAGCGCATGAATGACTGCCATTTTTTTTTTCCAGTTGAAGTAGGTCTCGTGAATTAGATAAACAGTATCTTAATCCCAAGTCAGCAAAATAGACAATCTTAACTGTCATGTACCACTTAATTGAACAGTTTGGCATGCCTCATTTCTGTACGTGTACGTCATTGTACGATGACATGGCAACTGGCAACTGCTGAATTATTAGGGAGGCCAACGAATACTTGAAATCAGAAGCATGCGATGCCCTCATAGCTTTACCCCAGGATCCTTCGGGTCAGCTAATAACTGACAATGAGATGACGTGGTAGATGTTGTCACTAAATATATTGAGAGGTTTTCCTTTATTTTATAGCATGTCACAGAAGTTCAGACATCATTTCACAAAAAATTGTTGAAGGGAAGCATAAGGATTCATTTGGTTTCAGATTGTATTTTGAGTTTTATTTGGCTCAAATTTTTCTTTGGGAGAGAAAATTGGGTATACATATTGTATTCATGATGATAACTACTGCTAGAGTCCTCAATGTTTTCATTTGAAATGAAGACCCTTAAAACACCAAATAAATATTTTCAGTTTGTAGCTTTAATTCTGTGTGTAGTGTCACTTGTTTCCTCTGAAAAGTGAATCCTAAGTAGGCAAACACATTTACAAGTCAGTTTTTTTTTTTTTGGTAAGGTCATTTGCAAGTCAGTTTTCGTTCTCAAAATAAACTGAAAATATGAAATTTGTTAATTTTTCAGGAAAAAAAAAACAGGTTTTCTTATTCTTTTAAAACAACTGTTAGTCCTTTATCAGGTTTGGCATAATTGTTCATCTACCTGAGGGATATCAATGTTGAATGCATAGAATTTCCGGGCAACATCAGCATAGGGCGTTCAGTGACATCTTATCATATATTCCTCTTATGTTTCAAATAGTTAGTGGTTAAAGCGTCTGATCTTTTCCTATTTATCTGCATTATTCTTCACTTGATTTGGGTCTTATGATGACTATAAATCGACCGTGTACTGAACTTGCCTTAAAACTTCTGTGACAGGTTGCGAGCCAAGTTATCCGATGGCTTCACGAGGAGGCTCTTATGGTAGGAATAAAGGCAACAAGAGACTTTTTGTGCTTATCTTTTGAGCTGGAACAGGGGGAGATGCTCAGTCTGTTCGCTCAAGTGGACCCGGAAGATACCTATGGATGTATATCCTGGTGGTTGGTCGTGGATGATGGTTTCTCAGATGAGCGGAAACTTCAGATGGACTACTCTGATAATGCAAATGAAATTAGGAAGTTCTTGGGTCATTTATCGCTAGACGTGTTGTATTCAACCCTCATGGACTTGGTCACCTTGTGCAATGGCGGTACAAACCATTGACCGTGCATGTCCATCGGCTTAGTCTGTGTTTGATAATTATTGTGTTTCTGAAAATAATTTCTGTTCAAAAATGATTTTTTTTATTCTGTTCTCAAAAATAATTTCTAAGCATTTGAAAGCGTTTGATAATAGTCCAAAATTTTCATTTCCAGAATAGAAAAAGAATAGAAATGTGTTTAGTAACTATACAAATTTTTTTTTTATTAATAATATTTTTAAATAGTTTAATATTATTTTTTTTCCTTTTTTTTTCCTCTTCCTTCTTGGCCACTACCGGCGACCAGCCTAGCAACCTAGCCATAGCCAAGAAGAAGAACAGGAAAGAAGAATAGGAAAGAAGAAAAGACAAAAAAATCTTTTTTATTTCTCATTTTTGTTTTCAAAATCGAGAATTAACTTTTTTTTGCTTTTTGATTGTTGTCCAAAACTGATTTTGGGAATAAATTTGGGTTCGGAAATAAAAAATTTACTGAACAAATTTTTGTTTTTTTAAATTTTTCGGAACAAAATAATAGAATAATTTACTATTTAGCCAGTTATCATATACATCTTTAACCGAAGCTTCTCGTTGCATGGTTTTTAAGTCCTCGCCACTTGTAAAGCGGCTGTGTCGTACGCTATAACTTATAGCATATGCTAATGCTCGGAGGCAGTTCCTGCATAATGGCTAAAGCAGTTGGCGGCTCTTTCGCTTGTTGTGCGAAGTTATAACGGTGCTGGTCAATTGTTTGTCCTGTTCAACAAATGTGACAGATTTGGGGTCGGGGATAAGATCGCTGTTAAATAAGAGAAGTTCCATGCGGCACCATCCTTCTGAAACAACTTGCATAGGACAAGGATGGGAATCCATGGATTTCCTATGAAGACGATGATTCTTTGGCTCAATAACAGGATATGAGGTTCTTTGCTGATTTACGCATGAATTTTATACGGAAAATAGGGAGTAGTTCTTGCTTTTGCCCTCTTTTGGGAAACTTTACAGTGTGAGTCATCGTGTATCCGGAACTGGCTTTTGCTGTAGATATGTATGATTTGAGGAAGTCGATGAGTTTTATCACCCGGTTACGCCATCACCATCAGACATTGAAGCGCATGAATTGACAGATTACGATATTTCGTTTCATCGTATTTGTTTTCCAGAGAGAGGACAGATTGTCATTCAAGTTTCTACTGGGAAAAGGGCTTCAATCATTGTTTGCGATATGGTTGCTTGCAAAACGTGTGTTTGACTCCGGAGTTGTGTATACCACAAGGTAAAGCCTTCTTGCCTTCGACACTTTTTTTAGCGGATCTTATCCAGTTGCCTTAGGAAAAGTCACCTTTTCCCTTACCGCACTCAAAGGCAAATACAAGTTCAAACGAAGCCAGAGTTATGAACATTGAACCTCAAGTCAAAGCTTACTTGCTAAGCCCCAAGAGGGTTTGCCATTTTGATGTTAACAAGTAATAAAAGACCTTGCTCTTGTGTTCGCTTTAAAACTAAATCGCACTTGTTCAAATCAAGCTCAAATTTCGCATTTCAATCAATGTCAAGTTGAGTCAAGCCCAAGCTATAACAAACGAAGCTCATGGGTCGAATAGTAACGGGTGCTAATTTTGCTCTTACTTGACTGCACTCCCAACTGACGATCTCTAGCCCCCAACATGAATTGATTCTGGCAAGCCAAAATGCTCTTCCTAGAAGGGTATCTTACTGATCGAGGATAGTAACATGTGAATGCCGAGATGCTTCGAATTTCTTATTGTGGTGTTCAAATTTGATTGGGACTTTAGTAGCTCCCAATAGGCATGCAACTTGCCAAAGATAGGTGAGGGGCCATGCCTAACTCTAGTCAATGAGAACCAAATTCATTTGATCATCTTGCCTAACTTCTTGGGGCATATGACCTTTCGCTAGGGCACAGCTAAGGCGTGGAGTGTAGAGCACGGAGCGAGCGCGCGTGCGTGCTGTGCCTAGGCTGTGATCCACTATGCGCACGTGCATTGCCCCCATCAAGCAGCCGCCGGGGCGCCCTCCTCCACCAAACGTTACATTCTTTTTATTATTAAATACGGTCGGAATTTGAATATTGTGAAAACATTCACGTCCCCGTATTGTGATAATAAGTATTTTTATAGAGTTCGGCCCCACACCCCACCCCCAAAACAAAAATTAATTGTCTTATAGAGCACGCACCGTGAGGGATAAAAATAAGAGAAAATGACATGAACAATTCATGAACTTTAATCAAGTTTTTAATATAATTTTTAAATTTTTAATTTATTTAATTTGTTCCATGAATAGTAGCCCAATATGTAACGTGGTCCTTAAACTTTTAATTTGTTCAATGAGATTTTATACTTTTGATATATGTTCAACTTAATCTACGGACTACAAGAAAATGTTCAATGTGGTGTTCCCTGAACTTGAATTAATGGAATGACAACATTGAATGTTTTCATATAGTCTAGAGAGTAGAGACTAAGTTGAACATGTATCAAAAGTCAAGAAATCACATTGAACAAATTAAAAATTAAAGAACCACATTGTAGGTTGAGTTAAAGTTCATTGACCACATTAAATATGGAGTTAATGTTCAAGAACTATTTGTGTCATTATCCTTAAGAAAAACTTTTATTGGGTAATTACGATATATGAAGAGCGATCTATCAATGTTTATGTGCACCAACCGCGGAAAAAAGCTGTCAATTCATCAAGGTCCTATCGACATTCTTGCGCTGGTGCGGTGTGCGTTCCTTTGAAAGGTTCGTGTGTCTCGGCTTTCTTTCACGGTGGACGGCTATGGCCATGTCGATTCGTGTTGGCATTAATACAGCTACGCTGGCATTTTAGGTTACCCATCGGTGTCGTGGTTGGTGTCCACCGGAGGTGTCCATCGCGGCGTCATTGTCGAGTTCAATGGAAGATGTTACGTGATCACGATGAGATTCCACAAATCACTTTCGTACTCGTGAATGTCTCTGGATATTTGTTAATGCGTTTTACGATATTCGTTTCCATAATATACAGGTCTATCCATATATACCATATTTGCAACTTCCTTGTACAAATATACTATTGGTGAAAGGAAAAGCGTCAACGTTTCTTGCCATTTAGTATCCTTGCAAACCATGGCAGATCTTTTGTCGGATACAATCGGATCCATCTGCAACAGAGAATATAAATATATTTGTTTTACCTAGCGATAAATTTTTTTTTTTTATGTACCTTACCAAAAAAAAAAAAAAAAATATTTTTATGTGATCTCGATCGCCAACAAAATAATGTTTAAAATAAAGGACAGATTGACACGATGACGTCATAAATCGAATAACATTAAAAGGTTTTGCCAGCGGAAGTTTCTGCTGCTGATTTCAAACTCAGAAGAAGCAACACGGAACGAATGACATCGCCATACTCAAAGGGAAACTCTTCGTCATCAGCATCATCGCCCACTCTATTCGGATCCTTTGCCTCTCATTCAAGAACTCTCTCTCTCTCTCTCTGTCTATCTCGGCGTTCGTTCGATCACTCGAGCCAGAAGATACAGGCCCAGCTCAAATTGCAACCCGCCCCGGAGCATCGGCCGGTGAATTCTGTGTAAAGATCGAGGATTTGGTGCGGGTTTGATCGGTTCTTTGGCTGATCTTGTTCCTTTTTGGGTTCTTGTTCTTGGGTCACTGCCTTTATTGGGCACCTTTGATTTAAACGTGCCCGGATTTCGTTTCCTGTCGCTCCTGGAATGTGGGGTGCGTCGCGGGCGGTCGAGATTGATTGGCTTGTTTGTTTGGATTGAATCGTTTAGAGGCGTTGCGCGGAAGCTTTGAGGCTCGCTTGTGATCGTGGGGCGACGTGTGAAGGATTTTTTCGTGTAGGTTCTTGGAGGATTTTTTGGTGGGTGTGGGGTGGGTGTTGATTTTGGGGAGAGATTGGTTTTCTGGTTGGCTGTCCATGAAATGTCTGGTGGGACACCAGTTGGTGGTGGGTTCGTGAGGCAGAGGCATAGCCAGGGCTACTCCTCCGGCGGTGACGACCTCGAGGACGATGCATGCTCGAGGACGACGACGCCCGGATCGGGTCCGGTTCCGAGAGCCCGGACGTGGGTCGAGGTAGTGGAGAATGTCCTTTGGATCGCTTCGGCGGTGTTCATTGTGTACTTTGGGGATTGGCATTCCAATCTCATTTATCTTTTGTGGCACGACGGCAGAATCAGAAGGTATATATGCTGTTTTTTTGTTTCTTTTTTAGGAGTTCATTGAGTTCGAGGCCGTGGCTTGTGGTATTGGCATGTGTAGCTAGACTGTGGTGGATGTTTCTGTTCCATAGTTGGAGAAAAAGTGAGCATGGATTGTTCAATGTGGAAGGATCGAGATGTGTTTCTTGTTTCGGTTTCTGAGAAAGTGAGCATGAATAATAATGGCCTGTTTGTTCAGCTTTTCATTGTTGGAAGAAGAATTAGTTACAGTATTCGGTTGTGCGTAAATATGATGGAAATGTTGCAGCTGTTGCTTCTATGTCGCCTTGCAGTGTTTTTGCATGCTACGCTGTCTGTTTCAGAATGAAGCCGTCTTTCTCCTCATTTCTTGTTTCAGGAAGCCTTAGGCTCTTGAATGCTAAATTGCCTGGCCTCATGGTAATCGAAGTCTTGTTGTCACAAAAAAGATGGCCAATTGGTTTTTGAAGTGAAAGTTTAGATAGATAGAGAAGTGTGAACATGTTCATTTATAAGTTTATGACAATTTTGTGTGCACGACTCCTTTACATGATTAAAATGATGTAAAGGATGAAATGAAGTTGAGTGTGATTTTGGAATGGTTTTTCTTTTAATTTGATTTCTAACATCTTATGGATATGATTTCCCGGAAAATTAAGAGAGATTTTGTTCTGCTAGCTTCGTATTGGATAATTTCCTCTGTCCATATCTTTATGCCTATAATCCCAAAATGAACTTCAGCATGTGGTATTTTTCATTCTTTAGAAGGCTCCTTTCGCCTCTTGAAACAGTGTTTGTGTCTGCCTGAAAGAGTCTATTGCTGCATGTAAGAAAGTTTCTGTGAGTATTAAGCGCTTGCCAACTCTAAAATGATCCCTGTTGGAGTATAAATCTGAGCTACCACCTTTGAGAAAATTGAGTTTTCTACGTGTAAAGACTAAGTATGCAACAGCCATGAACAGGCATCAAGCCTGCTTGATCTCTAAGAAATCTTGCTACCTTCTATCTGGACTGCTCCAAGAGCCGTTTTCTGTGACTCTGTGACTTTAGTGTGGCCTTAGACACCCTTGCATGGCTTTATCTGTTCAGTTTTAACAAGCAATATCATTCAGTGATCATTTTCTTTTAAATGCATTACTATTTCAACTCCTGCATATGTATATATATGCACAGAGGTTGTGCACTTGCCTTTTGTTATTATTAACTGAATTTTATCGATCCTACAGAGTGCCTTTGTACCTCGGGATGCTCGCTGTTGGTTTGAATTTACTCATTTTCTTTTATACAAGCATGATGGCGTGGAGAATCAAGAGATTTGATGAAAAGTGGGAGCTAGCTGGCATAGCGGCATTGCCATATGTAACTCTACTTGGTCTTGTCGCATTTTGCATGTAAGCATGATAATCTTGGTTATGGTCTTGGAATATTGTAATATTTGTGGGCTAGTTGGGATATATATACTGCTTTGATCTCCTCCCTTTTCACTTGCAGGCTGTCTTTTGCTTTATGGCCTATTTGGAGTTTCTTGACCCTTCCTCTTCTGGTACGGCAATTTCATGGACTGTGTTTGCTGGTGATAGATATAAACTGTGCAAGAAAATGTCTCATCCTTGATTATTTTGCTGCAGTTTACCCTTTTTATGGCTTGCATGGTGGTATTGCCGAATCTTATGATTGGGATGTGCAGACCACAAAATGGCGAATTCCGAACAGATTAGACAACCTCGATTGGATGAAAAATTGGGCTACGGATGAAGATTCCAACTTAAATTTGTATTGGCAATGCAGTTTGCTATGCTTGAACCGTTTCTCCTGGTTCAATGCATTTGAATGCCACATTTTGTGCAAGAGGTCCTGGAGACCAAAGCTGGTTCTCACTTCAATCAGCTCGAGCCATTCCTCAGCTGGTCCTGATACACCACCCTTGGCACACCATCACTTTCTTGTATTTACCCATCCGAAGACATCGTTATAGGAAATTCTTTTGGTTTAGTTGTTACACCAGTGAGATCATTTTGGCACATACTCATGTTTGCAGTTCTTTGATTGATCTGTCACTGCATTTTGCCGTCTTATATTGGCCTACCCTGGCCAGAATGTGCGAAGAGATGTCTCTGCTGACAATTTTGTTATCCTTTTTGTTTTCCCCGCCTGAGAGGAGGAGCAGCAGCAGCAGCCGGATTAACGACTTGCTGAAGTTATTAGTGTTTGGATGAACGGTGAGTCAACATCAGCAGCAGCTGAATCAGATAATCAGCTTTACTCAATTCCTTTCCCCATCACTGATCATTTGGTGCATGACTGACTACGTTATGTGTAGTGATGCAGAGACAATGTGTCCCAATCGACCCGTATGGAGGAATCAATGTTGGACTAATTGAATATTTACCAATTCATGCGAGAATTGGTCAGGAAGTGTCTCTAGAAAGCCCCATTTTATGAATTCTCCGAGAGATCAATAAAAAAATATAGTTGATTTAGAAATGGATTTTTTTCAATTGGAAATTCCTAATAAGGATAATACCGATTAGAATCAGGGACCAAGGTTCATCTCAATTGGGGAATACTTCGAATGCTAACCTTTGCTAAGAACGGGAAGGAAGAAAGTGAATTGGTATGCTAATTCCGCGTCGATCAGGAAAATCGTACGGTTTTATGAAATCGTGCGCCATGGTTTGAATCCGTATTCAATCGTATTTCCGATAGGAGTTGTACCATTATCGAAGAAGATTCAGGTAAAATGTGCACTTCCTCGGGAATGAAAGGGAATTGCGAGATTATGAATTTGATTCTTTCGTTATCGCGCGTACTTGGTAGCTGCTCTGCTGATCTGAAGGGGGAAATTGAAAGACTGGGCAAAACACCAAATGTTGTTTTCAGGTAGTATTATTAACTGCAGTTCATTTTCTGGATGCTTGGAATGGGTTGACCAAGATGAGGGACATGGCGGTTGGACTGTTAATGGATTGAAATGGGTTGTGACCAAGATGATGTTTTCCAAAATTAATGCTATTCTAGAATAGCTGTTACGCCCATAATTCCGATTTGACTCGGCTCGGCCCTATGGCTTGAACTAGTTTTCGCTTAAACCCCCTAAGATGTCCCTTTTTGATGACATATCTTCTTGACATCTTTTAAGTTAAATCATAATTAATTACTTATAATGCTTGAAATAATTAGTCGATAAAAAATATTTTCATTAGTGACAATAATTTATCTAAATATTTTCGCGAATGATGAAAATATTTTTCATTCATTTACATTTATAAAAGATTATAAGTCATCGTTTCGAAGAAAATGTTTTTTGAACAAAATGGAGCCTAAATGTAACTTTTGAGATTCAGAAAAAGTGTGAACCTATCATAGTTTTGTCGCACACAAAAACGCTATGCATGGAATTACAGTAGAAGCTCTATAATGTTATTTTACACTTCTTATATTTATTATAACGAAGGACTAAATAATGTGGAATTCATTTTTTTTTACAACGTACCTTGATTTTTGTATTTGTTACTTTCGAATGAGGGGGTGAGCATGGGACCCGGACCGAATCAAATCGGCCGGCTCTGAGCTGTTCCCGATTCCTAAAATTTGGAACAGAGTGATTATCGGTCCGATTCTCAAATTTAGGTGTGAATTGAATTACTTGGACCGGACGGATAACCTTTTTTTTTATTTTTATATTTCTTATTATTACAAAACATTTCTTAAAAGATGATTGGGGGGTGGCATGTGTAATTTCGCATTCGCTTTGTGTTGAAATCCTAATTTCTCGTTCTTGCCGCTCATCTCTCACGGCCTCTCACTTCTTGCTCTCAATCTCATGCGGCCATGCGACGCCTCTCTCAGTCTCCCTTGGCTCGACGCCATCTCGAGTCTCGACTCTCGCCTCTCTCTCTCTCTCTCGCCTCTTAGTTCGCCCCTCCCAGCTTGCCGACCCTCTCGCCGGTCGCCGTCCATCTTGCTACCGAGTCCAAACAATGGTAAAAAAAAAAAAAAAACATTGCAAACATTTTTCTTCGGGCCGGACTGGACCAGGCTGGACTGGGCCGACGGGCCGCAACGGCCTGGTTTACGGCGGATCTCTGGACGTAACCGAATCGCTCATCTCCTCCTGTCAGTCGCAAGTTCGGTTCAAAAAGAGAGCTGCCCCAATACTACCCAGTTGGTTCAGGCATAAACACAAACATGTTCAGGTCACTGTGCACGAGGCTCGACCATGGCCTCCTCTTCATGTTCCACCCTCGAGTACGTGATTCCACCATCCTCTCTGCGCAAATGGGTGTCGACATTCTGCCTTAATTCCTTCGCCGGCCTCATTCTTTTTCTTTGCTGGCTCCGCAGAGAGACATGCACAGCAGGAACAAGAAGGCCATGGAGCTGATAGCCAAAGGTTGGAGCGCTCTGAAGGAGGTCGATCGAGTGATAGACTACTGCGAGCTCAATGATCGCCGCCTCATTCCTCTCCTCAGGGTGCGCCCACTTCTCCGTGATCGATAGTCTTTGAGCTGGATGTGATTTGGCTTGTTTGCTTTCGTGTTTGTGAGATGAACATGATTGTTTAGTGGTGAATTTTGGAACTTTTGCTGGTTACTCACAGCATTGCATGATGATTCTACTGACCAGTCTGTAACATTTTCAACTTTGCTTGTTGACATGTGCGCGATGCTTGTCTGAGTGGAAAGATTTGATTTTGCATCTGTTCTTCTCTCCAGTTTGATCGAAATCTTTAGTTCTGTTCTGGAAGCAATGGGAATTTCATGGTGATGAACCGAAGTATCGGCTCTTTCATTCTTATCTTATGTAGAGACTGTGAAGTTTTATGTTAATCTAGCGACAGTACTTCCCTTTTAGTTCTTACATTTTCTTTTTTACTAACAACTGGCACTGATATTCAATTCTGATTAGACTGCGAAGGAGAACTTTGAATTGGCTCTTGAGGCTGACAATTCAAACACCCATGCCAGGTATTGGCTGGCTAAACTGCACTTGAAGTACCATGTTCCGGGGAAATGTTTAGCTGTGTAAGTGGTTCTTTCTTATGTCGGGAAATGTATATCTTTGTTTCTGGGTAATCATTCATGTAGCACTGTGATGCGAACAAACTTCTGGCATGCATGTGGGAAGGTAAAATTGAGGGTGATCTAACTCGGGATAGATCTTACCTTTTGTTTTGTTGAGGCCTTTCAATCGGGAGAGGTCATATTTTGGCAGTATTCTAGAAAAAATATTATCACGATAATGAAAGAGCATTGTGCTTAAACAAGTTGCTCTTGTTTTACCTTTTAATGTGCTGGTGTGAGCTGCTGGCAATCTTCTTGTTTTCATTTCTTGCAAGCACTTTTCCATATGGATTCCGTGTAACTTAGTAACCTTGCTTTTATCCTCTCATCACTGGTTTGATGGAAGCATCGTCATGCTTTGGTGTGGTATACTACTACTTATACATGTGGTATTTCCTTATAAGACTATGTTACCATAACAGTGGTGCTGCCTTGCTGGTGGAAGCTGCTAATATGGGTGATCCAGATGCACAGTACGAATTAGGTTGTCGTCTAAGAGTCGAGGTAAGAACTTTGTACTTAGTGGCTGCCTGTATTTTAAGTTATCTTTTATTGAATGCATCTTTACTTCATAACTGATATCTCTGGGCTTCATGAGAACCCATTATTTTGAACTATTATCAGAATAATTTTTACTTGGCATGGATACCTAAAATCTCTACATTCAAGTATAATGGAAACTACAATGTGCACCGTTAAGTTATGGAACTTGTTTATGTTATCTTTTTCTTTGCCCTTCAATTACAACTGCTACACTTGGCCAAGTGGCGTGTGTCTTGGTTAAACTTGTTGCAACATGGGTAGAGTTCTCTTTAGTTATAGCTCTGGGGAAAAGCGATGAAACACTTAACCATTACTCTTTTTAAAGCTGGCTTTGCCACTGCCCTATCATGGAACCTCATCAGGTATTGTTGAACATATGATAACAGAATCCTTACATTGTCTTTTTCTTTACGTCCTCAAGGCTCCTGGCCCCCAGCTGAGAATTGGAAAAGTTGGCACAAAAGATGCTGGGTAATTAGGAAATGTGGTCTTTCTAACAAATTTTTTTCCAATGCTTTAACTGGTTCTGAAGATGCTAGAGTAATTTTAACTAGAGTGTTATTTGATTTGTTTGCATAACACATCTGCATGATAAAGTGCCCAATAATTTTGTGGAACTCTATCAATGTTTGTCCGGTGGAAGATTAGAAGTCAAATCACCAGTAGAAGATCAATGCTACACATACGAAACACGACAAAAAAGTTAGGGAACTGAACATGGGTTTTTCTTCTTCTTTTTTTCCTATATATAAAATAAGGTGAAAGGAGGATTTTTTTTTTTGGATGTATGAGAAGGAGAGTGATGGAATTGTAGAATTGATGGGAGTCGATTTTGGTTTTTTTATATTTACTCCTCATTTTTCATTTTTGTTCTTTTCAAAAAGATTTTTTTTTGAATTATTATTCAGTGCATCTAATTTTAGCTTTTTCTTTTTAATTTTTTGTCTCTACTCTTCTAATTTCAATTTTTTTATCAAATTAATTTGAATTTTTAACACATAAGTAAATCTTAGCATATAAAAACATGATTCCACATAGATCCAATCTATTTTCTGTAATGTAGTTAGAAATTTTTCATGTTTATTCTGTTGCACCTTTCGCTTATAGTAGCTTTCATTTACCTTTTCTGCTGTCTATTGTCTGGTTGTTGTTTCCCTTACACACTTTGGATGGTCTATTATATAGTTTATGTGTTTTGCTTGGTTATGTGTAGCATGATTACTTCTCCTCTGATCAACAAGCTTTTTATTATTTGGAGAAGGCAGTTGACCAGGTCTGTTGTCATTTGCTTTTTCTTTTCTGTTTCTGCTTAAGAGGTTTCTTTCTTAGTTCATATGTACTTAATGTCTTTTAATCACATACAACCTTACCGGAACTCGTCATTTTCTAGCTGCATCCAGGTGCTCTTTATCTTTTAGGAGCTGTTTATTTGACAGGGGACTGTGTGAAGCAAGATATTGCCTCAGCAATTTGGTGTTTCCATAGGGCATCAGAGAAGGTGAGCTTCTTCTTCTTCTTCTTCTTCTTTTTCGCTTCATGAAGTGATGCAATTGAAAACTTGTGGTTTAGAGATTGATGCATTCATGATAAGTTTTGTGTCTACTAACATAGAGTATTCAACAGACAGTTCCTTTGCACTCCTTTTTGCACTGCAACTTTTTTACAATTATTAGCACTGGATAATTTTGGGGAATTCAGTTTCCAGTGAGAGAGTATGTAGTAAGCAAAGTTTTGGATCCCAACCCACCTTTGTGAAAGGGATAAGTCTGTACTTAGAAATTACCTGAAGAATTTAAGAAATAGGAGTGTAGTTGAGGTTTCAGTCAACTATGTGAGGGGTATAGTCATCTCCCTAATGAACCCAGAGAAAGCCTCCTTGAAGCTTCTGTGTTCTCTTTAAAGCCATGTAGGAACTGAGATAAATAAGAAAAGCAAGCTGGAAGATATGATAAGAACTCGTCACCTGTTTCAAAGAGTTGCCTTTGTAAGGACAGCTCCTTTTCCTTTTCCCGCTTGGCCTCCTAATTTTCTTTCAACTGTATTTTGTCCGACTATCTTCTACCTTTGCTGTCAGAAGGGGCTTAGTTTTTTAATCTGGATTATAGAAATTGATGACGTTGTATCTTTAACAGAAATTTGTGGGAAGATTCCAAGTGTCCCTTCACAAGGGCAGGCCCATGCATGGCAATCTATTTACATGCATAATTGGGTGGATACCATTATATCGGGTTTGGTACAAAAGAAATGGGGAAGACGCTGTCGTCTTATAGTTTACTCTCCTCTGAACATATGCAGGGACATGTTGGTGCAGCCATAGCATATGGGTCTCTCCTTCTTAGAGGTTTGTTCTTTGAGTTTATGCTTTTGAACAAAAACAAAAAGTGCATACCTCTATACAGTCTTTTTAAAGGTAGGCTGTAGTGTGTTTCGTCAATATTTTGGATCCTATCTTGATTACGTCCGATTACCTTGTTTCGTTCAACAAAATGTCTACTTATATCATGGATTCTCGAAATTGCAAGTTAATCTATCAGGATTACCATCCAGCCTCTTTTAAGAGGAGAAATGAGGGTTTCATTTTATCTGTCCGATTTTGGGGACTTATTTCAAACAGTGTTGGGGGAACAGTTCCAAATTAACAGTCACATCTTCAACAGCGTGACTGCAGGATCGGGGGATCTATTTTTTTTCTTTTTTTAATAATCATTCAGCTTCTTCATGCATCACTTGTCTAGAGCGCTCTTTTACTCTCTCCCCACATCACCGCCTTTTGCATTCCCTCTTAGTCCGTCAAGTCTCTCCCGGATGACACATCTTCCAAATCAAATTCTAGCACAGATGATCATTTTGCTGCGAGACACGAGTGTTGATTTCTCTTGGTGTGTCCATTCTCCATAAGATTCAAAATTCACATGTCTCTCTTTCTCTCAGCTTGAGTGAAGCTTTGATCTATATCTTGATGGCTTCAAAATGAGCAAGACATTAACAGCAGCTTTACAGAACATCATGTCCTATCTTTTGATGAGAATTTTCCCATTGGTTGTTCCAAAAATGCCTCAGGTGTTCAAGTTCCAGAAGTTTTGACGAAGTTCTTTCCAACTAGAGGCTCAGCTGCTAGAAAATCGCGGAAGAGTGAGGACGTTCCGGCGGTGGACCCAGTAGAGATGGCTAGAAAGCAGTTTGAGATAGCCGCAAAAGCAGGATGTGATCTCGGATTTAAATGGTTGAATAGACTAGAAGAGGAAGAAAAGAGGGTCCTTGCTTCATAACGAACTAACTGTTGTCCTGCTTCCAAGATCCTTTTCGTTCATTGCTGGAGCCTCACCACTTGATAGGTATGAAATCAGAGGTAAACATTGATAAGGAAAGGAATGGGAGTTCCTAAAGGAGCCTGGTTCTTTGGGGCAGTATTTACCGTCGAATGTCAACATAAAGCATATGTACCTTGGTATTCAGTACGTCTGTGTATTCTTGTATAAAATAGTGTAATTTGCTTTCAACCTGTCTCAAAATTATACAGACCATGATAGCTATACTGGAAAAAGTTGGGAACAGTTGAGAATGGTAGGGAAATTATACCAAAGGAAAACTGAGATTTGCCGCTATTGTTAGTCTTTATCTAAGCAAGCTTTCTCCTCATGGTGCTCTAGTTTCCTAGGCATGTTAGTCTGTCTCACACGTTTGTTCGAGGCTCATAATTATCTGCATATTTTGGAGGAGATCTACTTTTAATCATTCTCTACAAGTAGATGGATGGCAAAAGGTCATGTTGTGGGTGAAAGTGGGAGTTTTCTCTACAGCACATGGTTTTGTACGCATAGGCTGAGTTCTCTTTTGGAGGTTGCTTTTGTGCCTGAGTCTCTTGAGAGGCTCTTTTCAGTAACAGGACTGCTTGATGTTATTGATGATGTTAAGTATTAACAGTACAGGATTTTTGGAACTACTACTATACAAGCCTTCGGTCACTCCGTAATTTCACTCACTAAATCCTCAAACTTACAGGAATCCTCCGGTGGATGCTTTCGAGTACTTGGTTTTGGCCGTTGAGGCGTTTTGATGGCGATTTTTCTCATTTACCATGCATCGCATCACTTGGATTGTGTCATTGTCTCATCTTGTTTTCTCGAGCAATTTAGTCACGGTAAAATCATCTTTGGAAGCAAGAGGCCGACCTAATGCCCTTAGCACCTTGTTTGCGGGATTTTCATTGTTTTCACACAATTGTTCATGCACGATTGTTCATGGCGCCTTGAGCCTTTTGTATTGCGAGTAATCTCGATGCCAAAGCGAACTCCAGACGTGTAGTGCCCTCGTTAGGGGTAGCGGCTTTAGTCGATACGATCATTACGGCGGGTGATGTTGAAACTCGTTTTGATGAGCCGGCTTGTCCTCGTGCCAACCTTTGCTTTTGAACTCTAGATCATGTCTCTTCGTGCAGTTGTCTGTTAATTCCCCTGTCTAGTTCGAGTCTACAGGGGTTAATATCCTGTTTCTGCATTGGCGGAAGGGGGACGGGAGCACAAGAAGGATGGATTAGCTGGAGACAACGGGCACAATGACGAAAAAGGCTCGTTTATATCACTTACATTACTCTGACCTGGAAACATTTGAATTCGGGATCTCTAACTTTGATATCATGTGAGTTTTTTGTGGAATTACTATTAACCATTCTAATAACTTAAGCTATTAGAGGAAGATATAGTTTAATATTTAATTATTTTAACATAAACAAAAATCAATTTAAAATTGTCAAATTTCTTCACCCTCTCAAATTTTTTTTAATATCCACCCACAAGGTCCTGCCTTAATCCTTAAGCGCAAAAAATACATGAATTAATCGTACTGACCTTGTTTCTCCATATAAAACATTTTGCGACATCGTAAACCACAATCGCAACAACGACACATAATACACTCATCCAAAACAATATACAAACCGTCCCGCGCGATATTTTCTCTCGACAAACACATTTTGACCTTTTCACATCCTACGACATTCGAAACTTTCACGATATATAAATTTTAACACATCGATTCACATTTAATTTAATTATAAGTTTTTTTTAAAATGGTGAATAATATTTTAATACTAGAGGAGAAGAAAAGATTGCTTATTTTTTTCGCTTTTGTCGAAGCAGAATTAATTATACTGTTTTCCCATTTTCCACCTTTTCCACGAAAAAATTTTGCTAAAAAAACCGTTTTCGAAAGAATACCATATTAAAATTCCGCAGCCCATTTCTTCACCCCGGAAGTTCATCTCCTTCGCGTCGAGAGGGAGAGAGAAATCTAGGGTTCGGTTTTCCAGTGTCTCTGCGGTTTCCCGATGGCGATGGAGCAGATCACCGAGGGCGTCAGCAGCATCGCCCTGAACGGCGGCGGTAGCGGCGGCGGCGGCGGCGGCGAGGCCGTCAAGAAGAACCGCATCCAAGTCTCCAACACCAAGAAGCCCCTCTTCTTCTACGTCAACCTCGCCAAGGTAAACGTATGGAGAGATTCGTTCGAATGAAATGCGGATTCGACATGGGTTTCTGGGTTTTTGTTTTTTTTTTTTGGGGGACGTTTTCGTCGGTGGACCTGCTCGTATCGATTCACGTAGTCAGGTTGATGTGTGGGGTTTGTTTGGCTTGTTGTGGTTTCGTGCTTCACCGTCTGCGGTGCCGTCGCCGGCTTATGTGTTTGCCTGTTTTTGCTTTGGAATGTGGGATTTGGTTTTGGTTGATCGTGTCGCGTGGAGTTGTATGTGTAAAAGTTTGGTTCTTTTGCGGGAATTGATGGACAATCGGTCGGCGGTTTGGTGATTGGTGCGGTTTTTTGTTGTGAATGCAGAGATATATGCAGCAGTACAATGAGGTGGAACTTTCTGCTCTTGGGATGGGTATGGATTCTTATTCGTTTTTTGTTGTCTTTGTTTCGCCTTTGATTCGTATGACTGTGTTTGTCGGAGTCAGGACTGTGCGTACGGCGATTAGAACGAGTCGATAGATATTCCATTTAACTTGTAAGCGTCCTTATAGAGCAGTCTCTTCCTGTCCGAATTGGAAATCTCGTCGCTAGTGTTTGTATACTAGTCCATTCTTCCTCTATTTCTGCTTTGGCCTTGATCATAACTGAAAATTCTCATATGCAATCCCCTTTCTGAGGGCTTTTTGCAAAACCAATTACGGGTATGCCTTGCAGTTTATATAACTCTATAAAGCAGGCAATAGTTCTTAGTTGTTGAGGAATTCGTGCAGAGGGTTGTTTGAGGAGCCATAAGCCTTTCTATCTGCTCGGGTTTACAGTATCTAGGAGTTTCTGCGGTTGCCCTTGAACCTTCTTTTGTCTCTTAGGATGACTAGACTGGTCCTTATTGGACAGACTAAGGCTTGCAGATATATGGTTTCTGTTTTCGGGCAAAACAATTCCCAGTTTTGGGTTGGTTGGTGATGAGTTTTAATTAACTGTCAGTAATGCACAAGATTCAGCTAACTGGTGCATTGTTAATTGTTAATTGCTCTGTATGTTCTTTTTGATTTTGAAAGAGGTTCGGCTACCTGTCTGCTCATCTTGGCAATTGGCATTCTTCGTTTTTCATTCCATGGTTTTACATATGCAGCTATTGCGACAGTGGTCACCATCGCCGAAATTCTGAAGAACAATGGATTTGCTGCAGAGAAGAGTATGATTTTCTCTATGTTTTCATAATATATGTTTGAAGCAGGTAATGTGCAAGTTTATGAGGAAATGCAAATACACTTCTTGCAGAGATCACAACGTCAACTGTTGGTATCAAGGATGAATCAAGAGGACGACCTGTCCAAAAGGCCAAGGTGAGTAAGCATTAGTCTTTATGTGCGCTTGATAGTGAATTTTCGTCGACGATTTTACTTTTAGTACTCATGTCGAGTTTGATAACCTAGGGGGATTATATACTGTGCAGATAGAGATATTGCTGGGGAAGTCAGAGAAGTTTGACGAGTTGATGGCAGCTGCTGCGGAGCAGGCTGATGCTGGAGCCACTGAAGAAGAGCAAAGTTGAAGACTTGAAAGGGCGTCGCCATTTACCATTTGCTTTGTGGTCTAGGTCTAAACATGATTTGTAGAATAGTCCTGATTGAGTTTGTAGCCCTGGAAATTTTGTAGGGATGGGAATGAAGTCCAATCTGCTGTCCATTGCCTTTTCATTGAATTTTTCTTGTTGATGTCGTGATTCGTGCGCTGGGCATTCGCAAGATGAGCATATCTGTCCAGTCTTGATGTGTTTCTTTGTACTTGGAAGTAATCATTCTTGGTCGAGTCTCTCTCTGCAGATAACGATTGCGAATATATTCGGGACATCGGATGGAGAAGAGGCAGTCATTCATCTGAGGGAGTGTTTGCACTGTCATACTCGTCATTTTCTCTTGGAAACTATGAGCAATTCGTAAGTTCCATCAAGGTTCTTGAACATGTTCTTATTAAATGATTCACCAGAAAAGGCTCTTTGGGATGAAACTCCGAAACTGTGCAATGATCACCGCGACTTGAGTCGTTAGATCGAATGTTTCATAAGAACCCTTGGCAGAAAGTAGGTAGTGAATTGAACTTTTGTGGTTTGAGAATCATGCTCTGGGAAAATTTATCGAAAGGCATATTATTGTTTACCTCAAAGGGAGACAAAAGGCAAAGAGGGCGATGTTGTCGTTCTTACCCTTTAAGCGCATCACGGTTGTTTACCTGAATGTCTGTATGTAACATTTCGAGTGAGCTTCGACAGAAATTGGCTCCAGACAGTTGTACGATGAAATTAAGAAGCAAAGAAGAAGGTTGGTCAAACATTGTCAACATTACCCATTGTCGTCAGTCGACACGATATTCTCTTCTTTTGCGGCCACAGAGAAATATTCAATGCTCTCTTTATCCATTTTCGTATTTTCCCAAAGACTTTTCCCGTGTGCTGAACCATTTGCAGCCTAGGTCCCATTTGCAGCCTAGGTCCCGTTAATTAAATCTCGAACATGGTGCCGCGAAATCTCAATTATTCAATATTAATGCTTTATTTATTTCGCGAGAAATAAATAATTTAAAATATATGTTTCATAAAATGATCGTTCATATTACTTGAAATAATTAACTGTGAAAATTTTATTCATTATCAATAATAATTCATACCTAAATATTTGCAAGCAATAGAAGCTATCATTTCTTGGAAAATAATTTTTCAAATTATTCATTTTTTGCGAAACAAACCTTCTTTGAAAAAAAAGCTTTAATTACATTAAAAATCTCAAACTGATGGCCCATAATGTATTTATTCTAAATTAATTTCTATCTTACAAACAGCTCTTATATTGGAATCCAGTATCACAAAGTAATTTTTGGTCTCACGAAAATTCCTATACCAGCATTCCTAACATAAATCGACCCCCCTCCACTTCAACAACGAAAATTGCTAACGGATGACAGATATGGATCGAAGATGCTCATTTGAGAATTCTTTTTAGGTCCGAGCTGCTAGTTTGGGATTTTTCGTGAGACCAAAATTAGTTCAGGAGCAAACATGTTATACGTTACCGAGTTGAAAATTTTTTTTAAGAAGAGAATGAATTATGGATAAATATATTACAAGGGTACCAGATCGGTTTAGAATTTTTTACCGTATTAAGTTATTAACCCTTTTTTTCATTTCTTTTGTTTCTAAATCTCAATTTTAACGAGAGCGGAAAAATATTGATTAAGATGATATCAAGGGTGTTTGAAATATCACTATATCCGTCGTCTCCTTCCTCTCGACAGAACCCTAGCAGGCGCTTCCACCCCGCCCCCGCCAACTCGATTTGCAGAGACTCCTCGAAAATGGTAAAACTTGTCGCTTCGATCGCCTTCGTCGACAGCTCGATCGATCCGTCGAATCGGCGGCAGCAATCTTAACTCCTCCCTCTTTCTTCGCCTACGTGTGTTGCAGACAGGTGAAGCGGTGAACCCGAAGGCCTACCCGCTCGCCGACGCCCAGCTCAACACCACCATCCTCGACCTCGTCCAGCAGGCCGCCAACTACAAGCAGCTCAAGAAGGGCGCCAACGAAGGTAGGTGTGTGTGTGTGTGTGCGGCGCGCGCGCGCGCGCGCGCGTTTCGTGCGTGCGTTTCGTGCGTGTTCGCGAGCGGGGTGGTGGTCGTCCTGAGGGATTGACGGGAAATGCGGGTGCTTTGGTTTTCAGCTACGAAGACCCTGAACAGGGGCATCTCCGAGTTCGTCGTGATGGCCGCCGACACCGAGCCGCTCGAGATCTTGCTTCATCTCCCGTTGCTCGCGGAGGATAAGGTATATGCCAAGTCCGTGTTTTTATTGCTGCTTGCTTTGTTTTTTCAGTTAAGTTGCACAACGATGGCATGTGGGATGCGCTTGGTTTAATCTGTTGCTTTTAGCGATAGGACGGGGAACCTTTTTGCTTGTTTGTAAAAGAACCGTCTTTTCGGGGTTTACAAGTCAGGGCAAAATGAGTGTGTAAACTGAATCTGTGGTTTGGTTTGCTGTTCTGGGTTTTGAAAGAAAGCCCTCCTTTTTGGGATATTATGCAGGTTATGCTTTGAATTTTCTTTCTCTCATCTGTACTTTCCCAAGAGGAGGTCTCGTTTTTTTTTTTTATCTTTATTTAATTTGCTGAGGGGTAAAGTTCCGCGAGTGTAACTTGTGAATAGTTGCAACTGAAATGAGTATTCTATATCTGAGTCTTATGATGGGGTTGCATCCGAGGGATGGGTTTAAGAAAAACAGAAGACTGGTAATTGGTTTGTTGCTTTGATTCTGGCCTGGGGATAATAGACTAACTCGTCTTGGTTTCGCTCGTTTTAACTTCACCAATCTGAACTCATACTGGATGGTTGATATTATTCAGTCTGTTGTTAACTTAAGAGTGTGGAATAACAGAATGTTTTACATGACAATGCAATAGTCTGTTTTGATAGTCCTCAGAACCAGATCTTGTGCATGACTTGTGGGGTCTGTGGATTGGCAATGTAGCCGCATGGTTTGCAAAATTTGAATCCATTATCTAGCAACGGTGGTGAATATTGGCGTGTTAATTATGCGGGGGAATCGAGGTCTTCAAAATAAGAAATGCAGAATAACTTGAAGCTAGACCGTAGAACAGTTAGTGCTTGTTTTATTTCCACTTAACGATAAGTAGCTTTCCCGCAAAATTTGGAATACTCTCCAAATTTCGGAAAAATTTAAAAAGATATGCAAATCTATGTGTCATCGTTTATATGTCGTGAAAGTTTCAAGTGTTTTGGCTTGAAAAAACTCAATAGTGCGTGTACCACAAGATTTAGATTCAGAAAACAGTAAAAAAGTGAAAGTCAATCCAGACATGCCCTTAATCTATAGAGTATACAAAATCAAGAGAATCGGAAGTTATATTCATTAATAGTGATTAGTGTGAGAAAGATGGCCCCCAATAGGGTTTAGGGACTATTTATAACGACTTAAAATGACTCTAGAATGTAAGTCCTTAATCCACTTTAAGACCTCTTAATCTGAACCGTTGAATTTCATTAAAAGCCATGTCGGTCACATATGAAATGACTTAAACTATAAAAGGGCATAGCTGATTGATAAAATCAGAAAAAGAAATAGTACCACTTAATTACGTAATTGAAATAATTTAGAATGACATGCCTGATTAATATTCTTCAGTTTTTTCAATGCACCTGAATATTTTAGAGCACAGAGGACTTCAACTTTGGTAAAGAGTTCCCTCCACCTCCACCTCCACCTCCACCTCCGCCTTTTCCTTTTCCCCAAAGTCTGCTATTATCGAATTGGCAACGCTTGGTGCGGAAGCGAATTATCTAGAGTTTTAGTTACCGTCTAATTCTTCAATTCAATGCTTTTGATAGGTAAAGAAAAATGCAGCTTTATGATTTCCTTTTTTGAGATACGATAAATGCTGTTTGCCAGTTGAAATGTTTCTTAATACATCAGTATACACTGGTTTGCTACCATCTTGCCTTGGCATGTACAGATTCTTACCTTTTTCATGTCATATATACAGAATGTGCCATATGTCTTTGTCCCTTCAAAACAAGCACTTGGTCGAGCATGTGGAGTTACACGACCTGTCATTGCATGCTCGGTGACATCAAATGAGGGAAGCCAGTTGAAATCCCAGATCCAACAGCTCAAGGTATGCCCTTTATCAGATTAATGCAATACAGGGGTTGTGATTGTAATCATCCCGTAAATGCAATACAGACTCTTAGCTTTTCCCTGTGGAATTGCAGGATGCCATAGAGAAGCTATTAATCTGAAATACTACATCCTGCGTGTTCGGTGTGATGGGCCTCTTTGTCTGTGCGTTTGCTCTCCAAGAGGCTTTGACTGAGGAATGTGCTAGATTTAAAGTTTTCGTGTGTCGGCTTAATGAAGAGTTTTGGTCTTTGGAGTTTCTTTCCTCCAGGTTCCATGTGCAAACAATTTGTATCTCAGTAGCTAATAGTAATCGTTGACATTCTGTGAGCTGATATTTTTAGTTGTGTTTGTGATCTCTCTCTCTCTCTCTCTCTCTCACGATAGTAATCGTGTATGTTTATGTGCAAATTTGTGCCAATTGGGTTGAGAGGCATCTGGGATCTGGTCTTGGATTTTGCTCTGTGTTGCTGAGAAATGATGGATAGTTTGAAGAATATAATGTACAGTTTGAAGAATATAATGTACTGAGCGATGATAATGTCCAATGAGGTAGCTGTCTTGCATCATACTGTCTGGTGAGCATGCTTTGAAGCTGTTGACCGTATTCCCTGTTCGAGCCTTCGTTAAACAGAGTTGTTGGGTTTTCTCTGTGCTTGGAGTCGGTCATTATTAGTGGGAGTCGGGGGAGTGGTCAGTGATTGCGCACATCATGTCCATGAGAAAGGGTGATTGCCCCTTCATGATATTATGAAGCTCGACGATGCTCGTCTGCTCAATGCAATTTAATTCAATTTCGGTTCACGGCTGGAGATGAGTTTTAGGCTACGACTTCTAGTGAGCTAGTCTTGTCGACTGCTCGAGACCAACATGATGCCCGTTGAGCTTGACTCGAGTTCTACTATAAAAAGTAATGAGTTTGAGATCACTCCATCGAAGGGGACAACCTGCCTCACGTTACTAAACCCCAAACCTATCAAATACCTTACCAACTGCACGAACCAACTAAAGTGAGATAGCCAGACATGGAAAGAGTAGCATAATCCTATGTTTCCTTATTTCATGGATAATGCCAGAACCCTAAGGATCGAAAAGAATATAGGCCACTTGAGAGATCAAATGCAGTCAATTATCGAGGTTGAGTATTCAACTTGAGCCAAGTAAGACCCCGTCGCGTCCTTATTTTTCGGTCTACATCGTTTCTTTGGCCATGATAAGGGGAACACTTTTTACGGATACCTGACGTCCTCGAAAACAACAACAAACTACGCATGATCCTAAAAGAGGCACCACTGTCTTATTTTATTCCTTTTTGTGTGATCGATGGAGATAAGGAATAAATAATTTGAAACGGCGAATTGAGCAGTAGTGAGTGGGCGTGCCGGAGTGGTTATCGGGCATGACTAGAAATCATGTGGGCTCTGCCCGCGCAGGTTCGAATCCTGCCGCTCACGCTTTTTCCCTTTCTCTATCTAATATTCCGCGTAGCAAAACTCGGAAAGACTGAATCTCATATCCCGAGCAATGATGAACATGTTGCCGTTCTCTTTTCCTTTTCTTTCAAGTCATTTGGCTGGAAAGACTGAATCTCATATCCCGAGCAATGATGAACATGTTGCCGTTCTCTTTTCCTTTTCTTTCAAGTCATTTGGCTCCGAGCAACGATGAACATGTTGCCTTTCTCTTTTCTTTTTCTTTTTACTTTTTTCCGTGATCCTGATATGAATCATAAAAAACAAGTCCTCTGGCTCCAGAAATGATGTCACGATTCGAGCTTGAATTCACCCGAGTGGAGCTCCTTAAAACAAATTGCTAATTGAGTATCTAATTGATGGCTTTCAGGATCAATGTAAGAGAACATCATCTCTAAGCATATTCCACGTTGTGATAGATTATGCTGATAGTGTATCTCTACCACCAACGCTTCCCACTCTATATAAGTCAAATTTCTTGCTAACACGACATCACATCTCATAAGAGAATCATACCCCCCCCCGAACTGTTCACCAATTTGACCGTAAATGATGAATAAAGCACACGAATTTGATCTTTTATCGAGAGAGAAATTTGATTATGAGAGTCAGCGAACGCTTCAAGATTGAAGGGCGCCCAACAATTTTAGTGTATTTCATTCAACCCAATTTCCTCGAATTTTACATTGAAAATTTGAATTTTAGTTTACATTGGAGTCTCAGAATTACAAAATCCACTTATTCTATTCTTTATTTTGGGTTTTATGCATAATCGAATGGCTCTCTCTTTCAGGGACGAAATGCCTTTTGATGGCAATATTATGACTTGGTTGAACATTTGCAAAAGGTTTCGTTATGCCAAAAGGACACCATAGATTATAGAGTATAGAAACAACACAACAAGCTTACATGGTTCAATCGACATGACTTACTTCACAAGCCAAGGAGAGTGGATATTCAATGGATAGAACTCTGCGTACAATGAAAAGTAAACAGACCTCTAAAGACCCTAGCTCCATATGCACATGATATCTCTGGCACGCTTTGTATATATACGAAAAACCCCGATAGAAAATACTAAAACAAAGACCACATTTGGGCCAATCCAAACCTCTTGAAAAAAATTCTCAATTCGTTCACCACAAAATAAAGAAATATGGGTCGTAATTAATTAAGCTGATACATCGAGAATTCGAATTATAATTAATGGGTTTATTAGGAGCTAATTGACCCACACATAAAGCCTTTATGATTGGTTTGTAACTTGTCCCTCTATTCTTTGTAATATAAAAATTGCATTCCATTACCCCAACAAAAGCCTCTGTGATTGCTTCACTACCTTCTGCATCAGACTTTTGTAGGTACAGACAACGGAGGGAAAACCTCCAAAATGGCGTCTAGAACGTCACCTAAAACCCGAGCATATTCTTCAATTCTTGAAGATTGTACCTTTCTTTTCCAGCACAAGTATTGCTATGACACCAAAATCATCAATAAATCTATGATCAATCCCCTCCCCCCTCCTCTCCCCCCGCCAAAAAAAAAGTTAAAAACAAAAACATTCAAAGACCGTACTCCATTTCAACCAACTTTATCAAGATGATGACAGTCAGAAAAGTTCCCGAATAGACAAAGAGACGGAAAAGGATAGCGTGGTCTGTTCTCCATGCATAGGGGTGATTTATATCTTAAACCATTTGACGTTGTGAAAAAGTTGATTATAGTGGGAGATTCTGTCGACATGATCAATTACACAGCCTGAGAGGTTTTGGTGGGAAAACCAAGAACAAAGAGATATCACTGTTATATGTAATAAAGAACAGCATATAGAAAGGCATTCCGTGATCTTGCTTTGCGGTTGGTCATGCAGAAATTTGTAGGACAGGAAACTTGAAACATAATGGTTTGGTGGGAGCAGGCATGCATGCTGAGATATTTTTTAATGCTGCAAATTTCCTTTACGCAAAGTAATGGAACTAACAGTGTAGAAATGGTGAGGCCATGTTTCTGTTTCGAAATGTATATGTTTGATATTCATCAAACATGTTTCTGTTCCAACAACCGTTTTTTCAAAATTTGAACCATCGTGTACACAGTGGTGACAATTTGATAGGGTGTTGGAGTCTGAATTAGATAGAGACACTCAGAATCAGACAATATATTTATAACATTACTCAAGGACAAGAAGTCAGTTCTCTCATCAGCTGATCTGAATCTTTGCTGGGGATGGAGAACGTAGATTCCTAATGCAGAATGAAGAGAGTTTGCTTCTATTGCTGTTTAGTCGCGACATTCTTCGATTTGTTGATTGTACAGCTTGAGATACTTCAGTGGTACCTACCCAGCTTTGAGGCGAATGAAAGCTATTTACTTATCAAAGAAGGGACTAGAAGTCTTTAAATTTAGAAGGTAACTTCATATGACCTCTTGTCCATGTTGGACGAAACACATCTACTGTCGCTTTTTCATCATTCTGGTTTTCTCTTCTGCTCTTTCTTTTTCTCGACACTATCGCAGCAACACAGAGAGTCTTCCACTGCCGTCGACCGACACCTGCAGTGGCCGCAACCTCTGTGGTCGCAAGAGGTCGTTACCATCACAAACTCATCTGCCTTTGTTGTTAGTTGGGAAGACCAATTATACTTTCTTTGGGAGATCAAGGAGGGAGGGGGAGAAATTTCAGAAATTTTGATCCAATGAAATATTTAAAGTTTTCTCTGCCCTCTCCCACATTTTCCTCTGCATGTATCTCCCTAAGAAAGCAAGTTTATGATTCCAAAGTGGCCTAATATGAATTGTGCAATGTGCGGACCTGTCAAACAAGCAGATTGAATCATGTTGGATGGGCCGAAAATGGGTCTAATCCATATTGATCCATTTATATGTGACATAATTTAACGACACGTATCCGACCTAAACCCACTACCAAACCCAGACTCCAAATTTTTAGCAACCCCCTTAAATATGGCAAATAGAATACTAAAAAAAATCAATAAAAAATATTAAACACGAAAAAGAATTAGCAAATAAGAAATGATTAAAAATTTTGACGGATCAAGTTATTGGAAAACATTTCCTGTTCTTTATCCTAGGGATCTAAATGTAATCTAATTTTGTTTTTAAAAGAATGTTTTCCTTTTGCTTAATTAAAATAAATGGAAAAAACTTTTTTTGAATTGGAAGTTATTCCGTTAAAATGAACTATCACCCTCAACTTGAGCTCCAAACTTTGCGAAGTTCTTTTAAAATTAAGACGAACACAATTATCTGTAAATTAAAAGGTTAAAAGTTCTAAACATTAAGCAATTGACCCAATAGGTGCTAAACATTCTTAAAATTAGATGTTCTTCCTTTAAAATAAACTATACTCCTTGACTTGTGCTCCAAACTTTGTGAAGTTCTTCTAAAATCGAAATAAACAAAGTTATAAGTAAATTAGACGTTCTAAAAATAATGTTGTGTTTAAATATTTAAGAAGCATACCTAAACTTTATAAGATAAAATAAAACAAAATAAAATAAAATATGAAAAAAGTTTAAAAAAAAAAAAGGAATCGTCATCTTGTTGCAAATCCGCTATTGAAAATTTGAAACATTTCTCACAGCCATTGGGTACCCGTTGTTGCAACTGGATTGTCATTGTGGTCGAGTAGTCACCAAGCCATCATCGTGGCCAACTCGTCATCAAGCCATCACCTATGAGTGTGTCTCTGTAAGTGTGTGTGTGTGTATGCATCACGCTCGAGCACAATTAGGTCACGAGCTCGACCTCTCTATGTCTCGCGCTCAAGTGCCAACTCGTTGTGAGGTCACTGGCTCGCTATTAATAGAGGGCAAGTTTGAACTGTCAAGTAACTGTTTCGATCAGATCTGAAGAGTTAGAAGAGAAAGAGAAAGACCAATCATCTTCACATTGGTGAGTTGCAAGCAACCCCGATGAGATCAACCGCAACTTTGGGCAACATCTTCGACAAGATCCATTGCAATGGACGGCAATGCCAATATGCAGTTCTCTTTCTATTCTTTCTCTGTTTTTATATTTTTCGGATTGCAATTACGTCCAAGTGGAAATAGGATTGAAATGAGCATGTTTCCAATCCATTAAAATTCATATGTAGTTAGACGCTAATTCTGTGGATCCATATGAACCCGTTTTTAAAATTCATCCGGATTGATCCTACTGTGTGAAGAGATAGGCCACGGATGCACGGAATTCATTTGGATCCATACCACATTTGTTGTGTAATACGGAGTAACCGTGCTTTCAAAATGCTATGTATTTTGATGATATGCTAAACTCGGGGTCATCGGCCTCAGCCCACTGTGAATTGCGTTCCTAGAGAGAGAGAGAGAGAGAGAGAGAGAGAGATCTGGTAGTGTGGTGGTGGTGGTGACGATTAATGGTGAGCCTGAGGCAGCAACGACTGGTAACGGCAAACCATGGGTGGTGGTGCTTGGTTTGTAAGGAGGGTGATCGAAAGGGAGAGAAAATCAAGATTATGGATCATCATAAATGATTCTTTGAAAACGTGATGGTATTTTGTTAAGGTCTTAACCTTTAGATGACTTGACTTAACTCGAACTCTGTCATATTCGATTGTGCACACATCCCTCATTTGAAAATGGATGATTTTAGAGTCTCTCGATTCTTTCTCATCTATATAAGGTCTATGTTTAGGCAGCAATATAGACAGTGATGTCTAATAAGATGATCATCGAATGTATGTGCGCGATGGTGAATATGGTGTGTCGAGTCACTTAACCCTACTTCTGCACTCATGTTTCCAAGTAATGGTGGGTCAACTTCTAATTTAATCTCCACCACTTCTTTTTTTTCAGCTTGTGGACTCAATCGTTCTACTTTAATTTGAGAGTTATCCCAGTTGTGTGATTGGGTTGCGTATCATGATTGACCAGATAAGTTGATTGGATCACCTTTTGTTATAAGTTGTGCAATATTATTTGATAAACAAAAGGGTGAATGACACAAATGATCATTAAACTTTGACCCAATATGCAACGTGGTCCCTAAACTTTGAAATGTTCAATGTGGTTCATAAACTTTAATCAATATGCAATGTCGTCCATGAAATTTTGATTTATTCAACGTGATCCTTAGACTTTTGATACATGTTCAATTTATTCCCTAGACTGCATAAAAATGTTAATGTTGTTCCTAGACTCGAATAATAGAAAGACTATATTGAATATTTTCATACAATCCATGGACTAAATTAAACAGTACCAAAAGTCTAAGAACCACATTGAGCAATTTAAAAATTTAGGGATAACATTACATATTGGGCTAAAGTTCAAAAATCATATTGAACAAATTTAAAGTTCAAAAATCATATTACATATTAAGCAAAGCTCAAGGATCAATTGTATAAAAAAGTAGGCATAACTTCATCACAACGCTGATTAACCCAAGTCCATAGTATCTTTGGAGGAAAGGGAGAAAAAAAAAATACTTGTACGTGTCCGGAGCATGTGAACACACTTTGTATTGGTCTTTCAACGGTATGGACCCCATGATTAATTATGATTTTTGTGTCAAAGAATTGAATGTAAAATGATTGGCATATTCTTATGCCCAATTGGGTGATGACTTGATTGCTGATTAGATGACTAAGTGAAGTTTACACCGCTTGTATATGTAATGGTGTGGCGGACGATTTGATCAATGGCTTAATGATTTGATAGCTTGACCGATGATCTTAGGATTTACTGGTTTGATATGCGAATGATGAAGATCTGAATAGTGATTTGACGAATGTTGTGATTTATTACGCTTAAAAGATTTGATAACTTTTTCGAATAGTGGCCTACACTAAGATGGAATGGGCTCACATGTATAGAGTCCATGCAAGTCTTGTTCGATAAGGAGAAGCCAAAACCGTTGGATAATTACATGGCATCGATGATTCCGATGGATTAATTACAATGGATAATTGGTTATCTCGTCAAAAATAATGAATCGGTACAGGGAAAAGAAGATTTTCAAAGTTGATGGAAAGGGATTGGGAGGAATTTGTGAAAGTGGATTATGGACCACGAAGATAGTAACACTGATTTTGGAATCGTCTAATCATGAGTTAAATCAAATAAATGGACCCTTAAAGTTTCTACCAAAGAAGAGGAGACACAATAATGGGAGAGTGAGATTATGAAAGACACAGGCCAATTTGAGTGGCTTGCAGTTGTTCTAATCTTCTTCACCGTATATACCATGGATTTTGTTCTCTATGGCAACATTAATCAAGTTTATAAAATATATATACCTAGGTAATTTTCTCTTTGACTCACTCTCCTTTGCAAGTTACAGTTCTCACGAGTTCCTAAGACGGGTGCGTTTGGTTCAGCATTTGGAATGCTACTTTGGGAATGCAAATACCTTTAGGTGAAAGCCCTTTATAGAAAATGCAAATGGCGTTTGGTAAAAACCCATTTGCAAAGCTACTTTGACCCAAGTGGTGTTTGGTTAATTTTTTTTACAAATGGGCTTTGGGGGGTTTTATAAAAAAAAAAAGGCAAAAATACCCTTCGCCGGCTCCGGCGAAGGGCTACGGCCGCCAGCGAGCCAGATCTGGCGCCGGTGGCCATCACCCATTGCCGAGCGACCCCCGGCGAGGGACGCCGACCTCAAGCAACGAGGCCTGAGGTCGCGCGACCCAGGCGGCCACGCTTGGGCGGTCGCCCAACCCCGGGCGGCCGTCGCCTAGGTCGGGCGACCTCGCCGGACCTTCGCCGTCGCCGGCCCTTCGCCCTCGCTGGAGTCCCTTTGGTGAAGAAGATGAACAATAACGAGAGGGCAAAGCCGGAATATTGAAATTTGAGTGAGGGTAGTTTGGGAAGTATAAAAATGATTTTGGCATTTGGTTCAAGGCTGAAAGCCCAAAGCTAGTCCGGCCAGCATTGGGCTTTCAGCATTGAAAATGCTAGTTTTGAGCATTTTCAATGCTCAATGCTAACCGTTTGGTTCAGCATTTTTGGGAAGGGGCTTTCGGCCCGAAAGCTCCTTCCCAATGCTGAACCAAACGCAGCCTAAGTTGCTATAATTGATTGACGCATTTATCTTGGCCACAAAAGTAGGATATTCATCGTACGATCCTTTTGTCCTTAGGTCGGTGTTTTTAATTCTATCCGATGAACCGGTCTGGCTTCCTTAAAGCTAATGAAGGGTCGACGATACGGTCAACTCCGGTTCATAGGGTTTAACTCACCGGGCCAACGTCGGATTGGACCGATTCTTGACCACTCCGGTTGTTAAGTAAAAACCGGATGGGACCGCGGTCCGGAACCCTTGTTAAGTACTTTCATGTAGAGAAAGGGAGAGAGCCTCCCTCCTTATAGTGCATATGGCTACACGAATGCATGTTTCCGTTTTCAGTCACCAAGAAGTACCGAGAAATTTCACCAAAAGTCCCAAATTCTTTGTACAACATTGAATTAAGTCGTAAAAATCATTCGATGAGCACAATCAAGCCCCAAACAATTTCAAGTAAGCTCAATCAAGTCTTTTAAATAAACAACGATAAACGATTAGTTTCGTCATATGCGAATATTGCTAAACGCATCAACCTAAAATAACACCGCTAAATAAAAAGTCCAAGACTTGATTGCAAAAGAAGATTTAAGATTCAATTGGGCGAATTGAAAAAAAAAATCTAAAAAAAAATATTTACCACCCGCACAAAAATTTTAGGACTTTTTTGGAAGTATTTTTCTCCAAAAAGAACTCATTTCTATTTCTATGGTACAAAACCAGCTCCCGCTTAGAGGCGCACAAACTCTGGCGCAACCTTTGGTGGGGTAACAAAACCACTACTACAAAAGCAAACCACCCCCCCCCCCCCCCTCCCCCAAGAATACGTACAGACCGTGGTTCACCATCTCCATCCATGGCCATAACTTCAACATAAGTTGTACCGCAAAAAGATAGAAAACGAATGGGAGACTCCGTTACAATTCTATGTTCAAGATTCCCCATGTTTCTTCTCGGTCTCTGAGATACATCCTCCTCAATCGCCATCGCCTTTTCCAAGAAACGAATAAACAAATGAGTAAGCAAATCTTCCCCACTGTCCTTGATGAATGCTGCACCAAATATGGTCTTGCAAAAAACCCCTCAAAAAGTTGTGTACAAACCCTCCATCATTAATCCCCAGAAGCTTCCTCTCAAAGGAGATGGTGGTAAACATAATCCCTAGCTTTATGAGGAGTAACAAGCAGTAATCTGTCTCAATTCCTTAGTGGCGGGTCCCCTGTCCATTTCTTGTTTTCTTTTGGAGGGGGTAAACATGTGCTGAGAGAGCCTAAGTCTCTCTTTGCCTATAAAAGGACAAAGCTCATGAGGAAGTTGGTGAAAGTGTGCACTCACAGTACAAGAACCAAAACCAATCCCTTTTGTTCTGGTGCCTTTCAGTCTATTCGAGCCCATTCAAGGTTTTGCTATGGTGGGTGAAGTGATCCCTTCTTGATTTTCGTAGACTTTCGTCATCCAACAACAAAGGAAAAGGTAGAAATCCATAACAGTTATGTTTTTCAGGAGGAGAAGATGAGTTGGGCAGTTTCAGATGCTGTGGACTACAAAGGGTTCCCTGCAGACAGGTCCAAAACTGGTGGTTGGGTTCCTGCTGCTCTCATTCTTGGTCTGCCCTTCTACTCCCTGCTTATTGTTCTCGCGTACACATATATCTTCCCTCCAAAAATGCATATTCAAGAAAATGGAAACGATTGACACAGATCTGGACACAACAAACGAAAAAATTGGTGGGACTCGTTACATGGCATACGAAGTTCCAGTCCCCACACACTTTCCAAGTGATGATGTAGTGTAGGACTGAGTCATGTCATTTTCTTTTTTGAGGAGGAGGGATGAGATCACGCTCACTGAATATTTACAGATATTCTGCTGATATTGGTGAGATAATTCATGAGTGGCTTCACGAATTCACCTCTGACTCCTCCATTTTCTTTTAACTTTCATAAGATATCCTATGTATGTCATCAAGTGATACTGCTCATGATAGTCTTTTTATTAGTTATCCTTTCTTTTGCTCTTCTCCCTTTTCATTTAACTTGGGCTAGGTTTCCACTTCAACAAGAGCGAGATTTTATAAGTTTAATTTTTTTTGGATTTCATTCGGTTGTAAATAGTGCATATGTGCATAACAATTGAAAGATGGATAATGCATAAAAGGTGGACTACTTATGACCTGACCTACTCGATGAATTTTGCAATCCATTAGTTGTTGTATTAGTGGAATGAGACTACAATATAATAGATTACAGAAGTTTAATAACTATTTAACTGTTTGGTTTACATAATGTACAACCTTTTTATACCCTTGATTCATTGATAGTAGACGTAACAAGAGTGTAAGAATATTTAAATACTAAACCACACTTTTATATAATAGCTTAAGCGTTTAGCACAATCAACAGTAGTTTCACAAAATCGTACATGATATTAAAGTAGAAAGTCTTAAGTTCAAATCTTCCAGGCCCCTATTTGCTTCCCTAGTTAAATATTTCCATGCTTTAGGCTAAGCCAAAGTCCCACAAAATCTCAGAGAGAGAATAATATCATCAATACTCCAGAAAGTCATAACTACAAGGATCATAATAATTATCACATTAATAGCCAATCAAGGGTTCAATATTACATATATAAACTGTTTATGGTTATTACTACAATTTAACCATACAATAATTGTATTTTTATAAGGATTATCACTTTAACCAATCATGAGAGCAATACTCATATAATCAAGATGTCATGATTTTGATGTATAATTTATTTGAGATTATTGGATAACAGGGATAGAGATATGTGAGAGGTTGTCGACAATGGGAATAGCAGTGAACCTAGTGACGTACTTAGGCGGGACCATGCACTTGCCCAGCTCAACCTCGGCCAACACCGTCACCGACTTCATGGGCACCTCCTTCTTGCTCTGCTTGCTCGGTGGCTTCCTCGCCGACTCCTTTCTTGGCCGATACAGGACCATCGCCATTTTTGCCCTCATCCAAACTCTGGTAGGTCTCAAATTGATTTTCACATGCCTAACTATCACAATGCTATCTATCTATCTAGCTTGCTTTGGTCCCGGTTCAGGTTCATTCGTCTTCAGTGTAGGTCCACACCATTCATTTAACCCCAAATTCAGGTCAATGGATGAAATCCTAGGGATGCGGAAATGGGTTTCCAAATTTGGTTTGTAAAGTGATGTGATAGATTATGAATGGACATTTAAATAGGTCGGTGCATGCAAATACCCAATCAACATCCACCACTAGGAGTAAACATGGTTCCAGGGTAGAACTTGGAATTGGAGAACCGAACCATTAGGAGTCTGTCCAGTTCCAAGGTACACAAGGTAGGTTCTATGATCAAAAAATTGGAGAACCTGTATCAAAGGGTAGAATCTAGGTTCTAGGTAAGTAGAATTTAAAACCTAGAACCTACAATAACTTTTTGTATTTTTCTTGATCTATATCTTCATGTGATCATGTGGTATTCCACGGCATGTGATGATGAATGTATAATCCGAAACCACTAATCTAAACTTTCATTTTATGATCGAGACTTTTATTTCGTTAATGTTTCATATGTTTCGTGTGTCTAAGTGGTCAGTGAATTATAGTAGAAAGTGGTAATCATTAAATGTGATGATTCATTGCAATCGTTCAATTAATAATACAAATTGAACCTGAGTAGACCCTGGAACCTGCGATAGGTTAGGTTTTAGGTTCTAAGGTATGCATGGTAAGTTTCAAGTTTCAAAAAATGAGAAGCCTATTTTAACGGATAGGTTTCAGATTCCATAAAGAACCTGTATGAAACTTAGAATCGCTCACTCCTATCTACAACCTCGCTATATAATTAGTCGGTTTTATAAGCTGATCTCTATCCTTTTGGTATACTTATGAAACTTGTATACGTGTGAATGTTATTTAGTAGTTTTAGCTTGCTTCCAAACCGTAAGACTCTCAATCCGCCTTTATTTTCAATTTTACTATGATCAAGTCAAGGTATATACCCAGGAATTCTTTTAGAATATTTCTCGGTAGTTTTTCCACTTTGTCTGTATGCTCATCGATGACTTTTTTGGTGCGGCACGCGCAAATTATCTACAGGGCACGGCCATGCTAGCAATGTCAACAAAGCTTCCACGGCTTCGCCCACCTCCATGCCAACCTGCCCGCCCATGCGAGCAAGCAGATGGGCTCCAGATGGGGATCCTCTACTTGGCCCTCTACCTCGTGGCCCTCGGCACCGGCGGCCTCAAGTCGAGCGTCTCGGGCTTCGGGACGGACCAGTTCGACGACAAGGACGAGAAGGAAAAAGCCCAGATGGCCTATTTCTTCAACCGGTTCTTCCTCTTCATCAGCGTGGGGACGCTGACTGCCGTCACCGTGCTCGTGTACGTGCAGGACGAGGTCGGCCGGAGCATTGCCTACGGGGCGTGCTCAGTCGCAATGCTCGTGGCGATCCTCATGTTCTTGTCAGGGACGAGGAGGTACAGGTACAAGAAATATTCGGGGAGTCCCATTGTGCAGATAATGCAAGTTGTGGCGGCTTCGTATAAGAAAAGGGGCTTGGAGGTTCCGTACGATGCTGGGTGCTTGTACGAGGATGGTCCTGAAGGGTCTAGGATTCATCACACTGATCAATTTCAGTGCGGGTTCATGCTCTCATTTGTTGTTTGTCTCTTCCTAGTTATTTTTCTCATCTTTCACAAGAATCACTCTCATTGCTCCTGATATCAAGCATATGAAGCTTTACTGAAACAACAACCTTCCATCTATTGAATCATGTCATTTTTATGATCATGTCAAAATATCCACTCCCTCATTTTTGTCTCGACCACAGGTGCATGGACAAGGCAGCTATTGTTGCCGAAGGTGACTTCGTGAAAGGCGGTCATAATTCTGCACCAAATCCGTGGAAGCTGTGCTCAGTGACAAGAGTGGAGGAAGTGAAGATGATGATAAGATTGCTTCCGGTTTGGGCAACGACAATCATATTCTGGACGACATATGCGCAGATGATCACGTTCTCAGTGGAGCAAGCTTCGACCATGGAAAGGTCCATTGGGAGCTTCCAAATCCCAGCCGGCTCGCTCACTGTGTTCTTTGTGGCGGCTATAATGATCACTCTTGCTGTTTATGACCGGTTTATCATGACCGTGTGGAAGAAATGGAAAGGAAAACCAGGTATATAGACACACATTGCGATTGCATGAGTCATTGTTGCACGTGATATTTCTGTTCCCTTCTAGTGATGTTGGTTCATGAAGCATTATTGAGAAAAGATCATCATAATAGGAACATTTTGCAAATAGCATTAACTTTGTTTAACATGCAAAAGTTTAAATCTGTACATGCTAAGCATTTCTCAATACAGGTTTCTCTCATCTACAAAGAATTGCAATTGGACTCTTTCTTTCGACTTTAGGAATGTCAGCTGCCGCAATAACTGAGAGGAAGAGACTGTCGGTCGTCGCATCCGTCGGCCGCGATAACGCTACCCTACCAGTGAGCGTGTTCCTACTGATCCCGCAATTCTTCTTGGTAGGCTCTGGCGAGGCCTTCATATACACGGGCCAGCTCGATTTCTTCATAACTCAATCACCTAAGGGCATGAAGACCATGAGCACTGGGCTCTTCCTCACGACCCTATCGCTCGGCTTCTTCGTCAGTAGCTTCCTCGTCTCCGTCGTGAAGAAGGTAACAGGCACCGTCGCGGGACAAGGATGGTTGGCCGATAACATCAATTACGGGAGGCTCGATTGCTTCTACGGATTGCTAACGGTCCTGAGCCTAGTGAATTTTGTGGTGTATCTTGTTTGTGCAGCTTGGTACAAGCCACAAAACCCTAAGCCTACGATGCAGATGGAAAAGATTGGCAACGGGTCCTCCATGGAGGAGAAAGTTTGATGTGCGCTTAAGTTTATGAAGGCTCGGAATGTCAACAATCAAGTGGGAAAATGGATTTTGAGCGTGTTGATGTACAATAGGGAAAAGCGAGGTCGGGGTTCGATATACCTTTCTCTTGTAATTTTGACTGGCCATGGAATAGTTTGGATTTCCTTTATGTTGCCTTTTCTTTTTCTGTAGGTAAGTACTCTGACTTCCTATTCTTATATATGTTTCATAAGTTTGGCCTCTCTCATCAAATGTATTACGATAAATAGTATTTTTGTCAATTAAGTCCACCTTCTCGATCCAATCAAGACAGGTCATCCAAATTAGGACTAAAAGAATTGCAATGACTTATCATATATAATCAGTTCACTATTATCTATTTGCTCAGATTTTCTCAGTGACAACACATAAATACTTCCCTTCACTATGGAGGTTCAACTGAAATGTCAAATTTTTGTTATTCTGATCGCTTATGTGAACAATCCTACTAATTATCCTTTCTCCAGCTGAAATACAGGATACATGGATAGAAGTCATCGCATGTCATTATGGGTCATACTGTGTTCCATTCTCCATTGAAATAAGTCGAAAAAGTGTATGAAGTCACTCGAGGAACCAGTTGCATATTAACTATTTTTTCAACATTGCTTCTTTGGACTTCCAACTCCATACATATACAAAGTACGGTTTGGTGGTAGGCCCCTTTGTGGGACTGAATCACCACATAGAGAACAGTGATCCTTGCTTTCAAAAGAGACGGGAATGGTGGTCCCAGAGTGAAAAGTTCCATCAGGAGAAAAGATGCATACGTGCCAAACTTTGACAATTTGACAAGTTTGACTTCATGTCAAGCCTCATGATTGACCTCTAGTCCATGGAAGGGTCCCATCTTGTTCTTCCAATCATCAACGCATTTGCAAAAAGCCCAAAGCCCACAAGGCTAGCCCACAAAATCAACTTAAGCAGGGTAGGAGAAGAATTACTCGAGTCATTATGAAATGAAATTGCGAAAGCTTTATTTCGACTGTCCAAGCTTATAGCTCGTCACATGCGACGTCATCGGTTGAAATGATGCGCAAATACTAAAAAGGTTGCGTCGCTTTGAGCACAAGCTGGCTCTAATGTACGGCTCCATACTTCGGATGGGTTGTGCTTTTTGATTACCGCACACCGCACCGATTGAGGATATGACTTGTGGCTATAGTGGCAAGATCGTTTGGTACCCAAAGCTTCAACGGAATAGCTTCTATTACGGTTTCTTTTCCCAATTTTGATGTCTGAATGATCATAACACAAAAGTGGTTGACTCGATATTCACTTATATCCTTTGTTGTTGTGGCCGACTTGAAAAAGGCATGAAGGCCAAAAAGGAATGAATTAAAAGAAAGCATAAAGGCCAGCATTATTCATGATTAATACAATATATAATGCAATGTCTTAAAGGCAAAGATCAAGAATCACTAACTTCCTAATTTTGGGGGATATTGTCCAATCAATCCTAAACTTATTATGCGAATGCCAATTCAATCCCAAATTTTTCAATTTTATCAAAAGCGAAAATTGTCCAAAAATCATAAATCTATTATACGACGGCCAATTCTATCATAAACCTTTCAATTGTGTTAGTTTGTTTTTAAACTTACCGTACATCGGCCAAATCTAAGGGTGAGCACGATTCCAACATAGAACTGGGAACCGAAGAACCAAACCAGTGGATCAACTCCAATTCTTAGTTCTAGGGAGGGAGGTTCCGGTTTAGGAACCGCTAGTTCCCAATTTGATTCACAGTTCCTATATGAACCGAAACCGGGAACCTTAAATCTAAAATCCCTATTATATGAAAAATAGGGATGTTAAAAGAGGAAAGGGAAAATTTTGTTGCAATCATTTTCGTTTTGTTTAACTAAAAATGAAACAAAAAAAAAAGAACTTGTTAGACCCTGAAACTGATCCTGGAACTTGTAACAATGTAGGTTTCAGATTCCAAAAAACGAGAAACTTGTATCGAATGGTAAGTTTCACGTTCCAGGTGAAACTTGTAAAGAACTCGGAACCGCTCATTCGAAGCCAAATAAGTCATAAACCTTTAAATTATGCAAATTTAGTCCTAAACCTATTGTACGGCGGCCAATTCAGTCATATCCTTTCAATTGTGTCATTTTAGTCATAAATCTTTTAAAGATTTCTCAATTTAGTCTTAAACCTTTTTAAAGATTTGCCAATATAGTCATTTCAGTGAATTTTGACCAAAAATCCCTGATGTGGTGATATATTCAGCGCCAACCATGTATATGGCACAACCGGTACTGAATTGGATAGTTTTTATTATATTTTTAAATTTATGAATTTTTTCTTTTATTTCCTTTCTTTTCTTTTTTTCATTTCTTTTTACAAAAGGCCAAAGTGGGCAGAGGGTTGTGGCCCTCACAGGATCTAAGCAAGGGCTTGCAAGCCCCTGCCCAGGCCCTCTCGTGTAAGGTCCTCGCCTACCCTCACTATGGTCGGCAAAGGCCACAATGTTCTTGCCTGCCAAATCTAGCGACTTCTTCTTGGCCCTCGCCCAGTGGTTGATGGGGCTATGTAAAAAGAAAAAAAAGAAGACAAAGAAAATTTCCATTGTAGTTGTCATACAATAGGTTTAGAACTTTTCAACCACTTTTTCCCCTATTCAATCTTAAATAGTTACGCAAAATTCAATATGATCATTCCGACCAAATTTCATTAGACATTATTGACGTGGCAATGTGCTACTTAAGATGGCCAATGATAATTGGACCAAAAGACTATTTACAACAAAATTTAGAACTAAATCAGAATCTATTTAGGACCGATTGAATAATTTTTTCCCTAATTTTGTAGCCTTCCGTTTTTGTGCCAATATCAATCGAAACAAGGCTAAATTAGTTCCTATACGTATTCCAAAAAATTGCCAAATGTTTTAATACGTTACATCCATAAAAGACCCTTTCGATTCAATACTTAGTCGGATGCGTTAAAGAGTATCTAGAATACCACGCCACCCGCACATTTTGGTGGTTAAAGAAAGACAAAAGGAGAAGAAGATGCTTGTGTAGACAAGGCACATCATGTGATCAATAAATTAGTATATTCCTCAAATTCATCTTGACCATAAACATCTCTCTTACAGCATCATCTGGACCAACGTCTCCCCCCGAAATATAAATATAAAAACTATATAGTATAAAATTAATGACCCCAGTTTACCTCCAGATGAAGAGGAAAGAGGAGAGTATCCGATTTATTCATGCTAATCTTGTCCTCTAAACAAAAAAAGCACAAAAGAAATTTGGATATAAAATTTACCATCTCATATCTTAAAACTTCTTTTCCTTCACTGAAATTCGAGAAAAATAAAATGAAAGGTTTACCAATTTCAACATCAATTTTTCTTCTCACTTCTTCTAAGGAAAATTTATGCAAAAAGTCATAAACCTATTGTGAGGTGGCCAATTCAATCATAAACTTTTCAATTGTACTAATTTAATCATAAATATTTTGACGATTTGCCAATTTAGTCATAAACCTTTTGATGATATGCTAATGCAGTCCTTCAGAGATTTTCGGCCACAATTAATCAAAATAACTATATTGACAAGTCGTTAAAAGATTTATGACTAAATTGACAAATTTTCAAAAGGTTTAGAACTAAATTGGCTATCACACAATATGTTTATATTTAAATTGACACAATTGAAAGATTTAGCACTGAATTTGCCGCCATACAATAAATTTATGACTTTTTGGACAATTATCCCCTCTTCTCCTACTCATCTCCGTCCTTCACCCCGTTCTCCTCCTACGGCTTCTTGGCCTCCTCATCACGGCCCTCTTTGGCCTTCCCCATCTAGGCCTCCTCTACGGCCTTCATCGCCTGGAGCTTTGCATTGTTGTAGTAGGCGACCTCGAGGACCACGATACCGTAACCGACAGGGTCACTGGGGTCACCATGTCCTTGATCACCAACCATGAGAAGGCAATGAGCAGCCAGTCCTTCACCACCCCTGCCACATTCATCGTCAACGCCGGTGTCTTACCAATAAGCAGGAACACCACGAGGTTCAGAGCGAACGCACAGAACGAGTTCATCCCGAAGATGAGGAAATCAAAGTGGAAGCTTGACGTCCGGATCAGCCTCAGCATCTCCATCACTGCCCACAGCAAGGTCAGGAACACAAAGTAGCACAGCACGACCTAGTAGAGCGACGTGATCGTGTTGAGCTTGGTCTCGTTGGAGGTGAGGAGTATCTGTATCGAACAAGGTGTGTGGCCTCGAACGCCACTGTGCCGAGCTGCAGGAAAGACCCCATATGCGTGGAACTTGGCCTCGCCGTAAGCTGCAAGATGCCTTTCGAGCTTAAAGTTCTAGTATCAAAAGCGTTGAGTTTGAGAACACTTCATCGAAGGGGCCAACGAGCATTGTCAAGTGGCCGTATTTTATTTTCAATTTTCAGCTTTGTGCATTCTCATGAAGGAAAAAAATAAAAATTTTCTACAATTTTCAGGTCCGGGATTTAGTAACCCATAGCAGGTTTCTTTATCATTGAAAAAAGTTAATCCTACAAAGCTTTGAAGCTCAAAATTTGAGCTAGACGTTGAGTTTGCGCATTGAGAGATCAAATGCAGTCAATTATCTAGTTGAGAATTCGACTTGAACTGAGTTTGAGTACGTAAGACCCAATTGCACCCTTATCTTATTTTTTTTTCTTGGCCATGATAATGGGAACATTCTTATGACAATTTGACTTTCCTTGGAAAAAAAAACCAACGTATGATCCTGGGAGAGGCTCCAATGTCTTACCTTAATCCTGCCGCACACGTTTTCTCTTCTTTCCTCCTTTTTGCATGCGCACATAAAGACAAGAAGGATTTGGATGCAGGTCGACAAGACATTTAGACTAACACGTGTATGACAAAGCAGTTAATTATGTCGAATTCCAAACAGATTGGACTTACATTGAGTCAATATATGACACGTATTCTTTATGTATTGTGATTCACTCCGTTCATCACATTATCCTTAGAACGAATCCATTTGGTATTTTTTCAATCTAACCACTCAAAAGTATAAATCTCTCTCTCTCTGTAGCGAAAGCAGTAAAACCAAATCTCTGACTCCAAGCAATGATGAAGTTTAGCTCAAGAAATGATACGATAATTCAAGCTTGAATTCACGTGAGCCAAGCTCCTTCAAAAGTTGCTAATCGGGTATCTGATTGATGCCTCCAAAATCAATGTAATAGAACGTGATCTGTAACATATCACATATCACGATCGATATGCCGAGAGAGGGTGTTGCTTACCATTTAAGTTCTCCAAATCCCAAATTACTAAGGTGGACTGCCCATGATACTTGACTTTCTATTGGGGTGTGGTTCATACTCCCTAGCGACTGGATAACAAAAAAATTTCCTAAAAAGAGATTTTCTATTTTGAATTAAACTATTACCTATATATATGATACTTGAGAAATGTAGTAGAGAGGTGCGAGGTGCTAATTATAGCGGAATCCATTGCTAGACGTAGCCCTAGTTTAAGGGTGAACCAGGACAAAAACCTTGTGTTTCGATTCTCTTTCTTGTTTTTTACTATCTATTTTTTTGTGACTGTGTGGCAAATCCTAACACTTTCTTCACCATTAAAATTCACAAGTTAATATAATTTTCTCAACATTGGTTTAAATCCACGTGGGTTAAATCTCAAACAAAAAGGATAGTGTTGAGAATTGAACTCTACCACGACCTCCTCCCAGTCTATACAAAAACCGGTATGTAATATAGTCATAGTCTTGCTAACGACGGCAAACCTCACTGGAAAATCATACCCTTGGATGTTTCACCAATTTGGCACAAAATGATGGGTAAAACACATGAATTTGATCATTTATTGAGTGAGAAAGTTGATTATGAGAACCAGTAAACAATACAAGATTGAAGGGTGCCGAATGATTTGTGGGTATATCATTCAACTCAATTTCCTCAAATTTTACATGAAAATTTTGAATTTTCGTTTTCATTAGACCTGTCAAAATGGGTCAAAAACTAATTTCTTAACCCATATTTAATGAGCAGAGTCATTATATAAGTTAGTTATATTTAGTAAATGGGTTATAAATAAGTTTAAAATGGCAAAACTCAAAAAAAAAATATGGGTGTTAAATGTGTTATAGTTTATCCAAACCTAACTCACCTTTGTGACTTTCTTTTCACCCTTTATGAGCAAATAATGGACTCCTCGGACTTTTCAAGTTCAGAGAAGTCTTTGTGGACTCACAAGATGGGCCTGACTTCACCCTTATTGAAAATATCAAGATGGCTTCTTTTTTTCTCATTATTTTTTTATTTTAATTAATCTTATAAATTTCATCTGTTAGTTATTGGAGTATTTTTTTATTGGTTGCATTTGGCATTGCTATTTTTATGTAATATTCTAATCTTAGTTCTTGTCATTGCAATTCATGGTCAGCATAATCAATTTCATCAATATCTTACATTCCATTTAATTAATATTTTAATTCCTACACGTTTATTTGTTGCTGTAATGTTATGAATTCACCATCAAGTATTAACTCTCTAATTCTTCATTGTGAATCAATACAAAAATTAAAAATTCTACACAATGTCGAAAGTCAATTTTTTAGCATCTTATAGTTGAAATAGTGATCTTATCCAAATAGCATATACACATAAAGAGCTTAAAGTGGATTAACTAGGTGGATATGGATCTTCATAAGTTTGATTAAATATGAAAGTATTTTAGTAAATGAGTGGGGTCAGGTATGGGTTACTAATTTGTATTGTATATAAATGGGTTAATTTGGGTCGAATTATTTTCAATTCAACCCAAACCTGACCCGACCCACCTATTTGACAACCCTAGTTTTAATTAGAGTCTCGTAATTATAAAAACCATGTATTCTATTCTTTAATTAGGGTTTTATGCATAATCAAATGGCTCTCATTTTCAGGGTTGAAATGCCTTTGATGGTGATATTATGACTTAGTTGAACATTTTTCAAAAGGTTTTGTTATGCAAAAATGATAAAGTATAGAATATAGAGCAACGAAACAATACAATGAAATTACACGATTCAATCCGTGTGGCCCGTTTCATGGGCAAAGGGAAACAAGAAATTTCACTAGACAGAATTTGGAGGGCAATGAAAAGTAAAAAAAACTCTCAAAGCCCTAGTTCAATAAATGCTCTATATATTTCACACACTATATATATCCACGGAAAGGAACCATCCTCGAGCCAACTCAGACCCCATGAAACAATTCGCAATGGGATCACACAAAATATAGTAGTTTGGGTCATAAATAATTAAGCCGACACATAAAAAATTCAAGTCATAGATATATTAGAAGCTAATTGACCCACAGATAAAACGTTTATGATTTGCTTGTTACTTCTCCCTCTAGTCTTTGTAATATAAAATTGCGTTCCATAACACCACCGCCCCCCCCCCCCCAAAAAAAAAAAAAACAAAAGAAAAAATTCTTAGTGATTGCTCCACTACCTTCTGCATCAAACGAAACTTTTGCAGGTACAAACAACTGAGGGAGGCCTCTACAATGGTGTCTAGAAGTCCTAAAGCCTTGTTGATATCATTGTTTGTTAAGCATCACTTTACACATGTTGCAAGCGTAGGAAGTGAGACACTCAAAATTGACTTCTAAAACTAGAGCATATCCTTCAGTTTGTTGAAGATGATACCTTTCTTTTTTTTCCAGCACAGGCATTGCCCTATGACCAAAATTATCAGCCAACCCATGATCAATCACCCAAAGAAAGTTAGGATAAAAAAACTTGTAAAAATCTTACTCCATTCAACCAACTTTATCAAGATAATGACAGTCACGAAGATGCCCGGATAGACTGAGAGAGAATAGACACAAAGCGAAAGTAAAAGGATAGCGTGGTCTATTCTCCATGCATAAGGGTAATTTATATCTTAAACCATTTGACATCGTGAAAAAGTTTCTTATAGTGGGAGAACCTTTAGGCTTGCGTCCTTTGAATAGTTACATGATTGATTAAGCAGTCAGAGAGGTTTTGGTGGGAAAACAAAGAACAGAGAGATATCATTGTTATATGTGTAATAAAGAGAAACGACACCTAGAAAGGCATTCCATGATCTTGCTTCGCGGTTGGTCATGCAGAAACTAGAAACATATTGGTTTGGTGGGAACAGGTAAGCATGCTGAAATATCTTCTAGTGTTGCAAAGTTTCTTCACGCAAAGTAGTGGAACTGATAAGTAAAAATGGTTACGGCATGCTTTTGTTTCGATGTGTGTGTGTGTTTGATATTTCACGAGAATGAACCACCGGGTGCCCAGTGGCGAAGATTTGATAGTGCGTTGGATGTACAGGAGATGGAAACAGATCGTGGTAAAACCCATAGTAATAGCCTCACTTCTCACATGCATTAATTAAATAATAAAATAACCTTCACTATGTCTATGAAAAAGTACAAAAAAAGTCCTAAACATTTCAATTGAACCAATTTAGTCATAAACATTTTGCATTTGTACCAGTTGAGTTCATTCGATAAATTTTGGCTGTAAATCGATGACATAGACGACAGTCGTCCTACGTGGCACGACCGAGACGACCGGCGCTGATCTGCACAAATTTTACAATTTCTTAATATTTTCTAAATCTTTTATTAATTTTTCTTTTCTTTTTCTTTTCTTTTGTTCAGGCATCGCCAACTGCAAGTGAGGGCCGTCACGCCCTCGCCAGAGGCCGCAAGGGAGCCGCCAAATCTGGCGAGGGCTCAACCCTCGTAGCCAAGCAAGGGTCGCCAATCAATCATAGTCTTGCTAATGGCGGCACTTCTCAACAGAAAATCATGCCCCTCCTGAATTATTCACCAATTTGACGCAAAATGATGGGTAAAACATGAATTTGATCATCTATCAAGTGAGAAAATTGGTTATAAGAATTAGTAAACAATTTTAAGAAACTATTTTATCACCTAGCTCGTGAAATATGAGTTAAAATTGGATTTTGGAACTATTTTGCCCTCTCTAGAGATGGGGTATGAAAATTTAGAAGTCAAAATAGGTTGTACAAATAGAGGGGGAGGGGATTGGATGTGATATCAAATATCAAATTTTAGAAGTCAAAGTAAGTTGTACTAACAGGAGTTCCTCTTCACAGCTATGTAGAGGTGGAGCAGCTTTGTGGATTCTCAGTTCGTTGTGTGTTGCCATGGTGGGCATGACTATATCTAAGATCCTGTATGTTGGTACGTGCCAAGTGCTGCAAAAGGAAGTACCTTATCACGCGGTGGATGGAGTCCTGCTTGTCGACTTTCTTGACTCTCATTTTTGCGCTGTGATTCAAGTGGGTCGGTTACTTCCCAAATTTGGAGAATCTCGCCTACCGATTGCCCAAATAAAGCTACTAATTATTGCCCTATTAGCCTTATTTCTATGCTTGGCCAATGGCAAATAGGAACCTATTGTTATGGTTGGTCAAGAAAAAAAAGCCTTATTTTTCATGTGGGGTTAGTCGCAATGATCTTTTTGGCTTAATCAATCTTGTAAGCGGCTCAAACAGTAAAATGAGTGTCAAGAGAGGATGCGCAGATTCCATGCGAGTTCATGGAACTTTGAAATCACAATAGACAACAGGAGCTATTCATCCGAATTGTGTGAAGAGGCCACAAATGCACGATTACATTCGGATCCATAAATCCAGTGTCCACACAAGGTTTACCAGGGTAATGTAGAGTAACTTTGCTTTCAAAATGTTATTTGTGTTGATCGTATTGTAGAGGTTTAGTGTGGTCGCGACGGGCAATGGTGAGCCTAAGGTGGCGACAATGGGCAATGACAAACCACGTGCGGTGGTGCTTGGTGGGCAAGATAGAAAGTGTTTGGGTGTGGTTCATATTCTCTAGAGACAAAAAAGCACAGGATCCCGCTTAAGAAAGGTCTTATCTCGATTTCTTTTTCTTACTTTTTACTCTTTATTTTCTTGTAATTATGTGCTAAATCTTAACAGAGAGAGACGGGGGAGGGGAGAGAAAATCAGGATCAGCATAAGTGATTTTTTGCAAGAGTGAGGGTAGATTGTTAAGTTATAGTCTTTAGAGACTTAACCCGAATTATGTATTATTCGATGATTCACATATCGCTCCTTGAAAATGGATAACTTTAGAACCTCTCGATTTTTCTCATTCATATGAGATTTAGGTTTAGGCAGCAAAAGCAAGTAAAATTTAATAAGACGACACCGAAAGTCTCCGTGACCGGATCCAGCATTCTTGCAGACATCATGCGACGTGCACGTCGAATTTATGTGCGATGGAAATGCAGTGTGTCAAGGTAACTTACTTGACCCTACGCTACACTTTTGTTCCAAGTAATATTGGGTGAACTCCTAATTTGCATAGAATCTACTACATCCACCACTGGCTTGCATGGTTCCTTTCCATTTTGGGGACTCAATTGCTCTTCTTTCTTTAGAGAAAAAATTACCAAAAAAGTCATAAACTTATATAAGTCAATTCAGTTGCAAACCTTTCAATTTAGTCAATTTAATCTTAAACATTTTAACGATTTGCTAATATAGTCATTCCGATCAATTTTGACCTATAATCGCTAACATGGACGCCAATTATCCTACGTGGCACGGCCAGTGGCCGGTGCTAATGTGGATAATATTTTACATTTTTTAATTATTTTAATTTTTTATAAATTTTTCTTTTTTATTTCTTTTTCTTTTCTATCTTTTCATTTCCCTCTTCCTCTACTGGTTGCCGAGCCTCAACGATAGCTAGCAATTGACCACAGGCGAGGATCGGTGAGATCGAACAAGGCCACTAGCGAGGGTCGAGCCTCGTTGGCCATTGCCAATAGCTGGACCTCGCCAGGAGGTCTAGCCTTGCCAGTGGCTAGGCGAGGTTCCGCCTCACCGATCATGAGCCACCACCAAGGCCTAGCGACTAGCGGAGGAAGAAAGAAAGAAAAAATCAAAAAAAAAATAATTTTATACAAAATTTAGAGTATGTAAAAAATTGTCCACACTACGTCATCATCAGTCGTGTCATATAGGACAGCCGACGTCCACATCAAGGATTTTTAACAAAAATCGGTCGTAAGGACTACATTGACAAATCATCATGAGAATTATGACTAAATTGACTAAAAATTGAAAAGTTTACGACTGAATTAGTATCCGTACAATAAGTTTAAGAATTTTTTAGTAATTATCCTTTTCTTTAAGAGTTTCTTATATTGTATAATTGGTTTGCCTAATAAAATTGAATTGATAAGTTGATTGGATAACCTGTTCAATATATGTCCTTAGTTCAATTACCAAATTAGCAGGTTTTGTGCAATATTATACGATACATAAATAAGCTTAAGCTTATCATGAGGCTCATTAACCAAGTCCATTGTATCTCTCTATACATGTGTGTTGAAATATCCCATATCGCTTTACTAAAGGGTTTATAAGCTCCGATGTAAGATAATAGATATAGCGGAAGAGTAAATATCCTAAAAAATTGAGCCATTAAATTAATATATTTTATTTAAAATATCCTAGCAACATGCATCTGCAGTTGATACCAAGTTGAGATTTGTGGTAGAAGAGAGAAAAATGTAATATTATGTACATTCCAAATGAAAAGAACAAGCCTCCCCATATATAGGGTGAGAAGACAATTATTTTTAATTACAAATGTAAATCATAATTAAGCTAATCCCAAATAGTGATTATATATATTATATGGTACTCAAGGCAAATGCTTCAGTGGACATCTTTTTTATGTAATGTGCGGATTGCAAGACATGGAGTCCATTTTCAGTAGACCTGTCAAAATGAATCATAGACTCATTTCTAAACCCATATTTGATGGGCTAAGTTGTTGTATGAGTTGGTTATATTCAATACATAAGCCATAAATGGATTTACAATGGTAAAGCCCAAAATTATATGGGTGTTAAATGGGTTCACAACTTCTTAGACTAAAGCTACCTCTATGACTTTGTATTCACTCTCTCGCTCTCACTTACTCAATGTCTCTCTCACCTCAGTTAGTGTATGAGTTTTCATATATTGCGTTAAATATGGAAGTGTTTTAACAATATGGGTTGAGTTATGTATGTGTCACTAGATTTGTATTGCTTAGAAGTGGGTTAATTTGGGTTAGACAATTTTTGATCTGCCTCATCCATTTGACAGGTCTAATTTTCAGTGACATGTTGGCATGGGCAATTTGTGCCTTACCATCGACCTATCATAGATTTGTTGCGCACTTGATTCAAATTTTCCTTTTCACATATATACCTGAAAGTAGACTAGTAAACTTTCTTTTTGTTGCTTCTTAATTAAGGGGGAGACATCTTATTATTCTTTTCCCTAATGGGGTAGAATGCATTCCGGAGGGGCGATCGGGACGAAAAATTCTTGTACATGTCCGGAGCATATGAGCAAATTTCATCTCAATCGTTCATGGTATGGACCCCTCGATTGATTGCTGATTAGAATACTGTAAATTTAATCATGTGGCTAATGATATGATCAATGACATGGCATCCTCGCAGATTGCGTTGAATTGACAATATTAGCAGATTGATTAGGCTCGACAATTTGTTTTGTCGTTAATAGCAGTCAATTTTTTTTTGCGAAAGTGGATGATAGACTATGGCTCCATTCGTTTCACAGAAAATATTTTTCAAGAAAACATTTTCCATAATTTCCGGCGTTCAGGTGGCAGAAATTGAGTGGTCAAGGAAAATATTTTCCAATCAATGGAAAATTTCCTTTGAAAACTGAGGAAAATGAGGAAAGGAAATCATTTTCCCTCTTCTCACACCCTCTCCTCTCTTCTCACGCTCACGCCCTCTCCTCCTCTATCTCTTCTTTTCCCCATCGTTCTCACGCAACCTAGGGTTTTCATATCCAGAGCCGCTCCTCCTCCATTGCTGTCTCGCGCTTCGTTTGGTCCTCCTCCACTGCTGCCTTGTGCGTCCTCTTGTCCGACGACCGGCGAGCTCGAGCGAGGCCGAGCCTAGCCTCACCTCGCCAGATACGGCAATGCTCGATCGAGCTCGAGACCGGCGAGGAGAGGCCTCGCTCGCCTGAGGCCAGTTGTTGGCCACGGCGAGCCTCGCCGACCTTGGGCGAGCGAGGCCGAGCCTCGCCTGTGGTCAGCCGCCAGCCGTCGCTATGGCCGATGACCAGCAGAGGAAGAAAGAAAGGGAAACAAAAGAAAAGAAAAGAAATATTAAAATAAAAAATTATTAAAAATAGTGCATGAAGGAAAATATTTTCCGGGACTTTTTCATATTCCAGCCGAACACAGGAAAATTGTGTCATTTTTCAGGAAAATAATTTTCTAAAAATTATTTTTCAAAAACGTAATATTTTTCACGGAATGAACGGAGCCTATGAATATGGTAACCTTGATTTTGGAAGCATCTAATCATGGGTAACATCAATGGCCCGTTAAAGTTTCTATAAGAGAAGAAGAGATACAAAGCAAATTTGAGTGGCTTGCAATTTTATTAATCATGTTTATCTAAAAGACCTTATCCTCATTTTCATTGCGTCACATATCCATTTCCATTAATGAAAACGTTCACCCTAGAATCGATCATCTATATGGTTACATTAATCAAGTTTATAAATTAAAGAATATTAGATAATTTCTCTGGCACTAACCCTCCCTTGCAATAAATCCGTCAAAAGAGTGGGTTGGATCGAAAATAGTCTGACCCAAATTGACCAATTTTCTTACAATATAAATCTAATAACCCATAATCAACCCATATTGCTAAAACACTTACATATTTAACTTCTATGAAAACACATACCCAAACCGAAGTGAGAGCACGGAGTAAGCAAGTGCGAGATCAAATAAAGGTGAGAGAGAGTGAAAAGAGAGTCGTAGAGGTGGATTGAGCCTAAGTAAGTTGTGAATAAGATCATCGCCAAAGTCAACCAGTTCTCAACCACTCCGGTTATTAAGTAAAAACTAGATCAAACCACGGTCTGGGAATGGGAAAAATACCAAAAAAGTCATAAACTTATAGTAATTGTGTCAATTCAGTCGTAAAACTTTCAATTATACCAATTGAGTCCTAAACATTTTAACAATATGCCAACGTAGTCAATCCAATCAATTTTGACCGGAAATCGTTGACATAGACCCTAGTTGTCCTACTTGACATGATCGACGCCGACATAAACAAATTTGACAGTTTTCAAATATTCTTTTCGAATTTTGAATTTTTTTCTTTTTTTTTTTAACAACTCTGGGTCGGCAAGGTTGCCAAGCAACTATCGCCGGCCATAGGCAAGAGCCAGCGACCCTCACTAGCCACGAGCAAAGGCCTCCGCACCCTCATTAACCATGGGCAAGGGTTTCGTGCCCTTGCCCAAATCCAATTTGGGCGAAGGCGTCGCGACCCTCGCCTAGATCCGTTCACCTGTTGTTGACAAGGGCATTATGGCTCTCACCTAGACCAAGCAAGGGTGTCACGGCCATCTTCTGGATTTGGGCAAGGGCATGGAGAACCTCGCCCGCGGCTAGCAACTTCGCTGGCCCACCATTGGGAAAAAAAAAGAAAAGAAGAAAAAGAAAGGATAAACAAAAAAAGTAATAAAAAATTGTGGAAAATTTAGAAAATTTATCCACATCAGTGCTGACCATGCCACGCAGGACAATCGCCATCCGTATCGACAATTTCCGGCTAAAATTGATCGGATAGACTAAATTAATAAATTGTCAAAAGATTTAGGACTCAATTAGCTCATTTGAAATGTATTTTTTTTCTGTCGAAAGAAAGATGTCGTTCATATATCAGAAAAATACTCGAAAGATACATAGAAGGCTGTCAAGCCTAACAAATCGCAAATGACTGCTAAACAAAACAAAAGTCAAAAAGCAAATAGTAAAGAATAGTCTGCAACTCAAAGCACACTCTCATTCATCAAGTACAGATATACAATCGTAAATGATCAGCGGCCGCTCACTAGATTCAATGATGAGGTCACACCGAGATCTCATACTCCATTTATAATGGCTTGCGTCACACATCTAGGTTCAACATCCTCATCATCATCATTGTACAAAGATAGTAACATCAAAATGTTGAAAGAACGCAGATTAAATATCTATAAGGCTCCCAGATCTATATCTAGATCTAGTTCAATAAAGTAAAACCTCCCAAACTTGACCTAAATCTAAATCGGAAGAGAAAAGCGGCTTAATCTCGGGAAGGTTATGGAGCCACGTTACAAACATCCTTCTCGGTAGTTGTTGACTAGACGAATGCCCGAACTGATCTCCACATTCGCCTGAGATCAGCTGCAAAAATTTATTCAAACACACAAATTGTCAGAACAGATCAGGAGAGAAAAGAAAAACAAAAAACTTCAAAAGAGGGAAGAGGGAGAGAGAGAGAGAGAGAGAGAGAGAGAGAGAGAGAGAGAGAGAGAGTCTTCCTCAGGGATGGCACTGTAGGGAGATGGCGGCTTCAAGGGAAAGGAGAGGAAACCCTAACCTAGGAAAAAGAAAAGAGAATTTATGCAATTAAAAGATTTATGATTGAATTGGCACAAATACAATAGATTTATAATTTTTTTGGTACTTTTCCTATCCAAGAACCATTGATAAGTACTTTCATATTGAGAAAGTGAGAGCCTCCCTCCTTATATTGCATATGGCCACACAAATGCATGATCCTGTTTTCAGTCACTGAGAAATACAAGAAATTTCTTTGAAAGTCCCAATTTTTTTTACAGCATCCAGTTGAGTCATAAATCATCCAATCAGTGTAATCAAGTCTTACACCTGCTCAAGAAAGCTCAATCAAGTTCTTTCAGTAAATGACAACAAGCAATTACCTCTGTAATATTCGCATATTACCAACATGTCAACCTCAAACAACACTACTAAATATAAATTCGGGGCTTGATTGTGCTTTTCAAGAAAGAAGATTTAGGATTTAATCGGGCAAATCGAAAAAACAATCTAAAATACAATAACATTCTTTATATAAATTTTAGGACTATAGGGGTATTCCTTTTCAAAGAAATGGTTTCTGTGGTACAAAACAAACTCCGCTTGGAGTCGCACAAGCCCTTGCCACCTATGGTGGGGCAATAAAAGGCGCTGAAAAGCCTCCACTGGAGAGTACGCACGCACTTACCTCCATCCATGACCATAACTTCAACATAAATCTATCCACAAAAGGATAAAAACAAACGGGAGACTCTGCTACAGTCTAATGCACCTAGGAGACCGGCAGACCCGTTATGCGACTAGACGAACCTGCGAGCTTGAAGTCAATGATGTCGGATTGAGCTCAAATTTGGTCGGCTGAAGCAAAACGGCGTACTGATCAATACTCATAACCTTTGGATATGATTAACGATGGATTTTCGCGATTCGGGGTCGTTTAGATAGTTTTTTTAATTATTTTAGTAATTTTCGAATTAAGAGTATTTTTGTAATTTTTGTATTTTTTTGTCATTAGGGTTAACAGCCTTTTATAAATTTGTTTTTAGGGTTTTGAGAGGCAATAGTTTTTTTTTGATGTTTTGAAAACTTATCGATTATTAATCGATTGAGAGAACAGTTTATTCCTCATTATTATTTCGATTCTTCTATTTAGCCTAATTTCTATCACGCTTCGGCATCAATTGGTATCAGAGCACAGGTTGCTTGAATCAATGGCTGAACAGAATCGCAGTCGTGGATGACAGGCTCGTGGTGGCCGGGGGTGTGGAGGCGTTCCTGAAGCAGACGACCAACCGCGTCTAAGAGATCTGCGAGACGTAGAAATTGAAGAACAGAGAAGGCGAATCTAGGATTTGGAGCGACAACTTGCGGAGGCGAGATTGGGCGTTCAATCCGAAGAAGGAGCGGAATCTGAGTATTCATCCGATAATGAAGAAGAAGACGTAAACCCTTTCGGGGTTCTGAACCAGAGGCGGAATCGAGGAGTACGACATGGAAATCAGCATTCTTCTCAAAATTTCGGAATGAAGATCGAGATTCCCGAATTTAATGGTAAGGCTCATCCTGATGAGTTTATTGATTGGTTGCATACGGTAGAACGGATTTTTGATCTTAAAGACCTAACTGAGGGGCAAAAAGTGAAGTTAGTGGCTATTAGGCTGCGAAAACATGCTTCGATTTGGTGGGAACATGTGAAAAAGCAACGCGCTAGAGAAGGAAATCCGAAGGTGGATCGTTGGGAGAAGATGAAAAAATTATTGCAAAAAATTTTTTTGCTTACCCATTATAGGCAAGAAGCGTTTATTGAGTATCATAACGTCAAGCAAGGTGATAAAACAGTTGAAGAATTTACTGAAGAAGTTGATCGTTTACGGATGCGTTATGATGTGGCGGAGGAAGACGAACAGATGATTGCACGATATCTGGCGGGGCTACGATATGAGATCTCTGATGTTGTCCAATTGCAGCAGTATTGGACGTATGAGGATGTGTGCAGACTAGCCCTAAAGGTGGAGGGGCAGTTTAAAAGTAAGAGCAGTAATTCTAAGTGGTCAAGCAGCAGTTCCAAGTGGTCAGATAAAGAATCCCAAGGAAAAGCGGAAATATCTGTAGTAAATTCGACACCGGTCACAGTTAAAGATGTGAGTTCTAAACCTGCATCCAACGACGGGCAGAGTAGTGCTAGCACTAGCAGGGGAGGAACTGCAGCCAAGCGGTGTTTCAAGTGTCAGGGATTCGGGCATTTTGCTACTGATTGTCCGAACCGACAGATTGTGACGCTTATTAATAATCCAATCTTTGATGAAGGTCCAGTTTATGATGAATCTGAAGGCGAAGAAGAGGATGAGGATGCGGAACAGGAAGGGATTATCTATGCTGATTCTGGTGAGTCTCTAGTCGTTAGAAGAATATTAAATGCTGCAGTAGCGGATGATGAATCATGGCTTAGGCATAATATTTTTCATACTAAGTGCACTAGTAGAGGAAAAGTATGCAGCGTGATAATAGATGGTGGGAGTTGTCAGAATGTGGTGTCCACGACTATGGTGGAAAAGTTAGGGTTGAAAACAGAAAATCATCCTCAACCATACAAGCTGTCGTGGCTTAAAAAAGGGAACGAGGTGAAGGTGAGCAAAAGGTGTCTTGTACAATTTTCGATTGGAAAAAATTACATCGATGAGGTGTGGTGTGATGTAGTCCTAATGGATGCTTGCCATATTTTATTAGGGAGGCCGTGGCAGTTTGACAGAAAAACACAGTATGATGGTTTCAAAAATACCTATACCTTTAAGAAGGATGATCGAACCATTACTCTAGGTTCTTCAAATGTGAGAAAGAAAGTAAAGAATAATCTGCTGTCCATGTCAGAATTTCTAGAAGAGGCAGTGAACGCGCCTGAGCTTTTTGCTATTATGGTGATGGAGCAAAATTCTGACAGTCCCGAAATTCCTACCCAAGTTCTGCCCTTGCTTGAGGAGTCTGCTGATGTCGTACCAGAAGAGTTACCACCTGCGTTGCCGGGTGAGTATAATGTTTCTGGAACTTTTAACGTAGCAGATTTGTCACTTTACTACATTGAAGAGGAAGAAAACCCTGAAGAGACTGACAACAATGAAGACGAAGCAGATTCGAGGACGAATCTTTCTCTAGTAGGGGAGGATGATGCACCTAGGGGACCGGCAGACCCGTTATGTGACTAGACGAACCTGCGAGCTTGAAGTCATTGATGTCGGATTGAGCTCAAATTTGGTCGGCTGAAGTAAAACGGCGTACTAATCAATACTCATAGCCTTTGGCTATGATTAACGATGGATTTTCGCGATTCGGGGTCGTTTAGATAGTTTTTTTAATTATTTTAGTAATTTTCGAATTAAGGGTATTTTTGTAATTTTTGTATTTTTTTTGTCATTAGGGTTAACACCCTTTTATAAATTTGTTTTTAGGGTTTTGAGAGGCAATAGTTTTTTTTGGATGTTTTGAAAACTTATCGATTATTAATCGATTGAGAGAACAGTTTATTCCTCATTATTATTTCGATTCTTCTGTTTAGCCTAATTTCTATCGCGCTTTGGCATCACAGTCCATGTTCAAGACTCCCCGTTTTTCTTTTCCATCTCTGAAACACATTCTCCTCAATCACCATCACCTTTTCCAGAAAAGATAAAATGATTATATAAGTAAATCTCCCGACCTTTCTTGATGAATTTTGTACCAAATATCGCCTTACAAAAACCCATCAAGAGTTTGTTTATAGATCCTCCATCCCTAGAAGTTTCCACTCACCTTTATGAGGAGCAACAAGCAGTGATCTGTCACAATTTCTCAGTGGAGGGTCCCCTATCCTATTTTGTTTTCTTTTGTGGGGGTGAACATGTGTTGAGAGAGTTTAAGTCTCTCTTTGCCTATAAAAAGAGAGGCTCCTGAGGACGTTCGTGAATTGTGCACTCACAGTAGAAGAACCAAAACCAATCCCTCTCTTTCTGGTGTCTTTTTTTTTTTTTAGCCCATTCAAGATTTTGCAATGGTGGGTGCAGTGACCTCTTCCTAACCCTCATGGATTTTCATCACCCAGTAACATTATTTCACATTTTCCATTACTTTCTCCTAATATTCTTCAGGAAGAGGAGATGAGTTGGGCAGTTTCAGATGCTGTGAACTCCAAAGGGTTCCCTGCAGACAGGTCCAAAACTGGTGGTTGGATTCCTGCTGCTCTCATTCTTGGTCTGCGCTTTGGCTCTCTCCGCTTGTTTTTCTCCACACTTTTCGGACACGTCAAATGCTACCTGCTTATTACTGTCATGTGTACAAACTCAACAAACCGGAAATGATTAATACAGATCTTGATTCACCTCTTATATCATATACAAGATGAGATGATGCGCACACACTTTCCAAAGTGATGTAGTGTGCGATAGAGTAACGTTTTCTTTTTTGAGAAAGGAGGGATGAGATCATACTCACTGCATATTTGCAGATATTCTGCTGATATTGGTGCCATGCTTCATGAATGGCTTCGGGAATATATCTCTGATTGCCCCCTTTTCTTCTTACTTTTTTAGAAGTCCCATGCATATCGTCAAGTGATACTCATAATAGTCTATTTTACTAGTTGTCGTTTCTTTGTTTCCTTTTGCTCATCTCCATTTTTCTTTTAACTTGCGGTAGGTTTCTACTTCTACAAAACGAGAGTTTATAAGTTTTATTTTTTTGTTTTTATCATATAGATGGATGATGCATAGAAGGTAGGTGATTCCTGAAAAGCATATGTTTATAAGAAAATAATATCATCAAAATTCCTAAAATACTCCCAAAGTCACAACTACGCGGAATATAATAATTATCACTTAACAGCAATCACGAATTTACCATTCCATGCATCATGCATGTTTAAATTTATTACATCAAGTATTAATTTATCTTTCAATTATATATTTTTTATAATTGCAAAAATCTAGTCATTTAATAAATATATTTTTGCAATGGTTATCACTTTAGTAACCAATCGTGAGTGTAGTTCCCATATTTATCGAGATATTACTATCTTGCTATATTAAAATCTAATCATTATGTAATAATTTATTTGAGATTATTGAATAACAGGGATAGAGATATGTGAGAGGCTGTCGACAATAGGAATAGCAGTGAACCTAGTGACGTACTTAACCGGGACCATGCACTTGCCGAGCTCAACCTCGGCCAACATCGTCACTGACTTCATGGGCACCTCCTTCCTGCTTTGCTTGCTCGGTGGCTTCCTCGCCGACTCCTTTCTCGGCAGATACAAGACCATTGCCATTTTCGCTCTCATCCAGACTTTGGTAGGTCTCAAATTGATCTCTTACATGCCTAACCATCACATTTACTATCTATTTGTCTAGCTTTGCTTTGGTCCCAGTTCAGGTCCATTCGTCTTCAGTGTAGGTCCAGAACATACTTTCCTGAAATTTTCTAACAATATTTGTCGGTAGCTTTTCGACTCATTTCCTGTACTCATCGATGATTATTTACAGGGCACGGCCATGCTAGCAATATCAACAAAGCTCCCACAACTGCGCCCGCCTCCGTGCCGACCCGGCCTCCCATGTGAGCAAGCTGATGGGCTCCAAATGGGGATCCTCTACTTGGCCCTCTACCTCGTGGCCCTTGGCACGGGCGGCCTCAAGTCGAGCGTCTCGGGCTTCGGGACGGACCAGTTCCACGACAAGGACGAGAAGGAAAAGGCCCAGATGGCCTATTTCTTCTACCGATTCTTCCTCTTAATCAGCATGGGGACGTTGACTGCTGTCACCGTGCTCGTGTACGTGCAGGACGAGGTCGGCCGGAGTGTTGGCTACGGGGCGTGCTCAGTCGCGATGTTCATCGCGATCCTCGTGTTCTTGTCAGGGACGAGGTGGTACAGGTACAAGAAGTGTATGGGGAGTCCCATTGTGCACATAATGCAAGTTGTGGCCGCTTCGATTAAGAAGAGGAGCTTGGAGGTTCCGTACGATGTTGGGTGCTTGTACGAGGATGGTCCTGAAGGGTCTAGGATTCATCACACTGATCAATTTCGGTACGTGTTCATGCTCTCATTTGTTGTTTGTCTCTCACGAGTTATTTTTCTTATCTTTCACAAGAATCACTCTCATTGCTCCTGATATCAAGCATATGAAGCTCTACCCTTTCCCCTTCTAAAGAAAGGAGAGATGTTACTGAGATCCATTCCCTTTGTCTCGTCTATTGAGTCATGTCATTTTTATGATTGTATCCAAGTATCCACTACCTAATATTTGTCTCGACTTCAGGTGCTTGGACAAGGCAGCTATTGTTACCGAAGGAGACTTCGTGAAAGGCGGTCATAATTCCGCACCGTGGAAGCTGTGCTCAGTGACAAGAGTGGAGGAAGTGAAGATGATGATAAGATTGCTTCCGATTTGGGCCACGACGATCATATTCTGGACAGCATACGCGCAGATGATCACGTTCTCGGTGGAGCAAGCTTCGACCATGGAAAGGTCCATCGGGAGCTTCCAAATCCCAGCCGGCTCGCTCACCGTGTTCTTCGTGGTGGCCATTATGATCACTCTTGCTGCTTATGACCGGCTCATCATGCCCTCGTGGAAGAAATGGAAAGGAAAACCAGGTATATACGCATACATTGCAATAGCATGAGTTATAGGTAAACGTGATATATCTGTTCCCTTCTAGTGTTGTTGGTTCATGAAGCATTGTTGAGAGGTGATCATCAGAATAGGAACAATTTGCAAATAGTATTAAATTGTTTAATATGCACAAAACGTTTATATCTATCCATGCTAAGCATTTCTTCATGCAGGTTTCTCCAATCTACAAAGAATTGCAATTGGACTCGCTCTTTCGACTTTAGGAATGTTAGCTGCCGCAATAACCGAACGGAAGAGACTGTCGGTCGCTGCATCTGTCGGCCGTGCTACCACCACCCTACCGGTGAGTGTGTTCCTATTGATCCCGCAATTCTTCTTGGTAGGCTCCGGCGAGGCCTTCATGTACACGGGCCAGCTCGACTTCTTCATAACTCAATCGCCCAAGGGCATGAAAACCATGAGCACAGGGCTCTTCCTCACGACGCTATCGCTCGGCTTCTTCCTCAGTAGCTTCCTCGTCTCCGTCGTGAAGAAGGCAACAGGCAGCGGCGGGACACAAGGATGGTTGGCAGATCACATCAATTACGGGAGGCTCGATTGGTTCTACGGATTGCTGACAATCTTGAGCCTAGTGAATTTTGCTTTGTATCTTGTCTGTGCAGCTTGGTACAGGCCACAAAACACTAAACCCACTTTGCAAATGGAAAAGATTGGCAACGGATCCTCCATGGAGGACAAGGTTTGATGTGTGCTTGAGTTTAGGAAGGCTTGGAATGTTAATGATCATGTGGGATAGTAGATTTTGAGCGTGTTCATGAACACATTAGGGAAAAGTGAGAGTGGGGTTGGATATACCTTTCACTTTGTGATTTTAATTGGTCATTGTCTAGTTTGGATTTCCTCTATGTTGCCTTCTCTTTTTCTGTAGACATGTACTCTGACTTCCTATTGTCATATATGTTTCATATCTTTAGCCCCTTTCATCAACGGTATTACAATGAATGGTATTTTGGCTAATTAAGTCCACCTTCTCGATCCAATCAAGAGCGGCTATCCAAATTAGCTCCAAAAGAATTGCAATAACTACTTATTTTATCATAAAACCGGATCGTTATCTTTTATTTGCTCGGATTCGGTGATTACAGATACTTCCCTTCACTATGGAAGTCCAAGTGGAATATCAAACTTTTGTTATTCTGATCACTTTGGTAAACAACCCCACTAATTGTACCTTCGACAGCTGAAATACATGATACATGTATCATACATGGGAGTCGCCACATCCCACCTCTATTACTAAATGTCGTCACCAGTCATATTTTCTTCCATTCTTTGAGTTGAGATGAGAGAATTTTGTGTATATTACTTGCTTGAAGAAGAATTACAAGGGCCCTTTATATAGGGCAAAATGAACAGTAACAAACCTTATGAACTAGTAAATCCTAAAATATCTATTATATGCAAACTCAAGGTGAATTGAAACAAGTCAACTAGAGTTTGGAGAGAAGATCCAGGAAGCGCCCAGGTGGATGTGTCTTGGTGAAGATATCGGCAGTTTGATCGACTGATGAAGTAAAATCAAGTCGTAGAGTGCCACGAAGAACATGGTAGCGGATGAAGTGACAATCTATCTCAATGTGTTTGGTGCGTTCATGAAAAACATCATTATGTGCAATTTAGATAGCACTGCGATTGTCGCAATGAAGGACTGTCCCGCTATGATGACGAACTCCCATATCTTCCAATAGCCATCGCAACCATAATAACTCCGATGTGGTATCAGCAAGAGCTCGATATTCAACTTCTGTACTAGAACGAGCAATAATGGATTGTTTCTTATTATGCCAGGAGATAAGTGAAGTGCCCAAGAAAAAATAATAACCCATAATGGAGCGACGATCTTGAGGGTCACCACCCCAGTCAGCATCTGAATAAGCTGTCAACTCCAATGTAGAACGAGTAGAAAAGTGAAGTCCGTGAAATAGCATATCCTTGACATAGCGAAGAATATGAAGAACTGCAATAAAGTGAGTCGTACGAGGCACTGTCATGTACTAACTGACAATATGAACAGCATAAGCGATGTTGGGGCGAGTAACCGTGAAATATATAAGACTGTCAACTAGCTGTTGATAGAGGGTAGGGTTTTGGAGAGGAATCTCATCACCAGCATCAAATTTGGCATTGGTCTCAAGAGGGGTCGTAACGACCTTATTGTCCATGAGTCCTGCTCAAGAAAGAAGATCAGTGGCATATTTGGCTTGCGAAAGATAATAACCGGATGTGTCTGAGGTCACCTCCAAGCCTAAAAAATAACTAAGTTGCCCAAGATCCTTCATCTCGAACTGTTGACTAAGATAATGCTGGAGTTTTGAAATTCCGATACGATCATCTCCAGTAACAACCATATCGTCCACATATAGGAGCAGCAGAATAGACCCTTGAGAAGTATGTCGAACAAAAAGAGCATGATCATAGAGACTAGATTTAAAACCAAGGGATGCCATTGTGGAGCTAAACTTGGAATACCATGCACGCGAAGATTGTTTCAATCCATATAATGCGCGACATAATCGACACACTTGGTAGGAAGAATGAGTGTAGCCAGGAGGAGGTATCATATAAACTTCCTCGATGAGATCGCCATTTAGGAATACGTTTTTGACATCCATCTGGATGTAGACCAACGCTTAATAGTGACGACAACAAGAAGACTGCGAATAGAAGTAAGACATGCAACAGGGGCAAAAGTCTCTTTATAGTTAATGCCATATTCCTGAGTGAACCCTTTCGCAACGAGGCGAGCTTTATAGCGTTCCACAGTACCATTTGCTTTTGTCTTAATCTTGTACACTCATTTACAACCGACAGCGGACTTACCAGAAGGCAGATTAACTAAATCCCAAGTATGAGATTTGTCTAAAGCTTGTAACCCGCCTGCCATTGCCTTCTGCCAAAGAGGGCTAGTACTAGCTTCTCTATACGTATGAGGTTCATAAAGGGAAGCTATCATAGAATAACAATGGTATTCTCGAAGCCGAACAGAAGGTTGACTTACTCTGGTGGGGCGACGGTCAATGGAGGAAGGAATGACCGGTGGTGAAGAATCCACAGAAGGTGCAGACACGTCAGAAGTGGCCAAAGTGGGGTCACCAGAAGGCCCTGCTTCAAGATGAGGGAAAGATATATCTGGAATGGAAGAGTCAGATGTGGACAGAAGTATGGCATCTTCTAGAAAAAAGTCGACGGAAGGATTGGTAAAGAAAGGAACATGAGCAGAGGGGTCTAAGGGACGAATAGAAGAGAACATCTTGTGTTCCCAAAAAGTGACATGACGGGACACATGAAGACAGTTAGAAAGGGGATCCCAATATCTATATCCTTTGTGCTCAATGCCATATCCAAGGAAGCAGCATACATGAGCACGGGAATCTAATTTCCTGCACTCATGTGGATGAAGGTGCACAAAACAGGCACTACCAAAGACACGTAAAAGACTATAGTTTGGTACACTACCATACAAACGCTCGTAAGGAGAGATGTGACCTATAATAGGTGATGGAGTATAATTTATAGTGTAAACAGCAATGTGACAAGCTTCCCCCCAGAACTGTTCAAGACAAGAGGCAGAGATGAGTAGAGAGCGTATGACATCTAAGATATGTCTATGCTTATGTTCAGCTCTACCATTTTGTTGAGAGGTACCTGAGCAAGAGCGATGAATGATAGTACCATTTTGAGAAAAAATTCGAAGAAATTCTATATCTCTATATTCCATAGCATTATCAGTACGAAAAATCTTAATATCTTGTGAAAATTGAGTTTTAACCATGGCAACGAAATCACGATAAATGCGAGAAACTTCACAATGATTTTTCATAAGATAAAGCCAGGTATACCAAGAATGATCATCCATAAAAATGAAAAAATAGCGAGAGCCACCCATGGTGGGAGTGGGAGATGGTTCCCATATATCAGAGTGAATGAGATCAAATGGAGCATGAGATATAGAATTGCTAATCTGAAACGATAAGGAATGATGTTTTCCCAACTTATAGGGCAGACAGTCAAAATATTTAGTGTCAACAAAACCTAAATGACCACTTGAAATTAAAGAGCTTAAAATAAAAGACGAAACATGACCTAACTGAGAATGCCAAGTTTCAGATGACACTGTGGTAGCACAAGCAGCGAAAGAGGTCGGAATATTTTGGGAAACAAGCTCAAAGAGGTGCCCCACTTTACGGCCTGTCCCAAGTGTCTGTCCCGTCCGAGGATCCTGCACATGACAACCATGAGAAGAGAAGTGAATATCAAGAACAAGTTCACACAATTGACCGACAAAGATCAACTTGAGTGAGAACTTAGGAACTAGGAAGATATTAGTTAAAGATAATGTAGATGTGGAAATGTTACCTGTATGACTAACTCTCATATGAGAATTATCGACAATAAGAATATGAGGTGCATGTGAAGTGAAGGATTTAGATTGAAATAAGGCAGAGTTGGATGTCATGTGATTGCAACAAGCAGAATCAAAGAACCAAGAATGAGAAATACCTGAAGCAGTAGACATAGCAGAAGTTCTAGGAGAGGTAAAGGTATCAGATTCTCGGAGAATGGTGCGAAGATCCTCTAGGGACACTAGTGATCCATGAGAAGAAGCGTCGACAGTGGCTGCATTAGCAGATGGACGGACAGAGGGACCTCAGCTACGAGGTTGAGGGATCGATCCTACGAGATTGCATAGGTCGTAGTCAATAACAATTTGATACCAGATGACCGTGTCAGCGATAGTTTTTGCAAAATGGGCGGCGCATGGAGGAAGAACTCGAAGTGGCAAGTACTGCATCCATAGGTATGGGTATGGGCACAGTAGGACATTGTGTTTTCAAGGTAGCTAGCCAAGTCTCCTCATTCAATAAATCTGATATAACTGTCTCAATAGAAGGAAAGGGATCTCTATGTAGAATGGAGGCACTCACAAGTTCAAACTCATCATTCAGAGCCATAAAAAATTACATGACACAAATACGATCACGATGTTTAGCAATTTTGCGAATATTACTATCCCTTTCCAAGCGCAGTTCACACAAGGTCAATTGATCCCAAATAGCATACATAGATGATAGAAAATCATTGATGGACTAACTTGGCTCCTAACGCATGTGATATAAAGTCCCCAACAACCGATACCGATGGGCAATATCTAAACTAGAATAACGACGATCAAGAAGATCCAAAACTTCCTTTGCTATATTAAAAAGGCCAAATTGGAGTTGGATAGATGGGATCAAAGTGTTTCAAAACCATGTGAGAATTTGATGATTTCTGCCAACCCATTCATCTAAATGATCTGCAAATTTATCATCAGTTTCTTAATCAATTCTAGTAGGTACCATAATTTCTCCAGTGACATAATGCCAAAGCCGGCGTCCTTTCAAGAAACTTGATATCTCTTGAGACCATAAAATATAATTGGAACCGTTCAAAATAGTCTGAATTGGCATTAAGACTTCCATTCTATCCATGAAAGGCACTTTACTACTATAGAATCAGCAAAATGTAGTATACTAAGTAGGGGTGTCAATGGGTCGGGTCGGGTCGGATCGGGTTTTCATTATACCCGACCCAACCCGAAACAATGAATATGTGTGCTTGGCCCGACTCGAAACAAGACCCGAACATGATATAAACACACAATCGGGTCTGTTTGGGTCATGTTCAGATCGGGTCGGGCTCGTGTTTTGGAAAGAGGGAACACCAAATTAGATATATAGACCAAAGCTTTTCCCTTTGTTTCTCCCTTTTCTTCCTGTTTCTCAATGCATTCTTGCTCAACGTTCTGTTATAAAAAACCAACCAGCATTGTGAATTAGGGGTTGTATTAATCACGTAAAGGACAATGTAACAATGAACGAAACGTGTAAAGAAAAACTCACTCCGAAGGGCTCTCTCCAAGCAGCACGTAACTATCAAAGGAGCTCTCCCGTCCGCCGCCGTAGCTCTGTAGATCCCGCCATCCAAGGAGCCCCTAATCCATTCCCCCGATATTCGGCGATCTCGGGATCTCATGTCCGCCTAGCATTCCCTCGAGGTCTCCCTTCAGCGGGACTGTGAGCCTAGTGCCGACGCTGCGGACGCCACCTTCGCCAAGCGGGGCTGCTACTTCTGGGTGTCGTTCCTCAGCTCCTCCTCCGACGACGAGGACCTGCCACCATAGCCTCGCCCCCTTCCCCTGCCATCGTAACCCCTGCCCTTGTTCCCCCCGCCGGTGCGGCTGCTCCCCTGCACCGCGGTGCTGCCAGGGCCGGTCATGCCGACGCCCTTGGTGCCGTTGCCGTCGGACTCAAACTGGATGGAGGACAGAAAACGCAGAAGAGGCGAGAGAGTGAGAGAGAAAAGTGGAAGAGAGGTCTTAGGGTTTCATTGTTTGGGCTATTGTTTGGGTTGGGCTCGGGTACCCAAGCCCAATAAATCCAAACAATACCCAATTATTTTTATTGTTACCCAAACAAGTTGAGACCTAACCCGATCCAATAAGAAAATTTTGTGTTCGGGTCGGATCGGTTCGTGTTTCGGTTCGGGTATTGTGTTTGGTTTTGACACCCCTAATACTAAGAGTAGATTTGGGAAAAATAACACCAAAAAACTAGCTCCGAATGTCGAAATATCTCAAGAACCGGTTGGAAAACACCGAAAACCGGTCAGGAAATGGTCGAATCGGCCCAAAAAAATGACAAAACCGGTCTGGTCAACACTGATCAACGGTCGATCAACGCTGGTCAACGGCCGGTCAACGCTTGTCAACGAATCACGTGTTGGTGACATGGAAGATGGCGTGGCGGTGATGTGGCAAATGATGTCAGCTGGGGAGCGTGTGCTAGGTGCGTGCCGGCGTGGGCCAGGCGCATGTCGGCGTATGGATCTCACATGCAGAGCTTGGAGTGGCGCGTGAGGGGACATTCGACGGAGGAAGGTGGCGAGACTTGACTAGCGAACTCAACTGAGGGCGGCGAGTCATGGGTTGGTGTTGGTTTTTCGAAAAACACAGCGAAGGATGTCCAAAACACCGGTGAACGGCGGTGAACAGCAATGGGCTACCTAGGTCCAAGGTGCGGTGGCGAGGGGTGGTGCATGCGGTGGTGTCCGGCGGCCGTTGATGATGAAATTTCAGGACGTGGATCTTCTGAGGGCGGTGAGTCTGCTGGTGGTCTCAGTTTTCCGAAATGAGCAGCGGAAGTACGCCGAGCAAAGACCAAAAACTGCGGTCTTGTCGGAGAATCAAGGTGGCGCGGCCAGTGCGGCTGGCGTCGTGGCGGCCACGGTGTGGCAGACTCAATGGGCGCTTCTCAAGTAATAACGGCTCTCATATCAAGTTGAGATGAGAGAATTTTGTGTATATTGCTTGCTTGAAGAAGAATTACAAGGGCCCTTCATACAGGGCAAAATGAACAGTAACAAACCTTATGAACGGTAAATTTTAAAATATCTATTATATCTAACACTTTGTTAAAATAAGTCTGTAAACGGGTGCGAACCCGACCGAGGACATCGAATGGACATTTTTGGATTTTTGGAATTTGTCGAAGTGCCATCCAACTTATCTTTTTTGAGGATTCATCTAATAAACTTTTGGGTGCTTCGACCGTGGGTCCAACTTTTGCACGAAGTCACTCGAGGAACCAGTTGCATATCAATCCGTCTTTAACCTTTACCTCTTTGGATTTCCCACCCCATGTACATGTAAAGTTCAGTTCCGTGGTAGTCCCCCCTTTGTGGACTGAACGATGCCAAGGAGAATTAGTGGTCCTTGCTTTCAAAAGAGACTAGAGGAATAGTGGTCGGATAGTGACAATTCCATGAGGAAAAATAGACGCATACCTGCCAAACTTTGGCAATTTGACACTTTTTTGACTTCAAGTCAAGCGTCTTGATTGATCTCTAATCCAGGGAAAGGTCTCCCATCTTATTCTTCCAATCAACACATTTGCAAAAAGCCCAAAGCCCACAAGATTAGCCCACCAAATAAACTTCAGCAGAGTAAGAATGGAATTACTTGAGTCATTACGAAATGATATTGAGAGGGTTTTATTTCAACTGTTCAATGTCATAGCTCGACACATGCGACATCATCGGTTGAGATGGTACGCAACAAGTAATAAGGTCACGTCGCTCTGAACACAAGCTGGCCCTAATGTACGACTTCTTGCATCGGATTGGTCGTGCTCGTTGATTACCGCATGCCGAGTCGGCCGAGGATATGATTCAGGACTATAATGGCGAGATCTTGTTGTACCCAAAGGTTTGACGGAATAGCTCCTGTTAGAGTTTCTTTTTCCCAAATTTGATGTCTACATGAATGATCATAACACAAAAGTGGTTGACTAAATTATTCACTTGTTTCCTTTGTTGGTGTGGCCAACTGGAAAAAGGTATGAAGGCCCAAAAGGAATGAATAAAAAGAGAGTATAAAGGCCAGCAGTATTCAATGACTAATACAGTGTATCATGCAATTCCACGGAGCCAAAGATCATGATTCACCAAACTGCCTAATTTTAGAAAAATTGTCCAATCAGTTTTAAACTTTTAGGTGAAATTTCAATGTAGTCACTACGGCCCATTTTCATCGAAAAAAGTTGCCAATGCATAAGATGGCCGGTGAGAACTAAATTGGCAAAATCGAAAAGTTTAAGACTAAATCGAACCGATTGGCTAATTTTCCCCCTAATTTTGTAGCCTTCCATCTCTGTGCTCCATATCAATTGAAACAAGGCTAAACAAGTCCCCATGCGTACACCAACAAATTGCTATATACTTTAAAACATGGCATCTATAAAAAAGACAGGTTCGATGCAATACTTGGTCAGATGCGTGACTCGGTCGGTGGTTAAAGAAAAAGACAAAAAGGAGAAGAAGATGCTTGTGGTGTAGACACACCATGGGATCAATACATAAGTACATAGTCCTCAAATTCCTCTCGACCATAAATATCTCCATCGCAGCATCATCTGGACCGAACATATAAATATATAAATATATTAAAAAAAACTATAGAGTATAAAATTAAATGACCCCAGTTTAACGTTTATTCATGCTGATCTTGTCCTCTAAAGAAAAAGAAAAAGTACACAAAAAAATTTGGACATAAAATTAATTTGCCATCTGATATCTTTAATTTTTTTTCCTCCTCCACTGAAATTAAAAATTAAAATAGAAGAAAGGGTCTTACCAATTTCGACATCAATTTTTCTCTTCGCTCTTCTTCTCATAGTCGTCTCCGTTCTTCAACTGCTTCTCCTCCAGCAGCTTCCCGGCCTCCTGGTCGCCGCCCTCGCCGGCGGCCTTCGACGTCTTGGCCTCCTCCGCGGCCTTCATCGCCTGGAGCTTGGCGTGGTTGTAGTAGGCGACCCCGAGGAAGGCGATGCCGTACCCGAACAGGTTCACCGGGGTCACCATGTCCTTGATCACCGACCAGGAGAAGGCGATGAGGAGCCAGTCCTTGACCACCCCGGCCACGTTCATCGTCAGCGCCGACGTCTTCCCGACGAGCAGGAACACCGCCAGGTTCAGCGCGAACGCGCAGAGCGAGTTGGTCCCGAAGATGAGGAGATCGAAGTGGAAGCTCGACGTCTGGATCAGCCTCGGCATCTCCATCACGGCCCACGGCAGGGCCAGGAACACGAAGCAGCAGGGGGCCACGTAGTAGAGCGAGGTGATCGGGTTGAGCTTGATCCCGGCGGAGGTGAGGAGTATCTGGATCAGGACGAGGCGCGTGGCCTCGAAGGCCACCGCGCCGAGCTGCAGGAAGACCCCGAAGGCGTCGAACTTGGCCTCGCCGTAGGCGGCGATGGCGACGCCGAGGGTGATGGAGATCATGTTCGCCATGGTGTTGGACCGGAAGGTCTCCTTCTTGAGGGAGATGCCGATGGAGTAGACGGCGACGGGCATGAGGGCCTTGAGCATCTGGATGAAGGAGACGGAGAGGTAGATGTAGGCGGAGTTGGAGAACCAGAGGGAGAGGGCGTAGAGGGCGCCGATGGGGACGACGTTCTTGAGGTAGAACTCGCGGGTCATGTTGGTGACGGGGTCGACGACCTGGAGGACGCGGACGAGGAGGTAGGCGAGGGAGGAGCAGAAGGCCATGTGGGTCATGGTGAGGGAGATGGGGAAGGGCCAGCCGTAGAGCTTCGGGTCGAGGATGTACTTGTTGTACACGATGACCGCGAAGGAGAGGGAGATCCAGATGGCCACGTAGGCGTAGGAGATCGCCACCTTCTTCACCACCTCCTTCGAGAGCGCCATGGCGGAGGAGGCGACGGCGGAGGGAGAGGGTTTCGGGGTGTTGAAGGCGGAGGCGGCGGTGGATCTCTCTCTCTCTCTCTCTCTCTCTCTGGTTGAGGGGGGGAAGAGGAGAGATTAAAAGAGGAGGAAGATGGTACGTTCGTTGACTTGGAATGCTTCCACTTTCTTTTTTCTTTTTTTTTCTTTTTTTGTGGCTTTAGGGTAAAGTTCTTTTAAGAACATTTTTATTTTTATTTTTTTTGCCCGACATAAACTACATCGATCGACATTAATTTGGATAGTCGATCGACTATGTAATTCGCTATCCATATAAACGGTGATGAATTTGATTGTGTAGGAACTAAATTACACGGTCGATATATGATATACCAATTCGAATTGTTTTTTAATAGGAAGGTTATCTTAATTCGATAGGAAAAATGTTTATCTATTTTATGAACATGTTTTTTTTTTCTTTCTGCCTCTTGTAGTTACTTTTTTGTGTTCATCACATCTCTTAACTAGGATATCCAATATTTCCTTTTTTCGGTTTGCATTTACGTGTATGTCTTTCTGTAATTCAGATATACGGCTGTAGATATCCGATTACTTGAAAGTACGCAAAACACTTTACTGAAATCCATGTACAGTCTAAACCTTTGATTTATGCATTAAATACAGTTGGTGAGATTTGATTGAGTAACCTCCATTTACGCGCACCTTTTTGAACTGCTTGAAAAAACTTTGAATTGCATCTCTTCCTCGAGCATAACATATCCATAATTGATTCAATGATGTGCTTCATTTTTTTTTTTTGGTCGAAGATGATGTGCTTAATTGATCAACTTGTGTTCGATCAACTATTGGATTGTCCAACCCAAGAAAAAACTATTGGGTTGAGTAGTTGATCTATTGAGCACAGTTAACTTCATCGCCATTTTTTTATATATTCCCAATTCAGAGATTTAACGAGGAGATAATTTGTTATTTTCAGTTTGAATGATTATCAAGTAGCAATCTCTGAAGACGTATTTCCCCATATAGAAATGACAAAAAAAGAACTATTTATTATCACTAGCAAAAAATTAAAAAAAATTAACTTCTTTGGTTTTTATTCTGCTCCTAATTAAGGGAAGCACTTCTTTTGTCATGTCAAGGCCGCATCGCAAGCCATGCCTTAAAACCTTGTGAAAGGGAGAAAACAAAATAAAAATAATTTACCGTTATGTAATATCACTAGCTAATCAAACGTCTCTACCATATTTTTAAAAAATTCAAAAGTTAAATCTAACCCCGGCATTTTATCGATCGATAATTTCATATTTGCATAGTATGCGAGAAGATAATCGAATGTGCGATAACAAATTGAATGTAACAATAATAATCATTTATTACTCATTAGGCAGAGATTGGACCAGGAGACACCTAGGTTGAAGTCAAATTTTTTTGGTTACGCGTCTTTATCAGTTTGGTAAATTGAAATCTTGTCTGGGTTTACACTTTACATCTATAATTTTTTTCCTTTTTTTTTCTTTTTCTCCAATTCCATGTCTTTAAAAAGATTTTTTTGATAGATTTTGACTTGTAATTAGACCGAAAATTACCATCTGATGATTGTTATGTGCAAAATTTTTATTCACTTTATATCGTTTATTTTTCTGAAAATTCCGCTCATCTGGACAGTTACTATTATGATATACCCATAATAAAATTACTTTATTGCTGATATACCAATGAGAGAATTAATGTGATGGTTACCACCGTAATAAGTAAGTTTATTAAGTTTGACTAATCTCGAGATAAGCGGTCTAATCTTTTGTCTGTAAGTGCTTTGATTGCGCGTAGAATGGTCCGCCAAATTTGGACTTGCGTGTGTAGATTGCAGAAAATTTAATTTCTTAGGACCCCCAGAAAAAGTTGGTCAACTACTGCAAATTCACGCTTTGCTTTGTATAGACTAAAGATTTGGGTATTGAAAAAGGAAACCCATATTTTTTTATATGGAAATTAATTATTGATTGGGTTTGTTTTTGACAAAGAAAGAAAAAGAAAATTAGAGGGGGGATATATTGTAAACCTCACAAAATTCAAGGAAATAATTTGCAAGTCTTGTAGTGTAATACATATATGAATACAAATTTAAAAAAAAAATCAAGTGAGGAGGGATAAGTACAATCTCTCTTCGCATCGATTTGTTTTGATAAATACAGTATTTCACTTAATTTTTTTGCATCATAAGATGAATTGATGGATATTGCTATGTTGTGTCGTCATATAAAATATTGACAACTCTCAACATAGATATTTTCCCAAATTTATCTATCAATGTGAAGGGAAAACAATTATATCTATTCACGTCTTTACTAAATAAAAAGCAAAAAAAAAAAAGGATGGTTTCAACGTCGAAGTTTTATTAAAAAAAAAAAGGGAATTGATTGAATCTTCTCCATTCTAATTTATAGACATAACAACAATTCAAAAGTAGCTCGTATAATTACAAAAGGTGGCTTCTCGAATTTCTCGTCCTTTCTAAAATTGAATTTAAAAAAATTCCAAATCGTTCCTTTCCAAAGTAGATAAAATCTCTAGACGTTATTCTTTTCTCTACTTATTTAAAACCTTATTGTCCCGTACCCTTTTTCACACGCAAAGCATTTACACTTTCACCCTAACAAATAATCGGAAAAACTTTATGGGCTACCTCGATTAAAGAAGTTTTGAATTAATGAAAAATTCAAGATCGAACCTTATATCTTTCGTCTAACCCTGAAATTAAATAAAGGAAAATAGTTTTTTTAATGAAAAAAAGCAGAATTCTAACGTAAGTACCACGATGTACGTGCCAATCTAGGTCTAAGGAACGTGAACTCACGTAGCGACCACGTTAAAAATTTAATGGTTTGGGAGACACTTGGACTTCGGTGGCCTTCCTTCTTCTGTTTTTTTAATTGTCCTATTTTTTGTTTTATTTTTTTTCAGTTCTTGGGGGTTTACATTGACCGAATTCACATGGGATTGCTGACCTAAACGCATATATTGACCAATAAAGTTATTCGATTTCTATTAGTTAATCGAAGTCTTGGAGCTGTCAATGGGGTACCCTTTTGCTTCTTGGGCAAAGCAACGAGACTCGCAATGGCGTCCAATGTTTTTATTATATAGTGAGATTATCGAGCGGAAGATCCAATCTCGTGATCGCCTATTCCCTTGATCTCGTGCATCTTCGACACGTAGAGAGAATGGTGAATAGGAAAATGTTGGGCATGGCACATGTAAATCGTGATTGGAAGGTTATAGCTTCAAGAAAATTACCAAAAGTCCTGATCCTGAATTTATGCCAATTCAGTTATAAACATTTTAATTTGGCCAATGTAATTCATTCCGCCAATTGTCTGGAAATTGATGACATGGATGTCGGCCGTCATATGTAGCACAGGCGACTATGATGTGGAAATTTTTTGAAATTTTTATTATTTTTTCTTTTCTTTCTTTTCTTTTTTTTAATTATTATTAATGACTTGCGAGGGCCGCCGACCGTGCGCAAGGCCAATGAGGCCTCTCGACTGAGCCCTCGCTCAAAGCTGCGATGGCCCCGCCTAGATCTAGGAGAGGCCAGGTGAGGGCGTCTCAGCCCTTGGCCACCGCCGACAAGGGCTTGGCCACCCTTGCCGGCGACAGTAAAAAAAAGTAAAGAAGGAAAAGAAAATTAAAGAAATAATAAAAATTTTAATAAAAATTTGAATAATATTAAAATTTTATTAAAATAGTCCACATCAACGTTGACCGTGCCATGTGGGACGGCCAGCGTCCACGTCACGATTTCCATTCAAAATTGGCTAGATAGACTCAATTGATAAAACGTGAAAATGTTTAGAGCTCAATTGGCATCATTAAAATATTTATGATCGAATTGGCAAAAGTGCAATGCTAATATTATTTTCCAATTTATATCGCGATGTGTGTTGAATACAGCCAAAGATCGAAATCTCGGCCTCCTACATCGATCATTTTGAGTATTCCAATAGATCTCAACTATTGATTTATGTAAATGAGGCTTTCGTCAATCATTAAAATTTGTCGAGACAAAAAAAAAAGAGGAAACATTGTACATGATAGAAGAACACCCATTCCGACCTAGATTCACCTTCTCAAGTCGATTACAGAAGTGTCGGCAAAACGAAGTTAGGGCATAGCGAGAGCAATTTCCTCACTGCGAAAGAGCTTGGGCAAGCAACACTGCGCATATCAAACCAAAGGCCTCCCCTTTTACGAGGCATAAAGTACCAAACATCCCTTATTGTGTCCAACCTGCGAAGCTCTTATCGAAACTTGCATCTTAATTCAAGAAATTTAAAGGTAAGTTTGTCGAGAGTATAGTATGCCACTATCACTAGATGTTCATCAAAAAGATTTCAGTGAACATCATGTAACTACACAGTGTCAGTGTCAATCAAATTCAGTGTGCCCAACATCCAAAACATAAGAAAAAATGACTCTTCACCCAAGGGTTGTAGTTAGGGGGCGACGAAAGAACTGTTCAACACGTTTAATAAAACCGCCCCCTTGCGGTTTATTGCGGTTCAATAGTCCTTTTCCCGAAAAGCTACTTCCGAACCGAACCAGATCATTAGTTTGGTTTCAAATTTTTTGAAACTAAACTGAACCGTTTTACATATTTATTATTGTTAATTTTACCATTCGTGCATGACGTAACATATTTTTTTAGATTCGAAGTATGTTTGACTTTCTAATGTAAGCACCACATTAGATGCACCGAATTTAAAGATAAAATCATGTAGGGCTTGCAACCACGACAAGGTTAATGTCGCCCGCCGTTGCCCCTACAGGCCTTGCTAGATCGTTTGCAACCATGGTCGCCTGTGTGTGTGGAGCTTGCAATTTACAGATCTGTGCTTGCACTAGGTGGGGCGACCTCCGTACTTGAGCGAGTGTTGGAGGTTACAACCGACATGTTGACAGTCGAGGGCACGGGGTCGAGCAACGCAAAAGAAGAAGACAAGGGGCGGAGACACGGAGAGAGAGCATGAGGGGATTTGGGCTCTTCGCAGGGGGGTCATTGGTCACCACTCACCGGTCATCATCTCGGCGGTGGCGAGCAATGGAGGCAGTGGCTAGTTGCGATGGACGAGCCGCCGGGAGGGGAGGATAGAGAAACTGGGTAAGGCTTTGGTGGGCGGTGTGTGTCGGATTTTAAAGAAACAAAACTCGTTTGGGTTTCCAGATACCGTTATTTGACACTTGGGCAAAAATGGAGCAAAAATGGACGAATAATTTTTCATGTGGATCATGAGCCTTTCTTGTAAAATTACTTGGAGGCAAAAGTTAGTTTCTTCTTATGTATTTGGCCCTCATAAAACGTTAAGAGCTCTTTCGAGGATTTTTACATTTTTCTAGAAGAATTGTTCTAAAAATATAGAAGAGAATCCCTTGAATTAAGTAACATTCTTCTCATTTACAAAGAGTTGATCCGTTCATTAATCAGAAATGATAGTGAAAATCCAACGTACGGACCACAGCCTCTCGGCCTCACTACTCTCTCGTGGTAGCGATGATACGGTGCAACCACCCATCTATTACCATTGTCATTATATTACGAATCTCATATCAGTTGGCGTCATATGTGTTATGCTCTCGATTTTCCATTGGCTTGTTACACTGACAGAATGTACCTTCTCTTCTTAATGATTGATGTCTGTCTGGCCTCGGGCTTTCTTTGTTTCTCTCTCTCTCTCTCTATCACACGAGAATCTTTGGGTTTAAATAACTAAGATCTGGCCAAATCAGTGTGTCGTGATGCAATGATTTTCCCATATGAAAATGCGTTAGAAAATCATCCAATCATTAAAGTTTCATTACTCTTTCAAATTGTCAGGAAAACATAATGCAACAAGCAATATAGAGTGGGGAATATGGCGGGTGAGGACTTTGTTTGGTTTTAGCGAGTGTAAAGAGGGGCAAGGTTCCAAAAGTACGTGCGACTAACAACAGTAGAAAAATCAACCGAGAGAGTTGCGGTGTCGCGATCAAGAAAGGGCTAGGCGGACGTACAGTCAAGACACGCCAGAAAAGCGCAGACATATAGTGGAAATACATGTGTTTAAGTCTTGAGCTATGGCGTTCGAGCGGTCATAATCAACCACTTCATCATTAAATGAGTAGATCGGAGTTGAAAATTAGGAAAGACCTAATTGAGTCTCTCTCTCTCTCTATCGAGTTTATGTTCTAATATTGTCGTACCAATCACATGCCGTGTATCACGAAGCTAATTAAAGAATTTGCGGTAAATAGCCGAGAGAAAAGAAGGAAGACAGGAGAAGAAGAGAGGAAAAATCAAATCGTAAAAATTTTAAGACTTGCAATACACTTATTTCTTTATTTTTTTTTCTCTTGTTATGAGTTGAACATTTGACCTCCTAATCTATTGTACTGATCGTATGCCTTTCATGACCGCCAGGCCGATCATTGAGGACCCAATGATAGTTGATAAGCTAAAAATAGTTGGTAATTTAACGCAAGAAAATTTAGAATTACTCAAACTAAAATGATAATCTCATCTAAGATCAAACACTTTTAACACCATTATAAGTTACACAAATAAATACTAGTAAACTAATAAACAATCGGTAATTCTTAATTCTTAAAGTACAAATAAATATTTATGTTGTTTAAAATCGAATGGTAACTTAATAAGAAATTCCACGCTACCCAAGTTGATGGTGAAAATTTAACAGGATAATGGCATCGCTCGTCTTTATAGTTTTTCAATTTATTTAATATCATCTCCGCACTTCTTTTTTGCCAAGTGGTCCTTGGGCTTTATGTTTTCGTCGTCAAGGGATTTTTCTTTCCTGCCATAAAAAATGCACACATAATGCAGACATGGACCGCTACATTAGTGTCGCATCATCGCTGATTGGACAAACAAGACATGACATGTATTTTTTACATGGAATGGACCAAACTATTGGAAAATTAAAAAACAAAACCCTCAAACCCTGAAGAAAAAGAGAGAGAGTGCGAAGAAAGAGAAGAATTTCTAGGGACGGCGGTAGCAGCGGCGGCGGCGGCAAGGCACCAACAACATCGGCTGCAACCACCACCGGCTAAGGGCTCGTCGACCTCTTTGACCGAGGCGCAACCGTTGCCACCGATGAGTTCTAACCTAATGCTGCCTTGCTTTCTTTTTTGTTCGAAATGTCGCCTTGTTGGCTGCCCGCTTCTTCTTTTTTTCTTTTTTTTTACTTTTATTTTGTATTTTTTTCTTCCCTTAACTATATCAATTTATATTTATTCTTTTAACTTTTAAAAGATTTATGGTATTCTTTTAGGCCGACTAAAAGACACATAGGACGATCATGTCAGCAAACAAAGACAACTTAACATCGTGTCAGCATTTTGACCCAAAAAAAAAATCATTTCAGCATTTTTGCTAGCTTTTCTAACAGAAAGGTTTATTTTAAAAAAATATTCAGACACCACATTAATTAAAAAGTATAGAGACAAAATTAAATAAATTAAAAATCATTGGACCTGCGGTGCCATTATTCCAAATTCAATCACCAATGTATTAGATAGGGGTGAGCAATATAGACCGACTGAACCGTGAACAAGCGGACTGAGTCGGTCAGTTTGGTCCGGTTTCGGTGAATGCCGGTTTGGTTCCCAACTCCTAAAAATGGAAGAGAACTGGACCAAACCGAACCACATAGCTCTTTATATATATAATTTTTTTTAATTTCTTCAAAAAATTAAGTAAAATAAAGTGAAACCCTAAGTGAACTTTAGTCCTCCTCCCCCAAACTTTCCAAAAGTTACATCGACTTCAATAGTAATACAAACCCTAAGTGAACTTTAACCTGTTTATTCGACATTGTTATCATTTTCAAGATCATTCCACCATATTATCGCCCATAGATTTAGGTTAGAATTTGCTAGATGTGCCATCTAGATGCTTAGGATATTTTTTTGAATAATAATAAGAAGGATAAAAAGTACATTCATGAAATTTAGGGCTTAATCCGACTTAGGCATTTTGCGAGAATTAGCATTCCATAGATTAGAGTAATCACATGCTTAGGTTAGGGTACCACTCATGGGGTTCCCATCCAGGCGTAATAACGAGGCTTTATTTAATTTTTTTCCATATGGCTTGGGCATTTATCTTTCCGTACTTTATTTACTTTCGTTTTTTGCAATGTTGCGTAATTACGTTGTTATGTGATTAAGTGACCGATGGATATAATTGCACAATTCATTTTTGTCTATTGGTATGAATTGAACCTTAGATCTCCTAATCTGTTGTACAGATCGTATGCCTTTCGTGACCGCCAGGCCGATCATCGAGGACCCAATGATAGTTGATAAGCTAAAAATAGTTGGTAATTTAACGCAAGAAAATTTAGAATTACTCAAACTATAAGTGATAATCTCATCTGAGATCAAACACTTTTAACACCATTATAAGTTACACAAATAAATACTAGTAAACTACCGATAGCAGCGGCAGTAGCAGCAGCGGAAAATTAAAAAACAAAACCCTCAAACCCTGAAGAAAAAGAGAGAGAGTGCGAAGAAAGAGAAGAATTTCTAGGGACGGCAGTAGCAGCGGCGGCGGTGGCGGCAAGGCACCAACAACATCGGCTGCAACCACCACCGGCTAAGGGTTCGTCGACCTCTTTGACCGAGGCGCAACTGTTGCCACCGATGAGTTCTAACCTGATGCTGCCTTGCTTTCTTTTTTGTTCGAAATGTCGCCTTGTTGGCTGCCCGCTTCTTCTTTTTTTCTTTTTTTTTACTTTTATTTTGTATTTTTTTCTTCCCTTAACTATATCAATTTATATTTATTCTTTTAACTTTTAAAAGATTTATGGTATTCTTTTAGGCCGACTAAAAGACACATAGGACGATCATGTCAGCAAACAAAGACAACTTAACATCGTGTCAGCATTTTGACCCAAAAAAAAAGTCATTTCAGCATTTTTGCTAGCTTTTCTAACAGAAAGGTTTATTTTAAAAAAAATATTCAGACACCACATTAATTAAAAAGTATAGAGACAAAATTAAATAAATTAAAAATCATTGGACCTGCGGTGCCATTATTCCAAATTCAATCACCAATGTATTAGATAGGGGTGAGCAATATAGACCGACTGAACCGTGAACAAGCGGACTGAGTCGGTCGGTTTGGTCCGGTTCCGGTGAATACCGATCTGGTTTCTAATTCCTAAAAGTGGAAGGAAATTGGACCGAACCGAACCACATAGCTCTTTATATATATATTTTTTATTTCTTCAAAAAATTAAGTAAAATAAAGTGAAACCCTAAGTGAACTTTAGTCCTCCTCCCCTAAACTTTCCAAAAGTTACATTGACTTCAATAGTAATACAAACAAATTTAACTCTCTGGGAGCTATTCTCCACTAGAACAATTACTACAAAATTACAAAACTTTCGAACTGATTTCAAAGAGGGAAAAGGTACACAGATAGCAACTATAAGTAGGAAGAAACTTGATGTGAACATAAATGGCAACAACTATCGTAAGTTATGTACAATAAGTGATTGGTTTCATTGGACCGCACCGGGAACCAATCACCCTTGGTATTAGATAGTTACCTATGTCTTCCCGAATTTATCAATATAAGACGATGATTCACGTTTTACCTCTTTTGAACATTAACGATCAACTTACATGGAGCTTAGGTAGACCTGTCAAGATAGGTCTTAAATCCATTTATTAACTTGTAGTTGTTAAAATGGATCTTATAGGAGCCACCTCAAATTTGACGGGCCTCGTTATAATGGTTTCCATAATGAAAAGCCCAAAAGAATGAGTTTCGATGGGATACGTGACAAACTTATTTCCAGCCCACTTCAGCGACTCTCGGTGGCGCACTTGTGACGTCTCAAAACTAAGCCACCTGTAAACCTAGTGACTCTCTCTGCTCTCTCTCTCTCTCCAGCTTGCGTTCCCAGGACTTTGGCGGTTCCTCTTGCACCTCTTGGACGTGAATTCAAAGGCCTAAATCACCATCAACAAAATCCAAAGCGACCTGCGATTCCAAAGAAAAATCAACAGCTTTTTGCAGAATTCTTTCATTTTTCGTTTATTCATTTTTGGAGATCTACTGGGCGCTTTTCTCTGCTTTTTGGGTGGGTTTGGGTTGGATCACGCCAGTTGAATGGATGGCTTTGGGTTGAATCCATTTATGGCCCACTCAAACTCAATCAAACCCACCGATTTGCCAATTGCTTATTTAATAGTGATAATGACTCAAATAATCCCTAAACTTTAACCAAATATGCAATGCGGTCCCTCAAATTTTTAATTATTTAATATGGTTCATGAACTTTTGGTACATGTTCAGTTTGGTTCATGAGCTATATAGAAATATCTAATATTGTCCTTCCATTAATTCAAATTTAGAGCTAATATTGAATATTTTCATGTAATTTAGGGACTAAATTGAACATCTACCAAAAGTCCAGGATCACATTGAATGACTTAAAAGTTCGAAGATGACATTGCGCACTAAATTAAAGTTCAGGAGTCACATTAAATAAATTAAAAATTTAGAGACTGCATTATAAGTTGGGTCAAAGTTTAAGAATCACTTATATCGTTTTCTCTATTTAATGTTGTTGGCTCTCGGCTGAAGTCTCTCAACTACCATAATTTATTTGCTAAAAGAAAGTAATTGGAGGTTGGACCGTCCTTCTGCCCTCTAGAAATGGACAAACATATCACTTCCAGACTTTTCCCACATTGCCAGTGCCAGAAAAACGCAGCATAGGACGGCTTCTGTCTGTCCGCTCTCCGTGGCCCCAGAAAAGGCGAAAAATTCAGCAAGCAACGTTTTTTAATTTTCTGTTCTATTTTATTTCATGTAATGTAAATATAATAGGAAAAGTGGACTGCTCCACCAACGTGAATAGAATAAACTAACAAAAAAGTACGCACGTCTTTATGCAAAAGAAAAAAAAGGGGAAAAAAATCTGTAAAACTTTATAATGGAGAAAGATGATTATCATGGATTTCAGGAGAGGCTTCAAATAAACACTTTTGAGCGGTTTTGTGAATGATGGTCTTCTCGTAAATAGATCGGTAAGATAGGATATGTCGCTCCCCCTAAATAATGAACGTGAGTTTTCGTAGAATTTGATAAGTATATGGGCACATTTACTAGGGGTTTTTGCAACATTGTGACCGTTGGAAACTCGATGATTATAATTAGTGAGTAAAGTCAGATAAAGGATGAGTGATGGCCAACAATTCGGCTCCGAATCAAAAGTAAATGGATTCTAATGTTTTTTGCAAGCCTTTGTGAAATTGAAATTAATAAATAAGGCACCAACAGATGTTTGAAAATGGCAAGGAAAATGGACAAAACTTTATTGGTTAGAGCAGATGGTTTACATAGTCGGAGGCCATGCTTGTTCAGTGTTTGAACCTGAACATAGACAGCTGATGGAGATAACTGAAGTGCATGGAGAAAGCAACAAAGTATACAAATTCTAACGGAAAAAAACTTTTATAATGAAAGATGAAAACTGAAATTAAGAGGTCTAATTTCAATCGATTCGTTATGCATGATCTCTTCATCTTCATTCAGTGTCAAAGTCTCGTGCGTTGTTGTCATCTTTTGTGACGTCTTGATTGCTAGTCCCTCTCTTTGATTTTTCTTTATCTTTAAATGGGCCTTTCCGTCATACGTTACGATATTTCTATACAAGAATTTATAACTATCTTGACATGCGCGCCGATCTAGAGATGATTTAGTTGGTCCCGATTTCTTAACTCTAGTCATCCCTTGGTTAACAAATTCTCCTTGACTCAGGCTTCAACTTTCGTACATGCTTTGAGTTGATCGATTGTCTCTAGGTACGTCTTGTACTTCATCACCTAAACTCTACCCACGAAAAACTTTGGATCGATGAACTCACCAAACATTTTATCAATGGGTCTCGTGCATCGATTTATTATCACGTCTTTCATGATCAATGAGTCTTGTTAGGCGCATTCCATCGCTTGGACCTTATGTATTTGGCATATCGTCAGGACTTGACTTGAGCCACTGACTTCTTTACATTTTGGCCCAAACTCTAGGCTTGGTGCCAATAGCACGACAAGTGGGGCCTCAGATCGCATTCCCTGTCCTAGTCCCATGGTGTAAATGCTTTACCGCACCATTGTCCCATTGGGGCATGGGGTGAGGCATGTCGGCATCAAGCCTTGCAAGACTAGAGATACATAATTGTTCAATAATAATAATGCTACCTTAAATTTATTCATGTTCTGTACATTATCGAAAGTTTCTTAATCTCATGAGCTTGATCTTGCTTATTCATTTTAACTTGTCTGTATCTTTCTTATTATTCACTTAATAAAGTATATTGTCTACTGTTTTCACTTTTCTTTCGACGAGCTGCTTTTCTCCTTAATAGATTTTGGACTGTTTTCAATCTCATATTTCGCGAACGTGTAGGTTTGTCCGAATCCTGTCCGGTTTCCCTCCCAAAATTCCCGAACAGCCAATCATCTTGCTCCCTGACCCGCAGGGTACTGCGCAGCTGAGTGCCACTCCATCCACAAAAACAAAAAGCTAACTTTTTCCAGTGTGCACACTCCTGTCTCTCTCCCACTTTCAGTGACTTTCCAATTCACCAGCCACCAAAACTCATCATTGCCCACCGATTCCGCCACCTCCGGTGGAGGTGGCGGTGGTGGTGGTGGTGGAGCAACCCCACTACCCATTTTCGATCCTTCCACAGACCCAGAGTGAGAAAAGGCAATCTTGTCGCGCAATTCCGCGATCTTTGACGACGTTCTTGGTCTCCTGAAAGTCCCTGACTACTCTCGGCCATGGACGCGGCCGCTAAGCCCCACAAGAAAAGGAAGTGGTTCTTGCTTCTCGCCACGGCTCTGGCGCTCTCCACTCTGCTCGTCTTCTACACCGTCTTCACCCCCTCTGCTGCTGCTTCTCATTCTTATTCTTCCCAGTTCTTCCGCCGTGCCCATGTGGAGACAGAGCTCCCGGTGTTCGTCGAGACCAAGCTGCAGGTGTCCGCGACCCTGGATGATCCGGTTCCGAGATTGGCGTATCTCATCTCCGGTTCGATGGGCGATGGGGGGAGCTTGAAGAGGACGCTGAGGGCTCTGTACCACCCGAGGAACCAGTACGTGGTTCACCTGGACTTGGAGGCTTCGGCGGAGGAGAGGCTGGACATGGCCGAGTTCGTGAGGAGCGAGCCCTTGTTTGCGAAATTGGGGAACGTGAGGATGAGCGTGAGGGCGAATCTGGTGACGTACCGTGGGCCGACGATGGTGAGCAACACGCTTCATGCTGCGGCAATTCTGTTGAGGGAAGCAGGGGAGTGGGATTGGTTCATTAATTTGAGCGCTTCGGATTATCCCTTGGTGACCCAAGATGGTATATAAAGACTTGCTTGATCTTCTTGATGTCGTTCCATGATACGAATGCATCTGTTTCTTCACCTGCCCCGTTTTTTCGGGTTTCCCCTTCGTGTTTAGCCGATACATCAAAGTCGTTGCTCTGTTCTGTTGGGTTTGGCTAAGCATTTTCTTAGCGAACCTTGAAGCCAAGCTAGTAGTTTCAGAAAACTAGTCTTTGTCTAGAGTCTAAGACATATTTACTAAACACATAGTAACATGATCATGTAAATTGTCTGCCGGTGATTGGTCTAATGTTTTCTTTTTCCGGGCTTTGACTATGTTCGTGGTGATCTCAAGTTGATACGTTTGGAAACAACTGACGACTTGGCGTCACCATTCTGAATTACCTCTAAAGGGGGATTGTGTTTTTTACTTCATTAATATATCTCGAAGTAGGTAGAAACCGTTCTTTCTTCTTCTGTTCCATCACTTTTGGGGATTTGCTGTTTTCTCTTTCCTTTCTTAGGCAAATTGAGGAGAGCGAGTCTATGCTTTTATCTGCTTTAATAATCAGGAGTAGAATACTATTTAATTACTCCTTTAGTAGAAACCAACATACTTGCTTACTTTTGCTAGTGAAGCTGCTGACTAACCACCCTGCACCTAGGTTTCTGGTCTCGAAGAGTCCCAAATGGTTTATTCACTTGATGCGATGCCTTCTGCTGTGGGTTATCAAAGCATCCTTAGTAGTGAAATGGGTTTTCCTGTCACGAAAATTCGATGTAAATGAGCAAGGAATCAATATTTGGAGTGTATGCCTAATGGTCACTTACTGAAGGCATTAATCATGTTTGTCTTTTCATTGCTGCAGATTTGCTTAGCACTCTGTTGACTATACCCAGAAACTATAACTTCATTGAGCATACCAGCGATATTGGTTGGAAAGAGTTCGTGTCTCATCCATTTGTTCTTATCCATTGTGTATGTTGCAGATATCTAGTGAGAATTTCTAAGTGCTTGTTGACTGCTGGATATCTACAGGTACCAGAGAGCCAGGCCTGTTATGATTGATCCAGGGCTGTACAGAGTGCAAAAATCAGATGTGTTCTGGGTATCAGAGAAGAGAACTGTGCCTTCTGCATACAGGTTGTTTACAGGTGAGGAATCCACCTAGCAGAAATCTCTTTTCATATGTTAATTTATTTGTTAAATGGTGTCTTGGTGTTGCTTTTAAAATCGAAATGAAAATTTCTCAAAGCACACAAGCACATATTATCTTTAGCATGAAGACACATATTACTCTCTCCATGTGCACTATTCCTTGTTCTGTTCCAGCGATAAGTAAAACTCGGGAGTTAAATTAAGAAATAAAAAATTGCATTAGTAAAAAATTGGTAGCCTCTAAACTCGAAATGGGAAATTGTCTTTGGAATTTAGATGCAATATCATCTGTTATGAGAAAATAAAAAACAGTTAGTTCTATATTGCTCAAACTAAGTTAATTTCAGGTCTATATGATGCATGATGCCCGCAGTTCTTTCCTACTAAGTGAGCTTTTTGGTAAGATCTAAAAATCAAGTCAGAGTTTTTCGTTCTTACTTCTTTTTATATTTCTTTCTTACCTTTCCACGAGTAGGAATATGCAGATTAAGCAAATGACATGCATATGCATATAAAAATTGTGTACCAGTGTGTGTTTGTGTTATGTACATGTACTAAGACAGAGATGCCGATTAGGCTGAGAAATTTCTTCTCTGTGCGATACATATAGATCGTCTATTGGATCTATAAGGTAAGGTCATTACATTCCACAAGCAAAATTTCAACATTTTCAGCATGAAATTACTGCAGATGACTTCTAAAGTGTGCCCATGAATCCCATCAGGTTCTGCTTGGATGATGCTCTCTCGGCCCTTTGTTGAGTATTGCTTATGGGGATGGGACAACCTCCCAAGGATTGTGCTTATGTACTACTCCAACTTCCTTTCTTCACCAGAAAGTTATTTCCACACGGTCATTTGCAATGCTAATGAATTCATCAATACGACTGTGAACCATGACCTCCACTTCATATCTTGGGACAACCCTCCAAAGCAACACCCACATTTCCTCACGCTCAGTGATTTCCAGATGATGGTAGATAGCAATGCCCCCTTCGCGAGAAAATTCGGCAGAAACGATCCGGTTCTCGACAAGATTGACTCTGAGCTGCTCGGTCGAAGCGCGAATGGATTTTCACGAGGAGGGTGGTTTAACAGTGAGGAAAGCATTAACAGAACATATGCCGATTACGTCACACCCAACATTACAGAGCTGAGGCCTGGTCCTGGGGTTGAAAGGCTCAGGAAGCTCATTGCTGGTTTGTTATCGGGGGATAACTTTCATGCAAATCACTGCACATAGCAAGAAAACTTCCGAGCCAAGGGACCTGTTTTGGGCACCTGTGCACTGGTTCTTCCCCTTGTGATTGCTACGCCATATGTTGCTCTTAATTCAACTGTTAATGAAGGATCACTATAGGTCAAGTTACAAATTCTTCTGGGATTTGTGAAGCAAGATTTCGAATATATTAGCCGAAAAATCCGGTTACATGTCTTTCTGATCCGGAATCTCACTGAGCTGTTCATATCACAAAGGGACAAGTAATCTAAGTACCGGAGCTGGAAAAGTTGAAGATGGAGAAGTTCTTATCTTCAACTGCTGCTTTAAATTACTCGCGGGAGGGCAAGTTTGAGCCTAAAATATTTGTTTAGCACATTGAGTTGTTTACTATACTTTTGCACTTCGTATACTCACAGAAGCATTATAAACGTCTGTAAGGGTGCGTACTAAAGGTATATATGACTTTCTTTCTGCCGCTACATGACAGCGTTTCTAACATCGTCTTTTTCACCCTACTGCACTTCATCAAACGAGACTAAGGTTGGAAGACATGAAGGAAAGATGGGTAATTGCAAAAGCAGTTCCCCCCACAGTTTTATGGTTTAACAAACATGGAATAACCTAATCAGAAACCATTCCTTTTCATTCGTATTCCTTTGAATGGATCATGATAAAGTTCGTGAAATGTCCAATGTAAGTAGAGTACTAAGGGGTATTTGGTTCAGCTTTGGGAAGGGGCTTTGGATCTCGAAAGCCTCTTCCCAAAATGCTGAGGTGTTTGGTTCAGCTTTAGGACTAGCATTGGCTAAATGCTAGCATTCCAAATGCTGAAAGCCCAAGGCTGGTCTGAACCAGCCTTGGGCTTTCAGCATTCGTGGAATGCTACTATTCATACTTTTTTATTTTGCGGTTTGATGCTGTTCATCTTCTTCACGAGAAGGGCCAGCGACGGCGGCCGACGAGGGTGGCCGGTGAGGTCGCCTGGGGTTGGGCGACCCCCGGCGAGCCAGATTTGCCACCGTCGGCGGTCGCCCGAGGGTCGCTTGGCCTCGGGCGACCGCCGGTGGTGGCGGATCTGGCTCGCCGGAGGTCGCCTGACCTCAGGCTCCGGCGATCGCCGGTCGGCTCCGGCGATGGGTAGGTTTTGTTTTTTTTTAATAAATAAAATTATTCTCAAAGTGCATTTGCAAAAAAAATTCATCAAACACTATATTTTGGCCAAAGTAGCTTTACAAAATATTTTTACCAAACACCATTTGCATTTCTCTAATGGGCTTTCACCCAAAGGTATTTGCATTCCTCCAAATAGTATTTTCAAAGTTGAACCAAACAGTAAATCCACTTGTTAATGAAGTAATCCATGATTTAGCAGGTCAAGTATTTTTTTCCTATGTAGTCGGAAGGTGTGGAAGGTGAACGTGAGGGGATTTCAGATTGCCTTAAAGAAAAATAGCTGGTGCATCAATGTAAACTGTACATACTGAAGTTGGTATAAGAATGAAGACAGAGATTCGAACACGAATTTCATGCGCCCGAACGCCGCTTTTTCTCGACTTAGTCAAATACTACCAGCAGCAAATAACTTCCTGTAACTTAAAATCAACTTCACACAAGTCACACATGTACAGAGCAAAGTTCTAGTTTAGGAACAAACTTTTCAAGCGGATCACTTACACTGAGGTAAATTGAAGGAGAGGATGAGACCTTTCCCTCGAAAAACAGATTGGGGTTCGATTCCTGCAAACACTAACGGCGTTTGGTTAAGTTTTTCCAAGAGGTTTTCGAGGGCCTCCAAAGTCCCTTGGGAAAAAAAATAAGCCCTTCGGTTCAGTTTTTGGGACTTCTTTAGCCAAATGCTGGCCATAGTAAATCTGAAAGCCCAATGCAGGTTATGGCTTTCAACATTTGCAGATTCTTTTCATTTTTCGATTTTGCCCTTTTTGTTACTGTTCATCTTCTCTGCGCAAGGACTGCCAACGAAGCCAGATTTGGTCGGCATGGGGTTGATAAGAGGTTGGCAAGGGGCTGGTGAGATCACGCGACCTTATACTACTTGTAGCCTCTTGTGGAGGTTGCGCAACCCCAAAAAGGGCAGTCTGGGTTGCACGAGCTCAGGCGGTCCTCCCTTGGGTCATGCAACCCTCGTCAGGGGCTGCTCGAGGTTGGGTGAATCGGTGCAAATTGGTGCTAACATCGCTCAAAATTTAAACCAGAAAGAAAAGGAGAGGGGATTATCGGGAACCAGGACGGCTCCAAACCCTCGTTCGTTAGTCACCACCCATGAGGCGAGGGGTTGGAGGGCGGCGACAATGACTTGACCATGACCCCCCTCTCTACCACCACCAAGAAAAGAACTTGCGACCATCGTCACCGTGTCGCCGCTGCCACTTGGCCGGCCCAGTAGGCTCTCACCACCAATAGGCGACGGCTTGCCCTTGACCCAAACCTTCGACGCGAGGGGGCGATCATCCCTTGTTCGAGGCAACGTCACTCCTTCCTCTCTCTTCTTGCTCTTCATCATTTTAATAAATTATCGACTTGAAGCGTCCTATCAATCCTATGCGGTAAAACTCCCGTCACCCTTAGCAGCGTTACGCCTGGCACCTCTATTAGAGTAAACCCCCCGACTAAGTTCCTAACGATAATTGATCGAAGGATTTAATTGGCACAAATAAAATAATTTCGATAACTTGATTAAGAGCAAAAAAATAAAAAAAAGTAGCATAAAAATCACCTTTAAGTTCCATTAGGGCTTTTGAGGGGTTTATCACACGCACGCACTCTCTCTCTCTCTCTCTCGCTCTCTCCTTTCTTCTTCCCCCGTTCCTTTTTTCCCGCCTTTCGAGCCCTAAGTCTCCCCTTCCCGTGGCCGTATGAATTCGCCGCACTGAGGATCACCCGCCGCACTGCGAATCCTCCTCATCCTCCCGGAATCGGCACCGGCGATCCGACCCTCGCCGGCGATGGCGTCGGCGAAGCAGCTCCTCTCCATCATCGAGTCGGCCCTGCTCGGCCCGTCCCCGCCGGCGCCGGCGCAGAGGGTGGAGCTCATGCACGCCCTCCGGAAGTCTCGCCCCTCCCTCCAGTCGCTGCTCTCTTACCCCGTAATTTGCCCGTTTCCCTTCGCTTGGGATCCCCCTGCTTGCACGCCCGTTTATTGCTCCGTACGCTCGCGCTTTCGTGTCTGGCTGGCTGGCGAGGAATCGTGGGTGAATTCGATGTTTGGTTGATCTTTCTAGCGAAAAGAAGCATTTTGATTGCGTGCACGAGTTTCTGATGCTGCATTGGAATTGGGTTTTGTATCCCGTGTGTCGTCTGATAGAACTGACTTGTTCTTTGCCTTGTGTTTTTGGATTCTTGGCTTTCGCAGCCTCCGAAGCCGTCAGATCGAGCGCAGGTTCAGGCGAAAGAAGTGCGGCTGCCAGATTCCTCGCCGATCTCATTGGACGATCAGGATGTTCAGATTGTAAGCTGCTATTGGCTGTGGCTGTAGTGAACTTTTTCGTCCAGTGTGTTATTTTTTTTCTTCATTTTGAATATTGTCACTTCAACTTCGGTTGGCTTCGAAATGCAGAATAGGAGAAACTAATTGAGTAATTGAAATGACTTACTGAGGCCGGACTAATTTGTGCGGGTCTTCTTATGAATGTGTCGAATTTACTCCTCTCTTCTATATGCTATTGTGGATACTCTCTCCTCGTGAGGTTCTCATTTTGCTTGCAACGGGACCGATCTATTTTGTACTTATGTTCTCCGCTTCATCTTTTAGGCTGTAACTGATTTTGTGTTTTATTTTTTCTTAACCTGGTTTGATATATGATTGATAGGTGGGTTAACGCCTATCTCATTTTAAGGAAGTCTTTCCCCCACATGCATTGTTTGTTAAGTCAAAAATGGCTTCTTTTATATTATAGTCTTCAGAATTGCATTACTCTTTTTGGGTCTATTGAATTCTCTGAGTGATGAAGAATTTTGAGTTTTTGGTGCATCATTTGATTGTCCTATCATTGATCCACTTTATATTATGTTATCCATAGTTGATGATCTTTCATACATACAGAGATAGATCTACTTTCTTATAGATGACATGATCCTGCAATTTCCTTTTCTGTTATTGCGTGAATGCAATTTGATTTTTGTTTTGTGATGATAATTAGGCTCTGAAATTGAGTGATGATCTCCACCTAAATGAAGTGGAGTGTGTTCGTTTGCTTATTTTGGCCAATCAGGAGGTAGTGTTTGTACACATCTTTATACTTCAGTCTCTTTTTGACTAATTTTATATGCAATCTGAATTTGTGGTTATATTCTTACCATTATAGTTTTATTGTTCTACTTGGGTACTTTGTTGGCCATGATATCTATGTGATATTCCAATTGCTTGCTCTGGAAACTTTGGGTGTCACTCCCAGTGGGGTCTAATGGGAAGAGAGCCCCTAGAAATTTTGCGTCTTGCGGCTGGACTCTGGTATACTGAGAGAAGAGATCGGATAACAGCCTTATATACACTCTTCAGGGTACCTTCTCATTCCTATATAGAATTTTCGTTTGTCATAACTTGAAACACTTATCACTTAGATTGCCTTTTCAGGCTATTGTGCTAGACCAAGGATTTGAAGCCGATATTCTCGCTGACATTCAGAAGTACCTGGAAGAACTAATAACCGGTCTAAGACAACGGTTCATCTCTTTAATTAAGGTTAGTACCTCAGAGTCTTCAAGTTTTCATTTCTTTGTTTGATTTGAATTGGATTTGCCATTTCTTTTTCTGTGAAGGGTTTATATGCCATCTTCACTGTCACCGAATGTTTTCATTTGTTAATCCATCCCAAATGTGTTTCTCCTCAAAACTACCTGTCTGTTCATGCTGATTGACTCTGGTAAAGATTGCGTTTGAGGTGTCAATTTGTTGTTGCTTATTGTGTGTTGTGATACAGATTCAACTCTCACTAATTCTTGAGATTGCGGGTTTCCTCTTATTTGGAGATCAAAGGGAACGCAGATGTTGTATTGCATCTAGGGGTCCGTGACTCTGGAATAGTGGACAGTTGCTATATTTCTGCTCGATGAGATGCAGTAGATTCAAATTGTTTTCTTGTTGTGTTTTTTTGAGCTATATTAAGATAAAAGATTTAAGGGATTTCTTACTGATGAAAATTTTTTGTAGATATTAGTGCATATTCCTTATGTTCATGAAGCATCTTCTAAATGCCTGATTGTCTTACCCTTTCGTGTGGTGATGCCAAGCGTTAACAAATAAATGAGCAATCCTTTCTTCCTTTACTTCAATGACTTGTTTTTGCTTTCTTTCTCCTTTTCCTTTCATTAGTTGAACTATTTGTGCACGTCTTCTTTTTTTAAGCGAGGAATGCACATAAGTTAGTCTTGGTGTGGAATTCACAAAGTTATTAAACTATTATGATAATTATTGTTTAAGCATTGCAATATTCAGCTTTAAGTTTGTGAAGAATAAGTATATTTAGATGTCTTTCTCCTTGATTGACTCTAAAGGGAAAAGATAAGAACATGTAAAGAAAGGAGGCTCAATTGATGACCTTCCGGATTTTTTTACAGAGAGACAATGGGAGACTTTTTCTTGGGCCAAACCACCAGATGATTGGTTGTGCTTGGCGTAATTATATTAGAAGGAGCTGAACCCAAACCCTCTGCCTCTAATGCTTATTGTTTGTCATTCGTCATTAAGGGTTTTAATAGTCAGAGGGAATAGACTGAAAAATGTGATGCTGCAATGTTAGTTAATGAACAATCGAAGAAAAGGCTGGTCATGCATTTCCAGAGTGTACCTTTACACAGATTGGAAAAAAAGACCAATTTTGTGGACATCATAGTAGCTCAAGCAATACCTTGTTAATATATCTCTATTTTCTACATTTCTTGCTCAAAAGATTGATTATTGATGGAAAAATACACAAGCTTTATTGTTACAAAGTGAGACAAATGTGTTATCTGGCCTATGAGTTGTACCTTCTGCACCTTTGGCTTTAACCTAAAACAGTAATACCACCTAAATTGCTGCTAATGAGTTCCTAATGCATCAGTTTTAACAATTGTTCTCATCCTGTAATGCTTAAATGCGAGGTTGTTGATCTCCATTTGATGTTTTTGAAAATAACATCAAGGTCAACTGCTGTATTCTTTTTTCTTCCTGGTATTTATCCTTTTTCGGTTGCAGAAACTTTTCAACAACTACAAAATCTGGCGGTGACCTTTCAAGCAGGATAATTGTATTCTGTCTAGTCTGCCAAGCCATGTGAAATGCCCACTAATAGAATTGCCTTCTATGTCTTAGATAGGCAGCTCACTGGAAAGATTATTTCTCTAAGTTTAGCTTTTGTGTTGCTATAATTTATGCCAACCTACCTGATTAGTTAATGCAGAATAACTCTGCTATATAATATGGAAACAAAGATCTTTTAAGAAAGTTGACCCATTAATGTAGGTAAGTATTGCTCAAGTATCAGGTTCTTCTTTTGCCATTACTGCTGTAATGTCTTTAAGGATTCTTGGTTTTAGTTGATATATGTTAATTAGGTATTGTGGGGGAAGTCCTGAAGGACAACATTTGAGCATTATGGAACCTAACTCTTTTGTATCCCATTCCTGCTGAGTTAACGAGCTAAATTGCTGAGTTTCATGCTAGGAACTCAATCGGGAAGAGCCTGCTGGTTTTGGTGGTCCACAGTGTGAACACTATGTTCTAGACTCTAGGGGGGCTCTTGTAGAGCGGGCAGCTGTGGTTTGCAGGGAAAGACTCATTCTTGGACATTGTCTTGTCCTCTCTGTTCTCGTTGTGCGAACAAGTAAGATGGAAGACATTTGTTAGATTTGGCTGTTCAAATACAAGTAGAAATACAATAGAATTTGTAGATTAAAAGCTCTCCATCCTTCTTTTCAATTCTCTTTCTGTTTTGATATCTGTGCAGCATATTCATGGGTTAATCCCAAATCATGTCTCTTTCTTCTTTGACTGAAAGAAACGTGGTAGATAAAATAGAGAAAGATTATTAAAAGAAATAATAATCAAATTGCACCCTCTCTGTAATAGGTAAATACCTCTTTTTGTATCTAACCATAAATTTTTCCTTAGCAAGATCCTTGCTCTAGATTTTTTCTTTGATTGGTGCAGATGATAATTTCTTTATTTGTTTTTTACTCCCTTTCTAGTGTGGTGATAGCGTACTACTTAACTGAGAAGATTTGAAAAGCCAGTTTGGATTTTATAGAGGGGGGGAGGGGTTGAGGAAACAGTGCCCAGGGGGGGCTCCATGGGGTTGCATAGGGATTCTGGAAGTGACTTTCATTTTGGCAGCCAGCCAGATATCTAAAATTAGAAGAAACTTCAGTTGGATTGTGTTTTCTCTTGGATAAGGTGTTTTGGTGGGTTGGTTCCCAGCCTAGAACTGGAAACCAACCCTGTGATCCCCAGTTCCTATTTCAAAAAATTGCAACCGAGAAGTGGACCGATCTATTCTTATGTTAAAACTTTTTTGTAATAAAATATAAAGTTACACCATTTCATCACGAAAACATTCCTTGGTCAAGTGGTTGTTTGATCATACTGAAGACCATGGTTCAAATTTTGATGGTCGCAAAAGTTTTTTTTTATCCCAAAAGAGGCTTCAAAACAGGTTCATGACCAGTTCAACTCGGGAACTGGCCTGGGAACCGAACCGGTCCTAGATATAGGATCCTGGAGTTAGGAATTGAACTAGTTTTCCCTAGAATGGCTTGGAATCGACCAGGCCGGTTTCGGATGGTTCCCGGGTTGAACCAGACCTGGTGCTCACTCCCACGTTCTGGGTTATGTGATAGCAGCACGAGGGCTTGATAGTTTTACTGGGTTGTTCCCTGTCAGTTGGTTTGAGAAACCAGACCTGCATTTACTGGGCTTAATCAGAATGAATAGATTAAAGCTGTTGCTGGGGAAATTGAGGTATCTCTTGAAAGGGGATATGATTGGTTAATTTGACGGATCATCCGCATTATGCTTAAGGGGAAGAGGTCAGACCATTAGAAGTGAATACAGCCGTTCATATCTGCAGGGTTTCTTCGAAGTTGTATAATTTTGGAGGTATTCAAAGGGCTGATGAATCACGATGGCTAAAGGCTTGGCTAGCTTTTCTCCTGTTCGAGTCCTGTAATTGTCGTTACCTCTGTGATACGAGATTAAATCGGTGTTTGTACTATGAGCTAGATATTTGAAATTGGTACCCCATGAGCTCTCTGAATAAGCATCATATTGAGTGTTGGGTAAGACCAAATAGTATTTTAAGAATCTTTAAAGTTTCTCTGAAGATTTTGATTGCAAGGAGCGGGTTGTTATATTGTTTCACAAAGTAGAAAAATTGCACACATTATAGGATAATCACCTAGTCCTGAATAACCGTTGATCCTCATGCTGTATTAAGCCTCCATTGACTTCCACAACACCCACTTTTCAGCAAATTGATTACATAATTGGATCTCTGATGACCGTCTGCAATTAAATATATGCCTTGGTGGTACTTTTCCCAGAATGATAATCTGTCTGAGGCCGTGTTAGATATTCTCTGCGAGTGCAAGGGAGCACTAGAGTTCTGTATTTGATTGTTAAAGTTAGTTATTGCAATGAACTACTAATCCAGATCTTAGCATTGGGAGCTCCACATTAGATCTTTCTGGTTCAATTTCAAAGGATTCTTACTTGAAATTCGAAATCTATTGGTGCACCCTTAAAAAATGTACACAATTTGATCATTCCTAAGGCCTAACCAATTTTTCACGCATTTCAGCCTTTAGCCTCTTGCTTTTACTATCCTGCTTTTGAAAAGCAGTCTCATGTTATTCCTAAAACACCAAGTAGATTGGAAGAGGACTGGAATTTGTAGAGTCTGTTCATTACCTTGATGGGGGCATCTTTGATTTTGGGTATAGGTGGTCTTTGTAGGTTCATTGAGGATGAAGTAGAGGTACTGGGGGGTGTAGTTGGAGGTCTAAAAAGGGAAAGAAGATTCCCCTATATATGTTTTTTGGTTGGTATGTTGGGACCAAAATTAAAACTTTTTTGTTTGACTTTGTTGAATAGCTTTCCTTGCAATGATTTTAGTTGGCCAAGGATTGATAGAATATTGATGGTTTCGGAGTAAAATTCTTGTAGTTTAAATTTTGTTATGCAAAGCTACCCCTAGTTACTTGGGGTACTCTACAAGCACCGTTGGTATAATATTTCCCCTTTTGGAACTTGGAATCTACCTAAGACCTCTTGGCGCATGACATTGACCACCTTTCTAATGAAACAATGACTAATCAATTAATGACTAGATTTCATTGTCTATATTGAAATAGTGACTTTATGACTTTAATACTTCACAATAGTTGCTAAAATAGGAGTTATTGAATTTAAAGATATCAGGCAGTTAAAAATAGACAATGAGGTCATTTTTCTCTGAGAGGAAAAATCGATAGTGAAAAGCAATCAAGTTAGAGTGATGGATATTAAGTTTTGGATATGGTATCAGGAGTGTCAAAATTTAAGAGTGAGTTATGGATCTAGAGATTTTGGTCTTTAGTTAAATATGTTACAGCAGGACCTGGAACATGGTCCAGTGCCTTGGCTATAAGGTGATTAAAGTGGGTATAATCCTATACTCAGGAACCTGTATGTACTCATACGTTCCAAGATTTTGGGGTCAAAATCTACCCTATATATTAGGTACCTCAAGGAAACCTTTTCGATTATGCTAGTTTTGTAATTTCAATGGTTCAGTGGTTCTATTGCCAACAACTACTCGCCGCACTTTAGTTAGGTTGGAAGTATAGAATGAGACTTTTTGAGGGAATAAAATAAGTCTTCTAATAATAGGAGTCTTGATACTTGACCATTAATGTGATTTAAGTATGACCAGACTTGATGCAGTTGATCCAAGAGCTTTTTTGGTCATGTAAGACAATAGCTAGTGGCTCGTGTAGGAAGCACCTTTTGCCCATCCCATGACAAAGTCTGAGGCTTGAATGCAGGACCTTCCTTCTTCGAAAGAGAGTAGATGCTGCTGAGGAGTGATCTCAGAGTTAGTGGATACATAGGTTGTAAATGGATTTTGTATAGCGAAGGCTTTTTTTGGTGCCATATCAATTGAAATATCTTTTTGTAATTAAAAGAATCATGCATTGGAAATTTAGGTCCTCATACTTCTAGAATACTTCGATAAAGGAGTGCTAAAAATACCCTTTTTTTAGGTGCCAAGGAAGTCAAGGATATTTATTCTATTTTGAAAGACAGTGCTGCTGAACTCAATGAGAATAGTTCCACTACCAAGCAGCAGGTATGTAAATATATAGTGGTGGATGAAAACAATGGTGGTTTTTGTTTTTTCTATTGAATCAATTTTTTTAAGGTTAATATCTTTCTGGAGATGGAATGCATTCTGTAAAAACTATATTACGTACTGATAATTTTCTGTTCTTTTTGCAGATCGCATTTAGCCTTATTTTCTCACTTGTTATTGCTTTCATATCGGATGCTTTGAGTGCAGTACCTGATAAAGCAGCTATCTTGTCCCATGATGCTTCGTTCATAAATGAGTTTCATGACATTGTAAGACCAAAAACAGAGTGATTTCTGATCTCTATGAAGTGTAAGCAATTTGTTCATTTTCTTGCTTGCTGTAGGTAATGACTTCTGGAAATAATGTCGATACTTTTCTTGATGGTGTGAGACTTGCTTGGGCTGTACACTTGATGCTGATTCAAGATACGGTTACTCCCAGGGAGCATGTCCCCAATGCTTCATCAAATGATTTGGAGAAGATTTTTTCATGCTTAGAAGTAGTTTTCAAGAACAACGTATTCCAGTCATTATTGGACAATGTTCTTCGAACTGCAGCGTATCAGGTATTGTAGTTGTCTTCACCCTGATTTACATTTTAAGTTTTCTTCAGTCAAGGTCATTCTTTGAAGGAGGTAGGACCATATGAGTGTTTATTGTCAACTTTACGAACTTTGCAATTGGAGTTTTTAATACTGTTTCTAAAGAGGTTTTATTGGTGGATTGAAAGCAACAAGAAAGTATTGGAAACGAGAGAATCGAGAGTGGAAGAGACCCACAAAAAGAGAGAATTTTGGCTTTTCTTTGCTTTTTAGAACAGGTCCATTGTTGATGAGCCACCTATGTTATAATTTTCGCTTCAGATAATAGTTGATCTGTCATTTAGCTCCTTGTGCTTTAAGAGAACTGCATGTATACCAAAGCCCGTGTGAACGAACTTTGGTTCTTGGAGAGGGACTTTCAGTTCGATGTTGGAAAGAAAATGATGGCTAAGATGATTTCTCTCCTTGTTTTTTGGCTTGTTTGGAGAGAGAAGAACAAAAGGGCATTTCAAGGAGCTGAATCCTCATTTGCATTCTTTTAGCGATAATTGGTTGTACACTCTTCACTTTTGGTATAGCACTAAAGTTCAATTTCATACATCTAGTTTGTTGGAAATGTTAGAAACAGTCTTTTCTGCATAATTTTATATGTGGTTGGCTTCTACCTGAAGCTGTCTTGTATGGTGGTGGTACCCCTTGATATCATCTTAATGGAATTTTATCTATCATTCAAAAAAAAAAAAAAAGTGTGCCGAGGCTGTGAGCTTCACCAATTGGATGAAGACAACTACTATCCCCTACGAAGCTGCAGCGTTTTTCCCATATCCTATCTCTACCATGCTATTTAAGTAAACAATCCAAGGAGTTTCTCTCATTGTAATTTTCTTTTGGAGTTTTATCCTCATGTATATTAGTGCTCTTGTTGGTTATCTTTGGTGCTTGGATTCATTTCATGTCTGCTATACTGCTCATGGAGCCTAGGCTGTGAGCTTCGTAAACTTTTGGACCAAGACAAGTATTCTGACTATAAACCTGCAGCATTTTCTCTCATTGTAATTATTTTTGGAGTTTAACTCTCATGTCTACTGATGCTCTTGTTGATGTCTTTGGTGCTTGGATTTTATTGCATGTTGCTATACTACTCAATCTACATGACCATTGCAATATTATCATGCCCAAGACCTATTAAATTTGCATTTCGAGACCGGATGTGTTTGTAGACCAGCTCATATATTATCTTCCCTCTCTTCTTTGCTCTTAAGACTGGTTTTCTTGTTGTGACTGTCGTTTGGGCATTTGCTTCTCATGTCTTGGGAATATGGCCAGATACCTAAATGTACTTTTTTTAGGCACTTCGTCGCATAGTGGCATTGTGAATGCATTGCATGTCTTGAAGTATTTTTTCGGGATCCTGATTCTTGGTACACTAAAGAAACTATTATTTTATTGCTTTGTTGTCTGTTTCTGGCAGAATAGAATGATTGATGTACGGCCAGACCACCTATTTCTTTTTTTACATACCTACATCTTGTTGCTTGTTTGGGTGTGATAAGTCTGTCCTCTTTCTTTGTCTTCCCCTATTGATGCTGGACAATTACTGCAGAATGATGATGAGGACATGATCTACATGTATAATGCCTACCTACACAAGCTGATCACTTGCTTCTTGTCTCACCCACTTGCCAGAGACAAGGTTAGTTAGATGGTGCTACAGCACTTATCAAAGCTCATCTTTCTACGACACTCAATCTGACTCTTTTCAGGTAAAAGAAGCAAAGGAGAAGGCTATGAGCATGCTTATTCCTTACCGAACGGCTGGATCGCATGATACTTTTGCAGATAAGAACCTGAATTCTGAACAGGCCGTTGGAGTTGGTCCTGTACCATTTGTATCTCTTTTGGAGTTTGTCAGTGAGATTTATCAGGTCAGTTTGACGGGGCTTTAGCTAGATGAATTGCTGGGGAACATCCTGCGATTAATAATTTTACGTTTGAAATTAATGGAAACTGTATAATGTTCTCTGGCTTGTTCAAGGACAGCATAAGGAGAATTCCTTCCGTGTTAGAATCTTCTTAATATGGGTCAAACAAGAGGCATCAACAAGTTGTCAAGGGCCTCAAAGCCCAGCTTCTGAAGTGGATTTGGATCTTGTCAGCAATGGAAGTTCATATCTTTCTTGTTGGAGGGTGCAGCTGAGCTTCTGAATTAATGACAGTGCTCAAAGAAATAAAATAATCAATACAGCAAAGAATATAGACCATGAATCAAACCTTCATTATGTGTGGAACTTCCAAGACAATATTTTAATTGTATTAAAGACTTAAAGTCTTAGTTTTTTTTTTGGCTGAATTCTGCAGGTGTTTTGCTTCAGAGAGAAGAAAAAGTTGTTGCCTTTGATATAATTTTTTTTTTAAATTTTGTAATGATTTGAAAAATGGTTAAGTTTGTTCTAATGATTGTAGAGCACAAGTCTCCATTAATTTCTTGAACCTTTTCCACTTAAATTTCTTTTTCTCCCCTTAGAATTGTGCTTCTGGAAGGCAAAACATATCTGCTCAGATCTTAGAAGAATCCACGTAGCTGTTTTTGAGAAGTGAGAAATGACTTAATTGTTTTCATTCTCTATCTGACAACGAGTTCAAGGCACTTATCTGGTCAAATTGTTCAGGAATACTAATGATTTTACTAAGTTTACATGTTAAATAGTCATACTTTGTAAATCTTAGTAGATACTGTGTACAGAAAAACCCACTGACAATTCAGTTTTAAATCTCTCTCTCTTTTTCACGTACATAAACTAGAAGGTGCAACCTGTTACAAAGGGAGATGTGTGCTTTATTATGTTCAAATAATTTGAAATCTTGCTTTTGCATGTCTACATATAGCTTCGGCACTTGAGGCTCTTTTTCTGCATCTCTGTTTAGGTTAGCTATTCCCTGCTTTTGCTATAAATCATACTTGCTTTGTCATCCTCTTCTTTACGATGGCATTTTCTTTAAGTTAGTTATGACCATCTTCTTATCTTAATTTGGATCAGAGGGAACCGGAGCTGTTGGCTGGAAATGATGTATTGTGGACATTTGTTACTTTTGCTGGAGAGGACCATACCAATATTCAAACACTAGCTGCTTTCTTAAAAATGTTGAGTACATTGGTATGTCAAGCTGTTTTTGTAATGTGCTGGATTTATCTCTAAGAAAAAATTAGGTACCTTTAATGCTAAAAGAGCTTGCTGACACTTGGTATGTAATATGTATTATAGTGTGTCATCTGTGCATTCCTGCATTTAACCCAATGCAGTAGTTGCTAAACTGGTATTTTCTTCAGGCTTCTAGCCAAGAAGGTGCTTCAAAGGTTTTCGAGTTACTTCAGGGCAAAACATTCCGTTCGGTTGGGTGGAGCACTTTGTTTGATTGCTTAAATATCTATGCTGAAAAATTTAAGCAGTCTCTCCTAACCACTGGAGCAATGTTACCCGAGTTTCAAGAGGGGGATGCAAAAGCCCTTGTTGCATACTTGAATGTTCTTCAAAAGGTTGGTTTCTTTTAAATGTCCAAAAATCTGTTAAATAGGGTTCTCATTTCAGCAGTTGCGTTTGCAGGGCAATTTTGGAATGTCTTTGTCTTTTTCCTTTGATGGCTAGACATATTTAATTTAATAAGAAAGTTCTTCAGAACATGCTCTATCGAATTCCCTATTCATCTTGGAGATATATATTTTCTTTGAAAGCATCTATAGATAGGTATAATTCACCAAGAGCTATGGTATCTTGGTGTAGGCATGCATGTGCTTTTGCGTGTACATGTGTGTGCATGGGTGTGGTTGTGGGCGTGATGGCCATGCATGTGCGACTTTGTTGCCCGTAGGACCATGTTTCCCCATTTCATTAAAGATTCGATTCTCCATTAATCTTCAATATCCATGGCAAGGTAGTTAAGATACATTTATTGCTTTAGGGAAAGGAATAATCTCTTTGGTCAGAAAATATAGAAGAATAAATATTCATTTACTCAATAAAACAAAAAGCAGTAGCCTTTAAAGTAGTTACATTCCAAAAATTGTACATATATGGGGCACCTCCACCTAGCATGGTAGCCGAGTTATTAGATGTCACGGCCCAACCGATTGCCCTTGTTTAAGGACTGTGAAACCAGGGTTGTCAGGATTGGGATATTAGGTAGGATCGTTGAAGGTCTTTAATGATTGGATCGAGGATCATAAGATGCTACAAACTTAAGAAATGGAGGCCTAAATTGTGAATTTTTACTTTGTTTAGCACTATTGCATGGATATAAACGCTAAATTGGGGGGATGAATTTAAGCTCTAATAGAGAGTGTCAATGGTCAAATTCTTCCATTCCTTAATTTCAACTTTAGCATAAATTCTACATAGTTCAAATAAAACATGTCATTTAGAATTTTGAGTAGATTGCATAACATTGATACAACAAATATTCATACTCTGCCAAAAAATAAAATAATCAACAAACATTCATTGACATCATTCCTCAAAAACAGCTGCTTTAAAATATTTCTAAAATTGACTGTTAATATAAGCTCCCAACAAAATCCAAAGAATTTAACAATGTAGCAAAAAAAAATCAAATAAGTAAGTCCAAGGAGAAGCAGCGTTGTCAACTAGAAACTTCATTCTGTTGAATGAAAAAAACAAAAAAAATCAGATGAATAGAAAATGAAAGAAGAAAGTTGAAGAACAGAAACAGCTTTACTAGTCTTAATATCCAAAAGAAAAGACATTTGTTGATTGGAAAAGAGTTTGGCATGGTGACACGGTTAAAAAAAAAATGAAAAGCACGAAGATGAAGTTGAGTTAAGGTAAGAGATGTGGATGAAGTTTGATTCCCAGCAAAATTGCTCATCCTTTGACTGAAGATGAAGTTGAGTTAAGGTAAGAGATGTAGATGAAGCTTGATTCCCAGCAAAATTGCCCTTGATTTCACTGAAGATGAAGTTTGACTCCCCCATACCTCTGCCTCTACTTGATTGCTGTCTTCAAAGACATCCGGCCAAATTTTGATATTTTTCTTCAGCAGAATCCTGAATTCTGCTTGTGAGATGGGTTCATTTTTATTGGATTGGATGTGGGATCCCAATCTGACTCCAATGCCCATAGTGAGCAATTTTTCTAGAAGATCCTGATCGCTCAATGAAAATTGGATTGTAGAAACATTCAAATCTCGATCCTGACAACTATGTATGTGACTTGTACTGTCCCTACTTGCATATAGTACACCAACCAACTCAAGTGCTTAAAAGCCCCAAATCGAAAGGAGCACACACAGTTCTTTCTTGAATAAGTTGGCTAGCAAGCAGGCAATGGTTCCGGTTGTTTGTGAATAAAGTTGTACTCCCGTGATTAATACAAGCAATGGACAAGGTGGGAACTCGAGTTGGAAGGTTGAGTAGTTGTACCCCCTTAAAGGGATTTTGAAGCATATTGCCCTCTAGCTGACGAGATGTTACGTATGCTTGAGATTGCACCACGCCACAAATAAGAAATATAAGAAAATTATGTGTACATCAGTGCCCCTATAGTAGGCGTGTACGTTGCGAGCAGCCTTGATGACTCACCCTGAACAAGCTCGATTGTGGGAATCATTAAGGCTTCTGACTCTTACCAAGGTGTCATGTGTTTGAACCCAAGGGGTAAATAGTTGCATGAGCCAATCCCCTTGGAAAGAGGGTCACAATGCTTGCACTTTGATGGGGTTGCAGTGACTGGTTTGCCCCTCCTGAAGGTTCCCCGGGGTCTTGTGCGGGGTTATGTAGCTATACCTCAGAAACATTTCGTAGTAGGTTTGTAGCTCTTATAAAAACACCGAGGTTACCAGGTTGGTTGCCTGTTCTGACCCTGTTACCAATAAGGAAAGAACACTATGGTGCACATCTAGAATCGCATGACCGCTATATTGAGTTATTCTATTCCTGAGCTAATCCATAAAATTCTCTCAAATATATTCATTGTCACACTCTACAAAATCTTGTTTGACCCTTTATTGTGGACTTCCATGAAAGCCACTAGCAATTTTCTATTTGTGAGATTTATTTGACAGTTTCATATTGAAGGGCACATGTTTGTCCTCATTTTGCTTATTTCTTCTGGGTGAACAAATTACACTCTGAGGTATAGGCACATCCCTTTCGTATTGATAGTGGAGTTGATTATGTTGAAATGGTTACCATGGGGATTGCGTGGTATACATTGTTATGTTGTTTGGAATGAGAGCACCGATTGCTCTTTGGATTATAAGTAGTTTGTAGCTTATGTCCTGCCAAAATCTTTAAAAAATTGAATTGTGTTTCCTCTTTAAAGTACTAACTGCTGCAAAACATTGGTTTGCCTTTTGCTTCAGGTTATGGAAAATGGGAGTCCTACTGAAAGAAGGAACTGGTTTCCTGATATTGAACCTTTATTCAAACTCCTTAGTTATGAGAATGTTCCACCTCATCTTAAGGTCATCATGTCTTTTCTGCTTCCTTATTACCTGCAACTTTTTTGAACTAGAGGTCAGAAGTTGCCAATTTTTCATGGCCTTTTCATTTTCCTTGAATCAAGTCTCTGTTCACTTTTACAGGGTGCTTTGCGGAATGCCATAGCTACTTTTGTTCCCGTGTCTCCTGTTCATAGAGAGACAATTTGGAGTTTTCTTGAGCAGTATGATCTACCAGTAGTAGTTGGTCCACATTTGAGGAATACAGCACAATCAGTTGCACCGGTCAGTTTTTCATGCATAATCTGATTATTTTCAGCACATAACTTACCTCAATGTATTGAATTTCTTCCTTCTTTTCTTTATTTATTTTTATTTGTTTTTTTCTGTAATACTGAGTTATCTTGTCAACCATATGCCAATCCATGTGGTCAGTGTATCTAGTTGTGTCAGACTTTGTCATTCATATTGATTGTCTTTATCATTTTGATTTTTTTACATGTTTCGATATGTAGTGGCAGAGTACACTTGGATTTTCGTTACTATCATGAGCTTAAATTTCACTAAACCTAATCTAAATCACCAAATGTTGTAACCGCACTATATATAATGGGAATGTATGATCACATGCCATCACTTTCTTGTAGAACCCTCATTTCTATCATTATGCAATCATTGCCGAAGTGAATTTAGATATGTGCATTAATTGATAAGCTAAAGGAAACATAAAAGAAGATGAAGCAAAGCCAACCAAAAAAAATGAAAATAGGAAAGACCAATCATGGTTTGACATGTGGCATATCACCTGTAGGCCTTGCTTGGTTCAATTGAAGCAAACGTGGCTGCAGCGGTTATACCACTTCCTGTAGTTAGGTTTTCACGTCAAGCTTGGCTGAAAGAAGTGCCTTAACTGTTAAACAGAAGATTGTGTTTTTTGTGCCTCAGGTCTATGATATGCAATTTGAATTGAATGAGATTGAAGCAAGAAGTGAACGTTATCCATCTACAGTTTCATTTCTCAACTTGATTAATATCCTCATTTCAGAAGAACGAGATGTCAGTGACAGAGGGCATAGGTACAGTTTATCTTATTTCTCAAAGTCGGTACAATATTTCTTGTTGCCAATACTTTAATTAGATATTCAGTGGTTTTTTTTCTTTTGCAGATTCATTGGGATCTTCAGATTCATATATGACCATGTATTTGGGCCATTTCCTCAACGAGCATATGCAGATCCTCATGAGAAATGGCAGCTAGTTGTTGCTTGTCTCCAGCATTTTCACATGTGAGTAACTGTTTCATTTTCTTGCGATGGTTTCTTCCTGCTTTTGCCCTTTCCCAACAATCTTGCGTTTCTTCTTATTTTCTATTTGATACAAACGTTGTTTTTGTAAAGATGAGTGTATCTACCTATTATCTTCACTTTTTCCTCCTTGAATGTTGATAAGCTTCCTTTATTGTCTGATTTTCAATTAAATAGAATATACGGCAATTCTTATATTCTGGGCAATGCATCACACAGGATATTAAGAATGTATGAAGTCAAGGATGACGATATCGTCAGTGTCATTGAGAAGTCATCCCTTGCGGTGGTGACACAGCCTGCTTCGCTGCAGACTCAGCTACCGGTCTTGGAATTGCTGAAAGTATGTGCTAGTTTTTCTTTTCAGTTGAGAGCATAATGGCTATTACTCATGTCAACTTGGACATCGTCTATAGGTTGCATATCTGACCTGGTTATTGTGTAATTCTCGTGTGCTTATGTATTTTTTTTTTTCGATAGAACGGAAAAAAACTGTAACTGAGTGCAGTGTCGGAGGTAACAAGAACCATTTAAATTTTGCATTCTCATGAGTCAGGTCATCCACATAATGAAGCTGATTTCACATCTTGCAGAGAAGATATTTCCCTTCTATATAGATATCTACTGCCATTTTGTTTCCTATTAAGGATTACATACTCTCTTCTCTTGGAAATGGCCCTAGTGAATTGCCCATGCCTGTGGAACTCGCTGGTGGAAAACCCTCCTCACCAAATGAAGCTAGTTTAATGCCTAAATTGCCTGACCCTTAGTGGATCTGTTCCCGGACTTGTATATAATGCACAATCTGTTGTTCACTGCCAGCAACTCCTAAATAGCTTCCAAAAAAGTGCTCTTCCCAACAACTGAGAGCAAATAAGTTAAGTTGCAAAATCACAATTGTTTAATGAATGGTTACCTTATGGATTTCTCACTTCAAGATCCTTAATAACATCTTAATTCTTGTCTTCCATTTTGTTTTCCCATGTGATTTTTCCATCTGCTAGTACAACATCTACTTCTTTTCTGCTTTAGTCTCCTTTTGTTGGTTTTTACACTTCCTTTTTTCTTCTTGTTGGTTTTCTTAGAATTCTTTCCATCAATGTGCCCAACTTCAATGGAAAAACTCTTTTTAAGTGGATCTGCTTGCACAACAGAACAAATCTTAGATGGATTCTTGGCTTTAGTTCTTGTTGGGCTTAATTCCTCGTCTCTTCCTCTATGAATTGCAACTATTTCTTCATTTTCATTGCATCGTTGAGTGAACCGGCAAGTAAAATGGGAAATTTTTTACGTGGATTATTGGCTTTTGGTTCTTATTGCTGGGCTTGATTCAGTGCCACTTTTCCCCAATGCAATTACCTCTTACATGATCCTCTTTTCTGCAGCAAGTGGATAGATTTTATTTTATGCTACTTTATTTTTTTAAATTGGAGGGGGGGGGGTATTTGCTTGAACTTTCACTCATTTCTTGACTTAAATTAACAAATATTACATAGAACAGTTCTTGATCAAACTTATTCTGGCAGGATTTTATGAGTGGGAAGATTGTCTTCCGGAATGTCATGAGCGTTCTTCTGCCTGGAGTAAATTCAATTATTGCAGAACGAACTAGTCAAACTTACGGTCAACTCCTTGAGAAGGCTGTGCAACTTTGCCTAGAAATTATTGTTCTTGTTTTGGAGAAGGATCAGAATCTTTCTGACTTTTGGCGCCCCTTATTCCAGGTAAGATCTTAACATTTCCGATGTAGCTTGTTTAAGGCTTCCTTCTTTGCATGGTTACCTTTCCTATTTTCTCATTTTTATAGTATATTTTCTATGTCGATGGAGTTACCTCTACATTGAGTGAATAAATCCACTTAATATTTCAGGTGCTACACCAACTTATTTTCATTTTTTTCCATTGTTTACTTTTGAAGTACTTTTCTTTTGTAATTTGATTTTATGAAATTTTAATTATCTTTTTAAAAGCAAATTAAACTTTTTCTTTTGCAGAATAGAACAATGGAAAAAATTATTATTATTATTTTTTGGTAAGAAATGGAAAAAATTATTTATATCTTAAAAAGTCAATATTTATATGTCATTAAAGTTTTTAGGTATTTTTCATTAAAGTCAAATTGTGTAAGTCCCGAAATTTGATATTGTATTGTCGGAAGGGTTTTTAGCTTCTAATGAATTAAACCACTATATATTGGTTCTGATAAATCTATTTTAAGGGCCTTTTAATAACATATTAAACATGTAAATGGCTTGAAGCACTTAGTGTAATTACAACCTAGATCTTTTTCTTGTTTAAGGGTCCATTTGTTTACACTTCAAAATAAGCAAAAATTAATCTTTTACCCCGCCAAATTTTGAAATATTATTTGAGTTCGAAAATTATGAAAAATTATATTTGAATCTAAGTATCAACGTTTTGTTGTTTCGAAAGTTTTTGATAGTGCTTGGGCTGTTATTAAAAAACAAAAAGTAAAAGTCAATCCAGATAGACTCTAACTGTCCATTTGTTTGAAGGAAAATTGTTTCCAAGAAATTGTTATCCGACTTTTTAGTGTTTGGATGACAGAAAATTAGTTGAGCTACAGAAACGTTTCGATTGGACTGAAAGCAATAAGCTTAGATTGGGGTAAAACGAATTTCTCTTCTAACCTAAACTGCCAAATAAGTGAAAACTAACTATTTTCCTTGGACATGATTTCCATGGAAAATATTTTCCTTCATAATGAAGTTTCAGTGAAACAATTGCACCTAAGTCCGATTTCATCTATAAAATATCTATATCATAATTAGGAATTAGTTGCTGGGTATATATGAAATGAGGTACTAAGGGTTTTTATGAGTGTCCCTATTCTCTGTAAATAGTGCTCTTATGCATGGTAGCTAAAATCGCGATGTGGCTCATAAAATAGATGATTTTTATGGGCCAAATCATGAAGACTGAGTCGACTTTCTTCAAAACATTTTATGGTTAAAATCAAATTAAAATTGTGAGTTGACTGAGTAAACTCAGTACACTTGCTCTGAATCGATTGCTGCTTTTCTTCTGTGAAGATGCAATTTACCTGGACTTTTGAGCTTCTTAAAGCTGAAAAAGGCCCAAAAGCTTTTAAAATAAAATATACCCATGAGAAGAATCAATGAAACGCAAAATAAATAAGAAAACAAGTAAACCCCCTTTTCACAAACAAGTCAAAGCACAAAATTAAAGGGCTCTATTTTCTTGCTCTCTTTCTCTCTCTCTCAACTCCATCTCCGTGCATCTTCCATCCATGACTATTTCAAGATTCTGTCTCTTACTTTTGGATGTAATCTTGTAAGGAGTTTTATCTCCTTCCTTTGTCACAATATTTCATCAATCTTTCCTCTTAAATAATTAAACAAATGAAAACTTTCGAAAATTTTTATTTTCATTTACTTATACCTAATAATGTAATTGTGGTGTGAAAATTTACCATGTAATTTACTTTTACAGCTGAATTTAATTGTTTAAAATATTATAACTAACTTTTAAAGAGACCGAATAGTTTCCTTCAACAATTTTATTAATTTTTGAAATCTTATGATTTGATTTTACCGAAGACTCATCATCCTTGGTGAAAATGTGAGTTTGACAACTTTCCTCTTATGTATTCTTGACGTAAGCCATTTAAGTAACCACACAGTTGTTTCTGATTCTTTATTCCTCTGTCTTGCAAGCCTGAAATCTTAACATGGTATCAAAGGAGGCAAGAGAGGAACCAACGCCCTAATCACAGTTTTCACCCAGTGGCCATGAGAGAGAGAGAGAGAGAGAGAGAGAGAGGGGGGGGGGGTCCCCCGTCTCCCTTTTACTTATGAAAATAAGAGTGTCCTAGCGATTAATAGAGTGCAAAAAACTCATGCATCTGGGAAAACTGATCAAGAAAAAATTTCTATTTCTTTCTTCATTACCAACTGTAGCTCAACAAGGGCGACAAGTGTGCTAGTTAACAATTCCATAAAAACTATGACATCATGACCTGGATGTAACATATTATGCCACTGTGAAGATCTGTGGAAATCTATCCAATTTTTTCTTTTACAATCGGTAACTTTCCCGCCTCTTGTAGTAACTCTGGATTTCTTGTGAAGTATTCTCTCTTTTTTACACATTTGTTCGGTTTCTTAATGCCTATGCCTATGGCACTATAGAAAAGCCCAATGTCAAAGCAACTTAGTTTTATGTTCTGTTTTTTGGTTCTGGTAGATTATTTTAAATTGATGAGACATCTAGTGAGGCATGCAAAAAATGTCAGATATTAGCTTCTATACTTGGGATCTTTAATACTGGTACCTATCTGGGCCTTGACTATCGGCTTTCTACAAAGCTTGTGCTTGCTCAGTTATTCTTGGGAATTGAGAAATTTAAAGGAGACTGCTGAGCTTGGATGTCTGTATGTTTTTTGTTCGCATTTGACTAAAAAAGTCTAGCGTTATGAAGGAACTGTTGCCACTTGGTTTTTTGAAATTATTTTGTGACTTTGTGAACGCCACCAAGGACTCATTGTTCAGCCTTAACATTTTGCAGCCTTTGGACATTATTCTATCGCAAGACCATAATCAAGTTACTGCCCTACTGGAGTACGTCAGATATGATTTTCAACCACAAATTCAGCTTTGCTCTATCAGAATAATGAGCATCTTGAGGTATCCTCCTTTCTCTTTCTGAACAAATTATTTCTGGTTCAGAGTTTTCTCTTCTATTTAGAATCAGTAGCAGTATGTTTGAGTGGCAGTGTTATATTTAACACTAGCCATGCATAGTGGGGTTAATGGCTTAGTTGGACTTTTCTGTATCATGTGTAGGGAACCGTAGAGTTTGAATTTCAACAACAGAGATTTTTGTACGTATTGGGTTAAGAATTGGTTGGTGTTATGGTGGTGGCTGTTGGGTGGAAAGCCATTATTTCATGCAGCAGTGTTTGTTGGCATTGTCATTAGCATCTCTACCTGTCATAATGACCTCCAATGTGATTTTTCTGTGGCAGTTCTCGCATGGTTGGGCTTGTACAGTTACTCCTTAAATCAAATGCTGCTAATTGTCTGGTGGAGGATTATGCAGCTTGCCTTGAGTTGCGGTCAGAGGAGTCCCAGATTATAGAGAACAGCAGTAATGATCCTGGTGTTCTTATAATGCAGGTCTTGCTTTTTTGGGTTTTACTTCATCTGAAAGAGCAGTTGTTTGTAACGTAGTCCTTTTATTATTTAGAAAAAGAAGAGAAAGATACAATTTTTCCTTACTTTCTTCTTTATTTTTTGTAGGTTTTAGTTGATAATATTAGTCGGCCTGCTCCAAATATTGCACATTTACTGCTGAAGTTTGATCTCGACGGCCCTGTTGAGCGGACTATGCTGCAGCCGAAGTTTCATTACAGGTACATCGCGGAAAATATGCTGCATCATTTCTTTCTTTTTCTAATGTCATCTTGGTTTGGTTTCATTTATAATGCTTCTGATCTTTAATGTAGTTGCTTGAAGGTCATACTTGAAATTCTGGAGAAACTTCAAAAACCAGATGTGAATGCACTTCTTCATGAATTTGGCTTTCAGGTTAGCTTTGTTTGATCGTGGTTTGCCATGTGGGGAAAAGAGTAAAATTATGCCTTGGCACTTAATATTTTGGCCAGAATTTTGTCGTTAGTTAGAGCCTTCCAATTTGTTTTAGATTCTTTTCTTTTTGCTTTTGTAGCTCCTTTATGAACTCTGCTTGGATCCAGTTACAAGTGGTCCTACTGTGGAATTACTCAGCACCAAAAGATACCAGTTTTTTGTGAAGGTGTGAGATTATTTTGTATTTTGATCTTGCATAAACTGTAGCGTTAAAAAGTTCTGCCTCTGCAAATATTTGACCTTTACCCGCAGAATCTCACTTCTGTGCTTCATTGCAGCACCTGGATACAATTGGTGTTGCTCCACTACCTAAACGCAGCAGCAACCAGGCCCTTCGCATTAGTTCCCTTCATCAGGTTTGTATCTACGACCCCAATCATTATGTTGTTGGAGATTTTGGTGAAGGTTAAATTGTTCATGTGGTGAGGTTCAACGAATATCCAGGCCATGGGAACATCATACCTAATACATACTGGAATCTAAATTTTTCTCTCTGATGAAGTTCAGTTTTTTCTGTACTGCACTAGTTCGGCATTTTTTTTTTTTTCCTATTTTTCAGTGGTAGCACTTTAATGCTTGTCAATTTTATTCTGTCTAGGTTATTACTACTTGCTTTGCTATGCCTATACTGACTTCTCAGTTGCTGTTTATTGCAACAAAATCAAATTGCATTTTCAGTGGATGGCTATATATGTTTGATGAGCTTGAGGTGCATAAAGTGACCTTGTTATGCTAGAAGCGCTATCAATCGGGATTTTCTCACGTTTCATTTTTATGAATTGTGTCAGACATCTGATAAATTGTTTTAACCTCATTGAACATCTGTGATATACCGAGTTTTGACATGTTGTTGCTCCTTAAGTGTTAAGCAAGTGATACTCCTTTTTTTAATTTGGTGTACTTTTTGCTGGTTCATGGAGAAAAGTCTTATCTAATATATACCTGTGGCTTGCACAACATAGAAACATGCTTGGACGATATGCATTTTTGAATCATTGATCTAATTAGCATTTGGAAATATTGTCCTGGACATCTTCACCCAAATGCATGCTCAGTGTATGGTTCATGTGTTGTGGAATTAGTTGCATAGTTTATACTTTCTTCAAGGTGCTGGATATCTTTGTCTCTGGGTGATGGTGATTGAATCTTGAAGGCTTAATTAAGTTCGAGTGTTCTTAATGCCAATGTTTAACCTGCTCTTATGTTTCTAGAGAGCGTGGCTGCTAAAGCTTCTAGCTTTGGAGTTGCATGCTGCTGACATGGGTAGCACCACTCATAGAGAGGTGTGCCAGAGAATCCTTGCTCATCTGTTTGGTCAGCAAACTACTGATCTTGGAGGAGATCCTGTCATTGCTTATCAAAATGATGCAGAACACGTTGGAACTAGTGCTGTTGATAAAAATAAGGTATTGAGAGCCTTCGTCTGATTTTATGACCTCGATATCTGGTTTCTGCAATCTATCGATTTTTGTTTCTTAGGGCTTGGTTGGAATATGCTAAATGCTTTGTATACCTCTTAATCTCACATATTGCACTTGAACTGTCTGTGCTTCATATATCTAACTGTAATGAACATGAAAGTTAATAGGTTGTTTTCATGCACTGCTGAGCTATTGCATTGCATGAAGGCTGAACGTAGAACCGGTTTCCTTAGAAATTAGTTAAAGAAATTATTGTAATCCACCTGTATATAGGTATCTTACGATTATTACATTATTTATCAAACTGTGCATATGCCTAATAGCTTAAGCTTTTTATCAGTTAACAGTGGTCGCACAATGTTGTAGATGTGGTTTATAGACCAACACTGTTATATGCTGTACAGTTTAATTGATCGTCTTTTTCATCATCATTTTGGTTCCCAAATTTTTTTAAATCGTTAACTTTTTTTTGATCATTTGGCAGTGGTCCCACAATGTTGTAGATGGTATTAGGTATCTAAAGAATGGTTTGTAGATCCAACACTATTATATGCCGTACAGTTTAATTGATCAACTTTTTCCTCATCTTTTTGGTTCCAGATTTTTTTTTAAAATCATTCATTTAAGTGTCTCCTGCAACTTACTCAGCTGGAGAACCTTACGTCGCAATATTTTAACAATAATCTTTCCTGACGTAAGTCACTGGATCAGTATTCCCTAAAAATAGGGTAGAAAACGACATCATTGAAAACATAATTTGCTCCATATTGAAATTGGGTTTAAATTGAGTGCAAATGAAACCCTAGCCCTATAAATGGGTGTTACACTCATCCAGTTTAATCATAAAAATTCTTTGATTGCTCTAACAACTGATCTTAAATATGATGATATCATAATCGATCAGGAGGTTTTATCATAATAACAGAAAGAGTCTTTCATCCATCTTCTCTCCAAATTCACTGTGAACCCTAATTTACTCTTCCTGGAACTGAAACTCAGGTTCTAGAGTTGCTTGAGGTTCTCCAGTTTAGATCTCCTGATACCACAACAAAGCTTTCTCAGGTTGTTACGAGTGGAAAATATCAAGTTATGGTGAGTCTTCAGACCCTTGGATTCATAGTTTTCGTGACATTTATTCCTCTAAGCTGCATTTGACATTATATGTATGATAGGCTGAGGAGATACTCATAAATCCAGCAACTTCAGAAAAAGGTGGAATCTATTATTACACTGAGCGTGGTGATCGCCTGATTGACCTTGCCTCATTAAGTGACAAGCTCTGGCAGGTCAGTCATTCACTGGCAGGGTTACTCTGTGAGACCCAACCTCTTCTATTCCTGAAGCTGGGCTTTACTTATTTCTGCTGATAAATTTTTTCTGGTGCTCATATTTCTTGCTGTGCCAGAAGTTTAATGTTGTTCATCCTCAGTTGAATAGCCTTGGCAGTGAACCTGAACTAAATGAAGTAAGAGAGACTATTCAAGTGTTGTTGCGATGGGCATGGAAGTACAACAAAAACCTTGAGGAACAAGCTGCACAACTTCATATGCTTACTGGATGGTCGCATATTGTGGAGGTCCTTTTTCCCTCTTCCGATGATTAAACCTTCCAAAATTTGGACTCATATATGGTCTTCGCAAGTCTATAGCAGTTTTCAAAACTGCGCCTGGGATTGTCTTTCCTTCTTAGCCAATATGGTTTTGATGCATCCATCTGTTGGTTTTGTAGATCTCTGCATCTAGAAGATTGTCGCTACTAGAAAATCGATCGGAGAACTTATATCAGTGAGCATCCTCATTATTAATTGTGCTTGTTTTCACTCATATAGAAGTTTAATAACTGCTTTGGTCATTACAGGGTGCTTGATGCCACCCTGAGTGCTTCAGCCTCTCCAGACTGTTCACTGAAGATGGCATTTGTATTGAGCCAGGTAGAATCTGAACCTTCAGCTCAGTGCAAGTTGGCTTTATAATAGTTGACAATTTTTTTGATGGTCATATAGGTTGCTCTCACATGCATGGCTAAGCTGCGGGATGAAAGATTTCTGAGCCCTGATAGTCTTAGTGCCGATGGTTTTACATGTCTTGATATGATCATGGTAAAACAATTGTCAAATGGTGCTTGTCACTCAATATTATTTAAGCTCACCATAGCAATATTAAGAAGAGAATCATCAGAACCCTTGAGGAGACGGTATGTTGCAACTGAAGGAAATTGATTTTGCTTCATTTTCTTTAGCTGTTAACCGGACTTCCACCTCACATATTTTGTTCAGGCAATATGCATTGCTCCTCAGTTATTTTCAGTACTGCCAGCATGTGCTTGACCCAGATGTTCCAGCAAAAGTTCTTGGATGCTTAGTTGATGAGCAGGATGGTGATGATATGGATCTCCAAAAGGTTTCCACCTTTCTACATTCACGATGAAACACTTATGAGTTTGTGATCAGCTTTTGCTTGGAGCAATAAAGTTCCTGCTTGATTAGTTTATATATTTTTCTTTCAGCTTGATAAAGAGCAGCTAGAATTGGCTCGTGCAAACTTTTCTATCATCAAGAAGGAAGCCCAAGGTATCCTTGATCTGGTGAGTAGTTGTTTGACGACTAGGGTTATGAGGATTTGTTTGTGAGAACCTCAAATCAGAGTAAAGTTTGTTGAAGGGCATATCATATCCACTTAGATGATGTATATTAGAAGACATATAGTAAATCTCAATGGATTTCATTTGCTATGCTTTGACCCGTTGATTATCTAAACCCAAGGAATTTTCTACGTTCTCTTCATCATGAATACACTATCGACATGATTAGGAGTGGGGGAAGTTCTTTATGGCTTATGAACTTGCTATTTTGCTCTTCATCAATGCAAATGATAAGGAAGTTTAGGATCCTTACGTACTTCATTGATGATTCACAATTGATCCATCTTCTTTGAAAACTTTAATCTTTGTTTTTTGGTCTTGCGATAGCAGAACATTACTTAAACTTGAAAGTAAATTCTATAAAATGACAACAAGGTTGATGATGCTTTATGATACAGAATGCTAGGTTAAGCATTGATCCACACAAAATGAGCATTGATGAGAATGCTACATTGGATTGATAGGTGCTTAAGGAAAGATATGATTCTGATTGAGTGTAATTGAGAAAAGGTTGGTGTGACAACAATAAGGTTTAAGATAAGAGAACCTCATTTGAGGTGGCTTATTCATTTGGAATGGTCGCCATTTAATTCTTGTGAGAAGATCTTAAAAGACATGGCATATGGAAAGATCTCATGTATTTGAACCTTTTTGAAGACTTGAAAGAAAATAAACGGAATTTCTTAAGAGGATCCATCTAGCAGACCCCACTTAGCGAGATAAGACTTGTTGGTTGTTGCTGCTACTAAGCTGCGCTACAATCCTGTGCAAGAACAGCAACTACAAAGAAATTTTATCCCGCACAAATATAACCTTGTCAAGTTTAATAATTCTTGTATTCCATCTCCTGTATGATTATCAACGTGGACATTGTTTTATCATTGTCACTTTTATTGGTCCTTAGAGTTGTTCCTTCTTTTGTTTCCCTATTTATTTTATTGGTTGCAATCTTCAGGTGATAAAGGATGCGAGTCAAGGCAGTGAACCTGGGAAAACAATAGCATTCTACGTTTTGGATGCACTTGTTTGTATAGATCATGATAGATATTTTTTGAACCAACTCCAAAGCAGGGGATTCTTGAGGTCTTGCTTCATGAACATTACCAATGTGTCTTTCCAGGTTAGTTGGCTCGTAAATTTATATGAAATATTTTGTAATCTCATGTGAGTCACTATAATATGAGCTATAAATTACACTATAAAGGGTATTTTCATTCTATGTCTCTAGCCATTCAGATAAATAGAGGGATAATCGATGTCATATTTTAATTTTGCTTGTTAGCTTTCTTATTCTAAGTTTCTTTACTTAACTTTAATGGGTGAGATTGTTCATTTGTTTACTTTTGGCATTGGACGTGAAATGGACAGCCAGAAAGGGGGGTTGTGCTGTGCTTCACCTGTAAAAGTTTCTGTATGGATGGTGTTGTTAATTGTACTATATATTAAATACAGGATTTTTTTTTTACTATCAGAATATTACCATATAGTGAATTGTATTGTCTTCGGCTAAAATATTTAATAAAAAGAAGTCTCTCAGTCCTAAATTGAAATGTGGACTTAATTTTGCAATGTCAGCAACTGGCATTTCCTGCTCTTTGGTTCATTCTCATGGTTGATGCATTCCATGTGAAGTTGTTTCAGTGCCCCATGTTAAAAATTTGAAGCTTTCTTTCTTGAAATCACAGACTCTATTGTCACGACTGTTATTGATGATGCTTTCCTCTAGTCCAATTACATAAGTCATCTCTCCAAGTAAGTGTCGGAGTTATATTTAAAAGGTTTTTTTCTCCTCCTGTTAGGACGGTGGTCATTCCCTTGACTCGATGCAAAGAGCGTGTACTCTTGAGGCTGAACTTGCTTTTCTTTTGAGAATCAGCAACAAATATGGCAAATCTGGGGCCCAGGTTTTGTTATCCATGGGTGCCTTGGAGCATATTTCCTCAAGCAAGGCAGTGAGTATGCAGGTGATGTATCTTATAATTTGCTTGTTCTGGGTATTTTTATCATTATGTTCTTTTAAGCTAACATAAATCCTGTGTCAGGGATCCCGAAGGCTTGTAGACTCTAAGAATCGAAGTTATGTGGCTGCTGAAGTTGACAAACAGCGAATGGTCGTCACTCCCATTTTACGATTAGTGTTCTCTCTAACATCACTGGTAGAAAAATCTGATATTTTTGAGGTCAGTGAATTTCTTTTATCCTAACAGTTCCATTCTTTGAATGTCCACTTCGCCAAAGAGTGTAGTTACTGATATTCAGCTACTAATGAATTGGCACGTTTTATATTATAAAGATAATTTCCTTTTTACCCCCTCTTTTGCAGTTTCTATAGAGCAAATTCTATAGAGAATATATATATTACCAACGTTTTAAGGTTACTAACTTTTATGGCATATCAAATTACTTATCTTAATTTGAGTGACTTAACAACTTTTGTCTGATTAAGTTTTCTACTTTTTGAGGTCACTGACTTTTGTTTGATTTTTTCCAAATTACCAATTTGTGATAACTGATCAAGTTTTTATTTGCATAGTTTACCAAAGGTCTATTTACATATGTAATCTATTTTTCGAAATTTACTTCCTATAATTAATAACGTTAATTTGAGTGAGTTCATATCTGATTCAGTTAAATAACCATCTGGCACCACGTTACCAGCGCTTATTCGAATAGTTCGCTGACATATATTTGATTGTTTTCAAATTACCAACTTTTGTAAAATTTCATTATGTCACTTTCATCAAGTGGAAAACAAAGCAATGTAAAACTTAAACATCACTTTTGATATTGAACATACAGCCAAAATGCGATGCTCGAAACTTTCACGCCACAATGGACTACATCATATGTGATGATTCTAGACCTTGATTGTGAGTTTTCTAATGCACTTAAGGCTCAAATGACCAAAATAAAATGTTTATGCCTATTGTGACTATTCTGACTCCGTTTGTTTCGTGGAAAATCAACAATTTGGAAAATATTTTCCTAACTTTAATCATTGTTATCTCTTACAAAAAATGAGTCAATGAAAAATAATTTCATTATTAACAATAATTTTTGCCTATACATTTTTGTTGATAATGAGAATATTTTCCATTACCTCTTTTCCTAAGAGATGTAAATGATCAAAATTAGGAAATTTTTTTCCAAATCATTGATATTCCGTGAAACAAACGAAGCCTAAAAAATGTTTAGCACTTAAATTGTGATTTTCCTCTTTGACCACCCCTATGTTGCAGTGAAACCAACAACCGAGTCTGCAAGTTAAATGCTACAGTTTCCCATTTTATTGATGATGCTTTTTGAGTTGCATGCAAATTAACAAAGAGTGCTCGTTCTTCCTGAATACCTACATAACTATCTGAAGCTTGGCGTGATGCCACGATGCTCCTGTTGAATTTGTCTAGTTCAATCACATTCTTTTTGTTTGTCAACATATTGCTTTTGTTTATCTGTAATAGGTGAAGAATAAAATTGTCCGTGAGATTATAGATTTTGTTAGAGGACATCAACTACTCTTTGATCAAGTTCTTTGGCAAGATATTTCTGCTGGTGATGAACTGACAATTGAGCAGATGAATCTTGTAGTTGGTATCCTAAGTAAGGTAATGGCCTTTTTAATGTATTGTGCGGCTGATAGCTTAGTGCATTCAACTTAGCTTCATTGAATCATGTATAAGTTTTAGCTAATTCTCATTAGCTGTTACATTGACCAGCCTGTAATTATCTTTAAGAAATCTTCTCTTTTTTAACATAGGTTTGGCCTTTTGAAGAGATTGATGAGTACGGTTTTGTCCAAGCACTTTTTGCCATGATGCGTGCTCTCTTTTCTTTTGAATCTGGCGTTCCTAGTTTTGCTCAGCAAGTACGTGTTCTTGAGGTAATCTTATTGTACTTCTACATGTGATGAAATATCTTATTAATCTGACCTAGTTGTTTGATTCTATTTGGCATGGACAGAGTCAAAAGAAGTCAGAGTTGAGCTCATTTCGGCTATGCTTTAGCCTGATGTCTTATCTATATTATCTCATCACTAAAAAGATGCTACGACTGCAGGTATATATGTGGAAATCTTTATCACTGAAGATACGTTTGTAGATTTTATCAGGTTGATAGATCTTTTATTGACCAGAATGTCTCGTTGTAGGTTTCTGATGGTGGTGATTACCGTACTGCTGCTGCATCACTACAACCTACCTTGACATTACTTGCATCTCTTCTTAATTCTGGGACAAGTGCACTTGAGAGAGCAGCTGAGGAGAAGTCCTTGCTTTTAATGAAGGTGTACTTAGGCAAAAGACATAACTAATATAGCTCTCTCTCTCTCTCTCTCTCTCTCTCTCTCTCAAGCGTGTGTTGTGTTCCTATAAGTGGTCAGAATACAGTTACCTTGTAAATATTGCTATCGAAACAATTGTTGCTGTCTGTTATGGTGGTGGTCGGTCGGTGGATTGTCTTGTTCTTATTATCCATGTGTGTTGCAAGTGCAGATTCAAAACATAAATGAACTGTCAAGACAGGAGGTGGATGAAATCATTAACATGTGTCTTCAAAGAGACACACTTTCAGCATATGACAACCTGCAGAAAAGGTATCTACCATGTAAATGAAAGTTTTTACAATCTAGATTTTTGTAGCAAGGATTTTCCTTTATCCAAAGCATCTTGTCATGTGGTGTTTTGATGTTTTGGAAACTATGACAAAGACGGATAACTGTTATATGTTTATGACAAGTTATGCTTGTTACAGTTTTTGAAGGATTTAATAACCAAAACAAATGCAAGGAATTGAAATATGAAAGTATAATTAACATACTAAATTTTGAGAACCAAGAATCAATTTTTATGATTCTAGGAGGGGATGAATGATCTTCATGTATATATGCTACGAGGCCTTCCCAGAAATCTACCATGTAGCTAGAGTTGTTCCAATTTTGCTGTCCTACGCCCTTCTTGTTATCCTTACATCACATATAGTGACGAGGAATGGGTTGACTTCAGAGTAATTTTAAACTTATCAGAAATATCTTTAATAGAAGCCATGATTAGAATTGTATGGGCATCCACTATTCTTGGAATCGAATAATGATTCCCGTGTTAATGTTTACCTGAGCAACTTTGGTGTTTGTGATTTGCTACTTCTGTGTTTGTGATTCGTGTGGCTGCAGTCTCACATAATTTCTTTAATCCTTATATGCATTGTTAATCTGTGATATAAGAATTTGAAGTTGTCTATTGTGGTTTTTGTGTATCAGATATTCTGATAAGTTTCATGATGTTTTCGCTCTCTTCAGGAGGTATATTGCTATGGTAGAAATGTGCCGCATTGCTGGCAATAAAGATCAGCTAATTACTTTGTTGCTTCCACTGGCGGAGCAGGTTCTTAACGTCCTCCTCATCCATTTTAAAGATAGGTACAGACATTGTCCTCTCTCTCTCTCTCTCTCTCTCTCTCTCTCTCTCTCTGCCTTGCATATGAACATCCCACTTTCTTGGCAGTTTGCTTTCATCTGACACAATGGGGACTAGTCGAGCAATTTCATACGGTTCCAAGCCTAATTCGGCACAGGATGTATCTCCGTTGTGTGAAGAATTGATTCCAATCTTGGAACGGCTTGAGTTGCTAAACGAGGTATTGCACATTATTTCTTCATCCTATTTTTCGAAGCCCGGCATATTGGCCGGCCTATGCCCGTTGCTACTATGGGATCATCTTTTTAACAAGTCTGTTTCTTTTTATAGGAGAAAATAGGTAGCAATCTTAAGGTGTTCCACAGATTAGTGAGTTCCCTCAAGGAAATGATGATTGAAAAGTTATCGTTGTGAAGTTGCTCAAAGAGCTCCAATGGTGGCAGAGCTCCAAGGTCATGGCAATGATCTTTGTAAATATGCAAAGCTAGTGTAATTTAATTACTTAATGTGTCATAATTAGCTTATGTTAGTTGAAATGACACGACTGCAGACATTATAAAATGGCAGCGATCTTTTTGGCTTGGCCAAGTCTGTAACACATTGAAGTCTTCAGCGTCTGGCACCGCAATTTTCACTGGTAAAGCAATTCTTGTTGTAACCTGAGTAGAATCTTGGACGTGAATGAATGATGATATATTCTTTCTGAATCTTTACAATCCTTCGGAATGGAAATCCATACGATACACTGTTGTTACAGTCTGGTGACAACATTTAACCCGTGCCCGCGCACGTGCCCTAGTTTTGCACTGGCGACAGTATCAAACGAAGGATGTCTCCTGAGTAATTGAAAGATCTTTCTGTTTCCTCCAAACAATGAGTCTTCTCCTCCCTAGTCCAGCCCTAGGTAACACCAAAAGACAATGTTTTAGTCACCGCAGGAAGGAAAACAGATTGAGAACCAAGAGAGACAACAGAAAAAGCAATTAGAGGGAGAGGCCGGAGCAGCACCAGAGTGATTTTATTGATTTTGTCCCTCAGTTTCTGCAAAATCTGCTTGAGCTCACCATCCCACTTGTAGAACTCCAAGACCTTGTTGTTGAGTATCTTCCCAGCAACCTGAGGCATCAGAGTAAGAGGGTTGATTATCAACACAATCTTGTGCATGTCCCTACTCCTAGTTGTTTATGACTAATTATGCCAATCACAGTTCCTTGAGACAAGTTATGCAACTTTTGAATATCTTGAACAAGAAAGAAAACAAAGTAATTTAACGGGATTACATAACGCACCTTGCCAATTTAGCATTGGACAAGACTTATGTAGCTGCGTAACAATTCAAGCACGTGCAACGCCGGATCGAAACCATATATGATGCTTAACAAAAATGGATATACTAGAAGATACATTGTGTGGCCAACAAAATTGCTTGTACATATATACAATATTACAAGCATATCATATCGGTTTTTGTTGCAGACTTGATTTATCAATAAAAAAGAACATAGATAGACGGAGTAGCAAGTATTATGTTTTTTGTTTACCTTTTTGCCAATCATTCGACCGCCAGCAGTGTGGGCAAAGTAAAAATTGTAAAAGTGGCAGATGAAGGCAGGAAAGTCGTTCTTTGACAATTCTTGAAGATAACATGCATAGTCCACACCTGGACCAGATGGCCCTGGGATTCCATGGCCCTGGCCTTTGAACCACTCAAGGTCTTTCCCCAATTGCTTAGATCTTTCCAGGCCAGTGTTTCTCAATTCGGCATCTGGAAATCAAACGAAAAAGAGTAAGAGCCGAATAGAATCCAAAACGATTCACCAAACTGATGAAGGGATGTGGTCTAATATATAATCTAATTTGACAGAAAATTGTTTACAAGAAATTGTGTACTGACTTTCCGGTTTTTGGATGCGGAAAACTAATTGATCTTAGATTAGGGAAGAAAGAAATCACTTTTCCTAAATCGTCAAACAAATGAAAATTAACTATTTTCCTTAAAAATAATTTCCATGGAAAATATTTTCTTTTATTATGAATTTTTCAATGAAATAAACGCATTGCAATATCTGTTTGTGTTCATCAAAGATGCATTCTCAAGGAATGAATCACCGTAGGCATAATCTAATCTAGATAGAAATTATGAAGCGAAGTATCAAATTTATAAAATGTGAGTCGAAATTGAATTGAATAGTAAAATTCGATAAAGCTCTCAAGTTAGTTTCTATTTCTAAATTGATATATATCTTTAGATAGAAAACATCACGATATTATACATTTTAAATTGGAGAGTTATGTCATAATAATTTTTTTTTATCTCCTTTCCCTCACATGCGTCCAAACTATATTTTATATCATTTCTTTATTTCTCTCATAATTATTTAAATCCCTTCTTTTTTCCTTGATCGCTCCATCCCAACTTTATGTAAGAGAGGGAAGGAGAAATTTAGCCTAAAATTACACGAAACCCATAGAAATCAGAGACAATAATCCCCTCTAGCCCATCTAGATCGATCCTACTTCTATTCGACACATCGAATTTGACAGGATCGAAATCTCATAAACTCGACAAACGCTGTAGAAAAAGAATCACTTTTTCATCAAATAGTGAAAGAAAAGAAAAAAAGGAGATCTCACCAAACACCTCAACCTACCCACACAAATCTGTTTGGCCCACAAAAGCAAAAATCAAATTGGACTCCTCTGGCAATCAAGAATCAGAAAGATGGACTCACAGTAAGGGAAATCAGGCTTGTCAACAATGCCCTCAAGTGCATCATACACCAGCTTGCTCTCCACAAGAAACCTCAGATACCCATCCACGGTTGGCTCCCACTTGGAGACCGACCTCTCCTCTGGCCCCTTCACTTCCTTCTCTCCCTCTCTTGCCTGCTCTCTGGTGTGCAGTTTCATCGACACCATCCTCATCTCATCCACAAATCCCTTGGCTTGTGATGTCATCTTTTTGAGATGGAAGGAAAATGGCTTTGTGATGTTGGTGTCTTGATGAGTTATGATCTGCCCATATGCATATATAGCGTGTGAAGAAGCTGTTGATGTTTGAAAATATGGTGGGGAAATAAGAGTAAGAAATGACATTTGGTCATCGCTTGAGATTTTCCACAGACAGGTTTGGCCTTGCCTTCACGGCAAAGAGATAAGCAAAGAAACTTCATATGTTCAAAAAGAATAATCCATCGCTATGATATAAATAACAGTAAGATGAACTGTTTTGCTGACTTGGATGTGGACAACTTGCTTCATCAGGGTATTTAAACTGCAACCTACCATTAATTTATGATATGTATCTCCTCAGAGATGCTTTTTAGTTCAAGGGTCAGCGGTAATGATATCATAATTGTAGGATTTCCAAAAGATAATTCAATTATTAAAGGCGTACAGGTGCAGATACTCTTGCCAGAATAGAAGTCTTGCTGTATTCGTTTCTTGGACAGACAACTTGTCGCGAACTCACGCTCTCCGCAAGTAAATTATAAAGATAAAGAAATTGCATTAACTGTGAGATGTTATGTCAGCAAATCTTATTGTGTCTTTTGTTGTGCGCGCACCGTTACAGACCGATGCTTTGTGTAAATAGTATGCAAAATGAACTACAATAACCAATCATTGATAAACCTTCAAACATTTTATTTCATAATCCATAGCTATTGTGATCCTAATCACAGGGCACATTACTTAGATCCCACGTAAGATATGAAATTTCGGTGAATAATTACTTCCAATTAGGAGACGAATCCACAATCCTCGAGACTCCTAAATCAAGCATTATGCATCGTTGCCTCACCTCGTTTTGTCACCATGCTGTTTTTTTGCCTTAGTGTGCTTCAGGAAGGTGTGTTAATGGCAGTCATTGACCCTCGAGTATGCATTTGAAAGAAATCTGAAAGTAGTAAAAGTCATATAGCCAGCACATTGTGTTTCATTTTATAATCTGAAAGTAGTAAAGATTGTATAACAATCGCACAATAATATTCTCAGGGCATTGTTGTGGTACCGACGGCCAATAATTACCGCAAAATGGAGTGTCCCAAGAGATTTTTTGGTCAGTATCCCAAGACATTTAAGCGACAAGATTGCTCAATCCCCAGATTTGATCGATTCTTTATGAAGCTAGAGAGTAATGTTTTAGGGCTAAGGCACAGGGACACCAACCCGCTTATGTACAACTCCTGCATGTTCTCGAGCGATTATGTCGTGGAGTTTTTCTTTCAATGTCAATCAGCAAACAATGAGTTTATCTGAGCGTCTATTTGGAGGAGGAAGGAGAAGGAACGTGAGCTTGAGATCACTTTTGAAGACCTTAATTTGGGTATATGAAGACCTAGGCTTTCCTCGCGCAGAGGAGCAAAAGCTTGAGATGTATACAACCAAGGAAAACTTAGATGGTGAAGCACTGAAATACAATGCCAGGGAGATGCTGGTCATTCGAATTACATTAACATAAACTTCAGAAAAGCTCAAGACAGTTTTTTATGGTTGTGTGATCTATCCATCTTGCAAGGAAGGAACAAGTCCGCACAAAGAAATATTTGAAGGAGGGTAGTCAGATTTCAACGACAAATAAGTTCCATAAGAAGAAAACTGCATGATATCCTCTTTCTGCAAGATAGAAGTTACAACAGTCTTAAGGATTCTTATGCACAAACCTACTAGCATGTAATAACTTTTCCATATATTTCAGCATCCTCTTACACAACCGTCAGTGTGTAAATCCTGCATCTATGATGCATGCAAGGAAAAAAGGGAAAAATAGAAGTGTAACACAATGCATTTGCCAAACAAATGTTACTGCTATTTGGCAGCTTGCTCAAGAACAGGGATTTCATGTCATGTTTCGTCGAATCCCCGAATCTGCAAGGGTGGTAAAGAGAACACACTCACAGTCGAGCTTCCACTGCGGATTTCCTTCAGAACCCTTAATGCTGACACAGTGCTCTTCATGTACAAGCTCTCCATTGGCTTGATCTCTATGAGCTCCTTGTTCGCATTAAACATATTGCCATTCCCATTTGAGGTGGAAGCTGTTGGATCATACTGTTCACTTGCATCAGAGACCTCAGATGAATCTGGGGTTTCATTATTAGGGAAGAGGTGATCAAGCATGCTCTCGCACTCTTTCACGAGTTTGTAAAGCAGATCAGTGGTGAAGAATGGCTGTTGCAAGACCTTTTGGATGAAGGGCAAGCGAATGAGAGCTCCTGTCCTCTTGTCATACTTCTTCAGGATTTTCACCAGTCCTGTTTAAGACCGCATGAGTTATTGATCTCAGATTAAATCATGTGACACAACGCAATTCCTGACGATGCTCCAATTACTTATAATTACTTGACGGAAACACTTCTGTGTTACGTCATAAAGAACCTCTGAGGAACCAGTAGATCACTTTACCTTACTGGCCTTCTACTTAACATCACAAAAGACACACAAATGAAAATCTGTCACATGATTCCTCTATACTGACCACAATTTGGTGAATTAGCAAAATTTACCAATTCATAGAGCTAAACTTTGTCATCAAGCGTCAGATGGCAAGCCAGTATCTCATGATGTGAGCCATCTACCAACAAAGCTACAATACCACCGAATGAAATCTAGGTTTGCCTAGAGTTAGCATAAAAGATCAATTGCTATCTGAGACAATATTCTTTTAAAAGAACAGGGAAAAAAGCCACCCAAAAAATTTGTGGGCCAAATACTAGCAGAATCTCGCACAAGATAACGACTTGACAAGTTGAACTAGTGGTAACATCTATTTTGTCTCTTAATTCCTTGAACCATGGTGGATGACTCAATCGATATGTAAGAAATATATAGGAAAATGACTACAGCTTGAGTTCTTCTGTGAGTGGGGTAAACAGAACGTAGATACTAGTCCACCTTGACAAGAATGCCATGAAAAATGATCAACTCAAAAGGGCCCAGGTCAGAGAGAAAATGGTACCTGTATAGTTGAGGGCACTATAATTCTCTAACAAAACCATCTCCCCGTGGAAGTCTACAATTTCCTTCCTAATTTTTATCATCTCTGCGCTAACATTCTCTGATTCAGCAACCCTATCTTGTAGTTCCTGCATCAGATAATATAAGGCACAAGAGTCACTTATCCTCTCCCAGTATGCTTCAGCAATCTCTTTGCATACCTCTCCCTTTAATTTCAGTATCTAAAACATGGATCAGTTTTGCCTAACACTTCCATCTTTTACGAGGAGACTAATCATTACAATTACATTGAAGAACATATAAAGACACATCTCAATTCCTTTATTCAAACTGAATTAGAGGAAAACCATCAGTTGCTGCTCACCAATTAAGGGTGGCTTAGGCTTTTAACCTGCAACTACTGTTGAATTTACTCTTCAAAGGTGACACCTTTCCCAGCAACTTTTAGCCAGAAAGAGTAAAATTCAGAAAAACATCTGTTAATCTTCTTCCATACGCTCTAGAACATTACTTGATATTTTGACATTTCTTTTCAAAAGTCAAAAGCTGGGAGAGACTAGCTTCTATTTCTGGTTTACTTGGAACAGCTAGCCATAGAGATTTTCATTGCCTTTTTGGTGTCAAATTTGAAATCAACGACGCTTTTTGCTGCCCTTCCAAGTTGTAACAGCGTTTGTCCCATCATCACCAGGTGTAGCTTAAATTACTTAGTAAATTTACGGTCACACAATCAAAGTATAGGAACAAATTGAATCCGTCGCTAATAAGTGTTCAAGTCTGTCCACTTTATGTGATCCAAGATGGTTGCACTGTTTTCCCAAATTTATCGCTCTTTCAAATGTCATAAATGTATTTAGCCGATAACTTCTTGTTGACTCTAGGCAGCTTAATACTAGAGCAGTCTAACCACACCATAATAAACAAAAATGTTTTTTTTGTTCCATTTTAAACAAGAATATCACCCAGTTTACTCTCCGCTGTATAGAGAAAAGGGTAAAAGAGAAACCCGCTATTCTTTAAAACCAGTGAAAGAACATATGAAAGTGTGCCAACCTTGTCTACACCAATCCCTAATAATCTCTCAGGCACGACTGATGTGGAACTTGAAGACCAAGCTGCAGCAAGGCAATCTTTTTTATAACCTAGGGGCATGGCCTTAATTAGCCAGCTACCTGGAGGGGAACTCGCACGGCAACCCACTGCCATGGCTCCCCACTTATTCCTATGGCAAGACTCGAACCCACAACCATTGGTTCCCGAGGGGGAAGCATGGAATCACCCCAACTACTGCTCAATCCCAGGGCAGCAAACACATTTGGCATGCGCATAACTTGTCGTTTTCTTTTGTCAGTGTTCAGAGCAGTAGACACAAAATCGCACCGGAACCTCGTATAGTCTCACACCACAAGCATATGATTAAATCACTGGAAAGAGAAAAGTTACTGATCAAGAAACGCTCGAAATGGAGCACTTTTTTTTTTTTGGAAAAGCTACCGATTTAGGAATAGAATTATATGTATTCTAAAGGAAATGAACTCCATAAATAAGTGCCTTACTATTCAATATGTCCCTAACATAGACATCACATTACCATAAACCAAGTTCTCCCTCTCTGTTCTATTGCCGACTCAAGAAACAACAAAAAATGAAAATGACCCAAAACCGCAAGAACAGAGCAAAGACATAATCGAAGTACCTTCAGCCTGATAATGTACTCCTCCTCCTTCTCGACGAAGAAGGCGTTGAACTTCTCGAGCTCGTCCTCCAGCAGCCGCACGAACTCGACCTCCTCCGCCAGCACGGGATCCAAGCACCAACACCCCGGGGCGTCGGCCCTCCTGGGGCGCTTGATGGGTCTCTCGCCGGGCCTCGGGTGGCTCGACTTCAGCCGCCGCTTGAGCTCCTTGTAGGACAGGAACTTGTCCCGCCACTCGGGCAACGTCCCCTCCACCTGGTTGCTCAGGCTCTTGCCGAACTTCATGGCCACGTCCCGGGACGGCCGAGAAACCACCGCGACGGGCGGCGACGGGAAGGCGCCGGAGGGGAGCGGGAGGGGGAAGGGGGAAGGGGGAAGGTGGGAGCGAGGCGGAGGAGTAGAGTATAAGTGGAGGAGGGGGAAGGCGAGGGTGAATATTCGTTGGTGGAAGAAATGCGGCGAATATCCCGCGTCCTTGCTTTCTTGGTCAGACGAATATCCCCAGTTCGGTGAACAGAGTTCACTCCCACCTCAAAGAAACAGAACATTATTCAATTCTCTCTCAAAAGGCATATTTCGACCTCATGCTTAAAGGACACACGAATTTCATATGGAGGAAATACCCACCTAGATTATATTCACCGCGACGTTCGATAGCCAAAATTTTCTCTTTTCGTCCTCTTCGAACCTATCCCATTTATGTGGTAGTGCGATGATTAGCTAAGACTTGGCTGTACTTGCTGTTTCTTTTGGGAAAATAATACGAATAGTCTATGAACTTTGGCTCGATATACAATGTTAATGTAGTATATAAAATTTGGCTCAATATGTAATGTGGTCCATAAAATTTTAGTTTGTTCAATGTGGTCTGTTGACTTTTGGTACAAGTTCAATTTAATCTTTAAACTATATGAAAATATTCAATGTTGTCCATGAACTTGAATTAATGGAAGGACAGTATTAAATATTTTCGTATAGTTTAAAGATTAAATTGAATATGTACCAATAATCCCGGGACTATATTAAAGAAATTGAAAGTTCGACGACTATATTATATATTGGGTTAAAGTTAATTGACCACATTGAACAAATTAAAAGTTCGAGTACCACATTATACATTGGGTCAAAGTTCAGAGACTATTTGTGTCGTTATTCCTTTCTTTTATAGGGCCAATATCAAGAATGTTGTTCATCTAACGATAAACCTAATTCAAATTATAAAGCTATGACACGATCATACCCGAATGAACAAAATGTTCAATTGAATTGTACCAGTCTCTACTGGGGGTATTACTCATTTTGTACTTGCTGTTTTATTTTACAATCATTTCTTCAAGGAAGAGAAGAAAAAAAGAATAGAAGAATTCTAAGTAATAATAAGAATTGTCTTCACCCATTTGGAAGGATCACATTTCATAATTTTCTATGGCTGTTTATGTCTCTAGCATGACGACTTAACGAAAGAAATGGTGGAGGAAAGCAAGATAAGTGGCCGATATTACTGGAAGGGTTTCTCTCTGGATAATAGGTATTGTAATTGGTATACCTTTGATCGGTTTAATAGGTATTGTCTTTTAAGGTTCATACTCCTTGCTGGGTTCATCTATGTAATAATCTAATAGTAAGATGAACTGAGTTGAAGACATGAAAGCTTAAGAAGGCCTTATTAAGCTTTCATAATATGTTATTAGTATAAATATAAAATAAATATCTTTTCCCAATTTTATGTAAATATTAAATCCAAAAGTCATTATTACTAAATTTTTAATTTAGGCAAAGCATGGCGTTTATGAGATTATCGAGTACTCGATGAATGATATTGAGGGGAAAATGGAAATTTAATTTGTGATGGCTAATTAATATGTAAGGGATCAAATGCGGATATCCTCTTATTCTTCTGGTCTTGGGCCTTGTGGCCTCTGTTTCCTGTTTGCTTATCTAGGCCTCCACTTTCTTATATGTATACATATGCTTCTTCTGGGCTTTTTATTCATTTCATCTGTGTAATTGGAATACATATTTCCGTATAAATTGTTCGTTGAATTGTATCCTATTCGATATAGATCTTCCTCAATCCAACAAAATAAAGACGACATTCTTAGTTCGTATCGTATGTTAACGCGAATTCTTCATTCACATGCGATGCTATGAGTTTGATGGAATCGTGATTTACTTTGAGAATGTTGTCTAAATTCAATTTTTTGATAAAACATATCATTTCTCATGGCAATTATATATTATGTTGGCATTGTAGAGAGAAAAAAAGGGGTCACAATCGTTTGATTTGACTGGTATAAATTACCACATTAACAACCCTAAAAATATAATTTTTGTAACATTTCTTCCGTATTAAGAATCAATAAAATCCGTATAATAGATGGATAGCATGCAGAGTCCGCAATTTCATAAGTTGTCATTTAATTTCACGTGTAATCTCACAAAAAATTGAGCAAAAGACCGAGACCATCCCAAGCTTGGCAGAGCAATTGTGATGCACATATTAGCATGGATGAGAATAGAATATTGATAGATCATAATTAACAAAAAGCATTAAAAAATAACTAAATTGGACAATAATTGTTCCAGTATGATTCTCTCAAACAAGAAAGTCTCCAATTTGCAAAACAGAAGTTGTTTTTTTTTCCCTTAAATATTTCTTTGATTTTTTTTTTGAAGTTCAGTATGGTAACTTTAAATTGAAGGGTGCATTTATTTCACTGAAAATGATTAATTTTTATTTATTTGGTGGTTTAGGGAAAGTGATTCCCTTCTTATTAGAAGGGAAAGTCATTTTCCCTCAATCTAAACTCATTTTAAGTTTATAGAAAATGTTTTTTGTAGATCGACTTATTTTCCATTGTCAAAATATCGAAAAGTCAAAAAATAATTTTCTAAAAATAGTTTTCCTTCAAATAAACACGGATCCCTATGTTTTAAAAGCCTACTTGAGTAAAATTCTCCACGTTTACTATTATAGTGAGACAGTGTGGAAAAGAATTATCCATTGTTTGACGTAGCGTACCAAATTCTAAACAAGTTTTCTTTTGAAGAAAAGAAAAAAAAACAAATGGCTAGAGCCGGTTTTTATAATAATTTTCATAATAACCATTCTGTAGATTTAAAAAAAAATCTTAACCATGAAATCAGCGATAAAAAAAACCACGAAATCAATTAATTAATAAATTAACTATATAAGGGAACAAATTGGAGAAATTGTTGGAACTGTAGGCTTCACTGCTTTAATGTAAGAAACTTTTTTACCTGACGACAATAGTTATAGATAGTAAATAAGGAATTACCATCATAATTAACAAAATTGAAGTATGCCATTTTAGTCAGTAGTCTTCTAATGATGCCCTTTAATTGAATTTAGTAGCTCTTCGAAAGTTACGAACTGTATATAATTTGCTTAAAATACACAAAAATACTTGTCTATGTACCTCCATTCTAGCAATATACAATTCTCATGATAATATATTTATCCATTTCATCCAACAACTTAAGTTATAGAATATTCTGAAACTATTGATGGGCGGTGCAATCTTTAATAAATAATGTGCAAGCTCAATCTAGCTGTGAATTTCTTAATAATTTTGATGCGACAGGTTTGTTTGATATGAAGAGTGAATATATACTGTAGAACATATTCATCTCATCCCTTGCACGAGTCATCAAACTTGTCGGGTCGACACTTGTCGGGTCGACACAGTAGAAACTCGATACCTTTGTTTGAGAGATCTCTAAGTACGCCCAAATATAAATCCGTCAATCTATTCAGTCAACGGCCATTGAGGAGGATGGTTGTGACATAGCTCCACAAACTCTCTCAAATTAGGCCGCTTTCCTCTCCTGATATAAATTTAGGTCTAGATCTAGGGGTTTTACTCTCCCAAACTAGATTTGGATATAGATTTGGGAGTTCTTTACAAGTATTTGATATGTGTTCTTTTTGCACGGCGATGGTGATGAGGACATTGAATTTAAACACGCAACGCAATCCATTGCAAATGAAGTGAGAGATCTCGACACGTGCTCATCATTAAATCTGGTGATCGGCCATCGAACGATGTCATATCTATTCTCGAGTATTATTCTAAGAAATGAATGGGATTTTTTCTTTCGATCAAAAAAAGAAAGTTGTGAGTTGACCAAGAAAATATCAATCTGACAAAAAAAAAAGGGTTTTTTTTTTTGGTAAGGACCAAAAAAAAGGGTTAATATCACGAAAAATCATGAATTGGTACACTTGTGACAGATTTACCCTAAACTATTTTTTTAACCATAAAAAACTCCAAACTAGTACATCTGTGATAATTTTACCCTGAACTATTTTTTTGACCACCAAAAACTTTAAACTGGTACATCTATGACAATTTTACCCCGAACTATTTTTTTGACCACAAAAAATCCCAAACTGGTACACCTGTGACAATTTTACCCCGAACTAATTTTTTAATATTATTATTTTTATTTTTCCAATTTTTTTAGTTTTTCTTTTCTTTTCTTTTCCCTTTCCTTTTCTTTTTTTTTCCCCTTCATCTTCATTGGACCAACAATGGATTGTTATATTGTAATTGATACCACAATAACGTGAAACGTAACATAAATGCTACATTTTGACCCAAAAAAAAAACATAAATGCTAAATGAAAGACTTTCTTTTATATGCATGAATTTTCATGCCAACCACTTTTTTCTGTATTTAAATGTCTCGCGAAAAAGGAATTATATTGTTGTTGTGTCTTTCTTATTTTTGGGTGCAAGTGGATAGGCAAATTGATGGGGTCCAACGCAAGCTTGTTACCTAAGCTTGGAGTACAGCTGATCAACAATTTCTATACGTTTTGCTTGTCAATTTAATTTAAAAGATTAATTTTAAAAAATAATATATTTTATATATAAGATGAGAGATATTATATGTGCATGGCGATTCATAAATCAATATGATCACTTGAAATATATAATAAATAAAATGCAAGAAGAATTTTTTGTACTATTTCTAATTGATATAGTAAGAAATTATAAAGAAAAAAATTATAGATACAAACTTACGAATTTAATTTCAATTTAATATGCCTTACCAAATTCACACTTCCTGAATTTTTTTTTGTTTGAGGTTAAAGATGAAGGAAAAAAAAAGAAAAGGAAAGGAAAAAGAAAAGATAAGAAAAACTAAAAAAAAATCGAAAAAATAAAAAAAATAATATTAAAAAATTAGTTTGAGGTAAAATTGTCACAGATGTACCAGTTTGGAGTTTTTGGTAGTCAAAAAAATAGTTTGGGGTAAAATTGTCACAGATATATCAGTTTGGGATTTTTTATGGTCAAAAAATAGTTTGGGGTAAATCTGTCACAAGTGTTCCAGTTTAGGGTTTTTCGTGATATTAACCCAAAAAAAATTAAAAATATGTTAATTGCTCCAAATCATACTAGCAATCCGATATGAGGCTTCTCCAACACAATTCACATGTCCACCTCAATATAACTTGCACACGAACTAATTGTCGTGATCTAATTGCAGCAAAATCAAAATGCATATATTGCTCCACTCGAGTGATTAAATGTGAAATTTGCCAAGTAAATCTCTATGCCCTTGAAGCTTAAATTTATTTTAAAGATATTTGGGGTGGTCCCGATTTAGTGGATAAAATGGTAGATCCCTCGTTTATGGCTCTTTATGGCTCTGGACCCTTCCTTGTCCAATCCACTAATTTTGGGGGAGAGATCAGGGGCCCTGTTATTAAACTTCTCAAAGACAACTTTGGCAAAACCCCAATGAACTTTATTGCAAACATTGATGAATTGCCCAACCACATGGGTGACCTCATGGAATCCTTCCAAAGCTTTGTAACTATTTTTCATCGATCCCCATAGACATTTTGGCCACGGTCTGTGATCACAATGAGATTTTGTGGGGGTTGAGTACGAATTGGTAAGGGTTTTAGCGGATAAGTGATTTGGTCCGTCTTAGTGTACTTTTTAGGCAATCGAGTGTCTACCTCTTTCAAATTATTCGATGTAGACCATTCATCATTATTGTTAATATCATCGGATTGGTGATGTGGCATCATTAATGTGGCACGTGATAGACTTGTGGCGCTGATGTGGTGCTCATATCAAAGACAAGCTTTGTTTTGAGAGAGAGAGAGAGAGAGAGAGAGAGAGAGAGAGGTGGTTGGGCAACAGCAGTGGCGGTACGCCGACGACTCTTGCCGTACTTAAGCAAGGTTGCCAAACTAGAGAGAGAGCCCATCCGTTGTGACGACGGAGGGAAGAAACAAAGTCATGCAAACCTATAAGAATACTTGTATTTTACTACCAAACTGTCACAAAGTTACTTGTTAAATATCCAACTGAAAATTCACCTATTGTTTAAAATCAATTCAAAATTTCGAAATCATGAAAAGTCAAGTGATTGTATATGCAAATATTGCTCACTGTAAAAGATTTCAAATGTTTCTTGTTAAAGAAAAATCACTTTGTGAGCTCGCAAGATTTAAAACGGCAAGAAAATAAAAGCCACTCAAAATAGATCCTAGAATTTCTGATTTGTTTTTTTCCAACCAATAAAATTGATGCCTAACACTTAAAAAATAAACCTGACCTGCTTTTTTAGATTTTCAATCACCATTCACATCTTATCGTAAAAGTGTTTTCAGGTTTTGTTATTGATTAAATTCTGACAGAGTTTGTACACACTTGGTTCCATTTGAAGTACTTACTTTTGCACGTTTTGTCATCGATTAAATTTCAGTAAAGTTTGTATTGAGCTCTTTTGAAGTAAAGTTATCGATTTTCTTGTCTACCTGTGATATTTCCTATTCAGAATTGCCACGGAATTTGTCCTCTATAATAAAATCGAAAAATGACTTTCAGCAAAAAAAATTTCATTGCCGAATCCAGTTCGAGCTAAACGAACTATTTCAAACATTTTTAATTAATCATTACACTGTGGAGAAGCATGTCACTGACGAGATCCAGCGTTGAGCTGCGCACCAAGTTTCAAGTTTAACGACCACATGCAACAAACACAAAGTCAAGTCTTCTTCTGTGTAGACTTGTCGTACTAAGCAACTTGTGGTGCTAGTACTCCCATTTGGCCATGTTAGTGAGAGGTCCCTAATTTCATCCTTCCTTGGTTATAATTTCGTGAGGTCATGTCAAAAGAAAAAGGTTTCTTAAATCATCCTAATTTTGGGGGGGACATGCATTTATCTAATGCACCCTTGTAATTTCGTGAGGTCATGTCACAAGAAATAGATTTCTTAAATCACTCTAACTTAGGAGACATGCATTTATCTAATGCACCGTCTGCAGTGATGTTATAGAACTCACATGGAACTTGACGCATTGGAGGCTAAGCTACACACTGATGAACTTGATAGATCTTAGCATTTTTTTCATCGGTTTCTTTTGTTTTATGAAAAATGAATGATTTGAAAAATATTTTCTAAAAAATGATCGATTTTATCGCTTAAAATTTAGCCAATGAAAATGTTTTCATTATTGATGATAATTTATATTGAATATTTGCATGGACGATGAATTTTTTTTTTCATTCATTCAATTTTTTAAGCGATATAAACACTCAATTTTAAGAAAATTTTTTTCCAAATCATGCGATGGGCTCAAGCTAGGCCTTCGGATTAGCTTAAAATGTTACCTAGGCTCGTCCATCGGGGATTAAAAAATATGATAACTATGCGGGGCTAGACAAATCTGGTGAAGCTTTTAATGAGGTTTTTCCCTAACCCTTATAATATGCAAACATTTTTCCCTAGAGAGGGTCACTTTGCATCTTATTTGCATATTAGGAACACTTGTTGTCATGTAAGCTTCTAGGTGGCTTTTATTAAAATTTTCATTTTTTGATATCCTAGGCAATTAAGAGAAAATCTAAAAGTTTGCCCTTTTGAAAGCACAAATAGGTTGGATGTCCCAATTGCAGCAAAGATTAAACATTTTATGTGCAATATAAATTTTTGAATTGACGTAATTATTAGTTATTTAATTTACAAGATGCCAGTTTCTCAAAAATAAATATTCATAATTATTAACATAGTTATTTAAATTGCAAGTGTTCAATTACATTAAACCTTGAAAAATTCTATATTCTTAAACGAGGCAACCGGCTTCACAACTAGAATAGTGGTCTTTATTGATCAAAAAATATTTGTTAATAACACTTAAATAGATATGTTAAGAAAAGTAAATAGCGTATAATATAAATAGTAAGTTTATGAATAACTTGTTTCTACATTATTCCATTAATTTGTATTCCTTTATAACATACAATATTGAGAACACTTCATGCCATGTAAGCATTTAGGTTGCTGTTGTTAATTTTTCAATCTCAAATAATTAAAGAAAACCTACAGAATATGGCCTTTCCAATGGCACAATGAGTCAAAAGTCACAATTGCAGCAAATGGATCAAATTCTTCACGGGAAAGTTGCATCATAACAACGAAGGTAGAAAATAAGATTATTTGATTTAGCACTGCTAATAGATATTGAACCTTTGTACCACCCGCCTGGGTGGCGCTGCTAAAACGCGCACTCTTCCTCTTGCAAAAGGTTGAGTGTTCGAATCCCGGGCGCCGCAGGGTGACTTAATCGGTGGCACGTGTGTGGTGGCTAGTACGTGTCGCCCCCAAGGTTTACTCCCCGGCTGTCGGCCGTGCGGAGGTTCCCTGGGTTACTAAAAAAAAAAATAGATATTGAACCTTTGCGAACTTCATTTTTTCGTAGAGATATTTTACCTCGTCTTGAGGTAGTTGTTTCGTAGTTGCCGACTGACGAGACTCGTTTTGCTACTTCAAAGACATAACAAACTATTCTTTATTTTTTCCTCCAACTCTACATATGTGATACTGGCCACTCCCGTTTCTTCCTCACCGAGTTCTCACGAAAACCCTTTTTGCAGGAATTGTCCCAAACATTATCATCTAAGCAAACTACATGGCCAAATAACCAATCTCGATATAGAGATCCACAGGCACGCTCGTCCACCGGAGCAGCTACCATTAAGGGTTCCACTGGTGACTCTCTAGTTGCTCTGTCTCTGGAGGATCTCCGTACTCCGAGAATCTGTTAGCTTCATCCGCTCTGTCTGTCACCATCGGCACTTTTCATTAATGGTTCTTTGGCTCTGCGTGTTGCATTTACATGACATTCATTTCCCGGCCCTTTACGTCAAATTCATTTACTTTACAAGCATCTACTCTATGTACGAAGGATAATTCATAGACGACAGTAAATCATACAGCAAATATTTTGACGTCCACGTTATCTTTCCAAACACTTCTATTTCCTAAAACTATGATTGAATCTGATCTCCGGTGGGAGGGGGGCACTCATGTGAACAAATTAAACTATTCAAATCCTCTTATAATAAATATGACTGGTCAGCTATTGAAGTGTATGTGAGATATGTGGCAATTATCTCTTTACGTCGACACAAACCCGTCTGTGACAGGCAGATTTCATAATCAATTGCTTTCCATCACTCCTTTCTATTGACGAGGTTGCGTATATCAAACCTTAGAGACATCTCTCTCTCTCTCTCTCTTTCAATTTATATTCACTTTAATATTGATGGGATGCACCAAATAGTCATACGGAATGAAGACAACGATGGTAAATCGAAGTGCAGGTGCGCATGTCTCATCGACGACATACTTGCGTTTTTGACCCTTTCCACAATGTATTAATTGGGAGTGGTTAGAGTCCAAAAGGCGTGGTGGGGATGTAACTAGGAGCCATGCATGCTGGCCTACAAAGCAAACAGCTTTGTTATTTTGGTTAATACCACAAAAAATTCTAAATTGATATAATTGTGACAATTTTATCTCAAATTATTTTTTTGATCACAAAAACTCCTAAATTGGTATACCTATGATAAATTTATCCCGAACTATTTTTTTTACCACAAAAAATCTCAAACTAGTACATTTGTGATAATTTTTCCTAAAATTAATTTTTTTAATATTATTTTTTCGAATTTTTTTATTAATTTTTTTATTTTTATTTTATTTTTTTCCTTCACTTCTTCATCTTCAACCTCTGGCCGGTCGCTGAACCTGCGATCGACCGGAGGTGGGAGCTGGCAGAGGTTGGCTCTGCAGGTCGTTGGCGAGGCTCGACCTCGCTGTTGTTGGGTGAGGATGACCTTGCCAGATTTGGTGAGGGCTCGGCCCTGCCGGCTGCTGGCGAGGGCTCGGCCTTGCCGGCACTGGGCGAGGCTGACCTCGCTGTTGTAGGGCAAGGTCGACCTTGCCAGTTGCCGGCGAGTTCGAGCCTCGCTAGATCTGGTGTGGGCTTGGCCCAGCCAACAACTGGCGACCTCGGCCTTGCCTAGCAACGGCAAGGTCGAGCCTCGCCAGCGGCTGGCGGAGCCAACCTTGCTGGCTTCCGCCTCTAGTTGGTCGCCGGACCGGCGACCGGCTAGAAGTTGAAGATGAAGGAAAAAAAAGAAAAAAAATAAAAAAAATGATATTAAAAAATTAGTTTGGGGTAAAATTATCATAAGTATACAAGTTTGGGGTTTTTAGTGGTAAAAAAAATAGTTCGGGATAAATTTGTTGCAAGTGTACCAGTTTGGGATTTTTTACAATAAAAAAATAGTTTGGGGTAAAATTGTCATTAATGTACCAGTTTAGGATTTTTCATGATATTAACCCTTGTTATTTTAGTAAGTTGGGGCCTATTTGGCAAGTTGCCAAATAGTGAAAATTTCTATTTTTTTATTTTCAGAATTAGTTTGGGAACAAAAATCCATTTATTAAAATTTTTTGTGTTTGGGCACAAATTTGCAAAAAATTATTCTCGGAATCAGTTTTGGAACAGAATCAGAATTGGAAAAGAAATTATTTTTTTTCTTCTTCTTTCCCATTCTTTCTGTTCTTCTTCTTCTTCTTCATTCTCCAGCCACTGGTGACCGGCGACACAGGCGAGGGATGGACCCTCGTGGCCTAGGTGAGGGTCGACCTCGCCGGCCTTTTCCAGCTCTCGCCCGAGCCGGCGAGGGCCACCCTCAAGGCTCGAGGCTTGGGCGAGAGCAGCCCTCGCCGGATCTGGCGAGGGTGGGCCTTGCCCAGACCGCGAGCCTCGAGGGTAGCCCTCACTAGCTTGGGTGAGGGCTAGAAAAGGCCAGCCCTCGCCAAATCCGGTGAGGGTGGCCCTCGCCCAGGCCACAAGCCTCGAGGGCGGCCCTCACCAGCTGGGGCGAGGGCTGGAAAAGGCTAGCAAAGGTCGCCCTCGCTGGATTCAGCGAGAGCGATCCTCGCCTAGGCCGCAAGGGTCCAACCCTCGCTAGATTCGGCGAGGGCAGCCCTTGCCTAGGCTGCAAGGGTCCAGCCTTCGCCCTTGCCGGCAAGGGCCGCGATGCCCTCGCCGGCCTTGGATTGTGGCCGGTTGCCGGCCATGACTGAGAAGAAGGAGAAAAAAAAAGAAAAAAGAAATATTTAAAAATATTATTAATAAAAAGAAATTTTGTGCCGTTACTAAACAAATTTCTATTCTTTTTTTATTCTAGGAATGGAAATTTTGAACCGTTACCAAACTCCTTCAAATGTTTAGAATTAATTCTCGGGCACAAAATAAAAAAGAATCATTTTTTAACAAAATCAGTTCCCAAATACAGGATCGTTGCCATGCGCACCCTCAATATTGTAAAATGTTCGGGTCACTTTGTTATTAATCAATTGTTTTTTAGGTCAGGAAATCAACGTGACCTTAAATAATCGCTACAAGAAAATAGGGCTACGGAGACGAAAATATCTAGGTCGCTAAAGATAATCGCTTCGTTGCCATAGACCAAGCCATGGGCACGGAATTTGTGTTTCGTCCCCATTGCACAACCAACTGCGACAAAGAACTGGTCGCGTCGCCATTGCACGACAAACTGTGACGCGATTATGATTTTGTCGCTGTTGTTGCATTGACGAAAAATTAGTTTCGTCACATCCGAGCAGATAGGAATTGACCTCAAAAGATGAAACAAAAAAGTTTGTCGCACTTGGATGGAGTAATGGTGACAAAATTTGTGTTTCGTCGCTGTTACATGACCGACCGCGACCAACATATGATTTGGTCTTCATCGACTTAGGTGCTACAAAGGTCACAAACCCAATTTCGTCGCTATAGATCACCAAGCACAACGAAATTTTATTTGCCGCCTTAGGCGCTTAACATAGATAGCGTCTACAGCGACAAAACTTATATTTTTGTCACCATGAGCTAACATATCGAGTTTTTCGCGACGAAAATTTTTGTCACCATCATTTCTGGCAACAGATTTAGGATGTACCGTGACGAAGTTCTCCATTACCATAGACTAGATTTTGTTGTAGCGGTTTTAGTTAAAAGTGCTACACTATGTGTGGTCAATCTACAAGATGATTTTTACATGCTACGGCAAATGTAAGAGTGAATGATCAGTTAGAGTGACGATATGAAACCGTAGAAAGAGTTTTTGCTCAAAATATAATCGCCTGATTTAAATTCAATATTTCTGTATTCAAATCACAATGCCATCCTTACAACATATAGTGGATGAGGCAATTTGCGTGTATCCACGAGGATTAGTCGAGTTAGACAGCTTAGTGATCCCATGCTATAAAAAAGAACAATCGAATAGTGACATACTCAATGGAGAGAGAGAGAGAGAGAGAGAGAGAGAGAGAGAGAGAGAGAGAGAGAGAGAGAGAGAGAGAGAGAGAGAGAGAGAGAGAGAGTGATAACTTGGTGGGAGAGAACAGCCCTAAAATCTCTAACATTAATTGTCAATTGAGCGAAATGATAACAAAAAAGAAGAAGGTAGCACTAAAGCTCCAAATTTAAGCCATTTGCAATAGCTTTCATTATACACACAGATAGCGGATAGAATCATGGTCGCATTTGCTACTTAACTCGTTCGTCTCGAGATCATGATCCACCCCTCTAAAAATAGGTGCCCTATCGATTTACAATGCTTGTTTGTTTTGCATGCGATGGAATCACGATCCTACGGGCCACTACACAACAACTTTGAATGAATTGCTCCCGTTCGGGTAGTTGATCTAAAGATGCATCTTTCATTTATATGTATAAACATGATATAAATGGTCGTTTTCGCTTTACCAATTTTGGCTATGTAGTTTCATTGTGGTCCTTCATGAACATTGAATTCTCTTTCTCTTTCTCTCTCAATTTACAATTCACCATACACTTTAATAGTGTAAAGAACTTCTTCCTTGATTTGGTCATGTGGGGGTCCCTTGATTTTCTTAGTAAGTTTCGCCCATATTTCCTTGTAGATATAAGACCGCACTGTGGATGGAACCGCGCAAATCTCTATCCTCATATTTATTATTTCGCTTGTCATTATTTCGCAACGGGCAAGAAATTATGATTTTTGAATTTTAAGGAAGGTGACCCATTTCCTTGTTACGTTTCTGCTGGATCTTGCACTAAGTCTTTGGATATCTAATTCGATCATTTGTGTACCAAGAGGCACCTACATTTGTGTTTTTACATAGATGAGGTTGCTTCTTACGGCCCAGTGGTGTTTGATCTTTGATCTTGAATGTGCTCACGTTCTTTTCATGGCACCATGAATTTTAATCTAAGACTCTATTTGTTTTGAGAAAAATGAATAATTTAAAAAATATTTTCTTAAAACAATCGCTTGTATCGCTTGCAAATAATGAATGAACGAATGAAAATATTTTTATAATCCAAGAAAATATTTACACATAAATTGTTTTCGATAATGAACACATTTTTCATTGGCTAATTATTTCAAGCTAGCTATACAAGCGATTGCTTTTAGGAAAAAGTTTTTCCAAGTATTCATTTTTCACGAAACAAACGAAGCCTACGATGCTGATTTGCCCGAGACATCGTTGCATTGTGGGTTTATTTACAAAGTGGTTATTTTTCTCCCAAACATCTCTATCAATATACTAAATTCCTCACCATCCCAAAGTCCCGCTAGTCAATTCTAATCCTAACCCAGCCACCTACCCTAGTTGCCATTGTCGCACCACCCCCGCCCGCCGTTGTCGACAAGTCCCTCCATCTCTACCGTTGCACATACCCCTCTCTCTCTCTCTCTCTCTCTCTCTCTCTCTATGATGACCTGGATATGAAACCTAAAGTAGCCATGAACTAGCTCAATCTGAGGTAATCCATGGCAGCAGAGAGAGAGAGAGATAGGTGGAAGGCGATGAACGTAGAGATGATAACTGGAGGTGACGGAGCGATTGCCAACGGCAGCGGGCACGGTGGATGGAAACAAGTTCCGGTTTACAATGGTTGGCTTTTCAAGAATTTGGAATTTGACGCTAATATTTGAATGAACGATAAAATTGAGTCTTTCAACTTTGCGAGGCTAAATTCTAACGTTCGGGGTAAAAACTGATATTGAGGTAAAAAAGTGATGATGCTAAATTAGTTTTTTTTCCCCTTAAAATAAAATTCAAGGATATAAACATAAACTTGCTAAAAGTAAAATGACTCGAATTATAACTGTTTCCTCATAAAAGGGGCTAATAAAGAAAAAAAAACTCTTGTTATTTTGTACTTTCGAGACCTTTGGAACATGTAAAGCCTGGACATTGATGTTGTGAAAAGACAGGAGAAATTGGAAATTCCTGTATATATATATTTGCCTGGTCCTGATATTCCCACGTAGTAATATCTAGGGAAAAATATTTTAAATCGATTTTTTTTTTGGGTTCAAACTGCACAAATATAAATAAAATCTATAAATTGGATCACATGCTTTTTAAATGGTGGGTGAGAGGGAGTGACAAATTATTAAAAGAAATTATCCCAAACAGAGCATTTAGTGCTTGTTATAAACCTTTTATTCAGCAACTACTATATCCAAGAAATCTCAAAAAACGTAGCATTCTAGTAATTTTTCTCATGCATTTAATAGAAAGACGTACATGATTTGATGATTGATAATTCCAGACCAATCATCTGTCTCTCCCGTTCGATAGGTAAATTAAGGAAATCTCATGATCGAGATACACATAAACAACAGACTTCCTGCTTGCTTCCATGGCGTTGTGCGTTACCTTTTTCCGCACATTATCCAGCATTAAAGTAAGTTTTACAGTACAAAGTCATATTGTCATCTTACATGAATAATGAAACTATGGGATTTTTATTCCATCCACCGCAATTATACGAGACTATCCTTTCTGTGAGCCGTACTTATATGCTCGCGAGTTTAGTATTATATTCTCTCGTTATTTATTATTTGGCGAGCAAATTTAACGATGGATGAAATAAAAATCTTAAGTAGTATATATATGTATATAATATATATATAAGTATTTAATTTTTCGTACCTTTTTTTTTCACTCTTGGCGACTAGAGATAGATAAGCAATCCTCACCCTCAGGTGAATCACTGTTGAGGAGCTCCTCAATCATCTGCAATGCGATTCTCTGCTCTTCCTCCATATCATTGCTCCCTCTTCGTTCCGAGTACGACGCGACGCCCTCGGGGTCGTCGGAATTCGCCTCGTTGCCCTTCGGCTTCTTGGCTCCCAGCTGGACGGTCATGACCCAGTTGGAGTCCGGCCTCTGGCCCGCCCGCTTCTGCCACACGCCGATGTCGGAGCTCTCGGTGTCGAGTCTCAGGCACGTCAGTGACGCCGTCGGCTGCCTGCTGCATTTCCGGAGCTTCGCGTGCAGGACCTCCGAGAGGCCCTTTATTGGCGGGGAGGCGGCGGCGGCGGCGGAGGGGGGCGACGTAGGGTCGGCAGCAGGCGGGGCCTGGGGCATGGGGAAGTTGGTCTTGGCGTTGCGGCCGTTCATGAGGACGGCAGCCTGGTCGTAGGCGCGGGCCGCTTCCTCAGCCGTATCGAACGTGCCGAGCCAGACTCGCCTTTTCCTGTAGTAATAGGAAAATGGGTAAGCATAATTGAGCCACAAGGTCCAGATATCGACAAAACATCGGCGTTCTTGAATTGGTGATAAGCAAAAGGGGATTCTCACAGCAAGGGGTGGCGGATTTCGGAGACCCAAGAGCCCCAGTGACGTTGTCTGACTCCTCTGAACTTCTTTGATTGCACCATCTTAAGAGAGAGAGAGAGAGAGAGAGAGAGAGAGAGAGAGAGAGAAAGATAGAATGACAAAGTGAAGAGGGGGGAGATATATATATGTATATATAGGCGAGAGAGATGAATGTAAATTTTGGAAAGAGGTAATCTGTAGTGTACAGCAGTACTTTCTATACACGATCGACGTGCTACTACAGATCGAGTGTGGCAGCTGGCCACACAGCTGTGGTACTTATGAAATCCGGTTTCCGTTGGCAGAAGGAAAAATCTTAGGCCTAGGTAGCTTTTATGATCTTTGTACGAACCTCTTTTGGAAGATAGGTTATTCTGAGCACACAAAAATATAGCTCACGGCGGTCTCTTTAAAAAGGTCCTTTGTAGTTTTCGGAGCATTGTAATGTGTTGGGCCTAATACCAAAAAAAAAACCTCAATTTTTAGCTTTTTCTCATTTCTATCTTTTATCTCATAAAAAGCCTCCAATTTTAGGTCATGTCCTAATTCTATCCTAAACTTTTTTTTTGTCCCATAAAAAACCCTCAACTTTAGGTCTTGTCTCAATTTTGACCTAAGCTTTTTTTTGCCTCATGAAAAAACTCAAACTTTTGGTCTTGTCCCAACTTTACCGTCCATTCTCAATTTTACTATAATTTTTTTATAGTCTCATAAAAAATCACAAAATTTTACTTGAGTCACAAATCTGACTCTTTTAACCTTCCGTCCAAAATTTCTCGTTGACAATCAAGAGATAGAAATCTCTCAAGCAAGAGCTGTTTCAGTGTCCCAAGCACTCTCCGATCGTGAGAGATGGAACATTCCCAAACATGAGAGATCAATAAGCGCAAATTCCTGAGGGCTATTTTGACGAAGGGTTAATGGAGATCTTTATGAAACAAAAAAAATTAGAGTGAAATTGAAACTTGACCTAAAATTGAAATTTTTTTATGAGATAAAAAAAGTGTAGGGTAAAATTGATACTGAATCTAAAGTTGAGGGTTTTTTATGAGACAAAAAATGTTTAGGGTAGAATTGGGACATGACCTAAAGTTGAAAATTTTTTATGAGACAAAAGGTAGAAATAGGATAAAAGTTAAAGTTTGAGGTTTTCTTGGGTATTAGGCCTAATGTTTTGTATGAAATTCACGACAATTGTAAGTGATTACAATAAGTTAATATGGAAAATTAATCTGTTGAGAGATTGTAGAAATGTCTTGATCGATACTTTACTTAAATCATTAGCACAACTTATGTTTATGAGCTTTATTTTCGTATCATCCTTGATTGGAGGACTTCTCCTCTATTCTAACTTTTGGTAAGAGAGTGCAATCCATTAATAAACTTAACATGGAAAATTAGACATAGTCAAAACCCAACCCTTACACCACACACCAGCCCACATCCCCATCTCCTCTTTTCTTCTTTTTACTCTCCCTCTAGTGTACATAGCACCATCCATTGTCACAGTGTGGTCGACGACGCTGCCGCCACCGCCGGGGACAGCCCTCCATCTCCGACCACCTCCACAGAGAAAGGCGATAATATGGGCGGATTCGCACCTTTGGTGGTGGCAGCAAGGACGACTCCAAGGGAGGCTTGTGTTTAGTAGGAGAGAGAGAGAGATGCTTTTAATTTGTAAATTTTTTTGGAAAAACCTTCCAATCAGAGATTGTAACGAGAAAATTTCTTCCCAACAGAAATGAAGACATATATGACCATATATTTATGGAGCATGATGCTCTAGAGCACCTTAGGATATTCCTTTTTTGGAAAAGAATATATATGGTACAGTGGGTTTTCCTGTTATGAATTTATAATGTTGGGATATAAAAAATATTTTACAAAATTGATTTACTTAATGTTGAAATGAAGGATCTATAATGTGGGGGGAATCAAACCTTTTATCTCTATTATTGCATGAAAACAAAATAAAGTAGAAGTGCGCTTTAATGAAAATACTAACAAACTAGATTTAAGGGTGCATTTTTTTTTGCAAAAAAAAAGATTTGGAAAACATTTCATGAGAATAATTGTATGTATTTCTTACAAAAACAAAACAAAAAAAACAAATGAAAAAAAATTTCACCGTCCACAAAAATATTTAGACATATACTATAGTTGATAATGAAATATTTTTCATTTGACTAATTATTTCAAGCAATGCAAGCGATTATTTTTAGGAAAATATCTTTTATATCATTCATTTTGTGCAAAATAAATGGAGCCTAAGTATCAATTGATGTCACAAACTTTGGTGATCAAGAATTCCACCAATATAGGTGAACATCGAGATCATCATACTCTCTAATCTCACACGAGCCGAAAACTCAAGTAGCGGGAAATTGCATAATTTATAGTTATAAATGGGGAAAATTACCAAAAACATCATAAACTTATAGCACTTGTGTCAATTAGTCCTAAACTCTTTTCTTTGCCAATTGAGTCGTAACCTTCATGCATTTGTGCCAATTCAGTCCATCCGGTCAATTTTGATTGGAAATCACTAACATGAACACTAGCCATTCTACATGAAGTGGCTGGTGTTGACATGAATAATTTTTTATGTTTTTAATTTTTTTTCTTTTCTTTCTCTTTCTTTCTTTTTTTCCCCTTCTTCCTCTGGCCGGTTAGCAAGGTCCACTGGCAAGGGCAAGCCTCTCCCATCCACAGCGAGACTCACCTTCGCCGTCCAAAGGAAGAAGGGAAGACAAAAAAAGAAAGAAGAGGAAAAGAAAGAAAAACAAAAAATAAAATAATTGAAAAAGATATAAAAATTATTAAAAATTATCTACGTTAGCATCAGTCATGCCACGTAAGATGACTAGCATTTATGTCAGCGATTTCCAATTAAAATTGGCCTGATGGACTGAATTGACATAAATGCAAAAGGGTTTATAACTCAATTAATAATAAAAAATGTTTAGGATTCAATTATAGGTTTATGACTTTTTTGATAATTTTTCGTCATAAATGCCAAGATACTATAATTCCCAAATAGTAGTGTTCAAAAAAAAAATAGTAGTGTTCAATCAGTCGCATCCGCCATACGAACTGATCTAGTTCAACAGAAGTACTGCGCAGAGTGCAGACTGTCGGTGAAGTACTGAGAACGGTTGGTCGATCGCTGCATGCACTGGGAGCCGTGACGGATCGGAGAATGGCTGATGCGGAGCAAGAAGGTATTGGCACAGCAGCTTGCATTTAGAAGATGAGTGACCTTCGACAATTAATGAACGGGCCACACAGCCTCCTCATCATTGAACTCCTTCCCTTTGAATTTAATTTGATCAAATCCCTTCCACAGGAGATTCGTAGGAAGATGCCCGTTCATTCATGACCTTGCACGATTTCAGGAGGAGGAAAAGAAAAGAACACAAAAGGGTGATCCATTAGTTCATGGGTACGAATCGAGAAAGTAATGATGTGTTTCGGTATGACGGAATTGAATAGAGGGCGGAAACTTACATGATGCCATTTGAATTTGAGATTGCTACCCATATGCTTTCGCCTTGGTACACCGTCGAGCATCGAGCTTCTCGACGTTTTGCTTTCGACTATCATCCCTCTCTCTCATTTCCTTGATAGGAAATCTCTCGCTCCAATTTCTTCGGATTGCTTCTGCTTTGCGTATCTGTGCATGATTATTAGAGAAGTTTTTTGCTTATTGATTTAATTAAAATATTCCCTAAAAATGCTCTTCATTGACGCTTTCTTAACATCGATGTGATAGTTTAAACATCACGCCAGTCCTTTCATCTAATTACCATCTTTTTCCGAATTCTTTCAATGTCCCTATCTACCCTGCTCTCTGCACACATATCTTGTACCATACTACCAAGTGCAAGTCAAGTTCATGTGACGGTTGTCTTTTAGACACATGCCCTAAAATAAAGAGCGTGAATTTGGATGTTCAAATATGTAAAGGAAATAAGAGCATATACCGAGAGTATGAGAGAAAACTTTGCACGATTGGGTCTGTTTACTTTCGCTTTGAAGATTTTAACAACCCGTTCTCTCGGTGACCATCAAAGTAAAAGATTGGATAAGACTACTTATGAAAGTTTTTTCTACATCTCTTGTGAAAAAAAGAGAAAAAGTTTCAATGTGTAAACTATACACCTATTTTATTTTATTTCATTGATGATTCCAGATAATTCCTTGTGCATTCGTATTGCCTAAACTGTGACAGAAATTTATTAAAAAAAAATAGAGATGAATCACCTCGACTTTGGCTAAAGAACAGAGGAAGGTGGAAAAAAGCAATGACACGGAGGGACGCAAAACAGTTGGCTCTGGACCAACTCCGCCATGAAGTCTTAGAACCCCACAGAGAACGACAGCGACCCCACCGCCATCAGCTTTCTGTACCCTCCAAACACGGCGTATCTACGACTGCACAGTCAAACGTACCCCATCCTCATTTCGATCTAGAAGGGAAACTATCGTGTATTTATTTGGGAATATACAAAGGGTTCTTGCAATCCACAAACTTAGATATTTTCGTTTCGACACGTGAAATTTCACTTTCATGGATTTTCGATGTGATACGATTTTAACCGTTTACCATGGAGTGACGACGAACTTTTGGATCGCATCATAGCTAATATTTCACCGGGAGCTTTCTTAATAGGTCAGCTTTTGAATTTCTCATTGGGTAATTGGGTTGTGGCAATTTGATATAATAAAGCTTGTTTGTTTAGAATTAAATTCAAGAAAAAAGTAACCTTTTACTTTCGCGTCAAAATTTATAACAGGTAATTGGATGTCTAGCTTGTGCTCCTGGATTATAAAGAAATAAGGAAAGAAAAGTACGGCGTTTGTTTCTTAGAAAATTAATGATTCAGGAAATTTTTCTTAAAAATGATGGTTTCCATCACTTGGAAAAATTAGCTGGCGGCAAATCCTTTTATTATCAACAACAATCTTTGTCTAAGTATTGTTGTTGATGATGAAAATATTTTTTGTCGATTCACTTTTGTAAATGATACAAGAAACCTTTATTAAAATTTTTTTTTCAGATAAATGATTTCCTGTGAAACAAGTGCATCATTTAGAATGCAAATTTAGAATAGCAGTTAAACTCATATAAGTTGAGAAATTTAACCATGGAATAGTGTTACCTGCCATATTAATTTGATAGGGCCGGCATAGTTCATTCGTTTTTCTTTGTGCCATTAAAAAAGTACATCGCAGAAACATGGACGTCAATGTCTTGGGACCTTCGACATAACATCGGTTGTTTTGCATCGCTATCTCCTTAACTCTCGGAACTTTCATGGACACAGAAATCGAAATTGTCCTGACTTTGTCGCACCTTAACTATGAGCACCTTATTTTCAAAACCAAGAAGAATTTATGCATAGTCGTCCATTATCTTTTAAAAACCTATTTAAATTAACTAATAATAGTCATTTCAATTGGGAGAGACTCGGAATCAGTACATTAACACGTGTTGGGCTCAATCTAACCGGAATCGATCGAACCGTTTTCTTGTAGCGACGGTTGCGTGGGATAGAGGTTTCGGACGGAACTATACATCCTGGCTTATTCCTTAAAGATTGTGTCACGGAGGAATAGAACCCGAGACGTTGATAAAACTTAAAAGCACAGAGTCTTAGTCATTGTATCACTCCATCGTTCCCTCTGGATTAGTTTGGCCTCGTTTCAAGAGATGCAAACAGTAACAAGCCCTAGTCAATCTCCAATTTACATTCAAGAGGAAAAGCTCCCATGGTTTATTAGCTTTTCAATTGCTCGTTTGGTGAACTTTAATTTTTCGACTACCGCATAGTACTTTGATTTGTTCCTCTAAACCACCAATCCTTTTGTTAGTTATTTTTGTTTTAAGAGTTTGTCTCTTACCCATTGGGGAATCCATTCAATTAAGTATGAGAAAAGAAAAACCAATAGTGACAGATTATAATCTCAAGAAATTGACTATATTCGAACTTTAGCCATCACATATGATGTGTTTTCTTAATAGATTGATCATTGGTTGAAATGCAGTATGAGATAGATCGATTCAATTTACTCTCATATTGAGATTCAAGCGAGCCTCAATTGTACAATGAAGGTGTTTATTCATAATCTTGGGCAACAACAGTGTACTCAATAGCACAAAGGGTCTTTCTTGGATGTACTAGATTGGAAGGCACGTTGATGTTTCTAAATATGAAACCTGACCAAATTCAAACTTCGAAATATATTGATAATAATCTCACAAATTTGGCATGGTGTCATATTACATGACATGATAATGATCACACTTTTTTTTGTTGTATGACCCATGAAGAATTTCAATCCAAATACATTTTGAGTTACATATGGGGTGTATATTGTGTAGAGAAGAGACTTGCAGATTATCAGCATCTTTATGAATATATTATTCCAAGCTCTTTCATAAGACCCTCCAAGTTGTTGCCATGTGTGCTCATGATGAGGTTTGAGTATAGCATCTTCATATTGCAAGATGCTACTAAATCTTGCTTCTGAAGAGTTTTAGGAGAATATTGACTATATATGGTAACTTTTTTTACATGTGTTAATCCCTTATTAACTAGACAGATCATAGATATTTTTTTTTATGCAAAAGGGTTCCTTCTTCTGTTGCTCTGTAATTGCAGCAAAGGCAGTTGTGAAGATTGACGTTGAGAAGAGAATAAATCTTCTCGATGGGCAACGGTTTTGTCACATATAGAGTTAACTTCAATTAGTAAAGTCAGTACTCGTCTAAAAGATGTGTAACTTTGAAATAATTTAATCTTTTTTCGAGTATTTTAACTTAACCTGTGTGTTGCACGACAACAGCATCTAGCATCTTATCAAATGAAGTCACTGGCCATATGGGGTCACGTAATGATACATACACACGGTCTAAGTAATCTTAAAATGTGGTTTTGTGTCGCTTTATGTCATCAATTACATAGGGAAAAAAATGGACATACTTATGACCGGTCTCCTGATTTTGAGGTTTTACGTGATGCACGATTAGATCGGTCTTCTGATTGTTAGGTTTCATGGGAATGCATGACTTCTGCTTGGAGGATATAGAAAGCTGAAATATCTCTCAGAACCCTAGAGATGGACATGGCCTATTTTATAACTCCTGGGATGCATGCATTATTGTGTTTATGTGCTTTAGAATGTATATACTTCCTGGACGGGGATGTGCTGCCTATTGTCTGAATCAGCCGGTCCTTGTTTGCTAGGGAATACTGTATTCGATGCCTAGATTAGTTATGTCGATCAGGGTCCTCTCGATTAGGATTTTCAGAGAGTACCATGAGTCTCGAAGACATAGTTTGTGTAATCTAGTAAGAATGACTTGAGATATGATACAGGACATCGAGGCTATATCATCTTTCGGGCATTCATTTAAGCTGCAGAAGCTTCACGGACTCATGTGGTCGCTAGTGGTCTCTAACCAGTTGCGTCCTAGAGAGTGATGGAGGACAAAAGTCGTCGGTTTTAGTCAGCTCTGATAGACTTTTTCTGGCCAAATGAGAAGGAAGTCGGAAAGAAAACAGTAACGATAGAGTTGCCGACTTCAGGAGCCGACATCCCAGTTCGATGATGCATGGTTATAACTCTCCCTTTGGTTGTGCAGGGCAGGTGCAAAATGCTTAACGTTAGTCTTTTTTCATGTACTTTTGGGGTCCATGTCCTTAAGTACTGTAGACGACTGATATAGCACATCGTACGATGCTCGAATAGCATAGCTTCTGCCATTGAGCTTTTGAAATCACCGTTCCGGCTTTCTTAACGATATCCATAAAATCGACACTGGATTAATCCACAAGTTCCTACCGACTATACAATAACTTGTCGACTAATTGCTATCTATGGGTACAAAAGAAGACACTACATAAATTCACTATTCTGCAGCGACGATAACAACAAGAAGGGACGAACAAGAAATGGAGTAACTATCTTGCAAATGTTGGAGTGCCGTGGTGGTTCTATAGCATTATGCAAATGTCGGCAAATAATAGTAAGACTTTGACTAATTGAGTGTTAAGAAGAGAACCCGATTGGTGTTAGGATTCGGCGCATAATCACAATGAAATAGAAAATAAAAATGAGAAAAGAAAATTGAGATACAAGTTTTTTTTATTTTGGTTCACTCTTAAACTAGGGTTATGTCCAACTAAAGATTTCACTATAATTAGCACATCACTCCTTTTTATTACGTCCCTCAATCACAAGAGAAATAAACTATATATATTCGTAGCTATCTATGAGCGGATCCCAATAGTTGGTTACTTACTTCATTGAAATTCCTGCACCGTGTCAAGTAAATCCTAGAAAGCATTTATTAAGACTCAAAAGACATAATTTCGACACATGGGTTTCAAGTAGCTTGGTGGGAACTCTCACCTACTCTTGCAAAACATGGAAAAACGCCACAAGAAAAAAAATAAACAAAACAAGTGAGAAAGAACTCTCTTCTAAGGAAAACACAAAGGCTCCATGTCTTTTCGTTATCGGCATGGATGGTGACGGGATGATTGAAGAGCGAATCGAGGGTGACTTCGACGATGGTGGTGCCCCACGGTGCTCCGGGCGCTACATAACGTTAAGCAAACGATGGCAGATCGATTCAATAATGGGTGTGCAATGGGCAGGAGTAATGTCAAATTGTGGTCCTCCTCAATAACTTTATCATTGTCAGTACCAATCCCCCACATGACGAGCTCTTGTCATCGTTCATTGGAGAAGTTCTAAGGTTCTGTCGACATTGATTTCGTGATATTCCTTGTTATTCCCGTGCATAGTTAAAAAAAGAAAAGTACAGTTGTGCACATGTAAATAATGTCATACACATATATATACTCTCTTTTGTCAAATATACCGATATATATATGTATAGTTATATATGCGTATATGTATACTGTTATGATACCCGGTCTCCCATGGATTATCAGAAGATGATGAATAAAACATGTATGCATTAGCGAAAGGCAGCCTCCATCAAAACTAGTCACGTCAATTAGCGCAGAAGAGCGGAAGATCACTATAGCATCATAGGCATTGTGCTATAGCGATTACACCCACTGTGTTGTAGCATCATTATAACTGAAAGGAAAATCATGTCGGCAAATTGTAGGATCGTATTGATTGTGCCGTAGCAATCGCATGCACTATACTAAAGCATCACTGTAACCAAACAAGCACTATATATCACGACATTTATCCTCATGTTTATTATGCTTTTGATTCTGTCTGTTTTTCGTATCTCTCTCGATTTGTTTGATGTGATTATATCATTCACATATTGTGTTTGACATGTCATTGAAATTACACTTGAAAAGTATAAAGAAATATGATAAACGTACACTATTAACCCGTTTTCTAATAGGTTTAGCATTTGATGAAAATGGTTTTTCTAATAAGAAAAGTCATCGATTCAAGAGAAATAAGCAGCCCTCACCATGAGCGCACAGGTGCACACAAACACATATCTAAGGATAATTTTGTAATACGCTTACGAGATTTTGGCATGGTACGTATGTCGCGACCGACATCCCGAGCCTTTTTTGAACATGCAAAAAGGAATGGGCGGCTCGCCTGGTACGTGCTAAGTCTAGGTTTGAGACTTAACTCGGGGTTTTCCAAACCCATACCATATCATGACTTAGGGTTTAAGTATTTAACATACAAGTGGTTTATATCAAGGAGTCACCACTAATCAATTTGGGGTGGGTTGATTAGAAATCCAAATAGAATGATGGGAGAATCACCCTATTCCTACGAACCAGAGATTAATCAAGTTCGGGGATTTGGTTACATTAGTTGGATGACTAATGCCCTTTCGGTACCTTTCTACCTTGTTTATTTTTTAAAACATTTATCAGGCAATTTGAATTGATTTTAGGACCTTTCTCCTAACATGTGAGGTAATCAAACGAGTGCATAATTAGAAATGATCAGCAGTCAGGAATACAACAATTCATGCAGCCTAAGGTTCTAATCTTAACTAAGTCAGATGACATTAAAAAATAAAACAGCTCATGCAAATGTATTAAAAAACATATATAATAATACCACGGTGATAAATTAAAACACGTAATACTGCGCGATCTTAGGTTTGTCTAATTTAAATAAGACAATAGCATACATAATGATTACAACAATAAATTAAAACATTTAGATAACCCACAAAAAAAAAATTCGAAATTTTTTTTAAAAAATAAAATAAAATAAAAAAGAAAAAAATAAAAGAAAAAAACTTTTTGAAAATCCTTTTAAATTTAAAAACTTTTTAAATTTTTTTTTAAAAAAATAATAAATAAATACGGAAGAAGATGAAAATAAAAAAATAATTTTTTTAAAAAAATTAAACCGGGTCGGGTCGGATCCGAATTGGGTTGGAACCGACCCGAGTCAACGGCTTCGACCTGGGCGTTGACCCGGGTCGGATATGCTGATTCTGGTCGAATCCGACCCAAATTCACAGACCTGCGGGGAGGAGGGCGCCGACGAAGCCAAAATTGGCCGATCGCCGGCCGACCCAAGCCAGCGCTGCCCCCAAATCACCCGACTAGGACCGCCTCTGGGCTGTGCCACTCACTTGAGCCGCCGTCGGACCGCCATTCATCGGCCGGCGACGAAACAAAAACCAGCCTGATTGAGGCATTTTGTCGAATGCTTGGCGGGTGTGTGGAAAAACGGGGGATTTCGACCTCCTCCGACGATCCGGTCTATCCGACCTCCTCCGACGATCCGGTCTATCCCAGCGGCTTGGGTTCACCTCCGACGGCGACTAGGGGTCGGGACCGACGACGGTATGGGCCGGGATTCGCGCGAAATGGCCGGCATGAGTCCCGGCCCAACCATGCTAAAAAACAGGGGAAAATAGAGGAGCTTCTCGGCCGGGGGAGGGGGCTCACCAGTCGATGGAGCGTCTGGGTGGCCTTCCGGCTGCTCCGTGGGCGACGGCGACGCTTCTAGTTCTCCTTCTTGCTCCGACGAACACTCGGTTTGCTCTCTATCTCTCTCTATTCTCTCTCAGTTCTCTCTTTCTCTCTCTGTCTCACAAAATGGCCGACCCCTCTCTCTCTTTCTCTCTGGCTTTTTATAGCCGGACGATGGAGCCCCTCTGCTCCATTACGTGCGTGTGACGACGGCCTGCACCGGCCTACCTGCCCCGCAACTTTCGCGGCCATTTGCAAGTCGGTGTAGGGGGGCCTGGTTCGGTGAGGCAGAGAGAGAGAAAGAGAGATAGGAAGCCGAGAGGGTGGAGAGGATAAGGGAGCTGGGAAATGGGGAAGACAAGACTGGCAATTAATGCCAGTCCCGTTGGCGTGCTCATCCGACCTTGCTCTGGTCGGATAGCAACGGCGAGGAGCGACGCCGTCGTGCGTCACGTTGCCGTCGGGAATAGGGGCAAACAGGGCAGTGAGAGCGACAGGGGGAGAAGGAAGCAGAAGGGAGCCGGGCCGGGCTGGGCCCGGCTCACGCGAGGGAAAAGAAAGAAGGAAAAGTGGGCTGGGCCTGCGGGTGGTGGGAAGAAGAAAAAGAGAAAAAGAGAGCGGGCGCGGGGGAAAAAAAAGAAGCGGGCCGGGGGAGGAGGCCCGCGCGGGGGGAAAAAGAGAAGCGGGTTGGGGGAGGAGGCCCACGTGGGGGGGAAAAAAGGAACGAGCCGGGTTGGCCTAGCCCCGACCTGGCCCGACTCGATTTTTTTTTTCTTTTTTTAATTAATCAATTTTAAATTTTTTTGATTTTTTTTTGAAATTTTGAATTTTTTTTAAACTCTAATAGGCCCTATTAATGCAAAATGTGTCTAATTTCTATATGCAATGCATTTAAATAGAAATATTTTTTTGTTTTAGGAACTAAAAAATTAATTCCTAAATTTTGTGCACTTAATTTTGGGTAAATTAAAAATAGGTGTCAACAACGCATATCGCATTTGCTTTGGAGCTTTCAATCTTTATACATTACCCTCATGAACTTTCATTTTATTACAAACAATAACTCTCCATCATTTAGATATATTTTCCATGAAGAAATATCTCTCTGGTTCATAAATTGCTTTAAAAACAATGAACAAATTACTAATGAAATATGGAAATCAGAAAAATCATAGTAAACCAACAAAAAGATAAACGATAAAGAAAATATTTTTTAATCTTTTTCAAATATGATAAAATCAATAGTAAACTAACAATAAGCTGAAAAAAAGATGATATCTTGTTGCCTTGATTTCATATTTCTCTTCAGATTTGTACTTTTTGGGGGAAAAGTTTTTGACTTTACAAGTCATTCTTCTTTAAAATTGTGAGCTTAGCGATTTCCCATGCAATAATTATTTAAAAAACACATCACGCTTTTTAATTAAAGATTTGTTATGTCCACGTAACGATAATGTGAAAAAAAATCCTCAAAACAAGTTCATATTGGCTTTGAATGTTTTATTATATATATATATAATGTATACATTTGTTAGAGAGAACATGTAGAGATTAAGTTCTCAGAAGTTGGAGTGTTGAATTCCACAAACGTGAGTTAAGTTAGTAATGTTATTATATTTATTGTTGTAATTAGTTTATTTTTATATTACGAAGATACTAAATTGTTTAGCTTGTAATGAGTTTTCTTGTTTTTTCTATACTTAATTTGCAATTACTTTCTGTCCATATTAGTAAACTCAAGGTAAAACAGATATTACATGAGAAAGTGCAATTTTATTGCAGAATGAAACTTTAGAAGGGCAATACACAATGATTAAAATTTTCAAGGGCTAATACCTATTACTCCGAAAATTTAGGCAGCTTTATGGAATTTCTATATCATCTTTTTTCTAGGAGCCACTCAGAAAACTATATTTCAAGTTATTCTTGTGCATTGTTGAAAAAAAAAGAAAAGAGAAGCTGTTGTACACATGTAAGAAATGTCACGAAATATGTTAAATATAAATTGTTGGCCCGTTTTCTAATGGTTACGATTGACCTTGGTTTTGGATCCCTGCATTTTCTCTTATCTTTATTCTGCTTGTTGTTTTGTCCGATTTTCTTATCTCCCGTCGTCGATTTGATGTAGTTACAGTAAAATATATATTTTTTTAATCTTTTTCAAATATGAGACAATTCACGATAAACTAAAATGAAGCTGGAAAAAAAGATGAATAGCGTTGCCTTGATTTCATATGTTTCTTTCAAATCTGAACTTTCTAGCCATTTCCCATCCGATAATTATTCAAAAAAAATATATTTTTATAAATAAAGTCCATCATGTTACTGTAACTGTAATGTTAAAAAATCTAAAAAAAAGTGTTCGTATTGGCTTTGAATATTTTTATCCTTTTTTTCTTTTTATATAATGTATACATATGTCAAAGTGGATGTAGAAATTAAGCTCTCAAAACGTAGAGCTTTGAAAAGCACAAATTACGTAAGTTAATGCGGTAATATTATCATATGAATTGTGGTAATATGTTTCTTTCACATTTACGAGGATACTAATGTTTTAGCTTATTACGAGTTTTCTTGTTTTTTCTATTCTTTATTTACAACTATCTTCCATTCATATTGGGGAATTCAAGGTAAAAGAGATATATCATGAGAAAGTGCAATTATATTTGAAGATAAAATTTAGGAAGGCAATACATAAAGATTGAAAAATTCAAGGGCTAATGCTATTACTCCGAAAATTCAAGGGGGAATCCGTGAAATTTTTCCTTGTCATCTCTTTTCTAGGAGCCACTCTGAATAATAATGTTCACCAACAACAAGGTCCAAACAAAGTCGGTTCAGATAAAGAAAAAGCAAGAACACTAAACGTAGTCGCATAAGATTGATTATCTACCATTTTCTGGGGCACTTCTTTGGAGTACTAGAGAGAGAGAGAGATATCTTTTTGGTAAGGTGTTTGGTGGGCACATTGTGCGAATTCAATGATAAAAAAACTTTAGGGTAGCAGGATGTGGGGAATAGCACATAATAACAGCACCCCAACACCAATTTGTTGCCTGGAAATGAAGAAGTAGAAGGTACTTCACAGTACGAGAAGTGAAGAGCCTGTATGGATTCCTTTATTGCTGCACAAGCACGGGGCTTTTAAAGGTCCACCAATGGTTGGTGGGATATATTTTGTCAACAACGGCCTCTTTCCTCTTGGAGCTTTGTCGAATTTACCTGCCAATGTTGGGTGGGACGTATTCTATTCTTTTCTTTTCAAGAGTAGAGAGCTCGAGCGGAGAGGGATGATGTTAAATAAATGGAAAATACCGAAAACATACTGTGAGACTTTGTGGGATTATTGCCAACTATTCTAAAAGTTTAAGTTGCTATATGAAAGTGTGGATTAAAATTTAATTATTCTAACACATACCTCGTTTTTTATTCAATTGTATATTTTTATTTTGACAAGTGCCATTCACATATCTCTAAGGAAAAACCCACATTGGAAAGACCAAATTGCCCCTTCTTACAGACTCATTGCATCATCTTGGTGAGGTTTTCAATGATTCAGTTTTGAGTTGGCTTTGAGTGTTTGGGGTGGATAAGAAAATTTACGATATGGAGATGGATATGTTTGAAAAGAAAATTGCATTTTCATGATTAGGGACTCCGGAATAATCGATATGATGGTGCAAAGCCGTCTCAAAGGCTCTGTCTCTCTCTCCACCCTATCTTAGCGTTGAGGGGTTGGCAATGTTGGCACATTGTAATCGTATTTATAGTTTGTGCCAGCCTAAAACATCTTAACTTTGATTCTATAGGCGAAAGAATTGAATTATTATAAAAATGTGTTGATAATTCGCGTCAACATATAAAAATAAATGTGTGCTGTCATATCAAATTTGGATTTTCTTTCTGTAATTTGTGTTTTACCTCATGTCAAGCATATAAATCATGTCTAGTTTTACCGACCTCAAGCATGGAGGTGTGTCTCATCGCCGCCGTTATTGGTGTTTTTGGTGTCGCTAGCTCGGCCACATGCACCTTTGCTCAATCACCTCAACCATCCCTTGCCCTCTCTCATTTCGATCACCGTCCACCATCCTTAGCCATTTCTCAACCAAGCCTAGGGAGATCGCTTGCCTTTGGGGTTTGCTTGAGGCTGCAGTGACGATGAAGGGGTGGCTTGTAGCAGTGGATGCGCCAGCCGGTGGTGTGCCGGCCGGTAATTCCAACGAAGTGTGTAGATGTTCCTCCTTTATGTGGTAAATTTACTCTCTAAAAAAATGAGAGGATTTCAATCATTTCTAGAACATTATTTGAATAATGACGATCGTGGCAAGATGTTTTCCTCCTATATGATTTATATTTTTTACTGTGTACTCACGGCAAGATGTTAATATCGGTACATCTTTTTTTATGAACATTGATGTTAACATTGGTATTATTGCTTCTTTATTTTAATCATGTGTTTGATTAATAATTGGCGCAACTTTAGTCCAAAATAAGAACGCTCGTGGAAAATGCACTAATTGTCAGTAATGTGGAATCATAAATATAATAATTTCCTACCTTTGCCCTCATTATTTAAAGTAAAAGTGGTCGTAGAAGCCAATCCAGTTGGGTCATATTTCGAACAAAAATCCTCTATCCCGTCCAATGCCTGCATTATTGTCTCAATAGATCTCAATAGAATCCATTCCAATATAACTTGAACTCGATCCCTACCCAACAAGTCCAATGACCAGGTTCAACTAGCTAGTGATGTCCAAGCATAAACTTTGCTAGTTCCAAAAATACAATACCAATAGTCTACTATTTGCTATCATTTAGTAGCGCCATGATGTATCGCAACCGATATTTAACAATGTATCTTCTAAAGCAACAATTAGGTTGTTGCCGATGTCTCGTAAAACATAATGGAAGGAATTATTAATCCTTGAATAGGATCAATTTGCAATGGAGGATCGCTTTCCTTATTCTATACCGCCATTTCTATTTGAGTAGGAAGGAATCGAACATGCAATATCGTACTGGTGGAGCTTACTCAACATCTATGGACATGACGGTTCATGTACATCGCCGGGGTTTAATTGATGCCAACGGCACGGGGTTACTCCGTGTTGTCAAGGGAAATGATGCGAAACCCTAATTCCGTGTGCTCCACGTACTAAGCATCTTTTCGGTTGAGAGGAAGCTTTCTCTTCGTACATATACTGGAAAGCAACCTGAAAAGAGAGGATCATCAGGTAATCAGTCATCATGAGAGAGTACTCATAGTATAACATTAAAAATCCCATCTACTGTGATTTGGAAGCTAACCCAATGAAATCTCAGGAACTTCATCGACCACATGGATGCATGCACGGATGGTGCTTCTTTTAAATTTTCTCCTGGTACTGTGTTGAATAATTGCAGCACGGTTTTGTGTTTCTCGAATTCAATACACCATTGCTGGAAAGAGCAAGCTCACATGCAGTGCGACCTTTTCAAGGAACATTTAAGACCAGAGGAAGGTACGTGGCTTCGTTAAATTCAATCATAGCTGGTGAGTGAAAAGGAAAGTGAAAAAAGTCGCATGAGCACAGTACATGCAACCGGGAACCTCCGTCGACTCTATTCAGGACAAAGAGATGGCGAGACTGATGATCCCTACGGCCCTTTTTCTTTCTTCGATTGCGTGAATTAGTGTGCAAAATAATGGGTTTGAGACGACGGGATGCAAAGTTAATGTTTCAAAACCGGAGGGTACAAAATGTTACTAAGGGTTAACAAGAGGATTCTGCTTGTAATTTTGGACTTTGCTTAGTCTACTGGCGATATAAAAGAGATCTTCTGCAAGTAACTAGGGTTGAATGCAGTTTCCATTACTAACTCGATGTTTTATGACTGCTTGTTCTAGAAAGAATTGACAATGGTGTTCTTAAATAAAATTCCTTCTAAGCTACCCTTGACAGCAACCAACGAAATAGGAGAACGAAAAATTGAAACCTCAATTTGTGACCTAAGAGAGAAATAAGTCACAAGTTAGATCGAGAGTTCCACGGAGATATTGATGGAAAACTTGGTTAATGAAAAGTCGCTTCTAAAGCAACAGAATCCCATCAAAATGATGGCTACTATTTATCAAGATGTGCTAGCTTGCATACCTAAATGTGAAGGCCAGATCACGAGAGACATCACATCTCTGTAAATGAAAACTGGTAAAGCCCCGGCATATTTGGTTTATCGCCATGTCCCTTTGGCACGATCTTTGAGCTCCATTAAGATATATGCCAACCTTCCTACTAGAACACCAGTCACCTCTTGATCGGCATATTTTCCAGATCATCGAGCCCAGGTTGTCCATTATGCCAACTCGATCTAAGTTTTGGTGCCAGCAGGATGTTGTCATGTCATTTGATATTATAATTCTCAGTTATAAAGTTTAGAACCTCCGCCTCTGATGCTAATGTAAGGGGCGGCAATTATGCTGTAAGGGATACGGACAGCAGTTGATAGTCATTTTTCTTAAAAGTAGATGAAAGAATGTCTGTGTTCTTGACAATGGAACGGGGGAAGTTGTCCATAAAGTCCTAAACCAATCGTATGGCAGCCAATTGAGTCCTAAATCTTCGGATTGTGCCAATTTAGTTCTAAACAATTTGACGATCTGCTAATTTAGTCTTAAACCTTTTATTGTGGCGGTAAACCTTTTGACACTTTGTCAATTTAATCCTAAATCTTTTGATGATTTACCAATGTAATCTTTCAGGCCATTTTTGGCTGAAAATCGTTGACGTGAATGTTGGCTGGCTTATGGAATGTCGTTGAAAATCACCTACAAAAGTGTACTTTGCGAAAAAGTGGGATGTTTTACTAGCAGAGCCCCTCCAGCATGACTCCGAAAGAAACAAATTTTCCATGTACTTATGCATATTAAATACCAATCCACATGCCTATTGGAACATCAGATCAGTTGTTCAGTTCTTTGGCTAACTCTTATGGCATGAATTAATGTGTTTGTTATCTCTTCCTACTTCCCGAAGTGTACTGTATTTCCAAAGGAAGAGGCTAAGTCATTCCTACTACTAAGTCCCGCTATAAAACAGCTTTTTGATTTCATGAGTTGCAGAGAACTGACAATGGCTAAGGGAAATTTCTGTGTGGTTCCTCGCATTTTGTTTACTCTGGTACTGTCCATCACGGGACCATGCAAGCACTATCCTTTATAAGTAGTTGGAAAACTATTGTTACTGACTCGATGATTCTGGTGTACACATGCAATGGCGTCTGACTATCCCTGTTAAGACCGTAAAAAATAATCACTACAGTTAATTGCTGTACCTGATCGAGTTGATCTTCTTTTGCGAAATTGTTGATTAGATACACATTCTAACCTTGTTAATCATTAACAGGTATACATTGTGTATGAGGGTTCGCTTCCGGAGGAAGGGTATTCGCCGTCGTCCTAGCATTTCAACATGATCGGATAAGTTACGGATGAAAGGTAACATTCATATGCTAGAGCGTGGTATTGCTAATGGCCAATTCTGAACTCTCTCTCTCTCTCTCTCTCTGACATACAAAGCACAGTCTTGTGAAGAGTTTCCTGACTACAAGTTACAAGAGGAGTTGTAATGGTTTTGCGGCCAAGCTTACAAAACAAGAGGCAGATAAAATAGCCAGAGAGTCTTGCAGGAAGTGTTTCGAGCACTTCTAAATTATTTTCATTAGCCTGAACGAGGGACTCGTGTAAATGATTGGAAATATGAACTGCAGGCATGAAAGGAGGATTATCTGTATTTCCCAGCACAACTCTCAAACTACAGACCACAAGACCTTGGGACTTCATGGGCTTCTCCTCCAAAGCAAAACAAATCCAACCGCCGAAAGCAACGTCATCACTGGCCCTGTCGACACTGGTGTTCGGCCCCAGTCTGAGTCGTCTAGCGGCGGAGGATTGGGTCCTCCGCCAAAGAAGCGGGAGGGCGCCTTCCTCCCACGCATGCAGCAAGTAATACTTCTTGAACTTAAAACCTGATTGCTGATTGATCTTCAAAGGCTTTTCCTTTCCCATGTAAAATCTTGTTCCATAACCAAACTTGATTCTGACACGTCAGTAAGCACAAAAAGATTTAGAAGTAATGCACATTAAGAGGATTAAAGAAGCACTAAAAAATAGAAAGCAAACTTGAGGGGCAAATAAAAGAAAAGAAAACAGACCAGGCCCGAGTCGAATCCGACCGGAGGTCGGTGACGTTGGTGACGCTTAGTGGAATCGCATGATCCTAGACTAGATCTGGCCATTGCCGGGGTCGCCCAACCCCTACATTGACGATTGGGGTCACGCGACCCCATGCATCACCCATACAGGGTTGAACAATTTGAGGTCAGATTTGGATCGAGTTGCCCAAGCCAAGCCAAATCTAGCCCTCGTGAGGTCGTGAGACCCCAGCCATTCATTGCCTGGGGTCCTTCGATCCTAATGAAGGCTGGAAAGCCTGGCACCTCTCCCAGCTGACTCGAACAAAAACACGTGCTTTAAAAACCCAATTGCACAAAAAAAAATTCAAGGATCTAATTGAACAGTAAGGAAAATTCAGGGACTACTAATACATTTTCCCTCGATTCCATTGCGACTCTTCTTTCTTTTATTAAATCCATAATAAATGTGGTCATCAAAATACAAATTTTAAGTTTTGAGTTTATTTTAGCAGTGTTGGAATATTTAAATATTAAATCATGCATTTATCTATCAGCTTAAACTTTTAGAGCAGTTGATAGTGGTCCCACAAAATTTCACAAGCAGTAAATTTCTATCGATCTATCAAATTACTCAAAATTTCACACTTTCATCTATCGATTTTATCTGGAAGATTGCTCGGAGCGCATCAATTTGTCATTTATTGAGAGCTAGGAATTTGATGACTCATGAAGGGAAGTTGTCTATTGATGATGATGTTAAATCCGCGGAAATTTACCATAAAAGTTTTGAAACTATTGCAATTGTTTCAATTGAGTTTTAAATCTTTTTTTTTGGCCAATTGAATCATAAACCTTTTACATTTGTGTCAATACAGTCCATTCGGCGAATTTTGATTGGCTAGGGCTAACATGGACGCCGAGCGTCCTACATGGCCTGGCCGGCGCTACGTGGACAATTTATAATAATATTTTAATATTTTTCAAATTTTTATTTATTTATTATTTATTCTTTTCTTTCTCTTTCTTTTTTTTTTCTTTCCTTCTTCTTCTGGCTAGTGAGGTCCCTCATCGACCCTAGCCTTGGCCGGTTGTTGAGGTCCGATCAAAATTGGCGCCATGTAGGACGGCTGGTATCCATGTTAGCGTCGACCGGCCAAAATTGACTTGATGGATTGAATTGGTATAAATACAAAAGATTTAAGACTCAATTGGCCAAAAAAAAAAAGGTTTAGGGCTAAAATGGCACAATTTCAATAGGTTTGAGAGCTCTTTGGTAATTTTCCCATTAAATCCGCTGAGCACGATGCCAATATTCAGGATGATAGTCCCAACAATTGAGGTAAGGAAGGCCAAAAAACTCTAGAATTGGAAATATAAGCTGCAGAGTCTTGAGTTCATCCATCAATTTTCCTTCGGGAGAGGGATGGATTGCTAGAACTAGTTGGATATTCAAAATTTTCTTGCAAAATCATGTCATCCAGGAAAAGAACTCACAACTGAAATGAGCATGTATCTTGCAACTTATCATGAACAGAACTGATTGTGCTCAGAGTTTGCATAACTACAGTTTATTCTTCTTTTCTCAACAATTGGGACACTCAGGAATATGACTTTCAGTCATAGGTGGCGAAAATTGATCTTTTCCCTCAAAGGCCAACAACAGATGCAGGGACCAGGGCGTTCCTGACGAATTAACTCCCCAGATGCCTATCCCGAAGAGGTCGTGTTGTGTCGTAGAGCCAGAATCGAAGCCAAGACCCTCGCTTTGTCATGCTGCTGAACAAAAGTGATTTCTTGATACTGAGCATTCGCAGCGAAGAGTACAAACTGGGTCATCTATGCAACCAAATTACTCTATGCCAATAATTTTTTGCATGCTTTATCAGCTATGTAATCTTCCCAGCAAATTTTTTATTGTAAAGCACTCCAAAGTCCAAACAAGTTTACCAGAAGTGAAGCAAACGCCACCCAGACCAGATGAAGTAGAGAAGTATCCTTCCCTAAACCAAGATCACGCTGACCCCTTGAGAAGCCCGTGTATTCGAAGGCTCTGCTGCTTGTAGATGACCCGAGCTAAAAATATAAACGATAAAAAGTTCGAAAGTGAAATTTCATGGTTTATTATGTAGGTCGTGATCGACCAAGTTCATTAAGATGCGAGGTTAGGCCGAAGTCTAGGGATCAAGGAAGAAGGTTCCATTCCATGTTAGACCATAAAAAACGTGTGATATAGATTGGTCCGACCCTTCTTTCTATCCACATTTTGCACTCGACCTAAATACTTTTAGGTATTAATTTTGGCCTCAAAGTCACATACGATGGCCATGCGGCCAAGTCCTTTCTTGATCTTGAATCGGAGACATCTGATCTGAGTTGTTGAAAGCTCATGTGGGAAAACCCCTTGACCAAAATTTTTTATTACAGAACATGGAGTTGGTCACCAAATAAAAATGTCCCATGTGAGATGGTGTGGAGGATCACGGCCGACAATCTAAGATAAAGAAACAAAATTGCAGCTGTCTTACGTTAATTGAATTTAGCTGTAAGCCGTCATCCTCTGACTTTCTTATATTTCTGGAAGAGTAACTCACGACAGACCGAGTTGAGTTCAAACTGAGATTTTCTTGTTCTTCCTGTCTTCCTCTTTAAGTCTGCGTGAGCTGGTTCATGTCCATACAGGCAGCCGGTTTTCAAATTAAAAAGCAAATCGAATTTCTCGTTATAAAAAATCATGGTGGCACTCATTTTTTTTTGTCTAAGTCGAGAAGACAAAATATGATTAAACCCAGAAAACATCTTGAATGTTTTGTGATCATTATGACTTCTCCAAATCGAGGCAAAAACCTTTCGAAGTTGCGACCGCTGATTGCCAACCGGGCCTGATATCCAGGATTTTGCACGCCAGTTGCAGATAAAGAAAGGTGCCTTCATGCAGAAGGAATTGACGCAACTAATTCGATTTTGTTCCACTCTCGGGAGACTTTTGAGAAGTCAATGTCTTAAATCCATCACAACTTCCCATGTTAATGATTCCGGCCGACTCGAAATAGATTCCTTATTGCAGAGTCCCTTAAAATTAGTTACGCGGGGATTTATGCAATTAATATGAATTGTTTAGTGGATGCATCTACTATTCTTTCTTTCTACGTCCAGCACACCAACTGGTCATCAGGACAACCTTAAGAATTCAGAAACCTTCCAAGAAGCTACACTTGATGTCCCATGAAATGCTTGAAATCGATATAAATTTCAAGCCGCAAGCAAGATGGGTTAGCTTGTTTTCAAATTTACCGGTGAACTTGCAATCAAAGTTAGCTGATTTCTATCTACTCATCGGACTAATCTGCAAGGCACCTCGAGAGAACTGCATTGACCTTGAACCCAAGAACCTCTGTTTGATCAGACTTGGTAAGACAGCGAATTCTTCGAGAATATTTAGATTTTGCTAATAAATATCAGTTTCCATTTGACCTTTCCTCTGATGAATTGACAGGCGATGGTTATGGAGGATGTGCTTCTGCATGGAACGCTTCACTTGACGATATTCGAAGTTGATGGAATTTCTGGAGGAAAATCTGCTGCTTTCTTTCATAAGGTACACAATCTCCTACCGAAAACGTTAATGCCCTTTTGAATCAAATGTATCAAGTTAACTCTCTTCTTTTATAATCATCTTTTCGATAATTCGTTTGTGTCTTTTGACATGAAGAAAAGCAGAGAGGAAAGTAGGAAATAATTCTCTAGTATTAGCGTCAATGTAAGCAAAGTCGATCATGATTCCGATTCAAAAAAAATTTCTGAAGAGGAGAAATAGTATGCTTGAAAATTGATCTCATTCTCTTTAAAAATTTCCATTGAAATGCTTAACAGTACAAGCTCGTCTAGCTTGTCCGGGTTTCAGGGCATTCTCCGTTCTCTGTTCTCTGTATTCTGTGAGCTAATGTTGATGTTAGATCCTGTGTCTGAACTTCTAATATGTCTTAACAACTTTACGCAGCTAACAAAGGAAATTGGGAAATGTATTGCGTGCGGAAGACCCACGTTCAAACTCTATACTACAGTCGATATAGGCAAAACTCGAGTTTCGCGAACGAGACTAACGGAAAGTGGTCCCTGCAACCCAATATGGAACGAGTCCTTCCACATATACTGCGCCCACGCGACTTCTCAAATTACGTTCTCCATCAAGCAAGCTGATCCTATTGGAGCAACTGTGATCGGAACGGCTTTGCTTCCCATTAGTGAAATCGTGAAGGGGCAAGAAGTCGACAGGTGGCTCGAGATATCCAGGGAAGAGCACACATCCCTCCACCATGGTTCGAAGATCCATGTCAAGTTGAAATTTGATAGCGCCGCTGAAGACCCACACTGGTGTAAAGGGATTCGGAGTCCTGACTTTCTGGGAGTGCCTCACACATTCTTCGAACAAAGAAAAGGTTGTAAAGTCACTCTTTATCAAGATGCTCATATCGAAGACGGCTTTACCCCGAAGATCCATCTCGCCGGCGGCAAGCACTACGAACCTCATCGCTGTTGGGAGGATATTTTCGATGCGATATCAAATGCCAAGCAATTTGTTTATATAGCTGGATGGTCGGTGTACACGAAGATCACCTTGATCAGGGACCTAAAGAGGCAAAAACCGGGAGGAGACATGACCCTCGGCGACCTCTTGAAGATGAAAGCTGACGAGGGCGTTGCGGTCCTAATGCTCGTTTGGGATGACAAAACCTCGGTTAGAGATCTTAAGAAAGATGGAGTGATGGCTACTCATGACGAAGACACTAGGAGTTTCTTTCATGGGACTAGAGTTCATTGTGTCCTATGCCCTCGGAATCCTGACAATGGCCGAGGCCTTGTTCAAGGCACGGAGATTGCTACCATATTCGCGCATCACCAGAAGATTGTGGTGGCTGATGGCGAGGCTTCGGGTGGAGAATCCGGGAAGAGAAAGATTGTTAGCTTCATTGGTGGAATCGATCTTTGTGACGGGAGATACGATACTCCTTCCCATCCCCTGTTCAGGACATTGGACTCGGTTCATCACAACGATTTCCACCAGCCGAATTTCGGTGGCTCGTCGATCAAGAAAGGTGGACCGAGGGAGCCTTGGCACGATGTGCATTGCCGGCTCGAAGGCCCAGTCGCCAGAGACGTGCTGCTCAACTTCGAGCAAAGATGGAGAAAGCAAGGACATGGCGACAGCTTGCTTGTCAACGTAAGTGCTGAAGTATTCATGCCACCATCTGAAGAAGTTTTGCTCGATGATAGTGAAACGTGGAACGTTCAATTGTTTCGCTCCATCGACGGCGGGGCAGCTCTTGGATTGCCAGACACCCCAGGCTATGCAGCAAAGCACGGCATCATTAGGGGCAAAGAATACCCCATTGAGAGAAGCATCCAAGATGCTTATATCAACGCGATTCGACGGGCGAAGAATTTCATTTACATTGAAAACCAGTACTTCCTAGGAAGCTCGTTCTCGTGGGAGTCAAGCGATGCCAAAGTCCAGGAGGCCGGCGCTCTTCATCTGATCCCCAAAGAGTTGTCGCTAAAGATTGTTAGCAAGATCGAAGCAGGGGAGAGATTCGCAGTGTATATGGTCATCCCAATGTGGCCGGAGGGCGTTCCAGAGAGTCCATCAGTTCAAGCTATATTGCATTGGCAGCACCAGACAATGGAGATGATGTACAAGGATGTAGCGCGGGCTATCCGCAACAACGGGCTCGACGCAGACCCCACGGACTACTTGACATTCTTCTGCTTGGGAAATAGAGAGACCGAAAAATATGGAGAATACGTACCTGCGGAGCAGCTAGAACACGATACCGATTACCGAAGGGCTCAGCGTTCGAGGCGATTCATGATTTATGTGCATGCCAAGACAATAATCGGTACGAAATCTTTGTATTATCAGTTCACTTGCTTGAATTGGCTAAGTTAGAGTTTGCTATTAAACAGATAGACTAATAATTCTTGTGCTATTCAGTTGACGACGAATACATAATTGTGGGATCGGCCAACATCAATGAGAGGTCGATGGACGGTGCCAGGGACACCGAGATCGCGATGGGAGCTTACCAGCCGCATCATCTAGACAACAAACCACACCGAGCCAGAGGCCAGATCTACGGTTTTCGGATGTCCTTGTGGCACGAGCACCTGCGCGAGCGCCACCGCTCTTTTGATCACCCTGAGAGTTTGGAGTGCGTCCAGATGGTCAACCAGATCGCTGATCGCAACTGGAGGCTATACTGCTTGGAGAAACCCGATCGAGACTTGCCAGGTCAGTTGCTCAAGTACCCAATTGCAATTGCTGAGGATGGAAAGGTTGCAGAGCAACCTGGTATGGAGTTTTTTCCAGATACAAAGGCTAAAGTTCTTGGGTCCAAATCACATGTCCTACCATCACTCCTCACTACTTAGACATAAAAGTCAGTGCATAATAATTGTTCACCAGCCACAGAATCATTCGATTCGTACTTGTTCTTAGAAAAGATTGCTTCGTTTATTTCTGCACATTATGATATTTTGATGTTAGTGGAAAACATGTGTTTATATATGAATCTCACTGTTGTACGAGGTTAATGCTGTTGTGTCCATGACATGAAAATGGTCATAGATAAGAATAGTTATCTCAACGACCTCAACACCAATCGGTCCTCGAGCTCTCGTTGCAAACATTGTCTAAGTTGTGGAAATTACGTTGTGGTCCGTAAATGGCTACTAATTGCTTGAAGGAGTGGAATTTATGATAAGAAAGGACGAGCTATGTTGCAGTTCATGGTCAGAGAGGATAGTAGCTATGTCAACTTCAAAGGGAGAAAAAGGCAAGTTAGAGTTTCGTGAAAGCATGGTGCTTGGTTGGGTTTGGTCAAATTGTGACCTTGATTATAAGACTAATTTGAGGCATTAAATCTCAATCAAATCGGGTCGTTACAGATTATATTGGCCCCTTCGTTATATATATAGTTTGACAAATGTTACTAGTCATAGACGGTTTATATATATAGTTTGACAAATGTTAGTAGTCATAGACGGTGGAGTTGAAGGGACGCAGGAATTCGGGACCAGTGCGCCTAACCACACAATCTCAAGTACGCCCTAACCAACTGAGCTACCCATGGATGGGTGACGTAGGCTTCTTTTTTTATTCTAAGTAAGTACAAAATTTTCGTTAAATCATATTTTTTTGGGGATTTTTATACAGTAAACAATATATGCAAGTCATCGATTCATGGCCCACCTCCATCAACATTAATACGGTAATTATAGTTTAAACATTTGACTATCTGAATCAGCGATAATGAATGTGGTCAATATAAAAAAGGGATAATTACACAAATGGCTCTTAAACTTTGACTCAAATTGCAATGTGGTCTATGAATTTTTAATTTGTTCAATGTAGTCCATAATCTTTAGTCCACTGTTCAATGTGATCTATAAACTTTTAATACATGTTTAATGTAGTCTTTAAACTACATAAAAATATTTAATGTAGTCTCTAATCTTGAATAAATGGAAGGACTATATCGAATATTTTTATATAATTAATAGACTAATTTGAACATATACAAAAAATTCAGTGATGACTACGTTACAAATTATGTTAAAATTTAGAGACTAAATTACATATTGTGTTAAAGTTAAGAGATTATTTGTGTCAATTTTTTCATGAAAAAAATGAGTCATATGTTATCTACTTTCAGTACCCCAACTGTCTCGAAAAAATCGAAGCCCAATCATATCACTCTTTGCTAATCTCCATTATATTGAATCTTCTCTTAATCACTTTATTAGGAGGAACAACATAGCCCACGTGCATGATCACATCTAACAAGTTAGGTGTGGAAGGTGAGGTGGGTGACGTGGAAGCCCCTTCTACCGCTCTTGGTATTGGAAATTCTTGGCCAATGAAGTGGTGAAAAGAGAGAGAGCTCCAAGGATAAGGATTAGCGATCTTAATCATTAATTTAAGTTTGATACCACGTACTTTTTCTAGGTGGCAAATGACGATTGCCTACATAAGCTCTCACGACAAGCAAAGTAAAGTTGGTAAATTAATAATGCCTCCTTACGTAATTTAAATGATATCATTCTAGAAGCAGAGTTTGAATATGAATATATATTATAAATATATATAATAGAAAAAGAGTAGCTTTTTTAAAGATAAATATAGAAAATGAGTGATTTTTAAGATTAATGATGCAAATTGTGATGACACCTACGTACGCCACACGAAGCCAATTAATAACTGTCGTTTTTATTAGTACATTAAGCTGTGGAATATGTGGTGTTTGGGAGTGATTTTGCGATGCTAATTCTTTCGAAAACAACTAAACTACTCTAGTATAACATTTGGCAGCACTCCATGAGAGCAAGAAATGGAGGCATCACATTAAGAAGTCAAGGGTTGATTTTCAATTAGTGATCTAGTTAGGGATGCTTTGAAACTCATTGGTTGCTGCAAAAAAATTGTAACATTTTTCCATCTTTAAATTACTTATAAACTTTATGACCCCAAAAGAAATTACTTAGTCACTTAATTAATAACCTTTAGCACCATATACTTAGTCACTTAATTAACAACCTTCAGCACCATATAGGTCCTGGAAAAATCATCCCGCTTTTATATGATAAAAATTAATTTCTCATAACTTTTAGTACCGCAACTGTCTCGAAAAAATCGTTATGCTTTCACGAGAGAAAGATAATAATTTCCAATCATTTATTTATTAACTTTTAGCACGAGAAGAAAACTGTCTCGAAACTTTTCTTTCATAAAAAACTAATAATATTTCGTTATCAATAATTATTAGCTTTTTATTGCTGACGACACCAAGATATCTACTCGTCAAGCACCCACTGCAGCCTCAGCCAAGGACATCAAAGTGCATTAAATTACTCGATTAGAAGTAGAAAGTTCACTGCTAATCAAACCATAGAGTGTTGGCCGAAAAAGAAAAATCAATTAGATAATCAAATTGCACTATTATTATAGGGTTAGGCAGCACTTATGGAGCTTATGATTGGTCAACTTCTGCCTCACGCAAACAAGAAATTGACATCATCCAAGACCCACTCTTTTCTTGGCACTGCCGTGTAGAACACCAACATAAGACTTAACAACTAGTGATTGGATCACATGAAGTGTTTTTCTTGCGTTGTTAGATTAAACTAAGCAGATATTCCATCACGATAAGACACACATTAAACTCCGCTTGGAAAAACACGAACCCCAGTTTTCTTCGTCGCTTTTTGGACGGCTACTCATTTCGGTTGCGATAGCAACGTTGGAGAAGAGCTCCGATTGCTCGAAAGGCTGAATCAATGAGTTATACACTAACTGGCTAATTACTTGCTGAGCATTTCTTCTACACCCTTAGATCTCAACGCGAATCTCCAGCAGGTATTGATGGGCTCCTTTGGCCATGGTCTTTTCCGAGACCAAACCGTTGTGGCGATTCTCACTCCACAACATCGGTAATCTATGAGATTTCTTATAAAACCCAGATACCAATGTACGTTGGGAGAGCCTACCGGTCAACAATTCCTTTGAATACTGATATACATTAAGAGGATCCATCAACGACTATTATATTGCATTATCAACCATTTATTTGAGTCAGTAATCGACTCTTTTCTCAACGAAAATACCCAATTAAAAAGTTGGTAAATTAAAAGAAAATCAAATAAACTTGGATAACTTTAATTAAAGTTCGTAATCCAGATCTAGTTGATAAATCACTTAGAGAAAAGTTGATAAATCATTTAAGGAAAAAAAAAAGAACCAAATGCTTACGTAGAAGGTACTTCCGGACTTAATGAATATATTCTCTCCCTGGATTCAGCACTATATAAGGCTTCACTCTCTTCCCTCATCATCTCATCAACTCACCCTTCACTCTTGCTCATTTCCCTCTTCTCTACCCCATCGACCAAACCAAGCAACAAGCATGAATCTCATCCCGAGCTCGGATGGGGCATCGTTGGCCACGGCCATGGCGGTCTCGGGCACATTAATCCTCTTCGCCATAGGCTTCCAAAAGTCATACTCGACCACCCGGATCATAGTTGACCACATCGCTGAATTCTCGGAACCGGACATAGCATCTTGCACGATCTCTGGTACGCTTACCTATTCGACTATGTGTATAACCTAATCTGTATAGGAAGAACTTTGTCAACCAATCGAGCCTGACCTCGCGCAGGTGCAACCAACAAGAAGAAGAAGATCAAGAGAGAGAAAGTAAGAAAGAGAGTTCCCTTCGAAGAGGATGCTAAAGATGATGATCATTATCCTTCGTCGTCCAAGTTCGGAGGAATCCCAGCGAACAGAGCAGCACTTTACGAAGCAATTCTCAGGGATCGCAACCGTCACAGATTGGCCAGTTGTTATTGATAAAGAACTTTATTTTCACGTGAAAAAAAGGAAAATATAGAAAAATATCATGTGTTATATAATATCTACATCGTCGGCCATTAGTATTTTCCGATAAATATTCTCTATTTTCTTTTCTTTTTGTCCCTTTTTGTTCTATAGCTCTCGTTTTTCTTTTTCCTTTTTTCGGTTCTACCTTGTCACTAAGCAAGGAAGTGTAAGGAGCCTATGGAGATTGGTATGTGGGCTCAAAATGTGTATATCTGATGAAAATGTGTGGAAGGAGGATGTTTTTTCTCAAGTAAAATATTTTGATTGTTTGTTCCATTTATGTAAATTGTAGTTAGTGATGAGCATCTCATGTACTATCTAAAAATTCCTATGTGCCACTCACGTCACAGAAACTTGATTTGGATGTCATGATATATGGAAGGTTAATCAATTGAGTAGCTAGAGACAAAGCAGAACTACCGGATAAGTTGTTTTTTACTGCATTTAAGCTTGATTTTAGTTTATTGAAAATCATTCTGTACATATTTAGTTTACCAAATAAACGAGAGAACTACCCAAACAAGTGTTTTGAGTGCAGGAGAATATGTTATCAAAGCAAATCAAGATGGATTATGGAGGTGTTTTTAAGCAACTAGATAATGATTTCCATGGAAAATACAGTTATTTCAAGTAAAATCCCATATTAGTTGGTTAATATATAATGTCGTGAGCAAGAAATAGATGGTGGTGACTAGACTAGCCACAAGCGAGGGTCGCCTTGGCCGACCTCAAGCAAGGCTTTCCCTCGTTGGCCTCGAGCTAGGCTTGCCTGCGAGGCTGGCCAGGTCACCTTGCCGTTGGATCTGGCGAGGAGCGACCTCACTAACCTTGAGCCTTGCCAAAGGCCAGCGAGGGTCAACCTCCCAGCTTCAAGCAAGGTCACCTCACCGCTGGATCCAGCAATGGGCGAACTTGCTAGACACCTCGTTATAGGCCGTTAAGGTCGAGCCTCACACAATTGGTGAAGCCAACCCTTGCCGGCCTCTAGCAAGGCTCGACCTCACCGTGTGCCTACCGAGGTCACCTCACCGGATCGAGCCAGGTCGAGCCTCGCCGGCCCTCGTCTGTGGCCGGTCACCAGATTGTTGAGGCTTGGTGATTGATGAAAGAAGAAGAAAAGAAAGAAAAGAAAAGAAAAATGAAAGAAAAATATTTAATTCAAAATTTTTTAATTTTTTTAAAATTACAAAATTGTTTAGGTTAGCCTCAACCGTGCCACGTAAGATAATTAGTGCTCACGTTGGCAATTTTCGGTCAAAATTGGCTGAAAGAATTACATTGGCAAATCGTTAAAAGATTAGGGACTAAATTGATCAAATTATTTCGATAAAAAAATTGATCAAATTAAAAGGTATAAGACTGAATTGATACAAATGCAATAATCTCTTTTTTTGGTAATTTCCCCATCAATTACTCTATAAGCTGAAGTTATTGACCAGATAACTTAGCAACCCTTTTTTTTATAGGGATAATGACATAAATCGTCCATGAACTTTGACCAAATGTGCAATTTAGTCCCTTAACTTTTAATTTGTTCAATATAGTTCATGAACTTTAACCTAATGTTCAATATGGTCTATAGACCTTTAATTTGTTCAATGTAGTCTTTGAACTTTTGATACATGTTTAATTTAATTTCTGAATTATATAAAAATATTTAATGTAGTTCTTCCATTAATTTCAAGTTTAGCGACTATATTGAATATTTTTATATAGTTTAGAGATTAAATTGAATATATACCAAAAGTTTAGGGACTACATTAAACAAATTAGAAGTTCAAGGAAAAGTCAAAGTTTAAAGACTGTTTGAGTCATTTTTTCTTTTTTTTTAATCTTTTATTGTATGACTGACGTCTACTAAGATAATGCCCTCATCATGTGGATGAATTTTTTTTATTATGTAAGAAAAGAAAAATGAAGTAGCGACGGCTCTCATGTTTTTTCTCACCCTTCTTCGAAAGGTATCTCCCATTCTTAGCATGAAAGAGAAGTAACGAACCTACTTTTGTTAGCTATGGCGGCTGATCGATCAATAGGACTTATGAGAGAAGCTAAAACAAGGGTTATCCCATTTTACCTCATTGTTTAGTGTGAGATCACCTAAGTATAAAATTAAAAATTAAAAAAGAGGGTTTAGTGGTACAATGGAACATTACTAGATTCGTTCATGTAAGTTAGATCCGGCGCATGACCTCATCTAACAATTTTGGTAGGGCAAAGGGGGTGGTGACGAGAGAGCTCTCATCATTTCCGTGGCACGACAAAATTTGAGAATGCTAAGATTTAAGAATCAAAAGGGCGACAGTGGGTTTTCTTTTTTTTTTTTTCTTCTTTGTAACACGGGATTATTCGGACCGTTGACTCGATTGGTTTCTACTGATACAAGTAAATTTGAGAATGAAGCTTCATAAGTAGTCCAGCTTGCATCAACTGGAATTATTTTGAATGGGCTAGTAGGGTAGAGTGTTATATTGTATCCAGATCTATCGTAGCCGAACCAAGTGCTCGACAATTCAACTGACCCTCAACTGATGAAAGGGATTTTGCCATCAACTCACTCTTTAAGTAAGTTTATAAGTAAGTTTGTGCATCCTTGTTCACTACTATTAAAGACAATTGCTTCGGCCTTGCTATGGACAACGCGGGCTTTCTGTCCGGACTCACGACCCCACATGCAGGGGATCTGCATGAGACTTAGGTGATCAACAATAAAGATCACTCCCGTTTATCACAATAGATAATAAGCCGTGAAGTGAACCCCGAAGCAATTTGATTTATATACTATGAAAACGGATCTTCCATGGCATTATCCAAATTTAAGTTCGGATGTCAATGGAAGAGATTTGACGGTCGGTGGCATGTCATCGCGGAAACGAGCTGAACCATTCGACAAAACTGATTTACAGTTGCGATCCCACCTTAATCTCTCCAAAAACTCGACCCATCATCGTTTTCTTTCTTTCTTTCTTTTCAAACCTTTTCTTGGCCGAGTCATGTCAGACTTGTCGGTCGGTTTCTTGGGCCGCGCAACAACCGGTCTTGGGCTCGAGCCCGGGACGTCGTCGTCGTCGTCGGGAAGGGCTCTCGGCAATCATCGGCGCGCTGGGTCAACGAGGATTGGGGAAATTCGAGGTAACTACTGCACCCAACGAGACGAAATAGCGGCTGTCTTTTTCGGCCGCGACGACCGAGGATCGGCTTCTTTTATCTTCTGATGAATTTTTCTTGTTACTTTCGATCTGGGAGCGACAGTGTTTAACGTTATTGCAACTCCAACTTCTGGCTGGAACGTGCGTTACAGTGAGTGTAGGGTTATGGTTATTAATTAGGAAAGGAAATCCCGTCTCTGGGTGTCGCCAGTTTCTTGATTTGGGTCGTGACAGTAACATGGTGTTGCTCAGTAGCTCGAGCACAGTTTGGATCCGCCACATTCTTGCTTGCATGGGGTAAGCCCTCGATTCGTTCTTTCTGATTTGTTTGGGTTCTCTGGAAGTTTTGTTGGCTGATTTCTGGGAGAAATTCCTTGTCTTTGAACATGTAACGATTCTTGGCTTGTCTGAGTCTGTTTCGTGTGTTGTTCTCTGCTTAATGTTTGGTTTAAGATTTGGGTTGAGTTGAAATTTGTCAATTTGTGGGGTTGATTTTAGATGGGTTCTTGGATTTATCTATATTGCTCGACTGCTCCAGTTTATTGAAAGTGAAAGTGGAAAAGTTTCTCCTTCAGAAATTGTTCAAAAAGTGATGGATGGGATAGAACAGAGAGCGCTGCTTGAGAATTTTATCGTTAAAAAGAGTAGGAATGGATTTGTGATGCCTAATGTTGAGACTAAGCCCAGGGGGTTCGATAATGGTGTTTCTTGATCAGGTCCGATAGTGTGTTCCTCGCTGCTGGTAACTCTTGCTTATGTGATTTACACGGTCTATGACGTGGCAGCGGTTGCTTTGGATGCTATTCTAAGCCCACACCAATCATAGCTGTGGATGAACCGGCCAAGGGGCTGCGTATTCAAGGGCAGACTGTGAAGAAGCCCAGCTTTTCCGATGATTTCTGGAGCAGCAGCACTTTTGATGTGGATAATGGCGCTTTTCAATCTCAGAGAAGCATGTCGTCTATCAGCACGTCGACTCTTAATCAGAGCAACGATTCTGAGTTTGTAAATCACGGTGCGTTTTCAACTCCATGTTGCTTGTTCTGGTACGGGGAGAAGTGCTCCGTCGTTGTGACGGTTTCTGCTGCTGATGAGCTTAATGCTTCGAATGAATTTTTATGCCCACTTTAAAGTGTGTTGTGTGCTGTTACTCTTGTCACCATATGTAATGTTGCAGCTTTATTGTTGCAGGCTTTATCCTATGGAATGAGAGCAGGCTGCAATGGATTGGAAATGGGAGCTCCAGGAATCAATCTAAACAGAAGCGTGGACGTACATTGAGGTGCGTACTCTAGCCATATCCTCTTTGTGTGCACAATCTTGCTCGTTGCTACTTTCTCTCCATTTTGTTTGGTGCATCTAGGTTTCAACTGACGTTAGCAAGTCAATTAACCCAATTACTATTATGTGGAAGTAATTACTAAAGTTCAAAGAGTTATGCCATCATTTAAAGCCGATTTGAGATCTGGAAATCAAATTGGCTCGGTTGCTAGAGGCCTTCGTTATCTGGAGATCAGATTGGAGCTTCAGTCTCATAAACCCCCTTCCCCTTGCCTACCTCACACAATGAGAATGAAAAAGTGAAATAAAACAAAGATTCGGCTCACTTGTAAAGAAGATTTAAGAAAATAATAATATGAGGAAGTACCTGGAGAGGCCTAGTTTACCTCACACAATTCAGCATGGGTCAGCCAAAAGGATACTATAGAGTGTGAGACCTGTCGATCCTCTAATCAACTTGTCCAATCCTCAGATTCCATGTATTCAAATACTTGATGTACATTGCACTTCATGAAGCTATTCATCGTCTCATTAATAAGATCACGGCCCGTAATGTCATGCTGTTTATTGCACACTGTCAAGCTGTCAGCGTCTCGGTATTAAGATATGTTGCTTCAAAAATCACTTGATCTTATGTTTTCTAGCAATATAAAGCATTTATTCATCATATGCTTTTGGAATCAAGTAAGTGGAATATATTGTGTGGTAAGCTTATGCTATAGCAGGCAGTGCTATATGTACATATCCTCACCTTCATTTGGTCTTTCACATTCACAGAACATGTATATAGTTATACACTTGCAGACACATATATTCATTCTTCCATTTCTGATTATACTTTCTAAATCTATGCAGTTGGAATGCCACTTATGAAAGCGTACTCGCTAGGAGAACTCCTTTCGCCAGGCCCGTCCCTTTATCGGTAAGTATGCCAGAGTTATATATTTCATCGTAGTGACATTTATACTATTTGTACCAGCAACTACTGCATACTTGCTAACTACAACCCGTGATTTCTTCTTTTGCTGCATTCACAGGAAATGATAGAATTTCTGGTTGAAGCCTGGGAGCAGGAGGGGATGTATGACTAAGGAAGTATGTCGCCGAGAAGTTCCACATGTGTAGCCTGCATTGATTCGTGATCTTACTCTGCCTCTTTAATGTTAACCAAGAGGCATTTGTATAGAGCTTGAGAATATCAATGAAACCCAAGAAACAGCTGATGATGTGAAGGAAGGTCTGTATCTCAGTTCTAACACCCGCTGTGATTCTGCCCTGGTCTGCTTGAACTTTTATGCTCTCTGTGCAGTAGGCTGATCATGTTCTGTTGTATATCTGATCTGATATGTACAGATTAAGCTTGTGGCTGTTGTACATTAGCCTGGATTCTTTCACTTAGTGTACGCGGCGGGCGATCTAATATGATCAAAACGCTTGACGGGTGCTGTGTCAACTATCTAGATTGGAAAGCAGATGTCGTCATTGTCGTTCTGAGATTGTAATGGCTAGTGAAGCAATGTTTGTGAATTTTGATTAAGTTGCAGTGGGTCATAGGCGTACGATTTGGAAATGCCGCAAAAGGTGTCGATGATGCTACCGACGATCCTGAAGCTTTCAGGGGGGAAAAAATACCTGTCGCAGAAACTTGCTTTCAAAAATCAGCAGAGCCATTCGGTTTCTTATAGAGGAGTTAATGCTACGGTACGTCGGTGCTGGTATGCTCGACAAAGATGACATTGCATTGCGGACGGTGGTGTGGTGTCTTTGGAAACAAATCTTCCTTCTTAACGGTTCTCAAATGTTGTAATCGCCGATTCGGTCAATTAAGTAACTTTCTTTCTCCAATCTCATTCTCAAGACCTAATAAATCATGACTTTTTCGACACATCGAATTGACGATTTAATCTCTTGCGAATTTCGATAGTTAGGGATTAACAAGTAACGTGAAAAGAGCATAGCAGTTCAAAATGCTAGGCATGTTTATATGCAAAATCAGTAATAATGCATATTTACAAAATTTGGGAAATGAAAAACAAGATATTTCGCAAAAGTGACATGTTTCAAATAGAAATATTTCGATTTTCAAAGCACGATTCACGACTCTGTAATTTAAGAGTATACTCTTTAACATTTTTCTTTTTCATTTAATTACTTCAAGCAAGTCTATTTTTTATCGAGAAACAAGTATGGCTCTACAATGCCGAGAAATCCCTAAATCAAAGAATACAAGTGGTAACATCTCTGGATAAAAGCTACAAGATCCTTCGCAGCGATTTCATGGTCTTCAAGACTACCATAATCTACAGAGCCAAACATATACAGGTTTTCTTTTTCATTAGTTTTTTTTAGGTATATCACCCCGAAACTGCCATATTTTCAAGGGGTCAATCATCTCGGCGAAGGAACAGCATGTCTCGGAGCAGTCTGTGCAGTGATTTGCCTCACGCCCACTACACTGGATCAGCAAGTCATTGTTCTAAGCAGACTGGCGTTCGCCAAACCCTCGGCCGGTTTCAAGATGATGTGTTCCAGTTTAGCGCAAAGGTTCTTGTAGAACTGCCATAGACAAGACAACACAGAAGTTTAGTGAAACCGGGTTAGATTCATGATACATTATAGTCTGAAAGGGACAATGAGACGCTTGTAGACTTCAAATCGCATCCTGGGTGGAGTCGTTCCACTCGAACAGACATGATCGAGCACCTCGAACCAGTAGATCGACTTGACCAGAAGAATGTGAGTGGTTCAACTAGACCTCATTGGTGCTAGGAAAATTCAATGGAAGTGCACCAGAATATCAGTTGACCTCAATTAGTAATACCTTTCCCAAGGCTTTGATAAAGATGAAGATTAAATACTCGGCTTCAGCGATGCAAATCTGATGTAATTGATACATTACTTACAAACTTACATGTACCGAGATAAAGTGGTCAAATTGCATAGATGAAGTGAGACCATTGAATGAACTTGCTGAAACACAATGCAAAGGTACTGGGGTATTACTGGAAGGGCAAGTTCACAAGTGCCAATTTTACTATCAAATGGCCTGCAAGGATTCTTTTGCAATTTCTTGGCCATTAATAGGAATGCAAGCCAGTCAATCTACGTGAGCTGCTTGTGCAGTTGTTATCGACCCGCTACCTACTCAAGATTGGCTAGAATTTTTTCAAGCTCGACTCAGGTCCGAGCCTAAGATACTTGACTTGATCAGCTCACAAGCCTAATCAAGTTATCTCATTTGTTATGCAGGTTTTGTTAATTTTGCAACAGATAATGAACTTATAATATTACTTCTTTAGTATGTAGTTACACTTTCACCTTTTAATGTAATTTTAAACACAAACAGAAAGGCAGAGTGCAAGTATTTCGAGCCAAGTCGAGTTCAATTGAGCTGGAAAAGTCGAGTATGTCGAGTTTTATTTCGAGTCTGATTGAGTTAGAGCGGGAAGAAAAGTTTTGAATTTATAAATTGAGCTCGAATCAAGTTTCGAGCTCTGAATTTATGAGTTGAGTCGAGCTCGAGCCACCTGGCATTGTGTCGGATCCAAACAGGGATTACCAGATGGAAGTTTCTGAATCGAATGACATATTAAGAGCTTACCTTATGATACTCGAGTGTATCCCCAGCAGCCTTTCTAACATCAACCATGAACAGAGATGGTGCCACTTCATACAACTAAGGAAGAATTACTTGATCACGTTATGAATGACAAGGATCCAGAAACCAAGTTTGTATCGCCGAAGATAGTCTGAAGTTAATACAAAACTTATAAGAGTTACCTCCAAGACGACTGCAAATTGACCAGCCTTGTTTGCAGATATTCCTTCAATTCTCGTCTTCAAGGACAAAGGTATGAACAACATGTCAGAAAACAAAACCGAACGTTATTTACTGAAACTGAACTTCTTTAACACATTGATAGTACACCGAAAGCATGAGAATGAATAGAAAAGGATCATTAAAACTAAGGGTGTGTTTGTTTCACGAAAAAATGGATGATTTGGAAAACATTAAAAATGTTCGCGTATATTGCTTACAAAAATGAATGAACGAAAAGTATTTTCATTGTTCACGAAAATATTTAGATATAAATTGTTATCGATAATGAAAACATTTCTCATTGACCGATTATATTGAGCGATACAAGCGATTACTTTTAGGAAAATATTTTCCAAATCATTCACCGGGAAACAAGCGGAGCCTAAGTAAATTTAAACCTTCAACTGAAAATGCATGCCCAACCTAAGAATGTTTGAACTGGGAATTTCTAATTATGCCATCTCAGGCATGTTAAGTAATTCAAACCATAAAACAAACAAAGATCCCTATGAGAAACGAAAAGATTGATGGCCAAGGATGAATATTACTACACTTTCTTTCTACCATCTTCAATACGATCCTCTAAGAGTAAGGTTAGTAGAGTGGACATCTCGTCCACTTCTCAAACCCTTGTGCATCAGTGAATAATATGGCTATTCCACACGTTATAATATGTTTTTTTTTTATAACTCAGGAACCCCCCGCACGGCCGATAGCCGGAGGGGTAAACCTGGGGTGAAGCTAGTACAGGACCCACCACCACGGCACTACACTTAAGAATCCCTAACGACTATGCTGGGGTTCAAACTCCGATCCCTTCGTGGGGGGACAAATGTTATAATATGTTTCTAGCTGAAATTGGGCATATTCTTGGTAGATGGTTCTAAGTGATGGAAAAACACAACATGCAATATAACTGATACTCTTATCAAATATTGATCCTTGGCGGAAACTGCTAGGGGAAAATGAAAGTCATGAACCAACGGTCTAGCTTAACAGAATGAGTGGCGCACAGCATTCTTCTATTGACATTATTTACTCATGTCCATGAGATATGATTTTAGCATGGATGTTGACTTAGGAACACTGCAGCTCAAAACTCGAGTCTCAACAGTTACACATACCATAATCATGTCCTGTTGCGAATTTACAGTTGTACTAAGCACGCATAGTGTAAATGGCAAAAACGAAGCACAATCACTGGATGTCCCAAAAAACCAAAACAATTCTAGCACATGTTGCATTCTAAGAGAGTATATGCTTATGTGTTTGCCACGCCTAAATATGTAGATGAGTCCCGAGTCAAAAATAGGCGTACATGCATTTGATTTTACAGTACTTCAAGATGGTCAGGAAATGAATGCTGTCTGACTTTGAATTGTGTCATGCGATAGACAGATACCTTGAAATTACGTGTATGGACTTTGAGACCCATTGATAGTCCAACAGCTTCAATCGATGAAATCACAACTTGAGCTGGTTTTCGGGAAACAAAACGAGTTTGCCGCTTTACATGATCCTGCCACAGATAGACAATGATATGAGAGAGAGAGAGAGAGAGAGAGAGAGAGAGAGAGAGAGAGAGAGAGAGAGAGAGAGAGAGAGAGAGAGACCGGGGTGAGGGGGAGGTGTTCTCCGAAATGGCTACCTTTTTTATTTAACTCTAGATGTGTAAATGTATAAGTTGATCGAAGTAAACTGGCCAATGAATAATATGACAGATTTGTTTTACTTTTTCATTCCCATTCCCGAGACTCACCTAATATGGACCTTAAGAGGTGAGCTAAATCATATGGACAGACCAAATTACTTCAGATTTTAACAATCCCTAATTTGTTGATAGTAGTAAGTCTGCTACAGGTTAAATTTGAGAAACTGCAGTAGAAAATTGCTAGAATTACTTTTTGGGGCATACTAATTGGAGAGAATGGTGAATTTCGTTGCATTACCAGACCCCTGTCAAAAAGAGCTGACAGATTCAGCCCTTGAGATAGAGTTATCATCTCAAACGCATTCATCATTACAGGGCTCCCTTCTATAGAGTCTGAGTTCTCAGCTACATACTTTTCCTGCAAATTATCCACGACTTCTTTAATAATTTAAGCAAATACAACAAAGATCATTGAACTTTTAGGGCTTTAATAAAAATGCCACGAGACAGCTTCTATTGAACAATTTTAATCATGAAGAAATACCAGAAAGAAGACAGCTCTCTGGAATTAAATCAGAGAACAGTGGACTGAAGCAAACCTCGATATCATCAAAAACCGCATGCACATCATCCAGATCCACATCTTCAAGTTCTCTATGTTTGATAGGCACATAGTTTTTACGAAACCATGGATGCTTCTTGATATTGTCAATATCAATGCGCTGTTTTAAGAAATTTTAACAAAGTTATGCATCAGCATTAAAAATAAATGCTAATGCAAGCTCAAGAAGTATGCAAAACAGTGATGTACTATTGTTTAGTGATATGACAGACTTGCAATAAGATAAATCTCGCAAAATCACTTAAGAATATTAGTTGACTAATAATGAAATCTGACATTATGAATTAAAACCCCATCAAATAGTTGGACAACATAATGCATAAAGTTCAAGTGAGATTATCACTACGTGCATGGAAGAGATACGTTCAATCATGCTACAACATCAGCCAGGCTAAGCAAAAATTAAGTCAACCCACCAAATGCGTCAAATGAAGTTTATGAGGTAATTTATTACCAGCGTAAAAGTATAGGGTGTCAAATTGAACAACTTACTGTCTTGGGATTGGGATCAAGAGTCTTTTGGATCAAGGACTTTGCACCCGCAGAAAACCAGAAGGGGCAAGAAAATTCAGCAGCATTTATCTGTACATAAACCGGAGAAGTGAGGACTTTCAAATCATAAAAGTAGATAACTATTCACTTATATGACAAAGTACAAAGAGAACACATGCGATGAATTGAAATGATGAACGTTTATGATCTAAAGTTCGATACAATCCAGGAAAAGCACCATGAAGAAAGGATCAAAACTGATGGGACATAGGAAAAAAAAAACAGACGGGACAAGAAAAGAAAGGATAACAAGCAGCCATCCATTCCAAGATCCCATTCAGTCAGTTTCGCAGTAAAATGGACCAACTTCTGGCGTATTAGAATTGAGCAGACTATTATATGTCCGACTACTTTTTTTACACACCAATCCCCGATCAAGAGGAGCAATGTGAAAAGGATAAGGAATTATTATTACAATTAGTCAACCTCTAGTAGCATTTGCTGTCCACACACCATCTACTGCAAGCACTGACACGTCTTCCAAGTCCAAATGACAAGAAACTCTAAGCTGATAGCTCCCTTATAATGACAGTATCCGTAAATAAACAATGGCAGATATTTTATGCTTGCCACGTTTGCCACTACTTTTTCTCATACACTCTTGGCTCTACTTAAAAGGGAACAGGAGAGGTAAAAATTATTACCACAGATCAACAAGGAGTCTAGGTCTACCCATATTTAATTTGGAAAAATCAAGGTAAGAATATGACCTTTTTAAAAAGACTTGGAAGGTCCGTCTCATCAAATGGGAGATATCCAGCCATTATAACGAAGAGAATAACTCCACATGACCATATATCAGCTGCTGCACCATCATATCCATGCTGCCCAAGCACCTGAGGCATATTAAAAAACATGACAAATTGAGAGGTAGAACGTAGAGACAACATAAGCCCCAAAAGGAATTCAAGTGAGCTACTATAGCCACAACCAACAAAGCGGGTTCAAAGATGGCCATTTACCATACAAATAAGCAATATGAAGAGTATCCACCATTTGATATAGCATGCTAGCAACCATCAGGCAAGAAAGCAATGAAGGGAACAAATACTTTAAGAGCTTCCAACCTCTCTGATAGTCTTTTTTCTTTTATCCTTTTATTACCTACTTCTTAAAAGCAACTGCCGGCATTCAATAACTTTTCACAGGTCATAATATCACAAATGAATCTTTTGAGATTTTTTAAGTGTCTCCAATGGTTTTATATACGACATCTTCACACAGGTTGAGGAGAGGTGGCTGGTGTTCATGTCAGCTTCCACAGACCAGAGTATGCATAGAAGGTTACTTCTACAGGATTGCCAATCTTATCTAGCATTTAAATCCCATAACAATCAACTAAGGTAAAGAAAAACAGTACTGAAGCTTCTTTACTAATGGCAAAAGAAAACCAATACCTAGCGAAACAAAGCCACTGTCTGGATCAGATCCTGTGATATTTAGTGATCATCTGTTCTTGTAAGCAAAGCCCACTAAAGGAAAAGGAAACTAGGTGCTAAACAAATGTAAAATCAGATCAAAATTTTTAACAGTGATGACAATGTAGTTTACCAACTGAAAAACACATTTCCAATAAATAGAATTCATAAGAATTATGCATGTTGGAGTGGTCGTCCAATCATTTGGCCCAAAATATGTAACTGGCAACCAATAATACACCTAAGGTGAAACATACAACCAAAATGAGGATGAAAGAGCACATCAAAATTTTAATTTTACTAAACAGAAGGTGACTACATTAGTACCTCGGGAGCAACATAATTTGGTGTTCCACATGTTGTGCGAAGGAGTCCAACCCCCTGTATACAATAAGAAGCGTATTCAGAAGAGAATACAGATGGGAACGGAAGAATGAAGAATTATAATCACAGAAAATCTTGATGATCCTGAAGTGAACATCATAATGCTTACCGGCTGGGGCAGAGCACTCAATCCAAAGTCAGAAACTTTTAAGTTTCCATGAAAGTCAAGAAGAAGATTCTCAGGCTTTAACCAAACAGCAAGGAAAAACTAATCAGTCAATACATTGTGCCAAATGAACACATAACATGAGATATAATATATGCAAGGTACAGCTCAGTACCTTCAGATCTCTATGATAGACACCCTTGCTATGACAATGAGCAACTGCTTCTATAAGCTGCTGGAAATATTTCCGACACAAGTTTTCAGAAAGTTTTCCTTGGTGAACCTGTGAATCCAAACATAAACAAATCAGGCATCAGAATTTCATGATTGTTCACGATCTAGACTTTAAAATATAACTATTTTGCGATAAAAAACTTAAGAACAACCTCAATCTTGAGTAGAATTTGGTTCTGTTAAAATTGTTTGAAATTTCCGATATTGATTGATAAAATCATAAAATCAATGCTATTTTTCCAATCTTAACAATTCGATTCTCTTATAGATTTGCTACACCAAAACTTAGTGTCACCTTTTTGAGATTTTGACATTAAGATTTAAAGACTTTGCTAGCGTTCAATTGCATCTCAATTCTGCTCATGTAAATCCTTATCTTACAAAAGACACGATTACTTACTTTCACAAGTATATGTACATTATAAATACAAATTATTTTGACAATTTCTAGAATCTTAAGATTCTCGATCTGATCTCTGAAACACCTCCATCAATCTTAAGTAGAGTCCCCATTTTATAACCTTGTTTCTATGGTTGCGAAGATATATCTTTTTTTTTTGGTAAGGATTGCGAAGATATATCTTGAACATGCAAAGAGAAAAAAATTGAACTGAATTATTTTTAGCTTAATTTCCAATGTAACAAGATCATGTTACCGCACAAGTAAATAAAATATGCATGCCGTAAAAGTTGGAACCTGCAAAGCCCCACTCAATCATTCTCCAACCAGGATAAAATGCATACAAAGGCAATCGTAGTTCTTACGATTTTATCAAATAATTCCCCGCCAGTCACAAACTCAAGGATGATATATATCTTTGTCCGGCTTGCTAAAACCTGCAGCATTCAAGTAACGAGGTGAAGCTTACGTTATTTAAGTAAGAGTCATGAAGAAGAAGCACAATCCAGTCGAACTCTTAGAGATCATGAAAAAAGCCACGAGGATCATTAAGAAGAGGAGATTATCTGATACCTCATGCAGCCTAACTATGTTAGGATGCCTGACTATCTTCATTATGGATATCTCCCTTCTGATCTGCAATAAAGAAGAAAGATTGTTAGAGAGAGATTATACTATTGACAAGCTAAGAAGAAGAGTTAACAAGCTCGCGAATGATGATTACGAAATCTCACTGGATATCAGTTGACCTGGTTGTCCTGGAATAGCAACTGATTACAAGTAACATGGGCAAGAATAATGCCCTGCGTTACATTATCTACTGCATGGATTGTTAGTGCTTATGGCAACTTACAATCTCAAATGCTAAGAGCAAAGTAAATGTTAGTATTACAGTCCAAATCTCCAAAACTGTAAAGTAAAACAGTTCCCAAAAATCTCCAAAACTGTTTTACTTTAGAGTTTAGTAATTTAACCATGTCATTGCTCTGACCGCATTTCTTGAAAAAGCACCAAAGTCGTGGTCAGACTTCAATTAGGTGCTATGCAAGTTTCAGATAGCCAGTGGGCAAGCTAAATTTATCAAATTCATCTCTTTTTCTCCCATTGTTACAATGAAATTCTGCCTCTTTAAAATGGACCACAGCCTCAGGAAGAGAACAGCTGTCCATTGCCTCCGATAATTTTCTAGCTCCTTAGTTAAGTTATTGTTAACTCTGTTTTAAGTGACATCAATCATGAAACTATGAAGTGGCATGGGAGGCAAAACATTTTATGTCTAAAACAATGAACTTGAGCTGTTGCCAACACCAAAGATTGAAGTTTGGACTACTATCAGCCTAGAAATTGGCGCATCCACAATCAACAGTCGAAGAGATTCCGGATACGTATGTGAATGTAATTTGACTGAATGAAAAGTCCTTCTTAGGGAAGAAAGCCGAAAGGTAAGTACCTGATCAACCATTCTGTGCTTAAGAATGGTGCTTTTGGCCATAATCTTTACGGCCACGCTCTCCCCAGTTTCCAGGTTCTGCGCGAACTTGACCTTGGCGAAAGTCCCTTCGCCAATCGTCCGCCCGACTTGATACTTCCCGACCTTCCTCGTCACCATCTTCGATAGGCACTCAGCTCATTCTCCTGTAACCAGCAGCACCCGCAATCACAACTCGCTTGCTCCTCAGCGGAAACAAGGCACTGCAAATCGCATCTCCCAAAAATCAAGAACTCGAAAATTGCGATATCAACCAATCTATCAATCACAATACAACCTCCGACAAAGCAGAGCCCCCGAACTTTACGTAGAAAACAAAACTCAACAAAGCTAAACATATTCTAAGCAGCGACGACCGCCGATCCATCACGACGCCGGAAAAAAAACCCAGAAATCGCGATGACGAAGCGAAAAACCGATGAGCGATCGCTCGTTTTCCGGCAAATCTCGCGCGATTGCTTCCCAGCTCAAGCAAGCTGAGAACACGAAGATAGCGCACAAGCAAAAGCAAAAGCAAAGCAACCGGAGCAAATGGTTTCCGAAAGCAACTACTCATCAGAAGCAGCTCGATTCGTCCTCGCAATAAAAAAAAAAAAGGGCTCGAAGGAAGAAACCGAGAGCGAAGCAGATCAAAACCGCGCCGGGGCGCATGCCGGCCGGCGCAGCCCCGGGAGGCGGAGGTACCCTCACCGGAGGCGGACAGGCTCGCCGGAGCTCCGTCATGCGACGCCGCGTTGCGCGCAGAGGTGGCGAGACGGAGATGGAGACGGAGACGGTCGTTACAATATGTGATCTGGACACGGCGCCGTCGTCGTCGTCGTCGTCTTTTATATAACACGATGGCACATTGTCCAATTCGATTCGCGAATTTTCTGGTTGCTTTTTTTTTTAATTACTTCTTTTGAATAAACTAATTATTTTAATGGTTCCCCACGTCATATCTCTTATGTTCAACGGCTACCCCGGGGGGAGAAAACGGCGCCTCGTGTGGAGCTCGAGAGTCGAGGCCGCTTATCAGATTCGTCGGGGGCATATGTGTTAGTTTTTATTGATGTGTTAGTTTTTATTGCATAATTATTATTTATTTTTTCGAAATCCAGTTATGAACCGATCAATTTTTGTTATCGAATGAGCATTACCTGTTGCTCGGCGAGGGAGAGGGAAGAAGATCGAAAAAGTCTTGCCAATTCTATGAAACAGTAATAATCCCTTTAAAAAACTCTCGGGGGGAAAAGGGGATCGTCTGCACAGTCTTAAGTTTGTGGCCAATTCAGTAATGAACTTTTTAATCTGGTAAATTCGATTTTAAACCTTTTGATAATTTGCCGGTGTAATCCTTTTTGATCAATTTTTGATTTGAAAATCACTACTAATATGACAGTCCAACATACATGGGCGGCACTGACATGCGATTTTCGCAAATTTTTAGACTTCTTGATTTTTTTGGTTTTTTTCTCTTTTCATTTTCCTTTTTTTTTTCAGTGTTTTCTTCTAAAGAAAAATGAGGGGTGACGGGTTCTGCATAGTGCCTGGCATGGGCTTCGCGACCGTCGCCGAGGCCCCGGCAACCCCTACCGACCCTTCTAGGAAGATGAACAGTGATAAAAAGAAAAAGTAAAGAAAGAAAAGGAAGAAAAATAAAAAAAAATTATCAAAATTCAAAAAAACTTTAAGAATATTGCAAAAATTAACTACGTCAACGCCGATCATAAGACATGACGCATCAACGTCATCGATTTCCAAACACGATTGATCGGAAAGACCGTGTTACCAAATCGTCAAAATATTTAAGACTAGATTAACCAATTTGAAAAGTTTAGAATTGAATTGATAGTCGTATAATAAGTTTAAGTATTTTTGGTCAATTATCTGTCGGGAAAACAAAGTAACACGACGCAAATGATTAGCTTGCATTTTGGCGTGCCTTGTGTGGTCACCGCCATTGAGGGGAAGGAAGGAAAAGTCCACGCAAGAAACAAGGACAAGCGATCGAAAGTCCCCCGTTAGTCCATCCAGGAAGCAAGGACAAATCATCCAAAAGTCCACCAAAGATCACACGTACGTAAGATAGAAAGAAACGGATGGATTTGATGGCCACCTAAGGAACAATTTGCTCCTTAGCATCTTGTCTTCCCTCTCTGTGCTGCTAACTGCTCCTTCCAATCTTTTTCCACGGGGGAGACCCACACGACCAGATGCCAAACTTGACCAAAGTGTACAAACGCTGAGGAAACCAAGGAGGGTGTTTCGATTTCCTTTTCCGCCACCTCGGGCATACGGGGTTGATCGTCAACCTCTGTCTTCTGATCAGATTCGATTCGAGGTCTATTAGATGAGCCGGTGACATCTAGGATCACAAGCGTATCCTTCGATTAAATCGATCCCGTGATTTCTTATATGTTTTTACCTATCCGATGACGTAACTTTTGCGTAAGATTGATGGTTGTAGAATAGTTAAAGAAGTTAAATTTGGAATTTGTACTGTCATCGCAAACGGTACTAACACCACCGTGAAACATGACCAATGCCCCTCTAGATCCCGATCACCGCCAACACAACAATAACCACAATCGGCAACATCGCCACCAACACAACAATAACCCTAATTGCTATCCCAAGTCTGAGCGGAACACCGCGTCCGATCTAGGTCGGGTGATCTTGGATTGCAGGCCATGTAGCCTCAGATAGTTAGGGCGCTTTTGGTTTGGTTTTTGGTGAAATACCTTTAGGAAGATGCAAATGTAGGTTTAAAGGTTCTTCAACGAAACGCGTGCGACGTGGTGCTCCCCTTAATTTAAGAAACATATCGAGCCGATATTTGTAAATTTGATATCGAATTAAATGATAATCTGCAAAGACCACGTCGAAGAAGGAGCAAGTCCTTAAGAAATCGGAGTCAAATGTCAGCCTATGCATGAGTAGCAAGTCGTTCGATAAATTAAATAATTAGGTCTCATCTATGTGCTTTAAACGTGGAAACTGATTCTACATACTTAAATTAGGTCTCTATTTTTAAATCGGGTGAAAACATAACCTAGGAATTATCGCTTTGTTTTTTCTTTTTCGGAATCGATGTAAAACCGTGTGTTTTTTTTTCTCTCAATATACGATTGACTTGATCTTCTAGGAATCGCTTACGGAACACGCATTAGTTTCTTATTACAGTCTTCTTCTTCTTCTTCTTCTTTTCCCTTTTTGTTAAGCGGGGATTTTCATGTAATAAATTATGGTAGGGTTTTTCTACACGCTTTGAATGAACTAATTTATAGATGGCAAAATTCATTAAATAAATAAATGAAAATTGCTCCCTTGTCCAAATAAAGTTTCTAATTAGTTAGCTCCTACGTATTTTCTTTGTATTTTCTGATTTCGTTTTCAGCTCTAGCTGTAGCTAGAGTTTCTAAGTCTCTAATCAGTATTGGCAAAATCATCACAAGTTAATTGCTCGAAACCTTTATTGCTGATGGAGAAGTGGATGAGATACCTTTTGTCGTATGACCTCGCATCGCCTATTAATTAAGAGGGCAAATTGTCACTTTTCAAGAAATTTTGCCATACGGTAAAAAATATCTTACGCAAATAATCTTATCCACCACAAAAGAGCTCCGTGGCCAGATCCGAAGGTCCTCCATGACTGAGCTCAACTCGATGAAGCTCGATTAGACCTCGGCCACGGAGGAGCTCCATGGCCAAATTTGGAGCACTAGTCGTTGTTCTCCTCCGTGGTGGAACGACTATCACTGTTCTCCTATGTCTCATGCACCTTTGTCACACGGGCAACTGTACCTCCATCCCTTGCACCTTCCTTCGTTGGGCCTCGACCTCAATGTTGGGGCAAGGGTAGAGGCGGTGACTACACTAATGGTTGCTAAAGATTGCAGGCCACGGCAATCAATATTGAGAAGGGATCGGTGGTTGCTTAAGCTTTTGCGCAATAGTGGTGTTCAGGTAATTTGGACGTCCTCGAGAGCTTAGATATCTCAACTATCGACATTCAATCCGGCATGGATAGAGAGGCAAGGGAGGTAGAGAGCGATGAGTAGAGTAAGGTGGGAATTGCGGTGACGAGACCCATTATGTTGACATTTAATTTTTCTGAAAGGTTGACATTTAATCTAGCTCGGATATTCGTATACTTACCAAATATTATATAAGATACTAGAAATTCTATCTTTATTTATCCAACCTCTATCCTATTTGACCCTATCCTATCCAATAAAAAACCTCAAATAACCAAATGCAACCTAAGAGTTTTGTCAAGAATGTATTGTATCTTTCATTTTTCCTCTTATCTTGTCAGTTCTTTATAGTAGAGTGGACATCCTATATCTCAAAAAAAAAAAAGGGTTGTGTTGGACATTTAATCCATAATCATTTATAATAACAATAACAAATCGTTTCCATAAGTAGTCAGTTCATATATTTTTTTTTGCATATGATAATCATTTTTATATTATTTTATAAATAGAATATAAGTCTAACTATTTAGAACTCTTTAAACTATATAAAAATTAATTTAGACAAAAATATTAATTAAATTAGATAAATTCTATTTATTGATAAATTTTATTTATTATATTATAATAAGTAATATTTAAGGGCTTAGAGGAAAATCTCTTCATAATAAGTATTACAACTAACTCTATAAAAATGGGAAAATTACTATTAAAGAAATTTTCAATGGAGCTTTTTTTAGAATATAAACATCCTTGTAAATGTGACATCTAATAATATGGAGAGAGAAATTGATTTTGTCTCCTTCCAATATTATATATCATAATGTTGGAAGCACATTCATTGGTGCATCAAATGCAATCTCCTAGTGGAAGCTTTTCCATGAGATCCCCCAGCTATTGCTATCGAATCCCCTCACTGTGATTTCGGGATTGACTTCTTAGACAACACTTGAAATCGGAAGAAACCAAGAAACCCGGGATTTTTGGCATGGACATCTAGAACAGACTCCTTTTAGGAACAACTTTAAGGAATACTGTGTTCTTGGGCATAAAATTGGAATTCATCGACATAAGCAGATGTTTGGTAACTGTAAAGTGAATTTATTTATTAGGCAAACGAACTCATAATGTTCAGTTATCTACAAGATGATATGCTTTGTTTTTAATTGATATTTCCATTTTTTATATAGTTGAACGTGCAAGAGTAGAAAAGCATTTTCAATCAATATAAATTTCCTAAAATACATAAACCAAAGTGAAGCACGGACAAGTATACTAGCTATAGTGGAAAGTTCACTAGAAATTTGATGAAATGCGAGGAACTTTTATGGGCGGGCATAAAGTTCATGTTGCTATATTGATACATGGTTCTGATCGACATGACAACCTAATCATCTTCTAAAAAAGTCTTGTTTATCTCTAAAAATATTATCCATCGACATAGGTTATCGAGAATAAGGCCCCAACCATGCACCGTGACTATAATGAGTCACATGCGCATGGCGTCTCAAATCATTTCAACTGTATATTCAATAAAACTAGATCGACTTAAAATTAAAAGGGTGCTAGGTGTTCTTCAAATCCATAAAGAATGTGATGTCTTTTGAAATTTCATTCATCGCTTGATTATGAAGTTTATATACTCTTTATATACACATAGTCTCCCTCCATTTATTGGTTTGAGTTTTTGAGTTTGTCTTTCTAATGTAGTATCGAAGTCGCTTTATGTCCCGCTTTATTTCCGGTGAGCGCTACTCGTTTTTTGAGTTGAACTTTCTAGCATTGTCATTTTTGGTTTTTAAGAAACTTTAATTTTTGGTTGGAGGTTTTTAAGAGACTTTAACGGCTTCGGATATTGTGTGCTTACGTGTCGTGATTCCTCAGGTACAGTAATATTTTTCTCAATTCACTTGATTAGCGAAACTACCCGGCCTTTGGATGGTGTTTTCGGATGACTTTTACTTCTTACTATTTTTCCAAAGAAAACCAAGGTTCATGCTAATCACGCGATTAAGCCGAAAAGGAATTATATAATCAGCATGCGTTGACGCACGCCAATGGTGGCCGTCGCCATTGAGGCAGGTAAAGGCGACGAAAGAAAACAACGACAGAAGATGGAAAAGTCCACAAAAGAAACCCGGAACGCGATTCGATGGCCACCTCTGAACGTCACTGAGTTGACACAAAACAACCTGTCTCTCTGTTTTTTTCTTTGTGCTGCGAATTGTCGCTTTCAAATCCTTGGTGATTTCCAGGTTCAAAACCTTTTTCATGTTGAGACACAAACGACGAGATGTCGACGCTAGAAGTCGATAGGACGAACGTGCGGGCAAGCCGAGGAGGGTGTTTCCATTTCATTTCTGGGATCCTAGGCATGGTTATCAGGTCGGTCGATCATTGACTTCTATCTTGTGATTAGATTGGATTCGAGGGGAAAACTACAAGTAAGGAGCACATCTTTTCATTTCTAGTCAAGAGATCGATAAAGAGACGTGTCTCATTGCACTGATCGGGAATGTTTGTAGTGACTGAGAGGGTCATATAACAAGAAGTGAGTTATTTATCATCCAAGCATTCTTTCTATTGCTAGATCCAATTTCCTGATCCTTGCATAAAGGAAAAAATTGACCTAAGGTCTTGTTGATTTGATATTATATGTAGAATTTTTCCTTCCAGGAAGGGAGGATTAGGAAAATAATATTGATTGCAGTTTTCTCCAGGCCTCCGAGAAAAACATGAAAAAAAAAAGGTTTGAATAGTACGATCCCTCCATCACCCCATAATGAAAGGGGCGATCTCGTAATTCTTGATCTGTGAAGCCAATTTCTCCTCCTTCAAACGTTGTGATGCCTCAAATCTTGTGTTGCAACCTTGGGATCAGAGGTCGCTAACCCGAATCCGAGTTGCATGACCTCCAATCTTGGTTGCTTGATCTTGAATTGTGGCCATGTAGCCTCCAATGCGATCCAGCGGCCTCCATCAATGACGAATAGGGCAAGGGAGAGATATGATCAAGAGAGAGCAGAATGACGAGTAGCATTCCAAAGGAAGAAAAATAAGAAGAAAAGGAAAATGCGGAGTTAGAACAAAAAATAAACAACGTGACAATTCATATCATTACATTTGACAACTCACATAAGCAAAATACATTTGGCATGGAGCTCCACTTACAGAAGATCACATTGTGAAAAAGTTAAAGGAACTTACGGGGTGCCATTTTTCTAATTTCTACCGAGATATTCAAAGTAATCATGGACTCCTCTGTCTACTAGCATGAACTTCTAGATGGGTCGAGATGGTTGCACAAATTCTTCACATCGTATCAAATCAACAGGACTTTAGGTTAATTTTTTTGGGGTCCTCACTTAATTCCCGTTGATTTATAATCTGTCATTCTATAGAAATGATAGTCAAATGTCTGCCTACGCATAAGGAGCACATCTTCCCATTTTAAGTCAAGAGAAAGAAAAATAGACACATTCCATTGCATTGATTGGGAATGTTCGTAGTGACGGGGTCAAAGACCGAGAAATGAATTATTTATCATCCAAGCATTCTCTTTACGGCTAGATCCAATCCCTTGGTCCCCTGAATTGAAAAAGAATTTCATGTTCTTCCTTTCAAGAAAGGAGCATTAGCAAAATCCTATAAATTGTAACTTTCTCCAAACCTCCAGAAAAAGCATAAAAAAAAAAGAAGCTCAAATTACACGATCCCTCTGTCACTCCAGAATGAAAGGGGTGATCTCGCAGTTCTTGGTCTTTGAAGCCAATTTCTCCTCCTTCAAATGTCTGTTGTGCCCCAAATCTTGTGTTGTGACCTTGGGATCCGAGCTCACTGACCCGAATCTAAGTCGCACGACCTCCAATCTTGGTTGCTTGATCTAGAATTGTGGCCATGTAGCCTCAAATGCGGGCGAACGACCTCTATCGATGACAAATCGAGCCCGCAAGAGAGATATGATCTATGGGTGGGTTGGTCGTGGTGATTAAAGAGAGCGGCATGACGAGTTGCATTCCTAGGAAGTAAAATAAGAAGAAATGTAAATATGCTGAGCTAAAAAAATAAATAAATGACGTGACAATTCATGTCATTATGTTTGTCACCCCACATGAGCGAAATACATTTGACATGGTGTTCCGCTCAACGGAAGATCACATTGTGGAAAAGTTAAGGAACTTACGATGCCATCATCCTCATTTCTATCGAGATATTCAAAGTAATTATGCACTCCTCCGTCTATTAGCACGAACTTCTAGATGGGTCGAGATGGTCGCACAAATTCTAAATAAGGTATCAAATCAACAAGACCTTAGGTTCAAATTCTTTGGGGCCCCCATTAAATTCCCGTTGATCTATAATCTGTCGTTGGTAGGAAATCATAGTCACGTGTTTGCCCACCCATAAAGAACACGTCTTTCGAATAGTTAAATAATTAGGTCTCATCTGATGTGCTTGAAACTTGGAAACCGATTCTACATACATGATCAGGTCTGTTATCTCAAATCAGGTGAGAACATAGCCCACCAATTCTTTTTTTTATTTGGATCAATGTAAATCTTTTTTTCTCCTCAATTTATGGTTTACTTGATTGCACGCACTTTGTTTGTTTTGCGAAAAATAGATAATCTAAAAAATATTTTCCTAAATATAATCGCTTGTATCGCTTGAAATAATTAGTTAATCAAAGACATTTTCATTATCGACAACAATTTATGTCTAAACCTTTTATATTTCATCTATTTATTTTTGTAAGCGACACAAGTGATCATTTTTAGAATTTTTTTTTTAAATCATTGATCTTTTGCGGAACAAATGCACCCTACAAGTCGCTTACAAAACCACATCAACTTCTTATTATAGTCTTCTTCTTTTTTACTTTTTTCCATTAAGCAGAGATTTTCGCGATATAAATCATTTTAGGGTTTTCTTTACGATATGAAACAATTAACTTATGGATGGGAACATTCATCAAATAATAAAATGGCTTCCTTGTCCAAATTAAGTTCTAATTTTGTTAGCTCGCACGTTTTTTCCTTGGTACATTCTGCTGTCGTTTTCAGCTCTCTGTGTAGCTAGCTTTTTTGGTGCCTATTTAATATAAGAATGATGAGGGTTTGGCCCAATTAAGAATTTTTAAGTGGATCCTCCACCATTTCTTCCTCTTTACATAATCTTACCTAATTACTACATAAATCATGAATGAGAGGTAGGGAAAAGAAGTGGCTAGTTCGTTGTAATTGAAGATGGGGGACACGTAATGCGCAGTTTCGTCATTAAAGTGGTGATTAATGATTAATACTCGCAATACCCTCTCGAACCATTCGCTTATCCATCATGTTAAACGCACGGACGCCTGCTGATGCTGCTCTTGTTACTTTAGAAAATTAGGTGAATAGGTAATAAAAATGTCATGCTCTATGTCGTGGACATCGACATGACATAAGTTTTAGGGAAAATACCATAAAAAACTCTAAACTATGGCACTTGTAATAAATTTATCATGAACTTTTTTTTGTGACATGAAAAACCCCAAACTATACCACTTGTAACACATTTACTACATAATACTTTGGCCCATGGGCATTTTCGTCTTTTTCTTTTTTCTTTTTTTTTCCCTTTTTTTTTCTTTTCTTCTCCGGCGAGGGCTACCCTTGTCGAATTTGGCGTCGGGTGACCCTCGCCGGCGTCGGGTGAGGGTCGCCCTCGCCTGGGTGGGCGAGGGTAGCCCTCACCTGAGTCGGGGGAAGTCACCTGATGCCAGATTTGGCAAAGGCGACTTTGCCCGACTCAGGCAAGGGCTGCCCTCACCGGCGTCAGGCGAGGGTCACCCTTGCCTGGGCAGGTGAGGGCAGCCCTCGCTTGATGTCGGCGAGGGTCGCCCTCATCGGAGAAGAAAAGAAAAAAAAAGGAAAAAAACAGAAAAAGGAAAAAGACGAAAATACTCATGGACCAAAGCGTTATGAGATAAATGTCTTACAAGTGACATAGTTTGGGATTTTTCGTGTTACAAAAAAAAGTTCAAGGTAAATTTATCACAAGTAACATAGTTTAAAGTTTTTGGTGGTATTTTCCCTAATTTTTATATATCAATTGTAGTTTGTCCCCTGAAATTTGGGATTGGTTTCGCTTTTATCCTCCCGTTTCTTCACGTTTACCTATCTAGTTCCAAATTAATATTAGCAAAATCATCAGAAATTGTTGCTAGGAAGCCATCATTGCAGATGGAAAAATAGTTGAAGTATGTTTTGTCGTATGACCTCATATCACCTATCAGTTAAGAGGGCAAATTGTCATTTTTTTCAAGAAATTATAATGTAAGTAAATAGATATCCACGAGCAATCTTATTCACTATTGATTTGAGAGTTTTAACCACCCTACTCTTTCAAAATCCTCGAATTAAGGGCGAACAGGATAACTCGTTTAAATTTTTTTTTACACTTGCGACGTATGCTCTAATTTTTCTTTTAATAATAGGCATTCCATAGGCACAATCCCAGGTACTTCAGTTTTTATTCAAATCCCTTGTCAAAAGTGGAATTGCACCCCTTTCAATTGGATTTTCCTTTAGTTTTAAGTATTGGATGGAGGACATGCCACAGTTCAATATCTCGTATACCCATGGGAGTTGACAAGTGGGATTACGTAGCATTAGGTGAAGCGTGAGCAACGGGAAAGGGTTGAAGTATCTGGACCGTGGAGTGCCACTAGGGTATTTGTGCTAGAAACCCAAGGGTAGGATCTATCATCTTGGACGATCTCTAAAGGTGGGCTAGCCTTCTATACAAAAATTGGTCAGAAGTTAATGCAGCTCTCTGAGGATAGCCATGGTAGGCATTAGTCAATTATTGTAGAGTAGTGATCTATATCTTACTAAAGAGACTAGATGCGCGGTCTAGATCGGGAGTTGCTCAGTCAGTGATAATAATGCGATTCACCATACTGTTCTTATGAACTATCTATTAAGAGGACTAAATTGGTCAGTAGTATTTGTCCTAACTGATATTAGTAAAATCATCACAAGTTATTGCTCGAAAGCCTTGCTGCCGGTGGCAAAGTAGTTGATATAGCTTTTGTCATATGACCTCGCGTCACCCATTCAATAAGAGGGTAAATTTCATTTTTTTAATAAATTATACCAAAGAGTAAAAAAAAAAAAAATGCTACGCGAACAATTTTATTTATCATTTATTGGAGAGTTTTAACAACTCGCTCTGTCACTTATACTCATATTAAGGTAGACAACATTGCTTGCTTAAAATTTTATTCACATATGCTCTAATTTTCCTCTTTTAAAGGGCATTCCATAAGGCACGATGCCATGTTCTTCAATTTAATTCAAATCGTTTGTCAAAAGTGGACATGAATCCCTTTCTATTGGATTTGCCTTTTTTTTTAAGCATTGAATGGAGTACACGTCACGTCGGTTGAAATTGTGCGAATGGTGTAGTGATATTTGTGTTAGTAATTCGAGAATGAGACGATTATCATCTTAAAGGATCTCTCAAGGTGGGTTGGCCTTCCACGAGCAAGTTGGTGCGAAATTGATGCCGCCTCCTAATCATGGCCATGTAAGACTAAAATAAGTTATTATGCTAAAATGATCCGTATGTCTTGCTCGAAAAGTGGATACACAAGCTAAATGGGTGCAATACGGTTCGTGATGATGATTTGAGGTAAGGTTGGCCTGATATTCCAACTCATTAGGCGCAATGCGGGCTTATCCTCCGCCAGGGAAGTCTTGGCCCACCAAAGTGTTTGTGTTAGGAATTTTGGGATAGGATGATTATTCTCTTGGAAGATCTCTGAAGGCAGGGTTGAACTCCCATACATAAATTAGTCTGGAGCTAATGTTGCCCTTTTAATGCTGGTCACGGCTTGCTGAAAGCAGTTATTGTGCTTAAATGATTTATATGTCCTGTTCCAAAGATTAGAGGATCCCAACTAAATTAGGTGCTGCATGATCAGTGATAATGTGATTTGCCATACGGTCATTAGGAACGATCTATTAAGAAAAGGCTAGTCCGGTGTTCTAACCCATTAGGCGCTGCATGAGCTTGTTCGTCAACCAAGTCTTGGAGGTTTCCCACGGACAGATGTTATTAGAAGATCCACCGCAACATTTTCAACCATAAGAGAAAACCTCCGTTGATTTGTTGAGACCAAGAAAATCCTAGAACGCGAAAGAAAAGGGCGTGCTGTTGATTAAGATTGTCATACTTGCTAGAGAGAGTCCAAATGACCGGAGACTTACGGACAGCTTTGATCAAGGGAAGCAAAAGATGGAGTGGAGTGGCATGCTCTCTTTCGCGTAAAGTGGGGATGATGGTTGAAGAATGCAAGGAAGTGACAGAATAGTCCGTAATGAGGACGTTGTGCTATTGGTTGGGGCAAAACGCCACTGTCTGATTTTTTCCATACCCATTGGACTGAAAAACAGAATTTCGTGGTGTGAGCATAACGTGCGAGGGGTACATAAAGGGTGTCGTGACCCTCCTGAAGTGAACCACCAAGTGAAAGCAAATGGATTACTATGCAGGTGGGTGGTCCCTCTCTCGAAAGAATGCTTTCTCCTAGCACGGGCCATCCTCATTCTTGTCAGTCGCAACTCGGTTTATCAATTCAATTATGCAATTTGGTTAACTTTGGAGCTACCACTAACCCATTACGGGCCAATTAGAAACCCAAGTACGATTCGGGAGACCATCTAAGTGTGCAAACTAGAGAATTTGAATATGCGGATTTGATTACGCTTAATTATATACTCTAATGCCTTTTCGGTAACTTTTCTCTTTATGAAAACATTTTGCATGCAATTTTCATCAAATTGTATTATCCCTAAACCTCTAACACATGAAATGATCATGCATTGTGCGTGAATAATAAAGAAAACACTCAGTAATCAAAACAGTAATTAAATTACAAGGAACAAGTGAAGAACCTAAAATACATCAAGCAAGCTTGAGCATAGCCTCAAGCCTTTGTGGACTACGAATCAAAAGATAAAGATGCAAATGCCATAATGGTAGGGGTGAGCGGTTTTAGGTTCCCTACAAGTTCGACTTAGAACCTACTTGTTAAAATAGGTTCCTAATTTTTTGAAACTTAAAACCTGCACTGCATATCTTGAAACTTGGAATCTAGAACCGGATAGATTCCTACCTGTCCAGTTCTCAGGTTCTATGTTCTATGCTGGAACCATACTACCCCTATGTAATGGCATTACTTACGTGCGGTGTCTAAAATAGAATGGCTATGCATGATTATGCACGAACCATCAAACTATGACTTATGCTACAATGAAAAACTAACTAACATGCAACTTAATCTAATGCTTTTGGTTTTTCCTTCATTTAATTAATATAATCAACACAAAATTAAAACTACGTGAACAAGATTGATGCATGCAAAATTTGAATCAATAAATGACATGCATAATAAATGACATGAATTAATCCTGTAATGCTACATTCATGACTAACATAATAAATTCAAAATTATCTCTTAAAATGCTTCAAGGCCGAAACTATGTATGCATGTATTAATTGAATTACTAAATGACAAGTATTATGAATACTATTCTATATGTGGTTGAATTAAACATGAATATGCTCGAGGTGCAACCTATGTGTAACACAATTCACAAAAAATCAAAATTAGATTCTAAATACATATCACCTCCTAAATGACGTGCAACATACATTACTAAATGACACGAACATTATTTTATCAAATAGAATTAGACATGAGTTAATCTTATAATTAAATACAATCTATATGAGATGCTAATTCCTTTTTTATTTTTTTATTTTTTCTTAATCTCATTAACACGCATGAATGAAACTAACCCCAAGGATATGTCATTCATCAAATCCTAGATATGCAAAAACTTAAACTATTGTGGTTAAACTAAGGTGCTACATGATTACTACTAACAATTTTAAGAAAATGGAATCTTGATTATTATTACTAACCTAGATGCAATGAAAATTATTTGGATAATTCCTATTATGCAAAACACTATCGTGAATATCCAAGAATGCTTAAAAACATGTAATAACGATCAAGAAATGCCAAGAACATGCAAGAGCATCGAAGACTGCTAAGATGCATTCTTGATATTAGTCATGGCCAAGCGCCAGTTTCGGCTCGGAACCGGCCCGGTCAAACCCGGGCCCGGCCCGTTGACCGGACCCGCAGTCTGGAACCGGAACCGACCCGTGGCCTACAGGCTCGATTCCAATTCCAAAAAAAAATACCCTGCATGCACCTGCAGACTGCAGTGCAGCAGGGCCCCACCCCCACCCACCCCCACCTCCTCCAGTACTCCACGCCCTCCTCTGTCCTCTCCCACCAATCTTCCGCTCCATGCCTCCACCCTCTCCTCCACCGTCCACACCCCTCTTCGCCACTCCCACCCCCTCTCTGCCGCCACCGCCCCCTCCGCCTCCCTCCTCCTCATGCCATCTTGGTCCTCCCACCCTTCCCTCCCTTGCATCGGCGTCAAGCTCGTGACCCATTTCCCCGGCAACTCCTCCACGCTAAACCTACCGGGGGTTCATGCCATCTTCAACCTCTTCAGCTCCCTCACCGGCCAGCCCCTCGCCACCGCAGACGCCACCGTGTTGATCCTGTACCGCACCGCCTGTGTCTCGGGCCTCGCCTCCGAGCTCCTCTCGCGGACCGACAGCAAGGTCCTCGTCATGGTTGGTCCCTTCTTTCCCCCTCTCCTCTGTGCCGGTCCTCCCCTTTTCTCCTTCGCTCCCCCCCCGTCTTTCCAGATCTGACCTCCACCGCCGTCATTGCCGTCGTCCCCGCCCATGGCCGCAGCCGCCGACGCCAACGCCCCCTCCTCCTCCCCATTTCTCCTCCTCCCCCTCGAACCGAAACGGGCCGGAACCGCCGGTTTTGAATCGGAACTGGAACTGCCCCCTTGCAGTTTCGATTCCAGTTCATACATGGCCATGAACCGGAATCGCCGGTTCCTAAACCGTGGCCATGACTACTTGATATAACTATATTTAATGCATGAACAATGTGATGATTGAGGGTCTGAACTTTTGGCTTAAAGATCCGACTACTCATGCCTGAAATATGCGGTGCATGCTACATGGTCATTCTTAGGGATTAGAGGTGATTGGTTTTCGGTCCAATCCAGTCCGGAGGTAGAATCAAGAACTAGACCGGAAAGATCAGTTTCCAAAATTAGGAATTAAGAATCGGACCGGTTGGTCCTAGAACTAGGAACCGGACTAGACCGCCTGATTTCGGTCCAGTCTAATGGAACCGGTCACTTTTTTATTTTCACTAATTGATGTCATCTTTTCATGTTGAATTAAGTCCTATATATGAAATGATCCTTAAATTGAAAAGACAAATGAAAAAGCATGCTTCACTCAGGGTTTGGTTCATATTTTACTAATTTTTTTTGAAAAACTAAAAAAAATTTAAAAAAAATGTATATATAGTCCGTCTAGTTCGGTCCGATCCAGTTCCCTTTGAAACTAAGAATGGAACCGCACGGACGCCGGTTATACTTTTAGAAACTAGAAACTAAACTGATACTTTTTAGAACCGAACCAAATAGGCCGGTCCGATTTGGTCGGGGTAATTCTATATTTGGGCGGTTTGTTTTGCACACCTCTCGTGAATATCCTAGGGCATGACCAAAATATACAACAAAACATTATGACACAGAGCAGGTGGACGGACGAAGCACGGCCACGCAAGTGACGCCGGCGGAGGAAGAAAGGATGATTCTCGTTCCTTTTTTGGGATTATCGCTTCATATTAAGAAATAAGCATATTCCCTCTTTTTTCCAAATCCCACGTGCACAATTCGACTTTTCCCTTTTTCATATTATAAGTCAAATTCATAGGCCCCAATCTTGGAAATGATTGGCCAAATATCTGTTGAGATTATTGATTTTTTTAAGGGAAAAAGCTACTAAAAACTCAAAACTATATCCACTGTGACACACTTATCCTGAATTTTTATTTATGATATTAAAAACTCTAAACTATGTTCATTGTGACACATTTGTCAAAAAAAATTTCTTGCGACATAAAAACCTCCAAACTTGTGAGTAACACATTTACCTTAAGCCAAAGTTCTGTCATATGATTTTTCAACCAAAACAGCATCGTTTTTATTTCACTTAAGTTATGCTGGCACCATGTCAACATCGCTTGCAATTCGCCGTCCATATAGGTAGATTTTTTTATAGTGCCCATTAACGAAAACTTGACGGAAGGTAAATATGTCATCCAAATACAAGTTTGGAATTTTTTGTGTCGCAAAAAAAATTAAGTAAATATGTCACGGTGAGTATAATTTGGGATTTTTTTATAGCTTTTTACCTTCTTTCAGTTGCACATGTGCTAATGAGTGATGAAATTGTTTCTCTACCCTTGAATGGCAGCCATATTACCTCTTCGCCACACTTAATTAATCAAAATCACCTTCGTCTACTCATGAAATGTGAAGTCTTGAAGGTGAAAATTTAGGCGCCAATAAGGGTTGACACAACTGGATTGTGAGAATGGAATTCGTGCCATGATTTAGGGATGAGAAAAATATCGTCTTGGAGGATATCTAGGATAGGGTTGTCACAGGCCGTTTGGGAGCTTATGCCACTCTCCCGGTTATGGCCAAGACAAGCCGAACCAATTGATGTGCTATAGTCTTTTATATGTCTCATTCGAGAGTTTAGATGCTCAAGTTTAGTTAGGCATAGTATAATGAGATTCGGTCCATGGGAAAGATCTATTAAAGGAAGCTTGGCTCGGTGTTTGAACTCTTTCAGGCGCCGTACGGGCTTGTCGGAGCCCACAACAAAATATTCAGAAGACGGATTCCCATCCCCCGCCACGCACTCACGCAAAAGTATTTTGGATCCAAGCAAGCATGGAAGCCTTTTTTTTACCTGATTTGGAAACCAATTGCTCCCATTGTTATTTTAAAGTACATGTAATTTGACCTCACTATTTTTTGAGTTTCGATACCACTTAATTTTTTCCAATAATCTAACAAAACTCAAAATGTCCAGGTCACAACAAAAAAAATTATAATCAATAACTCCACTCAACTATGCTACCCACCCATGGGTAGCTTAGTTGATTAGGGCGTACTTGGGATTGTGTGGTTAGGCGCACTGGTCTCAGGTTCGATTCCCTAGCTAAGCACTCGTGCTTTAAGTGGGGGGCTATGGCGGTGGGTTACTGTGCTAGTTTCCCACGAGGAATAGTCGAGGTGCGCGCAAGCTGACCCGAACACCTCGGTTATAAAAAAAACGAAAAAAACTATGAATGTAGTTGAATGTCGTTTTCCTAGCAATAGAATTATTTCCTTTTGTTGAATCCACTAACACTAAGTTCTAGCGCCGCACTAATTAAAAGATATTCAAATTTTGAGAGCCCATTTGTTTCACTGAAAATTATCAATTCGAACAATATTTTCTGAAAAATAACGTCGATGCAAAATGTTTTCATTATCGATAACAATTTGAGCCTAAAGATTTTCGTGGACAATGAAAAAGATTTTCATTTATTCATTTTTGTAATAGATACAAATGATCATTTTTAGGAGAATATTTTCAAATCATTCATTTTTTTACGAAACAAACTCACCTTTATTTGCGAATAATTGGGTGCGGACCATCTTTTCTAGGATCTCACATACCTTTTGAGAAGTTAGGACGTGAATGACAACATTTCTCATCTTTCGGCCCTATTTCTAGCTAGAAATAGAAAATTCTATTTCTCTTCTTTAAACGAGTTTCTAAGTAAAAAATAGCGTTTGATAACGATACAAAATTTATGTTCTTGAAATAGAAATTTGTTTGATAAGTTATTCTTAAATTTTTGTTTCTAGTGGCTAGCCGGTGCATGGCAGCGGCGGATGGCTTGCAAGCGGCGATAGGTGGCGATAGGTGGCTTGCAAGTGGCGGTGGCGAGCGGGTGGTGGTAGGCAGCCAGCGAGTGGTAGTAGATGGCTGGTAGGTGACAGTGGGTGGGCGGCCAGCATGCGGTAGCGGGCAAGCGGGCGACAACGGGCGAGCGGCGAGCAACAGCAGACGGCCCGCGAGTGGGCGGCCAGCGGCTGGCGACAAGTGGACGGAGATGGGCAGCAAAAGTGAGCAATAAGAGAGAGTTGTTATTATTTCTGTTTCAGAAATAGAAAAGTTAAAAATTTTAACTTCTCATTTTTGTTCCAAATCTATTTCTAGGCCAAAATTTGTCTCAGAAATAAAAAAAATAAAATTATTTTATTAAACAGATTTATGTTCCAAATCTATTCTTGGTAAAAAAAAATAGAAAAAGAGAGAAATAAAATGGTTATTATTCTCGCTTTTAATGTACTATTTTCAAGGCATGTTGATCAAATCCCCCCACGCCCCCCCATAGCAGCGTCATGTCCTGCAACTTCCTTCAAAATTTGGCCCCGAAAACAAATGTCCACCAACTTATCAAGAACAAAGGGCCAGAAAAAAAGGAACAAAAGAGTCCACGCGCGTACACACAAACATTTCGTCGCCTATTATAAGTTCGTCGAGCATCCAAGAATTCATGACACATTACTCCAAAAGCACTGCTTTTGACACCACAAAAGTTCGGCGAAACTAGAGAGAGATCACAAGACGAGATGCGACGAGTTTAATTATAACGTTTAATTGTAAAACTTCGAACGTTTCCTTTTCCTTTCCTCAAATGGAATCCATCAAGTAGGCTTGGGCGTTGCACGGGAGTTGACCGAGCGGTGAGGACGTCCCGATCAACATCCGGCTCGCTATTTCGCATAACTTGGAGCAAACCCATCGCAGGAGGGGACGGATTAGCTCCCACAGCTTGGATGGTCGCGTGACTGTGGTCCAGACCTTGCGTCCAGCACGGCCGACTAGAGTGTCGGCCAGCCGGGCTATCCATTGGCGTATCCTGAGAAGCAGCAGTTGCCACAGGGCCTTGGTGAGCTCCCATACCTCGCCAGACTTAGACCCCACCCCACTCGTTAGAACTTTCAAGCCTTGCCTGAGGACCTCCACAATTTTGTTTAACTGATCTGCCGTGGCTGCAGCCGAAGGATTATTCCCGTCGCAGAGGTCCTTCGTCATGAGATCTGCCACGTCCTTCGTCGCTGATTCCAAAGGGTCGGCATCTCTTTCTTCTTCAGGGTCAATGGGAAGCTTGATCTTGAGGCTTAGGCGTTTCTTGCAGTTGGCGGTGTTGTCCTCTTCCTTTCCTCATGCGGGCTGATCAATGCCGCCATCTCTCCAGCTCTGGCGAATCATGTCTTGGACACACCCGACGTGAAAACGGCGATCCTCGCCCACCGAGACGTATGACCAACTCGGGATATCAGCTCCACGAGCCCGGATCTACACCTTCTTGCACCAGTTGCATTTCGATGATATGTTCTCCTTCTTAAGCTTGAGCTTCTCGCTATCAAGAAGCAAAACAAAAGGTACAAGGATATTATGACAGAGGACGGCGATCGTTATGCTATAAGGCGCAAACTAATGAAACCGCAATCCAATATCAGGTTATGAAATTACAAGAGAAAATGAATAGGAAACAATAAGGACAAGAAAAGATTTACATGACTTGGTTAAAGTTAATACCTACTCCACGGGAATGCATGCCACAAAGAATCCACTATCGATCGGAGAATTACAAAACTCGCAAAATCTCTTCATTTGTTTAAATATTTCTCGGACCCAGATTACACTCGAGCAATCTCACAAATATCAGAATCTCACTTAAACAACTCTTGCTCCTCATGATCGTAAAAGTGTAATGCATAAAAGTACAAGCCAAAAGGTTTTTTTAGGAAGGACATTATAATTACCAAAAGTTGTGTACGACGCTTACTTTAGTGCAAAAAGCTTTTTTTTTTATCACTTAAGTGCCACTTTTAAAAAAAATAAGGACACTAGAGATAAACGTGGTTCATTTAGAGTCAATAACTACTTCATGAGGAATGCGTGCCACAAAAAATTCAATATTAACCGGAGAATTAGAAGAGTCGTACAATCACATAATCGCTCAAGTATTAGTATTCATCAGTCCAAGATTACACTCAAGCAGCCTCACAAAGTGTTATCTCATACTGTCTTATAGAATTTACTCAGAAAACTCAGAGAAAAAAACCCTACCACCCCTCTTGGTTAATAAAAATGTAATGAATAAAAGGACAAGGCAAAAAGTTTATTTGTATTGAAACTCTGGGAATAAACCTTTGTATCTAAGCAATGCGGGACTTCGGTTAATTTGAATTGTAATCTCAAAAATAAACTTTGGATTTGGAAAGAACTTGAGACATCAATTCAACCCTTCTCTACCTTGGCTCGACCTTTGTAGCTAAGCTAGAGTACTCATCATTCATGCCAGCTTACCCAACGCTCCCGACAAGTGCACATCCTTTGCAGACACACCATTCGAGTCCAAGGAAAGATTTGATCTTCGACAAAGAATTATTTATATGCCCTTCATCAACTATAATATGTCTTCCTTAAAATAAGAAATTGAAAGAAGTGGAAAAGAGAGGGGTAGGTGGTGCCGCACCGCCGCTCCGACACGGAGCACGGTGCGGCAACCCGGGCTAGTCATCCTTCCTCTCTCTTCCTCCTCGGCCCTTTCGCAACTCGTCATGACGGCCGAAAGTCAATTTTGAAACTTCTCGAGTCGTTCGCTCGCTTCACCCTCCCAAAAATTCAAGGGACTGATTGAGCCCGCCTATGAATCTCACATGGAATGACCATAGCGTCTTCTTTTTAATTTTCTTTAACTATTTTTATTACTTTTTTTACGCAAATCTACCAAAATTTGTTTTAATGGCTTTTTCATAATTAAGGATCAATAGGAAACATTCATCTTTTACTGTGTTGTTTATAGGGATAATTACGCAAATCATCTCTAAATTTTGGCTCAATGTGTAATGTTATTCTCTAATTTTCAATTTATTCAATGTAATCCATGAATTTTATCCTAATATGTAATGTCGTCCCTGAACTGTTAAATTATTCTATGTAGTCCATAAACTTTTGGTACATATTCAATCTATTTCCTTTCATATAATCCAAAAACTAGATTGAATATAAACTAAAAGTTCATGGACCACATGGACAATATTTTATATTGAGTTAAAGTTCATGGATCACATCGAATGAATTAAAAATTTAGGAATGACATTACACATTGGATTAAAGTTCAGAGACAATTCATGTCATTTTTCCCTGTTTATAACATAGACAAGTAAGAACTCATAACCTTGCCTAAAATTAAGTTTTTATAAAGTGAGATACTAACATAATAAGTAAATTTTAGAGTGTTCATACTTGAAAAGATGAAATTTCACAAAATAAACTAAGAATGATTCACTAAATTAAGATTACTTCAATAATAGTAATTTTTATTTCGGTCTTAAACAAAAAAGTAAATAGGCATTACTTTACTACGCAACGCTGTTTCCGGCATATGATAATAAAGATATCGTTTAAATCAAGCGCCCTAGAATTTCTCCATGTGGATAAATAACTCACCTGAGCAGATAAAACAGATAATTAACTCACCCGTTAACTTTTATGGATCTGTCAAGTTGAAGACAACATGGGTGGAAGCAGCTCTTTCCGCCAGCCGACATGTACCCGCAACCAAGCAGCGGCTTGGAGCATGCCCCGCAAAATTTGCCGCTGCTGCCATCGGTGTCGATATCGGTGTCGGTATCGGTATCGGTATCGGTATCGGTGTCAGTGTCATAAGTTTTGATGCTTCGAACAAAAGAGAGGTCACCGGGACCCTCCGGTAGAGGATGGGACATGGTGGGAGGTGGAGACACACACTCCTTGTGGACGTGGACCGCGCACGGCTCGCAGGAGTACGAGAGCCAGAACCCGATCTCCTTGCACGCCACGCAGTAGAACGGGTCCCGCCGATCGGTCGGCTGGAGCCTGTGCTCCGGGTGGATATATGACCCTTCCTCAACGGCCCCATCTCCGAAGATCGACGTTAGCTTCTGGACTAGGGTTTCGAGGTGATTCCAAAGAACGCAAAGAAAATCAAGAATCGACATCTTTTTTCTTGTTCTCTGTTTTCGCTCCCCTCTCGTTTATACGAAGAAATGAGACGTGGAAATGGAATCTCAAGATAAAAAATCCCGCGTCGGTACATCTGGACCTCTCGTTTTCTTTTTACTATCAAGATAAACCGGTTGACTTCTCAGTCACCAGGTCTACATCGACGACCTATCTATCATGACGAAAATATCCTGCCTTTCTACTACGTACGGCAAAATTATTTACCTTGGTTTACCAACAAGGAACATGAAAACTAAAGTATCTGGCAAGGACTTGCGCGAGCCCGCTTTGGTGGGCGAGGTCGCCGGTCCTAACTCGGAACCCCCCTCCCAAAAAAAAAAGAAAAAAATTATAAAAAAAATTCATAAAATTATGAAAATATTATTTAAAAATATTTACGTGACTGATCGCCGTTCATGTCAACGATTTTCGGGCGAAAATTGATTGGATGAATTCAATTGATAAGAAGTGAAAAGATTTATGACTCAATTGACAAAATTGAAATATTTAGAACTGAATCGATAAAAGTGCAATAGATTTAGAACTTTTTGGATAATTTTTCCGATCAAGATCTAAATAAATTATCTTTTCGTACTCCACAAAGGTGGGATTTCCCCTATATATTATTGGCATACCAAGTTAACGAGACATCTTATATGCTCATGATTTATTTTAAAAATGGTTTTCGTCATCAATGACGAGCCAATGAATCGTCTTTGCATCCTTCCGGATGGATAACTCCGTCACGACGTCTTTGAATAGGTCCCTTGGCTCTTAATTTCCACGGTATCAACATCAGAAGAAATTGATTGGACAAGAACTCAAAAGGACATTTTATTCCCACCCACCTCCTATCATAACATTCAGTAAAAGTCTCCCCATGCAACAAAAGGAAAAACCACTAAAAATCTACGCTCTTATTCACATTGCAAGTTGCTTCAGAATCACATTAGAAGGGGGCCAATGGTGATAAATGATGAGTACAGCTGCAGAAGACCTATTAGAAAAAAAATCAATTGGCATTTTTCGTCCAATACTTTTGAGGAATGAAGCCAATCATCCTTTCATGAATTCGATGATCCTAAGGTTTATAATCAGTGTACCAAATGTCTTTTTCACCAAAAAACTTAGATCAAGATGTAAATCCTTTGCATCTCAAGTCGTCCTTTCATGAATTAATGCTCTATCGGTTAGATGTATCAGATCTTTTGTTTAGCAATCCTCTTTGCACAAACTATATGTTGTGAATTGATGCTCTGTAAAGAGACGTATTTGCTGATTATGCCAGTGAAGATTTCGGGCAAGTGATTGTGAGAAATGGTCACACGTGTCTAATTGTTGGAAAAGGAATTGTGATTGTGAACATCTCAAGTGGAAGACATCTAGCTTTGCGTGAAACCAGGCATATTCCAAAATTGAAGAAAAATCTTATCTCAGCTAGTAAACTTGACGAAGAAGGTTTAATAACAACCTTTGCACGTTGAGAGTGAAAGAAAACCTCAGAGGCAAGAGTAGTAGCAAAGCTAAAACATATCGATACACTTTACTTTCTCCAAAGAGACAATGTAAGTGATATGGTTGCAACTACAGCTACAGTTATTTTGTCAACTCTTTGGCATTATCGTTTGGGACATCTTGGTGAAAAGAATATAAAGTAGTTACGCTCAAGAAAGTTTCTTCCAGATTTGCAGAAAGTTGAGCTGAATTTCTGTGAGAGTTGCATTTATAAAAAACAAAAAGCGGTTAGTTTTCAATTGAATAGACGACAAAATAAAGGCCGAAGGATAGAGTTGGTTCATATTAATGTGTGGGTACCAGCTTAGGAACTCTCTTATGATGGTAAGAAATATTTTGTCACTTTCATTGATGATGAGACAAGGAGGACTTGAATCTATGCTCTCAGAAAAAATTAGAAGTATTCGAATTGTTCAAAATGTGGAAGACAATGGTAGAAAAAGAGACATGTTATCAGGTTAAATCTCTAAAGTCTGATAATGTTAGTGAATACACAAGCAAGGAATTTGCAAGGAAAAATATTTGAATAATTTCTGTTATGCAAAACACTTTCATGAATATCCGAGAATGCTTAAAAACATGTAATAATAAACAAGAAATACCAAGAAGATGCAAGAGCACCCAAGACTACGAAGATTCATTCTTGATGTAAGTGTATGTAATTCAAGAGCAATATGATTGAGGTCCGAACTTTTGGCTTAAAGGTCCGATTCCTTATGCGTGAAATATGCAATAAATGATGCAAGGTCATTCTTAGGGAGTCGTGAATATCCTAGGGCATGACGAAAATATATAACAGAACATTATATAACCCAAGCATCGCATTCAATCCTACTAGAACTAGAATACCATAGCAATTCTATTAGGATTAAAACAACTTCCCAATCCTACCTTAGGTGGCGCTACCAACCGAAGACACAGAGCAGGTGGACGGACGAGACAGGGCCACACAAGTGACGCCGGTGGAGGAAGAAAGGATGATTCTCTTTATAGGTGTTAGCCTTGAGCTTGAAAGGCAAGAAAGGATGATTCTCTTTCCTTTTTGAGATTATCTATTCCCTCTTCTTTCTAAATCCCACCTGCACAATTCGATTGTTCCTTTTCCCATATTATAAAGTCAGATTCATAGGCCCCTATCTTCCAAATCATTGGCCAAATATCTCTTGAAATTTTCAAGTGAAAAAGCCCCAAAAACCCCAAATTATATTCACAATGACACATTTATCCCGAACTTATGTTTGTAACATTAAAAACTCTAAACTATGTTCATTATTACACATTTACCAAAAAAATTTTCTTGCGATGCAAAAAACTTAAACTTGTACCCACGTAACACATTTATCTTATGTTAAAGTTCTGTCAGATGATTTTTCAACTAAAACAACATCGTTTTTATTTCATTTAAGCCACGTGGGCACCATATCAACATTGTTTGCATTTCGTCGTACATGCAGGAAGATTTTTAATAGTGTTCATTAACGAAAGCTTGATGGAAAGTAAATGTATTACACAAGTACAAGTTTGAGATTTTGTGTCACAATGGACATAATTTGAGATTTTTTGTAGTTTTTTCCCTTCTTTCAAATGCACATGTGCTGAATGAATGATGAAATTGTTTCTCTATCCTTGAATGGCGGCCATATTACCTCTTGTTGGAAATATGGGATAAATTCATGGGTGAATGAATGAGAAATTGATGTTCAAAGAACATTCTTGAGTTGGAAGTGGAAAGTGAAAAGCACTAGTCCCACATTGGAAAAGAAAAAAAATTACGGAATGCTTTATATACAGTTACACTAATTTGAAGTGGTAACTATCATAGCACAAATACTATGCCTCGTGCGCAGGCACAGGGGGGGTGCAAATCCGACGCCCGACAAGCTGAAACTTGGGCACGATTGCAGGACCGAAAAGTGGGCCTCACGACGAGCCTAATTTTGCTAGCCTTCTGATTTAATTTTTTTTCAACTCAAACTGTTACAAATTTGTAACGTATGATTAATGTTGCGTTAAATTGTGTTGTTACGGAGTTAATTTTATAACGGCAAGCTGTTACGGAATTGATTTTGTAATGGCAGATTTAATCGGCCATTATTATTCTCGAACAGCTCTCCCCTCTATTCTATTTTTATCGAAATCGTTCTTCCTCTGTTTAAAAAGTTCTATGCATTTGCATTGTTTTCGATAGTGTTCATTTCCGCAATTTGTTCAAGTTCGCCAGAGGCTTTGAAGTTCTGATTACTTCTTAGTCGTCTACCGTTGTATCTTGGGAGATAGACGTTCACGAAACCTCAGACGCGTGCTGAAGGGAACGAATCTGTTTTAAGGAAACTGTGTCAAACACAGGCCTCGGTATTCATTTGTATCGATTCCAACTTTGTTATTGCAATTTCATTTTCTTTACGATTCTGAATTGTTTGTAATATTTATGCTAATGCCGATTTGGATTGTTCAACACCTCTTTGCCCCAAGCTTAATTAATCAAAACCACCTTAGTCTACTTATGAAATGTGAAGTCTTGAAGGTGATAATCTAGATGTCAACAAGGGTTGACGCAACTGAATTGTGGGAATGGTGTTAATGCTAGATTCTGGGGATAAGAAAAATATCACTTTGGAGGATCTCGAAAGATGTGGTTGCCCTCCCATACACAGGCTGTTTGGGAGCTTATACCACTCTCCTTATTATGGCCACGACAGACTGAACCAATTGGCGTGCCGAAGCCTTTTGTATGTCTCACTCAAAGGACTCAATGCTCAAATGTAGTTAGGCATGGTATGGTGGGTACTAATGATGCAATTCGCCCCTTGGGAAAGATCTATTAACGGAAGGCTGGCTCGGTGTCTGAACTTTTTCAGGCGCCGTACGGGCTTGTCTGAGCCCACAACAAAATACTCACATGACGGATCCCTATAACCCCGGCACATGCGCACAAAAGTATTTTGGGTCCAAGCAAGTATGGCAGCTTTTTTTACCTTATTTGGAAACCAATTGCTCCCATTATTATTTTTAAGTATATGTAATTTGACCTCACCGTTTTTTTGAGTTTCAATACCACTTAATTTTTTCCAGCAATCTAATAAAACTCAAAAAGTCCAGGTCACAACGAAAAAAATTTATAATCGATAACTCCTCTCAATTATGAACCTAGTTTAATGTAGTTTTCTTTGCGATAGAATTATTTCCTTTTGTTGAATCCGCTAACACTAAGTGCTACCACAGCACTGATTAAAAGATATTCAAATTGTTAGAGCCAATTTGTTTCACGGAAAATAATTAATTTAAATAATATTTTCTGAAAAAATAATATCGATGCAAAAAGTTTTCATTATCGATAATAATTTCTGCCTAAATATTTTCGTAGATAATGAAATTCTTTTTCGTTTATTCATTTTTGTAATAAAGACGGGAGGAAAATATTTTTGAAATTATTCATTTTTCACGAAACAAATTCACCTTTAGTTGCAAATAATTGGGTGCGGACCATCTTTTTCAGGATCTCACGTACTTTTTGAGAAGTTAATGAACTATTTTCAAGGCATGTTGATCGTTCCTCCCCCCCCTTATAGTACTCATGTCCTGCAAGTGCCTTCAAAATTCGGCCCCATAAACAAATGTCCACCTACTTATCAAGAACCAAGGGCCAGAAAAAAGGAACAAAATAGCCCACGCACGTACGCACAAACATTTCATCGCCAATAAGTTCATCAAGCATCCAAGAATTCATAACACATTACTCCGAAAGCACTGCTTTTGACACCACAAAAGTTCGGCGGAACTAGAGAGAGATCACAAGACGAGATGCTACGAGTTTAATTATAACGTTTAATTGTAAAACTTCGAACGTTTCCCTTTCCTTTCCTCAAATGGAATCCATCAAGTAGGCTTGGGCATTGTACGGGAGCGGTGGGGACGTCCCGATCAACATCTGGCTCGCTATTTCGCATAACTTGGAGCAAACCCATCGCAGGAGGGGACGGATTAGCTCCCACAGCTTGGATGGTCGCGTGACCTTGCGTCCAGCACGGCCGACTGGAGTGTCGGCCAGCCGGGCTATCCATTGGCGTATCCTGAGAAGCAGCAGTTGCCACAGGGCCTTGGTGAGCTCCCATACCTCGCCAGACTTAGACCCCACCCCACTCGTTAGAACTTTCAAGCTTTGGCTGAGGACCTCCACAATTTTGTTTAACTGATCTGCCGTGGCTGCGGCCAAAGGATTATTCCCATCGCAGAGGTCCTTCGTCATGAGATCTGCCACCTCCTTCATCGCTGATTCCAACGGGCCGGCATCTCTTTCTTCTTCAATGCCAATGGGGAGCTTGATCTTGAGGCTTAGGCGTTTCTTGCAGTTGGCGGTGTTGTCCTCTTCCTTTCCTCGTACGGGCTGATCAATGCCGCCATCTCTCCAGCTCTCGAGCATCATATCTTGGACGCACCCAACATGAAAACAGCGATTCTTGCCCACCGAGACGTAAGACCAGCTCGGGATAACAGTTCTCTGATCCCGGATCAACTCCTTCTTGCACCAGTTGCATTTCGACGGTATGTTCTTTGTCTTAAGCTGGAGCTTCTCCCTATCAAAAACCGAAACAAAACGTACAAGGATATAATGACAGAAGACAGCGATTGTTATGCAATAAGCGGAATCTGATACACCGTTCAATCCGATATCAAACGCGAGATAATCAAACTACAAGAGAAAGTCATGGGAAACAATAAAGACACTAGAGATAAACGTGGTTCATTTTGAGTCGATACCTACTTCATGAGGAATGCGTACCACAAAAAATTCAATATTAACCAGAGAATTATAAGAGTCGTACAATCACATAATCGCTCAAGTATTCATCAGTCCTAGATTACACTCAAGCAACCTCACAAAGTGTTATCTCATAATGTCTTATAGAATTTACTTAGAAAACTCAGAAAAAAACCCTAACACCTTCTTGGTTAATAAAAATGTAATGGATAAAAGGACAAGCCAAAAGGTTTATTTAAGTGAAACCTTCGAAATAAACCTTTCAATCTAAGCAACGTGGGACTTCGGTTTATTTGTAGAGTAATCTTGAAAATGAACTTTCTATTTGGCGAAGAACTTGAGACATTAATTCACTAATTCTCTATGTTGGCTCAATGTCCGCAGCCAAGGCAAAAACTGAACTTCGCCAAAGGAATCGCTTGTCATGATGATTGTCGAGTTCTCCCCTATTACGATCTTTTTTACAACAACTTTGCCTTTTGCCACGACATCTTGGATGAAATGGTACCTAATACTGATATGTTTTTTCCAGTAGTGTTATACCAGATTCCAGACCGGGTATATCACACATTGGTTGTTACAGTGTATAACAACACTCAACTACTCTCACCCAAAGTCTAAGAGCAAATCCCTTAGCCATATTGCCTTCTTCGCAAGATAAGTGCCATGTACTCCAACTCTGGATATGGCAATGCTATATCGCCTTGCCTTGTCGCATTCCAACTTACTGTACCACCTACTAACGTAAACACATACTCGCTTACAATCGATGTTCATTCATGTCTCTAGTGTGATTAGAATATCCATGAACCATAGTTTTACTACCATTGTCATCCCTTCGGTATACAATGTCTATTCTGCCATTCACATATGAGGATCCACTTCATAGTCTTCCAGCGAGCCTTACCTAAAAATTCCATGCAACGGCTAACAAATGCTACCAACCTACAAATGTTAGGCCTGCTACAAACTATAGTGTACATAATGCTATCCACAGCTCTAGGATAAGGAACACAAGGCATATACTCCAATCCTCCTCCTCAGTCCGAGGTGACAATTCTATAGAAAGTTTGAAGTGCACTACCAAAAGTGTACTCACACTACATGTTGAAATGTTTCACTATCTTCCTAATATATTTCTGCTAAGACACGCAAAACAGTCACAGCCCTATCATACGAAATTTCCTTAACTGATATCTTATTTGCTGCACAATAATCTTTCATCTCAAACATAGCACTCAATTGCCCTTTCAACACGATAATACCGGACGTACGCCTAGCTAATATAAACATAAAATTTAATAATCGATACATCAAAGACCTATTCTCCAATCTCATAAAATAACCATCAATTAACCACCTCTATCCTTCTGACTTTTCATATGGTCTTAACTAGCCTTGAAAGCGTTAAAATCCTTATACCAATGTCTAGGAAACTGTTTTAACCAATAAAAATGTTTTTTCAACAAGCAAACATGATCATCCTTACTTTGAATAGCAAATCCCTTAGGCTGTCTAATGTAAACATACTCCTCCAACTCATCATTAAGGAACGCCGTCTTCACATCTAGTCGCTCCAGCTCGAGATCCTATGCAGGAACTAAGACAAGTAGCACTCGAATAGAAATATACCTTATCATAGAAGAGAACACCTCATTATAGTCAATGCCCTCCCACTAAGCGTATTTAGCAACAAGCCTCACCTAATATCTCACTACTCCACACCGGGAATGCTCTCCTTCTGCTTATGGACCCATTTGCAACCGACAATCTTCCGACTCTTAGGTGCTTTGACTAGCTCCCATGTTTGATTCCAACAAAAGATTCTATTTCTTTGTTCATAATTGTTATTCATTGTGACAACTCAACACAAGCCATTGCCTCAAAGTAAGCCCAACGCTCATCTATCTCCACATCATCATCATCTATACTCAGTGCATAAGCGATAGTTATGTATTTATAACTTCCGATGGTTTGATTTGTTTTCTCCATCTACTAATAGCTATGTTGTATTGTGATTCCATCAATTGTTTTGTATAACTAACTCCAAAAATTGTAGCCTTGTTTGTAGTATCGCCCTCTATTATCTCTAAGATCTCCGAAGTCCCAATATGAAGCTCCACCTCAAAGCTGGAACAATAATATGTGTAGTTTATCAATCGTGTTTCTAGACTCCTTTGTCAAAACATAGCAATCTCATTAAAGATCACATCTCTGTTGATTAGAAAAATGGGTGATTTGAGAACGGTGCACCACAACTAGTAGTCTTTCAACCGATGTGCATAACCCAAAACTACGCACTCTTCTCCTTAGCTCAAGCTTATCAAAACTTTTGAACACTCAAGCTCCAGAGTAATCAACATGTTTTTAACCATACTTTCTCATGAGTCTTAGATTCATTAACAAATCATAGAGATCAATTGACTATGCTTGGCTCGAAATTCCTTGCCTAGACTTGCATGCTAAAGCATGCTCTGAGGTCGATTTGACAAAGTTCTATTCTTTCGTTTTGAAATGTCGTGTTGCTATGGTGACCTAGGAATTGTGAGGTGTCTCTTATCCTTTCATTTTGGTAGAACCAGGTAAAGTTTTTACCACAAAATTCCATGTGGTTGTTAGTTCTCAAGTACTTGATTAGTTTTCTAAACTACTTCTTGATCAACGTCTTAAATTGTTTGAAACCTCGGATTTGTGCTTTCGGAAGTATAAAATACCTTCCTCGCATAATCATCGATGAAAGTTAGCATATATCGAGCACCTCCTATTGTAGGAATCATAGAAGTGCCTAAGTGTTGGATATTGTCAATTGGTTGCTTGTTCAAACATATAGCCAAACTGAATTAAATTTGGCGTTGTTTCCCGAAGATGCAGTGCTCACACAAGTCTAGGTTCACTTTTTTCTAACCCTTTAACAACCTCCTCTCTCTTATGTGCCCTAACTTGAGTCAAGTTTGAGCCTAACTCACCTGATGAATCTGCAATAGCTCCAGTCAAGGTCTCTTCAAATAGATGATAGAGAGAACTTACTTTTTTCGCTTTCATCATCCCTTAGCGATGTATTGACACTCAAGTGTCCCAAGAGAATTAAGGGTCTTCTTAAGCTCTAACACATACCTCATGTTTGTCATTGTGTTCATCACCCCAATGTGCATCCGCATCCAAATTATCCCCATCCCCCACAACCTTACAAGCTGCATTATTCCCCTTCCGAACTCTACCACCATCTACAATTTGGTGAGGAGTAAACTGTTGAGGAAAACTCCTACTAATTTTGAAGTTGACAAAACCTTCCATAATGTTTGTAAATCTGATACTTATTCTGAACCTTCTCATTTCAGGAATATATGTTCTAGAAGCTAAGAATGAAGTTTTTCAGATTTTACAAGTTAAGAAGAATTATTTAAGTTCTGAGATATTTTCCAGACGCAGAAATAATTCAGACTCTATAAGTTCTTGAAGACCCACAAAAGCTAAAGTTCTGAGATTCAGAAAAATTCAGAAGCAAACGCAGAAGCTGAAATTTTTCAGAAGCAGACGAAGACGCAGTAATTCTTCAGAAGAAAAACTCAGAACGAAGAATAACAGCTAGTGATCTAGCATGGATTTCACAGAAGGAAAGTATTGATTTGTTCAATCGTAATCAAATTAATTGACAATCAAATACTAAGACAAGAATGTTTTACAACGGACAAAAACTCTACTTTTGGAAACCAAGATTCTGATTGTATGGGCGACCAGAATCAGTGGGATTCAGAATCTATCAACTAACGGCTACTTAATCCTTAGTTTACAAATCTGTCCAAGGTGAAGATTGGAAGATGATCCTCTGTGAGTTGTCCAACGGCTAGTGTGGACGAAGAGGAGTATTTAAGGAGAACATGAGCAGCAGAAGGAAGAGAGATTCAAGAAACAACAAGTCCAAAGTCTGAGTTTACTCCAATTTGTTCTCTTGTCATTCTGATCTTAAGATCAAGATCTTGAGGATTACTTTTTTTTTTTTGGTAAAGGTAAATTTGTATAACTAATCACAACACCAAATACAACCTAAGCTCAAACCACCTGACCATATAAAAGGTCAAGAGTGGTCCAGCAGGGCCAAGAAAAACAGGCCAAAAGCCAACTAAATACAAGAGCAACTGAGACCGAAAGGAAAGAAACCAATCTAGTCTGGAGTAGCTCGTGGACACCGGAAGAAACAAGAGTGACAACCGCCTGGTCAACTGGAAAAGCCCGAAGAACAGCTACATGGCGAGGAGAGGAGAGGTCTCTCGGAATAGGAAGCACCACAGAGACCGTAACCTCCAAGCACCAAGGCCGCGATAAGAAATCCCCAAAGATCCGACATGGCCAACTGAATAAGGAGCCATAGGAAGTCGCAAGACCGCAAGGGAGGAGGTTCTTTTGGAAGGAACTGCCAGATCTGCTAAGTATCCAAATCTCTAAGTACCGAGCAGCAAAACCGATCCAGAGTTAACAGGAGCAGCAACGAAAACATAAAGAGCAAGAGGGCTCCCCACAATGGGCTAAACGCCATCTAGGGGACCTCAGTGGTGGAAAAAATAGACGCTGAAAGGTCCCAGTTCCTTTGGAAGATTCGATTCCTAGGAGTGTCATCAACTGTACCCAAGGAACTAACTTTGTCCTTCACCACTTTTATGAGATGATTGCGCAACCCCGCCAAAAAGATGGTCTTGTTCTTGAACAAGGCGTTATTCCTTTCGATCCAGATGATATGACATAAGGCACCGAAGGCGAACCTCGAAACTCGATGGGGAAAGGAAGGGCCCCCACATACCTGCATAGTCCACTCAATGTGCTCGAGCCAAGGTCTGTTGCGCCAAGGAAGGCTACATCTAGAAGCCCAGAAGGATGCAAGTCTACTAGTGGAGGAGCACTCAAAGAAGAGGTGATTGATGGAGTCTGGAACTAAGCCACAAAAAGCACAAGTAGCATCCGCAATCCTTCGGATATGCATGAGAAAAACCTGTGTGGGGAGCCGATTAGAAGACGCGAGCCAGAGAAGGAAGGCATGGCGAGGGGCAATGTTCCTATCCCAAACAAAAGAATGCCAGGAGACTGGATGGCCTTTCCTACGAATATAATCCCAAGCACGTGCAACCGAGAAAGCTTCAGTGGGATGAGGAGTCCAGATTAAAGCATCCTCTTGGTTATCCAACAGGGGTGGACAAACAGCCATCAAGCCTAACAGAGTGTCCAGAGTGGGCGAAGGTTGCCAAGAATAGTGAAAGAACCTCCTAACCGTGGTGTCTCTTGGAATCCTTGATTGATAGATCTCCCCATTGCTGAAAATCTGAAAGAACGGGCCTCTGGGATGCCACCAATCAAACCAAAATGAGAGGGAAGACCCATTCCCAACTCTCCATCGAAACATAGTCTGGGCAGTGTTTCTCATATCCAGGATCTTCTTCCATGTCCAAGAGCAGCATGTGGGTTTGGAAACAACCCAAAAATTTTGCTTTTTTAAGAAGTTGGAATAGATCCATTTACACCACATGGATTCTTTGTCGGAAAATAGAAGCCATATGTGCTTGAGCATCAAGGCTCGATTGTACTCATCAATCCGCCGAAGTCCAAGGCCACCTTCTTCTTTGGGGAGGCATACCGTACTCCACGCCACTCTAGCACCACCTGGCCCCACATCAGGTCCTTTCCAAAGGAATTGGCGTAAAATAGTCTCTATTCTATACAAGACAGATTTCGGCATATAGAAGATGGAGGCCCAATAAACTTGCATAGAATATAAAACTGACTTGGTTAACTGGAGGCGACCAGCAAACGAGAGGAACCTCTGAGTCTAGGACCGGGCTCGGGCGGTTATGGAATCAACCAGGTACTTGCAATCCTCTTTGCATAATCTAGAAGATATGATAGGTACCCCCAGGTAACGGAAGGGGAGAGAACCTTGCTGGAATCCAAAGCAGTGGAGGATTTGATCACATAAATCCGGGTTTCCCCCAGATAGAAAAACGTTGCTTTTACTAGGGTTAGGTTTGAGACCAGACCAATCTGTGAACAATTGAAGTGCATCTTTGATTAGTACGACTGAGCTCAAGTGGCCTTCTGAGAACAAGAGCACGTCATCCGCAAAGAAAAGGTGGGATAGGCGGGTCTTTTTACATCGCCAGAACCAATGGAAATCCCGGCTATCAGTTTTGGCTTGGAGAATACCAGAGAACACTTCCATAACAAGTATAAAAATGTACGGCGAAAGAGGGTCTCCTTGCCGTATACCTCGTGTACTACTAAAAAATCCATGCATTTCCCCATTTATTGAAACCGAAAACTTGGCCGTCGAGACACAAGCCATAACCAGTTTGATGAAGGATTCGGGGAATTTGAAGGCCAATAAGACCTTCTCAATGAAGTTCCAGTCAACGGTATCGTAGGCTTTTTGGAAGTCGACTTTAATAGCACACTTAGGAAGGTAAGCATGGTGGTGGAAGCCCGCAAATAACTCCTGGGCAATCAAAATATTGTCGCTAATCCTGCGCCCCTTAATAAAAGCTGTTTGGGCAGGGCTAACGAGAGAAGACAGAACAAGAGCTACCCGCCTAGCCAGGATTTTAGAAATGCATTTGTACAGGGTGTTACAACATGCAATCGGTCGAAAATCCGACATGGAAGAGGTGCAGCACCCTTAACCAAGTCATTTTATTCAGACTCAGAGGTTCCTCTCGTTTGTTGGTCGCCTCCAGTTAACCAAGTCAGTTTTATATTCTATGCAAGTTTATTGGGCCTCCATCTTCTATATGCCGAAATCTGTCTTGTATAGAATAGAGACTATTTTACGCCAATTCCTTTGGAAAGGACCTGATCTGGGGCCAGGTGGTGATAGAGTGGCGTGGAGTACGGTATGCCTCCCCAAAGAAGAAGGTGGCCTTGGACTTCGGCGGATTGATGAGTACAATCGAGCCTTGATGCTCAAGCACATATGGCTTCTATTTTCCGACAAAGAATCCATGTGGTGTAAATGGATCCATTCCAACTTCTTGAAAAAGCAAAATTTTTGGGTTGTTTCCAAACCCACATGCTGCTCTTGGACATGGAAGAAGATCCTGGATATGAGAAACACTGCCCAGACTATGTTTCGATGGAGAGTTGGGAATGGTTCTTCCCTCTCATTTTGGTTTGATTGGTGGCATCCCAGAGGCCCGTTCTTTCAGATTTTCAGCAATGGGGAGATCTATCAATCAAGGATTCCAAGAGACACCACGGTTAGGAGGTTCTTTCACTATTCTTGGCAACCTTCGCCCACTCTGGACACTCTGTTGGGCTTGATGGCTGTTTGTCCACCCCTGTTGGATAACCAAGAGGATGCTTTAATCTGGACTCCTCATCCCACTGAAGCTTTCTCGGTTGCATTTTATTCAGACTCTTTTGTTCTTCATTTCATTTCCGCGAAAATTCAAAGATTTGTTTAGGATCACCTATTCACCCCCCCCTCTAGGTGACCCGTGCTAGTTATTTCATAAACTAGTTCCTCAAACGCGTCATATGATGAAAACGCAATCAATCTAGAACTCGTTCGTCTCCTGACAATTGCATATAAGATTGCCTCTACATCCATGGCATTCTCTTCGACAACATTCACCGCGTTATCGACTGTGGTATCCTGCCTTCCGCCCGTGTTTCTCAACTCCTAATAATCTCTCTTCATGTGTCCCTCCTCGCTGTTAGTGGTCTGCCCTAGGAATCAATCAATGTTGATACTCTAATATTAGTTGTGGATTAGGTTGTGTCGGAAAACCGATCTTCACTATACTTAGGTAGTCATAATGTCTTGCTAGAGACCGCTTATGACTTGTGGGTCAAAAGGGTTTTGAGCACACTGCTAATGTTTAGTGAACCTACAGGGTCGCACACAATCGCGAATGGATTTAATATTTTCTGTACGCCTTGATCTACTTAAGAAGTAGATTTTAATTTATTCTCTTATTTAAATTATCTATGTGGTCGTGCGCGTTATGAGATAACGATTAAACGTGGGGCCCACATCGCCTGGCCCACTTCTTTTAATTCCGCTGGATAATGAGACTATATAAATAGATAGAGAATCGTTCTCTGTCTAAGGTTTTTTTTCGATACAGTATCGAAAAGACAACGGCGTTCAAGAAAGAAACTTCAAGATCTTTCGCTAGCACGTGGATCGTTGGAGAATTCCGCTCGTGTGTGTGGATACCGGTAGAGGCGCAACACTTGGGGCGCTAATCCAGACACAATCAGTTATCGATTTATCCTCAATCTGCAATAGGTACGTTTCGAAATTCTCTCTCGATTTCAATATACACATGGATCCTGTCTAGGGTTCTATATTCCGCTGCGTTGTTTTTCGTTGATGAACCCAACACTCGCGACTTACAAAGCATTTCACATGAGCCATAGACTTTCTTTGGAGCAACTTTGACCTGCTTGCACCTCTGTTGCTGAATGCCAATGCTCATCTCTATCGTGAATCACCACCCAGCATTGCGCTATCTACACTAAACTATATCTTGCAACTTCTAAAGATACTTTTTAGAAAATAAAGCGGACTTCACCTCTTCCAAGTTAATCATAAACGCCCCTACTATTTCTTTAGATAAGTTTTCCAAGGAATTCAATAAAGATGGCAACAACATCATACCTTGTTTCTCATCAAGTAGGGTCTCCCCGATGTTATTCAAATCCATTGTGAGTTTATTAAACTCATCTACGTGAGCTCTAATTGAAGTTCCTTCATTAATTTGGAATTGAAACATCTTTCTTGACATGAACAAGTGATTCTACAAACCCTTTGTCAGATAAAGAGTTTCAAGTGTTGCCTAAGTTGCACTATCCTTTTCTTCAATTACTTCAATCAACATGTTAAATATGTCTTGAATTTTATGTACTCGGTCCGGTTCATAACCCGACCCGACATATTTTTTGTGCAACCCGAAAGTGAAGAAAAAATTGAGATTTGGTTCGCGACACGAAGGGTTGGGCCGATAGGCCCAATCCGTAGCAAACGAGCAAATCTCCATAGCAGACCGCCCAAGCTGGAGCAAGCGAACCAATGTTTCGGGAGGTTCGGGGGCTATGCCCCTGAGGAAAATTTTTTGGGAGTCCTATTTATACTGCTGCTAGGTTTTCTCATTGACATATAGAAAGAATTTTGTTTACAGAGAGTTTTGTGAGCCGTGAGCTTTAGTCGTTGTTTCGACTTCTGAAAGCTGTACTATCTTTTGATTATAATGAAATTTTGTCTTGCCTCGCCCGTGGACATAGATCACCTTGTGATCGAACCATGTAAAATTCCTATGTTCTGTCTTTTGTTTTTCCGCATCTGTTTCCAACAATTGGTATCAGAGCTGCGTTCGATTCTACGGTTCTTGGAGATGGCATCTTTGAAGTTTCAGATTTCATCTTTTGACGGACAGTACAATTTCGAATTATGGAGAATAAAGATGAAGGCTTTATTGAGGCGAGAGGATACGGTTAGGGCGCTGGATGGAAAATATCCAGACGATATGACCTCGGTTGAGATTGAAGAGATGGATGAGAAGGCGCATAGCACAATCCAGTTGTCTCTAGATGACAAGGTTTTGCGAGAAGTCGCAGATGAAGAAACAGGGGCCGGTCTCTGGAAGAAACTGGAAAGTCTCTATATGAAGAAATCTCTAACATCGAGACTTTATTTGAAGCAGCGTCTTTATACCATAAAGATGCGTGAAGGTACGTCTGTTCAGGAACACTTGGATGACTTTAATAAAATTGTTCTGGATATGAAAGATGTGACGCCCCAGACCGTCACGCGCAACACGTACCAATTAATATTATTAATAAAATGGCCAGCGGAAGTCAAAGACTAATCATGAATATCACACAAATTTGGTCAAAATACTTTTTCGTCTTATTAACAATACTTGAAAGAATTAAAAGACCAAGCAATACACCATAAAATTACAAAGAACAAACATCTGGGTAGGTCGAGATTGCCTATCTCCATGCTACCATTTACTCCAAAGATGGCCCGCACAAAAGTAGACCTTACAACAAGTTGTAGATGCCGCCGCCTTCATATCAACCTTTGTCCCGCATCAACCCATATAGTAGATATACATCTTGTACAAACTATATCCGCTCTCGGGCAAACATATCAACGTATTGGCATTCATAGTATTTAGAGAAAAACCAGCAAGCATCGATAGCAGGTTTGTCCATTCCTACATGTTTGAAAAATAGTAGGATGAGCCGAAACCCAGTAAATGAAATCTCTAGTTTTAAGTTAGGGAAATCAGCTTACCACTTCACCTGACATAAACACATACGCATGCATAGCAAACGATATGCATAGAACTCGAATGCAAGTTATACCTTTTCCGTCTGGATGTGCCGTCAAATCTGAATAATGCAACATATCATGATATTTCCACTTAGACGCAAGCATGAGGTAAAACATTTATGCTCATGCAATTAGGTTCGTTACTTCATTCTCCCAAACACTCACAAGGCATCCCCACCAATGCGGCATCTCGGCACACACCCGGGGCATCCCGACCAACGAGGCATCTCGACTCCCGAGGCATCCCGAAACACTCCCCGGGGCATCCCAACCTACGGGGCATCCCGACACATGGGGCATCGTCACACACCACTAAATGGGCGATGGAATTAATATTATTCCCATGCAAGTCATGACAACCAATTTTCTTTTGTATGCAAAAGTCCGCTTTGGCCCGTCCTATACCAAGCCATCACGGTTTTTGTATTTTAAAGTCATGAAATGCATCATTCGAGCAATTTAAATATGAAACAATACCTTTCGAATTCAGAAGCAAACTCAGCTCATAAGCAAATTATGGTTCAGAAGCAAATTCGAGTCATTAGAAGCAAGTTCAGACTCAGTAATAGATTCAGACTCAGAAGTAAATTCAAACTCAGGACCGAATTCATACTCAAAAGCAGGTTCAGATTCAGAAGCAAATTCAGACTCAGAAGTGGATTCAGATTCAAAAGCAAATTCAGACTCAGAAGTGGATTCAGCCTCAGAAGCTGATTTTGAACAGTAAAGTCTGAATCAGTTTTATAAGTAAGTATGAATAGTAAATCTGAACAGTAAATTTTGAACAGTAAATCTAAACAGTAAATTTTGAACAGTAAGTCTGAACAGTAAATTTTGAACAGTAAAATCCGAGCGGCAAAGTCTAAGCAATTTTAAAAGTAGAGTCTGAACTGTAAAGTCTGGATGTTAAATCTGAAGGTAAAGTCTGAAAGTAAAGTCTGAAGTAAAGTCTGAGGGTAAAGTCTAAAGGTAAAGTCTGAATATTTTTCAAAAGTAGACAAAACCAAATTTTGATAGCAAAGTCTGAACAGGTTCATTTGATAGCAAAGTTTGAGCAGGTTCAAATATACACAGAACCAGATTTTGATAACAAAGTCTTAGCAATTTCAAGGTACACAAAACTAAATTTTAAGGATTAAAATCTGCCCAGTTTCAAAAATAAACAAAATCATCCCTTTGAGTATCAAAATAAACATAATCATCACTTTGAGCAAAAAGATTTTCTACCATTATTTAAACATACATAAACCAATAATAATAATCCAACAATCATCTCAAAAATTACACTTACTCGTTCCGATTTAATCGTTTCGCTTGCCGATTATTGCTATACTTTAAGGAAATAAATCACATCCATTTGAATGTGCATAGAATCAGCAAAAACAGATTCAACCATCATCACAACCTCACTATTGCACATCAAAATAACCTTTTTCAAGCAATCAAGTTGCAAGTGCCAAGTAGATTTACTTAACTTAAATCTAGAGTTTTCACTTACCTTGTGCAGAATCTGAACACCCCAAAGGTTAAAGCTCTCTCGAAAATTCTGGATCGGTGATGGTGAGAGTAGAAAGTGAAGGAGAGAATGTTAGTTTGAGTGAAATTATCTTCGGTCATTACCCAGGCGAAGATGAAACTGAGAAGTATACAAATGGGTGGGTAAATTCAATGCACTCACAGGTGGCATCTTCTCCTTCCATCTTGGCCACGTGTGAGAGATCAAAGAAGAAGTGATGGCCAAGGAAAATCATTACTTAGGCTAGGTGTCTAGTTGGGCAAAAGATGACTTAAGGGCCAGGTGGCTTTCGGTCAAGCTTCCTCTTCAATGGTCACGTGAGGAAATAGAAGAGTCAAGAAGATATTCTCATAAGAATATCTCATCCCCTTTCCTTAACGACCAAATAGAAAAAGGCTAACCTTACTTTACCAAAATTAATCAATAATAATAATCCCCACCAATATTGCACTACGACTAGCGTGCACGATAACGTTTAAAATATTAAACATGTCATGCTCAGAACGATTTCATTTCTAAATCCACACTTTGCGAGATACGATTCAATGAAAATCTCTACGTGTCCGTACAAATACTAACTTAAGTAGTTCTTGGTTTTATAATCCTCGTATCATTCTCGATCATAGAAAATTTCCCACGTCACTTATTTATTATTACGAAATTTCTGAATGTCACAAAAAATCTAGCTATTAAACTCGAGGATGAAGATCAAGCTTTGATCGTGTTATGTTCACTGTCTGCCTCATACGAGAATTTTGTGAACTCAATGCTTTATGGACATGAATCCATAACTTTGGAGGATGTCAAAGCATCTTTGAATTCAGCAGAACTGAGAACAAAATTGAATGGGAATACTAGCGAAAACAAAGCAGATAGTTTGTTTGTGAGAGGCAAGACCAAGAGCAAGGATAAAGCTTTACGAGGGAAATCTGTTGGTCGTTCAAAATCTAAGCCACCTGGAGATAAGATGAACATTGAGTGCTACTATTGTCATAAAAAGGGACATTACAAGTCAGATTGTCCTTCGCTCAAGAAAAAGGATAAGCAACATAGTCAAAAACAAGATTCGGCGAATGTTGCAAACGACAATGAACTTAATGCGTCAGACAGTGTTCTTACGGTATGCTCTGCTATTAATTTGTCCAATGATGTTTGAATTATGGATTTGGGAGCATCATATCACATGTGCCCAAATAGGGAATGGTTCACCACATATGAGCCATTGAATGGTGGATCAGTCTTGATGGGGAATGATGCTGTATGCAAAGTCGTGGGTATTAGTACTGTTCGGATTAAGTGCCACGACAAAGCAGTAAGAACTTTGACTGAAGTAAGACATATACCAGACTTGAAGAGAAACCTTATCTCGTTGAGCAGTTTGGATTCCATTGGGTGTGTGTACTCAGGTGGAGGTGGAGTTCTCAAAGTTACAAAAGGCAATCTGGTTGTGATGAAAGGAAGCAAGGTGAATCACTTGTATCATTTGCAGGGTAGCATAGTTATGGGTCCTTCAATTGGCACAAGCAATTCCGTTTCTGACAATGATAGAACAAAATTATGACACATGCGTTTGGGCCACATGAGTGAGCGTGGCATGTCAGTTTTGAGTAAACGTGGTTTACTTTGTAGGGAGCAGACAACCTCACTAGATTTTTGTGAGCATTGTGTTCTTGGCAAGCAATGCAGAGTCAGATTCAGTACATGGACTTATTCAACAAAGAGCACACTCGACTATATCCATTCCGATTTATGGGGACCAGCACAGGTTCCATCTAAGGGTGGCGCTCTTTACTTTGTGACGTACATTGACGATTATTCCAAGAAGGTTTGGGTTTACTTTTTAAAAAGAAAAAGTGATATGTTGGAAACCTTCAAGAAATGGAAAGCTCTTGTTAAGAATCAGACAGGGAAGAAGATCAAAAGTCTTAGGACCGATAATGGTCTTGAGTTTTGTGGTGGCGATTTTAATGAATTCTGTGCAGATGGAGGTATTGTTCGACACCGTACAGTTAGGCACACTCCACAGTAGAATGGAGTGACAGAACGTATGAATAGAACTCTATTGGAGAGAGTAAGATGCATGCTCTCTAATGCTGGCATGGAAAAGGATTTTTGGGCTGAAGCTATTAACACGGCTTGTTATCTAGTTAATCGCTCTCATTCAACAGCAATAGAATGCAAGACTCCTTTTGAGATGTGGTCAGGTAAGCCTTGTGGTTAATCTAATCTAAAGGTTTTTGGATGTCCTGCTTATTATCATGTTAAAGATGGTAAGCTAGAACCTAGAGCAAAGACATACATTTTTGTTGGCTATGCTGATGGGGTGAAAGGTTATCGTTTATGGTGCCAGGAACCTAACTCACCTAAGTTCATTATTAGTAGGGATGTTACATTTAATGAAATGCATATGCTTGATCAAAGGAAAGTTGCTGATGAGTCTGCAGGAAAACATGAGAGTGATACAAATGAGGTGGAGGTTCAGGTGGAGCTTCCAGAAAAGACTTCTCAGAATGTTTTGAACGAGCAAAATGCTCTTGTCGATTCAAGTTCATATGAGGAAGCTGTAGATGAGGTGGAGCAGCCATACTCTATTGCTACTGGCAAAGAAAGGAGGCAGCCTGGCCTCCTCAGAAATATAGGTTCTCTAATTTGGTGGCTTATGCTCTCACGACAACAAAAGATATGAGTATTCAGGAACCTTCTACTTATACAGAAGATATTACTTGCACAGAATTAGAGAAATGGGCTGTTGTTATGGTTGAGGAACTTGAATCACTTCACAAGAACAAGACTTGAAACTTGGTGCAGTTGTCTAAGGGAAAAAGAGCCATCAGGTGTAAATGGGTTTTCAAGAAAAAGGAAGAAATTCCAGGTGTTGAAAATGCTAGATACAAGGCTCGGCTCGTAGCTAAAGGCTACAACCAGAAGGAGGGAATTGATTATGACGAAGTTTTCTCTCCTGTGGTAAAACACACTTTCATTCGTGTGTTGCTGGCTATAGTTGCTTAATTTGACTTAGAGCTTGAGCAACTTGACGTGAGGACTGCTTTTCTGCATGGCGAGCTTGAGGAAACTATTTATATGGCCCAGCTCGAGGGCTATTATGTAAAAGGCAAGGAAGATCATGTTTGTAAATTGAAGAAATCCTTGTATGGTTTGAAGCAGTTACCAAGACAGTGGTATAAGAGATTCGATAGCTTTATGATATGGAGCGGTTATCATAGGAGCAACTATGATAGTTGTGTCTACTTCAGGAGGGGTTCAGATGGATCCTTTGTCTATCTTCTCTTATACGTGGATGACATGCTCATTGCTGCAAAGAACATGTCAAAAGTGTTGATCTTGAAGAAACGGCTTAGTGAGGAGTTCGAGATGAAAGATCTGGGTCCTGCCAAGAAGATCTTAGGAATGGAGATTCAGAGGGACAGGAAAGGAGGGAAGTTATATCTCTCGCAGAAGAGTTATATTGAGAAGGTACTTAAGAGGTTTAGCATGCAAAACGCTAAGCCCATGAGTACACCATTAGCATCCCATTTTAGACTCTCAGCTCTACATTCACCTTAATCAGAGGTCGAGGAGGCTGCGATGTCTCGTGTCTCATACTCCAGTGCAATCGGTAGCATTATGTATGCTATGGTATGCACTCGTCCAGACATTGCACAGGCAGTTAGTGTGGTTAGTAGATATATAGCGCATCCTAAAAAGGTCCATTGGCAGGCAATGAAATGGATACTTAGGTATCTTAGAGGCTTCGCAGAGTTGGGTCTAGTGTTTGATAGAAACAATTCCAACGGTACCTTAGTTGTGGGATTTGTGGATTCCGATTTTGCAGGTGATCTTGATAGGAGGAGATCTTTGACTGGCTATATTTTCACACTATCTAGTTCGGCTATTAGTTGGAGGTCAACCTTACAGTCGACGGTTGTTTTGTCTACTATAGAGGCAAAGTATATGGCAGCAACAGAAGCAGTGAAAGAAGGTATTTAATTAAGGAATCTTATTCAGGAACTTGGGCTACAGCAGGAAGATTATTCGATTGTCCTTTGTGACAATCAGAGTGCTGTATACTTGATTAGAAATCAAGCATATCATGAGAGGACTAAGCACATCGATGTCAGGTATCACTCTATTCGAGAGGCAGTTACGGAGAGAAACATGACGGTAAAGAAAATTGGTACAGCTGATAATCCTGCTGATATGTTGACCAAGCCAGTCCCCGCCAACAAGTTTAAGCATTGCTTAAACTTGATTGGCATGCTTGATTGAGTTTGCCCCTTCTAGGGCTTTGGTGGAGAGGTAAATGACAGTTCTACATTTGTGTTTTTTGAAGTGGATATGTTATTTTGTTGTAGCCCTTGTTTCTTACATCGAGTTAGCTTACGTAGGCTTAGGGATGCCAAGAGAACGTGTTCGGCCTCTTGACTATTTTATTTTGGGAAATTCAAACCAAGGTGGAGATTTGTTAAATATGTCTTGAATTTTATGTACTCGGTCCGATTCATGACCCGACCCGACATATTTTTTGTGCGACTCGAAAGTGGAGAAAAAATTGAGATTTGATTCGCGACACGAAGGGTTGTGCCGATAGGCCCAACCCGTAGCAAGCGAACAAATCTCCATAGCGGACCGCCCAAGCTGGAGTAAGCGAACCAATGTCTCGGGGGGTTCGGGGGCTACGCTCCTGAGGAAAATTTTTTGGGAGCCCTATTTATACTGCGGCTAGATTTTCTCATTGACATAGAGAAAGAATTTTGTTTACAAAGAGTTTTATGAGCCGTGAGTTTTAGTCGTTGTTTTGACTTCTGAAAACTGTACTCTCTTTTGATTATAGTGGAATTTTATCTTACGTCGCCCGTGAACGTAGATTACCTTGTGATCGAACCACGTAAAATTTCTGTGTTCTGTCTTTTGTTTTTCCGCATCTGTTTCCGACACAACATCATTTGACAGATTCCATAGAATTAATACTCTTTGCCTTCTCCATCAACTCAACCTTATTGGCCTCTTTCATTGTTTTCGACAATGTGTCCTTACCATTAAAAGCCTTCACCAAACACAAGATTGTTGATAGGGCACGCATCTTAATGCTCCACAACCCAAAGTTATTCCTATCTTTGAATTTCTCAGTCTCAACCTTTGCTCCCGATATGATTGCAAAGATAGTCCTTCCACACAATGATCAAACAAGCAAAAGCCGCAAATCAATTCTACAAAACCATAGCTAGAGATTTCATTCCAATTTTTGTCCAATAAGTGGAACCTAAAGTTGTTCCTTTCATTGAATTTCTTAATCTCGGCATTTGCTCCTAACAAAACCTAGAGATCGAACTTTGATATCAATTGTTGTGCAGGTGGAACCTAAATATATGTGCAATTCAATAGCAAGCAAGAATGAAATTTTCAGAAAAATAAACAAGAATCAATATGGATACTCGACATTTACACGGTTTAATTCGAGTGTTAGAATATACTCCACCGGGAGAGCCACCACAATGAATCCACTATTAATCGGAACATTTACGAGAATCATACAATTGCTCAAGTATTTCCTACCCTTCGAATGCACCTAAGCAATCCCATAAAATCTTATCTCACCATCTCACGTAGAACTCACTTAGAAAATCCTAAACTATAGAGAAGAATTCTTAACACTTCTCTTGATTGCTCAAAAGCATAAGCAATAAAAGGAAAACATAAGGTTTATTCATTTTCACATCATTAGAGTAATTAAATATTAAACACGTCTTCATCTAACAGTTTAAGTTTATAGAATAGTTGATAGTGGTCCAACCAAAATCTCACATGGTATTAGAGCTGAAAATCCTGAGTTCAAATCTTTTCGGACCCCAATTATCTCCCCAATAAAAAATGTCCACTCTTAGTACTAGGCACAAACACCAGACTAAGCATGAGGAAGAGTATTAGAATACTTAAATATAAAACCACATCTTTATCGAACAACTTAAGCTTATAGAACAGTTGACAATGGTCCTACCAAAATCTTACAGACATCTTGCAAATAAACATTTATATCTAAGCAACATGAGACATCGGGTTTATTTGTATTGAACCTTGAATTCAGTAAGAACTTGTGGCACTAATTTATCAGCGATAATGGATATGTGTACCATTCATCTTATCTAGCAGATAAACTTGCCGCCATGAAAAAGAAATCGGACGGGAAGGACTTTTTTAAATGAGGAAGACCGCATACGTATGACTTATCGCAGCAGTATTCAATTTATCTTAGCCACAAAAACAAATGTGAACATAAAACCATCTCCGCTTTTTATCTCTCTACGCTACCAAATGGTGAATAGCTCTCCCACCACCTAAACTTGTTAATCTGACAAATTTATTATTTGTTTGGTAAAGTTTGACCAATTAGTCATAAACATTTTGATGATTTGCCAATATAGTCATTCCAATCAATTTTTCCTAGAAATCATTGACGTGGACGTCGGCCATCATACGTAGTACGACCGACACTAACATGGACAATTTTCGTATTTTAAAAATATTCTAAATTTTTTCTTTGTCCATTTTTTCTTTCTTTTTACTTTTTTTTTTCTCTTATTTCCCTTCGCCAGCCACAAGCGAGGGTATTGCTCTTGGCCGGATCTAGCGAGAGCTCGCGGCCCTCACCCAAGCCCTCACAGTGGACAGTGCGGGCATTGGGCGAAGGCCGCAACGGCCTCGCCAACCACAGTGTGGGTTCACGGGCTCTCGCCTAGTGGCCGATGAGGGCATCCTGGCCCTACCTGTGGTCAGCGACTTCCGTCGATTGTCGCCAAGGCTATAGACCGGCGGAGGAACATAGGAAATAAAAGAAAAATAAACATAAAAGGTTAACAAAACAAAAATAAAAATTCAAAAAATTATTCACATCAATGTTAACCGTGCCATATAGAACAGTCGGCATTCGCGTCAACGACTGTCGGCCAAATTAAAAGATTTATGGTAAGTTGGCATCCCCACAAGAGGCGTATAATTTTTTTCTTGGTAACTTTCCCGTTTTGCTTGACACCAAGCTTGCTGATCAAGCTTAGACGCTTGAAACAATAGACCAGGCCTCCCTCTCTCTCTCCCTCACGGGGGGTTTTGATCAAGTGTGGGGGACTAAGAGAACTTGAGATGAGATAGGATGCAGATGTACTTCAGAAAGCGTAGGATCCGCAAAACCTGATGCATGTGCTCAAGAATAATTCATTTGCGCATAAGCATCTATATAATAGGTCTTACTTAAAAAAAAAAGGGATAAGTACACTAAAAGTCCTAAAACTTGTCACGAAAATATAACTAAGTCCTAAGACCTTCAAAAAATACAATCAAATCTCAAAACTTGTTAGGAAAGTGCAATTGAATTCCAAAACTTTCAAAAAGTACAAATAAGTCCTAAAACTTGTCACGAAAGTACAAACAAGTCCTAAAACTTGTCAAATTGGTTCAATCAAGTCTTAAAAATTGGCGCACTTATCCCAAATAAAAATATGGAAAAAAACGGAGAGAGAGAGGGAGGCGGAGTCGCCCCGCCGCTACGACTCTATCAACAATAGTAGAACAGGAGCCGGGTGGGGCATGCCGCCCCGCTCGTCCTTCTCCACTCTTTCTCGCTGGCCCTTTTCGGGTTGAATTGTGGCCCTTCTCCACTCTTTCTCGCTGGCCCTTTTCGGGTTGAATTGTGGCCCCCCACACCACGCACCCGCCCCCCCAAAAAAAAACTGATTGAGTCCAGTTCAATTTCATGTTAAATGGCCAGAGAATTTTCTTTTTGCATTTCTTTAACTATTTGTAACACTTTTTTTTCTTCTTATTATTCGGATCTAGAAAATTTTGTTTTAATTACTCTTGCGTTAATTAATGATCAAATAGGAAACATTCATTTTCCTACTATGGCTGTTTATGATTTACACAAGTAGAAAGCTCAGTGCCTTTCATAGAATTAAGTCTTCCTTCGAGTGAAATGCTAATAAGTAAAGATGAAATTTCACAAAACAAAATAATGAGAGACCTCATTATTTAATAAATAAAACAGATCAATAACTCACCCGTTAACTACTATGAATCTGTCAAGGTGAAGACAACGTGGGTGGAAGCAGCTCTCTCCTCCACCGGACTTGTACCCACAACCACGCATCGGCTTGGAGCATGCCCCGCAGAATTTGGTGCTGCCGTGGTCATCGTTGACGCGTCGAACGAAGGAGAGATCACCAGCACACTCCTGTAGAGGACGGATCATGGCCATAGGCGGGGACACGCACTCCCTGTGGAGGTGGACTGCGCACGGTCCGCACGCATATGAGAGCCTGAACCCGACCTCCTTGCACGCCGTGCAGAAGAACGGGTCGCGGTGCTTGGTCGGCTTGAGCCTGTGATCCGGGTGGTGGATCGATGACCGATCCTTACCGTCATCCCCGCGAATATCCATTAGATTGAGGGCTAGGGTTTCACGGCCATCAAAAAGAGCGCTAGGGGAGCCACAAATGGACATCTTTCTTTTTTTCCCTTCTTAGAGATGTGGAAATGCAAATTAAATCTGAAGTGAGAATGGACGACTGTCCATCGTACCCTGCTCTTTTTTTCTTGTTTGCTCGTCTAGAGAAACCGGTTGACAAATCAATCGATACTTTCAAGGCGAAAGTAGATAATTTTCATGCGTGACGGAATTTCCTTTGCACAAGCGACAAAATTAGCGACGGAAAAAAATTCGTCGCTAATTTTTTTCATCGTAGAATTTGTCGCTAGTTATTCGTCGCTAATTTTTCGTTACTAATTTGCCATGAAATTCTTTTTTTTTTGGTCAGTAATTTGCGACAAACTGATTTGTGGCAAAATTCGTCACTAATTTGCCACGAAAAATTTTTACTTTTGCCACGAACATTGTTCCGGAACGACTTTAGCAACGGACTACAAAAATAGTTGTGAATGTGCGACAAAAATTTATTACAAGTTGGCCTCCTACTAGTCAAGAAAACCATGTGCGTCGTAATCACAACTGGCACAGTGCAAATTATATCTAATCCACGGCTGAAACCTGGTATATCTACCACAAACTCAGCCTTGCGGAGTTCCTTCTACCCTCTGATATCAAGTACATGAATATTAGCAGCTACAGTTCATGCTTCAATATAAATTCTCAGTAAATTACAGTCTTTCCATAAAACTCCGATACGAAGACAGTTTGCATAGAAATTACATAGGTTGATAACTTTATTTTAGGATGATGAAGTTATGCTGCTGAAGCTAAGATCCATAGTATTTTCTAGTATAGTGACCAAGGGGCCACACAATGCCTAAAGGAATTCTACAAGGCTTCAGCAACCGGCAATAATGTTAGGAACCCGCAAGAAGTCAGTCTAGAGGGCCTTGCCTCAGCAGTAATATGACATCAAACAAGTGAAGCTATCACCATGTCAATTGTCAAACTATCCACATGTATAATCATTCTGCAAGCACATTACACAGCAGCCTCCTTGTTTGCTTCTTATTAACATCAAATTGCTGCTTGGAACAAAGAGAAGAGTAAAGATGGTCAACAGGTGAGGCGATGTTATGATATGATTCCCTATTCTATTTCATAACCAGTAATAGAATGCAAATACAATGTTTCAAGATACTCTCGTGACATTAATGCTGTTGTCCATCTCTTTGCTTGTTATCTAATCAATAATCAGACTTACTGTTGTCAATTCATTTTCCATTTGCTCACATGAAAGAGAAAAGGAGCTGTATCTAAGAAACGGCATTGACATTTATGTTACAACCACTAGAAGATATGTAGGTGAGGGACTTCACCTGTTGGCACAGAAAATGGGGAACCCGAACTCTCTTGGAACCATCAGCCAGACGTTTGAAGGGCAAATGGTTTTCCACAGGAAAAGAATCAGTGTTGACCTACAGGTAGATGCAACACAAATGTTAATGCTTTCCTCAAACCATTGAATCTTTGAGATCAAACAATTTATTTAATATATAAATAAATCTTAAGTTACTGTAAGAAGGACAAAGAAAAGTGGGGGATAAAGCAAGATATAACTTCTCACATACAGATTCTCAAGACAAGGGTCTCAACAAGAAAGTGCGACATACAGACTTTTGCGTCAAATAGAATATCACATCAAGTTTCCAGCAAGGTTAACATTGTCTATGAGGTAGGTTTGTTCCGCAAATTCAAGTTTTAAAGTGCATGATGATGTAATCAACAAGCTCGTATAGGTTAGAGAAGCATATTGATCATCTTGATCTAAAACTGCTTTACAATGCTGTTGTAAGATATGCTTTTCGTATTAGGTTAGAGAAGCACATTGTCTCAGAGGCTTTTGGAGATCTAAAACTGCTTTACTCTTGTAAGATATGCTTTTCATCTTGATCATCGTTTTTCATTGGTTTCTTTAGCCCCAACTTCAAGTAGTGCACACGAATTCAAGAGTTATTCCATTGATCTCCCACGGCATTTGTACTCGAAAGAAAAACCAAATAAATTACTATAAACGAGAGACCCCATTCCACGAGCAGATCACCAACCACAGCACAGCCGGTGATGGTCGCCTCTATCAAGATAAGCAAAATAGTGAAATACTGAAGATTTTTCTGTCTCTCCATTGAAATCTGGTCTTGGTGAAGAGACAGTTGATTGGCCACCATGACCACCATAACACGAGAGAGAGATCAAAGGAAGGCGATCACTTGAGAAGAGTGGCCATTGCGTCGTGGTGCCCTAGAAGAAGCGACCACTGTGCCGCCGGCATTAGGGGTAAGCAAGATGGACCTCCTAAATCGAAATCGGATCGGACTGGACCGACCAATTTAGTCCGATTTTAAGAAATATCGGTCAAGTTCCCGGTTCCTAAAAGTGAAATCGGTTCTGAGCGGTTCAATTTCCAGTTCTAGGGTGGGAACCGGATCAGACCGGACAGGACCGAATGGGACAGGACAGATAAATATATATTTTTCTAATTTTTTCATATCTAATATTTAATAAATATGACAAATATTTAATATTAGTCCCAGTGGAACCGATTGTTTAATTTTTTCATATATTATATATTATTTCAATTTTTTCCATGGCCTTATGGGACTAAACCAGAACTACAAAGGAAAGAACGAAACAATTGGTCTGTGGTTCATAAATGATATTTAATATTGGTCCCATTGGAACTGGACTAGATCATCGGTTCGGTCCACGATCCCAAGACTAGCCGATCCGGTCTTCGATTTTTAGAAACTGGGAACTGTTCCTCCCGGTCCGATTCTCAATTCTTGGATTAGACCCGATCGGATCGGGAACCGATCACCCTTAACCAGCACCCTAGATCCCTCCTCTATATTCCATTTGTTTTACGAAGAATGAGATTTTTGAAAAATGTTCTCCTAAAAACGATTATTTGTGTTTCTTACAAAAATAAATGAATGAAAAATATTTTCAATGTTTATGTGAATGTTTAGACATAAGTTGTTGTCAATAATGAAAAAATTTTCCTTTGACTAAGTATTTCAATTGATACAAGCAATCGTTTTTTGGGAAAATGTTTTTCAAAATTATTTATTTTCTGCGAAACAAACGGGACACTAAAGTCTGAATGAGTTATTCAGGCTTTTTTATCCAATTTATCAAGGCTTTCGATTCGAAGCGGGCCGCCAAATGCTGGGTAGAAGATTTTTCTGTCCTGAGTACGTATCGAGGTGATAGACCTGACTAGAAAAAAGAACAATTCACTAATCTAATGGCTCGACCACTTTGATACTGAAAAGAAAGGTTAAGTTGAATGAATCTTGAAATCGCGAAAAGAATGATTTCTCTTTGGGGAACTCTCTAAACTCGAATCGCCTTAAAAAGACAAAAAAAAAAAAATCCCTTTAGTGAGATTGTCACGCATGAGAGTTCGTTGGATGCTTAAAATACTTGAAGAGCTTTGGGCACCTCATTAATGTATAAGGGAAGTCAAATCAATCTTATCAAATAAATAGAGGGAAAATTACAAAAAATAAAAGCATTATTTTCAAGGATGGCACTTCAAATAAGGGTGATTGATTCCTGAATGGGTATGTTTCAAATTTGAAATTTGAAACCTACTTAATAGAATATAGTCGATTTCGGGGTTTACCTAGAAATAAGTTGTTTTGTTATTTTGTTTCATTTTTTTACTACTTGAAAGGACAAACTTTTCTAGTATATTTATCAAATTTCGAAAAGTAAAACATCCCCTTAATTACTTACAACCGAGATAAATAACTGTTCAATTTTAGAGTGCGTAGATTTTAGGATGGACAGTTTCAAGATCTGAAATTTAGAATCTACTCAGTTAAGGTTGGATCCTAGTTTTTGGAGCCGAGAGCCTACAAGGTAGATCTTGGAACCGGCCCACCAAGGGCAATTCGGTTCGGCTACGTGGACCGAATGCTGAGGCCTAATTTGAGGGTCATGAGCCATTGCACTATCACACCCTTAGGCAAGACTTTAATGAGATAAGAATACCAAAGACTTGGTATTAGAATGAGCTTAAGGACAAACAAAACATCTAAAAAAAATTCCAATTGGAATATGACTTATATTCTTAACTTTTAACTTTTTGCGGTGCTCGTTCGCATTCTTACTTTTATCTTAAATGAAAAACTCGAAAACAGTTCAAGATTTTCGAATACCGTGTAAAATCACGTGAAATTTTACCATAATGTTTCATAGTTCACGATAATTTATTGGTAACTTCAAATTTTAAAATAAAAAAGTCCCATAGGTAGATATTGTTAAATAAAAAAAAATTTACACGAATCTGGCCTTTTCGGAGTACCCGAAGTTTATTTGCTCTTGCACTTAATCAAAGTAGGAACAACTTACCTATTCATGTGCACTCTATTTGCACCTACATTTCGTGATGTTCGATTTGAAATCAAATCCTATTTACCATATTTCTGGGGGTTCCATATTGTAATCAAGATTGTGTTCGATATATATATTTTTTGGGGGTTCGATATTGTAATCAAACTCAATCCCTGAAAAATGAACGATTAATGCATCAGTCGACGCCCTAATCCTCTTTCCTCTCTCTCTCTCTGCTTTCGGAATTGAGCGGAGCTCTTCTCGGAATCTCTCTCGGCGCACCACCACGACTCACCGAGTCCCCGCCCCCCGGGTGGACTCGAGCTGGGTGGCTGCCGGTTCTCCTTCGGCTCCCCAGAGATTCGATCTCTGCCACGGCATCCCTCGTCGCCGAGGTGAGTTTTTTGCATGAACCTCGAATCCCTCTTCCCGAGTACGAGGATTGTGTCCGGTTATATGATGCACGTCCCTCTGCTGTGTGCGTCAAGCTTGCACGCTGAGCGTTGGGTGAAACCCAATCTGGATGCGCCGAGATGGATGAATTTTGAGATGGTTTTTTCTTTTTATTCTGATTTGAAGATGTTTGCGTTGATTCTGGACGGCTGGGTCTTTGCTTAATGAAGGCTGGAGGGTTTACCATCGGAAAAGTTGGTGTTCAAATTTGGATGGGAAGATGGCGTTGTAGTTGTACCTAGGGGTGTCAAAACCGAACCGGAAAACCGAACCGAGATACGAACCGAACCGAACCGAACTGAAAATTTCGTGCATTTCGGTTCGGTTTCGGTTTCGGTTCGAATCACCAAAATTAACCAATTTTTTTTTTCAGTTCGGTTTATTTCAGTTCGGTTCGGATCAGTTCGGGTCGAACCGAACTGAAATAAACACTTTCGGTTTCTTCTGCATCTGGTTCTTTCTCACCAATAGAGAGAGGAGAGAGAAAGGAAAGGAAAGGGGAGGAGAGAGAGAGAATGGGGAAGATAGTGGAGAAGAAGAAGAGGAAGAAGAAGGGGAGGCCGTCGCTGCTGGATCTCCAGAAGCGCAACCTCAAGCAGCAGCAGCAGGAGCACCACCACCACCGCCACCGCCACCAGCAGCAGCAGGCGACCCAGAGGCAGAAGCGGGACAATCCGGGGCGCCGCGATCCCGCCGCCGCTCCCCTGCCGATCTACACGCCGGAACCCTATCCCGGACGGCTCCTCCCCCGGCGGGACCGACGAGGAGGAGGACGGGGAGCGGGAGGGGGAGGGGGGCGGCGGCGGTGGCGGCGGGGAATTCCCCGGGAAGCGCCGCGAGAAGAAGCTCAAGCTCGTCCTCAAGCTGCCCGCCGCTGGCCAGGAGGGGTCGCCGACGGGCGCGGGGGCGGCGGGGCCGGCGGAGTCGAGCGCGGAGGAGGAGGAGGGGGTTGGGGGTCCGGGGGGTAATAAGAGGAAGCGCAAGATCAGGGAGATCGGGGACGTGTCCGGGGCTGCCGATGGCGAAAAGGTAGTGAATTTTTCCTCTGCCGCAGGCGAGCGGACTGATCGGTTTCTTCTTCCTGAACATCAATAACAATGCACTCTTCCAGCAGTCCTAGCGCATGACAAGCTTTCTTCCTTGACGAAAGAGATCCCGAATGGACCAAGCAAGCACGTTCCAAAGCAGTAAACACGGAACGTCTCGCAGATCTTGCAGTCGGTCCCAACAAGATCAAGAAAAAACGGAAATGAAAAGGGGCCATCGATCCGCCACAGGAATGATGAATCCAGTGGCAGGCACCGTCTCGCCATCAACATCGAAGGAATCACCAAACGCGACGCGGCACAATGCGTATGGCTCCTGCTGCAAAGAACGTTTTGCCAAAATCGACGCCTACCGGATAGGCCAGCATACGCAAGGTCCATCCAACTCAGGAGATTAAGAACTCAAGCAAAGCTAATAACAGAGCGGAACCAAACACAGACCCACCGCCCAAGAAAGAAGACGCGCGGCACACGACAACGCTCAGGCTCGGAGAGCCGACACATCCTGAAGAAGGACGCGACACCGCATCCACAGGTCACCGACACAAGCAACGGAAGACGAGGGGACCCAAACGCAAGCAAAAAAAAAAGAAGAAACGCGCGCACGGCTGGAGAAGCACAGCGGAGACGATCGCATGCGCAGCACGAGCCAATGTCGAGGAGCTGTCGGCCGCTCCCAGCCGCGACGGCACAAGACGAGAGTCGACAAAACGGGAAAGAAGGGAAGAGGGAGATCAAAAGAAGGAGACAAAACGATGCGAGGGACGGCACAAGGAGCAAAAAAAAAACAGAAAAAAAGAAGAAACCGAAAACCAAACCTAACCAAACCGAATCAAACCGAACCAAATCGGCTTATTGGTTCGGTTCCAATTCGGTTCGGTTCCTATTTGGTTCGGTTTAAGGAGACATCCTTAACGGTTCGGTTCGATTCGGTTTTTCAAGAAAACCGAACCGAACCAAACCGTTTACACCCCTAGTTGTACCCTCTCTCTTGCTATGCATGTTGGTTTGGTTTTTGGTTTCTAAGGGCAAAGCTTGTGTATTCATGGGTGTCTTTAGCTCTTGGGTAATTGCTCGGAGATGAGTCGATGTAGGCAGGGGGCTTGCCAGAGCTATGCCGAGATTGTAAGGCTTCGCGCTTGGGCTTGTATGTGTTTAGTTATGCCGACCTTGGCGCGGTGGCGGCTTTCCCCTTCCGCATCTTATGTGTTTTGGAGCTTATCGAATTGCTGTGCAAAACTTGTTTTGTTTTCTGTATGATGGTGTTTTTTTGGACCGTATCACGATGTTATAATGTCATTTTGAGAGAGGATAAATAAAAGGACGATCGAATGTCATTTTATGCTTGAGTTCAATACCGAGGATGCAAAAACTTCGGACTTTCACCTCCCTTTGAGCTTATTCCATCGATTGATGATGTTTCTACGCACCTGTTCCTGCTCCCCGTGTCTTTCGGCGAAAGCCCACATATGCTCTGGTGATGTAACCAGATCTGGATGCCTTTTTGGTGAGACCCGGCGACCAACTTTTAATGCTGGTTGATTTTTTTTCCTTCTTATTCACCTAGAGACATGGCATCAAATTTCCTTGTTTTTATCATTCATTTGTTATTTTGAGGGACAGAAGAAGTCCTTGAACATTTGTCAGCATGTTCTTGCTTTTTTGCTAGGGGAAGCCCTATGTAGCATCGACAAGCGATACCGATACGCGATACGACACGATACGCGACACGTCATTTTTTAAAAGGTAGAGAATTCCGACACATTAGGATACGTTGTATATTAAATGTGTATTTTTATACATACACGGTAAATTATTATTTTTATGATTATTTTAATCAAATTAATTTGATAAAAATTCATAATTAAATAAATAATAAAAAATCAAATTAATTTGATAAATTATATATGACATTTTATTATGCCATGGATTAGACCTCTTAAACAGGTAAATTTGGTTGGGTTTGGATCGGGTCATAAATTGTCCAGTCCAAATTGACTCATTAACCTGTTTATGACCCATTTATTTGTAATATAAATATTTCGACTCGGCCCATACCCAACCTATACCCGATCTGATCCATATTGCTAAAAACACTTCTATATTTAACTCAATATAGGAAAATTCGTTTCTTATGACTTTTTTTTAAAATTATACTAGTAAAAAATTTTCATATAATACGATTTTTAATTATTTTTACTTTTATTTTGTTAATTTTAATATATATTTTTAAAAAATCCATTTTTATTTTTATTTTTTCCTTTTCTTTTTGGCCGGTGGCCAATCATGATAACAGCCGGCGTCTGGCCACAGGCAAGGATGAGCTCGCCGGCCTCGAGCAAGCCTCTACCTTGCCCGATTCCGATGAACCTAGTTGAGCTTTGCCAGATCTGGCGAGTTTGAGCTCGTCTGAGGCTGGCAAGCTCGAGTCTTGCCAATCTACCTCGCTTGAGGCCGAAGCCCTGCCACATGCTGGCGAGGTCGAGCTCGTTCGATTCTGGCGAGCCCGAAGCCTCATCGACCTTCGGCGAGGTCGTTCCTCGTTTGTGGCCGGTGGCCAGCCGACCACCTGTCTAAAAAAAATAAAAAAAGAAAGAAAAGAAAAGAATAAAAAAATAAAAATAATTTTGATTTTTTAAAAGATTATATTTTTATAAAATGGAGTGGGCTTAATGGGTGGATTAGAAATGGGTTCCACACTCAATTCATTAAAGATTCATTTATAATAGGCTTAAAACTTTAAGCTATTTAAAATTATATTGACTCATTTATGAATAGGTTATATATGGATTTTAAGACCCATTTAACGTAAAACTTTGATACCCAGTTTCGTTTTCTTCCTCCAAGTCGCACTGTAAGGGCGCCTTTCTGCCCACGTGCCCGCGAAAAGATTACCCTTTCCTTTCCCCTCTCTCGCTCCCTCTCGCAACCAGACGAAATCGCAAATTTCCCTCCTCAATCCCAAACCCTAGATCTCCACAGATCCTCCCACCTCTCCATTTCGCCATCTCTCCGAGAGGATTTCTTCGTCGTGGGGGTTCGAAGCATCCGAGCCTCCGATTTGTGGGGAATTTCCTTTGCGTGGGAAAGGTCCTGGAAGAGACGAAACCGCGGAGGCTCCTTCCTCTTCTCCCCCCTCCTCTTCGTTGTTGACGTCGATCGCCTACACCATCGATTCCTCCCACCACTTCCAGAGATCAACGGGGTACTTGCTGTCGAAAGGGGGGTCGGGATCATGCGGTACGTGTTCCTTGTTCATTGCCCTGGCGAGCGAGAGGTCTGACGCGAGGGGTACTTTTCTTCCTTTCCTTTCTCCCTTTTGCTCCGGACTCGCCTGTCGCCGGCGTGTCCGGTTGACCGCGTGTCGGATGTCTGACACCTGTTGACCGCGTGTCCGAGCGTGTCGGTGCTACCTAGCCTAGGGATGCCATTAGCAGAGGAAGTTGTAGGCCTGTAGTATAGAGACCTTGATGTAATCTAATTGCCAGAAAGCTAATCGGCATTGTCTTCAATTTCGATATCTTGGTTCAGAACTGGTAGATGCCTCTTGTCTTTTGTGTGTTAGTTTTTTTTTATGAGGATTAAAAAATGCATCTGTTCTTTGATTAAGTTGGAAGTCTTCCAATGTCTCCTGTACTTCACCTATTGAAACTTTCTGCAGCTGTTAACATCACATATTCAGTCCATTTTGCGCAAAACAACAGAAAGACGATCAAGGTCAAGTACCAATTGGCTTCCACTGTACCTATTAAAATGAGATCTCTAATGACATCATGCCTCATTTCTATTGATAATCAATTGCAGATCCAGGTTGGGGATCAATTTGTTCGCAAGTTTTATATAGGCTGAGTTTTTAATTGAAGAAATCCATACCTTGTGGACCAAATGATGGTGGATTTGTTTAGCCATTCTTCTGTTAGTAATTCTTTTCCTTGCTAACTGTAGTTCTCCCGACCTTTCAGCTTCTATTTTTTTTGGTCTGACGGTTAAACTTAGAGAAGTCGCGAATTATTTCTAATGCGTCCCGAGTCTGTGTTTACTTCGCTGCACTTTGGCACATTTTGTGATATTGGAACTCTAACAGAAATGGTGTGCGTGGAGGTTTAATCTAATATAAAAATTTTTATTCATTGCATGTTGGTACATGTATCTGATATATGAAATCACAATGTGGTTCTTTTAAACCTGTTTATCTAATGCACATGATGTGTTTTGTGGTTCTCTTTTTAGTACCCATGATGTTGGCTTCAGGGCATGTTGGCACATTCATATGACATAGGGAATATGGATTTAGTTCTTTAAATCTCTTTGTCTAACAAACATAATGTGTATCGCATTCCTCACTCCTTTAAAATTATTTGTTTCATTTCTTGTATCTGTGCAGGTGATCAGTAGACGACACAGATTATTGATTGCTTTATGTTGGAAGACTGAGAAATAGCTAATATGGATCCATCACAGAATACTGTGGCAAGCATGGGTGTGAGTGGTGGAAATGGGGTGATAAATCCCCAAAATGATGTTACAACTTCACAAGATGATCCGAAGCAGGACCTCAATCAGGTTATCAATTCTATCCAGAAAACTCTGGGTCTCCTCCATCAACTCTACCTCAATGTCTCATCCTTCAATACTGGCCTTCAACTCCCTCTCCTCCAGCGCATGTAATTTTGCTCTTAATCTTAGCTCCTTCCGTAGCCCTAGACTTAGAAGTTCTGAAGATTTCTATATGTATACTTCAACTGATCTCACTAGTCTGGGGCTTCCAGAAATTCTCTTGTCTTGGAGCTCGACAACATGGCAAAATTATCAGAAAAGTGCAACATTCAGGTTCCAGTGGAGGTCCTTAAGTGAGTCGGCGATCTCAATCTTTAATACTTACTAGAAGCATTTCTAGGTTCGCACATTCAACTTGTTGTTTGCTGTTATTCAGCTTGATTGATGATGGCAAGAATCCAGATGGATTTACAAAGGACGTCATCAATAGTTGCATTGCGAAAAATCAAATTACAAAGGGAAAAACTGATGCCTTCAAGGTACCATTTCTCTGTAAAACATGCACAATCCTTGTTTCCTGATACAAGACATGTTTTCTATTAATCTTTGTTTTTCACCTTTATCAGGGTCTACGCAGGCATCTTCTAGAGGAACTTGATCAAGCATTCCCAGATGAGGCTGATTCTTTTAGAGAGATAAGAGCAGCTTCTGCTGCTGTAAGTTCTTATTATTTCTAGGTCCTCTCCTCCAGTGGGCTATTATTGCTTTTTCATATAACTTGGCTTTGGTGTTAGAGATCACTCCTCTTTGATGAAAATATAATCTTTAAGCGCTGATACCCAGTTAAGTGCGTTTTACGTTGGGCTAAAAGCCATCCAGAAAAGCAACTTCAGAAATAATTAATTTTGACTTCATCTAAAGTATGAACAAATTTCAGTGACTATAAATGTAAATGTTTGTATGTCTTGAAAAGTTCTGAGGTGATTAGTATTACATACGTTACACATGCTAAAAGTAATTGCCCTGTTGGTTCATCTATAAGCTTTTCTCAAAGCATATTTTACTTTTTCGCTAATATGAAGAATTATTTTAATTCTAAGAACTTATGAAGAAATACAGGTAGGTGATTTTAAATGTGATATGTGCACAATTTGACAGATTTAAGGAGTTTGATTTTAAATGCAAGTCTAATTTCATAATATAAATTTGAAAGTTAAAAAAGCTTGAAAATAGAAGGTCGTTCCAAGCTCCTCCCTTAAGCTTGGAGTTAAAGCTTGAAAACAAAAAGCAACATGCAACATGGTTGGATCTATTATTGGTCATTGTTGTTTAGAGAGATAAGAGCACCTTCTGCTTCTGTAAGTTCTCGTTTCATTTAGGTTCCTCTTCTACAGTTGTTTACTTTTGGGTAGTCATCCCTTGGCTTGTGTGTTTGAAAGCAATCTTTGAAGAAAATGGAATCTTTGAGTGTTTAAGTTGACTATCCATCATCAAATAGCACAAAGGATGAGTTATATGGGGTAGGTAGTTAGCAATGTCGCAGATGGCATTTTAAGTAGGGGGTAGCCCTAGGATTACCGTAGCTCAGAAGCATTTCAGGCTCAGAAACGTGTAGCTTTATATCTTCAATTTTAGTTTTCTTGTCAGGTAGAATCTTTTAATACTGACAAACAGATATAAGTGGAATATATAGTGCGAATATATCATGAATAATTGATGGTGGGGATTAAGCATCCATAAAAGTCATGATTATATGTGGCCAGTTACCCATGTTCGTTTTCTCATAAAGTGAGAGTAATGCTGTGTATGTGAAGGTTGCATGAAATTATTATACTAACCTGTGAAAAATTATTAGTGGGCTTTTAAGCAAGTATTCATATCCAACACTAGATGAAGTCTTCAACATCATTTTGTCATCAATTTTATAAATCAGTCATCAATTCATGTTCCTGCTCTGGACAATCAATTTGAGCTTGGCAGGCTCTTTTGGACTAACAAGTCGCTGATTGTATCTAATCTCGCAATAGTAGAGCTGATTGTATTCATGGAAAAGTCGATACTGGGCAGTGTCCCCTAGTGGTTCATTTCATGGTGAATGTACTATAAAAATGTTTCTGATCTAAGAAAAAGAGTCCTCATAGTGTTTTCTTGATACAGGAAGCGAAGAGGCTAGCTCAAGGACAAAGTTCCTTGCCAAATGGCGATGTGAAGGTTAAAGCAGAACCATAAACGAACCACTAGCTTATACCGGAAGACACTGTAAGCGCCTCTGTGAATTCGCCACCCCCTTTCTGTCACTGGAGAAATGTAAGGCATCAGTAATCTGGATATCTGCAGTAATGGCATTTCAACGAGCGTACTGATGCAGCAGCACATCTTACGATGAGGCGAAGGCTTTTCATTCTACCCACCTTTTCGGCTTTTCATTCTGAAAGTGTCATGGTTGTTGGGACTAAAACAGGTGTAACTAAGAGATTTGGAAATGCTGATAAGGCAAATTTATCTTGCGAAACCAATCGTGTCGCGACACAATTTAAGAGTTGATGATGGTTGCATGCTTCGTTTGGCTCCAGATTGAGTTTCCTACAAAGTTCGTGTCTGTGGAACTCAAAATCGCACCTAGCAAACCTGACCGCGGTTTTACCGATTAGCTGGTTGACAATTCTGTGCTGTGTTCTGACGCAGAATAGGTCCGAAAGACCCCGTTCATTATGCTTTTGGGTCAACTGATGAGGTTCAGTGTAGTGCAGAGACAAGTGAATGGCTGGTGCATCGAGCTAAACTTGGAAGCGGAACATCTCTTAGTTTTCTCCACCGATGAAATCAACACCCAATTATCTAATGACAATCTCACATGCTAGATTTGTATTCAAGTCTAAGATGAATACGACGGTAAGATGTCGTTACCGCAGGGCTTTGCTACTCGAGCCTAGTCCCTTGCCATATCTAATGTCAATTGATTTCAAACCAACCGTTTCATATTGTAGTACCTTTCAATGGCATCGTGATCACTGAACAGTTTTTGTGCTTGAGGAACCGAAACTTGTAAAGGTTTTAGCAAAAGAAGAAGGCAAATAGAAGCACGTTGGGAAAATTGTCCAAAAATTCCCAAATATATTGTACTTTTACCAATTTAATTATGAACTTTTCAATTGAGACAATTGAATCATAAACATTTTTATGGTTTTCCAATTGAATCAATTCGAAAATCGCTAACGTGTATGCCGGTCGTCCTACATAACACAACCGGCGCTGATGTTAATAATTTTTAATTTTTTTAAATGTTTTTTTCTTTTCCTCCCTTTTCCTTCTTTATTTTTTTTCCTTTCCTTTCCTTTTCTTTACTTTTTTCATTTTCCTTTTTTTCTCCGCTAGCCATTGTCGGGCCTCATTAATGGCCAGCAAACTCTATCAACCTCAGGCGAGGGCCCTCACTTGAGGCCGGCGGAGATCGCCGGCCATTGATGAGGCCCGACGATGGCCGGCGGAGGAAAAAAGGAAAATGAAAAAAAAAAAAAGAAAAGGACAGGAAAGGAAAGGAAAAAGTAAAGAAGGAAAAGGGAGGAAAAAAATTTTAAAAAATAAAAATTCGAAAATAATATTAAAATATTATTAAAAATTATTTACATCAATGCCGGCCCGGCCGAGCCATGTAAGACGGCTAGCATTAACATTAGCAATTTCCAGTAAAAACTTACCGGATGGATTCCATTAGCAAAATGCGAAAATATTTAGAATTCAATTGATACAATTAAAAGGTTCACGACTGAATTGGTAAAAGCATAATAAATTTAAAACTTTTCAGATGATTTTTCTGAGGCACGTGAACGGGGTCCACCATGATGATCTTTTCCAAAGCAAAAGCGACGTGAAATGGAATGAAACAAACTGATCTCTCTCGTGCGGAAGGAAGTGGATGGAGACTGATGTTTCTCCTCCAGTTGTGTACCTGTCCGCACCTGTACACATCATTGAAAATGCTCCTTGAGGCTTACATTTTCCCTGCCCAAAATCACATGGAATCTCTTTCGCACAAATTGCTAATGGGGTTCGAAAAGTCTCTCTCTCTCTCTCTCTCTCCCCGGTGGTCCTTGCAAAAAGATTTAGAGGTCTGGAAACCACATCTCTTTACAGTCTCTCCTGTTATCATCAGCTTTCCATCGATGGAGATGGCCTTGATGTTTTGCCCTAATTTCTCCATCACCATATGCTTAAGGACGCTCTTCAAGTTGGGGCCTCTTTCCCACCTTTTCCGAAACTTTTTTTGAATGGGTGACAGAGGAGACCGAAACGGCCGTATTTTCGACGCCAAAATGATGTTACGCGGTTCATGAAACTCCTTTGAATTGTTATGAAGAAGAGTCTTGTTGTACAGTTTAGTTCGAAGCAACATGTGTTAAGCACCCCGTACAAGAGTATCCTTGCGTTCAAGTCGACCTTGATCCCGAGGATTGCGATTATCGGCGAAAGGAACTGCGTGCAATTGCACGGCGGCCTTCGAATATACTGTGAACTTCGATATTTTTAGAGACCGAAAGCAGAAGCCCCGTTTGTTCCGGCAACTACGGCTCCTAATTGTGTCTTCGGACTAAAACCACCTCCGTCAGTCTCACCCTTCACCTCCAAGCTACCCGCCGACCGAAGCAAATCTCGGGTTGCCATGCGATGCCTTGTCAAACTTAATCTGAGTCGAGCCCGTACACGGCGTTGCCCTGTTAGTAATAATGTAATCGATAATGCAAAATTTCATAATAAAAGAATCTTAGATCTTCATGATTTGTTTGACGATAAGAGGGATGAGGACATACATTTATCCACTGCAATAACCTCGAGCTTTTGATTGTTGCAAAAATAGAAGAAACGACGAGAACAGAATACGACTTATCGTTATCTATGTGGATGGAGAGAGGACCAAACTCCTCTTATAAGCTACCAATAGATGTCTTCAATTAAGTGCATTCCATTAAAGCACGTTCAATGTTTTATCTTCATAAAAGTTGCAACCTCTCATCTTCTGTCCGCAAACTTTTCATAGCCAATACGTTTTTAGCAATAATTATTAAAACCAATCAATAATATCATGTGGGTCACAATTACTCTTACACGGCGAATCCGCAAGAGAAGCCTTTCTTTCTTCCTTCCTAGTTATGAACTCTTGGCTCATGAACAAGAGACGTCTACTTCGATTATGTGCCCCACCTCGAAAGCCCCTCTCCACTTTCCCATAACAGTAAAAACGGCAAAACAATTTGACCAAGACCCAAGCAGTCGGAAGTGCAAAAAAAAAAAAACAGGCGGGAAATTAAGAATTTTTCTGCTTTTTTTTTTGAGAAAATATCTCTAATGTATCCAAGCGAAGGTGAAATGACTGAACTGCCCCCCGGGCCGGGCCAACTTGCGATCGATCGATCGATTGCTCCATGACAAAGCGCACGTTCGACTGGGGCCCCTAAAAATCTGTTCCAGCGGCCGGCAAAGTGCATGCGCCTGCCCTCGGGATTGGCCTTCCGTCCCTTGGCGGGCGATGGCCGCGACCCTCGGCTCAAGCTCGCACCGTTGAATCCGCCCGCCGGGCTCCACTTATCTTGTTCTCCGCCCCCACTATCGATTTTCGCGAAATTGTTTATGTGCGCTTGTCTTCTTCGCTCGAGTCTCGAGCACGAGTTGACATATCAAGTGTAGTGCGCGCCGGTCGAGTCGAGTGTGGCTTGTTGTGAGCACAGGGGGCGATCCATGGATAGACTGAGACCAGACCTTTCGGATTGAGCATGGCTTGTTGTCGAAACTTGTCTTTCGGCAAAAAAAAAAATTGTACAATTTGTTACCCAGCCAAGCGGGACTTGTACCTAAAATGCCGATGTAGAACAGCAGAACCCTTGAGCATCATAAGAGCGGGCGGTCCCGTCCACACTTTAAATGTATGGTCAACTTCAAAAGATTCGGGAGGAATTATGACGTGTAATTGAAGAGGATTGCGATATCTTCAAAGCTCACACAGGCAACGCCGGTTTGGGCAATGTTTAACCTCCAAATTCATGTGTTTTCCTTGATTTCTCGGCCTTCAAAGATTTCAGACGTGTTTTGCAGATTTTCGGGATGCATTTTGAAAACTTTCCCGGATGAATAGGCACTCGAGACATTGTAAACAGCACTTCATTATTTAGAATAATCTTAATCTTTCGAAATCCTTTTCCAAGTATATCTTCCTTTGCGTCGAAAGCACATACCTAGGCCCGCCCAAAATTGTCGTTGGACCGTCGTGGCACGTGCAGGCGAGCTACCAAAACCATGACATGTTTAACTCACGAATTTCTCAGTACCGAGTACGCGAATCATTCAAATCTAGCTCGATCCCCTTCGATTTGTGAATAGCTCGCCTGGTCATACAAGTGGAGCTCGAACTTTATAACACCTGACTTGAGTAGCTCCAATTGATCGAGCGGTCGAGTTTTCTCTTATGCACTAATCGTCCACATAATCGTAACATGCACTTTTTTTTTTACCCTTTGTATCGGGCAGACTCGATTTCGAGCTTGGATTTAAGCTAGGCTAGAAACATTTCGAAAAATTAATCAAATCTGAGTATTGAGGCGTGCATAACTCTCAAAGCACCTTAACTAACTTTGTGTGCCGACTTAACATGCTGTGTGAAGATTATGACGAAAATACCCCCCGCCGCAATCCCAATCGCTCAATAGAAAGATACATTGAGATTTGAGTTGACGAATCAAAATTGAGGCTAGCGCGACCACCAGGGCCCACAACAGCGAAGCCCAGCCACTCGCGCGAAACCAGTGGCAAAACCGTTAATACTGCCCAACATGGAGGGGACTTTCGATGCCGAAATGGTGACGGGGAAAGGTCGCCTTTCTTTCGTTTTCAGGTTCGCCGGGGAGATGATGAATGGGCGCGCTGCGAAAGCAGGGGGGGCACGGGGGGATGGAGATCACGTGGGGGCGTCGAATCTCGGCCGCTGGTGCTCCATCGAGCGAGCGAGCGAGCGAACGGTGGCCTGCTCAGGTGATTCCGTCTTCATGAAGGGGCCCCGCCCGAGCGATGGCGCAAGGGGCAACGCAATGTCGACCGTGCATTGGAATGGAATGGTAATGTAAGAGATGTCGAGTTTCTTGTTTTAATAGTCGCTTTTTGCGAGTTCAATTATTATAACGAATTCTAAAATTAATCACTTGAGATAATGTTCATTAATGCCGGGGCAATTCGTTCGATCTGGTCTATTCACGTATTTGTCTAATATGGGGGGGGGGGGGGTGGAGATCACGTGGGGGCGTTGAATCTTGGCCGCTGGCGCTCTATCGAGCGAACGAGCGGTGACCCTGCTCGGGCGATTTCGTCTTCATGAAGGGGCCCGCCCGAGCGATGGCGCAAGGGGCAACGCAATGTCGACTGTGCAATCGAATGGTAATGTACGAGCCAGTCCGATAAGGAATGTCGAGTTTCTCATTTTATTTGTCGCTTTTTGCGAGTTCAATTATTAGCACCAATTCTAAAATTAATCACTCGAGATAATGTTCATAAATGCTGGGGCAATTCGTTCGATCTGGTCCATTCACATATTTGTCTAATATGGGGGGGATGGAGATCACGTGGGGGCGTCGAATCTCAGCCGTCGGTGCTCTATCGAGCGAGCGAGTAGTGGCCCCGCTTGGGTGATATCATCTCCATGAAGGGGCCCGCCCGAGCGATGGCGTAAGGGGCAATGCAATGTCGACCGTGCAATGGAATGGAATGGAATGGTAATGTACGAGCCAGTCCGATAAGGAATGTCGAGTTTCTTGTTTTATTTGTCACTTTTTGCGAGTTCAATTATTAGCACCAATTCTAAAATTAATCACTCGAGATAATGTTCATTAATGCTAGGGCAATTTGTTCGATCTGATCCATTCACGTGTTTGTCAATATGTTGGCGGGGGGGGGGGAGATGGAGATCATGTGGGGGTGTTGAATCTCGGCCGTCGACGCTCTATAGAGCGAGCGAGTGGTGACCACGCTTGGGCGATTTCGTCTTCATGAAGTGGCCCGCTCGAGCGATGGCGAAAGGGGCAATGCAATGTCAACCGTGCAATGGAATGGGATGGCAATGTACGAACCGGTCCGATAAGGAATGTCGAGTTTCACATTTTATTTGTCTCTTTTTGCGAGTTCAATTATCAGCACCAATTCTAAAATTAAGGGTCACTCGAGATAATGTCATTAATGCCAACGTAATTCGTTCGGTCTGGTCCATTCACATATTTGTCTTTCTTGCCTCAAATGATCGCGAGTATGGCAATTTCTGATACGAATTTTCGATTCTAACACGAACCACCAATGTAAAGATTGAAACCCGAGCTGTTGCATTTCTACTTTATCGATTCTAACACGACACTATATGCATTACGACTTAGGCTGTGTTTGTTTCTAGTAAAATGTTTTCTAAGAGAACTTTTTCGTTCTCTGCAATAGGGGTGCATTTCGGCGCATTTCCGCTGGAGGATCTCGTCCTTGTCAGGCCGCTCATGCTCCTTCTCAATTGTGTCAATCTAGTTGAGCACGAAGAGGCCGAGGCGAGCCCGAGAGGTCGGAAGGCTCCAGCGGCGGCCACGGCGAAGGAGGCGGGGGAGAGGTGGAGGAGCAGCATCTACCGGCGAAAAGAGAGTAGGGTTTAGGGGTTGGGGAAGAACGCGGTGGGGTAGCATAGGGAGAAAATGGGGAACGGGAGGTGCGGATCTTGGAGTCGGTCGCGAACACAACTCCGGCTCAATTCCCCGGGGAATGGGATTGGGGTCGGGGGGGAGAGAGAGAGAGAATTTGCAATTTCGGAAGAGGGGATTTGTGTAAGGTCCTGTTAGAGAGAGAGAGAGAGAGAGAGAGAGAGAGAGAGAGAGAGAGAGAGAGGGGAATGAGATGAAACCACCCTGCATTTGATAACATAATTGAGGGAAACTATTTCCTTTCCAAACAATAAAAAATATTTTATTTTATTTATTTATAGACTTTTAGCCGAATGTCGAAAAATACCATCAATTTCTCTAAAAAAAATATGATCATTTTTGAAAAACATATATCACATTTTTTTAATAAATAAAGAAGGGTTAATACCACGAAAAATCATAAACTGGTACACTTGTTACACATTTACCCCAAACTATTTTTTTGACCATAAAAAATCCCGAACTGGTACACCTATGATAATTTTACCCAAAATTATTTTTTTTACCATAAAAAATCTCAAATTGGTATATCTGTGATAATTTTACTCTGAACTTATAATAAAAAACTTCAAATTGGTACATATGTGATAATTTTATTCTAAGTTAAAATTTTAATATTATTTTTTTCGAATTTTTATTTATTATTTATTTTATTTTTAATCTCTAATCGATCGTAAATATATTAATTTAAAATTTTTGGTGATATTAACTTAATAAAGAAAGAGTGTTAAGGTTCAAAACAACGACCGAGGAGGCCTTTCTCCGAAACCGTCCGTATCTAAAAAACTGAAAAACAACGTGCGTGCCAACGTGCGTGCCAACGTGCGTGCCGACGTTCACGTGCACCTTTTCCCCGAGAGAAAACAACCCCCCCGGGTCATTTCCGCCCCTTCGATGGGACTCCTAACCGACGGCCGAGATCGCATCCGTACTCCCACCTCTTCTCCTCCTATAAAACCCGAGCCTCGCGCCTCCCTTTCCTCTTCAGCCTCTCTTTCTCTCTCTAAAAATATCACCAGCTGTCTCTCACTCAGTCTGCGTTGTTTCTCTGAGATCAGAAAAGCGAAAGAGGGTGGAAGGAGAAGGAGAAGGAGAAGAGATGCTTCTGCGGAGCGCATCGACGCCGCTCCTCAGCTCGTGGGCGCCCCATCACGCGAAGGAGCAGGCCTCCTCGCCGGAGCCCGAGGCGGCCGTCCACCACCACCACCCCGCCGCCGTGGCCCGAGCCCGGCCCATCTCGCTCACCGCCTCTCCCTCCGCCGCGCTCTCCCCCGTCGAGGACTCCTTCCCGGGCAGGGGCAGGAGGGTCGCCAGGGCCCGGTCGGAGTCCAACCTGCCGGACATCGTCCCGGTGCCGCCCGGGAGGAAGCCCCCCATCGCGGGGATCCTAAATGGGATCGCGCTGGAGGAGGAGGAGGAGGAGGTGGTGGGGTTCGATGAGGGGGCCGACGCGGGGTGCCGGGTCCGGGTGGGGGACGCCGGTTTCCTGAGCGTCCTGGTCGGCGGCGGGGTCGGCGGCGGCGGCGGCGGAGGATCGGACGGCGGCGACGGTGGGGGGAGGCTCGAGGATTGGGATGCGAATGGCGGGAAGGAGAGCACGGATTTGTATTACAAGAGGATGATCGAGGCCGATCCTGGGAATGCTCTCGTTCTTGGCAATTACGCGAGGTTCTTGAAAGAGGTGTGCTTTTCTTAAAAATATGATCTTTTTTTGCCCGTGATTCTTTGATTTTTGGTTTGGTTTTGCGTTGTGAGAATAGATTTTCTGTCTTTCTTGTTTGTTTAGTAAGGGAAAGAGGAGAGTGAAGTGTTTTTCTTCCTGAAACTAAGAAAGAATGGTTTTTTAGCAGAAACTTATGAATTATGTGGGCTTTCTTCTCTATTAGAAGAAGGCCTTGGAGCTATTTGATGTATAATATACATATTGATATGATTGAATTTGATTCTAGAGCGACAGCTTTTTGCAACTTTGACTTGAATTGTTTATCTTTGTGCTTTGTTCATCGATGTGGCTTTGATGGTGGAACACGAGATATGTAGCTAATCCTCTATTCTAACGATTTGGTTTGAAATCTGAATTAGGTTCGAGGGGATCATGAGAAGGCTGAAGAGTACTGCGCGAGAGCAATTCTAGCGAACCCGAAAGATGGAAACGTTCTGTCCATGTATGGAGACCTGATATGGCAGAGCCATAAGGACTCGGAACGGGCGGAGAATTACTTTGATCGGGCCGTTAAAGCCGCCCCTGATGATTGGTAAGCAATCTTGTCAGCTATTAATGAGGATTCAATTTTGTGATTTGAGCCTGAATGCTTGGACATAACTAGAGAAAGAAAAGGATTAGTTGAACTGATTTGGACGATTTGGCTACCACTATGGTTCTTGAAATTGCAAGCATGGTTCATGTATGGCTTATGGAAGTTGGTTGTATTGAACGGTTTCGGTTTTGGTGGTGGTGCAGTTATGTTATGGCTTCATACGCCCACTTCTTGTGGGATGCCGAAGAAGACGACGATGAGGAGGCTAGGGACGATACCATGACAACTTCACCTCCGAGTTTCTTCCGAGGAGCTTCTCAATCGCTCCCTCCTCTAGCTGCTGCATCTTAATTAGGCCCTCCCTCTCCATGTTTTTACCTTTCCTCGTGTAAAAATAGCTCTTAGATATCAAATTTTGACCTCTGCTAATATCCTTAGATGACCTAATCAACTCGGCCCTTTTGCCTCAGTTTTGGTGTAAAAAAGAATAATGTAGAGAGAAAATAATCAATGAAATGAGTTTTTTCCCAGATCTCAGTTTCTCTGTTATTAGACCAAGGGCCGGCAGGTACTCTCATGTGCAGTGTATTGGTTCGATGAAGCAATGTTTCTGTTGTGCTATCGTAATGGTGAGTTTTGAAGATGGAAGGGAAGGGATAGTTGAAGCAGCGCGAGTGCATTCGTTTTGTTTAGGGTCTCGGTTCAAATCAAAGGGCCTGCAATTTCTTCTTGAGGAACTCTTTCAGATCATAGACTCGTATGCTTTTAGTCTCGAACACATTCAAAGACCCCAAGCAATCTTTTTGGAGGTCATACGCAGGAATGGCATCGGAACATGGCCAATCATTGTGAGGAGCCATGACTCGAGACTATAGCAGTTAGCGTCGTGGGTTTTATGCCTCTCTCAAATCGTCCGGGTCTGAAGAGATTGGGACTACAGGAGATGTGTGGTGGTTCTCCAACGCTCGAGATATACAGTGCATCAAGGCGAGCTTGCGATCTAATTACAAAGAGGTTATCGACCAAGCACTCATCTCGAGGAGGCTATGGACCGTCGGTTGTGAAGACCATGAGTTTCTGTGTGATAGTCCGACCAAGCGTTGTCCTGGGACCGTGGTAGCAAACATGATGGATGACCATATTAACCCGGTGGATTTTTGAGACTCAATGTTTCTTATGGAAGGGGAGGAGGAATGTAAGGTTACAAAAAGGTAGACAGATCTTGAATGGGCTATGACTACTTGAGTGCTGAAGGCCTTGATCGATGTAGATTCGAGTAGGGCTCACGGCCGCCTCTCCATCGCCGAGGTCCATGCCAGCTGTCGTGCTTCTTTGGCATTCAGGACTGGCAGAACCTGGACTGTGAGATTCGCATCTCTCGTGGGGTGTGAGAGGGTCACTCCCATGATTCAATGTTTAAGAAGAGACATCCCTTCGTCTGGTGCCATGAACACAAAATCCTCACATGGACTCCCATTCCAAACATATTTTTCTCGAAGTAAAATACACTTTTTGTTGTTTGAATGGCAAAATTTTAGTTTTCTTGGTGAATATTTCTCACCAACGATAGAGACCGATGATTGGCCATCATTGTGGCTATCGAAAATCATGATAAGGTGAACAGTTGGATGGATCTTGACGATGGTGAACAAATCTAGAAGTGTGATGTTTACTGTGGCTTGGAAGAGCTGCACTGTGATGTATCAACATGTATCACTACTTGTCTTATCATCATCAATGCCATGTCATTTATATGTGCCATGTCATCATGCCATGTGATCTATATGTGTCACGTCATCATGCTTGCTATGTCATTGTGCCATGTGATCTATGCCACGTTGTTTATGCCACGCCATCATGCTTACCATGTCATCTCTATGTCATCGCCATGTCACTATCCATGTCATGTCATCAATTTTGTGTCATTTAGGGATTGCATGTTTGAGTTCATTAATTTAGAATGCATGTCATGTTAGAATATTTTATGTTAATTTTTGTCCGTCATTAGAATAGATCATGTCACCTATCATTTGAGTAATAAATCATGCATGTTTAACCTAGATTAGAGTTTCACATAGTTAGTTTTCAAAAATAAAGGAAAAACCCAAAAGATATTGATTAGTTAATAAATCATAGTTAGGCTAGGTATAGTGTTTTAGTGCTCTACTCATACTTAGAAAATCATTTAACTCGAGGTGTTTCAATCCTTATTTTTTTCAGGAGGTGTTGTGGCGGCAACGGAGCACGGCAGCGTAATTCCTCGTGTTTCTTCCCCTGCCACCTCTCCAATCCCCTGTTCTTAGTGAATCCTGATCTCTCGGCCACCACATATTCATCTCTACTCGTCCTGCATTGCCGTCGCTCCTCCTCAAGGAGAAATTTTTCTGAATTTAGACGCTGAACCTCATTCTTTAACGGCTCATTCTCGCTTCTCAAGTGCTTGACCTCATGGTCCCACTTCCTTTGTTTTGCTTCAAGAACCTTCACGACGTCCTAGATAGATACATGACTCAAGATCAATCACATAGAAGCGATGAGCTTGGACATGCAGTAATCCTAGAAGTCCTTGATGCTCTGGACAAGGATGTGACATTATTCTCCGAGCTAGATCTCCTCACGAGATACAAAAAAGTACAGGAAAACTTACTAAGCACGAATTGTTTGGTTCACAAATGAGGCAACATGTGCGCTCGCGAGCGATCTTCATTTCGCCAAGAGGAGACGAAAATAAAGACAAAGATGAAGAGGCAAGTTTGTTATGATTGGATATGTTTAAGCAAAGGGAGGGGGTGGAGGAACGGGATTACTATTCGATTTTGTGAGATAGAAGGGAGAGAGAGAGGGGAAGAGAGGCTAGGTTTGTTGGGAGATTTTGGATGTATATTGTTTAGGGTTGTTATCCACGGAGTGTGGGAAAAACGCACCCCAAAGTCCCTGCGCTCAGTTAGATCAATAGGAAAAGCAAATATCACGGAAAATCAAGAAAACCGTGGAGTACCCATCTCCTTTGAATAAACTTTGTCAATTGAAGATGATGTATATCCTTTCTATCTCTCATTCCTTTGCGTCCTTCCATTCTTTTTTGGGCTTCCCCGCTTCCCCCTTTCTAACACGTCCCCTTTTTCTCTCTCCCTGGAGTCCCCTTCCATCATCCTCCCCCTCCCTTTGAGTTCTCTCCGGCGAGTTCCCTCTTCAAACTACACAAGCGAGTTTCTCTCCACAGGTAACGGAAATTGGGTAGATTTGATGGTTCGATTTGGATTGGATTTAGGGTTTCCTCTTCTTTTTTCCTTTGCACGCACTCTCTTTATCTCTCCTCACTCTCACTGTTAACTCACCCCTCCCTTTCTCTCTCTCTATCTCTCTCTCTCCAGTTTTATTCTCTCTTCCTCTTCCTTTGCACTCTCTATCTTCATCTCTCTCTTTAATGGCTTACGAGTACTTGCAGCCACCTTGAGCTCACACCAACGAAGTCGCTGGTGCTTCCCTCCGCCATCGCCACCAATGGAGTTGCTATCAAGGTTCGCAGCCATGGAAGAGCTCCAAATCTGGAAGTTTGCAATCTTCGTGCTCGATTCCATCAAGGGGCTTTGCTATATTTAAAAGTTCTTCTTCGACCTTGTTCCATATCTAGTACCTCCAGATTTGCCTCAAATGCAGCCATGCTCCAGATCTATTGGCGGCCATGGCTCTATGTCTGAACGCAACCATGGCCCCAGATCTGTTGTGGACGCGCTGCGTGGAAGGGAACTCGCTTGTGTAGTTTGGAAAGGGAACTCGCCGGAGAGAACTCGAAGGGAGGATGATGGAAGGGGACTCCAAGGAGAGAGAAAAAGGGGATGTGAGAGAAAGGGGGAAGCTGGGAAGCCTAGAAAAGAATAGAAAGACGAAGTGAAAAGAGAGATAGAATGGGTATACATCATCTTCAATTGACAAATTTTATTCAAAAGAGATGTGTACTCCACATTTTTCTCGATCTTCCGTGATCTTTGCTCTTTCCATCAATATAACCGAGCGTAGGGACTTTAGGGTGCATTTTCCCTACAATCCGTGGATAACAACCTTAAAAGATAGACATCCAAAATCTCCCAACAAATCTAGCCTCTCTTCCCCTCTCTCTCTCTCCCCCTTTATCTCGCAAAATCGAACGGTCATCCTGTTCCTCCACCTTCCTTTCGCTTAAACATGTCCGATCATAACAAATCTACCTCTTCGTCTTCATCTTCATTTTCGTCTCCTCTTGCCGAAAAGAATATCGCTCTCAAGTGCACAAGTTGCCTCGTCTATGAATCGAACGATCTTGTGTAGTAAGTTTCTTGTACTTTTGTTTATCTCACGAGGAGCTCTGGCTTGGAGAACAGTTTCATGTCTCTCACCCGGAGCATCAAGGACTTCTAAGATTGCTCCGTGTCGAAGCTCATTGCTTCCATGCGATCGATCTTGAGGCATGTATCCATCTAGGACATCGTGAAGGTTCTTGAAGCAATGCAGAGGAAGTGGGACCATAAGGTCGAGCCCCTGAGAGGCGAGAACAAGCTGTTAAAGAATGAGGTTCATTGTTTGAATTTGGAAAAAATTCGCCTATAGGAGGAGCTGCGGCATACAGGATGAGTAGAGATGAACGTGTGGTGGCTAAGAGATCAGGATTCACTAAGAACAGGGGATTGGAGAGGTGGCATAGGAAGAAACACGAGGAATTACGCTGCCGTGCTTCGTTGCCGCCACAACACCTCCTAAAAATTATAAGGATAAAATTTATGCAAGGGATGGCTTACATGATACATGCAATAAGAATGTGAAGGCACTTTTCATAATCCATGAATTACCTTAAGGTTTGTTGATTTTAAAATAGATAAAGTATCATAAAAGTTCTAGCATTTTAGTTGGTAAGGTAAGTTTTGCATTTTCAAAAGGATAGGAATCTTTTAAAGTAAACAGATGATATGGATGACAGACGTATAGTCCTATGTTTGTGTTTACTTCCTGCTTGATATCCTCAACTTCTATTTTGTTCTATTCATCATCTTCATCAATCACATATATACCTTTTTCCCCATTTTTGTCATGATAAAAAAAGTCAAATATAGGGAAAATAACTGCAAAGTATCTTACAAACCCAAGTATTTTCAGTCAACATCAAATCATCACCAAAAACATTAAAGTTTGTACAAAGAAATGAAGTCAACTTAGGACAACATTAACAAGCACAAACACAAAGCAAATACAAATCACTCTCTTCTTCTTTTCTTGGAGGATAGAGGTGTCATTGAGGGTTTAAGATGAGCCTTAAGTGCATCATAGCACTTCATGGAATGTAGAGTATTTTTTATTCTGTCCAGATATTTCTCAAAACCAATATGCATGGTTTGAAGAAAATTTGTCAACTCGTTAATATGCTCAATGAGGCTTCTGAGATCACTTTTCAACTCACTCAGTTCAGAAGATTATTTATACTTTTCACCTCCTCTGGAAGATTCTCCATTTTTCTCATTAAACTCTCCCTTCTTCTTTGTGCTTCATGAAGAGGTCTAGAAAGCTACCTTATGATGGTCCGATTATCCCTATTATGATGGACAAGCGTATTGAAATTCTAGAAATGTTCATAAAAGAAAAACATGTCCATATGGAAGTAGGGAGGAGACCGTGAGAAATATGCATATAAAGGCCACTTGAAGGGATAGATAAATGTTGAGAACAAGGTTGTGGAGATTGGAGATAGGGATGACAAATTGGCTACAAAGTTGTAGAGTAAACTCTAAAGAAGGGAAGAACCAGAAAGGAAGGATCTAGTGAGGTAGAAAAATCTATCATGCCTACTCATAGTATTGCCAAAAGGAAGAAGAAGGCGGTTGCTTCTACTATAAAGAAGACCAAGAAAGTAGTTGACATAGAGCAGACACTAGAACCTTCATCTACTGTAAGAAAGGAAATTGAAATTCCTAGAACTCAAGATGAAGGGCTTAATGGGAAAGAGAAGAGTATAAAGAGAGAGGAGGATAAAACTCAGGGAAACTCTTCTAGAGGAGGGGAAAAGCATAAAGAATCTTCTAAATTGATTGAGCTGAAAAATAATGTTAGAAACCTTATTAAACATATGATTGAGCTAATAGATTTTCTTCAAACCATGCAGATTGATTTTCAGAATTAGCTAAACAGAATCAAACATACTCTACATTTCATGAAGTGCTATGATGTGCTTAAGGTTAATCTGGAACCCTCAATTACCCATCCATCCTCTAAGAAAAGAAGAGAGTGATTTGTATTTAATTTGTGTTTGTCTTTATAACTGTTGTTCTAAGTTAACTTCATGTTTTTGACAAACTTTGATATTTTTGGTGATGTTTTGATGCTGACTAAAAAAACTTGGGTTTGTAATATTGTTAGCTTTCATTTTTCCTATGTTGTTAACAGACATAAACTTTTTAATTGTACCAATTAAGTCATAAATATTTTTACGTGTTGTCAATCGAGTCCATTCGGCTAATTTTGGCCGAAAATAAATGGCATAAAGACTGGCTATCCTACATGGCATGGTCGGCATTGATGTGGATAATTTTTAATAATATTTTAATATTTTATCGAATTTTTTTTCTTTTCTTCTATTTTTAAAAGAAAGAACCAAAAGAGGGTTTCTCTTGTCCACAAGACAGCCCCGAAAGCAATGACTACCTTTGCCGACACGGTAAGGATGGAAAACCTCCCTTTGTGGGAGCAACTGCTACTAAAGAAGTGGTACACAAACTTCAACGATCTCTTTTCTTGTTTTTTTCTCCTTGGTTAGCCAAGCTCCAATCCTTTTATCTTCCTTTTACTTTATGGCTTTTTCTAATCTCGAATTTTTGTTGCTTATTTCTCATAAAGGATGCGTCATTGCTATTTTTCACAAAAACCAAGATTTTGTTTTCACCAGTGTTAGAATTAGTGTGATTGAGGCTGCAGATGGTATATCTTGGATGCCTAAAGAACACACATAAGGGTCAAAGTTTGCACTGATTTTAAGTGGTTTTTGCTCGAAATTTCAACCTTGTCAGTGTGACATTTTGATTCTAGCTCACTAGCAGGCCACCTTCGACCGCCTTTTATTTGATTCCATCAATGAAATGCCATAGTTAAAGTTATATTGCAATGTAAACTAGTGAGTTGTTGTGGATGCGAGCCGGAAGGTGCGATATTGTGTTGATAAGAGTTAAAGTTGGGCTAAAATTGTCATCTCGGCAAAATACAAGTTCCTTGGTTTGGCCGTGTTTGCTGTAGTAATTAAAATTAGTTTAGGTATATGTAATTTCAAAATTAGCTCTGAATTTTGGTAGTTTGGAGCTTTATAATAGAGTTGTAGACTGAAATCTAGTTAATTAGTGAAATCTCACACTTCTATTCAGCTCGGTGATCTAATTTTTTTTGTGAACCTTACCAATATTAAGTTAATATGCAAGTTTGTTACCTTGTTGTTGGTATACTTAATCCTTTTGTTCTTATAGGCAACTGTCTGCAAAAAAATGTGGGGACAGTGGCTTTGATGTTGCTTTGATCTATTGTGACAACTGCCAAACTATATTGTTCATTGGTAAGTTTGTTCTCACATCCTTTACAATCATATCACATAATCCTAGGCAACTGTGGTCGCAGATGTGCACACAGTAGTCCCTAACAGATGTACGTGCCCGTATGCATGCATGCACATGAATGTGCATGTGAGGAGATTTATACAAGGTATTAGTTCAACCCGAAATTTGCTCTAGCTAGTTGAGGAAATCATGATGATTTACAAGTCTGTCAAATTCTAAAAATCTCATCATTCCCCACCCATTGCTACTAGTGAGAGCCTCACAATTCTCCAACTTTATGTGTAAAAGGCATACGGAGATTTTAAGAATTTTATAGGCTTGTAAATTACCATGATTTTCTCAACTAACTAGAGCAAGTTTTTGGAAGAGGTAATGCCTTGTATAGATCTCCACACATGCGCATTCACATACACGCATGCATACGGGCACACACATGTATCGAGTAGTACTGTGTGCACATATGCAAGAGTGGTTGCCTAGGATTTCGTGATGTAATTATAAAGGATGTAAGGGCAAACTTACCGGTGAATAACGTATTTTTTACGGTGGTCAAACTAGATCAAAGAAACATTGACGCCACTGTCCCCACATTGTTGGCAAATAGTCGCCTGCAGCAACAAAAGGATGAAGTATATTGACAACAATGTAAGTAAACTGGTATTTTAATATAATATTGGTAAGTTTCACAAAAAAAATTGGATGTTCAAGTTGAATAGAAGTGCATGATTTCACTATTTACCATAGCTAAGTCTACAACTTGATTACAAAGCTCTAACCTGCCAAAATTCAGCAACTAATTTCGAAAGTTAAATTCTTAACTACTTAAAAGCACTATATACATAATTTTAAATACTACAAGAAACGTGGCCAAACCAAGGAACCCATATTTTGCCTCAATTGCAATTTCAGCCCAAATTTAGAACTTATCAGTGTAATACCACACCTTTTGATTCATTAAAGATCTAACTCGCATGTGCAACAGCTCGCTAGTTAACTGTACAAGAAAACTTTAACTAACTTTGCCACCCGGCATTTCATTGATGGAATCAAGTGATGAGGCAATCGAAGGTGCCCTGCCAATAACAGTGAGCAAAACAAAACTTAATACATTAGTGTACTAAGAGTTCCTACTTTCTTTGGCTCACCATAGTTGCGAGCAAAGTGACCATTCTTGCCACAGTTTAAACATTTAACTTTTAAAATGTTCCTTCTAAAAGGACGTTTGCCTTTCTGATGTTGGTTAAACCTTGATTTCTTTCCTGAAGAATTTGCTTCCTCGCCCTTCCACTCCTTGAACCCACCATGATGCTTGTGCTTGGAGCCCAAAGTTCCGTGTGAGCAAGAACCAGATGTCGGATTATAGTTTAGCTGCCATAAGGCGGTCCTCTTTCCACTCAAGATGGCGCATAGCATCCTAAAAAGTCTTTATATTGAATATGTGCTATGGGCACATGTTGGACGGTTCGTGATTGGATTATTTTGGTAGCAGGCAGCAAAGCTCGGACTTTTGTTTACATGGAAACAAATTTCTTCATGAACATATCGAAAATGTCACATCTGTATGGGAGGAGATTTTGGTATTTTAATGAAAACTTGTGACTCCTCCATTGTAGCATCCGTTGACCATGCACCAGTGAGGAGACGCCGTTTGGATAGAGCGAAAGCACTAAGAACGTTGGATTTGTAGGGTTAAAGACCACGCTCGTTCTTCACCCCTTACAGTCTACACCTTTAAGGACTTTAGAAAATGATTCAACATTCCGTGTTACCATTCTTACACGTCGAGCATTGGGAGGGATTCTCGTTATTTGTTGGCCCTTCCTAATTTATGGCCATTTGGCATCCTTCCTTATTTGTTGACCATTGGGGAGAGACCTTTCGTCTTTGTCATCCATTGAACTCGAGCGACCATCCTTATTTGTAGGCCACTTGCTATAAAAACAAGCATCAAAATATGGAATGGAACAACTAAGTGGCTCATTAAACGTCATTGAGTACATATAGGACCAGAATGTAAAGGATGGTGACATTACCATAGGCCTGTTGGAAGAAGTGGATCCCAATGATGCACGTGAGCGTGTGGCGAAAGGATGGGATTAGTTGGAGAAAAATATCCCGCCACATACCCTCTCTAGCACTTTGCTTGGTGATCTTGACAACATCCTCGTTATATTCCTTAGGGATGTCGGTAGCCTCATTGATGTTGGCAAGCCGGAGTGCGGCCTCCTTACTTGGCCAGGAAGTGATTCGCGTCGCCTAGGTAGCCTTGCATAATGAGCCACCGGAGATTCCAACCTAATGAGAACCCTGATGATGACCAGGACCAAGGAGATTACTCCTGTGCTGAGCTTGACACGCCACCCAAAGTTGAAATAGAGCTTGGAGAAGACGTAGATGGAGATGTAGCCAGCATGTTGCCAACATTGATGAACACTTGAACCACCGAAACGATGTATAAAAAAGCAATTTCCTTTCTAATTTTTATTTTTCCCAAAACAAGAATAATGCAACTTCAACATGAAGAAGACAAACGCTGATGACAAATTAAAAAATGAAAAGATGCTACAAAATTAGGAGGATAAAAAGAAAAGAAAATGAGTTAGTACCTCAAGGAATGGGGTAAAGAAGTCACGGGAGAAGGCACAGGAGACCTCAGCGACGTAGACAGGTGTAATTAACGTTGATGTTAGTGACGGTGAGGTCCAACATGAGGAAGGTGTAGTCACGAGCAAAGCCCATGTTGGACAGTTGTGATTGGATTCCTTGAGAGCATGCAGCAAAGCTCAAAGTTTCGTTTACGTGGAAATAAGCTTCTTCATGCACATAACATCTCGTCTTCATTGGAGGAGACTTCGGGATTTTAACCAAAACTTGTACCTCCTTCAATGTAACGTCTATTGACCATGCACTAGTGAGGAGACGCTATCTCGATAGAGCGAAAGCACTAAGGACGCTGGATTTTTGGGGTTAAAGACCACGCTCGTTCTTCACCCTTTATGGTTTGCAGTTTTAAGTACTTTAGAAAATGATTCCAGATTCCCTATTGCCCTTCTTATTCATCAAGCATTAGAAGGGACTCTCCTTGTTTATCAGCCCTTTGTAATTTATGTTCATTTGGCATCCTTCCTTATTTGTCGACCTCTCCTTATTTGTAAACAATTAGGGAGAGACCCTGTCTTTGTCGACCATTAGTTCGAGAGACTGTCCTTATTTGTCGGCCACTGGGCATCTCTTATAAAAGGGGTAAGCACTGATTGATGCAAAACAATTAATCATCCAAAATTCAACTTGGAAAAGTAGGGTATGCATAATAACCATTCTATTTCTCCGTTTTTTTTATTTTTCTATTCGCCATAATAGGTTTGGAACAAAATATGTTTGGTAACACAGCTTCATTTTTCAATTTCTGAAACAAACTTTTAGTCTAGAAATAAGTTTGGAAAAGAAATGAGAAGTAAAAATTTTCTAATTTTCTATTTCTAAAACAAAAGGAAAACTCCTCTCATTGCTCGTCCTCGCCTCTCGTCGCCAGCTGGCCAACACCGCTACCCCCCACAACCGACGATTGCCACCTGTTCGTCATTGGGCTGCTGGCCACCTCTCGCCCCCTACCAATTGCTGTGACCACCCGACGACTGCCGCCGCCAGCCACTGCCATCCCCCCCCGACCACCATTGGTCGATGAATGGAAAATAGCGTAAGAGAGAGAAATTTTGTGTTGTTATCAAATGAATTTTTGTTTTGGAAAAAGAAATTTTATATCGTTATCAAACATACATCTCTGTTCAAAAATTCATCTAGGGAATAGGTAGAAATCTATTTCTCAGAAAGAATCATTATCATTCGCGCCCATAGCTTGCTAAAAAAACAAGCCTTGGAATATGGAATGGAACAACTGAGTGGCTCATTAAATGTCATAGAGTACAAGGAGGACCAGGATGTAGAGGACGGTGTTAATGCCACAAGCCTATTGGAAAAAGTGGATCCCAACAATGCAGATAAGCATGTAGCGGACGGACAGGTCAGTTGGAGAAGGAGATCTCGCGATACATCCTTTTGTCATATGCTCTCTCCGAGGCTTTGCTTGGTGATCTTAAGAACACACTTGTTGCACTCCTTAGGGATGTCAGTAGCCTCATTAATGTCGGCGAGTCGGAGTGCATCCTCCTTCTGAGAGTTGGAGGTCCTAGTGAGGAAGTGCTTTGTGTCGCCCAGGCGGCCTTGCATGACGAGCCACCGAGAATTCCAACTTTACAAGTACGTCGATGACAAAAGGACCAAGGAGATTGCTCCCATACTGAGCTTGACACACCAACCGAGGTTGAAATAGAGCTTGGAGAAGGCATGGATGGAGATGTAGCCAACATGGTGCCAATATTAATGAACACCTGAACCACCGAAACGATGTATAAAAAAGCAATCGCCTTTTGAATTTTCACTTTTCCCGAAACAAGAACAATGAAAGTTCAACATGAAGAAGACAAAAGTTGATGACAAATAAAAAATGAAAGAGATGGTACAAAATTAAGGGGAAAAAAAGAAAAGAAAATAAGTTGGTACCTCAGGGAAGGAGGTAAAGAAGCTGCGGGAGAAGGCAGAGGAGACCTCGGCGATGTAAACAGAGGTGATCATGAAGGTGTAGTCAACGTCGATGTTAGCGACGTCAAGGCCTAACATGAGGAAGGTGTAGTCATGAATGAAACCCATGTTGAACAGTTGCGATTGGATTCCTTGGGAGCAGGCAACAAATCTCGGAGTTTGGTTTATGTGGAAATAGACTTCTTCATGCACATATCAAAAACGTCTTGTCTGCAAAAAAAACATTTCGGGATTTTAATCAAAACTTATGCTTCCTCTAATGTAGCGTCAATTGACCATGCACCAATGAGGAGATGCAATGTGTATAGAGCGAAAGCACTAAGAATGCTGGATTTTTGGGTTAAAGACCACGCTCATTGTTCCCTTATTGTCTACACCTTTAAGTACTTTAGAAAATGATTCCACATTCCCTGTTACCCTTCTTATTCGTTGAGCATTAGAAGGGAATATCGTTATTTGTTGGCCCTTCCTCATTAATGGCCACTCAGCATCCTTCGTTATTTGTCAACCTCTCCTTATTTGTGGACTATTAGGGAGAGTCCCCCCATCTATGTCGGTCACTGCGCATCTCTTATAAAAGGGGTAAGCACCGGTTAATGCAAAACAATTAATCATCCCTAATTCAACTTGGAAAAGTAACTTGCTAAAAGAAATGCCTTGAAGTACGGAATGGAACAACCGAGTGACTCGTTCAACATCATGGAGATGGAGGACCACAATTTAGAGGATGGTGTCAATATGACAGACTTGTTGAAAGAAATGGATCCCACCGATGTAGATAAGCATGTGGTAGACAGACGGGTCAGTTGGAGAAGGAGATCCTGCCACACGTCCTCTCGCCACATGCCCTCTTCGGCACTCTACTTGGTGATCTTGACAACATCCTTGTTGCACTCCTTCGGGATGTCGGAAGCCTCATTAATGTTAGCGAGTTGGAGTGCGGCCTCCTTCTTGGAGTCGGAGGTCCAAGTTAGGAAGTGCTTCGCATCGCCTAAGCAACCTTACAAGATGAGCCACCGGGAATTTTGACTTGACGAGGACCCCGAGCAAGACCAAGGAGATTGCTCCCATGTTAAGCTTGACACAACACTCGAGGTTGAAGTGGAGCTTGGAGAAGGCATAGATGGAGAAGTAGCTAACATGGTGCCAATATTAATGAACACTTGAACCACCGAAACGATGTATAAAAAGACAATCATCTTTCTAATTTTCATTTTTCCCTAAACAAAAACAATGCAAGTTCACCACGAAGAAGACAAAAGTTGATGACAAATAAACAAATGAAAAAGATGCTACAAAATTAAGGGGGAAAAAAAGAAAAGAAAATGAGTTAGTACCCAGGGAAGGAGGTAAAGACGCCATGGGAGAAGGCAAAGGAGAACTCAATGATGTAGATGGGGGCGATCATGAAGATCCAGTCAATGTTGATTTTAGAGACGGCGAGACCCGACACGAGGAAGGTGTAATCACAGGCGAAACCCACGTTGGACAGTTATGATTGGATTCCTTAGGAGCAGGCAAAAAAGCTCGGAGTTTCGTTTACGTGGAAATAGACTTTTTCATGCACATATCGAAAACGTCTCATCTGCATAGGAGGAGATTTCGGGATTTTAATCAAAACTTGTGCCCTCCTCCAATATAGAGTCTATTGACCATGCACCAGTGATGAGACGCCATGTAGATAGAGCAAAAGCACTAAGGTTGTTGGATTTTTGGGGTTAAAAACTATGCTCATTCTTCACACCTTACGGTCTACAGCTTTAAGTACTTTAGAAAATGATTCTCACATTTCCTGTTACGCTTCTTATTCTTCGAGCATTATAATGGACTATCCTTATTTGTTGGCCCTACCTAATTTATGGCCCTTCGACATCCTTTTTTATTTGTCGACCTCTCCTTATTTGTAGACCATTAGGGAGGGACCCTCCGTCTTTGGCGGTCATTGGGATTGAGAAACCATCCTTATTTGTCAGTCACTAGGCATCTCTTATAAAAGGGGTAAGCACCGGTTGACGCAAAACAATCAATCACCCTAATTCAACTTGGAAAACTTGCTTGTCAAAAAGAAAGGCCTCGGAATACGAAATGGAATAACTAAGTGGCCCATTAAACGTCATGGAGTACATAGAGGATCACGATTTAGAGAATGGTGTTGATGCCACATGCATGATGCAATAAGTAGATCCCAACGATCCAATTGAGCATGTGGTAGACGGACGGATCAGTTGGAGAAGGAGATCCCGCCACATGTCCTCTCCGACACTCTGCTGGGTGATCTTGACAACATCCTCGTTGCACTCCTTTAGGATGTCGGCAGCCTCATTGATATTGGCGAGCTGGAGTGCGGCCTCCTTCTTGGAATCTGAGGTCCTGGCGAGGAAGTGATTCGCGTTGCATAGGCAGCCTTACATGATGGGCCACTAGGGATTCCGATTTGACGAGGATCTCGATGATGACCAGGACCAAGGAGATTGTTCCCATGTTGAGCTTGACACATCACTCAAGGTTGAAATGGAGCTTTGAGAAGGCGTAGATCGATATGTAGCCAATATGGTGCCGATATTGATGAACACCTGAACCACCGAAACGATGTATAAAAAAGCAATCACCTTTCTAATTTTCATTTTTCTCGAAACAAAAACAATGCAAGTTCAACATGAAGAAGAAAAAAGTTGATTACAAAAAAAAATGAAAAAGATGCTACAAAATTAAAGGGGAAAAATATAAAAGAGAAAGAGTTAGTACCTCAAGCAAGGAGGTAAAGAAGCCACGGGAGAAGGTAGAGGAGAAGTCAATTATGTAGACGGGGGCGATCATGAAGGTGTAGTCATTGTCAATTTTAGCGGCGGCGAGGTCCAACACAAGGAAGGTGTAATCATGAGCGAAACCTACGTTGGACGATTGTGATTAGATTACTTAGGAGCGGGCAGCAAAGCTCGGAGTTTCGTTTACGTGGAAACAGACTTCTTCATGCACATATAAAAAATGTCTCGCCTGCATGGGAGGAGATTTCGGGATTTTAATCAAAACTTGTGCCTCCTCCAATGTCGCGTCTATTGACCATGTACCAATGAGGAGACACCATGTAGATAGAGCGAAAGCACTAAGGATGCTAGATTTTTGGAGTTAAAGACCACGCTCGTTCTTCACCCCTTACGGTCTACAGCTTTAAGTACTTTAAAAAATGATTTCACATTTCCAGTTACTCTTCTTATTTGTTGAGCATTAGAATGGACTATTTTTATTTGGCGGCCCTGCCTAATTTATGGCCCTTCGACATCCTTCCTTATTTGTCGACCTCTCCTTATTTGTAGACCATTGGAGAGGGACCCTCCGTCTTTGTCAGCCATTGCGATCGAGAAACCATCCTTATTTGTCGGCCACTGGGCATCTCTTATAAAAGGGGTAAGTACCGATTGATGCAAAACAATCAATCATCCCTAATTCAACTTGCAAAAGTTGCTTCCTAAAAATAAAAGTCCTTGGAATAAGAAATGGAACAACTGAGTGGCTCATTAAACATCATGGAGTACATGGGGGACCACGATTTTGGGGATGGTGTCAATGCCACAGGCCTATTGGAAGAAGTGGATCCCAATGATGCAGATAAGCATGTAGCAGACGAACAAGTTAGTTAGAGAGGGAGATCCCGCTACACGTCCTTTTGCCACATGCCCTCTCCAACACTCTGCTTGGTGATTTTAACAACATCCTTGTTGCACTTTTTAGGGATGTTGGCAGCCTTATTGATGTTGGCAAGCCAGAGTGCGACTCCTTCTTGGAGTTGGAGGTCCTGGCCAGGAAGTGCTTCACGTCACCTAGGCAACCTTGCATGATAAGCCACTTGGGATTCGGAATTGACAAGGACCCCCCCGATAAACATGACCAAGAAGATTGCTCCCTTGCTGAACTTGACACATCACCCTAGGTTGAAGTGTAGTTTGGAGAAGGCGTAGATGGAGATATAGCCAACGTGGTGCCAACATTAATGAACACTTGAACCACCGAAACGTTATATAAAAAAGCAATTGCCATTCTAATTTTCATTTTTCCCGAAACAAGAACAATGCAAATTCAACATGAAGAAGACAAAAGTTGATGACAAATAAAAAATGAAGAAGAGGTTACAAAATTAAGGGGGAAAAAAAGAAAAGAAAATGAGTTGATACCTTAGGGAAGGATATAAAGAAGCCACGGGAGAAGGCAGAGGAGACCTCAATGATGAGCCACTGGGGATTATGACTTGACAAGGACTCCGATGAAGAGCAGGACCAAGGAGATTGCTCCCATGCTAAGCTTGACACACCACCCAAGGTTGAAATGGAGCCTTGAGAAAGCTTAGATGGAGATGTAGCCAACGAGGGTGCTGACATTGATGAATACCTAAACAACCGAAATGATGTATAAAAAAGCAATCGCCTTTCTCATTTTCATTTTTCCTGAAACAAGAACAATAAAAGTTTAACATGAAGACAAAAGTTGATGACAAATAAAAAAATGAAGCAAATGCTACAAAATTAAGGAAAAAAAAGAGGAAATGAGTTAGTACTTGAGGGATGGAGGTAAAGAAGCCGCAAGAGAAGGCAGAGGAGACCTCTGCAATGTAGATAGCGGCGATCATGAGAGTGTAGTCAACGTCAATGTTAGCGACAATATGGCCCAATACGAGGAAAGTGTAGTCATGACCGAAGCCCATGAGGATGAGTGGGAAGAAGAAAATGGCCCTTGCCAACAGGATCATGGCCCTTGCCAATAGGATTGTGTAACAGCGGCCAATCCTGTCATAGATTCAACCCGCAATTGTTGACTCGAGGGACGAGAACACATTGAGGATCCTTGTAAAGACTTCAGCCTACACGTTGGTTGTCTTCAACTCCCTCTTTAAGTATACCATGCCCCGCTCATCACTCCTTTCTTTGCCAACATTCAAAAAAAAAATTCCTATATATCATCAAAATGTTACCACGTAAATAGTAACCATATACAAAATATTGAAAAAATAAAAGAAAATATTATGTGTTTTATCTTCATCCTTCTTTCTTTGTATTTATTTTCCAAATGTATATGTTGATAAGAATGATGAGAAATAATAAGTGTTATGGACTTTATCTGAAATTAATTTTGTTGGCTAAAAACAAAGTGGCGGATATTTTTGAAATTAAGTAATTTTTTTCTTTTTTTTCATTTTATATCCATTAAAAAATGACCTTTGATAATAAATGTATCATTTTTCAGTAATAAAGCTAGAAAGAAAAAAGTACTATGACTAAGATATAATTTTATTTTATATTTTTGCAACAGAATTAAGTTGCAAAAGATTGATTCACTGCATAAAAAATTGACTCACAAAGATATATTTCCAAACTTCATGGATGATCATGGGTTCAGTCTTCCCATGCTTCACAAAATTGGAGAGAGAGGGAGGGACTAACCAAAATCGAGTAAAATGGGGGTCATGTAGGCGGCTATAGCACATTTGAAGGAATACTTGTTCAGGTGTGGCTTCACAAGAGGATTGAAGTCCTCGGTTGACTTCGGTTGGATGTCGCCGTCGACCTTAGGATCACTGCATGTCTATTATAATACCTACAAAGTAAGTCAATTGGCACTCAATCTGTAGTGTATAGCCGCAAGAGAAACTTGTGTTGAATTTAAAAATCTGGTTATAAAAGAATAAGAGAAATGCAAACTTACATCCACCAATTTTCAAGAGCTTCTTAAATCTCATCATTGGTTTTGCTTTTAATTAATATGAGTGGTTGGTCTAGCGCTTCTAGATACTCAAGATTTTCCTCCCTTTCCCTCATATTTAATAGCCAAATGACTTCCTCATCGTCCATGTGATCTATAACGTTTAAGGAGCCACTCGGTTGTTCCATTGCAAACTCCAAGACTTTTTTTAGCAAGCTATTTTTCCAAGTTGAATCATGGGGTGATCAGTTGTTTTGCATCAATTGATCCCCAACCCTTTTATAAGAGATGCCCAATGACTGATAAATGAGGAGGGTCTCTCGATCCCAATGAAGTCTCACCCCAATGTTCCAAAAATAAGGAGCGGTCGACATATAAGGAGGGATGCCCAATGGCCACAAATAAGAAGAAGCTGACAAATAAGGAGAGTCTATCCCAATAGCCAATGAATAAGGAGGGCAACAGGGAACATGGAATTAATTTCTAGAGTACTTAAAGCTGTAGACCGTAATAGGTGATGAACAAGCATGATCTTCAGCCCTACAAATCCAGCATCATTAGTGATTTTGCCCTATCCACATGTCGTCTCTTCACTGGTGTGTGCTCAATGGATGCTACATTGCAGGAGGCGCAAGTTTTGATTAAATTCCAAAATCTCCTCCCATGCAAACAAGACGTTTTCAATAGGTGAATGGAGAAGTTTCTTTCCAGGTAAACAAAACTCCGAGCTTCTCTGCTTATTCCCAATGAATTGAATTAGAACCGTCTGACATGTGCCCATATTGCACATTAACCCCTAAGCAAGGACTATTGATATTTTTTGGACAAAACATGCAGTAGCAAGCGGTGCCTGTTTGCCACATTAACCCCTAACTTACAATTCGTAAAGACCGTTGATACATTGTTGGCAGCACGTTAAAATTGCAATAAAAATGACCCATTAAAATTATTGTATCGCACATTAACCCCTTACAACTCATAAACACCGTTGATACAAGTCACAATCATACATAGAAGAAATCATATCTACTGCAATTTGCATGCCCATATCGGAAACGCCTTGTCTGCATGGGAGTGGATTTAGGGATTTTATTCAAAATTTGCACCTCCTCCAATATAGCGTCGGTTGAGCATGCACTAGTGAAGAGACACCACGTGGATAGGATGGAAGCACTAAATACGTTGGATTTGTGGGTTGAAGAGACCATCCTCGATCTTCACCCGTTACGGATTATGGCGTTAAGTACCCTAGAAAAGTGATTCCATAGTACCTGTTGCCCACCTTATTCATTGGCTATTGAGAGAGTCTCTCCTTAATTTTCGGCCCCTCCTTATTTGTCGGCCATTGGGCATCCCTCCTGACCTACTAACCCCTCTTTGTTTGTTGGCCACTGGGGTCAAGAAACCCTTCTCATTTATCGGCCACTAGGCATCTCTTGTAAAAGGGGTGAGCATCGTTTGATGCAAAACAATCGATTGCCCTTGATTCAACTTGGAAAAGTAACTAACTAGAAAACAAGTCTTGGAATTTGGAATTGAATAACTGAGTGGCTTATTAAACATCAAGGAGTACATAAAAGAAAAACAGCTTGCTCAAAAACAAGGATGTCATTATCGGTTATGAGGCAAAGGGAGGAAAATCTTGAATATATAGAAGCGCCGGACCAACCACTCATTGTAAATGAAATTAACACCAATAATGAAATTTAAGAAGCTCCCAAAGAATTGATGGGTGTAAGTTTGCTTTTCTCTTCCTGTTTCATAGCCAAATTTTTAAACTTAATGAGATTTTCTCATGCAGCTATACGTCACTAATTAAGTGCCAATTGACTTATTTTGCAAGCATTAGAAGACACTTGCAATGATCCTAAGGCTGACGATAATGTCCAACCAAAATCGAATGAGGACTCCAATCCGCCAGCAAAACCACACCCGAACAAGTAAGTTTTCAAATGCATCATCGCGACCTCCATAACCTCCATTTGGCTCTCTCTCTCTCTCTCTCTCTCTCTCTCTCTCCACGTCCAATGTTGTGAAACATGGGAAGACTCACCCCGTGGTCGTTAATGAAGTTTGGAAATATATCTCTGCGAATCAATTTTCCATACAATGAATCAATCTCTTGCAACTTAATTCTGTTGCAAAAAAATCATAATTAAGTTTTATTTTAGTCATTCCATTTTTTTTCTAGTTTTATTACTGATAAAAATAGTAGATCTATCACCAAAGGTCTTTCTTTAATGCATGGCAAAGGAAAAAAAAAGCAAAAAGTTAAATAGATTACTTAATTTCAAAAACATCATCCACTTTTTTTTTGCCAATCAAGCTAATTTGAGATAAAGTTTATCACACTTATCTTATAATCATATACATTTTGAAGATAAATTCAAAGAAAGAAAGAGGAAAATATAGTTACCATTTACGTGGTGATAAAAAAAATTGAATTTTCATAGAGATAGGAGTTATGATTGGGGCGATGCTATATGTACAGAAGGAGCTAAAGATAACCAATGTGCAAGTTGAGGTCCTGATAGGGATCCTTAACATGTTCTTGCTCTCGAGTTGACGATTGGGAGGCAGATGTCCAATGGGATCATGATCCTGATGACGAGGGCCATTTTCTTCTTCAAACCCCTCCTTATGGGCTTCACCCATTATTACACCTTCCTCCAATTGGGCCGCATCATCACTAACATCCACATTGACTACACCCTTATGATTGCCCCCATCTACATGTCGAGGTCTCCCTTACCTTCTTCCACACAGCTTCTTGACCTCATTCTTGAGATCTTAACTCATTTTCTTTCTTTTTTTCCTTAATTTTGTAGCATCTTTTTTATTTTTTTTTAATTTGTCATCAATTTATGACTTCCTTATGTTGATGAAAAAATTAAAGTTAAAAAAGTAATTTCTTTTTATACATCAATGTCGCGACCCTATTTTAGCAACACGATCAAGGAAACGATAGATTTAGAGATAATGCCAAGGGTGGCCAGCAGTCTTCAATCGGGGCAAATTCACCAAAACCTTTACCTTACGCAGCGTTGAGATCTTTCACTTAGATTTGTTTAACCCTATTAGATTCCAATATGATGATTCGCCATAAGTCTATCGGGGTTGGTCAGAGACCAAGTGAGATCTGAGAGTATATCTCACTTCCCACGCAACCAAAGTTCTAAGGCCGGGGATTTTATTACACTAGTTAGCTAAATTAATACCATTTCAATACTTAAACTTGATTATTTATCAACTAAAGTGTCCATGTAGTCTTTTTCCAATCATGAGTCCTAAAGTTCTTGTCAGCTAACTGTCCATTCAATGTTTTTATGTACATTATGATCCTACAATAAAACCTAACTACTCAACTATAAAAATGAATCGCAACACAAAAAATGATATAAAAGTAATCACAACAAACACATCAAAAACAGCAATAAAGAACTCGTAAAATATACAATGCTGTAAAATAATCCGATATGAGTCGGGCAAAGAATATAATATGGCCTTTTCATTAAACCCCGGGACAACAACCCCCATGAACTTATTTCAATTTCTTTTCTAAAAGATTAACCTTCTTAGGTTAAGCTAAATCAAAGGTGTCCACTAAAACCCTAAACCATATGCACACTAACTAAATGAAACTATGCTAATTTTTAGCTAATTCTAATACTAAAATCTAATAACCTAATCAAGGCCTATTTCTCTAACCAAATCAAATTTTTTTATATTCAGGAATTTTTATATTTATTATTTTTTAAAAAAATTCTGGAAAATAGGGACTCAAGCCAGGCCCTTAAATGGACTTACTTGTTATATCTGTTTCAATTAAGACCTCGCAAACACGACTTCGAATAAAAGCTCACTCAAGCCCATTCTTTTATCAAATCATGCTAAAGCCCACATTAACACCATCTTCCATCACAACAACACCACGGTCAAAACCCAACCCCAATTTCTAATAGCTTTGCTGAACCCTTTTTTTTTTTTTTCTTTTCTTCTCTTTTATTATTCATTTCATTTCATTTTTCAATCCTATAATATATTTCTAGAACATGAGTTCCTTCTTTTTTAACTTTCCGTCTGTCTCTTCTTTTTTATTCATGACTATACAGTCCGAACGATAACTCAACTCACACATCATTGATGCAAATTTTTACTTCCTGAACGACAAATCGCAAACACACTTCATCTGAGCAGTGAGCATGATGATATTCATGGGGCCTCATCATGCCCGCCACATATACACAACCGGAATACGACGTCAACATATCGAATATGAATACGGAAAAAACACAACAATGATGTAAACACGGCAGAATCAACACTTGAGCAACAGCTTGATTGTTGGGTCTTGTTCATGGTAATTTGAGAGCTACGAAATACAGTTTCCACATCAATCGTTAAATCGACAAGCAACACGAATCGATTCATGCATGACTGAAAGTAATATGGTTTTGACTAGTTAGGTTATGATGATATATGGCTCTCGATTTAATCATGAAAAAGGACATATACATACATAAAGATGCGACAATCATACTGCAAGAAGCGAAACACTGAACGAATTTCACATGAGCCTCAATCACATTTATCGGACTTGATTAGCCATATTAGATTAAGAATATTCGTACCTGGTAGATGCAATGACCAGGAACACCAATTGAAGAGAGACCCCGAATTTATAAGACGACGTGGTCGCTGGTGGTTGAATGCTGCAGGAGCAGGATCGAGCAATGTACAATTACTTCAAGGCTTTTTGGCTGCGAAACAGAGCTGAAACAGAGCATTGCAACTGCCATCTTAGAAACTGAAGACGGCGAGGATCCATGCCTCGGACAGCCTGAAGACGAAGTAAATTTTCCATCCAGAAGATTTTTGGCTCTCGCTTCTATGACCAATGTGTACGTACGAACGTCTTTCTCTAAATCCGTAACTCCGCTGGCGAGCCGCGGAACGCAATTGTCGGCAATGCTCGCGACCGTAAATGGTGGATTTCAGTGTCCATCAGCGATTTCTCGAAGCCTCTCGCACTTGGTTCGAACGGAGAAAAATTTTATGTTCGAACGTTCCTCTCTCGTGCTCTCTCTCTCTCTCTCAGCCGTGAATGGGAACAAAAATAATTTTCTTACAGTTCTGCGCCTTCCCTCTGATCAGCAAAAACGCCATAACTCTTAGCCTCGGTGCGCCAGCGATGAAGACCGGCGCCAGCGAAGGGATCTCGAATGGGAGCTGAGTCACTTCCCGGCCGAGAAACAAGCAGAGCCCAGAGCTCCGATGCACGGCGCTGGCTAACGGCGTCTGGAGACGTCAGAGGAGAATCGCTTCCTAGAGCGACGGTCCCGCGTGTGCACGATCCAAAACTGATTTCGTCGTGCAAATGACAGGTCAGCAACTTCAAGAAGGAATCGTGTAGGGTCACTTGGGTTTTTCTTTCCTCGGATTAACATGAGCTAATTTCCTTCGAGCTTAATGGGCCGAAATGTGGCAATTGGGCATGGGCTGCGCAGAATGACTCCGGCTGAAAACGAATTGGACCGGTTTTTTCATTATTTTTTATTTTGATGCATCGGCTAAAATTCATGCGTCGATAATCGCTTCGGTAGTTCAGGTGTTCATCAAGGTCAATACCCTCGTTGGCTACATCTACATCTATGCCTTCTCCAAGGTCCACTTCAACCTCGAGGTGGCATGTCGTGCTCAACGTGGGAGCAATCTTCTTGACCCTACTCGCTATTGGGGTCCTCATCATGTTGGAATCCCCCGGTGGCAATAATCTCTGGTTCTTTCTTTCATGAACAGAAGAAACTCTAGAACGAGCAAAATTGATCATTTGATTTGAGTTGGATTATCTCCAGTGAATCAAGTATGGGTGAGACGCCTTTATTTGTCGATCATTAAGCATCCCTCCTTATTTGTCGTTCATTGAACATCCCTTCTTACTTTTTGACGGCATGAGATCGCGTCCCCCAATTTTTGTTGAGGGAGAGAGAGAGGCCAACAAGAATGGCTATAAAGTCGAGGATATGATGATGGCGGGAAGCAAACATTGACACGGAGCTGCACGGTTGTCATGCATATCATCCCTTTACTTTAGAGGACTCATATCCTTAAAAAAATGCAAAACTTACCTTACTAACTGAAATGCGAGAAATTCAAATGTACATTGGCTATTTTAAAATGAAGGACATTATGGTAATTCATCGATTATGAAATGTGCCTTCACAATCCTATGTAAGCCATGCTTTGCATGAATTTTATCTCTTAGAATTTTTAGGAGATTCGTATTGACTAAGGTTCCTATCCTAGTTTTGCGCGTTGGACTTTGTATGAAAATATTATACTTTCTAGGAATTATATTAATAACAACCGTTGTGAAATTTTAAATATGAGATAGACGAATAAGAAAAATAAAAACTTTACCAAAAAGAAAATAAGAAAAATAAAAAATATTTTACAAAAACAATATATCGATGTATACTATAAATCAAAAATAATATCTTCAAGTCAATTAATCCTCACAAATGCTCTCCAGTGCTCTCCAATGAGCATGTGGCGGATGTATGGGACCAGGGGGAGGAGGAGTTCCCTCCACTTGCCCTCTCTTGTGCTTTGCTTTGTGATCTTGACAACCTCCTAGCAACACTTCTTAGGGATGTTAGCAACCTCCTTGATGTCAGTGAGCCGAAGCGCGGCCTCCTCCTTAGAGTCGGAGGTCTTAGCGAAAAGCGCTTTGCGTCGCCCAGTTGGCCTCCTCCTTAACCTGCACGTCAATTATCTTTAGCTCCTTTTTTACTTATAGCATCGCCCCGCTCATCATTCTTATGTTTTCCAAAATTAAAAAACAAAAAAAAAATCTTATATATCATCAAAATTTTACCACATAACATTAACCATACACAAGAAATTGAAAAAATAAAAAAATATATTATGTGCCCTCTCTTCCTCCTTCTTTTATTGAATTTATTTTCCAAATGTATATGATTATAAGATAAGAATGATAAGAAATAATAAGCATGATGAACTTTTCTGAAATCAACTTGCTTGGCTAAAAAAAATGGCTGATTTTTTCAAAATTAAGTTATTTTTTATTTTTTATTTTTCTATACATTAGAAAAACGATCTCTAGCGGTAGATCTATCCTTTTTATCAGTAATAAAGCTAGGAAAAGAAAGTACAATGACAAAGATATAACTTAATCATTATTTCCTCTTGTAATAGTATTAAGTTGTAAGAGATTAATTCACTCTATGGAAAATTGATTTGCACATACATATTTCCAAACTTCATGGACGACCATGGGTGAGTCTTCCCATGCTTCACAACGTCAGACGTAGAGAGAGAGAGAGAGAGAGAGAGAGAGAGAGAGAGAGAGAGAGAGAGAGAGAGAGAGAGAGAGAGAGAGAGAGAGAGAGAGAGAGAGAGAGAGGGGACTGACCAAAACCGAGCAAAATGGAGGTAATGGAGGCCGCAATGGCGCATTTGAAGGCATACTTGTCCAGGAGGGGGATTGGAGTCCTCAAACGACTTCGGGTGGATGTTGCCATCAACCTCAGGATCGTTGCATGTGTCTTCTGATACCTGCAAAATAAGTCAATTGGCACTCAATCAGTGGGCATATAGCCTCAAGAGAAACTTGTGTTAAATTTAAACATCTAGTTATTAAAGAGGATGAAAAAAGCAAACTTACGTCCATCAATTTTTCAAAAGCTTCTTGAATTTCATCATTGGTGTTACTTTCATTCACTATAAGTGGTTGGTCCAGCGCTTTTGGATACTCTAGATTTTCCTTCCTTTCGCTCATCTCCAATAGCCAAACAACATCCATGACATTTTTTGAGCCACTTAGTTGTTTCATTCCAAATTCTGAGGCTTGTTTTTTTAGCAAGCTGCTTTTCATTAAATATGTAGTCAACATATCGAATATGAAAATAACATCAATCACATGAGCAACGACTCAATTAGGCAGTCTTGTTCATGGTAATTTCAGAGCTACAAAATACGGTTTCCACACATCAAACATTAAATCGACAAACACCATGAATCAATTTTTGCATGACTGAAGTAACATGGTTTTGACTAGTCGAGTTATATAGTTGAGTTCATAATATATGGCTCTCGGTTCAATCATGAAAAAGGATATGGATGTAACAACCATATTGCAAGAAGTAAAACACTGGACGAAATGGCTATTGAACTTGTTTCCTTCACAGAACATGCATTCTGATTTCACCAAGACATTTCCTCAAATTGCTGGCATGCACTCCGATTAATGAACTTCTACTCACATACAAGGCAAAGAACCGCTATGAGGTCACCACGACAGCATCAATACATAATTGAAACATCGATAAAGCTTTTAACCAGAGATGAATTTCACATGAGTCCCAACCCCATATCTCATACTCGATTAGCCATATTAGATTAAGAACACTCGTACCTGGTAGATGCATGACCAGGAACAATGATTGAACTGAGAACCAGATTTTCAAGACTGCCATCTCCGGTGGTTGAAGCTGCAGGAGTATGATCGAGCAAAGTCCAATTGCTTCAATGCTTTTTGGCTGCAAAACAGAGCCGAAATAGAGCATTGCAATTGCGTCTTAGAAACTGAAGACGGCAATGATCGATGCCTCAGACAACGTTCAGAAATAATGGTGAAAGCTTAAAGGCTGAAGGGAATTTTTTATCCAGAAGATTTTCGGCTCTCGCTCCTATGACGGATGTGTACGAGCCTCTTTCTCTGAATCCATAACTCCGGTGGCGTTGGTGAATGCTAGCGATCGTAAATGGTGGACTTCAGTGTCGATAAGTGTGTTCTTGAAGGCTCTCACACTTGGTTCGACGAGAGAAAATTTTGTATTCGAGCGTTCCTCTCTCGTGCTCTCTCTCTCTCTCTCTCTCTCTCTCTCTCTCAGCCGTGAACCGGAACAAAAATAATTTCCTTCCTTCAGTCCTGCGCCCTCTTGAGATTGATGATCGACCCTGACCGGAGAAAACTCTATGACTCTCAGCCTCAGTGCAACAGTGATGAAGAACGGCGCCAGCAAGCCGAGTCAGTTCACACCTTCCCGGCCAGAGAAACAAAGCAGAGCCGAGAGCTCCAATGCACAGCGTTAAAAGTGAATAAAAGCAGCGGTGAACAGAAAACGCCAGGAGAATCGCTCCCCAGAGAGAGAATTTCTCCATCGGTTCTGCGTGTGCCTCCGTGTGTGCATGGTCAAGAACTGATTCCACCATGCACATCCCAAACCAGTTCAGCCAACTTCTAGAGAAGGAATCGGGCGACCCATTGACAGTTCACCTTCAAACGTGAGCCAATAGGAAGGACGGGAAATGGAAATGTGGGCTGATCTCTTAATTATATTGGAGCTAAACGAAGAGGGAAGAACGAGTCAGGCAACGAGAAAATTTCTGAGCTGGAACACACTCAGAATCAACCCCCCTCCTCATTTGACCCGAATACCGGGATCGGGAGGCCCGGTTACTTTGCCCCCGCGCGTGGAACCGCTCGGGCTTGGATTGGAGTAGGATAGAGTTGATAACATAGGAGATCCTTCAAGTATGAAGCCATCGAATGTCCTGTTCGTTTAAATACCGAACATTTCGATGGATGCAATGAAAACCAATCCCATGACGCTTCTGGTGAGTTTAGAGTAGGATCATATCACAGAATAGATGAAAGTTTCAAATAAATGGTGGACCAAGGCCAATTCTAATAATTTAGAATTTTTAAGTAATTAACGGTGGTGGCCTGGCAAACTTTCATAAAATGAAAAAAGAAAATGAAAGTTCAGAATGGTGACGGCCACTGCCGCCGAGGAGACCGACCACCACAAGTCCACAACAAAAAATCCATAGAGATAAAGGGGGCAAGAGTCGAGAAGGGAAAGAAAGAGAATCGCAACCACCACACGGTGTTGGTCGAATTGGTTCACATTAACTTGAGTTCAATCGCTTCTTTATTTTTATTTTTTTTTCCGTTTAGTTGAAATGAACAGTTTTGGTGCCTAATCGAATGTTTTGCAAGCTTTCAACTCTTGGGCGTCTCCTCTCCCAAGGCTCATTGCGGACATAGTGGACCAATTCGTCTGGCTTGGACACTCGTCTAGGATCTTTTCCATCACCTCCGCCTGGGAGTCAGTTCGGGCGAGAGGCAGCTCGGTTCACTGGGACTCCTTTATTTGGGATTCCCATGTTACGCCTCGCCATGGTTTTTTGTTGTGGTTAATGGCCTTGAATAGGCTTCCCACGCAGGTATTCCTCCTCACCTACCACAGAATTTCAGAAGGTTTATGCGCCTTTTGTCACATTACACCGGACTCGATTGATCATCTATTTTTTGGCTCTAATGTTACGGGATCCCTAGCACAGTTTTGGGCCACAAACTGTCATCTCTCTTGGTGCAATGGGTCATGGAATCAGAACCTTCATTGGGGCGTTAAATTTATTGCTGGAAATAGCTTTGCTCATCGGATTGCCCGCTTTGCTTTTGCTGCTATGTGCCATCTCATATGGATAGATCGGAATAATATCCTCTTCAGGAACAGCACTTTATGTATGCCTACTCTCCGCAACCATCTTGCTAAGGCGGTTAGGGATAAAGGGCTCTCTCTTAAGCCGGTTCAAGACATTCCTCGCAACAGGAGAATTCAAGTCAGCTGGGGTATTCCTGAGAGTATCTTCACTTGACCCATCATTGTACTGTTGTTTCGGCTGCCTTGTAGCCTTTCTGTCTAGTGCCTTTGTGCCTTTGTACTTTTGATAGCCGTAACACCTTTGTACCTGTCGGGACACTTTTGTCTTATCAGGTACGAGGTTTTTGTGTTCGGCTTTGCTGTATTTGAGCGTTGAAAAGTAATACACTTCTTACTTCACCCAAAAAAAAAAAGTTTTGGTGCCTTTAGAGAACATGTCTTAGCTTAATAACTCAATGAAAATTCACAGTCCACACGAAATCTAAATTGACAGGAAAGGGTATGCCTTGCCAAGAGTCTACTTTGCCTCTCATGTGATCGTCCTCTGTAGTAATTTGCGTAAGCAAAGTCGAATTGAGCAATCTATGATATAAGTCGACGACTAAGACCTCTTGTAAAGTAGCCAATTTTCCATGTTAGTTTCCGCCACTGAGCAATTTCATTGTTAGCAAGCCTTAAACTTTGCATAGACACTTCTTGTCCTTCGTTGGGATTTCCCATCCATTGTGCCTGCTGTGCTGGAAAGTAGATCTGGTTCTCTTTCTGGGTTCTAGTTTCTGCATCTACGTATTTCTGCTGTGCATGGAGATTGACCGGCTAGTTTGGCCTGAAAATTGGTGTGGGTGATAGACTCCACCTGGGTTTTAAGAAATTCAGAGGATTTCCTGTTGTTTTGGCATTCTGTTCACCTTCTCTCTAATTTGCTGAATCCTGCGATACTATTCACCCGACTGGTTTTGGAGTTGCTAGGAGATTGAGCCACTTTGTAGCTGAAACTTGGTGGCTGGAGTCGCCAAGTAGGAGTCTTTCTGTCTTTGGTCGGGAATTTCCATCCCTTGTGCCTGCTATGCTAGGAAGAAGATCTGGTTTTCTAGGTTTTGGTTTTCTGCACTTTGGTGTTTCTATTGGGCATAGAGATTAACTGGCTGATTTAGACTAAGGTCTACCGTGTATTCTGTTCTGCTCCACCCTTTCTCTATGGATTTCTTGGACTAAGGATCTTCATGGCTAGACATCTTGCTATTCCTATGGAGCCGCCTGGGCCGACGCAATCCTTGGCTTCGGCGAGTACCAAGCAACCTAAGGCACCTTCCAAACAAGTGCCTAGGTCCAATGTTCGCTTGCCTGGAAATGCAGTGCAGCCCACTTCGGCAGCTATTGGAAAGCAGAAATCTCACTCTCTCGAAGCTAATGTAGGTGGCTCCGGTTCTATCCATCCTGCAGTTCCAAAACAAAGCCAGCGGAGTACAGGGCATAGTAGGGTGAGGCATGCTTCCAACCTGGCTCGTGTTGATTCCACTTGTGGGGGATCTTCAATTCACCAGCAAGGCCAATCCTTGGCTAAGAATAGGCGAAGCCAAAGCAAAGGGATTTCATCAACTAAAGTACCTCCCGGGGAACCAGTTCTGTAGCCTACCCAACGATCCTGGGTTGCTGTGGCAAAATCTATAGAGAAGGGCTACAACCTCTCCTACATCCCACCTGCGATTGTTGATGGGAAACCAATTGTTAGAATCTCTCAAGAGATTCTTAGAGACACGAACCCGAAATGGTAGGAATGCCTTGTGGGCTATTTCGTTGGGAAGAAACTTCCATTCAAGATGATTGAAAATGCAGTAAAAAACATTTGGGGGATACAAGTGGTGGATGTTCTTGTGAATGGGGATGGATTTTTCTTCTTCCATATCCCCAACAGCTCCTTTCGCCGGAAAATTCTGGATAGTAGTCCTCTCACGATCCTTAGAGTTCCCATGATCCTGCAGCAATGGCACCCAGATCTCAAACTGAAGAAAGACCAACATGAGTCTCTTCCTTTATGGGTCAAGCTAAGGAATATCCCATATGCCCTCTGGTCTTCGACTAGCATCAGTGCGGTGGCTAGTGCCATTGGCAAGCCTCTATATGTTGATGTCCAAACAGAAAAGATGAGGATGATCTCATTTGCCAGAGTCTGCATTCATATTAAAGCAACTCGGAATCTTCTTGACTAGGTTGACGTCATTTTGAATGACGATACCTGGTCCATTATGGTCGAATATGAACGGTGACCTATATCCTGCTCGATATGTGGTACGTTTGGCCATAAGTGCACGTTGGCTAGTCAAGATCTTCCTATTCTTCAGAAGCCTCAAACACAAGTTAATCAGGCAGAGGATGTTCCTTAATCAGGCGAAGGTAGATGGGAAACTGTCGGCAAAAGGCAAGCTGGGGTGCAACCAAAAGTCTCTGCCATGGCAACTTCCTCAAACCAGGGGCAAACTCTCCCTTCTCCCAGGAACATTATTGCCCCATTGGCTGTTCAGCCTCCTCTCATTCCAGTATTGAATTCCCCTGCTTATTTATTTGAATGTCTTGATTATTAGTTGCTACTTTAATGATTACCATGTGATCACCCCTCACATGTTAGTAGTTAGGTTTAAAATTAATCCAAGTTGCTTGCAAAAAATATTTTTTGAAAATAAAAGACAAAATGTATTGAAAGGGCGTTAAAGTAATCTAGCGTAATTAAGTTCCCATATCCATTAATCTCTGGTTTGCTGAAGTCTAGTATTCCCCCACACCTGGGTATCTAATCGACCCATCAAAAATGAATTAGTGACGACTCTTGAATAAATTGGTTTTGCATGTTAATAAAACTCGAAAGCTGTAGTTGGTATGGGCTTAAGAGCCCCTGACCTAAGTGTAAGCTAAGTGATCTATTAGTTATTCCCCCTGGGCAATTCACCTAAGGGAAGGTCGTGATAGCTTGGCTACTCCGCTAAGAATGTTCAATTAAATTTCATAGTGTACTTAGGCCTAAACTTTCTCTTTTTCAAAAAATATTTTTGTTTGACAGTGTGGAGGCAACGTACGTCCCTAATATTGTGTTAAATGTTCTTGCATATAGGAGTTGTAAAGGGTTGAGTGCTTATTAACCTTTGCCTTGCCAAATTGGAGTTGAGAATGAACGGTTACCTTTCGGCTATTGAAGTAGTGTTTGCTTATAATCTGTTATGCATGCTTTAATACTTTTTTTTTTGTCGGTCCTACTCTATCTCTTACTCACGATACACACTCAGAATTGCGCTCCACCTCTTGCAGGGCGTGGGCGTCGAAACCCACATCTTAAACTACACGGTCCCACCTCTACCCCCTGCGAAGGTGGGGATTCGAACTCTCCACCTCTCTCTTCTCAAGTGAGAAGGGGGGCTACTGGGGTAAACCCCCAGTGGTTGCTTTAGCACTATACTATTGTACACACAACTTGCCGTTGGACCTAGGCCACATATGATATTTTGGATGATGTTGACAAGGATACTACTTTGAATGGAGGCATGCGTAGTAGAGGTTGCCTTTCTCATCCTCAAACATTCCTTTCTTGGTGTCAAAAGTTCTTACCTTTGTCCGTAGGCATTTGTGACAATTAGGTTTCCTTTTGACCGAGTCGGATCTAAGAGGACATGGCTTTAGTACACAAGCAAGTGGCTGGTTTGATCATACTATTGGTCCCACTTTGTTAAGCTGTTTAGTTAGAATTCAAACCCCATATCTCATGTGACGCCCCAAACCGTCACGCGCGACACGTACCAATTAATATTATTAATAAAATGGCCAGCGGAAGTCAGAGTCTAAACAAGTTTGTCAAAATACTTTTGCTTCTCATTAACAATACTTGTAAGAATTACAAGACTAGGCAATACACCATAAAATCACAAAGAACAAACATTTGGGTAGGTCGAGGTTGCCTATCTCCATGTTACAATTTACTCCAAAGATGGCCCGCACAAACGTAGACCTTACAACAAGTTGTAGATGTGACATCTAGAAATTTCGTAATAATAAATAATTAACATGGGGAATTCTCTATGATCGAGAATGATACGGGGATTATAAAGCCAAGAACTACTTAAGTTGGTATTTGTACGGACACGTAGAGATTTTCATGAAATCGTATTTTGCGAAGTGTGGATTTAGAAATGAAATCGTTCCGAGTTCGACGTGTTTAATATTTTAAACGTTATCGTGTACGCTAGTCGTGGTGCAATATTGGTGGGGATTATTATTATTGATTAATTTTGGTAAAGTAAGGTTAGCCTTTTTCTATTTGGTCATTAAGGAAAGGGGATGAGATATTCTTATGAAAATATCTTCTGGACTCTCCTATTTCCTCACGTGATTATTGAAGAGGAAGCTTGACCGAAAGCCACCTGACCCCTTAAGTCATCATCTGCCCAACTAGACACCTAGCCTAAGTAATGATTTTCCTTGGCCATTACTCTTTGATTTCTCACACATAGTCATGATGGAAGGCGAATATGCCACCTGTGAGTGCATTGAATTTACCCACCCCTTCGTATACTTCTCAGCTTTCATCTTCGCATGGGTAATTACCAAAGACAATTTCACCAAACCTACACTCTCTCCTTCACTTTCTACTTCCATCATCACTGATCCAGAATTTCCGAGAAAGCTTTAACCTTTGGGGTGTTCAGATTCTGCACCAGGTAAGTGAAAACTCTAGGTTTAAACTAAGTAATTCTACTTGGCACTTGCAACTTGGTTGCTTGAGAAAGGTTATTTTGAGGTGCAATAGTGAGGTTGTGATGATGGTTGAATCTGTTTTACTGGTTCCGTGCAAGTTCAAATGGATATGATTTGTTTCTTTAAAATATGGCGATAATCGGCAAGTGGAACGATTAAATCGGAACGTGTAGGTGTTAATTTTGAGGTGATTGTTGGATCCTTATTATTGGTTTATGTATGTTTAAAAATGGTAGAAATTCGTTTTACTCAAAGTGATGATTATGTTTATTTTTTGGTAAGATAATTATGTTTATTTTGATACTCAAAGAGATGATTTTGTTTATTTTTGAAACTGGGCAAATTTTAATCCTCAAAATTTGGTTTTGTGTACCTTGAAACTGCTAAGACTTTGTTATCAAAATCTAGTTCTGTGTACATCTGAACCTACTCACACTTTGCTATCAAATGAACATGCTCAGACTTTGCTATCAAAATTTAGTTATGTCTACTTTTGAAAAATATTAAGACTTTAACTTAAGACTTTACCTTCAGATTTAACATCCAGACTTTGCAGTTTAGACTCTACTTTTAAAATTGCTTAGACTTTGCTGCTCGGATTTTACTGTTTAAAATTTACTGTTCAGACTTACTGTTTAAAATTTACTATTTAGATTTATTGTTCAGATTCACTGTTTAAAATTTACTGTTCAGACTTAATGTTCAAAATTTACTGTTCAGATTTACTGTTTAGGTTTTACTGTTCAGACTTACTTATAAAACTGATTCAGATTTTACTGTTCAAAACCAGCTTCTGAGTCTGAATCCATTTCTGAATCTGAATCTGAATCTGCTTCTAAATCTAAATCCATTTCTGAGTCTGAATCTGCTTCTGAATCTGAATCCGCTTCTGAGTTTGAATTTGCTTCTGAATCTGAATCTGCTTCTGAATCTGAATTCGCTTTTGAGTCTGAATCTGCTTCTGAATCTGAATCTGCCTCTGAGTCTGAATTTGCTTCTAAATCTGAATCCGCTTCTGAGTCTGAACCCACCTCTGAGTCTGAACTTGCTTCTGATGACTCAAATTTGCTTCTGAATCCTAATTTGCTTATGAGCTGAGTTTTCTTCTAAGTTTGAAATATATTATTTCATGTTTAAATTGCTCGGATGATGCATTACATGGCTTTAAAGTATAAAAACCATGATGGCTCAGTATGGGACGGGCCAAAGCGAACTTTTGCATACAAATACTTGGTTGTCATGACTTGCATGGGAATAATATTAATTCCGTCGCCCATTTAGTGGTGTGTGACGATGCCCCATGTGTCGAGATGCCTCGGGGAGTGTTTCGGGATACCTCGAGAGTCGAGATGCCTCGTTGGTCAGGATGCCCTGGGTGTGTGCCGGGATCCCTTGGAGTTGGGATGCCTCGTTGGTCGGGATGCCCCGGGAGTGTTCGGGAGGATGAAGTAATGAACTTAATCACATGAGCATAAATGTTTTACCTCATGCTTGCGTTTGAGTGGAAATATCATGATATGTTGCATCATTCAGATTTTGCGGCACATCCATACGGAAAATGTATAGCTTGCATTCAAGTTCTATGCATATCGCTTGCTATGCATGCGTATGTGTTTATGCCAGGTGAAGTGATAAGCTGATTTCCCTAACTTAAAACTAGAGATTTCATTTACTAGGCTTCAGCTCATCCCACTATTTTTCAGACATGTAGGAATGGACAAACCTACTACTGATGCTTGCTGGTTTTTCTCTAAATACTATGAATGCCAGTACATTGATATGTTTGCCTCGAGAGCGGTTATAGTTTGTATAAGATGTATATCTACTATATGGGTTGATGCGGGATAAAGGCGACGGCATCAACAACTTGTTGTAAGGTCTACTTTTGTGCGGGCCGTCTTTGGAGTAAGTTGTAGCATGGAGATAGGCAACCTCGACCTATCCAAATGTTTGTTCTTTGTGATTTTATGGTGTATTGCCTGGTCTTGTAATTCTTACAAGTATTGTTAATGAGAAGCAAAAGTTTATTTTGACAAACTTGTTCAGACTTTGACTTCCGCTGGTCATTTTATTAATAATATTAATTGGTACGTGTCGCGCGTGATGGTCTGGGGCGTCATAGTAGATGCTGTCGCCTTCATATTAACCTTTATCCCGCATCAACCCATATAGTAGATATACATCTTGTACAAACTATATCCGCTCTCGGGACAAACACATCAATGTACTGGTATTCATAGTATTTAGAGAAAAATCAGCAAGCATCGGTAGCAGGTTTGTCCATTCCTACATGTCTGAAAAATAGTGGAATGAGCCAAAGCCCAGTAAATGAAATCTCTAGTTTTAAGTTAGGGAAATCATCTTACTACTTCATCTGGCATAAACACATACGCATGTATAGCAAGCGATATGCATAAAACTTGAATGCAAGTTATACATTTTCCGTCTGAATGTGCTGCAAAATCTGAATGATGCAACATATCATGATATTTTCACTCAGACGCAAGCATGAGGTAAAACATTTATGCTCATGCGATTAAATTCATTACTTCATCCTCCCGAACACTCCCGGGGCATCCCGACCAACGGGGCATCCCAACTCCGAGGCATCCCGGTACACACCCGGGGCATTCCAACCAACGAGGCATCTCGACTCCCGAGGCATCCCGAAACACTCCCCGAGGCATCCCGACCTACGGGGCATCGTCACACACCATTAAATGGGCGACGGAATTAATATTATTCCCATGCAAGTCATGACAACTAAGTATTTGTATGCAAAAGTCTGCTTTGGCCCGTCCCATATCGAGCCATCACGATTTTTGTACTTTAAAGCCATGAAATGCCACATCCGAGTAATTTAAATATGAAATAATACATTTCAAACTCAGAAGCAAACTCAACTCATAAGCAAATTAGGGTTCAGAAGAAAATTTGAGTCATCAGAAGCAAGTTTAGACTCAAAGGTGGGTTCAGACTCATAAGCGAATTCAAATTCAGAAGCAGATTCAAATTCAGAAGCAAATTCAGACTCAGAAGCGAATTCAGATTCAGAAGCAAATTCAGATTCAGAAGTGGATTCAGACTCAAAAGCTGGTTTTGAACAGTAAAGTCTGAATCAGTTTTATAAGTAAGTCTGAATAGTAAATCTGAACAGTAAATTTTGAACAACAAGTCTGAACAGTAAATTTTGAACAGGGAATCTGAATAGTAAAATCCGAACGGCAAAGTCTAAGCAATTTTAAAAGTAGAGTGAGAACTGCAAAGTCTGGATGTTAAATATGAAGGTAAAGTTTGAAAGTAAAGTCTGAATATTTTTCAAAAGTAAACAGAACCAAATTTTGATAGTAAAGTCTGAGCAGATTCAAATGTACATAGAACCAGATTTTGATAACAAAGTCTTAGCAGTTTTAAGGTACACAAAACCAAATTTTGAGGATTAAAATCTACCCAGTTTCAAAAACAAAATCATCCCTTAGAGTATCAAAATAAACAGCATCATCACTTTGAGTATCAAAATAAACATAATCATCACTTTGAGTAAAATGATTTTCTACCATTTTTTAAACATACATAAACAAATAATAAGAATCCAACAATCACCTCAAAAATTACACTTACTCGTTCCGAATTAATCGTTTTGCTTGCCGATTATCGCCATACTTTAAGGAAACAAATCACATCCATTTGAACGTGCATAGAACTAGCAAAAACAAATTCAACCATTATCACAACCTCACTATTGCACATCAAAATAACCTTTCTCAAGCAACCAAGTTGCAAGTGCCAAGTAAATTTACTTAGCTTAAACCTAGAGTTTTCACTTACCTTGTGCAGAATCTGAACACCTCAAAGGTTAAAGCTCTCTCGGAATTTCTGGATCGGTGATGATGGAAGTAGAAAGTGAAGGAGAGAGTGTAGGTTTGGTGAAATTGTCTTCGGTAATTACCCATACGAAGATGAAAGCTGAGAAGTATTCGAAGTGGTGGGTAAATTCAATGCACTCACAGGTGGCATCTTCTCCTTCCATCATAGCCACGTGTAAGAGATCGAAGAAGAAGTGATGGCCAAGGAAAATCATTACTTAGGCTAGGTGTCTAGTTGGGTAGAAGATGACTTAAGGGGTCAGGTAGCTTTCGGTCAAGCTTCCTCTTCAATAATCACGTGAGGAAAAAGGAGAGTCCAGAAGATATTTTATCTCATCCCCTTTCCTTAACGACCAAATAGAAAAAGGCTAACCTTACTTTACCAAAATTAATCAATAATAATAATCCCCACCAATATTGCACTACGACTAGCATACACGATAACGTTTAAAATATTAAACACGTCGAACTCGGCATGATTTCATTTCTAAATCCACACTTCGCGAAATACGACTCGATGAAAATCTCTACGCGTCCGTACAAATACCAATTTAAGTAGTTCTTGGCTTTATAATCCCCGTATCATTCTCAATCATAAAGAATTGCTCACGTCAATTATTTATTATTACGAAATTTCCGGATGTCACATCTTATGTGCATGTTTATGTGTTTGCTATTAGTCTCTGGCGAAGTAAGTTTTTATCCGTTCACTATGCAATTTACTTACGTTGTTGAATTTTTATGTTGGTCCATGACAAAAGGTCAATAGTGTGTCTTTGTCTATGTAAAATGAGGAGATCGGACATGCGACTCATTACTACTCCCTAGACTTAGCTCAAAATGTGGTGGAACAAGTTAGACCAAGATGGCCGTGACTTTGTAGAGTCCAAGCTTGGCCGACTCCTCCCTCTTCTTGATATCAATGTCAAAAATGGTCTTATCCAAGCACTAACGCATTTCTAGTGCCCTAAGACCTAAGACATCTACCTTCATATTCTATAAGCATGGGCTGACAACAACTTTGGAAGAGTATAATATTGCCATAGGAAAACCTTTGGAATCCAAATTGGTAAGTCCGCTTATTAGAATAGAGCCTATATCAACCTATTTGATTTCTTAAGAATTAAAAAGGATAAAATGAGAAGAGTTTTGAAGGATATTACAATGCATGCTCATTCTATTTCCAAACTGAATGTTTCTCGAATTTCTTGACATTTCAAATAAGTAGGATCTTTTACTTAACTTTCTTTGGGTTTGTAGTTTTCCCACACCTTAAGAATGCTATTAATCCTTCGATTGCAAGGGTAGTCAAACAAGTATGTGCTTGGATGAATTTTGTTAACACTATTTTAGGCGAAACATTCCTATCTCTCACTCGATTCAAAGAAAATGGGGAAAAGAATTTTCATGCTCCACCTGAACTCTTGCAAATTTGGTTCTTTTCTCACACAAATGGGTTTGGTATTCACATGGGCATAAATGAAGTGAATCATTCTAATAAGCCAATCAAAAAGTTTGAAACCTTAAAAGACAATACACCAGATTTGTCTTATTTTGAATGGGTAGCTTTTCTAAGAAAACCAAGTCCCAAAGGTTTCCTATTGCATGCCAAATTTTTTTGAGTTTGTGAGGCACGCCTCTCACATGGAGAGGATGGTCCAATTCTACTACCAGGAATCACTGGTGCGACGAGTTACTATCCTTATTGAGTGGTCCAACAATACAAAGTTTTACAAGATGTTTCGCCGACACTCCGGACAGACTCATCCCAAGTTAGGTTTACTCACAAGGATCATGATTACAAAGATGACATCCATCTTTCGATCTAGCTTGGAATGAATGCCGCCCACAAAAGCTAGTTTGACCCGAGGATGAATTGGAGGGGAAAGAGAAGATCTAACATGCCTCAACTCACTGCATTTGTCAACATCGAATGCTGGCCAATCTGCGTCCCATGATACCCAAACTGACCATGAAACCCACCAACTGAGCGGAGATTAAGTGCCTCAAGAGGAAAGTGGAACAAGCCCAAGAGCTTGTTCATGTTTAGGAAGTTAGAAGTCTTTACTTTCCTATTTCATTTTTAGGAGTTTCATTAGTGTACAAACAATTTCATAAAATAAATAAAATGGGAGATTCGACCATTGTAATGGACCGGTCCTATTGAAATCTTGTGCTTATTTTCTTTAAACTAGGTGATTACGGATCATCTATGTTCACCCATCCGCATGCGTTCTAAGGCAAAATGTTTGAACTACGTGAAGTGCAAAACTGTGTTGTTAATATCGAGAATGACATGAAGCAAGTCTTCATTGCCCTTCAACAATTGTCGAAACAGCTGGACTCTCTTCAAACCAATCTCACTTTTGCACCCACTCAACCTCAGACTCAGGTTGTGATGCCGAAGCAAACAACTGATAAGAGCAAAAGCATGTTTCTTGATGATGATGACATGCCGGAATTGATTGAGCACTCTCCTCAAGTCGACAAAGCGAAATCTGTCGATATGCTGAAAACTGAGCAAGATAAGCGCTTTGCGAAGGTTGAAGAGAAATTGAGCTAATTGCAAGCATTACAAACTCAAGGCCCAACTGACTTGTCCCTCTATATGCTAAGGTCAAGGTGCCAAAGAATTTTAAAATGCCTGAGTTCACGAAGTATGACAACACTTCTTGCCTGAAGATTCATTTGCCAACTTACCTAGTTCGGATGACCCAATACATCTACAACGTGCCTTTGATGATCTAATCATTTCAAACGAGTCTAATTGGCCCCGCATTGCAATGGTACATTATGAAGAAGATGAACTTCTTTGAGACTTGGAAGAGCTGTTTGATGCATTCCTCAAGCAATACAAGTTCAACATCGACATCACTTTGTCTTGTGAAGATTTGATACATGCCGAGCAAAAGAAAAGTGAGTCTTTCAAGGCATATGCTACAAGGTGGAGGACCCTAGCCACCCAGATTATCCTAAACTGATGAAAAAGGAGCTAATGGATCTAATTATGAAAACTCTCCCACCTGAGTATCAAAGTCGAATGATGGGCTCGATTGTTAAGTTGTTCAACCAACTTATCCTTGTCGGGGAAAGAATCGAGATAGCACTAAGAGATGGATGGGTTGTTAAGCAAGCCTCAAATAACAAGAGGTTCACCACTAAGAAAGAGAAGGAACCTGCTACTGAGGTTAATGTGACCCACACCTAACGAAATCATAATTATACTACGACGATCCAGATTGCCGGAGGGTAACATTCTGGAGGTGGGCGCCAATCCTTTGGTCGCCAAGGTAATATAAGATAGTTTACTACTCTCCCTAGTTCCCTATCCAAGGTTCTACCAATCCTCAAGAAGAAGGGCTTACTTTCCAACGAGCTAAAGCGGCCCAATCTTGAGCGATTTTCTAGCTATGATCCGTCCAAGAAATATGATTAACACATGGGAGAAGTGAGACATTCAATTGACGATTGCTTAATTCTAAAGTATAGAGTTCAAAACCTCTTGGACACGAAGGCATTTTCCTTCCAACCACTCAACCAAACATCCAAATAGATCCATTGTCCAATTGTGCAGAAGAGGTGAATGTCATTTTAGGCTTTGATGCTGGAAAGAAGAAGAATTTGAAGGTGAATGTGAATGACATTTATGATGGATTGGTGAGAGCTGAATACTACCCAAAAGATGAGACTCATTTTTATCTTTTATGAGCGAGAGAGTTCGAAAGATGGTTGAAGCCGGGATGATTGTATATGCTAGCTGCACTAGTATAGTTTCCACTATCACCCAAGTCATTGATTGGAATGAGGAATTTGGTGCCCTAATTATTGGAAAGAACAAGGTAAATCCATTGCCGATTGATATGCCAACACTTGAAGACGCTTCTCACAATGAAGAATTTATTGTCGATTTGTCATCAATTGATGAGGGGTTAGTGATTGATGTCCCACAACCTTATGCATATGCTGGCAACAAGGCGGTTCTATGGTCATACAACATGGACATTGATAAAGTAAAGAGGTATGGGCGTACTTATGCTCAAGCCGATGCTCAACCTATCTAGTCCGTTACTGACGAAGAGGCTAAGTAATTCCTAGCCATGATCAAAGCAAGCGAGTATAGTGTAGTGTACACAAGATGCCTACATAGATTTCTCTACTTGAGCTTCTCCAGACATTTGTCAAACACCAAAAGTCCTCGATAAAAGTGTTAAGCGAAGTACATGTTCCTAAGACGATTAAGCATGACAAATTAGAGGAGTTTGTTGGATCCATCATATTGAAAAGCTCTTTACATTTTACCACCCGCCTGGGTGGCGCTGCTGGAGCGCGCACTCTTCCTCTCGCAAAAGGTTGAGTGTTCGAATCCCGGGCGCCGCAGGGTGACTTAACCGGTGACACGTGTGTGGTGGCTAGCACGTGTCGCCCCCAGGGTTTACTCCTCGGCTGTCGGCCGTGCGGGGGTTCCCTGGGTTATCAAAAAAAAAAAAAAAAAAGCTCTTTACATTTCTGTCCTTAAGATAAGTTTCCAATTTAAGATAGAATTTGGCTTGGTTTATTTCATAGTTTGAATAGGATAATATCTTACATTAGAATTTACACTATTAATTACGGTTTTTAATAAAAAAATCCAAAAAATAAATGCATGTCATGTAGATTTAGTTGCATCATCCATGTATCACTATTTGCCGTGTCATCAATGCCATATCATCTTGCTATGTCATGCCGTATCACATGCCATGTCATATGTCACGTCATCAATGCATGTCATGTCATCATACCATGTACATGCAATGTCAAATGCCACGTCATCAATGTTTGCTATGTCACCATGCCATGTCATATGCCACATCATCGATGTCATGTCATCATCTATGCTGCATCATTGCCATGTCATCGTCATGTCATGCCATGTCATAAATTCCATATCATTTAATGATTGCATGTTTAGGGTCATCTAATGCATATCATATTATAATAGTTTCATGTTGATTTTTGCCCATCATTAGAATTAGGTCATGTCCCATGTCATCATGCATGTTAACCTAGATTAGAAATTCATTTAATAAAAGAACAATCCAAAAATAGAGTTAATTAGAATTCCATAACTAGATATAAAAGTCATGGTTAGGCTAGGTTTAGTATATTTAGAGCCTTAATTTAATTCTTTGTGTTTTATTCTTGTTTTCTAGCAATTTATTTATCATTTATTTATTATTAGTTGTTATTTTTGTTGATTGCGCACCGGTATGACCATCACTTACATGTTGGTGGCTAGGTATAAAATTAATCCAAGTTACCTACAAAATATTTTTGAAAATAAAGGAGAAAAGATATTGAAAAGGACATTAGAGTAATCTAGCATAATCAAGTCCCTGAATCCATAAATCTCTAGTTCATAGAAGTAAAGTACTCTTCTACACTTTACTTGGATTTTAATCGACCCACCAAAATATAATTAGTAATGATTTCAAAATGAAATTAATTTGCATTTTAAAGATCAAACCAAAGTTGCGAAACTAAGTATAAACTTAGTAATTCATTAGCTAAATCCTAGATGATCCACCCAAAGGGAAGGTCACGACAGTCATCATCATATCACCATAGAGGTGTGTTTCTATCAACTAAATTATGCTCGTACATGATGCAGCAGAAACCATAAATAAGTATAAGTAAAACTTGCAAAACACGCACGTGGACGTAATTCTAGACTCCTATGCTACATTTGGTAGTCTGGATAGGATACCAAGTTATCATATCTAGTGTTGGCCAACGCCCTATGGACCGGATAAACCCGGATATGTCTGAATAAAATGCCGGATAAGAAATCCAGAGTAGGGGGTGGGATAAGCCCATATTGGATAAATTTTTTTTTTAAAATATCACTTAAAAAAATGAAAAATAGTCATGGCACCTTCTCTGCATTTTGTTCCGGTAAAAAACCAGAGAGAAGTGCAACCAAAATGAGAAAAAAGAATGAACAGATTTCAAACTCGCAATTGCGAGGTTGCTAGCACCACTTCAATTCCGATTCGTCATTGAGTGATTCCTCAATTCCAACCCTCCAATCCTCGCATAACTATCGTGAATCAACAAATCCATCACTTTCGTATGATAATTTCAGGCAAAAGAACACTACAAGTGCCATAACTTGTCTACGGCGCTCACTTTAGTGCTAAATTTTTTGAAAAACAATCCCTTAAGTGCTAAAATTTTTTAAAAACGATTACTTAAGTGCCAACTCCGGTGCCGTACACAAGTTTTCGCCGGAAATCTAACGTGGCATTTTTTTTATTAATTTATGAAGCTGACGTGGCTCGCCGGAGTCTCGCCGGAGATTGGCACTTAAGTGATCGTTTTTCAAAAATTTTAGCACTTAAATGATCGTTTTCCAAAAATTTTAGCACTTAAGTGATCGTTTTTCAAAAATTTTAGCACTAAAGTGATCCAGAAAAAAGTTATGACACTTAAGTGATCGTTTTTCCTCCGACTTGGCACCAAAGTGATTCGAAAAAAAAATTGTGGCACCAAAGTGAGCGCCGTACATAAGTTATGACACTTATAGTGTCCTTTTGCCGATAATTTCACTATTTTTTTCTTTTTTCTCCTTCGTAGTTATTGGAGTCACTTGTGGACATTCAACGAAGGTTTTGCGTGAGGGATGATCGAATTAGGGCATTGGAGGCATTGCACCCGAGTTCTGGCGATTTTTTCTGAGTGCTGAATTTCGTCTACAGGTGTGGAGTTGTGAGTGATTGTGGATATCAGGGGGTGGGATTGAGGTCAGGATTCTGGGGGTAGCTAGCTTTTAGGCTTTTCAAGGTTTGGGAGTTGTGTGTGATATGGATGAGAACAATCGCGAACTTGAGGAAGGGGAAGCTTGCTTTTAAAATGACGAGGAACTTTAAAGAATTTAATCTTATCATAGGTTACACCAAACATACGAGAGGATTTTTTAAAATTCGAAAGATATTTGGAGAAATTCTAATCTCATCTTATCCTATCCTATCTCGATCTAAACCCAGATAACCAAATGTAGCCCTACTATATTTATTTAAAATGATGGATGAAAGTTATCTAAATATTATGAAGACACCTAAGTGTCACGAAATAACTAGAAAATGACTTTAAGTAGTTAAGAAATTCGAAAAATAAACCTAAAGGTAGAAAGTGGCTTGAAACCCATGAAAACAGGGTTGAAAATTTGGCTACAGGTTTCCCATTAGGCGCAGCACAGCGTGCAGAATGAGTTTTCTCGACTGGTCTTGTGAGTCTTGTAACTCATTTCGGATCAAAAGATATGATCCATTTATCGAACTTTGTGAGAGTTCGTGTTCCGAGCTCACCTTTTGAGTTTTTACTTTTCCGGGCACTCCGAAAAGTTCTCAATAGCCGCTTGGCGTCAAGAAATAAGAAGGTGTTTCCACGATAATCTCATTGGTAAGCAGTCCGCTAATTTAACATTTTTTCAAACTTTGATATTTTTTTTTGCAAGAACCAAAATTTTTTTTTCAAGAACGAAATTATGCCATTTCAATGGTCTAGCCTTCTCACGACTCCATGGGTCTCCAAGATTACTAGAAGAATTACATCATGCAATTATGTCCTTCTTTAGAATGAAATAAAGAAACCGTAAGTACAAATGTCAGTTTCATTGAAATTAGGGCAATGTCTCAAGCACAAGTATAAATGCCGTAGAAGTGGAGGCATCGCAAGAGATACGTACACTCTATCTGCATTATCAAGCAACATGTATATAATAATAGATTTGGTGAAGCAGATCTTCACGAATTTCTGCAATTTAGATGTGACCCTTTGGGGAAGGAGTTGAACTGTTGAACCCTCTTTTTATTGATTTTGCTAGAAAGAGACTCGTCAAATAATCTACAGTTCGTCCATCGTTTTCCTCTTGTTAGTGCATATGCTTCGCAACCTGATTCGAAAAGGAGTTAATCGTTTGATAAACTGAATATTATTACCATTATTGAGGAAAAGATCAACTTTTGGTATCTTTCAATATTTTTTAATGTAGTTTTCACTGATTTTTTTAAATTTTATTCCCTTTTAAAGTTCTATATATGCGACAGTTACTATTCCCAAAATTATGTCATCTCCCTCCATCCGCCCGGGCACGGGATCTAGAGTGAACATATTGCGGGGTCAATTAACATTTATTGGAAAATTCTATTATGTGTAGTACATGTATGATAGAAATTGCAAAACTAGTTCATCATAAAATTATGTATAATATATTGCCTTAGAATTTATCATTTTTTTTTGGTGTGGTAGTATGTGTAATCAACTTAATAATGTTTTAGCTGACATAAAATATTAATTTTTCTAAAGTATGATAATAACTGTCAACATTTTAAGACTATAAACACACGAGAAAGGATCAATAGAGTGCAAGCTCAAAGACAACTAATATTACTATATTACTTAGGTGGCTGAAAAATGAATGAAAAGTAGTACGTAATCAATCCAATACTTGTTTACAATCTTTATCTCCTTTCGAGAAAATTGTCTAAAAAGTCCTAAACATATTGTATGACAGCCAATTTAGTTACAAGCTTTTCAATTGTGCTAATTTAATCCTAAACCTATTGTATGACGGCCAATTTAGTCCTAAATCTTTTAATTATGCCAATTTTGTCCTAAACCTATTAACGATTTGCTAATTTAGTCATAAACTTTTTAATGATTTGCCATTGTAGTTCTTTGGTGATTTCCAGTGAAAATTACTCAAAAGAACTACATTGACAAATCATTGAAAGGTTTGGAATTAAATTGACCAATTGTCAAAAGGTTTAAGACTAAATAAGTTATCGTACAATATATTTATGACTAAATTGACATAATTAAAATATTTATGATTAAATTGGCCGTCGTATAATAGGTTTAGAACTTTTTAGACAATTATTACCTTTTCTTTCTCGATAAGAGTCTATTTTGGTTTAGTGCAATTATTCTCCACACTAATTATTCAACCGGTGAGTCCCCATGAAACTGGAGCAGGACCCCGTAGTTAATTGTCAAGGAATTTTTATAAATACCATCTTCAACTTTACCTCTTATGTCAAATACCCTTATCACATTTTAAAACCTATAATTATCATCCTTACTTTTTACAATGAATGAATTTCAAATTGCATCTCTCGTTCACAAATAATTTATAAAATTGCCATTTGATTTCCCAATCTACCCCCATTCTTGGAAAGACCCAACATCCATCCACACTCTCTCCCCCGCCCTGAGAGGCTTGTTCAGTCTAATACATCCACCATCGTGTCTTCCCACTCCATTGCACATGCCATCGTCACCGACCTCAGAACTGGGGCTAGCTATGGTTGCCAAGCCAACTCAAGGCCAAATGGACCTCAATCTGGGGTCGATAGCTGCCATGGCTGAGCTCTGATAAAGAGCTTTCACGGCTCGTGAACTTGTTGAAGAGGTTCGCGGTGTCGGTCGCGACCCTCACGAGCTTGAGGCTGACCTCGCATGAAATTGGTGATCGCGAGCTGTGGGCTAAGGCCAAGCTCGGGTGACCTTGCCATCATGAGCCACACGGATCTGATGCCACAAACAGAGACATGAGGGAGAAGGGTGCGGACAACAGGCGAGGGTGAGGGTGTTGATGCCGACGTTGGTGTCAGCATTGGTGTTGACATTGGCGTCGACGTCGGGCAATATTGTCAAGTTGCTTGACGCTGTGGGGGTGGCTCTCGACGGATGTTGCGTTGTGCTACGACGTGTGACGAGAAAAAAAAGGGGAGGGAAAGAAATGGGAGCAGGGTCTAGGTGTAGATTATGGTTGTGCATGAGGGCAAATAAGGTTTTTTAGTAGGTTTTGAACTGTGAGCAGTATATTTGATGTGAGACTAAAGTTGAAAAGTTTTTCTTACAAGGGTTAATATCACAAAAAACCCCAAACTGATACATCTGTAATAAATTTATCCAAAACTATTTTTTTGACCACAAAAAATCCTAAACTGGTACACCCGTGATAATTTTATCCCGAACTATTTTTTTGACTATAAAAAACCTTACACTGGTATACATGTGACAATTTTAGCCCCAAACTAATTTTTTAGCCGCCAAAAACCCTAAACTGGTACACCTGTGACAAATTTACCCTTTGTTAATTTTCGTTAAATTTTACTATCAAATTGCTAAGTTTAATGACACGTGGTAATTGACATGTATACCGATTTTGGATTTTGCCCCTCTGTTTGTCATAAGTTTACCAATTTGTGATTTTTTGTGATATTAATATAATTTAACCGACACTAACAGAAGGTAAATTTGTCACAAATATACCGGTTTGAGGTTTTTAGTAGTCAAAAAATTAGTTCGGGGGTAAAATTGTCACAGGTGTACCAGTGTGTGGTTTTTGGTGGTCAAAGAAATAGTTTGGGGTAAAATTGTTGCAAGCGTACCAGTTTGGGGTTTTTGGTAGTTAAAAAAATAGTTCGGGGTAAATTTATCACATGTGTACTAGTTTGGGGTTTTTTGTGATAAAAAAAATAGTTCGGAATAAAATTGTCATGGGTATACCATTATAGGGTTTTTCGTGGTATTAACCCTTCTTACAATTATCCCCGATTGTTAATTGAGCACCTTTGGACTCAGTCTTATGTTTATGTCTCTTTCACATGTAGCAATCTGAACTAAAGAGATCAAGAACGATCACACCAAGAATCGTTCTCTGAAAATGAGCTCCGACGAATTAGAGAATTGACAGATGATAATGCTCAAGAAGAGAGAACCCCTCCATTAATCTTGACTCCCCACATTGTACTCTCTCTCCATAAGGGCCAATGTATTTTGGCTTAGCAGAAAGAAAGGAAGCACAGAGCACACAAGGCAAGAGAATGAGAGACATTAATCAATCATCCTGATCTGACGCGATACGTGAGAGCAAAAATGAGACCTGAGATCACTGACCAGAATTTTCAGTCCATTGAATAGCTCCCCAATGCAACACAGAGAAGGGTTTGCACAGGAGAAGCCCGCTCTAATAGTTCCAATGACTTTTAGCATTAATTTTCTTCCACACACATGAACTCTTTGTCAGCAGAAATATGCTGATCACATGTTCGTAAAAACGATGCTGTTCCTCAGTGTACGGAGTACACATTTTCACGCTTCAGTGCTTGAGATTTGGAGTTCCAATCACGGGGTTTAGGTCCAACATGAACATGTCGATGAGCAGATTCACATGCCATAGTCAATTAAGGTTAATTTATCTAGAGTTTACTGGGTTGTTAGCACATCTCTTTCTATTTCCCAGATTCATGACTCAGGCTATTCAGGCATTGCAGTCAGTCTACCTGGCTATCCTTTTGTGTTAAGCAAGTACTTTATTCTCCCTTTTATTGGCGTTGACATGTGATAAATGAGAACCCGAGAAGGACTGTGACCTCAGAACACATAATGCCACTTTTCTATGCTGGAACGGGTAAGACACCATCGGCAGAAGTTTTACCTTAGTTATCACATGGTGCATATAAGAAGTTTAAGCAAGTGAAAGAAATCAGACTAACAATATTGAGGGGAATCTCTCGCCTGTCTATATCCTGAGGCTTCTTTCCCGGGGCAAAGTTCTGAAGTAGTTACCGTGGTGGTTCTGCGCATTTTCGTCTTCTTCTTTCTAGTTTGATACAATTTCCATTTTCACTAAACGGCTTCAGATTTTCTTTCTTCATTCAAGAACATTTTCTAGGGAAGATGGATGCTGGAGATTCAGTATATGGTGTCAACAGTGATAAGTGGAGTGAAGTTTATAACCCCAACCAAGAGGTGATGATCACTGAGAAAGTAAATGCGGATAGTGGTGGTACTCCGGAGAGCGAAATCTTTCCTTCTTTAGTGAAGAAAGCGGTTAACGGATCAACCCTCTCAGTGAAACTTTCTGGTTTAAACATAACTGAGGTCAATCCACCCGCGATGAACTTTTCATTTGTTCTTATTATTCGCTTTAACCGAAGCTTAACATACAATTTTATGACTCTTGTTATGTTTGTGATCAAAGAGAGACGGCATAAATTATTCTGAGTGCTCAGGACAACCCCTAGAAATCAGTCTGAAAAAGAGAACGACGAGTGCCAAGAAGTTTGCAACTCCAGCCAAAGAAAACAACAATATGGAACTCAGTATAGCCAACATGCCCGATAAAGGGATAGGTCATCTTCCTTCTTACAGCTTCAGTTTTAAGTGCGCTGAGAGGGCTCAGAAAAGAAAACAGGTACTAGTTCGAATCTCCGCCATAGTAGTAGTTATTAACTGATCTGATTTTGCCCTATGTTTTGATCAATGGCAGTTCTACTTAAGCTCAAAGAGAAACTCAGCACAAAGGAAACGGAGAGAGCAATTATGCTGGCCAAACTCAAGGTGTTTCAAAAAATCTTGTTCTTTGGATTCTCATGAACAGAAATTTTCAAACTTTGTCGTCAACCCCTTGCTTGGTTGTATACAGGAAGCTGAAGATGCAGAAATTAAGATGCTTCGGAAGAGTCTAGTCATTAAGGCAAAACCAATGCCAAGTTTCTACTTCGAATGCTCTCCAATCCAGATGGAATTAAAGAAGGTAAGTGTCATCCTTACGGTTGACATCAGTTGAGTTAATTACCTTTTGTGTAACGTGACTAACATCCTATCCGGTAACCAATTTATATCTCGATATTCATTAGCTTTTCTCTTCTTTCTTTTCAAGGATAATCTCTACTTGATCAAAGGGCTTATCGTGAGAGCATATCGTTCTTGTTATTTTTCGAGAAATCTAGAGCATGATTGACCAACTATGTTCATTCTGTGTAAATTTCAGTATGAACTATGAACTTATCATTATGTTATTCATTTGCTAGTTTATTGCTTGTGGATTTTAGTAAAACCAGCAATAATCAGTTGGTAGTATTTTTGGGCTCAAAAAAAAATTTCCTTGGGGTGTACATGTTTTCTTTACAGTTGGTTTGCACGCCTCTTTCAGTTGGGCTTTGATTTCCTTCCTCTGTGGCCACAAGTTCTCAGAAGCAAATGCGATCACGCATGATCTACAATTAAGCAGATCACATGATTTTGCACTTACCTTTCCTTCCATTGCTTTTCTACTATGTGCCACTTGCATATTTTAATGCAAATCGGCCTCTACTCTCCTGAATTCGACCTCTTTCAGCTACTGCTGTCTCTTGACAAGAGTTGGAAGCCCGAGTCTCAGATTTATGAATTGGCAATTTGATGCAAATCCCTTTTTTTGTCATCCACTAAGAAGCTTTCTTCAGGTACAAGTTTCTTGATGTCATCTGTGCCTTGAAACAACCACATATGCAGGTCCCAGCAAGAAAGGCAAAATCACCAGAGGAGGCCCAAACCCGACAGCAACAAGGACAAAGCCACTCGAATGGGCTTCATGGGATCGTCCCGGCCTCGGTGCAAGAGGCCACTCAAAAGGTCTCTCCCGAGATTACCCTCCCAGAAGAACGAATCCGTCGATGCATCAGGAAATCCCACGTCTCTCGTCAAACCCCGGCCCTGCCTGGGCTTGGAGCATGAGGCCGGTAAAACCACGTGCCAGGCCAAAGAAAAGCAGAAGATGTTACCAAACAACAAGAGAGCTCTGCATTAATCAGAGTAACAAGGAAGGGATTACGTGCTTGGTCCTTAAAACTGTTTGTTGTTGCATCGCATTATCATCAAATGATCGTAAATGTTTGTGCATGGTCTATTATTTCTAGTTGAAACTGTGTCATAAGGACTATTAAAGCAGCAGATTGCTGTCTGCTTCTTGCTGAAGTTTGATGTGATTGACTTAGTAAACACTCGGCCAAAGAACGTATGCGATTCTGCAGTTACCATGTCTGTTTGCTGATCAAGGCTCCCTTCGTTTCGCATAAAATGTAATATTTCTGAAAAATATTTTTTTAAAAAATGACAATATTTTCTGGTTTTAGCCACAATATGAAAATGAGCCAAAAATAATTTTTCGGTGTTTGGCATGGAAAATCTAATTTGATTTTTTTGGAAAAAAAATCAATAGATTCAATTTTTATAATTATTTTTTCTTTTCTTTTTTTGTTTTTTCCTTCTATCTCAATCGGTCACCGGCCACGGTGATAGCTGGCAATTAGCCACATGCGAGGTCCAACTCACCCGAGGTCGGCAAGCTCGAGGATTGAGTTTGCTGAATTTGGCAAGGTTGAGCTTGCTTGATGTCGGTGAAGCTCCACCTCGCTGGATCCGGCGAGGTAGAGCCTTGCTCGAGACTAGCAAGCTCGAGACCAAAGAGCACAATTGATTAGGAATTGGATTTTGGATTCGGTGTGAATAAAAAGATCTTTCTAAGTCATACTATTTAATTCTTGAAGATGATTTGATTTGATAACTGAAATATTGTTATTCATGATGTTGATCTCATTCAATATCATCAAGGTGTAATTCATCCCACTGAATTTACAGGCAAAAAGACTTATCATCGCTATGGAATTAAATCCCGAGTTTTTGCCAAGTAAAAAAAAAAAGAGATTATCGAAGTAAATATTCTCGCATTTATTTTTACTGCACTCTTCATATTCAAGTTCCTATTGCTTTTTTACTTGTAATATACGTAAACACAATTAGTCAAAACTTGAATCAAACCCAACTTCTTTTCTTAGTCAATGATCGAAGAAACTAGAGGTGATCGGTTCCCGGTGCGGTTCTATTCCAAGGTGAAACCGAGAACCGGACTGGAAGGACCGGTTGTTCCTAGGACCAAGAACCCAACCGGACTTGTTCGGTTCAGTCCAATGAAAGGGTGCGTGACTCCACTATCCCCACCAATATAGTGTCATAGAGCAGATAAAAATTGAAAAGGAAGAATCTATTTTGGTAGTTTTTCTCGGAGTAACTTGGAACATGTGAAGATTGAGAAAGCAAAGAGAAAAATGTTGTGCGGAATGCTGTACTAAAAGAATTTGTGGAAGAAATTGCAGAGTTGCAGTAATTAGTGCAGTTCCATGCCCCCAGTTATGGTCCAAAGTAAGGAAGAGTCAGGTTTTGTAAGCTGACCTAAGGCAGGTGTGAAGGGTGAATGAAAGAAAAGTCTGCCCGGTTCCCTTTGGAATCGAGAACCGGACCGTTTGGATACCGGTTTCACTTTTAGAAATCGGGAACCGGACTGACAATCCCGGGAACCGAACCCAATCGGCCGGTTCGGTTCAATCCGGGCGGTTCTCGATTCCGACGGTCCGTTTTGCACACTCCGGAAGGAAACAAATGTGACATCCTGATCACTACTCAGTAGACCCGAATGCCATTGAGTACTTAGCCATTTGATCGACTAATAATGAAGGTGTATCGTGCGTGGACAAACTTGACAACCGAGGTTGATAAATGCTTTAGTCGATCAGGTTTGAATTTCCGCGCTAAGTTACGAGTATATTGAACGGGTTCGATGCTCAATCACATACGAAACTAGAATTCTAGAATGCAGAAAGTGCCAAAGTTTTGTGACCCGACACCATTTCTCTCCCGTGCCATTCCCCCTCTTTCTTCCCTTTGTGCGTGCGCGGCACCACCTAGACGTCACCACCGCACCACGCCATCGTGCCACCTAACCACGCCTGCGCCACCCAGCCGCGCCATCTACCTCCATTTGGCGCACCAATTTGCTGCCAAATTCCAATCCATGCGGCTGAGGGAGAGAGGAATGAGAAGATTTAAACCATCAATGTTCATTCTTCTTCCCTCCTTCTCCTCCCTCCGTTCTCACTCTCTTTCTTTTTCGTGTGACACCGCGGCTTCACGCCCGTCCAACTTCGCCAGCGACGCCTCCCTTGTTCAGCCAACCCCTTGTGCCGTCCCGTTGTCTCGTGTCGTCTCATCTACGCCACCGCTCAACCTTCTTGGCTCATCTCGGATCGCCGGAAGACCAGCCAATAACAGGGACTCTCACAACTCCGCCAAGTGACGCGAAACACTTCTGAGGACTTCAGGCAAGCGGATCTTTTCTAATCTATGATGTGTAGATCCGTTATTGCTCGGCGAGGCTTGTTTCCTCCGGATTTCTGCGGGTTACTGGTATTTCTATGCAAGTTCGTGCTATTTGGTGACCAACGGAAGACATGCACGGCTGAGATCCTTGAGTTCATGGTTCATGTGTTCTTGAATGTGTTGTTGAGGTGCTGGATGATGAAAGTCGAGCATGCTTTGGGTTGAATGGTGCAAATTTTGGATGAAACTTATGGGTGTTGTAGAAGCCTGATTCAAGTCACGGCTAAACCTACGGTTTTACCAATTTTATACAGATTTGTGTGGTGTGAATTTCTCGGGGCTTCCTTCACGAAATTCGTACCTTATACTTTGTTCTATAACATACTTTAATTTTCAATTTATCGAACCTTATATGATCTATATTCTGCTTTGAAAATCACACGGATTTCATGTCAGTTTTTCAAAACAATTCCTGGCCTTTACATGGTTATGAATTTTTATAGAATTTTTGACCAGGAATCTGGACCAGTGTTCTCATGAAAGTGGTAGGTTACATATAAGACTATAACATATGAAAATTCCATGATTTTTAGAGCCCACTGAATCTGTGATATGTCCATTTTTGTGTCCGTCTGAGCTCTGGAATTTGAACTCTGTTTTTGGCCCGGTTTATTCGAATTGTTGAGAGTTGTACAAGCCAAACTGGGTTTCGAGTTCTCACGATAAATGTTTCTCTAGGTCTCGTTTACATTGTGTTAAATTTTCGTAATTTTTAGAGCTGATTTACTTAGGGAATGTTAATGATTTCCGAAGGCGTGCAAACTGTCTTTATGTGACAATTTTTGGGATTTTTGGATAAAATTTCCTTTTTGTCAATTGTCTTTCAAGACTCATGTTCACGAAGGAAGTCTAGCATGTTTAATCTACCGACTAACTATTTTCATGCAATTTATATGATTTATGAATCGATAAATGTTGACTGGTTTGGAACTTGAGATATTTCCTTTGCATTAGCAATGCAAATGACATTTCTAAACTGCTGCACCGTACACGCTGAGGCGTGTGGAATTGTAAGTGTGACTGTTTCATCAATTCCCATGACGATGATGTCTCGGAGTTGGGATGCTTGGAGGGGTAACCGAGTTCTTCCGAATGCCGGGAGGGGTAACAAGGATTCCCAGATGTCCTCACGATGCCATGGTGGGTGCGAGATGCCCGGGGAGAAACTAGGTTCCCCGGAGGATTGTGCAACCTAAGTTATTGAATCAAACGTGATCGTTCGTATTCTTATGTTTCATTTGCATTTTTTGTTTACTTGTCCCAAGGTGCTTTCTTTTCATACCAACATACTATGTTGGTTTTGAGGAAGGTTCTCAAACAAGTTGATTTCAAATTGATTTAATGTATTTTATATTTGGAGTTTTCCTCGCATGTGAAGTGATGGATTTATATAGTACAGACCACTAGACATTCTACTTGCTGGGTTTACACTCATTTGTTGTTGACTATGGTCTTTCAGCTCACTAGATATGCCGATCCTACCTAACTCCACCACCATTAGCTATGGTGCACCCGTTGATTTCATGGAGCACATCACTGAGTTCGGGGATCCAAATTTTCCTGAGATCATCTTTGTTAAATGTATTTCAATCCTGACAACAAATATAGGTTCCCCCACCGGTCTTGTACTCCTTGGGTTCGTAGCCGTGTATGCCCGGGTTGGTAGGCGATTGGTGTGACCTATCCCACATCCTGGTGACGACAGAGCGAGTAACAGTAGTAGCAAGGTGGAGTAAGCCATGGACTGGATGATGGCGTAGCATTTTTGGAAGCACAACAGCGATTTTTTTTTATGCACTGAGGGCGATGAATATGTGATAGTGTTCATACATGTGAATCCAGGCCGGGGTAGTACGACTGATGGTTCTCTTTGGCGTAGTCAGGGGGTAGTACCTTTTTGTTTCCCTAGTGTACCTTGACCTTTGTCAACTAAGTATATAAATAAAAATGAAAATGCGATCGCCATGTTTATTTTTTCCACGTGTGTTCCTTTAAATTTTACATGTCTTGGAGTGATAAAGTGCAATAGTGGTAGAAGGAAATAGGATGAACGCATGCGATATAAGATACTAAATGCATGTGTTTGATTTACTATGGAAGAAGGGTGATTGATGGTCACTCGTGAGGTGCTTGTAACAATTGTAAGTTACATGTCTGTACCTGTAACATTTATATGTTACATATGTGATCTTAGTAATGTTTGTATGTTACTTATTAGTTGATTAGTGACGCTGGATCACTAATCTCCGGTGTGGGCAATGTACAGTAATATGCAAGGAAGTACGGTAAAATCAAGAAGGTCTTCTCCATCAAGAACAGAAGCTACTCCTTCAAGGGTGGAACCCTGAATGGATGACATTTTACAAGTGCTTGCCAATATAGGGACCCTGATGGAAAGGCAACCCCAACAGCAATAAGGAGATGAACGTTGCACCCAAGGATTAGTAGAGCAATTTTTTAAATTGAAACCACCTAAGTTTACTGGAGTGGGGAGTCCTGAAGAGGCGGAGCAATGGATTGATGGAATGGAAGGAATCTTCAAGCTGTTGAGCTGCAATGATATGGGAAAGTAAACTCTAGCAGAGTATTAGCTTGAAGGGAATGCTAAGTATGGGTGGAGGGCCTCTAAGGACATGATATTCCCGACTGGTACGGCAGTGATGTGGGACAATTTTGTTAAGGCTTGATGTAGAAAGCATTTTTCTAACTGTGCTAAGGATAGAAAAATAATGGAGTTCGTGCAACTGAGTCAGAAGGAGTTGACCGTGGATTAGTACAAAGCAAAATTCTCCGAACTCTCCAGGTATGGCCCTAGATTGGTTGAGGATCAAGAGGATAAGGCCAAGAGATTTTTGAAGGGCATGAGGATGGATATCAAAAAGCAACTGGTATCCCCCAACATAAAGGATTATAATGAAATTTACGAGCAGGCCCAGCTTGTGGAACAAGAACTAAAAAGGGAACAAACGAAGATTAAGCGACGGACAAGAGTAGGATGTCAAATGGCATCAAGTGACGCCCGACGTGACAAAAGGCCCCATCCATTTCAAGAACCACACTTTACCCTAATAACAAGCAAAGTTTTGGAAACTACGGAGAAGCCAGGAAATGTCAAGCCATGAGTCCAATGCCATATCGAAATGGCCCATGCCAAAGGTGTGGTAAACAACATGGCCTAGGACCGTGCCAAGCTCAAAGGAGATGTTTTGGGTGTGGACAGCAGGGTCACATAAGGAACGATTGTCCGTGAGAAAGATCACAGTCAAATGCTGGCCCGGCACAACAGTGCAACAACATCTGGGCGAAGCACCCCCACAAGGAAACCCACAAAGGCCAACAGCTCAAGGAAGGGTTATACGTGGTCACTCAAGAGGAAGCAGAGGCTTCCAAGACCGTCATCTCAGGTATGATTTCCTTGAGTAATAAAAAGGCATATGCATTGTTTGACAGAGGTGCTGCATATACTTTCGTGTTTGAGAGGTATAGGCAACTAAGCGAAATGAAAACTAAACCACTTGAAATGCCTTCTAGTATTTCCACGGCACTGAAGGATGTGACGGTGTCCACGCTAGTGTATGAAAATTGTAAGATTTCTATAGGTGGACGGGATCAGGTGATAAACTTAGTAGTGTTGACCATGCATGACTTTGACACCATCATAAGGATGGATTGGCTTCGTAAACAGCGGGTCTCGGTGGATTGTTATAGGAAAATAATCCAGTTCAATCCACCAAAAGAACCTAATTTTGAATTCTATGGAGATGAGACAAACCCTTCGATGGCACTCATCACATAGACTTCTTGATGATGGATGTCAAGGATACTTAGCCGTGGTAAAAGACCAAACAAAGGAAGAAACAAAACTTGACGAAGAGATCTAAGTGGTTCAAGAATTCCCCAATATGTTTCCTGAAAAATTACTGGGATTGCCACTAGAACGGGAGATTGAGTTTGTAATTGAGTTGGTTCTCGGGACTGAACCAATATCAAAGGCCTCGTATATGATGGCTTTAGCATAACTAAAGGAATTGAAAGTGCAATTGCTAGAATTGCTTATAGGGGATTCATTCAACCTAGTGTGTCCCCATGGGATGCACCCGTTCTATTTGTAAAGAAAAATAATGAATCAATGCGTCTCTGCATTGACTACAGGCAACTAAATTAGGTTACAATCAAGAACAAGTTCCCATTGTCTAGGATTGATGATTTATTTAACCATTTGCAAGGAAGGTCAGTCTTTTCTAAGATTGACTTAAGATCAGAATATTATTAGCTAAGAATTAAGAAGGAGGTTTCAGGACTCGTTATGGATATTACAAGTTCCTAGTTATGCCATTTGGTTTAATTAATGCACCGGCTACATTCATAGATCTAATGAATAGAGTGTTCAAACTATACTCAGATCAGTTTGTAATAATCTTTATTGATGATATCCTAATATATTCAAAGGGACCATAGGAACATGAGCAACACCTGAGAATAGTGTTGTAGATACTTAGAGAACATAAGCTCTACGTCTAAGTTCAGTAAGTGCAAGTTCTGGTTGGATCAAGTGGTATTCCTTGGTCATGTGGTATATGGGGAAGGAATCTCGGTGGACTCGACAAAAGTTGAGATAGTGGTGAATTGGCCAAGACTAACGACACCAATGGAAATTCGGAGCTTCTTAGGACTTGTAGGATATTATCGAAGATTTATAGAAGGATTTTCACGGTTCGCGGGTCCATTGACCCAATTAACTAGGAAGAACATGAAGTTTGAATGAAATGACGAATGTGAGCGAAGCTTCCAAGAGCTTAAGATGAAATTAACTACAGCTTCGAAACTAGCCATACCCTCTGGATCCAGTGGATTCACAGTTTATAGCGATGCTTCCCACAAAGGGCTCGGATGTATTCTAATGCAGCATGGGAGGGTCATAACATATGCATCACGGCAATTGAAGAAGCCCTATGAATTAAATTACCCAACACATGACCTAGCTAGAACTTGCAGCAATCATTTTTGCACTAAAGATATGGAGACATTATTTGTATGGAAAGAAGTTTGAAATCTATACAGATCATAAGTATGTATTCTCCCAAAAGGAGTTAAACATGAGACAAAGGTGGTGGACGGAACTATTAAAAGATTACAACTGTGAGATGCTATATCATCTGAGGAAGTAGACATGGCCACGGTTCGATCAAACCCAGGTGTGGCCCGTTGACCGAGCTCGCGGTTTCGGAATCGAAACTGGCCCGTGGCCTATGGACCTGGTTCCGGTTCCAAATTATATTTTTAAAAAAATGATAATTAATTTTTTTAAAAAAATTCTTTATTTAATTTTTTTATAAAACAATTTGAACTTTAATTGCCATGCATTATAAGTGCATTGATCTCTAATTACAATGCTTAGCTTAGGTGTATTGAACTCTGATTACAAGACTTGGCTTGGGTTTTATATACAATGATTATAATGCCTCTTCGTTTCCATTCGATGTGGGACTCTCGACTTGCCTTAAACACTTTCAATGTGAGACTCTTAGCTTGTCTTCATATAAATACCAAGAGTCCCACATCGAATGGAATGAAGAGACCATCAAAGGGTTTGTATATAAAACCCAAGTCAAGTCATTAGTATGTGAAGTTGTATGCTTTTTGTGGCTACGATCCTTTGCTAGTTAAGAAAAAAGGGTTTTATTGGATCATCTAGAACCGGACTGGACCAATAGTTCGGTTCTCGATTTTATGATTTGCCGATCCGGTTCCTAGTTCTAAAATTAAAGGACCGGTCTTACCGGTTCGGTTTCCAGTTCCAAGCCGAACCGGACTGAACTGGAAACTAATCACCCCTACAATTTACATTTTGATTATAATTTATATTAAATAATTCATTATTTCATAATTTTATAATTCACTATTTTTTATTTCATAATTTTTTTTAATTTTTAAATTACGAGTCGGAACCAGAACCGCACCCCACCGAAACTGCTAGGTGCAGTTTTGGTTCTCATTCCGGTTCATGCATGGCCACGAACCGGAATTGCCGGTTCCAAACTGTGGCCATGTCTATGAGGAAGGCAAACAAGGTTGCGGATGCCCTCAATTGTAAATAGGCAATCGGTCTAGCGAGTGTAAGAACAAGGGAATGGAACTTACTAGAAACGATTGCCAACTCGGAATTTAAATTAAAAGTGACCCACACCAGGGAATGTGCAAATTACTGCACATTCCCCACACTAGACATTAGTGATCTAGCATCACTAATCAACTAATAAGTAACATACAAATGTTACTGAGATCACATATGTAACATATAAATGTTACAGGTACAAACATGTGACTTACAATTGTTACAAGCGCCTCACGAATGACCACCAGTCACCATTTTTCCATAGTAAATCAAACACATGCATTTGGTATCTTATATCGCATGTGTTCATCCTATTTCCTTCGGCCACTATTGCACCTTATCACTCCAAGACATGTAAAATTTAAAGGAATACAGGTGGAAAAAATAAACATGGCGATCGCATTTTCATTTTTATTTATATACTTACGTGACAAAGGTCAGGATACACTGGGGGAAACAAAAAGGTACTACCCCCGATGACGCCAAAAAGAATCATTAGTTGTATTATCCCTGCCTGGATTCACATGTATAAACACTATCACCCATTCATCGCCCACGATACATAAAGAAAAAATTGCTGCTGTGCTTCAAAAAATGCTACGCCATCATCCAATCCATGGCTCACTCCACCCCGCTACTACCGTTACTCGCTCTGTCATCACCAAGATGTGGGATAGGTCCCACCAATCGCCTACCAACCTGGGCATACACGGCTACGAACCCAAGGAGTACAAGACTTGTGGGGGAACCTATATCTATTGTCAGGATTGAAATACATTTAACAAAGATGATCTCAGGAAAATTTGGATCCCCGAACTCAGTGATGTGCCCCGTGAAATCAACGGGTGCACCATAGCTAATGGTGGTGGAGGCAGGCAGGATCGGCATATCTAGTGGTATGAAATATGATAGTCAACAACAAATGAGAATAAACCCTGCAAGTAGAATGTTTACCGGTCCATACTATATAAATCCATCACTTCACATGCGAGGAAAACTCAAAGTATAAAATACATGAAATCAATTTGAAATCAACTTGTTTGAGAATCTTCCTCAAAACCAAAATAGTATGTTGGTATGAAAAGGAAGCACCTTGGGATAGGTAAACCAGAAATGCAAACGAAACATAAGAATATGAACGATCACGTTTGATTTAATAACTTAGGTTGCACCATCCTCCGGGAAACCAGTTACCCCTCAGGCATCTCGCACCCACCACGGCATTGCGAAGACATTTGGGGATCCTATTACCCCCTAGGCTTTTAAAGGAACCTAGCTACCCCTCCAAGCATCCCAACTCCAGGGCATTATCGTCATTGGGATCAACGGAACAGTCACACTTACAATTCCACATGCCTCAGCATGTACAGTGCAGCAATTTGGAAATGTCATTTGCATTGCTAATGCAAAGGAAATATCTCAAGTTCCAAACCAACCAACATTTGTCCATTCATAAATCATATAAATTGCATGAAAATTGTTGGTCCGCAAATTAAACATGCTAGACTTCCTTCATGAACACGAGTCTTAAAAGACAATTGACAAAAAGGAAATTTTATCCGAAAATTGTCCCATAATGATAGTTTGCACGCCTTTGGAAATCATTAACATTCCCTAAGTAAATTAGCTCTGAAAATTACGAAACTTAAACACAATGTAGACGAGACCAAGAGAAACATTTCTAATTGAGAACTCGAAATCCAGTTCGACTTGTACAACTCTCAACAATTCGAACAAATCAGGCCAAAAACAGTTCAAATTCCAAAGCTCAGACAGACACAAAAATGGACGTATCACATATTCAATGGGCTCTAAAAAATCATGGAAATTTTATATGTTATTGTCTTATAGATGTAACCTACCACTTTCATGAGAACACTGGTCCAGATTCCTTGTAAAAAATTCTATAAAAATTCATAACCGTATAAAGGTCAGGAACTATTTTGAAAACTGACATGGAACCCATGTGATTTTCAAAGCAGAATGTAGATCACATGAGGTTCGAAAAATCTAAAATTAAAGTATGTTATTGAACAAAGTGTAAGGTACGACTTTCGTGAAGGAAACCCCAAGAAATTCACACCACACAAATCTGTATAAAATTGGCAAAACCGTGGATTTAGCCATGACTCGAATCAGCTTCTACAACACCCATAAGTTTCATCCAAAATTTGTACCATTCAACCCAAAGCATGCTCGACTTTCATCATCCAGCACCTCAACAACACATTCAAGAACACATGAACCATGAACTCAAGGACTTCGTACGTGCATGTCTTCGGTTGGTCACCAAATAGCACGAACTTGCATAGAAATGACAGTAAGCCGCAGAAATTTGGAGGAAACAGGCCTCGCCGAGCAATAACGGATCTACACATCATAGATTAGAAGACATCCACTTGCCTGAAGTCCTCAGAAGTGCTTCGCGTCACTTGGTGGAGTTGTGAGAGTCCCGGTTATTGGCTGGTCTTCCTGCGATCCAAGACGAGCCGAGAAGGTTGAGTGGCAGCGTGGATGAGACGATGCGAGACAACGGGACGGCATAAGGGGTTGGCTGAACAAGGGAGGCGTCGCTGGCGAAGTTGGACAGGCGTGAAGCCGCGGTGTCGCGTGAAAAAGAAAGACAGTGAGAACGGCCGCGGAAAAGGAGGGAAGAAGAATGAACATTGCTGGTTTAAATCTTCTCATTCCTCTCTCCCTCAGCCGCATGGATTGGAATTTGGCAGCAAATTGGTGTGCCAAATGGTGCTAGATGGCGCGGCTAGGTGGCGCGGTGGTGACGCCTAGGTGGCACCATGCATGCACAGAGGGAAGAAAGAGAGGGAATGGCCACAGGAGAGAAATGGTTTGGGGTCACAAAACGTTGGCACTTTTCGCGTTCTATTTTCGTATGTGATTGAACATCGAAACCGTTCAATATACTCGTAACTTAGCACGAAAATTCAAATCCGATCGACTAAAGCATTTACCAACCTTGGTTGTCAAGTTTATCCACGCACGATATACCTTCGTTATTAGTCGATGGAATGGTTAAATACTCAAGGACATTCGGGTTTGCTGAGTAGTGATCAAGATGTTACAGCAAAATAAATCGAAAGGATTCTCATCTTGCACCTTAAATGAAATGAGCGAGCCCGAATTAGCGGTATAGTATTCCATGAGACCTGACAGTATGGTAGGAAGATTCATATATATTTCTTTCGACCATACTAGCTATGATTCTTATAGTAATACCGAATGCGGGTATCTTAATGGGTTCGGGTCGGTTCGGGCCATCCGGGCACCCTCTCAGTCTCACCCACTCACGTTATGATCTTAAACCCTAAACCCTAATTTCCTCTCTCTCTCCTCTCTCTCTGCGCATCTTCTTCCAACGTTCCCGCTTCCGGACATCTCCACCGGCGTGCTGCCTCCGGCGAGCGGTCGTCGGAGATCGGAGCTCTTTCTATGTCCTGGGTTCGTTGGGTTCTTCCCCCACCGTAGCTCGGTCTCCCCCCCGACTCGCCGGTCGCGGACAGCCATGGCCGAGGATTCCGAGTTCGCCGATAAGGTCCCTCCGCCGTCCGATCGCATGGTGCGTGTCTCTCTCATTGTGTCGACAATCGGAAGTTTCGCGGTTCTGTTGATGGAATCTGGCAGATTTGTGCTATTCTAGTATAAATGTCTCGCCTTTCGAGTCATGTATGCGGGGGATTGGGCTTGCCTTCTGTTTTTTTCGTCTTCTTTGGGGTGAATTTGTGACGGTGCTCGTTTGGTTTCAATGCTGCGCTTCTTAGCTCTCTGTTTCTTGCCTGTTTTTGGCCGGCTGATGCATGGAGACCCGGCCCATTGACACCCCTAATTGTGATCATTGGCAATGCAATGATGTTTAAATGTTTTGTCCCCTTTTCTTAAATACGTGTGATGTTTATATCATGACCAGTGAGATTTAACTTACCCACCTCCTTTTCTTCAATGTTTATATCTTTGATGTAACTAACATTAACCTACTCTGGAGCTCATATCTCTGTTACTTTCTGGTGCAGGAGGACTCAGACAGATTGGAAACGCGAATTAAGAAATATCTGAGAGGTGATGGTGCTAATTTAGAGGTATGCTAGGTTGTGATCAGACTAAGTTTCATACTAAGCTGTCTGTTTTCTGTGTCTTGAAGAATTTTCTTTATCACAAACTTTGCAAGACAAAAAATTGAGGGGCCAACTTACTGTTAGAGAAAAGTTATATGGAAAATCTGCAGAAGCAGCTGCCAAGGCAGAGAAGGTAAATGTTCTTGTATATGACGACAATTACCAGTTTGCTCACCAAACCACAAGAAGAAAAAGAAAAGGAAAAATTCTGTTAGTTTTTCTTCAACATTTAGTCAAAAGGTTCAGCCCGAGCTTCAAGACTGGCTTGAAGCCAGCCTTAGTTTCATCTTTGTGCTATTCCTTCTATGTAGTACACATGCTTTCCAATTTTTAAGTGATCGGCACTCCCTTGCACTTGTTGCTTGTGTGCATGGATTTTTTCAGCCCTGCTTTCCTACTGTGCGGGATTCCTGTAAGCTTGTCACCAGCTATCTTAGTTGGATGTTTGGTATGACGGCCCAACATCACCTACATCTTCAGAAAGGGATGTTGCAGCTTTTAGAAGCTGGATACTTCACAGTGCAACACTTTCATAGCTGTATGACCTCAAAGATACCAAATGGCGTCTGGGTATCGGATGGAAGTATGTCCTATGTAGTTGTTAACATGGTCTATCTGTTGTTCTAAGTTATTGACCTTTGTAGTAAAACTGAAAGTCGTGGACTTTTCCCCCTTGATGAGAGAAAATCAAAGTTTGATGTTTGTTTCTTGAGAGAAGCTACATGGTCTGTTTCGTGTAATAAAATAGCCATGCTGAAATTCTTTGTGATGTAGTTGTGTTGTGATGAACTGGTTGGCTGGAGCAACTTCCTAGAAATAGCTTTAAGGTGCTGCCTTTGCATGTCGTTGGAGCTTTGAGATATTTGCCAAAGATGTTGTAAAAGCTGAAACACCTGGTTGTAGCTACTATATCGAAGCTTTATCAAACACCATCTTGGTGTGGATAGATGTGATTGACTTACTGGCTTTATCTGATATGCAAAAGTTTTTGCTGAAATGACTCTTTCACTGTTCTTTTGGGTTTCAATGGAGTATTTGATTTTCCATGTGTCCTTTGAGCATTTCAATAAATGTTTCTCTTTTTAGTGGCTTATGCCGAGTGAGGGAGGCTATCTGGAGGCTGAAGGTATAGAAAAAACTTGGGGAATCAGGCAAGAATCAATTGCTCGTGAAGTTGATATATCTAGCTTAAGAAATCAGTATGACATCGTCTTACCAGGTTGGTATTAGTTGGCTGATGCTAGACAACAATACTGGTAGATATTGTTGCCTAGAAAGCACATTCTAAAGGGAACCTTCTGTAACCCTTGGAAGAATGTACGCAGCATTCCTTGATTGCCTGCAAACAAATTCATCCGCATGGAATTGTGTATTGTATTGAATTCAAGCTGGCTTGATTATTTCCAAAGATGAAGATCTCTCTCTCTCTCTCTCTCTCTCTCTCTCTCTCTCTCTGATACACACAAATTTGGCCTTTTATGCTAACAACAGTCTCTTGTGGCGCCGTGGTGGTGGGTCCTGCGCTAGCGTCACCCCAGGTTTACCCCTCCGGCCGTCGGCCGTGCGGGGGTTCCTGGGTTACCAAAAAAAAAAAAAAAAAACAGTCTCTTGTATTCACTGTTTTGATCATCTGATCTGTGAGGTATAGTTATGCGTTCATTTTTCAATTATATGGTGGCAATTCTATGCCTAAATCCTTGGTTGGGAATATTCCACTGCAAGGAGTTGTAACAGTCATTTCCTTTTTCCTTTTAAGTTTTCAATTCATGTTAAGAAATTACTCTTTATTTTTCACTTCAAGTAATAAATTAATTAATTCGCAGATCTTGGTCCCTACACTCTGGATTTCACCTCTAGTGGTCGGTATATGGCAGCAGCTGGACGCAAGGGCCACTTAGCTGTTGTTGACATGAAGAACTTGAGTCTGATTAAAGAAATTCAGGTATACAGTGATTTGGGTGGCAAAGAAGGATTTCATTCGAGCTTATGAGAGACATCATCCCTCCATAACATGACAGTTAGGATAATAATGAGATTAGTTGGCTGGAAAGTAAGCTGAAAAGGCATCTTGGGTGTTTCTGGGTTTCATTAGAATATTCATATAACAGGAGTATCATCTCCACTCAGTTTCAGTTTGACAATATTTAAATTATGGTTACAATTGGGAGTGATAAGGGAGAGTTGAGCTTGTAGCGGCAAATGTAGAAGCAACCGTTTATTGTTGAGAGGACATAATCTGTATTATCTTTTGCTATAGGAAATATTCCCTATCCACTAGATGGATTGAGTGGATAATTGGAGTAGTAACTATGAGATTTGGTGGGACCACTACTAACTGTTCTAAAAGCTTAAGCTATTAGATGAAGGTGTAGTTTAATATTTAATTATTCTAATACTCTTCCTTACGCTTAGTCTGGTCATTTTGCCTGGTACTAAGTGTGAACATATTTAATTGGGGAGGCAAATGGGATCTAGAAAGATTTGAACTCAAGACCTTTTGCTTTGATACCATGTGAGATTTGGTTGGACCACTTCCAACTGTTCTAAAAGCTTGAGCTATTAGATGAAGGCGTGGTTTAATATTTAATTATTCTAACAGTAACAATAAAAATGAAAGCTAATCAAAAGTGAGAAATGTAGAGAGAGAGAGGGAAAAGGTTTTCTTGTATTCACAACAAGTGACCAATACATATACCAAAAATAAGACCTAAAGATCCTAAGGACCACTTTACCCTTTTTACTACTACTAACACTCCCCCTCAAGCTGGAGCATAGATATTAATCATGCCCAGCTTGTTACAAATATATTCTATCCTCCCATTACCCAAAGGTTTAGTAAAAATGTCTGCAAATTGTTCACCGATTCGAATATGATTGGGAAAGATAATTCCACTTTGCAACTTTTCCCGAATAAAGTGACAATCAACCTCAATGTGTTTTGTTCTCTCATGAAACACAGGGTTGGATATATGCACTGCAGCTTTATTGTTGCACCATAGAGTCATGGGTACTTAAGCTTTGAAGCCTATCTCAGTCAATAACTGTTGAATCCGCACTAATTCACATGTCACTTGTGCCATGGCTCTATATTCTGACTCGGCACTCGAGCGTGCAACAACATTTTGTTTCTTACTCTTCCATGATACTAGATTTCCTCCAACCAAGGTACAATAGCCAGTAGTTGATCTTCTATCATCTGGAGACCCTGCCCAATCAGCATCAGAGAATCCTTCGACTTTGCTATGACCATGATTTTGGTAAATAATTTCTTTTCCTGGAGTCTTTTTCAAGTACCTCAATATCTGAATAATTGCATTCCAATGAGATGTACGAGGAGAAGATAGAAACTGGCTTACCACACTAACTTAAAAGGCAATATCTGGTTGAGTGACTGTGAGATAATTCAATTTTCCTACCAGTCTCCTATATCTCTCTGGGTTATCAAGAGTTTCTCCTCCCTCAGCGACTAGTTTGACTCCTTGTTCCATGGGTGAATCAAGGGGTTTTGACCCCAACATACCTGTCTCATTAAGCAAATCTAGCACATACTTTCTTTGTGATAGAACAATACCTTTATGTGATTGAGCAACTTCAATTCCTAGGAAATACTTCAATTTTCCTAAATCCTTAGTCTGAAACTGTTGCTGAAGATAAATCTTTAGTTCAGCTATACCAGTCAAATCATCTCCCGTGATGAAAATATCATCAACATACACAATCAAAAACAATTTGCCTCCCCATGACTGATTATAAAAGAAAGAATGATCATTTTCACATCTAGATAGTCCAAAAGAAAGTACAGCATAAGAAAATCTTCCAAACCATGCTCGTGGGGATTGCTTCAAACCATATAAAGACTTTCTTAATTTGCAAACCATAACCCCAGACTCCCCTTGAGCAACAAACCCCGGAGGTTGCTCCATATAAACTTCCTCATGAAGAGTGCCATGCAAGAAGGCATTCTTAACATCAAGCTAAAATAAAGGCTAGTTATATGTGGCAGCAAGGGATATCAAAATACGAACAGAAGCAAGTTTGGCAACAGGAGAAAAAGTGTCTAGATAGTCAACTTCATAAACCTGAGCATATCCTTTTGCAACAAGTCGTGCTTTTAAACGAGCTAGAGAACCATCAAGATTGACTTTCACAGCAAATATCCAACGACAACCAATAGCAGTTTTGTCTGAAGGAAGAGGTACCAAGTCCCAAGTCTGATTAAATTGGAGCGCCATTAGTTCTTCTTCCATTGCTGTCCTCCAGCCAGAATTTTGTAATGCTTCAGACACAGATTTGGTGATAGTATATTGGTCCACAGTAGATAGAAAGTATCGAAAAGAAGGAGAGACAGAAGAATATGAGACGAAGTTTGCAATAGAGTGTTGAGTACAAGTACGTGTACCTTTGCGATGAGCAATAGGAAGATCAAGATCAGATACAAGAGGAGGGTCAACTAATGGCGGATCTGGAGCTGAAGATGACGTAGTAGTGTCATGAGCAAGGGGGGAAATAGTACCTACTCGAGGACGTCGAGTATAAGCCTGGAGAGGAGGTGGTTCCTGTGTACAGACCGGTGAAGTAGTAGGAGCAAGTGACCGAAAGGTAGTCACATAGAAGTCTTCATCAAACTCAAAAACAGAAATTGGAACATCATGATAAGGCGTGGATTCAAAGAATGAAATAGCAGCGGTTATAAAGTATTTTCTTAGTAATGGAGAATAACAATGATATCCCTTTTGAGTACGAGAATAACCCAAAAACATATACTTGATAGTCTTGGGATCAAGTTTTGATACTCCAGGTCGATGATCACGAATAAAACAGACACAACAAAAAATACGGGGTGGTAAGACAAATAGTGACACATTTGGAAACAGAGTAGAAAAAGGAATACCACCTCGCAAAATAGAAGAGGGCATGCGATTGATGAGATAGCATGCAGTTAGAATAGCATCACACCAAAAGGTTTTGGGAACCTTCATTTCAAACAACATGGATCTAGTAACATCCAATAAGTGTCTATTCTTTCTTTCAGCAACACCATTCTGTTGTGTATCAGGATAGGAAGATTCATGGATCATACCATGTTGAGTCATAAAGTCAGAAAAAGGTGCAGAAAAGTACTCTTTAGCGTTATCAGAATGCAAAACTTTAACCTGCACACCAAACTGAGTATGAATTTCATATACAAATGCACGAAATATAGAAAACAATTCTAAACGATTTTTCATTAGATATAACCATGTTACCTTGGAATAGTCATCAACAAAAGTTACAAAATATCTGAAACCCATATTAGAAGCCACATGACAAGGACCCCAAACATCTGAATGAACTAACAAAAAAGGGGACGCTACTCGTTTAATAACTCGTGGCGGGTAACTAATACGATGTAATTTGCCCAGTTGGCATGATTCACACTCTAAACTAGAGAGGGATCTAAAACTAGAATCTAACTTCTGAAGGCTATGTAAAGAAGGATGACCAAGTCAACAATGGATCTGATATAAGGATGCAACACTAGGACATGCAATGGGAGGAGCGTCTTCAAGTACATACAACCCCCCTGCCTCATGTCCTCTACCAATCGTCCTCTTCGTAGCCAGATCCTGAAAAATACAAGAATCAGGGTAGAATGTTACTGAACACTGAAAGTTTTTGGTTAATTTACTGACAGACATTAGGTTAAACGGAAATTGAGGAAGATAAAGCACTGAAGACAATGGCAAGGAAGGAGTTGGATAAACTGTGCCAATCCCCTTAACATGTGTAGATGATCCATTGGCTATGGTTACCTTGGATGAAGATGAAGTAAGAGAGGAAAATATACCTGAAAGACCTGACATATGGTCAGAAGCCCCCAAATCAATGATCCAAGGACGAGAAGCAGCTGATAGGCATGTAGTTGCATTACCTGTCTGTACCAAAGTAGCAGTGGAAGAAGCAGGCTGTGAAATCTAAGACTGGGTGTACTGTGCAAACTCCTCATCAGACATAACAACTACCTTGCCTTCAGAAGACTGTGGAGAAGCATCAGTACCAGAAGCAGTATGGGCAAACTGTTGTTGTTGCACTGATCTTCCATGTAACTTGTAACAAAATTTTTGAATATGACCAGCTTTCCCACAGTAATGACATGTCCATATGGCCCCTGAGTTGTTAGTAGACAAGTGCTGTTGGCCTTTGCCTCTCCTTGGTCCTTCACCTTGGCCTCCTCCTCGGTCACCACGTCCACTATATCCTCCACGATTTTCTCCATCACTCTTGCTACCGCTACCCGATCGAGATTGGAACACAAGAGCTTAACTATCTGCCATAGGTGTAACATCCTGAGGAGACTCACGAGATACCCGAAGTACCCGAGCAAACGTATCTGTGAGTGATGCGACAGCCTCTCCTCCAAGAATCTGAGACCTAACAGTTTCATATTCAGGACCAATGCCTGCTAGATACACCATTACAGCCAATTGTTCTCTTTGAAGTTGCATTTGCTGAATATTGGCTGAAATGGGAAGAATAGCATTCAACTCCTCATACATTCTCTTAAACTCAACAAAGTATTGCGTCCTAGGACGTCCCTTCCTTTCAGATCGGTAAAACTCCTGCGATAACTCATAAACTCGTGGCAGGTTATTTTGGCCAAAATATAATACATTCAAATACTCCCACATTTCTTTGACCGTGTCAATATGAGTTACTAGATCAATTATATTATTTTCCATAGAGTTTAACATCTGACCAAGAATGCATGCATCAACAATATCCCAATTTGCATCATCTTCAGGTTTCGGCTTAGTTATGTGTCTAATCTGATTCCTCCCTGTCAAAGTAAGCTTCACAATTTTCTTATATTGATGGAAGTTAGAACTACCCACAAGCTTCTTATCAGTAATTCGATTAGATGAAGGGGACATCACCTTAGTCATCACATGATTATTCCTCTCAGAATCACCCATCCTTCAATATTCCAGCAGACCGTATACTGGCACAATAGTTTAGTACTTCAACAGACCATATATCACAACAATTTAGCAATGCAACAGACCGTATACTAGCTCCCAAGCCTCGTCAATGTTACCAGCCTTCCTTCGCAACTCCACCAATCAATAAACCATAACCCGATTGATCAAACATCCATAATCTAAGGTCTAACAACCAAGCAATCTAACCTGGCCAGTATTGAAGAGCGACAAAAGCAAGCAAGGAAACAACGATAGCATAGTCCAGCAACAGAACCACTGCAGGCAACTATGAAAAAGGCTACGAACACCTTCTTGCTAGCTTGAAGTCCATCTTGAAGAATTTTCATTTGCTTGTCATTCCATCGAGGGACAAAGGAACAAAGGAGGAACATAGGGGGAGAGACCTTCAGTTCATGGAGCTAAGGAGACCTTCAGTTCACATCAATGGTGAGGAAACCTCCAATCACCAGGCTTGCGTGACTCGCACGACCCGAATCGCGCGAGATGGAGCCCCGCGCGAGCTGGAGTCTCTCACGAGCTGGGGTCGCCGACGACGGGTTGTTCTGGCGACGGCGATGGCGCTGGCGACGGTGACGGGTTGTTTCGGCGGCAGCGGCTAGGGTCGGGGCTCTGATACCATGAGACATGGAGAGAGAGAGAGGAAAAAGGTTTTCTTGTATTCACAACAAGTGACCAATACATATAACAAAAATAAGACCTAAAGGTCCTAAGGACCACTTTACCCTTTTTACTACTACTAACAAAAAGAAAAGTAGGACTGAAATTTCCAAAAGGATCTATAGTGGAGGAAACTTTAGAAACCCTTTTGAACTAGAAATGCTTGATGATGCCAAGAAGGTAGTTAGCTTTCCCACCTTGTATAATGAACTCTTGGACCTGTTTGATTTGGTATTTTGTGCTTGTTGGATATCCTGAATGTCTCGAGTATCAAGAGCACTTAAACGATACTGAGAAGTATGGAGGGCACCACTTAAGTTTTGAACACACCATCAATCTTTGAGGCTGAAGTCTTGCAACCAAACTGAGATGTAGTGGACTCTATTTATTTGCCATTAATCTATATTGAGCTTTCGAAATTGGGAGAATTGTTATAAAACTTAAATATCCAGGATTTTGAGGGTAAACAACTGCTTAGAGAATTGCTAAATAAGTAGCTGAATTCAGGCTTCATTGAAATATCTATGAAGTGTGAACAATATCATGGGATATAGATGATCTTGTTTCTTGGCATTGGTGTTTAATTCCCCGCACATGGACAAATAAACTGATTTTCGTTGTTCTTGTTACTCAAAAATTGATAGGGACACTTTTGATTTGAATTGTCAGGACATGTGCTTTGGATTGTTGTGGGACTGACTTGGATAACCATATTTTCTTTTTCAGGTTAGAGAAACAGTACGTGATGTTGTCTTCTTGCATAACGAGCTCTTCTTTGCTGCAGCGCAGAAGAAGTACTCTCTCTCTCTCTCTCTCTCTCTCTCTCTCTCTCTCTCTCTCTCTAAAATAGAGAAGCATCTCTCTTTTGACTTAGCTTCAATCATCATCTAAACACTTTGCATACTAAATTTTGTGTGCAGGGTTATGATGGTTTCTGCGTGGTTGTCCATGTAATATGATGCTTGTTCTGAAACTACTTTACAAAAATGTTTAGACACTCATTATACTCTGGCTCATTTGAAGTCTGACCTCGTGAACTTCTTGCTTTTATGAAATAATTTCCCATACTTTTTAAAACTGGATGTTATCCAATCTATTCATCAACTGTTAGGTTCTCATCAATCTGCTGCACCCTGTTTCTTTGTGTGCAAAGCATAATATGTTCCCTATGCTTAGGAGAAAGTTGGAAGTTGAGCCCTCATTTGGAAACTTTTGTGAAGTGACTCTTTATATATTAATGAAGTTTGTCTAACTGCTGATTGATGAAGTGGGATATGATTGCTCCCACCCAAAAAACAGTTAGGTGGTCGAATTACAAATTACCCACTTACAATAAATAGGGACATGTTTCAACCTTGTCTTTGTTATTCAAGTGAACCACCAAGCATTTTGTTGTTTATACATCTTAAATTGATACAGCAATTTATACTAAATGATGGATATCCAAACTGGTAAGTAGACAATTGTGGTGAATGTGGGGTTAATTCTTCTCTTGGATTAAGATGATCTACTTTCAATGACTCATAATGACATGGTAAAAGACGCAGACGAAATTATAATGATGATTCATGGAAAATTAAAGTTGTCAACTCACCAGAATTACAGTGGTGAAGGTCTAGAATAATTGGAGTAATGAGTTGTCTCTTGTCCATTAAAATAAAGCAGTAAGCTGTTGTTTAATTGGTTTCAGTCAGGAAGATTTTGCAAATTTTGCAGCTTTTGGAAGAGCAACACATCTTATCATATGTATCTTCCTTGAACTTGGTAGGTACCCTTATATCTACAACAGGGACGGTATCGAATTGCACTGTCTAAAGGTTTCTATTTTGTTTTCGAGTAATACCTAATATACATCTATCAACTTTTTGTGGCATTTATTGTTTTGATTAATAAATTAGTTACTCTCTTGTCATGTTTCGGATGACTTTCCTCTGTCCTTGTCTATTGCTAGTTAACACACTTAAAGGGCCTAGGAATTCATAGAGTTGGTTCTTTCATGACACCAGATGAAAGATGTTCTGTGAGCATCCTGGTGGCACTTACATTTTCTGGCTGCCAAGTATCTCCATCACAATAGCTTTCCTTTTAGTACATGAGATCTTCGAGTATTTCTCCAGGTTCCTCTTGTACATGATATTGCCTTTCTGTCGGGTTCTTGTTCCTGTAAATATTACTTTATTGTCATATGAAACTGGCCAATAATAGAAATCCTATTGGTGAAATTCACTTACATTTAAATTCCTTTTTAGGGGCCGACTGATAATTACGGCGGAATCCCTGATAGTACATCCATAAGGAAAATATTAAGAAATGCTCTAAGTCACTGGTTTAGAGGATGCTCTTAGGGCATTGGTAAGTACGTCAATTTTACTTTGAAAATGATAGGAGATTTTTTTTTGGTCTGTTTGGTTGTCTTGTGATACATGGAAACAGTATATGCGTTTCCAATTGCACTTTTTTGCTCATCAATTATAATGTCCTGAGGACGCTCATAAACAGGATCATTTCTATAAAATTTTACCTGAAAAAGTAGCTTAAGTTTTGAAGTTATTCTCCAGTGGGTGACTCCTCTGTATTACTTAGTAACTTGACTACTGGCAAGTTTCCTCTGGTTTTTACTGGCAAGTGTCTGTGCAACTCAATATTCCATTACACATCTCCTCTTGCTGTGTGCCAAAATCTCTACTTTCACATGAAAAATTTTCTTTTGTAACTTTGGACTATTGACTTTCTCAGAACGATCTTTAGTAGTGCTGCCAATTTTGGATCTTGGAATAAAACTCTGGTTTTGCATTTTTGTAGGTCTTAGGTTATACAAATGATAAGCTACCTTTATATGCGTAGATGCAAAGTGGCAATGTATATATTCATAGAAATCTGTGAAAGAGCAAATAAACCATGGGGCTTCTAGGCTGGCTTCATATCATTGTTTTTGTTGCAAATTTATAGAAAATTATCTAAAGACTACTGTGGATCAGTTTCGTTCTAACTTTTCCATCTTTCAGGAACATGGAGCAGTGCTTAAGCTTCAATTTCTGAAAAACCATTTCCTCTTGGCATCCATAAATAAATTTGGCCAGCTTCATTATCAGAATGTTACGATGGGGGGAATGGTTGGCAACTTCCGGACTGGTTTAGGTCGAACAGATGTAATGCAGGTGAATCCCTTCAATGGGGTGGTTGCTTTGGGTCATTCAGGTGGGACGGTAACCATGTGGCAGCCCACCACATCAGCTCCTCTTGTCAAGATGCTGTGTCATCGCGGCCCTGTGCCAGCATTGGCATTCCATCCTAACGGCCATATCATGGCAACTTCTGGCAAGGAAAGGAAAATCAAAATATGGGATTTGAGAAAGTTCGAGGTTCTTCAAACTTTGCCTGGCCATGCGAACACCCTGGATTTCAGTCAGAAGGGTTTGCTTGCTGCTGCAACTGATTCATTTGTGCAGATCTCGGGAAATTTCTCGGAATCTCAGAGCTACAGCAGATACATGACGCATTCCATGGCGAGAGGGTACCAGATAAAGAAACTATTGTTCCGTCCATATGAAGATGTCTTGGGCATAGCTCACTCTATGGGCTGGTCTTCTATTCTAATTCCGGGATCAGGAGAACCTAACTTTGATTCTTGGGTTGCAAATCCATTCGAAACATCTAAGCAGAGGAGAGAAAAGGAAGTGCGCTCTCTTCTTGACAAACTTCCTCCGGAGACCATCATGCTTGATCCATCAAAGATTGGCACGGTGAAGCCATCAAGTAGAAAACAGAAGCCTACCAAGCAGGAGAGAGAATCGGAGATGGAAGCCGCCGTTGCAGCTGTCAAGGACATGCCGATGAAGAAGAAAACAAAGGGGAGGAGCAAACCAAGTAAGAATGCAAAGAAGAAGCAAGAAATTATTGCGAGAACCAAGAGGCCTTTCCAAGAGGCCTTTCTTGCAACCACAGATGAAAGAAGAGGAAGCATTAAATAGAAAGAAGCAAAAAACGAGTGAGGAAGCCGAACTGCCAAAGTCCTTACAGAGATTTGGTCGGAAAAAAGCGACATGATCAACTTTCCTCCGATTTTTTAAGGTATATGTCCAGTGATGGTGTAGCTCAAAATTTTGTTTTCTTTACCATTACAATAGTGTCCGGAGCAATAGTCCGGTTCTCTCCTTGTTTTTCATAGTCTGCCCTTTTAAGGCCTCGCTCTAGTTGGTGCCATGAGGCTTATTGACTCGATCTAAATCTGTTGGAGAGCATGATTATTTGCAGTGTCCTGCGGCGACAGGGAATGTTACAGCAAATGGCTGAAAATGTTGGTATATGCATCATGGGCAAAGATTAAACACAGATTGGTTAACTGTGTAACACTTATCTTGTAATTTTTTTTATAAGTACATTAAAAGTTCTAAAACTTGTCACGAAAGTACAATTGAGTTCTTAAATTTTCAAAAAAAACGCAATCAAATCTTAAACTTTATCGCAAAATTGTAATTAAATTCTAAAACTTTCAAAAAGTGATACCCTCTCTATATATTTTCACCTCCGACCCTTATCAAACTTTAACACCATCTCAATAAATTCTCTCTCACTTTCGGTTTTCACTCATCCCTCTCCTCCTACTCCAAAGCCCGAGTCTCACTGCATCTTTGCACAATTAAAAGGATTATGATATAATCTTCTTGACCCGAAGCCCATGACGGGCGACGAAGGAAATATGACACAATCTTCTCGAGCTGAAGCCCATGACGAGCGACGAACGAAATACGACATTAGGAAAAGAAAAAAGGAAAGCCTCAAAAGGCAAAATGTACTCTTTTTTATTTCTTTTTTATAATAATCAGGAGAAAAAGGGGGAAAATAACAAGCAGTGGAAAAAGAGAGAAAGGGGAAAAAAAAAAAGAAATCAGCCCGGCCCAAGAACCGAACCGGAGCCTCGGAGCCCCGGATCCGGGTCCCCCCCCCCGGAGAGAGGGGGGCCATGCGTTACCGACCTGATCCAAACCGTTGCTTCCTTGTCGGGACGCGCCACGTGTCGCCCCCCACGGCCCTCCGTGGCGGCAACATCCACGCACGAACTCACCGAAAAAAAAAAGCAGGAAATAAAAAATTAAGGAAATATTAATAACTCCTGTGAGAAACACAGGGAGAGAGAGAGAGAGAGTTGTTTTCCTGTGTCATCACTCCCATCATCATCATCACGCACGCACACACTTCGAATTCGTTCCCTTCGCACGAGATAACCCACACACACACACCCCCACAGAGAGAGAGAGAGAGAGAGAGACGCGGACAGAGCGACGAAGACCCCCCGCAGCTTGACAAAAGGGTAAGCCCCTTCCAGACCCCCCTCTCTCTCTCTCTCTCTCTCTCTCCGCAACCCTTTTCGTTACCTTGCTTGGGCTTTCCTCTGGGTCGAGCCAGGTGTGTCGGGTTGCGCGCGCGCGGGAGCTTTGCTGCTGCTGAAAGGGGGCGCGCTCTTCCTCTGTGTGGGGCTCGGTGTTTCCGGGGGTTCGTGCGGCTGGCAGGGAGGCTTTTTGGGGATGGCGGGCTCGGTGGAGAAGGACGAGGTGGTGTCGCTGGAGCTCCCCGCTCCCCCCGGCTGGACCAAGAAGGTGTCTCCGTCTCCCTCCCCTCCCTCCCTTCCCCCCCCCCCCTCCTCCCTCTCTCTCTCTCTCTCTCTAGCTCCCTGTCTCTACGTCGCCCTCGGGCTTTCTTGCTTTCGGCTGCGGTGCTCCGTGTCGAAACCGTGACGACATTTTTTGAGCCTTGGCCATGTGCAAAGTTTCGATCTTTGCTTTGAAAACTCGCGATTTTGTATGCGGAGACTTGGTTTGGGGTAGGTGGAAATTCGTTGGTCTCGCGAGTGGTTGGTGCGGAATTCGTGATTTCGGGGTTAGGTGATGGGGGCTAGGGTTTCTGGAGCCCCCAAGTGTTGTTCCGAAGAAGGCGTTTTGCCCCGAGGAAATGCACGGCCCTGCAAATTGGCGCGGGAGTTGTTTGAGTCGTGCGGGTGTCTCTGGATTTGTTGCTGCTGTGTTGTGGAAGAGGGGGTTGGAATTAATTCTGGTGAGCTGTGACTTTCTAAATTTGTTACGAGACGCTAGGGTTTCTGGGATGGAACTGTGCTCTGTTGGCGCTTATATTTATTTCCTTCCTTTAGCTTTTGAGACTTTAAGTCTTGTTATTGTTTCCCGTTAACGTTTCTTTAGGGTAAGTGTTTCCTCGAACGTTTTGGTCCATGATTTTATCGAGACGGTGGGTTTTTTGCATTGCAAAAACAGGAAAATTCGCATCTAATGATACTCCTCTGTTTCTTGCTTTCCTGTTCCCCCTTCTTTGGTCTTCTGGTGGAGGATTCAACTTGGGTTGTCTTTGGTTGGGAACTAAATGTTCTGTTTAAGTCTTGAACATCAGCTGTTTATTTTGTCAGTCTGATGCGCATGGGAAGCTACCGTATATTCTTTCGTTGGTTACTGGAAAGCTACCGTGTTGGCAGAAAGTGGCAGTGGTGTCATTTTTTAATTAGTAATGCCCAAAACACACACAACAGAGGAATTGTGTCTACATTTTTGCCGTTGTTTGAAACCCTAGGGTTTGCATTGAGAGGTCGTGTGGAGTCAAAGGTTTTTCAAATGACTACAGAAAGAATGGATTTTCTAACCAATCTTAAGTTTTAGCCTTTGTTCCATTTCCTATGATTTGCATTCAGATCTAATGTCTGTTTATTTATAAAAAAAATTGCTGTAAATTGAGTTGTGCAATGAAGCCTGATTGTGTAATGGTTATTTTCATGAAGTCCTACCATGTTATATAATCTGAACTGTTGGTTTTCATAATTAAAAGCCTAAAGGTGTATTGATTTGGAAGCTTTGGATGGAAGTGACTCGTGATTTTCTCATCATTTTTACGAGGGTGTTACTTGTAATTATCTTCTATTACATCAAGTGGTATTATCATGCCGACTCTATTCTTATAACATTCTTGAGTTAGATGAATTGGGTTGATATCTCTTTCCTTTCTTTGATTTTGAGTTGGGGGAGAAGAGTGAAAGCGAAAGGGGGATTTTTTTTTTGTGGGTGTTGTGGGGGAGGCGGTAATGTTGAGGATATTGCATTTTCTTTGAGTGACTTCTTAGAAAACATGTCTTCACCTCTTTTAGGTGCAAAACTAACTCCAATATTGGGCCTTTTAATGTAGTTGTATAAGCATTCCCATCATGCGCAAAAACTACTTGGTTTACGTGAAATTATTTTGACCGAGGCATTTGGAGTCCACATGTGTGTGGGTTCTGTACTTCCCTCTGATGGAGATTTTGTCAGTTCTCTATAGTAACATTTTTAGCTAATCCTTTTGATTTCGTGGCCTATAGTACTAAGGTGAGCGGTTTGTCCTGGTGTATTATTTGAAGAGCCATGATCATGTTTGATTTTCAATGTTTGAAGTTGGAAGTGTAACAGGAATAGAATTGATTTCTACCTACTAGGATGAGCTTTTCTTAGTTCATAGAAGTATCAAGGAAATGGATGGATTTTTGGAGGGTATGACTGGCCTTATTGGAAAATTCAGGGGCAGTTTGGTTTTCAAGCAATGTTTTCAGAATTCGTTTCCACAGATAATGGACTGAAAAAAAAATCTTCTTTTTCATTACACTTTTCTTGAACGCGTGTTTAGTTTGTGAAAAAGATAATTTTCTCAACAAGGATGAAAATTATTGATACATGTTTGTGCTTAGTTCTTCTCAAATCACAAGATTTATGAAAAAGATAAAAGCATTTCTGGGAGAATTTTTTTTTTCCTTTCTTATTTGGTTGAGACAATTTGCACAAATATATACAAAATAGATGCACTAATATCTTGACATCTACTTGGAAGTGTATCATTGCAAAGTTCATCAAAAAGAAAAATTACCTCTATTGTGTACTTTTACATTAATACAACCTTGAAGATACGTATAAATGGCTTGCCAATGGTCCGCTTGCTGTGGCTTCTTATGGGTGGTTAAAACTGTTACGTTATCATGACGTTGTATGGCCTGACCAGAAAAGAAATTCATGGTACGCTTGGTCTTCAAAGCTTTAGCTGCTCTATTTGGAGTTGGGAAAGGTGCGGTACCTGATTTGTGGCTGTTTGCTCTGTCAAACATTGCCTATTTCTTGATTTGTTCGGAGAGGTGATTCTCTGAAATTCTGGACGTTGAGATATTCGAGAAAGCAGAATATAAACTGAGGTGAAGGAGGGATATCTCTTGGTTATTCCTTGGAGCTATTGGCCAATATACGACAGAGCATAAAGATCGAATATCTTTTCTCTGAAGCTTTTGTGGTATAAATAGATCAGAGAGTAATGAAGGAATAGATACTTGAATGGAGGTACCATTTTGGTTTAGTGAGCTCTAGGCAATCATATATGAACATTGGCAACAAGAAAGCTGTCCGACATTTGAATCTCAAAATGAATAGCTTGAATGCAATGCTGTGTGGGTCTTCTATTGATCAAGGAAGCTGTTCTTCCTTAACCATATCGAGGCTAAAAGTTCAGCAATAAATTTTAGGCGGATATTCATATGAGTTTGTCCCCCAATCCTTTAATCGACAAAGTTGGTTTTGGGTGATTAACGGTTGGAGTCTGTTGGTTTGGTAGATGTAATGGAGAAAGACAATATGTAGAAAGGTTTGAGATGTAATATATTTTTAAATATGATTTGCGAGAAATATAGCTGCTGGTGGTGCCTTTTTTGCAGCTAGTCCTTTATTCACAAAAGGGGAAGTCTCAATAGCATGTCACTATATGACCAGCTTTAGACTCCATCTCGGTTCAATATGGGAAATAGGAACCCGAACAAGTGAAGAGACTAGCTTTGACTCATTTTTAAGGTACATTTATTGTTTGAGATAGACTTTTATTGCATTTACATTTCGAAAAGATCTGTCTTGCTTTTTCATTCACTGTTGCATGCGCCTCTAACCAGGGAATCAATTCTCATGAATAAAAAGATCATCCTACTAATGTGAATCTGTATTTAGTAAATATTAGGATGAAGGAAGTTGGTCAGTGCATTAGTGAAAACGGATCCCTTGTACTCGGCATATTTCAGATGACAAGGTGGAGGCTTCATAATCGTCAAGCTCTTTGAAACTAGTTACAAGTGGACCGGCATATTAGTGAGGGTGAACCTTGGAGTTTGATTTCGAATGGGGGCAAATAGAAAACCTTTCGAATTAATATCTAGTCTTGACTAGTAAATTTGTATATACTATGTAACGGGTTTTCTACTATTAGCTGTTTGTGGTCTAGGAGAAAAATCTGAACAGTGTAACAGAGATTTGAGCACTGTTTAGTTTTTAGGAACTCGGAACGCTGTGCCTGTGAAAGTTTAAGGATGAGACAAAGGCAATAGGGACTTTAAGTTCACTTCGGTTGGTTTAAAGTGCAAAGTTGGCAGCTGGTGGAAAGTATTGAGTGAAGGAGTAACATGATCTGCTGAAGTGCTCCAAAGCGTGATAATATGCAAGTACTTGAAAACATACATTGATTAGACTGTGTTTTGTGCACTGCAAAATCACGGTAGATGCTGGCAGTTGCTTTACAGATGACATCCCTTTCTGCATGTGGAATGAGAACAGTCGAATTGTTCGAGTTATGACATCCTAGTCCATTGTGGAATTATCTAGACTAAGGTTTCAACTTTATAGTTGCTGGAGTGTTATCTACTGTGCTTTATTCAAAAGTGTTTATGGTTAATCTGGATGCAGTTTGGCTTTTTTGGGTTCGAGTTCACCAGTGCAGTAATGCAATACCTTATAGAGGAGAGCTGGATTTGTTTGACATGCCTTTGAAGTTATTGAATTAGTTTTAAGTAGATGATCAAGAACATAAGGATGATGGTAATCATCTTGTCAACATATGTGAAGTTTAATCGTATGTGTGTTAGACCAAGGAAATGAGAACTACCCTCTTATTTTCTTTTCATGAGTTGGGTTTGAGAGAAAATATGATGAAGAGCTGACCTTGATCAAGTTCTAGAAGGGTGGAGTACAGATTTAAGTGTTTGCCGTGGACATAGCACCTTTCTGATTCTACCTTTGGCTGCCTGGTAATGAACATTAAGAAGAAATGATGCAAAGCACAAGGAAGTTTATGGACAAGTTGGAAGAAATGTATGTGTTTTTGCATCTTCGGCAAGCCAGACATTTGAAAGACAGAAATTTACTCTTTTGCTTCACTTTTCTCCTCTCAATATGGTTTCACTGTTTCTTGGAATTTGATCGTGTTGCCTCCCATGCTCTCTTTTCATCGGAAGAGGCGCATCTATGAGGGAAGATCTCTTCCCCTCATAGAGAGGATTTTGTGCAAGTTGGACTCCCTCAAAAGTTCTGTTAGTGTACTGGGTTGAACTTGATGTTAACAGATATGATCAGATTTTGTCATATTGACATTCCTGTTAACTGCAATCCAATATTTCTGATACGGGAGCGTCAAGTTCCATTAAAAGACCATTTGATGATTATGCAAGCAAAGGGAGATTTCAGCCATATCATGATCCCATGGGTTCCAATGAGGAGGAAGCATTCAAGACGGAGTTTCTATATTTGAAGAATAAAGGCTCATCAACTGAATTAATGGCTGAAGGGTTGTTCCCAAAATTAAGTATGTTTACTAATATTAGTAGGTCTCCAGTTGAAGTTGGTTTCTTAATTTGATGTTTCCTAGTTTTACGTTTCCTAATTTTACGTTTCCAAACTGAATGTTTCCTAGTTTAGTGTCCCCTCTATGGAGAAGAGGTGCACTCTCAGTTGTATGCATGCAGTTTCTTGAGTTGATAATATATGAGAAATTCTCTCAAGTGAGTGATTCCTTCAGTTCTTTATCCAATTCATTGGTGGTGAACCTTAAAGTTCTTTATTCTTATCCCGGTGGAACTCTCCTATCCCAAAGTTCTTTTTTGCAAACACATCAAACACTTCTGGACATTATAATTCATTCAACAACTTCACCCGAACTCACCTTGCATCAATTTCTTGATTGATAATGGCTTAGTAATGGAATCATTTGATTGGGAAAACTCAAAATTTAAATGTTTGGATAAAAACCTCGAATACATTAGATCTACTAACCAGCCATGGTCTCTTCTTCTTCAAAAACTCTCTTTTTTAATTCTTTTCAACCTGTCATCTGCCCTTCTATGGAAAAGTGACATTTTCTTTTGACTGGAGGATCATGCAACCACTCCCAAACTATCTACTTTGGCAGATGCATCTGCCTCATTTTTTACCGGGATCTTTCCATTTTTTTTCCGTTGAGACCTGTCAAATCATCTTAATTTTGTCTGGAATCACATTTTGAAAATTTGTTGTCGACCTGGCATTAAGGTTATAGAAGATGCATTGACTTGATTTAATCATTATTCCTGGTTTAGTGTATTTTTGTTTTTCGGTCAGTTTCCTACCACTCCCAAATTTCCATATTATAACTTGTATTGCATGTGAGTATGAATCTTGAGTTGTTTCTCCTGTAAGAGTAGCTTTTTCCTCCCACTTGCTTTAGTGTATTTCCCTTTGAGCTAATTAATGGAACTTCATCGTGTTTGAATCGGTTACGAGAATTTGAAACGGAAAATTGACAGAGGAGGACACTAGCTTTAGTAGAGTCGAATTCAGAGTCTGTTGCGCACACATCTGAAATGGAAACCTTTTAATGAGTTTAAAAGGGATTTGAAGTCAGTGTAGACAACTGAATGTCTCTCTCGTATTTTCTGGGAACAATGCTGAATCTTGCTAAACAGATGATGGCAGCATGAGCTCAATTATATAACTATTGAGTACCCTGAAGCCCCATCATTGTGAGGTCCCAAAGGATTTGAAGCTGGAAGTTACTTAATTGTTGTCAAGGGCTTGAAAGTTTTTTTTTTCTTTTTTTGGTTGAAAAGCTCTCAAAAGGTTAATATTCCCTTAGTTGGCTGGAAAACCTTTCAATAAGCCTTTGCATTTCTTGTAATAGGCAGGAGAGGAAGTGTCATTAGGAACTTAAACATGCCATGCCTCTACATCTATGTTACCCATTTATATATACACACTTTCATGGAGAGGCAATATATGCTAATTCATATTTCAATGACTTGACCATTGTTGAGTGAGTTTTAGATCAATGCTTTCCCAGAACTTAAAATGTATTTTGGGTGAAAACATATGGTAGATCTGGACTCTGGAGCCGTGTGATCCCAGATTTCCACTCAAGCTGGATGAAAACACGATGAACGTTTGCAAAGCAGATTGAGAGTTGTATCTGCAACCTGGGCTGTTGAATGTTAATGTGTCCACAAATGAATTTAGCGGAGATGAGGCTGCTATGGTAATGCATTTTTAAGATTGGGACAGAATGAGACAATGTTGCTGCGACCTTGATCAAGAATAAGAAGAGGAGACCTTGGTTCAGACCTGTGGCAATTAAATTGCTCTGGGAAAAGAAATACAGTCATGGGAGTGGTGAATAGGAGACCCATGGAGCAATGTTAGATATCCAAAAGAAGGAAGTAGGATTTATGGAACTAAGAGATAGAGGGTACTAAGTTGGGTGCAATGGCTTTAACGAACTGGTATAGCTGTAGACTCTCCGATTTGGAGTAGAAGGGTTAATTTTTTTGGTGAGGCTGGATCTATCAATTATTGGGTCCTGTTTTTATCCGTAGATGAGTGCATTCAACGCCTTAAAGAATGTTTGACCTGTTTGGATTTAGGTTTGTACTAATTTAATTCTGGAAAGGCTGTTCCTTTTTTTTTTCTTTTACCATGGATTCAAGAGATCGGCTCTAGAACATGCATGGTGTTTCTGCTGGTCCAATAAATTATCCAGGAAGTTTTAGAATTTGGTCCTGTAACTTACTTGTTTCGAGTAGCTTTAAGATAAGATACTTTCCTTCTTGAGGGGTAGAGAGGTATAGTTTTTTTATTCTTATAATAATGTGATCGTTAGCATCTGATTTCATCTTCTACAAAGCATATTTTACCTTTATGCTACCTTTTGAATGTCAGAATTCGTTAAATTAGATTGTGTTATTGAAGTGCTAAGCAGTAAGCACACAGTCTACACAATGCAAATGTGCTCTCTCTCTCTCTCTCTCTCTCTCTCTCTCTCTCTCTCTCTCATGATGTTTATGCTTAGCATTCATTTTCTATGAGCATGATCTATATGTGGACCTCATCACTTTTTGACTCAGATCTGACTCTCCCTTTACTCTCATGTAAGATGTTCATGTTAAGCATTCATTTTATATGAGCATGATCTTGCATTTGGACCTCATCTCTTCTCGACTCTATTTCCTTTTGTTTTGTCTGATGCAATGGTTGGTCTAATATCTGCAGTATTTGATCAAGAAAGGTGGGACTCCTAAGAAAAATGAGATTGTCTTCACTGCACCAACTGGAGACGAGATCACCAACCGGAAGCAATTGGATCAGTACCTCAAACAACACCCAGGTGGGCCAGCTATATCAGAGTTCGACTGGGGCACTGGTGAGACTCCTAGGAGATCAGCCAGGATCAGTGAGAAGGCAAAAGCAACTCCTCCGCCTGAAATTGAAACCCCAAAGAAAAAAGCGAGGAGGACATCAGCTTCCAAAAAGGACAAGAAAGAAACTGAAGCTGCTCCTGAAGGGACTGAGGAGAAGAAAGAAGTTGACATGGCAAATGCCGAAAATACTGAAAAGGATATAGCTGAGACTGAAAAAGAAAAGGAAGCTCCTGAGGAAAATCAGGGTGAGAATAAAGAAAGAGTTGAAGATGGTGATGTTAAGACTGTTCAAACTAAAGAGTCAACAGAGGGAGCCAATTCTGGCAAAGCTGAGGAAGCTAAGAAAAACAAGACAGATGCTGTTGGAGATGATAAAGGAAATGAGAAAGCAGAAGATGTGGAGCTGAAGGAGAAGGTCGAACAACCACGGGTTGAGACAGAGAAAGTGGATGGTCCTGGTGAAGTTAAAAAAGCAGAAGAAACTACTGGTGTGGACAAAATGCTTGATGGAGAAGAGAGGGATCAAATCAACCAGAGCGCTCCTGAACCTGAATCTGATATCAAGGAGAAAACAGCACCAAATGGAAGTGCTGACAACCCAAACAAGTTAGATGTTCACGAGATGGGCAAAAAGGTGGATGGCGAAGCTATCGAGAATGGAAACCGTGGAAGCGGACCTGGAGAGGTTGTGGCTTGAGACTTGAGAGCCTTCTGTGATTATTAGTCTGTTTAGGCCGCTTCTCTTCCCTTTAGGTTTGTGGGTACTTTTGAAATGACTGTAGTTTAATGGTGTAGCTATCTGATTGGTTCTGTACACAATCACAGATTAGGTCTCTGTAGTTACTCTAATGTCGTATCGTGTAATGACTACTGTAACATTATGGTGTCAGATGTCGACAATGTTATGTAGCTATGTATCCAATAAGTCTTATGTATGAACTTGTTATTCTCGAGGGTACTAAATTTGTCGTGCTCGTTGGTGCAATCAACTTATGTTAGCTTTGGTATCTTATGGGTTTCGTAGATGTTGGACAAAAGATGCCAAAAAGCCGATTACAGATTGTTTTGAAGAACTAATACAGATCCAAGATTTGACATGAGATGATCCTTTATGCTTCTACTAACAAGGAAATCATGGCGCAAGCTGTCAGATTACGGACATACGAGCACGAGTGGCATTTGTGACATTCATGATTGATCAAGGTTGCACGCGCCCGTCTAATAAAAGGTCTTAGAAGTTTCGCCATGAATTATATGAAGCAGAAGCAGAGTAACATCAAGGCTAAAACTAGGAGAAACTTATAGTATTTAAAGTACAATGAAGCAAGAATTTGAGGTACTTTTCAATGTGTGAAACAATGCTCAAATTGAATGGGCAACAACTTGTCGGCAACGATGAAAGCCGCGATATCTAATGCAGGAGAACGAAAATTTCTCGGAGGGGAAGTAAAATGAAAATTGAAAAATCCTTATTGTTTCTATAGTCCTTTGAGCACTTCGACGAGCCCTGTTAAGGTTGTCCATCTCTCAAAAGCGCTAGCTGATGTGATGAAAGCGACTTTGGAAGATTCAATGTCATTCCTTGTGACTGCAAATTGATGTGATATGAACAATGTAAACATCAAAACTTCAATGATAATTTTGGACTATTTTGGTTTTGCATGCTCAAAAACTATATCCACATAAACACAAACTATAACAAGTAGAAAATAAAACACAGATTCATCAAACAGGCGGAGTTGATTCCAGGACAAGGAACATTATACCTGATGAAATTAACAAAGCTAGCGATGAATTAAATGTGTCCACCTCAGTCTTTTCCTCAGGACTTGAAGTCAGCTGCAGAAAATCATTAAGAAAGATTGAGAATGAAGCAAGATGAAAAGGAAAGAAAGGACTTTTTATAATTCCTATTTCTGTCACAGCTTTTATCAGCAAGTACACTGACTTTGTGGCAATGTTTGGTCAATGAACGTAGAATGAAAGAAAACTAGTTTTGATTGGGATCAGTCATTCATCACATGGCAGTTAAAGTGGAGAGAAAAAGCAGTTGCTGATCAGTTAGCCTGCAACTGCTGCAAAATAACTAACCTTCGTGAACGCAAGGTTGGCCTTCTGGAGCCATTCTGTCTCCGTGCTTCCCCCGAGAACTGAACTTGCTGCTGGTAGGTTGTTGTTCTCTATGGCTTGTCCTACTTCACTCAGTTTGTACACAAGATCTTGCAAATATCCTGCAAGACATTTCATCTTTGGATCATTTGTGCGTGCAGTATAACAACGGAAACACCAAATGCAAGGAAAGTGTTGTTAAAAGAATCAGAAACGCGTGAATTACTTCATATTATTCCGACATGTTGCCCCAAAAACTAATGTTTGACCTGATATGATTATAACACAATGCAAGAACCAGCAAAATATATCGAATCGCGCAAGTTTTGGATGACATTATACAGTTGTCAGCAGAAAATAAGATCAGAGTTATTCACGTTCCTTAAATTCCATAGCAGAGATGCAATGACCACCAAATTGGATCATTAGCTACTTATATAAAACAAAGAATAAGCGCGACCTCGAACTTAAGACTTCCCATATCTCAGCTAAATCACGAGCCATTGGATTCAAGCATATGTATTTCATGGCTTCAGTTAAAGGCAGTCAGTTGTGCAACAGAGCACAAAGTTTCATGACAAACCAAGACGCTAGACATTTTAAGAGGAAACAGATTCAGCTTAAGACTAGGACCACAGGATTTTATCCAGTTGAAACTTCTGTTACGCTTCAAGTCAAAACATGATCCTTGTAGCTGACCAGCATATGATTCCCCCAATTCCATTTTGAAAATTTAAACTATCATGAGACCATTAATTTAAATGGGTCGCAGAATATCCAATCCAATATGCGCTAAAACACAGAGAGCATCACTGGGTCTATCTCAATCAATGCACTCCCATCACATTTTCTTGAGAAAACAGCAGAGTTTGAGAGTGAGAAGACCAAACCCTTCTCTGTTTTGGATGAATTGATGATCCCTTGCCTCTCCAGCCTCTTCTTCCTGTCCTTCTTCACCTTCTCCAGGAGCTCCACATCATCATCAGCCTCAAGGATAGCTGCATTGGCACCGCGCAGTTTCTCTCTCCCTTCCAAAGAGAACAGGAATGTGGTGGTGATGAAAGAAATGGCAAGGCCTCTCCTGCTCACCGTTGCAATGGGGGTATCACTAAATGCCTTGCAGACAGTGATCCTGCTCCTCATCTGGTTCTTGTGTGGACTAAATGCAGTTGGTAACGGTGAAGAAGATGAAGAAGAGGAAGAGGAAGAGCAGGAGAGGAACAGGGGATTTGCAGTGGGAAGAAATGAGGCTGCCATTCTGCTCCCACCATCTTCTTTTGCTTAAATTTTCCAGTGGCTTTTAGTGAGAAACTTGAGGCATTGGCCAGTTTGGAGCCTTCAGAGGATAAGGTTTGCCGGATTCTGTTATCTGATCCAGTCATTCCGCAACTCTAACTTGGGCAATTGGGTCATTTCGAGCACGAGAAACCAGCAGTTTTTAACCACAAAATCTGACTCCCTTCTTGTTTCAGACAGAGAACCAAGCTCGCTGACTATCACCACACTCAGCGCATTTTCTTATACCCGCTTGGGCTTTTTAATGCCTCAAGAATGGCAAGAGTTCTCGAGCTAGATTCAACTCCCTGAGGCCACCCATTAAGAGCCACAGATTTGTGTTTACTTTTATAATCATCTGGTCTGATTAGGGTTGGAAATATCGTGTGCAGAGGGAGACCGGTGGACCAACACCACGACTCTGAGCAGCACCTTCAGCCAAGAAAAGAAGAAGTCTGAAAGCGTTGGGCAACCCTTATCAATGGATGAGTTCACGCCGGACTAATTCTTAAACCCTAACTCGCTCACTATATTTCAAAATACACATGCAAATCACTGAATTATAATCCCATGCATATATCTAGGTCTAGGTGGGTTCGAGACCTCTAGGTATGGTTTGGGCTTTGGGACCTTTCTTTTGGGTATCGTTGGGTTTAGCTGGCGATTACTCTTTCGTCCGACATCCGTTAATACGATTTTTTGATGCATTGGGAACCTAGCGATTCCTAAGATATGGGATGTGAAATTGAAATCTAGAAATTACAAACTTCCCAACACTGCGAAAATTGAGGGATCGGTCTCGAATGGTAAACAATTAACTGTCGGATTCATGTGATTGTGAATCAAAAGATTTGTTTTGACGTATAGAACCCGCACTTTTATGTTTAAAATGTGTTTTGGGCCTAACATATCGTTGATCAACCTTCGATCAATCCTAGATCAAACTTAATGATTTAATGAAAATAAGAGCAAAACTCGAGGTGAAAACACATATAAGAGAATTACATACTTTTAAAATATTCTAATATTAGATTTTTTTTACTTGGAAAAAAAAATCATAATCTCATTAATGGTCAATGTAGCAAATGTACGCAATGCGCAAAACTCGGCTTTATTGAATAAAAGGATTCTTCTCCTTTGTCATTTTTTTAATATCAATATGGTGCTCGAGGTTCTTTGAGCATTCAACTACTCTCATCGGGCGGGTGTGGTAGTCTCCTCGTTCTGCGCATACCTAGCAATTACTAGAGATGCATATATCTATATTCTTACGGGTAACCCTAAGAGAATGCGCAAATATGATGACCCAAACTCAAATCTTGCCCATTGAGGCTCTTTGAATATTCGATTAATCTCATCGGGTGAGTGTGGTAGTCCTCCTGTTTCACGCATACCCGATTATTATGGGAAATGAATATGTCTCTATTCTCGAGGGTAGCCTTAAGAAAATGTGCAGATATGATGACTTAAACTCAGATCTTGACTAGAAGGATAAACGCGTATACCAAGCAACCCCTTGGGATTGATGTTTGCATATTTCAAGAGGAAAAAAAATGGGAGATGTGAAATATGAGATTTCGTTTGCATGGATGAAATCTATTGGAGCAAAAAAAGACACGCTCTCTTTTGCTTTTTTGTTATTTACCCTATCTCTCTAACCCTGAACACCAATTCTCGCAAGCCACCTCTAAAGATGCGACTTTTGAGTCTGAAACAGATCATCAGACCTTGGAAGAAGGTCGATTCCTTAGCCTGTTGGAAATACTTTTGGGCAGTAACTTAGTGCGCGGGTGACTACAGCAGGACAGACACACGTTCGCCTTTTGTTCCATTATAGAATTCACGCACCCAGTCGCTTTTCGTGGTCTCTCTCTCCCTGTCTCTCTCGATCGTGCAACGAAAGGAAATTGACAGCATCCACGACTTCCTATAATGAATCGTCAGTTAGTAGTATCTAAAGCTTTTTAGAAGTATAGGCTTGGGCCACCATCATACCTCTGACTTTGCTAGTCCTCGCAAGTTTGGCAAATGGGAATGGATGATATTTTAAAGGCGTGTTTGATTCAACTTTTGTTCAAAGACTTTTTGCATTTATTCTAGGGAGCTTTATTTTATAGGGTTTTTATGAAAAGCAAATAGTATTTGGTAAACTTATCGCTTCTCTTTCGGCATCGCTTTTAGCATTATGGGTCTCTCACTCACAATCCTCCCCAATGAACAAGAAAATTTTGCCCGCTCCAATCATCAAACAGATGAGCTCAGGCGAACGGAGGATGGCTCAAGCGATAGAGACCGCTCATGCAACGGTCTGTCAAGGTCGCGTAATCTTAGGCGAGCTAGATGTGGAGACCAAAGGTGAGCATCGACCCCTCGGGCCTCGATGAAGCTTGCTGCGTTGCGCGACCCTTGGTGAGTCAGATCTAGAACCCAATGAGCGTCGACTAGAGGTTGCCAACTTGAGCAAACGTCATCTCTATTCGAGAGAGACGATGAACGGTGCTGAAGTAAGTGGGGGAGAAACGGGAATACGAAAATAATCATGCGGGCATTATTGGGAGAAAAAAAATTATTAAATCCCTAAAGTAGCATTTTTCGGAATCCTAAAATCCAAAACAGGTCTCGAGTTGCATTGAGCTTCGACATTTGCAAGGCTCAACTTTGGTTTAAGGGTTACTAAACACCTCAACTTCGGCAACAAGGCCATTAGAAGCCTAAAGAATTTTTGAAATGCTCTTCCAAACTAATGTGTATGCACAATCTACACCCCCAAGAGAAACTCTAGACTAATATATTTAATTCTCTCTATAAGAGAGTCTTAAGCATTAAGCTTTCTTCTACTTCGTTTGAATGGTTGTTGTATAATATAACCTTGACTGTCGATTTCATAACCTCTTTATCACCACTTTTCTTTCAACTTTACAAATCAATCTTTTCCTCATGCATATGATGGAATGGTTATTTTGTCTATTTATTAATGGTTAAGGAGCTAATAACGTGGTTAAATAGCATTTATTCATATGATGCCAAATTAATAAAATAAAAAAATAACGCACAACAAGAAAAAGAAAGAAACCCTAATTGGGAAGAGACAAAAGCTAGTTGAAAAGCCACGGAAAAGCCAGTCTCTAATGATTTTTCTTTTTTTTGGGTTGACTTCTAAGTCATTATTGCTCATCACAATATTTTTTTTTTCTTGTTGAACCCTAAAGAAATGCTTGAGCAATAATGAAGCATAAAGGTAATGCTTAGGGATTCGATGTTCCTAAAGAAAGCTATGTATATAAAAAGTTAATGCAGGAGATTATAAGTGGAAAGAGGATTCATACCATTTGAAGCTCAGGAGATAGTGGAAGGATTGTCCGTTAGGAATGTACAAAGCAGACCGCCTAAATCGGAAAACACACGGACTAGCTAGTTTGGTCCGGTCTTCAGTTCTTGGTTCCTAAAAGTAAGAATAGTCCATTATTATTACATCTTAATGACTAATTTAATTTTTTTTTGGCAGTTACATTTTTCGACTCTCGCATCTTATCTTAAGTTCCATTACTGTTACTTTTGTACTGTGCTCGTCATTCAATGCTTTTCTTTAATACCCAGTAATTCGTTTCTATTTCCTAATTAAGAGGAGTCATACATCCTTTACTCGCTACCATCCGATTAACTCTCCACTTTTCTCTTTACCCGCTACCATCCGATTAACTCTCCACTTTTCTGAACCATCTTCTGCTCAATACAAGATGTCTAAATTGGGTTCGAAACAACATATTAACCGGGCACGAGGGTCGATCGCCGAACTTCGATGAGAAGTTTGTTTGATAAGTTCAATCGATATTTTATGGAATAATAAAACAAATGGTTTCTGAACTTTGATTCGATGTGCAATATCGTCCTTAAACTTTGATCTAATACGTAATGTCGTCCCAAGATTTTTAATATATTCAACGTGATCTCTAAACTATTGGTAACTATTCAATGTAATAAAAATATTTAAAAATTTAAAAATAATATTAAATATTAAACAAAGTTCAGGGGCATAATTGCATGTCGAATCAAAATTCGAGACTAACGTAAGCAATCATGACAGAATTGCTGCCCGCTTTGGTTTCCATGGGGGCCACACGTGAAGCGGAGCTCCCGCGCGCGTGAACACAAACCCGAATCCCTTGCGCGTGGGGAATTTCTACTCGGAATCCCCAGCGTTACGAAAGACAGTGCGATCCAAACTCTGCTGAATCATCGTCATCAAAATTTTTTTTATGTGTTTTTAATGGAATTTCTTTTTCTTTTATGTTTTTTTTATCATGATTTTTGTTTTTATGTCGACTTATTTTCGTTTCTTTCTCCATTTTCTTCTTGAAAACAACGTGACGCGGTACAAGCCAACGCCGACCCCCGTGGGTTTGTTCAACCAGCAATTATTATTCACCAAACAAGAATAAATTAATTAATTTAAAAAGGGTTAATATTAAAAAAAAAACCCTCAAACTGGTACAACCGCTATAAATTTATCCCAAAACTCCAAATTGGTACAATCAAACTTAAAGGTCCATTTGTCACAGGTATATTCGTTTGTGATTTTTCATCGTATTAATCCGATTTAACGGAGAGTAAATTTATCACTAATGTATCAATTTTGAGATTTTTTGTGATCAAAAAATTAGTTTAGGGTAAATTTATTATATGTGTACAGTTGAAATTTTTAGTGATCAAAAAATTAATTTGAGATAATTGTATCAATTAATGATTTTTCTTGAGATTAATCCGTTAAAAAATTCCTCACTTTTTTTTTTCCGGAAAAAGCACTTTTCCAACAAAGTGCCCAAAAACCCACCCTCTGCTTTGAAAAGTCCCCCGCAGAAAACGACCGCCATTCTAATAAAACCTCCCCACCTTCATCGTCCCTTCTTCGTTTCTTGATTGACTTCCCACATCCCTTTCCTCTTGTTTTTGTACACGTTCATAAGAAAGAGAAAGAGAAAGAAACCGGAGGAAATTTTCGTGTCACAAAAAAAAATTTAGGATAAATTTATCATAAATGACATAATTTGAGGTTTTTGATAGTATTTTCCCTTATTGTTATTGCATTTTAATGACCAATTTAAATTTTTTTTTTGAGGTTACGTTTTTCAGCTCTCACATCTTATGTTATGTTATACATTGCTGTTACTTCCTACCATGCTCATCATTCAATGCTCTTCTTTGATACCCATTAATTCGTTTTTATTTCCTAATTAAGAGGGTTGTACATCCTTTATCCGATTGACTCTCCATTTTTCCAAAACATCTCAACTCGACATAAGATGCCTAAAATAGTCTAAAACAACAAATCAATCGAGCACGAGGGTCAATCGACGAAGCAATACTTCAATGAGAAGCTTACTTGATAAGTTTAATAGATATTTTATGATATAATAGCACGAATAGTCTTTGAACTTTGATCCAACGTGCAGTGTCGTTTCCAAACTTTTAGTTTATGCAATGTGATTCATCAACTTTGGCCGAACATGCAATCTCGTTCCGGGACTTTTAATTTATTTAACGTAGTTCCCGAACTATTGATAAATGTTCAATATAGTCGCGAGACCGCATGAAAATATTTAAAAATTCAGAGACCATATCAAACATTAAATTAAAGTTCGAGGGCAACGTCGCAAGTTAAACAAAAATTTAGGGACCGACACAAGCAATCGTGACAAAGTTATTGCACCCCCTCCCACGTTTCGAAGACAGCTCAGATCCGAACTCTGGTGAATCTTCGTCACCAATTCTTTTCTTTTTTTTTGGTCGAACTTTTTCTTTTTCCTTTTTATGCTTGTCGTTTTTCGTCCAATTTTTTTTTCTCTTATATACATTGAGTTTTACGTTTCTTTTCGAAACCGACGTGACGCGGTACGAGCCCAGCGCCGACCGCCGTGGGCTTGTTCAACCAGCAATTATTATTATTATTCACCAAACGAGAATAAATAAATCAAAAAAAAAATCCGAACGTTTTTTTTTTCTTTCGCGAGACAAAAAAAAAGGCGAAGCATTTTCCAACAAAGCCCCCCCCGAAACCCAACCCTCCCGTCTTTGAAAATTCCCCCCACGGAAAACGACCGCCATTCTTGTAAAGTCTCCGCCCGCCCCCTCTCTCTCTCCTCCATCGTCCCTTCTTCGTTTCTTTGAGATTCACTTCCCACATCCATCCCCCTGGTTTTTGTACACGTTCAGAAGAGAGAGAGAGAGAAAGAAAGGAGGGGGGATTTGAGTAGCGGGATAAAGTGAAGTGGGTGGGTGTTCGTGGAAAGAGATGGGTGGGAAAGCGTTAAAGGCGTCGAGGCTTGCAGGGTGAGGGAGAGGGGGAGGGGGGGACGACGCGCGGGCGGGGTTGTGTACAGAGCGGAAGGGAATCTGTCCCTTGACTCTTATGGCATGCCTGGTGGGGAGGGGCAAGAAGAAGCAGCAGCAGCAGAAGAAGAAGACGCGGCAGCAGCAGCAGCAGCTTTGCGGTGAAGGGGATCGGGTTCTCGGTTCTGCCCTCGTCCCGCGCCTCGCGATCGCCCCTCGTGGAGATCTTGTTCCCACCGGGAGGAGGAGATGAGGAGGAGCAAGCTCCTTGCACGGTTCCTCTATCTATTATTGCTCTGGTGTAATGACCCAATTGGTAATTTTCCGTTTCTTTATTTGTTTGGAGTTTGAATTTTTGGTCCTTTTTCCTTTTCTTGCTGTCGGTGTCTGCGTGATTCTTGCTTTTCTTTTCTTTTCGTAGAATTTGAGTGCCCGTTGTGATCGTCTTTGATAGTGAATTGTTCTTGAATTGGGTCCGTTGAGGGTCGTGCGCTTTTAGTACTTTTTTTTTCCTCTCTTGTACTCTTTTTATTGTGGATATGATATTGCAAGTATGAAAAGAAGTTGAATTTGAATCGACTCAGTTCTGTGGTTGGTGATGGTCTGCCGTCACCTCACTTGACTGAACTGTTGCTACTTCGGAAAACTCATGACAGTTTGGATGAGAGTTTGCTTATTTCAATAGCAATTGGTGTCTCCGAGCTATATGTCTCGACCATTACTCTGTGTGTGCACTGAGGCAACTCGAGGGCATGCGTGTTTGGGGAGGGGTGTCAATTGTGATCTGTTACCTGTCATCAGTACTTGTGATTGGGGGAATTCAAGAAAGATCACCTCCTGGATGGGGTTTCTCGGAGGTTGATTTTAAAGCATTCATATTGACCGAAACTGTTGCTTATTCTGATGTGCATGTTATTAGGTTTTCGCAGTTCTCTAGATCTTTAGGACAAGAGAAAGTAAGTGTTCGTCTTATCAGATTTCTCTGTGCACAAAAAATGTTTTGCTCCTTGTTAAACAAAAATTCTGCTGTGTTTCTGTTGCTCCGTTCGTTACTAGAGTTTATGTTAATATATGACTTTTGGGTCAAGCCTTCTTGACAATCATAATGTTAATGCCACGCATCAATCTTGGAGGATCAGTTGGACGAGAATTTCAGTCTTCTGTAGTTAGCTGTACTTATTATCTCAAAATTCAGCAGCATATACTCGGTCATATTGATAAAAGTGACTCTGTATTTTCTCAGTTGCATGGGCCGCTGAAGCATTCATCGGCACCTACGGAATAAATTACGGGAGGATTGCTGATAATCTCCCTTCCCCTGATAAAGTTGTTACTCTTCTCAGAGCAGCAAAAATAAGGAATGTACGTATTTATGATGCTGATCACAGTGTCCTCACAGCTTTTAGTGGAACTGGACTCGATTTAGTTGTTGGGCTTCCGAATGGTAACCTAAAAGATGTCAATGCTAGTGAAGATCATGCATTAGATTGGGTTAAACAAAATGTGCAGTCTTTCCTCCCTGACACGCGGATTCGTGGGATTGCAGTGGGCAATGAAGTGTTGGGAGGAGCCGATTATGAACTCTGGGGTGTTCTTTTGGGCGCAGTGAAGAATGTGTACAATGCCATAAAGAAACTTCAGTTGGACGATGTGGTGCAAATAACGACAGCACATTCATTGGCCGTCTTTATGAATTCTTACCCTCCCTCTTCATGTACGTTCAACAACAATGTGGACCAGTACATGAAGCCTCTATTGGCATTTTTCGAGGAAATCGGTTCTCCATTCTGTGTGAATGCTTACCCGTTTTTGGCTTATCTGGATGATCCCGGGAACATCGACATCAATTATGCCCTCTTCCAGAAGACCCAGGGGATCTATGATGAGAAAAACAATATACACTATGATAATATGCTAGATGCTATTATTGATGCCGCCTATGTTGCTCTTGAGGGTGCTGGATTTAAAAAGATGGAAGTCATTGTCACCGAGACAGGGTGGGCTTCGAAAGGAGATAGTAATCAAGCTGCAGCGACGGTGGATAATGCAAGAACATACAACTATAACCTTCGCAAAAGACTTGCCTTAAGGAAAGGGACTCCTTTGAGACCAAAATATCCACTGAAGGCTTATATCTTTGCCTTGTTTAACGAGGATCAGAAACCGGGAAAGACTTCCGAGAGGAATTATGGACTGTTCAAGCCTGATGGAAGCATTGCGTATGATATAGGATTTCCGGCGCTTAAATCTTCATCCGCAACATCTTTGCTTGGCTCTTTGAAGGTATGAAGTTCATGATCATCTACATCTTTTTATTCTTGATAGATGATACCTGGTGTTTGTGGGAAATTGGTCTTGCTAATGTTATTTTAGGGGCATCCAATTTCTTTTTTAACGTAATATTATAATTCAGAGGCATGCTCATTGGGCCATTTTCCCTTTCTGTCGGGTTTCTCTTTTGTTGCCAATTGCAGGTCTCACCATCTTTTTTCCCCAATGAATCGCTGTAGCATGGTTTTAATTATACCTAATTTTCTTTTTCACTTAAAATGAGTCTAGACCAGAGAAACATTAAGGTCAAACTATCCTCCTTAAAATAGGATGCCCTCGTCGCTCTGAAGTGATGCTCCACGTGATGGTTGAGAAAATTATTCTGTAATTGCAAATTTGAAGAAAGCAGGCTTGTGTTCTGCACCTATAAGCTTTCATTCTACTAACTGGAGGAATTGAAAGTGAAAATATATCATTCATCATTAAGCTGGGTAGCGTCATCATTTCATCAAATTACTTGCTGACAAGATTGGTACTGTAAAATAGAGTGTTCTGATATGATAAGTGATCTGTTTCTCGCAACATTCAATCTTCCTGTTCTGACTCAAAAGTGTAACTGATATGCCTAGGGCCTTGAATGTGGTAACTTTGAATCATGATACTTTGAGCCCAATAGAAACCATATACCAGAAAGTTTGTATTTTTGAGCCGTCAAACCAGTTAGTCAATTGTAGTTTGCATCCTATGGGGCTCATATCAGTTGATGCAGAGATTGTTTTTACTCATTTTGGTTCCAACTGTGATCTTCTCCGGTGGCTACAATATAGCCTACATGCATTTTACCTTATCAAATTGGGCAAAATATACAATGACAGTGTTGAAGTTGGATCATTTGGGTATGGAAGATTGTCCATTCCACTAAATGGGCCAATTGTGATGAGACTGTAGTTTGAGGCTGCATGGAGATTTGCTTTATAAGTTCGTGGAATATGCAGAACGAATGGGTCACGTCTAACTTGTTCATTTTTCTTAGTACTTTCAAGTCATAATCCTCTCTATCCGAAGCTAATGTACATATTTCACCAATGCACAACTGTTTCATATTGATTCGTGTGCGTAGAAGATAATTTTTTGGGCCAAACGGGCTGAAAGTTTCAAAGTCCTCCATTTTCTCACACAGTTTTTTCTCTTGCTCTTGGTGTCTATGCAGGTCATTCGAGCTCGAGCTTGTTTTGGGTCAAACGCCATTGTACATGTGGCCTCTACAGTGATACTGATACTGTTTTCCAGATTCTAAAGTCCAGTAGGGTTTTTTTTTCGTCATTTGGTGCTCGCCATCTGAGGGTTGTCAGGTTCTACAGATTACGACGGATATAAAAGATGATATATTCATTTTCCAAGGAATGTTACCCTAAAATCTGCTGAGTATTTTCACTCCAGTAAGAGATGTATATGACTTTAGGCAGATTCAAAAGCCTCTCTTCCTATATCAGTATACGGGTCTCTCTCTCATCTCTTTCAAGGATTTCTGGGTGGTTCTTTACTGTTACTTGCATTGCATTGCTTTTCCATGTGACCAGTCTCTCGGGGGAAAAGAGTACATCATACCGCGTTTATACTGCTTGACATGTTGATATAATATCACCAATTAGCAGCATGCTTCTTTTGTTCATGGCTCGACTAGTAATTTAATATATGTACATATATTCAAATAGAGATATAATTGGGTTGTTAAACATGTTACCGCTAGGCCACCGCGAGCTTGGCCCGCCGTCGCTCTGTGTAGGCATTATATATCTGATATACTTCGACAGCATGAAGGGTTGCCAATTCGCGTGTCGAGTACCGAGAGTAACATCGCTAATGACAGCGCTCGTGAAAGAAAGTCATTTTCATCCTAATAATGACATAATCAGCAGCCATTGTCAAAGGCTTTTTGTTTTTTTTACCTTACGATTGGAAGGCGAAGCTGAAGATGCTTCGCCTGATGATCATGAGGAGGAGCCCTATCATTTTATTCCGCTTTTCAAAACAGGAATTGCTCATGAACAAAAGTACTATAAGACAACTCTTGGATAACATCTGCAGATGGGAAATTGGTGTAGATGTTTCGTCTGGGACATACTCTACTTGGGATGGCTCATGTCTTGCATAGAAAACACCTAAAGGTCGGCAGATGTATTATTGGCTATGTTGTCGACCGAAGCGAAGAACATACTAACCTAAACGATATAAAACCAGTTGTTTCAAATCGTCACAGAACGATGCCGTGCATGTATCAGCCTACTGTAAAATAACAAGCCGAAGCGAAAAATCGAACACGAGACTCCTCGCCATCGACACCCTGTCGAACGATATCCACAACTGATCTTCGAAAATGTCGATAATCAATGATGCGACTTTCATCCTACATATATATGCGCAAAATGTCGAACAAAGACGAAGAAAATATAGAGGTCCAAAGTCATGTTTAAATGTCGTAGCGAAGAAAAAATATGCGAGGCATATATAGTCAAAAAAAGGACCCGAAAAAATGTAATGCGATCGCGTAATCAACCTAGCTATAGGGCAAAATCATGACTAAAGATAAAGGAGTCAATGTTTCTAGACGTATTTTTCCTTATAAAACTCCCAATTTGACTCAAATTACACGGAGAAATTAAAAAATAAAGTTCCAATTTTGTCTCTATACAACGATATGTTTTTGTATTTACAATGTCACCATCGCAGGTCTAGAGCAGGCTTCAACTCGTGCCGGTGCATTTGCATCCAACAACGACCCACGATTCAGATAGTTTATAAAATTGGAAAGGACCAGATTTGATGTGTCTGTGCTTCAGGGGTCGCTTAATTCTGGGGATAATTGCACCGGTGGTCTTGAACGTTTCATCCGATATGCAATCGGATCCTAAATATTTGAATTAGTGTAATCAAATTTTGAACGATTCCCGTTGGGTTCGATTCAGTACTTTCAGCAAACTCGTGGCCAAATTTGGCGCAGATTATAAAAAAAAATAAAATGCTGCGATATCCTGTTCAGGTGGACAAGACACATAGATTTTCGCATGATATTTTAGTAGATCATAATATAAATATGCTAAAAATGTTCGCCGACCGTGTTGTGTGATACTTAAGTTCTTTGAAACTTTTATCTCCACCTGCAACGCAGAGAGAAGCATGCGGGAACTTCGTTGACTTTTCTTGTCCAGGGAGAAGACACATTACCTGCACCAGATGGTTCAAATGTTGACGATGCTACCTTTGAGCTTTGTTCTGATCTTTGAAATACAATAGCAATCAATTGTCACATCAAATGGAGAGATGGCATAGGGAAGTCAGAGGCTTTAGTTGGATTATGGACCAATGATCAAGCCACTCTTCCTTGAAGTTGTCAATAGTAGCCCTTTTTCTAGCTGATTTGAAGTAGGTTAATCTCGAAATGTTAGTATTTTTCTGCCCTGAAAACAGCATCACTCGAACATGCTATACATGTTCTCCGTCTTCAGGAATGGGACGACCCACCTATTTCAAAAGGTATTACTTATCATGAGAATATATATATCGATATGTGCCGGCTCAAGACAAAGAGAGAGGCCACTCCATAGGATATCGTTCTTTATTTAGGGGTTTTGCATGCCACGATAATATAAATGTTACTAATGTCGTCAAAAGATGATTTCACTCACCAAACCAAATAGAAAACATTAAAAGACCCACCAAATCGAAGGCAAGTGTTTTCATAGTCCGAGCACTGAAGAGACATCCCACCTAACTTCAAATCCTCCGACTACATAAGCAAGCACAACTGCAACACATATGGCTCAATACACATAAACAAACTTCGACCACATCGTCGGTTTGCAAGCACAGCACACAGGTTCGGGCATCCGGGGCGACCTGAGACACACACATAGCTTCGACACGGCACTGAGCTTAGCAGGATGGACGAGGCTAGAGCGATGACCAGCTGGGCGGGTCGTGTTCTTGCGATCATGGTGGTGGAAATATGCGTGATGTTGAGGAGCGCGGAGGCGGCGTCGTACACGGTGGGAGGCTCCGCTGGTTGGAGCACTCCAGGGAACGGGGCCTCCTTCTACTCTAGCTGGACGAGCGGCTACACCTTCCATATCAACGACGTTTTAGGTATAATCACCGATTCTTCGACTTTCATCGATCATGTCCGCCGGCAAAAACTGTTCATAGAACATTTGACATGATGATATCCTTCGAACTACACGGACTATGATTAACTTGAGTACTATCAGCTCTAGTGATTACAACTTATCTGCATCTCACAGGGACAGAAACTGACGAACTAGTATGATATGTGTGGACTATAGTCAACCCACTTGAGCGTTCTTAATGTGGCTTTTGCCCTTTGAATTCCTTGCACATCCTGATTTGCCAAGAAGTTTTAAAGGTGCTTGACATTCAAACTTGTTGAAGAATTTTTTTAATATTAATTTTGTCCACATTGGGCACCCTTAATATATTTAAGGCCCAATTAACTTAGAATCAAATACACCAAACTATGCTTCAGAAAGCGCGAGTTAGGTTATCGGCAAAAAAAACTTTCCTAGGATGATCTCTAAGACTTCTTATTCTGATAATTTACTCGATCGTTGGAAGACGAAAAGACTATCGTGATTCAATGGGACTAATCGAGTGCTCTAAGGGACTTGGACACCTTGCATCCTAAAAAATAATAACTGCGAAATGCAAATACGTCATGCATGATTTTTTTATGATGGACAAAAAATGAGACCAATGTTTGAACCGTTTATATTGCTTAGTCTTTATAAGTCAACGCGAGAAATGTCCATCAGCACCCCTAAATTGGTCCCACACCCAAACTTGAAAGGACAAATTCAATTGACCTTGCAGTCTTCAACTTCATCAACGGCCAACACAGTGTCGCTTTCGTCTCGGAGTCGGACTTCAACAGTTGCAACACCGCTTCTCCGATCGCTCTCTACACTACCTCGCCGGAGGACTACACCCTCAACACGACTGGGACTGTCTACTTCATATGCACCCACGACTCTCATTGCTCGCAGGGCCAGAAGCTAGCCGTCACGGTTAGCACGGCTTCCGGCCCCACCACCAACTCGCCTCCGCCACCGCCGCCGCCTCCGGGCAAGTCTGGCACGGGTTATCTGTACGTCTCGGGCCATGTGGTGCTCGCTTCTATGGCCATGTATTTTCTCCTAATGTAGCTGGAGCGCCGGGGTGAATTAACTAGGACTTCTATTTGTGCGAATAAGATTATTGTCCTATCGAGTGTCGTGTCATGTACCTACTATGTTTTGTCATTTTCTCTCTTGTTGATGTGAATAAAACTTGCTTAATTTCTATGTTAACATATGATGTCATGAGATTAATTTTCTTTTCCTTTTTCCTAAGTTAAATATGAGCTCACGGGTGATGTCATACTCAATCAGGCCCTCAAGGAACTCACCATTGGAGATTATCAAATGTTTAACTCTCTAAAATTATATCAAATAACGATCGCATGATTACTCCATTGCTTATTGGACTCTGTCTGCTATTGACGGTATTCAACAATCTTAACAAGAAGCGAAAGTAAAAACCCCTAGGAATCAACATTTCCTAGAGCAGGGAAAATAAGGCAATGATAGAGAGGTGTGATGCATATACAAAATTGATTTAAAAAAGAAAAGATCCGCTCCTTTTGCCGCAATTTTGGCCTAACTTTGCAAAAGAAAAATCATATTTTCCTCGTTACTTGATAGGAGTTTGCTTTTATTGTGATGTCGTATGTGAGTGATGTCTATAACTTATATTTAGGAGAAAGAGCCCGTCTAAGATAACAGTTCGGTCATTCTTAGAGATAACGGTATGGACCACAAGTTCTCCTAGGTAAGTAACTTGCAACCGGCAAGTTCATAAAGGTGCAGAGTTGACCATTGAGAAGTAGATTTAGCATATATTTTAGGAAAATTGACATAAATGATCCTTGAACTTTGTCTTAATATGCAATGTAGTCTATGAACTTTTAATTTATTCAATGTGATTTTTGAACTTTAGCCCAATATACAATGCCATCTTTGAACTTTTAATTTGTTCAATGTGGTTCCTAAACTTTTGGTATATGTTTAATTTAATTCCCGAAGTATATGAAAATATTCAATATAACCACATTGCATATTGGGATAAAATTTAGAGATTATTTATGTTATTATCTTTATATTCTATTCAAGAAAGGAGCAGCGGATGGCCCATCAATTACTCGGAAAAAAGTGAAACAAACTTGACTGTATTTGATCGCAAAACTTTGATTAGGACATGATAAAATAAGTTAACATAAAAAAATGTAAGGAATTGTCATAATCTATTTTTTATTTGGAAAAACAACAAATATCATTTTGGATATAGTCATATAAAATAAAAAGAAAATAAAAAATAAAAAAAGTCATTTAATAGCATAAAAAAGGTAAAAAACCCGGAAGAGGGAATCATGGGTGGCGGACCACCACCGTTGCGCTGGTTAGCTCAATGGCAGTAACCGCCTATCCGCAGCAACCACCATGGTGGTAGTTGCATTTTTCGGGACGATTGCCTTAGACCACAGTTGTTAGTGTAATCTCAAATTGCTTTAATTCATGTACATACGGTACACTATAATAATATATTTAAGCGATATTGAATTCTACTAACACTCCCCTCACGTGTAATCTCTTCCTCACACGTGCTTGACCCAGCTTGACTATAGTGAAATGGACGCGATTCCTATTTTGGGTGAGCTAGTTGGAGTGCCAAGATCTAAACTATTGACATATGTTCTGATATTACGTAAGAATGTTTAACCCAAAAGCTTAAACGTGACAGAAGGATACTACATGTAAGTACGACACATTTTAACCATGCATTTAATCGATATGAAATTACATGAACAACCATGCCATAGACATGAGAAATTACAGAAAGATCTATATCTCAATCTTGATTTCGACCTGAGCTACTTGTCATCGGTAATCACCATTTGTGGTGGCCATTTGGCAACAAGACAACCACCATTGCGATGGCCGCCTATCAAGGACGACCACCATGACAGTGGTCTCATCCATTGTCCAGTCTATGAATCGCGCCTTTAGGATTGCTTACGGATTGGGAGAAACAAAACATCTTCAAAACTCATGGTTCCAAAAGAAATGCGGATTGAGAAAATAAAATTTACTTTTTATTGCAATTTGATACCTCAATGTTTTCTATTAAATTAAGTATTTGAAATTTTCAAAATTGATATGCACATGTAAATGAATAAGAAGAAGCTCAGTTATCAAATTGCACTCTAAAAAAAGTAACGTACTTGTAAATCTTTCATTTCGCACGTGGCCGACTCTTGCCTGCGGCCGGAGACCTTGCCACCCCAAGGTTTGAAAAAGAAATGGAAAGAAAAAACAAAAAAAAAAGAAAAAGGAAAAAAATCACAAAAATTTTAAAAAATTGTCCACTTTCTTGTCACGTAGAATCGCTGGCATTAACTATTTCTGGCCAAAATTGGCCAGAATAACTAAATTTACAAATCGTTAAAATGTTTAGAACTAAATTGGTACAATTAAAGGTTTATGACTGAATTGGCAAATTGTAAAAGTATTTATGACTAAATTGATAAAATTGAAAGGTTTATGATTGAAATGGCATAAGTATAATAGATTTATGACTTTTTTGGTAATTTTCCTTTTATATATAAATGCATCAGTGAAGAAAGTTTCAGGAAAGTATAACTATAAAACAAATCATAAATCTTTACTATTTGACCCAAACTTGGCTCATGCCTTCATTTCGATAAGAAATAAAAAGTTGGGATCATTATTGGCACATTTCAACGTATTTCAAGCCAGTGTTATCTAAAAATCAAGAGAAAATATTAGGTGGTCCCGGACTACCAAGTTAGTGTGGTCCCGGGGTGTGGTCCCGAGGTGGGGCCGGCGTGCCGGGACTCGATTTTTCCACAAAAAATTAATCTTCTTTCCCCTTTGGCCCTACACCCTCTTCTGCACGCTAAAAGGACCTACACCCCCCTTCTTCAAGAAAATATTGGAAGTTGATGATTTCTTTTTGACATCAAAGCCTAAAAGATGTCTTTTCTTGCTTGTTACTATCATGTCAATCTCATAGCATAGATAAGCGAAATGGAAAGCGGACGTGAAAGGAGACGAGAAAATTACCAAATTTTTTTTTAAATTAATTGGATTTGTGCCAATTCAATCTTAATTTTTTTTAAATTTAATCAATTTAGTCCTAAACATTTTATATTGACTAGAAATCACCAACGTGGACGTCGGTTGTCTTACATAACACGGCCAATGCCGATATGGATAATTTTTATAATTTTCTTTACTGTATTTTTTCTTTGTTGCCGGGGCCCTCACCGGCCACTTGGCCGCTGGCGGGGCCGTTACCGGCTGCGAAGAAAATACCAATGTGACTTTTTGTTGTCCAACCACCATATCGCTCACCTAACCCTAAATGAATATATTCCAAGATTGACCAAATCAAAGCGCGTGTTGTCAACATCCGACCATGGAAGGAAGAGACTTTTCATTCGACTAACTTGCAAGCCCTCCAACTACATAAGCGAGCGTTAGCTGCAGCACAACATGCCCATAATAACATAAACACGCTTCCGTCCGCATCGTTGGTTTGCAAGAGCAACGACAGGTTTTAGGTGGGGCCACCTGAGATATACACACAGCGTCATGGCCAAGGCGAGAGCGCCGACCAGCTCGGCGGGCCGAGTTCTCGCGGTGATGGCGGTGGTACTAGGCGTGATGCTGAGGAGTGCGGAGGCGACGACGTACATAGTGGGAGACGCCACTGGCTGGAGCAATGGGGCGAACGCGGCCGCCTTCTACTCTAACTGGGCGAGCGGCAAGACCTTCCAAGTCGATGACATTTTAGGTATAATCCCCGTCCCCGATTGCCACTTCGTCGGCTTTCATCGATTGCGCCCGCCGGCGATAGAAAGTTTGTGTATCTAGGGGTAGTGTTCCCACTAAATGCCAGAACCGTTCATGGAACATTTGACATGATCATATCCTTTTGATTAGTAAGGGCTATGATTGACTTTACTAATATCATTTCTGACCATTACATCTTATGTGCATCTGACAAAGACGAAAAATGATCAACTAGCAAGATATATGGACTGTAGTTAATTCATTTAAGTGTTCTTAATGTGTGTTTTTTTCCCTTCGAATTTTCTGTGCACTTGATTATCAGCCAATTCAACTTTCTTAGGATCATCTTCAGGGATCTCTTATTTTAATATTTAATTCGATTGCTATAAGACGAGAAGACTGTAATTATTTGACGAGATTAATCGAGTGCTCTAAAAGGTTCAGATGCCTCGTATCACGATGGACAAAAAATAATACCAATTTTTTGACCGTTTATATAGCTTAGTTTTATAAGTCAACGCAAGAAATGTTCATCAGTTTCTCTAAATTGCTCCAGAAAAAGTGGCATTAGATTGAAATGTACAGTTATTATACATAGATATATATAAAGAATAGTGTTCATGCGTGTATATATATTACGTATGTGATTTTAATCGGATAAATTGAATTGCCTTTTCAGTCTTCAACTTCATCTCCGGTCAGCACGACGTCACCGTCGTCTCGGAATCGGACTTCACAAGCTGCACTACCAATTCTCCGAACACTCGCATCACTGCTCCGCCGGTGAACTACGCCCTCAACACCACCCTCAAGGCCAATGGGGCCGTTTACTTCATATGCACCCACGACTCTCATTGTTCACAGGGCCAAAAGCTGTCTGTCACGGTTGGCACGGCTTCCGGCCCCACCACCAGCCCCAGCCCACCCGGCACCACCACCCCGTCTCCACCTCCGCCGCCCCCACCTCCGTCCAATTCCGGCACGCGTTTTATGTTTGCCTCATGCCCTGTGATGTTCATTTCCATGGCCATTTCTCTTCTTATGATGTGGTAGGTGCGCTAGTGTTGATTGACTAGGTCCATTACTCGTGCGAATAAAACTATTGTTGCAGTATGCCTGTGTTTTGTCATTCTCTTTCTTGTCTATGAGAATAAAACTTGCCTGATTTCGATGTTACCATATGATGTCACGAGATTAATTCTCTTTCTCTTCTTCTTTTTCCCTAAGTATAAAATTATGAGCTCACGGGTGACATCATTCCCAATCGGATCCAATGGCGTCGCGTTTACCAACTTAGCCACCCCTATCGGAGATTATTACAATTTAATATAAAAGTTGTAAGTCAAAAAAGGATCACAGGATTACCTCATTACTGATTGGGACTTGGTCTACTATTCACTGTATTCAGCAGTCTTTAAGAGAAGTAAAGTCAAAACCCTACGAGTCAACATGTTCTAGAGCAGGGAAAATAAGGCAATGATAGAGAGGTGAGATGCATATACAAAATGGATTTATGAAATATTCGCTTAATGAACTAATTTTCTATGACAACTTATTACTTCCAGCATTAATAAAACGTGTTTCAATGAATCGATCATATACAAAAAAGCAGGCTAACTCTCGCCACATCCATCGCCAAAAAAGTTTAAAAAAAAAAAACAAATTTGCTGCCACTTCTGCAATTTTGACCGAACTTCGAAACATATAAAAATAAATAATGATATTTTTCAAAGGAAATTTGCTCTTACCATTATGCCGTTGTATGTGAGTGATGTCTATAACTTGTAATTCATCAATTAAAGGTATGATTGAGGAAAGTTTCCTCCGATCAGAGATGGAGAAAAATATAACGTTAAAAGAAATCACAAATCTCTCCAATTTCAATATATTTCAGGCCGACGTTATCTTGGGACCAAAGGTTTGTGGTAAAGTTTTTTGGGACATTAAGGCCTAAAAGATCCCTTCTTGCTTCATTTGCCTTTTCTTTACCTTGGCGAGTGGGAAATATTATCATTGTCAATGTCATGGCACTGATAAGATAAAAGGAAAGTGGAGGTAAAAGGACAAAGAATAAACTTATATGATAAGAGTCCATCAAATTTACATATGACATTCACCATTCAAATGACTGAGAGATACGTATAATAGGATGGTGGATGTATATATATAATTCTTTTGACTCGATAATTAGCCGGATATAAAGAACGTGTGAGTCTAGCACGCCTCATTTTGCTCGAATAAAATTTGTAAATAATAACAGCTCTACGATTATGAAAGTCCAAGTACACTTTTGGACAGGGGTTGATTGGTTCGAGGTGGTTCAATTTGTGGCCTAAAATCGAGAACCAACTTTGTGACATTTGGTTCCAAAAGATTAGACCCAGGAGCCGAACCGATCGATTTTGAAAATGCCAGTTCCAATCTAATCTCGATTATACTCGAGAGCCAGCCCATTTTATGTTTTGGGCCAAATTCTCGTAGTAAAATACAAAGACTTTCATCATTCAATTAAAAGACAATTGTTGGTCCAGCGGCTACGTTGTTATTTTTCATGTTGGATACCAATTGTTTAATTCTTGATGGGTGTAAAAGTTTTTCCTTCAAAACCGGCTGTTCCGACGTCTAAATCGGGAACCAGAAAGGGTCCCAAGCCGGTTTTAGGTTCGCGAAATCAAGAACTGAACCGGTTCTCCAAACGACAAGCCTTCACCGGTCGGTCCAGGCCGATTTGATCCGATTCTCAGGTTAAACCGGACCCGGGCTCACACTTACATTTGGATATATTCCATGTGCTAAGCAAAGAGAAGGCGAAAAACTTTAGCAGTATCTTAGGCCCGGTGCCTAACGCTAACATCATACGACCAGGCCCCATTTATAAAATAATAAAAAAATACTCTTCCGACCTAAATTTCTCGTTTAAATTTTTATTTTTCTTCCAGATAAACAATTTTTGCCCACATTTTGCCCGAAACCTGGATTAAAATTAATTTCTTCAAATTTTGTCATCGTCGCGGGCAAAAGAAATTTGGACAGCGAAAAAAACATAAAAGAGAAAAACTAGTCGTCTGTCCTCTCGTCTCTCTCCTCCTCCACCGCTCTTTAGCTCCGGTGACCCCTCCGACCGCCGGACTGTCACGCCCCGCACTTCTTGGTGCGCCACATCCCTCGCAGAGGTCGATTTGCGTATGCGACGTCCCAGGACGCGTCGCCGACCCAACATCCAATACAGAGATATACAGCACATGCGGAAGCAATTAAAACCACACGTACATATATGAATACATAACCAAGGGCAACCACGGAATTTAACACTTGCACTGGTATTGAAAATTAGATACAATATCCAAGTACAACCCGAACGCCAAAAATCAAAAGCAGGTCAAGGCCACTACTGACAAAAAGGGGTAAGTGGCTCGGGGTTCAGGTACTACAACTAGTCGGGGCTCCTCCCAAAAATGCATCGGGACACCTGTCATCCTCAAGGCCGGGGATCTGAAAAGTCGGTTTTACAACAACCGTGAGAATAAATCTCAGCGAGTAATTCCCTAAACCTAAACTAGGCTAACATGCACCTCCTGACAAGGCTAACATGCACCTCCTGACAAGTACTAAACAGCACAACATACACACAAAACTGACTCAGGCCCTCGGGCCTAAATCTAATCCCACTAGACCCTGCAGGTTAGGCATATCCATATATAGTAATCACAGTACTTAAGTGGCACTCATATTCACACATATGCCAATCACACGCTTATGCACTGATTCTCACATTCTTGCATGCCAGTCAATGTATGTTCATGTATGCAAATGTCATGGACTTGACACGTGCAATTCCCGGCCCACTGGCCCACACTGGCACACTGCCCAAATTATTATAATTATCACGACTCGAGTCATCAATTTTTCACGGCCCGGTGCGTCTAGCCTGCTTCAAAGTGCATGAGGCGCAGCAACCGATCTGGCCCAGTGTCTCTAGCCTGCTTCAAAGTGCATGAGGCGCAACACTGATCTCCTTGCGAACCAGAGCCCGCTTCAAAGTGCATGAGGATGATCGCCTTCCGGACGTACCGGGCATCGTCCTGCTCCAAAGTGCATGAGGACGGTATCAACCCGAAGGTCACGACCCGTAGGTCCTTAGGTGATCACACAACTCATTATTATCTTAACCCCGCGTAACACGCATCAGGGCATTTTAAGTGATCACTACACACACGTCATTCGGGCACGCCCGTATATGCACATGTCGTGCCAATGCGTGAGATGCACATTCATGGTCATTCATTCACACTTGGGCATTCACATGCGCAAATCATAATGTAACAAGCTCAGCTTGCACTGCGCATAATCAATTCCACAAATCAGCGTGCCCACTCAGACAATCAATTTCAATTCAACCATGGCATCAACTTAACATGCAATTTATGCACAAAATTCACACAACCGAGTCAACGAATTTCACGCATTAGGGGCCCGCCATGCTATTCCATTTCTAGTCCCGCTAGACACGCGACAGGACACCATCAAATTAACCACACTCGAGGCTCAATTAGCCAGTCAGTTACACCAATCGACCAATCCCAGTAATTGCACAATTAAACCTCAAAATAATCGCGCCTTGCCCAAATCAAATCCAATCCAATCCAATCGTGACCAGTCGCTAAACCACAAATTCTAGGCCAATAAGTGTCATCAAATTACTCCATCATACTCCCCAAATATTATTCTGATTGACCACCACAAAATCAAAATATGGCGCGCACAATAATCCACGTATCGAACCCGAACTTTCCCGAACTCGAGTCGATTTAATCCAAATTTTCCAGCCCACTTATCGCGCCATTCGGGCCACTAATCCTCCATTAATTAATCAGAATAATCCACCAAATCGCCCACAATCAAAGTCTCTAATCAATTCCACAATTTAACCTTTAAATTAACCCCTAAATAACCCTAATTAACCCCTAAACCGGTCTAGAAATGTAAATTATCCTAATTAGGGTTTAGGGTTGTACTCACCGGGTGTCCTACGCTTAAAACAGGCCGGATGAACAGTAACCAGCGTGAACAGTGTCGCCGGAACAGTGTCGCCGGCGATGAACAGTGACCGGCCGGAAATGAACAGTGGCGGGAACGGCGGCCAGGCGAGCTCGGGGGCGGCTCAGCAAGGCCGGGCGACTGACTGGTCGATGGCCGGGATAGCTCCGGCGACGGCGGCGGCGGCGGCGGCTCCTCCGGCGAGGCGCTCCCCACGGCTAACCACGGAGGAGAGAGAGAGACCGGGAGAGGGAAGGTGAGGGGGAGGAAGAGGCTGCTGGTGGCTGGGCAAGGTTGCCGGGGGCTAGTCGGCGGTGAACGGACCGGCGGCGACGGCTGGGGCGGCGGCGCGCGGCGGCGAGGTGAGGCGGCGCGCGGGCAGAATCCGGAACAGGGGAGGCTTCGGGAAGAAAAGAGAGAGAGGGGGGGAAGGGGGGTCGCGCGGCTGCTGGGGCGACGGCGGCAACGGCGGCGCGATTGAGGCGGCGACGGGCGCGGCGAGTAACGGCGGTGGGCTCGCTGCCGCGCGTACGCCTCGCTGCTGCGCGCACGCCTCGCTGTTGAGCGCACGCCTCGCGGGCAGGCCGACGACGGCGACGGTCGGCGAGGCTTGGGCGACGGCGATGACGGCGAGCAGCGGTGGCTCGGGCGGCGGTCGGCGAGCAAAACCAAGACGGGCGGAGACAGTCGGGGAAGCCAGCGGAGGAGAAAGGAGGAAGAAGGAGAAGAGAAGAAAAAGAAAAGGAAAAGAAAAAGAAAGAAGAGGAGAGAGAGAGAGTAGGTGGGGGAGGGGACGGACGTGACCGGGCAGGGGGTGCGGGAATCCGAGGGAGAGAGAGAGAAAGAGAGAGAGAGAGATTTTTAAAAAAAATTAAACTAATTCAAATATTAAACGCACACCGAGAGTCCAAATTCGAAATCGAAAATTGCCCACTAATCCCGAGTGAGCCTCGCAACTAAAAAGGGACAAATGCCAAATTAACTAAACTAAATTTTTCCGAGGGGGTCTACTAGTCTAAATTCGCACCTGGTCAAAAACCCCAATTTTTCCACTATTCCTGACAATCTCGATACCGGCTACACTAATATTGACACCGTCCAATTTATTTCGTCCCGAAACTCCCGAAAATCGACTGCCAAGTTCAGGGTCTAAATAACGACGAAAATTCGATCGAGTGCGATTCTAGCGAAATCTCTAATTTAAAATAACAACTGGGAGTGATCAGTTCCCGAGCGAGATTTTACCATAAGCGCACTGACAAATTATGCGTTTTATAAACCCCAAAATGGATCAAAATTCCGGAATGTTACACGGACCGCCGATGAGAAGCCGACGACGCCCCTCCACACCGACCAGCCTTCTCGATCCAGCTTCTCTGTTACTTTCGTACTTCTTGGGGTTTGCGTATCGGTGGCTAGTTTTGCCTCTATAAAGCTGCGATCGTGTCCAAGCCCCTCACTGTCGCATCCCCCACGTTCTTGGTTTATTCATTGTAAATCTCTCTTCTTTTCATCTGCTACTTATTCCGAATTCAAGGCTCGTTTGGTTTAACTTTTCAAATGCTATTTAGAGGAATGAAAATATCTTTAAGTTAAAACCCATTGAAAAATGCAAGGTAGTTTGGTAAAAGTTATTTGTAAAGCTACTTTGGGCCAAGTAGTGTTTAGCAAATTTTTTTTTGCAAAACGGCTTTAGGAATTATCTTTTTTGTCAAAAAAAAAACCTACCCTACCCTTCGCCAGAGCCGGCGAAAGCCTACAGCTGCCGGCGAGTTAGATCTGGCGTCAACAGCCGTTGTCCGAGGTCAGGCAACTCCCGGCAAGCCAAATCTACTGCTGCCGACCGTTGCCCGAGGCTAGGCGACCCAGGTGGTGATTGCCTGACCCGGGCAACGGTTGCCTCAGTCACGTGACCCGGGCAACGATTGCTTGAGTCACGTGACCCAGGCAACGGCCGCCTAAGGTCGAGTGACCCAGACAACGGCCGTGATGGTCGCCTGAGGTCGAGCGACCCAAGCGACAGACGGCCTCACGTGACCCAGGCCAACGGTGCTTGAGCGGTTGCACGACCTCAGGCGGCCATTGCCTGGGTCATGCGACCTCGCCAACCTCTCGCGGGCTCAATCCGGTGTCAACCGCCCTCGCGTGGCCTCCCTTGCCGGCCGCCTTACAAAGAAGATGAACAAAAACAAGAGGTGCAAAATCAGAATATGCCAAAATAAGTGAGGGTAGTTTGGGGACAAAAAATTTGAGTTTAGCATTTGTGAAATGCCAAAAGCCCAAAGTTGGTCCGAACCAGCTTTGGACTTTTGGAATGGACTAGCTTTGAGCTTTCGACATTTCAAATGCTAGCATTTGGCCAATGCTAGGCCGAAAGCTGAACCAAACGGGCCCATAAGAAGAAGCGAATGAATATAATCAATAGAACCATATGGCCGCAGTTCAAGATTATTCACTTGGTACAATTATATGGTGGCAGCTCACAAAGACGACTCTTCGCCATCATCAGAATCTGGGAATGTGACACATTTGTATACCTTGCACTTTGAACACAAGACGAATCCAATCTGCAGGAGAATGATAGTGCAGAAACACTAAGGATTCTCAGAGATATTTCACATATCATTCGGACATTTGCGGAACCTATCCTGTGATGTTCGATCACAAAAGAAAATATAATGTTTTGCTCGATACTCGATAGGAGTTTGCTCTTATGTTTCATGCTTTTGTAAGGTCAATACCACGTATAAGAGAGAAAATAATGAAGAAAAGTCATGTTAGTATTCTTCGTCAGCCATGTTAAACGGAATTGATTGAAGGATTCGATTGTATCAATTTGTAAAGTTTTAGGACTCAATCATATTTTCGTTACAAGTTTTAAGACTTTCAGTGCACTTATCATTTATGATTCAAATGAACAAAAGATGCCTAAGGCTAACATAAGGCCCATCTATCTAAAATGACTATTTTGACCTCAATTTCCCATTTTATTTTCGAGCGAAAGAAATTTGCACAGGAAAAAAAACACAACTGCTCGTCTACCCTCTTGTCTCTCTCCTCCTCCGCTCTTTAACAAGAGGGGCCGATCCGCCTACTTCAAAAGGTTTTTACTTATAACGAGGGTATTTATGTAGATTTACCGCTGTTTCAAGACACAGAGAGACCATTCTCTTGAATATCTTCTTTTTTTTTTTATCTTAGGGTTATTGCATGCAATGAAAATATAAATTTGACTTTATGTTGTCCATCCATCATTTCGCTCACCTAATCCTAATGAAAATATTCCGAGATAGACCAAATCAGAGCGAGTGTTTCCAACATCCGACGACTGAAGAGACTTTTTCAACCGACTTCAACTACATAAGCGAGCCTAGCTGCAGCACAATATGCACATACAGACAGAAACACGCTTCCGACCGCATCCTTGGTTTGCAAGAGCAACGACAGGTTTTAGGCGGGGCGACCTGAGATATACGCACAGCTTCATGGCCAAGTTGAGAGCGCCGACCAGCTCGGCGAGCCGGGTTCTCGGGGTGATGGCGGTGGTACTATGGATGATGCTGAGGAGTGTGGAGGCGGCGACGTACATAGTGGGAGATGCCACGGGCTGGAGCAATGCGGTGAACGGGGCCTCCTTCTACTCCACCTGGGCGAGCAGCAAGACCTTCCAGGTCGATGACGTTTTAGGTATAGTCCCTGTCCCCGATCGTTATGTCATCAACTTTCGTCGATTGTGCCTGCCGGCAATAGAAAGTTTGTGTATTTAGGGTTAGTGTTCCCACTAAATGCCAGAACCGTTCATAGAACATTTGACAGGATCACATCCTTTGATTACTAAGGACTATGATTGACTTTAATAATATCATTTCTGGTCATTACTTCTTATTTGCATCTGACAAAGACGAAAAATGACGAACTAGCAAGATATATGGACTATGGTCAACCCACTTAAGTGTTCTTAATGTGTGTTTTTTTGCCCCATGAATTCTCTGCACACTTGATTATCAGCCAATGCAACTTTCTTACCAATTATCTTCAGGGGCCTATTATTATCTTAATATTTAATTTGATTGCTATAAGACGAGAACACTGTAGTGATTCGATGAGATTAATTGAATGCTCCAAGAGGCTCACACGCTTCGTAACATCAGAAAAAATAATGACAAAAGGAAATTAAATTAGGCATTATTTTTGGATGATGGTGAAAAATAAGACCAATTTTTCGACCCTTTTTATAGGTTAGCTTTGTAAGTCAACGCGAGAAATGTTAATCAGCTCCTCTAAATTGCTGCAGAAAAAGTGGCCTGAGATGGATATGTCTACCCTATACATAGTGATATATAAATAATAGAGTGCATATATATATATTTACGTACGTGATTTTAATGTGAATGGATAAATTGAATTGCTTTTGCAGTCTTCAACTTCATCTCTGGCAAGCACGACGTCTCCGTCGTCTCGGAGTCAGACTTCACAAGCTGCAACACCAGTTCTGCAATCACTTTCCGCACTACTCCGCCGGTGAACTTCACCCTCACCACCACCGGGGCCCTCTACTTCACATGCACCCACGACTCTCATTGTTCACAGGGCCAAAAGCTATCCGTCATGGTCGGCACGGCTTCCGGCCCTCCTGGCACTAGTACTTCGTCCAATTCCGGCACAGGTTTTATGTATGCCTCATGCCGTGTCATGTTCACTTCTATGGCCATTTATTTTATTACGATGTGGTAGGTGCGCTAGTGTTGATTGACTAGGTCCACTACTCGTGCGAATAAGACTATTGTCGTGGTATACCGATGTTTTGTCATTCTCTCTCTTGACAATGAGAATAAAACTTGCGTAATTTCGATGTTATCATATGATGTCACGAGAATTAATCTCTGTCTTCTTCCTTTATTCTAAGTATAAAATTATGAGCTCACCGGTGAGAGAAAAGTGTCAAAAAAGTCCTAAACCTTTTGTATTTGATATTAATTTAGTCCTAAATCTTTTTTTTTGTGCCAATTCAGTCCTAAACCTTTTGTATTGATGCCAATTTAGTCCTAAACCTTTTGCATCAGTGCTAATTTAGTCCTAAATTTTTTTTTTGGTGTCAATTCAGTCTTAAACATTTTGCATTGGTACCAATTCAATCCTAAACATTTTTTGCATTGGTGCCAATATAGTCCTAAACTTTTTGCATTGGTGCCAATTCGGTCCTTCCGGCTAATAGCTATTCACGTGTCGAAGGACTGAATTGGCACCAATACAAAAGGTTTAGGATTGAATTGGCACCAATGCAAAAGATTTATGACTGAATTGGCACAAAAAAAAGATTTAGGACTCAAGTGGCACAAATGCAAAAGGTTTAGGACTGAATTGGCACCAAAAAAAGATTTATGACTCAATTAATATCAATACAAAAGGTATAGGATTTTTTTGACACTTTTCTCTCACGGGTGATGTCATGCTCAATCAGATGCAATGGTATTGCGTTTACCAACTTAGCCACCCCCTATTGGAGATTATTGCAACTTAATATTCAAGTTCTAATGAAAATGTCAAAAAAAGATCGCATGATTACCTCGTTACTAATTGGACTTGGTCTGCTATTAACTGTATTCAACAGCCCTAAAGAGGAGCAAAGTCAAAACCCTAGGATTCAAACATGTTCTAGTGCAAGTAAAATAGGGCAGTTGAGAAAAATGCGGAAGAGGGGAATCGGAGAAATTTATATTTCGATATGTATAGAAATGAGTACATAGATTTATATATATGCTTTATTAAATGACTGCCTATGAAAATTAAATTGGATATACATAATTAAAAGAGAGATGAAAAATCAAAGGAATTATTGAAAATAACTAAATATCTATCACAAAAGCGGTGATAGAGAGCTAAGATGCATATACAAAAATGGATTTATGAAATATTCACTTTATCAACTAATTTTCTATGCCAACTTAGTACTTCCAGCATTAATAAAACATGTTCCAATGAATTGATCATTTACAAAAAGTAGGCTAACTCTCTCCCCACACCCATCGCCCAAAAAGTTCAATAAAAAAAATAGGCTGCCACTATAGCAATTTTGGCCCAACTTCGAAACACACTCACAGATATAATATTTTTTTAAAGGAAACTTTCTCTTATGTCGTTTCATGCGAGTGATGTCCATAATTTATAATCTATCAATTAGAAGCATGGTTGGATATTCCTCCAATCAGGAATAGAGGAAAGTATTACTCTGAAAGTAATCATAAATCTCTTCAATTTTAATATATTTCGAGCCGCCATTGTCTTGGGACCAAAAGTTTGTGGTATAGTATTTTTGGGACATTAAGGCCTAAAAGATCCCTCCTTGCTTCATTTGCCCTTTCTTCCCTTGGCAAGCGAGAAATATTGTCATTGTCAGTGTCATGGCATAGATAAGACGAAAAGGAAAGTGAAGGCAAAAGGGCAAATAAAAAACTTGATATGGATGCACCCAAAAATTGATACCCCCATATATTACAAGTACTTAAATAATATCTAGACCATCTGATATAGTAGAGTCTATCAAATTTACATACGATGCTCACCGGACATCCTACGATTCAAATGAATGAGTGATACGTATTATAGGATGGTGGATGAATATATGATTCTTTTTACTCAATAATGATATAAAGCTTAAAGAACTCGTGAGACTAGCACACCTGGACGTGCTCGAATAAAATTGTAAATAAGAATGGCTTTGCAATTATGAAAATTCAAGCATACTTTTTGTATAGGGGTGATCAATTTAGGGGTAATTCAACTCATGACCTAGAACTAAGAACCAACCCTTTGACCTTCAGTTACAAAAAGATTAGAACTAGAAATCGAACCAGTCGATTTTGGAAATGCTGATTCCGATTCGATTCAAGGTTATAACCGAGAACCGGTATATTTTATGTCATTGTTTTTTCATGTTGAATACCATGGTTCAATTCTTGACGGTGCAAAACAATTTTCTTTCCTAAAAGGTAAGGGTGATCAGTTCCAGGGTAGGTTTGGTCTAGACCTAGAATGTCAAACTAACCCTATTATAACCGGTTCTCAATTTTTAGAACCTGAAACCAACTCTGTTTTCCCTGGACCCTATTTGGAATTGATCCTATTTTTTCGATTTGGTTTCAAGGTTTACTTGAGAACCTTTTTTTTTTTTGTTCCTTTTTCTGTTTCATTTTTTTCCAGCAAAATAATATAGGTAGCAATGAAACGATTTAAAGTAAAAGATAAATAACAAAAACCACTATCTACCAAAAGTAATAATCCCCAAAATGAGTAATTGAAATTATAATCCATCAAAATCAACAATCCAAAAGCACTATGCGGCAAGAAGTAGTCCAATCGCATAAATCTTTAAGAGTCACATTTCTAGGGAATCTATTCAATATGTTTAGCTCTTTATTTTGCGCCATGATAAAAGAACTCCTCACTTCTGTTTCCGAATAAAATATCTTGAAAGGAAAATCAAGAGACTTAGCAGTAAAGTGCTCTCACTAGAAAAATGTCTATATATCTCATATGAATCACACATTATTTAAATGACTTTAAGGGCAGTGCTGTTTCGCTTATAGTTGTGAAACAGATCTCAATATTAAACCGGTTCTAAAACCGGTGAAGTAGGGTAATATTCTCTAGAGTTTTTACTTTTTTTCATTATCTCAAAACCAGTTCTAAAATCAGTTCGAGTTGGTTTTTACTTGGAACCGAAAATCGGACCGGTTCTAACCGGTTCCCAAAAAATGGAACCGGTTCCCGGATCTATTTTTTGAGTGGGCCGATCCGGTTTCTGGGTAAACCCGGTCCGATTGCACACCCCTACTAAAAGGGATTTCAAAACCATTTTAGAGCTGATTCCTGGTAAAACTAACGGTTCTAGCCTCTGAACCATAGACCAAAAAGTCCCGAGCCGATTATGGGTTCAAGAAATCGAGAACTGAATCGGTTCTCCAAACAATTGACTAGGTGTCGGTCGGTCCTGGCTGATTTGGATATACCACTCCAGTGCCTAACGCTAACATCGTACGACCAGGCCCATCTAAACATAAAAACTAAAAAACTAATCGTCTGTCGTCTCGTCTCTCTCCTCCTCCACCGCTCTTTAGCTCCGGCGATCACTCCGATCGCCGGACCGCCGACGAGGAGCCGACGCCGCCCCTCCACACCGACCAGCCTTCTCGATCCAGCTGCTCTGTTACTTTCGTACTTCTTGGGGTTTGCGTATTGATGGTTAGTTTTGCCTCTATAAAGCTGTGATCGTGTTCAAGTCCCTCACTGTCGCATCCCCCCCGTTCTTGGTTGTTCATTGTAAATCTCTCTTCTTTTCATCTGCTCCTTATTCCGGGTTTTTCATTTTCGATCCTCATTGTTGTTGTTTTTTCTCTGTTGCTGCTTTTCTAAGGCTATGTTTGGTGTTTCGGATGCTTGAAAGTAATTTTGAGTCTCTTCAGTGCAGTGCATTCTGGTTGCGTTAGCGTCATTTGAAGTTGGGGCAGGAAGAATACGAAAGGAGACATTGAACAATTCAGACCCCTTTAGTAGGAATTGAATTCGAAAGCCAAAGGGATTGCTTGCGATAGTTGCAGCAGAGCTAGACCCCCAATGAGAAACGGTTAATAAAAGAGGCAAGGGCACTCGGGCTAGCTGTTTCTGAGCTCCATTGTCGATGATAAGCAAGAATTTGTGTAAAAGGGGGGAAATTTAGGACTGAGGGGTTATGCTCTTGATGCAAAATAGAATGAACTGGGGCTCCGCCTTTGTGTTCTGCTGCTTCTGGTTGTTGGTGAAAGTTGATGGGTCATCTCGCCCCCAGCTACGGCAAGATCCCTGCGACCTCAGCTTCCAGAGGAGGCCAGAATCGTTGAGATCGGACCAGATGACGGTCCTGATCAACGGCTACTCCGAGTCCCGCATTCCCCTCCTCCTCTCCATTGCTGCCTCCTACTCTGCATCACCTGTTGTGGCAGCGGTGCTCGTCTTGTGGGGGAACCTGCGTACTCCACCTCAGCTCCTCTCCGAGCTCTCCCACAACCTGTCGGCCGCTTCTCTTGGCGCCGCTCAGATCTCTCTGGTCCCACAATCCTCGAGCAGCCTGAATGCCAGGTTCCTTCCTCGGCCGCTCGCGATCGAGACGCGGGCCGTGCTGATATGCGACGACGACGTGGAGGTGGATGCCAAGTCTGTGGAGTTCGCGTTCAGGGTGTGGGGGTCGAACCTGGATCGTATAGTGGGGATGTTTGGGAGGTCCCACGACATGGACCTGGCCAGGAAGGAGTGGATCTACACGATGCACCCAGACAGATATTCAATAGTCCTCACCAAGTTCATGCTGCTGAAGACCCAGTACCTGTTCAGCTACAGCTGTGGCAGTGGGCCGGTGGGGGCGAGGATGAGGAAAGTGGTGGATGAGATAGCTAACTGTGAGGACATACTCATGAACTTTGTGGTGGCCGATGAGATCAATGCAGGTCCTGTCCTAGTTGGGGCAGAGAGGGTCAGGGATTACGGGGATGCAAGGAACGAAGGAGGCAGTGGCGAGAAAAGGGATGAGGTGAGAGATGCAGGGCTAAGCAGAAGGAGGGGAGAGCACAGGAAAAGGCGAGGGCATTGCATAAGAGAGTTCCACAAGGCGATGGGGAGGATGCCATTGAGGTACTCCCATGGCAAGATGGTAAACTCGGTCGGAGAGCAAGGGCTGTGCATCAAAGGTGGCAAGCTTGTCTTCTGTGATCAATTCCTCAGTTGAAGATGACCATGTAACCTCCTACCTATCCCTCATTGTTCTTTGGAATGATGTTTTCTCTTTGTAGTTGCATGATTAAGGAGAAAAAATTGGGTAATAGAGCAGGGTTCATTAGGATTATATTGTTCAAACCCAGCTTCTCCATATGAAACAGTTGAAGAGCTGAACATTCATATAATCAGTGTACTTAAAAGGCCACAGCAATTGGAGATGCAACAAAGGAGCATGCTGAAGAACTTACTCATGAAGACTATCAACAAGTGCATACTCACTAATAAGGCCAACTGGTAGAGACTAAAAAACGAGGGTCCTGCATTGGCTTGAGCTTGAATAAGGCCAGGGAGTTATTTTGAAACTTCAAGCACTTCACATGAAATTTAATAACACTAGTGAGCTTATCAGATACGAATTTTTAGCATCCTGGTGAAAGAAAGATGCATAGGTTCTCAATGTAGCCATGGATTCAGACAGCTCTAGTTCCTCCACGAAATCAATGGTCATTATTATAAATTTATTCATTTGCTTTTCTTTACAATCCTTCAATAGTATAGGAAGAAAATGCCGAACCAGACTGAATAATAATAGGCAAGTAAGTAAGCATCTCAGGCACTCCAGATGCAAGTGAGCAGTTACTTTTGCATTACTAAAGAAAAAGGTGGCGCAACTTTAGGGTGCTGTACTTTGTAGCTGCAATTGATCTGCATCAAAAAATGAACTTCATATTGACATTATGGAATGATGGGATCATTTTTCTCAAAATCCTAGTCTCTGCACGAATCTGGATGATATTTTTTGCTCCAAACGTGGGATTAAGCTTTCAACTTTTCATGACTATAATGCAAAGGCTTCAATCTCATCCTCTATGTAGACATCTGAAGAGCGAGTCCACTTCATGCAAGCTAATCCAGATGAAAACGCTTCATTAAACTTCTTTTGCCTGACCGAATCATCACGAGGGGCGCCAGAATCATATCAATACTAGTTTAGACTGTGCTGTTCAAAATGAATGGCAGAAACACTTAGCAGTGCAGCAATAACTGAAATATGACTGAACTTTCTTATAAGGTAATCTCAACAGTTCGCCTTTCATATTCAGGTCATCTTCAATCTAAAATATATAATGGAGGAACAGCAATCCCCATATATACCTGTGAGGGAGACATTTCGTGATGGAACAAAAGAAAATGGTGATGATTGCTGCAATTTAACGACGATATTGACGCTTTAATCTGACTCGGACTGTAATATCTAGATCATCATCCTCTTTTTTCCTTGAAAGGTGGACCATCATAATCTTAAAAGCACGTGGGCCAAAAGAATTTATGTGACCTTAATAGTGTAGAGGACTGATGCTGATAACGTGTCAATGTGTATTACCATGTATTTAGCCAAAGAATAACAGAGAAAATTTTCAGAGAAATTGCTAAGATGCCCAAAAGGACAGGGAAAAATTAAAATAAAGATACTATCTGTAGCTGTCACCCTTAGCGTTCCCAACTTGGGATGTATGACCTACACCATCACCCACATCCCCAGGAAGCAAAGTTGATGACAAAAACGAAGAGACGCAATGAGCATACAGAACCTGCCAGTAGCAGTCTCTTCATCGATGGGGAAATAAGCTCGTTGACTGATCCTGATCCTGTGACTGTTTGTTGTACGAACCATTCAACAGAACAGGTTGAGACAGAAAGCAATACCAATGAAGCGACAACAATCAGCATACAAGCAGCAAAACATACAATACTGTTCTTGACTATCCATAATTAGATCAATTAATTTTACATCAAGGATGGTTCAGACTTTGTTCATTATAATATTTTAAGTAGGTAAATTATCAGAATACCATTTCGTCAGTGGTGCTACAGTTATCTCACTTTCTATGATTTCCTGCAACTTTGCTTCTGCTCAACTTGCTGGTTATCTTATTTTGAATGGTTTACTGGCCATTCTGATTCTGAAGTCTGTTAGCAGCAATTTGGATGAATTGTGTTGTGAATATTATTTTGTCTACTTGTGGTAGTAATTATGGTGGAAAAGTTCAGGAACTTGCAGTTTTATATCATTGTGCCGTTGACTTGTAAAGGTAGTAAGGTACATTATTTAGTCCTAATTGGATTGCCTTGCTTTATTGTCTGCCTACAAAGAAGGAGAAGATAGGAAGCTTTATAGCTTTTCTCATATAATTGTAATTGGACCCGGATTGCTGTTTTATCTATCAACTTACTTAGATTTAACATCCAAGTTCTAATGGATGTGAAAGTGTTTGTTGTCTTGCAGAAGGTTCTGACCAGAGGAAGTGCGGCAACTGGCAAGTATATAGCCATACTTTGGATACAGAGTAAATGATCTTAAAAAGGTTTTACACGTTTGATTGTTATTTTTTGTGGTCTCCCGAAGTTCTCGTTTTCATCGGTGCCATTACTTCTCATCATTCAGATCTCGGCTAGTGCATTAGCTGATCCCTGAAGTGAAAAGTTCATTCACCAGAGACTGAACAGCTCCAGCTTTATCAGTTTAATTCTTTTAACTGGTTATGATATTGAGCCAATTAACTCTGTTAATCTGATTGAGGAAGAACGGCTTTACTAAAAGGAGAGATTTATAGTTGGATTTGAAGATTTAGAGGATTTGTGATGGTTCCATGATAAATTCATTTCGCCATGTTCAATAGGTAGCTCAGCATTTGTTGCGTGGCTTGTGTTATGTTGCCGTAATGAGTTTGGATTCCCTTGAAGGGCTTGGAAACATTAGAACTCTCTCTCTCTCTCTCTCTCTGCTTACTAATATAAGAAACCTCTTTCTGTCTGTCTCTGTATCTGCTTGAAACATGAGAACTCTCTCTCTCTCTCTCTCTCTCTCTCTCTCTCTCTCTCTCTCTCTCTCTCTCTCGTTACTAATATAAGAAACCTCTTTCTATCTGTCTCTGCTTGAAATATGAGAAATCTCTCTCTCCGTCTCCGTCTCTCTCTGTCTCCCCATCTCCGTCTTGGAGGGCTTAGAAATATAAGAAACCTCTCTCTCCGTCTCTGTCTCTCTCTATCTCTCGCCGTCTCCCCACCTCCGTCTTGGAGGGCTTAGATATACCAAAAACCTCCGTCTCTGTTCTCTCTCTCGCACGCATAAGGAGGGGGAAAAAGATTGTTAACAGGATATTTATCATACCTCTGATCTCCTTGAAACACATGACCGATGCTGTGGTCAATTACTTGAGATTTAACTGTCTCCTTGGCTTGAAATCCTCTGCTTAAACATCCTCTATTCTGGTCTAGGATGTGAAGAACTCTTCTCCTCGAAGGTTTGCGAACAAATGAAACCCATGAGGCACGACGTGCTCAAAGTTTGACTGTTCCGCAATTTGTATACATCAGTTCCTCAAGTCAACCGAGAACTTGATGTTAGAGAGAGAGAGAGAGAGAGAGAGAGAGAGAGAGAGAGAATGAATATAATCAATAGAATCATATGGCGGCAGTTCAAGATTATTCACTTGGTACAATTATATGGCGGCAGCTCACAAAGACGACTCTTCGCCATCATCAGAATCTGGGAACGTGACACATTTGTATACCTTGCACTTCGAACACAAGACAAATCCAATCTGCAGGAAAATGATGGTGCGGAAACATTTAGAATTCTCAGAGATATTTCACATATCATTCGGACATTTGCAGAAACAAAACATATATAAATAATCCGCCAAAGGTCTAAAACAGTTAGTAATATTAGAAGGGGAAGTCTCTTTATTTGAAGATGAGAACTTTAAGTAGATTTTTATACTTATATTGTGAGTGATCCTCTCATGACGTGTCACAAAAGAACGTAAACGGGTAGTTTAAACTTAGGGAAGGTTCATAATCAGAAGAACGAAAGATTATGATCCGAATTTCCAAACTCACGTGTTGTTTTAGTCGTTATTCCTATCAAATCAACTCGGACATTCATGTTGGCATTGCCATTACAATAACAGAACTCCTCTACACTGTTTCTCGGGCACCACAAAGTAGTGAAACAGCTGCAATTGCTGAACTTGGAAACCTGTCCTATGATGTTTAATATTCCAGCTGGCAGAAAACTAAGTACAGCAAGCAAACTGGTGAAGGACAGGTGTAACATCTAAATACAAGCCAAGAGAGAAACAGGTGCAAAAAATCAGCTAATCGACACTCGTTGTCTTGTCAGAAACTCTGAATTCCAAAACATTTTGTACCATGCAATTCAAGTTATATCTTCAGTTTCTTGCAAAATGTTCCATGGAAAGTATTGGGATAAGATATGATGGCTTCACGATGTACATGTGAGAAAGGTATTTGTCTTGGGCAAGCTTGTGGTTTTAGACATTATCTGACACAAGAATGCCTCTGATCTAATGCTGTTAAGTACTTGGTTCGAATCTTGCACAACCATCGTGTCTAAAAACATTTAGTTTGCAGAACAGTAACAACTGAAAAAATCTCATTCATGACTAGGTAATAGTTGATATGGTGAGGATAAGCATGGAAAAGAGTATTGGGAAAGTGAAGTACAGCTCTGCAAGATGGACATCGCCTATAAATGCGCTTGTTTTCCGCTTTAACGTTGGTCTTCTGTCCCTTACAGAAATGGCAAACTAACCATCCTCTGCCATTGCAAGGTTCACAAATAATTCCTGCATCAGCCTTCAAGTAGCTAGTATATAGTTAGAGGAGAAGGAAGAATATGGGACCGCTGGTGCATTAGAAATGGAAATAGAAAGTAATTTAGATACGAATCACATTTCTATTGCATAATTCTCAATAACAGTTAAAATGGGATGAGAAAGAGTCGAACAAATTCAAGCTGATTTGAGGTTGATCTTCAAGGCGAAAACTCTATTTCTTCATGTAAAAATTTGTTGGAGGTGGAGGAAGTACCTCTTGTTGGATGTGCTGGACTGGGGTGCAGAGGGGTGGCTTCAAGAAGAAGAGAGAAGCTGGCCGCCAAGGTAAAGGCGACGGCTTCGGCCAAATATTATGCTTCATACGGACAGTGAGGAGCTGTGTGTCACTTAGTACGGTTGCCATAGCACCTTCCTCTTAAAACAGGAGGACAGGAGTCTTGAACCCCAAGGACAGGAGGACAGCAGACTTTATCCAATCTCTATTAAAACACGAGGACAGAAGACTTGAACCCTGATCTCTTAATGAAAAAAGCAAATCAGCAAAACCAAGTGTGACAGTGTTCCATGCTCAAATATTACTATCCACATGAGATGTTCCACAGGTCAAAAAGAAAAATACAAATCCATCTAAAAGTTGGAGTTAAATTCCAGGACAAGGAATAAGTAGCTGATGAAATAAACGAAGCCAACAATGAAGTGAATGTTTCCTCCCTGGTCTTTTTCTTCATTACTCAAATCAACTATAGAAAATTATTAAGAGCTCATGAAATTGAAAGCAAGATGAACTAATTCCTACGTCAATGACAGCTTCCATTAGTAAGACAGTAATTGATATTAATGAAGTAGCTGGTGACTGGCCAGGACGGAAGAAAACCAGTTCTCATTGAGATCAGTCCTCCATTTCATGACAGTTAAATATGGAAAATAGCATTTGTTGCCATTAAGTTAGCCTATGGCTATAGCAGGTGCAACAAACAGTAACCTTAGTAAATGCAAGGTTGGCCTTCTTGAGCTCACCTGTCTTCCGTGCTTCATCCAAAAACTGAACTTGCAGCACGTAGGTACTCTACGGCCTTTCCTACTTGATTCAGTTTGCACATGATATCTTGCAATATCCTGATTGACATATTCGGCCATGGATTGTATAAAGCACATTGTTGCCAGAAGAAAAATACCACACCGAAAGAAAGTAGCAGAAAAAGAATCAGAAACATGATACGCGGAATTTATCCTTAGTGCATTGATCAAGTAATGCAGATGTCAAGCCAACACCAGCAATGCGCTCCTTTTTCCCAAAAAAGGATTAGTCAATCATGTGGGAAACTTGATGCAACATTAGTCTGCGATACTCTGTTTGCCCTACTCTACCTAATCAGGATATAATTTAAGCATAGCTTGTGAGACCTGCAGCTCACATGGGCATAAATTTATCCAAATTATTACCTTGTCATCAACAAAATAGTTATCTCGGATTGTATCGATATAGATACACCAGCATGAAGCAGGGGATAGTAGAAGCACTTGAGATCAGGGCACACAGACAAGCAAACTACATTAGCATGTGCGAAGTTTTGGATCCCATATTACAGTTGCAGATGGAAAGAGTGATAATGTTTCACGATGTCCTCAAGATGTCAACGATAGAATGCATCTTTCAATCACTAGTTACTTGTAGACTGAACACCAGTGAGGGTAACTTCCAAGCACAAGCATTCCTATAACCAATGACCATAATGTTGTCTTCTTATTGCATCTCAAATGACGAGAGAAATCAAAGAAACAAACAGTCACAATCTCATTGCTTTATCTGATTCAGTCACTCGGGCAACTGAACAAAGTTTATATGGAAAAATCAAGACGCATTACCTAATAAGCTAAAACAGATTTACATTAGTATATCAACCACTTAAGCTTCATCTATACTTGGAGTCCAAATCCGAGCTTGTAGTTACACATGACAAGCACATGATACCTTTAACCCCGATTTTAAAGTTTAACAATCACAGGCCAATTTCAAGAATGGCATAAATGCACCAATCCGTGAGAGCTTCACACGGGTCAACATCAATCTTCGCACTCCATTACTTTTCTTGAAGACAACAGAGCTCAGCGTGAAAGATCAAACCCTTTTTCTTTGCAGGATGAAACCGAGGGGATGACTCCTTGTCTGTCAAGCCTCTTCTTCCTGGTCCTCCTTCACCGTCTCCAGGAACAGCTGATGCTTTGGCAAACCCATATTTTATCTCCCCTTCCAATGAAAGGGCAAGGCTTCTTCTCTTGCTCAACTGTCAAGACAAGCTGCAATGGTCGAAACACTAACAAAGCCCTGAAAACAGTAGCTTTGCTTTTGCCATTTTCAAGTGGCTTTTTTTTCAGTGCGACTGTTAGTCGGTGACAATGAAAGAGAGAGGGAGAGAAGAGCGGCAGGAGAGGAAGGGATTTGCAATGGCAGTTTTTGTGTGGGGACTGTGAGAGGATAGGGTCTGCTTTCACCCTGTTATCTTCTGATCCAGTCATTCAGTCACCGTAGAATTGGGGAGAGTCTTCTGTTCGCTTGCATGAATGGCAGGAAATCTTTGAACTATGTCAATTGTCATGTGTACAACGTTTATGGTCCTTAGAATATGTGTAATTGCGTGATCCGATTCACATGGACCGAAAACTCATAACGATCGTTCGAATTATAAACACTAGAGAGTAGAGACGAGTCTCCACTTATACGTTACTTCACAGTGTTTTCCTTCTCAAAAACTTGATTGAAACTATTGCAAGGACTTTTGACATATTTCTTTTTTAAGCGGCAACTTGCGAAATCTTAAAATTTGTTATAAAAATACAATTTTTTTATATAATTAAGTCATAAAATTTATCACAAAAGTATAATTAAGTCCTAAAACTTATTAAATCAGACCAATTAAGTCTTTTCATTAATTGTATTTTTTGAAAGTTTTAGGTTTCGATTGTATTTTTATGATAAATTTTAGGACTTTATTTCAATTTTTAAAAGCTTTAATATTAAGTTAAATTTTCGTGATAAGTTTTAAAATTTTTAATGTACTTATCCCATAAATTAATAAATGTGCGCATTTACATGTGTCGTTAACTTCTCCCGTTTTCCGTCTTTTGCCTCCCACCAAACATATTCAAGCAGCAGCCTAGTGCCAGCGGTCAAGCCAACACATTACACATTCTCTTGACATCTTACCATTGCCTTGCCTCCTCTGTTTTCTCAGCTCACTCTAATTCGGCGATTCCTAACGTTGTGGGTGAGTAGCGCGTGCACTCCTTAGCCGGTGACGGTAAAGTCTTTTATCTACTTCTCCCCATGCCTCCTACGTGCTTGTGAAAATTACCCTTTGGCTAAAACTTAGTGATTCACGCGAAATCTGGCAACTTAATGACTCAGAGGCAAGATGGTTTCATCCCTCTATTATCTGACGGTGGAATCTGCTCGCAACTACATTACCCAGGTTGGGTTGTGGGGTTTAATTTCATTGGTCTTGTTCTAGTTGTGGATGATATGCTTGAATGATAGCTACCTCTCAAATACCATCTTTACTATTCTCTGTCCGTTGACAATTTTGGCGCGGGGGCAATGCTCATTTAAGTGTGAAAATGGTATTGATGAGTGTTGGGCATATCATAATTCTGACAGAAGATGCAGTAGTTTTCGATTCTTTCTTCTGCTTTGAAGCTTATATATCCCATTTTCAGGAAAAAAAAATGTATAACATGTGTGTCTATAGAAAGTATCACGGGGATATCCCTCGGAGTTTTGTAGATCCAACTATGTAAGCTCGATCAATGAAAGTGTGCAGAAGTGTCCTATATTTTTGGAGATGTGGACATTTCCCTTTGTCTTGAGGTAAATAATGTTTTTTCAAATCACGTGTACATCATATTATTATTTTCACTCTTTGGTTTGAATGCAGATATTCTTTGATAGTTCGTGTGGCTAATTTTATGCATGTGTACCCAGGAACAAGAAAGATTGAGATCATTTTGATGAGGAGTTGCTCGGATAAAAATGATTGGGCTTGATTATGTTAAATTTATTTCACAAAAACCTGTTAAATACTCATGTAATGCTAGAAAAAGAAAATCACGACTTTGCATTTTTTTATTCTTTTGGTACTTATGATATCTTGGTTTCCTTTATTCCTCAGAGTGATGCGAAGACATAGAGATAAGTATCATTGCAACTCTCTTCCATATGCTGAATCTCTCTGCCTTTTATTCTCCACAAATGCTCCGCAACTCGAATCAGACTTCATTGGAGTTGAGAAGGAAGAGAGGCATTTTGATCTTTTGATCCGGTCTCACACAAAAATGGATCATGCGAAGTGTCATTATGCTCAGCTTTTAGTATCAGGGAAAGCTCAAAATAAGTTCTTCTCCACCAGACTGGTGAATCTTTATTTACATCTTGGTGATGTCTTCTTATCTCGATGCACCTTCAATTGGATTCCAAAGAAGGATGTCATCGTATGGAACTGTATGATGTCTGCTTATGTCCGTTGTGGTTTTTTCAGTGCAGCTATAAATTGTTACCGCAAGTTTATTATATCCTCTGATCTTCGACCTGATTTCTATACTTTTCCTCCATTGCTGAAAGCTTGTGGAAATGTATTGGAAGGAAAAAGGTTCCATTGCTCAATTACGAAGCTGGGTTTTCAATCTGACGTATTTGTTGCTGCTTCCTTGGTACACATGTATGCTCGACATGGCTACTTAGGTGTTGCTCGTCAGGTATTTGATGATATGCCATTCCGAGATACAGGCTCATGGAATGCAATGATTTCTGGGTATTGTCAGAATGGAAATGCTGCTGAAGCACTGGATATTTTGTCTGCTATGAGGTCGCAAGGAATAAAGATGGATTCTATAACTGTATGCAGTCTCCTTGCCATTTGTGCTCAGTTTGATGATGCATTGAGTGGGATATTGATTCATCTATACATCATTAAGCATGGGTTGGAATTTGATTTATTCGTGAATAATGCTCTAATAAACATGTATGCCAAGTCCAGTAAATTGGGAGATGCCCAACAAATATTTGAGAGCATGGTGGTAAAAGATGTAGTCTCATGGAACTCAATTATTGCCGCATATGAACAGAATAATGATCCAGTTACTGCATGTTTGTTTTTTAAGGAGATGCAGTCAACTGGTTTAAAGCCTGATTTGTTGACAGTAGTTAGTTTAGCTTCAACCTTTGCTCAGGTAAATGATTCGCGAAATAGCAAGTCTCTTCACTGTTGCACTCTCAGGAGGGGTTGGCTTTTGGAGGATGTAGTACTTGGAAATGCAGTTGTGGACATGTATGCAAAATTGGGCTATGTAGATTATGCACTTCAAGTGTTTGAAGAACTCCCTGCCAAAGATGTTATTTCATGGAACACTTTAATTACAGGTTACGCTCAGAATGGTCTTGCAAGTGAAGCAATTGAAGCATACCACCTGATGGAAGAATGTGGAAGGATAACTCCAAATGAAGGAACTTGGGTGAGTATTCTAACAGCTTGTGCTAGCGCAGGAGCATTAAAAGAAGGCATGAGAATTCATGCACTCATTATTAGAAATGGCCTTGTAGCAGATGTCTTTGTGGGAACCTGCCTTATCGACATGTACGGGAAATGTGGGAGACTTGATGACGCGATGTCATTTTTCTACAATATTCCTAGAAATACTTCAGTCCCATGGAATGCCATCATATCTTGCCATGGTCTTCATGGGCATGGTGACAAAGCTTTAAAATTATTTGAAGAAATGCAGAAAGAGGGAGTTGAGCCAGATCATATAACCTTTGTATCCTTATTGTCTGCTTGCAGCCATGCTGGTTTGGTTAATGAGGGTCAATTTAGCTTTCAGGTGATGCAGGAACAGTATAGGATTAAACCAGGTTTAAAGCATTATGGCTGCATGGTTGATTTGCTTGCTAGAGCAGGTTTGATAGAAAAGGCATATGATTTCATCCAAAACATGCCTATATGTCCTGATGCTTCCGTATGGGGTGCTCTTCTTGGTGCATGTAGAATACATGGAAATGCTGAATTGGGGACCTTAGCTTCGGACCGCTTGTTTGAGGTTGATCCAGAGAATGTTGGTTATTACGTTCTATTGTCTAATATATATGCCAATGCTGGGAAATGGGATGTAATGGGCAAAGTCAGATCATTTGCCAGAGACAGGGGCTTGAGGAAAACTCCTGGTTGGAGTTCAATCGAAGTGAATAATACTTTTGAGGTCTTCTACACTGGCAACCAAACCCATCCAAAATATGAGGAGATCTATAATGAATTGAGGATTCTGACTGCAAAAATGAAAGGCCTGGGTTACATTCCTGATTATAGATTTGTGTTGCAAGATGTCGAGGATGATGAAAAGGAGGATATTCTTACAAGTCACAGTGAGCGATTGGCCATTGCATTTGGAATCATCAGCACCTTTCCTAAATCTCCACTTCGAATCTTCAAGAACCTGCGTGTTTGTGGCGATTGCCACATTGCCACAAAGCTCATATCTGTGATTACAGAGAGGGATATTATTGTGAGAGATTCAAACCGTTTCCATCACTTCAAGGATGGCATTTGTTCATGCGGAGATTACTGGTGAATTGAATTATTGTTGTTGCTATTCGGTTTGGTCAACTCTCTCGTGAATTCATGAGAATGCTTATTGGTTCGACACTATACTTGCAAAATATCTCCTTTGCCAGTGTGATGGTGTACATCATGTAGAATGATATAAAGCAGAATTTCTGATTATTCCTGTGAAGGTACTTAATCCTCTTTTACAAACAGTTTTAACTTTTTTTGGTTTCAGTTAATATGCTTCTGTTTTTTTCACTTTTTCCTTAGATGAGCCTTTTCCCCCTACAATGACATTTTTGTTGCATAGCATGCTTAAAAATTTTAAGTTTCAGGGTTTTGATTCTAGTGGCTGTGAGAATTATGTTTGAAATGGATGTCTTGCCGGTTTGTCTTTATGTATGGAACCATTGCCAAATTATTTTTTGGTTGAAACAGTGCCAATTTATTTGGTGGAAATTTTACTTTGTAAACATGTGAGAATCTTCAAAGATTTGTTTTCACTAAGAAGTAACAGAACTGTCTAAAGCTATTAGTACATCTCGTTTGTGTGCTGGATACTTTAATGTCCTTTTGGCTGATCTTTAGGATTGAAAGAATGGATCAGGTGGCATGTGCTTTAAGGAGGAGCTGTCTTGATTGAGTAAAAGAATTCAACATAACAAGCTTTACTTGTTCAGCTCAGCTCATGGAAATGGTTTAAGTGTCCGGTGATGGTTTCATAATGGGAAACATACTATAATTAGTGTCATACTATGATGTAAGTCCATATAATTGTGAGGTCTAGCAATTAAGCAGAGCATTTGATAGGGGACATTATTTGCAGGCACTTGATTTCTTTCTTATGTCAGCTGAATATAAGCAGGTCTGTCGCTACCGTACTCAAGTGACTGTTAAAGGGAATGTTTGACAGTGTGTTCTTATGCTTGTTCATGTTTCTTCGAAGGAAGTGGCAGCTTCTATAGCCTCTCTTCAGGAAGAGTTCACGGGCAGAAGCACTTGTTCTCTCTGACACTAATTCCTCAAAAACACTGGCTTTGTTCGAGGTGATTTCACATATGTTTTTTGGCCTCATCTCTCTTTTGAGATAACTCAGTTGACCATAGTTGCAGACTTGAGGGTGAGAACGAGCAAATATTGTTGCACTGGGGAGACTAGGCTGAAAAACGAAAATGTGCATTTGGAAAGGGACATCTGCCAGAATAGATGCCATTAGACTACTGTCTGTCCAGTTCAATCGTATTATCTATAGCAACACCTATCATGAACTTGCATGTATCCTCAAGTAGGATATGGAGGAGGCCCTGAGGACATAACTCTCCATCTCTAATATCATTATATAAAAAGACGGAAGTGGTACGCATCCTTCTTTGTCTATATTGTATATCCTTCTTGCCTCTACTGCACACTTGGTTCGCTTTATTTTGGTGCCCCTTTTGCTTATGGATGATGCCTTAATGAAGCTTAACAATCCTATTTCCCCTGATGTCCTGTAGCTCTGGCTGCTGATATGCTAGGATTGCCAAGTCGTCACTTCTCTAATTTATAGCTATATATTAGAGCTGAATTGTTCAATGCACTCATTATGTGCTTGTGTAGCCTTAAAGCCCTTATGAATGGAGGATATTCTAACGCTATGGTGAAATTGGAGTGTAGGAGGTAGCAGAGAGCTAGGGATTTGGTTAATTAGAAAGCAAGAGATTCTGGTATCTTAACTTCAATTTTCAGTTGGATGGAGTAGATGAGCATGTATGGTATGTTAGTCAATTGCAAAATGTTGATTAAGCTTAAGGGAAAGAATAGTGCGAGGTATACTGGGATTGGTTCACATAATTGTTATGCTGAGCAAAGGAACAGACTTTTGTTGAAAGTTTGATATGACCAATATGCCTGAAGACCCCTCTACAGTCTACCACATAAAATGGGGGTAGTGGATGGGAGAATGTTTGGATGGATGGGTTAATACTTATGAAAGAAAGAAGTAGATATGGCGAATTCGAGTAAATATTACTGTGCTTTGAACATGTGAGGTGACGGCCTTCAAATGCTTAAATGAGAAAGTATTATTTTATAATGGGATATAGGCTAAAAAGGGTAGGAAGGACCCAAAACGATTCGGTAACCCTTGGAGAAAAGCATCTCGAGCTCTGGAATGTTACGGAAGATTTGATGTTGTACAGGGGACAAAGGCATAAAAGAATATAATGAAGCATACAATGTACCACAAAAGTTATCAAATTTGAAAATTAGCCGGCACAAATGGTTTACTTAATAGGAAAATGCAGGGTGGTTGTATTGGACTTACCAATCTATTTTCCTATTGATCTTCAGAACCCACTCCCAGCAAATAGGTCTTTATCAGATCATATGTGGTGCAAAGAGAGAAAAGAGGAAAATCTCGAGGAGTGTGACAGCATTTTGCGAAAATCAGTGAGAAATCCTTTTACTGACAAGTAGCCCCATGAGCATTGGCTAATTAAATACAATGGATTCGTGCATTGGCATTATCCATGAGCTTCAAGGTGACTGAAATCTGCTTGTTACTCCCACTTCAAGTAAGAAGCAACAGTTTGCGCAATTGCTTACTTGTAAATAATGCCATGATACACGCTGTATGCTCTTCTTTGGTCAATGTGAACCAGGTTGCATGAAATTTCTGAGAGGTTACTGGACAGAAACCTTTTCATTTTGAAGCTCAACAATGTCTGCTCCTAGCTAAGGCCCGTTCTCTTGTCTTAGAAGACTTCCATTAAACCTCAGAATGCCCAACAGAAATGATCCTGCTGGGTATATCGTACTCTGAACATTTTGTTCACTCATCTGAGAGTTTCAGGCGGATGACTATAACTTCACCGAGATCTATGAGATATACTATGCACATTCTGCTACTAATGCTCATTTGAGAGGTATGGCTGTCTAATTTGGCTGCACAAGTTAATAACAATCTGAAGATCATTTCGCTGCAGTCTCTCCGCTACTGTGATTTGATTACCATTACTACATGCATCCTTGGCGCTGCTACACTACACAGCTGTTGCTAAAAGGAGGAAGATTGTTTTGGCTGGAGGGTCTTCTGTATTGTGAAGCTTATGATTACAAGGATACATATACAGTTAATGTCGACGATGTGTTTTTACCTTCTTTCTTCAGTTACTGAGGTGCTGTTATTGAATAAATCATGTCATTGTTTGGCCAAAACAAATGAACCACCTAACTAGTAATCACGTCAATTAATTCCATGCACAAAAAATTCTTTTGCTGGCATATTTTTATTGATGTGTTATTAAGAATCATTGTAAATCATGTCAATGCATCTTCCTCTATCTAAAATAACTGATTAGAAGTTTCCAATTAATTATGTTGTTCGAGAGTTATGTTGGGTGATGATATTAAAGGAATGGACACCATATATGGACTTTGCTCCAACAGCATAATGTGAATTCCTCTATCGATTTTATGTTTAAAAATCTGTCATATATTGAGTTAAATTCGATGCCCAATAAAAAAAAAAGAAAGAAAAGAAGAAAAGGAAAAGGAAAATAAAAATAAAAAATAAATATATCAAAATATCATTAAAAATTGTCCACTTCAGCATAGATCGTGCCATGTAAGATGTTTGTCGTCCACATAAGACGGCTGTCATCCACGTCAGCGATTTCCGATCAAAATTGGCCGAACGAAGTCAATGGGCAAAATGTGACAATATTTAGTTGTCAATTGGCATAAATAAAATGTTTACACTGGATTCGAAAAAATGCAATAGGTTTATGATTGTTTTGGTAATTTTCCCGATTAATTGGTGGCGGGCCAAGCCTATCATGGAGCATAATTTTTTTTTTGTCCAAAACTGCTCATAGTTAAAGAAAAATAAAATTTAGACGTGAAATTATTCGGATCTGGACAAAACCAGTGCAAATCAAGTTGATCGGGCGTGATCCAAGAAGGGAATGAACTTGACGCGAAATTATCCTTTCGAATAAGGTTGCGAGACCGTACGTAGGGGGATTCGAGCAAGGAAAATTTTTCATTTTCTCTGGTTTATCCGCCTAGTTTCAACTTAACATATTAGCTAATTAATAAACCAATTGGGACGGAATTTCCTCGTTCGCTTAACTTTAAACTACCAATAGTGTTCATAAATTACATATATCTCTCACTGCTTATGAACTAAAATGACGTTGCTTTTGTGGATAATAGATGAAACTGGCGCGATAACCTCGTTTTACTTTTCAGCCAATGCAAAGTTTCATAGGTTCTGGCGACAGCAGAACTCGTTAAGAGAAGAAGGGTTCCTGTTCAAAATGATTTGACAAAGCAAACGTTGTCAGTCATCATTCATGGGATTTGCTTTTTGGTCGAAACCAATCCCGCGGTCCCTTTGATTGGCCCGAAGGACATGCACACGGTCCGGCTTTTGTTACGTAAGAGGCCGGAAACGGGTTCATCTGGCACTCCACTTCATCAAAATTAGTCCTTTGCACCAAAACGTCGAGAGAGGCAACAAGAAGAAGCAAGAGACGCAGGAGCCATCAAAGGGGTGGCCAAAATGTGTGTGGGCATAGCAGCCGTGCTGGCCGTGGCGGCTCTTCTTCAAACCTCGGCCGCGGAGACCGAGTGCATCGTCGGGGGTGAGCAGGGGTGGAAGGTCCCGCTTGAGGATGGGACGCCCTACAAGACATGGGCTGAGGACAAGAACTTCAAAGTCGGCGATGTTCTCAGTGAGCACACTCGAAAGGAAAGTTTTAGTGCTTCGTGGTGCGTTTGTTTCATGAAAAATAAATTTATTTAGAAAACATTTTATCAGAAATGATCACTTATATAGCTTACAAAAATGAATAAACGAAATATACTTTCGTCGTTCGCGAAATTATTTAGACATTAATTGTTATCGATAATAAAAACATTTTTCATTGATTAATTATTTCAAGCGAATTATAAAAAAAAATTTCCAAATCATTCATTTCTCGCGAAATAAATGGAGCCTTGATTGTACTTCTAGTTTTGCTCACCATAAATTGCCATCTTTATTTATTCTCTCATGGTTAAATTACATACGTGCAACTACTGATTGAAAAATTCACAGTTGGTTTGCATTGCAAAACACATAACACTAGCAAGAAATTAACGTTTACGCCAAGAGCTTTTCCATATGATTTACCAAATACTTCTGGGGTTGCAATTTGCTTTTCAAGAAACGAAGTTTAGCAAGCTCAGACCATGCAATTAGGGCATATCCAAGTCGAGCCGACGCAATGCCAAGCTTGAGCTCGACTCGACAAGAATACCTGAGACTCGAGAATTCGAGCTCGGGAGCCACTTGAAATTAGGTAAATCAATCCCGAGTAGTCACTGAGCCGAGCCCGAATAGACCCGCTTTCATCCCAAAATGCACATCCTGGCACTGATATATGATCATTAAATTAGCATCTCTTCTCGTTTTGGCTCCAAACGTTGGTAGCGTTCGACTTCACTAACGAAGAGCGAGATGTGAAGAGGGTCAGAGACAAGGCGGCATTCGAATCGTGCGACTCCAAAGACCACGTCTTCCAATTGACGACCGGCCCGGTCGGCTGCGAATTGAAAGACGCCAGGGAGTACTACTTGATCGGCACCGTGGGCAAGCGCTGCCTCCGGGGACAAAAGCTGGCCATCATTGTCGCCGACGCCCCCGGCCGCCCCTCCCCTTCGGTGGAGGATCTTATTAAAAAGCCGAAACATGGAAATCCCATCCACTCTTTGAGGAAGACTCCTGAAGAGAAGACATCACAAACTAAAACTAAAAGATGTGGACCAAGATTAAGGCGAATAAGGCTGTGCCCGTGAAAGGACGAGAGCCGCTAAGGTGATGGGCCCGTGAAGAAAAAATGAAGGCAAAGCGCCGCCGAAGATCTCTCCACCGAATAATGCATGTTACAATATGTTTCTTTTAAGATATTTTTCTCTATGAGAGATAGTTATAATATCTCTTTGATCGTTACACATATATCTCTATTTGATTGTGCATATCCTTGATTGATATGTTATCTTGGATAATATCTAATAAAACTCATTGCTTGTGTACTCTTTATTACCAAAAATATATAGATAGAAATTCTATATTTCTCGTTTTGAATTAAACAATCTGAAGTGCATCGCGTGCGCACCCAAGTGCACAATCGAGTCCCACGACGGTGCACAACAGTGCATAGACGAGCGAATCTCGTATTTCATGTCATTCTTTTCAATAACTACTCATATCCCTCCCTCAAAGTCGATGCTCCACATTGTCCACCTCGTCAAACCGCCTGTTCTATTGTCGCGTAGCATGCAGAGTCCTGTTATCTAAAAAAGAGCAGTCTAATTTGTTTCGTAATAACCGTATCGGCCATGTTTTTATACGGTGTTCGTAATGATGAAATTTTGGAAGGAGAATGGTTAAAAGGTCAAATAATTGGCTTAAACATATCCCTTGTTTCAACTTAACATCCATCATTTCAGAATTGACCGGATTGACTACATTAGAAAATCGTTAATAGTTTTAAGATTAAATTGACCAAATTGAAAAGGTTTGGTACAGAATTGGTGATCGTACAATTGGTTTGGGACTTTTTTGACAATTTTCTCATTTTTATAAGGATATCTAAAAACAATAGTACTTTACCTATAGATACTCATACTTTTATTAATATAAATATTGTTCATAATTTTTCAAACTTTTATATTTGCATGTTTTTGTAATTAAATTAAGAAAGTCTATAGATTAGGAAAGTAAAATAGCAGGCATATAAACCCGATGCTACACTAAATGAATACTCGTGAATATTACCGACAAAATGATCAGACCTTATCATATACAATTAAGAGACTAAATTAAATAAATTAAAAGTTTAATTTTAGATTATATATATAGGATTAATTCAATGATTAACATGGACTAATTAAAAGTCTAAAGATATAGGTGTGCCAATTTGGAGTAAATGTGACATAAGCATATCGATTTGAGATTTTTTACGATACAAAATTTTTAATTTTAGAGTAATTGTGACAATGATATAACAGTTTTAGGTTTTTGTTAGTATAGCCCTTTGTTGGGTATGCTAAGCTAAGGAAGTTTAAGTTTTAGGGTTTCGATGGAACTGGCTGTCAGAATTATGTTTAAGATGTCTTGCCAGTATGTCTTATGTATTGATTAATCAGTGGAAACTTTACTTTGTTAACATGCGAGACCTTTAACATGCCTGGCCAGAATAAGATGTCTGGATAGAGAACTTTTGCACTTCAAGGACTCCAGGTTAGCACATTCAATTGTCTCTTCGGTAAATGCCATGGCATTGCCTTTACTGTTCGTCTGGCTGCTAGTGACGGGCGTAGTGGCATGGAGCTTTACGTTCTTATTCTGCTCCTCTTCTTCTTTTCTAATCAATTTCGTCCCTTGGCTAAGAGTAACTAGACATGTACTTTTTATCGAAGGAATGCTTATTATTTGACTCGCTCTTGCAATCTAGTTTTTCTTCAATTGGCGGGCGGCACCAAAGCTCGCACATGGTTGCCGGACTTGAAGAAACATGGACTTTCGCAAGCTAATCTGTTCCTGGTATTGTCTTTTCTCACGTTTCTGTTCTATCACTTGTTTTCCTGTTTCTCTTCGTTCGTTTTTCCGGTTTCTCCGCGGTTTGAAGCTAATTGTCGGACGTATTAGAAGAGAACTTCCAGGATGGGCAATCAACACTCGGGTCACGTGAGGCGTTGGACACTTTTATTGGAGACATTGCTTATGGAGGGTATGCTCGTAAGCTTATTGGATGAATTCCTTTCTGGTTATCAATAAAGAGGTACTTTTTTGGACTTGTTGATAATCTGTGAATTTGGGTCAAGGATTTTGGTAAGCAAGCTGCACACTCTTGATCAGATTGTTGGTAGGATTCTCAGCTCCATGCAGTCACGATATAGACTGACTCGCGCAGAGGAATTTCTGGGTTATCTCTGGAAGGTGCTAGCGGAAGCACTGCTTTAGTCGGAACTGTCAAATGCTTCGTATACCTGCTTGAGACGGCATGGAACTAACGACTTGTCGTAGTCATGCTTCGCTTTCAATTTTAATGGCTCCTGTGTTCCTTATATGAATCTTGACCTTAAATTTCCGTTGGTAAAATTTGCTTGTGTTAAAATCGGTGAAGCTTCTCATGGATTCTTTTCTCTTCTTATTATCACACCAACCAAACGCCAAGAGAAAATGTACAGTGATTTCTGGTAGAATACATTGAACTTTCTAACTTAAAAGCCGCTGCAACTGACTCGATCATGTCCTATATACATCATGGGCAACATTTTTTGCCACTCACGGTTACTTTCACGTGTAATCTGTATGCATGTGAAATGAGATAAGCATATAATCTGGACTCATCAATTTACTTAAATTTGAAACGGTGGGTTTGATTTGCCCTGGTTATTGGTGTAATTACTCATCTGAGAAAGAAAAAACTCAGTTTACTTAGATACTGAAATTGCGTGCATTCTCGTTGAAAATGAAGTCTAAGGATATGATATTAATCCCATCGGAAGTCCCTGTACCGGCATCCAGTGCACGGCGATCCCTGTAACCAAAAGCGGCACTCCAAGCACACTAATCTGTAATCTTATCATCTGCCGTTAGCAATGGAGCTTGGAGCTATCTTTGAAACTACATGACTTCACACAGAACTTTCCACACTAAACTTTTTCCACGGAAGGCTATCATCAAACCAGAACAGTCAGACTAAGACATCCTTTATAACTGCAAAAGGAAGCAGTACTGAAACAACCCCTCAATCACATAAAATGCTCAGTTCGCATCCTTCGCTCCGCACAGCAATAGATGTTCAAATTTTTTATATCCCACCAATGTCTACTCTCCAGAGATTCTTAAACCTAAACATTCTCTTCTGTTTGCATTACTAAACAAATTTTATTTAGCCATGAAGTCTACAAGCATGGTCTTCAAACCAAAATCTATCCATCATATAGCTTGCATTCGAGAGGTCTTCAGTCCAACATGCGGAGCTCACCTCTGTTTGCCATCGCCAAAGTTACAAGCTCCAATCTCGCCTCGGGGTCACAATTGCTGAGGTTCGAGGCACCAAGCTCGCTCCTATAAACGAGCTCAACCTATTTTAGTATACTTACTAAGTAATGTCGTAAATCAATCGATGCATCTTCCTCTATTGAGAAGAACTGATCAGAAGTTTCTAATCAATTATGTTATTGAGAGTTCTGTTGGGTGATGAGACTCAATGAACGCACACCACATGTGACTTTGCTCTATCAGCATAATGCAACTCTCTTTCGATTCAACGTTTCCGAGCTCAAGGCGAAAACTAAGCACCGTATGATGAAACTGCTGTGATAATCACGGGAAGTTTGAGCACTTCACTTTCTCAATGAACAAGCTTGGGTGTGGAGAACGAAAGCTTGTTTGATTTCTATTATTTGAGAGTTACATGTACCTAATTTTCTTACTTTCATGGGCCGATTAATCTAAGCCAAAAAGATCTTCAAGTCAAGGTCGCGAGGAAAAATAAGTGGTTCATATCAATTTCTCCTTTGTATTATTCGATATATTTTATTATTTGCTTGGGGAGCACACGAAAATGATACTTTACCAAACTAAACACGTCTCAAAAGTTTCTAGAAAACCCCTCCATCACGTTCGTAATTTTAGCGGGAGATGTTGACAAATACACCTCTCCCTGGAGCGCTTTGTGATTGACAATTTTGCAATTAGATTTTTTGAAATAGAGGGAGGGGACCAAGGGACCTTGACTTCATGACTTATATAAATATGTATACGTGTGAAAATATTATTGTATTGTTTTCAGTGGTTGAGAGAAGATTAGTATGATATTTGAAGTGATGGGTTTTACATATGAACCTCCCATCGTACCTAACTACATGTAAAACATGCGAAATCTCCATTGGGATGATTGAGCTAAGCCATAATGAGAAAAAAGAGCAAAAGACAGCAAAGGTGCCCCATTGCGAGATTTTTCTGTATATTCTTACTTCAAATCGAAATGCTAAACGTGACAATTACATCTTATGATAGGCGATACTTGAATTTGTGCAAATCAAACTTAGTTGTGGTAGGTAGGTTTACTGAGATATATTGATACTCAAAGATGATATATCAGTAGATGTGATGGATTATTGATGGACATTTTAATAGTCGACTTATATTCAGTGCCCAATAAAATTCGGCCCTAGTTTTTTGTATATCAATTTTGTAAATCAAACTTCGCTATATATAATATTATCGAATCAATTTTCATGGAGAAATTTATCAAAAAAGTCATAAACATATTACGCTTTTGCCAATTCAGTGCTAAACCTTTTAATTGTACCAAATGAGTCATAAACCTTTTTTACGTTTTGCCAATTGAGTCTATCTAGCCAATTTGGCCGGAAATTTATGACCTTTTTTTTTATCATGCATTTGTTATTATGTGCTTATTTTAGACCAATTGGCGGGCCAGGCCCATCATCGGGCACAAAATCCCTTGTTCGAGCCCGCCCATTATTAAAGAAAAATAAAAATTTCTACGCAAAGTTCGTCCAATCTGAACAGAATTGCGCACGTCAAGGTGATTGGGCGGGGCTCAGGACGGGAATAACTTGTGCAGATCTACCTGTTTTGGCTCTTTCCATTTCTGCACTAACTACGATTTCCTTTGTCTCTTCTGAAGATTGATTACTTTTATGAGCACCAAGGCCTGTTCAACTTCAATCCCGCATTTAACAATTTTGCTGAAATGCGAGAGAAACCCTGCATCATTTTCCCAGTCGCTGTAGCAAAACGTGTTGACTGCTCACGTATGCACATAACATACTCTTCATAGGACTTTCTCGCACTAAAAAAGATGCCTTTCACAAAGAATGTTAGAGAACGAAATCGGAAAAGAAAAAGTACTATAAGTTGAAGGATAAAAAAACAAACTTAAACGTATAATCCTCGTTTCGAACAGGCCTGTGAGACCATACTAACAGATGTTCGAACGAGGAAATTTTTAATTTTCTCGGGTTTAGCGGCGTAGTTTTTGCTTAACCCGATTGCTAATTGATAGAACAATTGCATTCTCACTATAGAATTTTATCATTTGCTTAATTTTAAGCCACCGGTAACGTTTACATGTAACATATACTTCCCATTGTTTGAAATCGAATATAATATCTCTTTTGTGGATAAAAGATAAAAATTCTCACACAATAATCAGAGTTGTTCTTTTATGCTTTCATTGAACTTCAAAGCTAATGTTCCTCACTTATTACCGACAGCTATATATTTTAATCTCGTTTCAGGAACTGAACGAAAGTCCCCCGTGTCGTGGCGAAAGTGTTCTACAATTCCTCGGAACCTCTTTCTCAGTTTACTCTTCAGCCAATTGGAAAGTTTCATAGGTGCTGCAGACGTGGAACGTGTCAAGAGGGGAGGAGATCATCTTCTTTCTCGGGCTACCGGAATTCAACGCAGAAGGTTCCTGTTCAAATGATTGACAATGAGAAACGTCATGCCGCATTCAACAAGATCAGTGACCATCGCGACGATTTGACTTTGGTGGGATTGCTTTGCATCTCATCCCGCGTCCCTTCGTTGACTGAAAGACCTTCACGTGATTCGCTTCGTTATATAAGAGGCCAGAAATGGGTTCATTAAGCACTCACCTCATCAGATTAGTTCTTGCACCAGAACATTCAGAGGCAAAGAAACAAAGGCTCGAAAAGCCATCCAAGGGTCTCTATAGACATGGCCAAAATGTGCGTAGCCATAGCCGCAGTACTGGCCGTGGCGGCCCTTCTTCAAACCTCGGCGGCGCAGACCGTGCACGTCGTCGGGGATGGCCTCGGGTGGTTGGTCCCACCTGGCGGTAAGATAGCCTACGAGACCTGGGCCGACATGCAGACCTTCGTCGTCGGCGACGTTCTCGGTGAGCACACTTGGAACGAAAGTGTTGTAGGCTTTCATCGTACTTTTAGTCTTGGTTGCCATCGTAAAACTTTTTGCGCCGAGTTTTTCTGCATGATTTGCCAAATACGTGTGGGATTGCAATTTGCTTTCAAGATAAGAAGTTGTAACAAGTTCAAATCATGCGATTAGGGGCGCAATCGAGTCGAGTCGTGTCGAGCTGACACAATGTCAAGCTTGAGCTCCACTCGATCAGATACTCGAGAAGTTCGAATTCGAGCTCAAGAACAACTCGAAATTAGGTGAATCAATCCCGAGTAATCATCGACCCAAGCCCGAATAGACCCCGCTTTCATCCCTGGCTGCAACCCATGACACTGTTATAATCGTTAACTAACTTGTCTTCTCATTGTGGCTCCAAAATTTTTCAGTGTTCAACTTCACAACCGGCGAGCAAGATGTGGCCAGGGTCACAAAGGAGGCATTTGACTCATGCAACTCCACAAGCCCCATCTTCCTAGACACAACCGGCCCGTTCAACTACACTTTGGATGCTGCCGGCGAGTACTACTTCATCGGCACCATGGACACGCACTGCTACTTAGGACAAAAGCTGGCCATCAACGTCTCCGCCTCTGCCGGCCCGACCCCTTCGCCGCAGGCTCCTACCCCAACGCCGCCCCAAGGCCCAATGACATACATCGTCGGCAATGACTTGGGTTGGCTAGTTCCTCCCGGCGGCCCGATCGCCTACGAAGCTTGGGCATATAAGAAGACCTTCTTGGTTGGAGATGTGTTAGGTAAGTCCGATAATGCTACGAAATCATACTTCTTTTATGTCTTCAAACACATGAGTCTCTCCATGTAAAACTTGTCACGCATTTCATAAAAAAATTAAGTGCTAAGTACCACTTTTGTATTTTTTTTCGGCTTTGAATGAGATATCCCATGTTAGATTTGTTGAAATAAAAGAGTAATTAGAGTCGGTTCGTTTCGGGAAAAAAAATGAATGGTTTGGAATTTTTTTTCGAAGAAAAAATGATTTAGCCAATGAAAAATGTTTTTAAATGAACAATAATCTATCCTTAATTGATTCTAAAAATGATTAATTATTTGTATCACTTGATTATCTTTCCCATGAGATTAAGTAGCATGCATGCGAACCATCGAATTAATTTCCAAGGTCCAACTGGTTCTTTGTTACGCAGTTTTCAACTTCAAAAATGAAACCCAAGATGTCGCAGTGGTGACGGAAGCGGCCTATGATTCGTGCAACACCGCCAACGCCATCGCGGTCTATACGACAAGCCCGGTTAAATACAACCTTATTGCCGCCGGCGAATACTTCTTCACAAGCACCTACTCTCGCCACTGCACCCTCGGTCAAAAGCTAGCCATCAACGTAACCGCCTCCAGCTCCGCCACTCCACCTTCCGGCACCACAACCCCAGCGCCGTCCAGCACCTCCGCTCCATCTCCGACGGCCGGTGGCCCCTCGGCGCCGATACCCGAGAGCTCCGCTCCGGGTAGGGCTGTCCTCGGCTTCTCATCCACGTTGTTGCTCATCGCCTTGGCTTTTTTTCATTGAAATTTTTTTCTAGATTCTAGTAAATACAATATTGCTCTATACGAAATTCAATAGATACACCGCACACATCATTTGTCTTGGTCACCTTTTCTTCACACGTCTGTTTATACTTTTCATAAAATAAGGTATCCACCAGATTTTTTAGGCTTTTTTTTGTACCTTGATTTATTGTCAGTCCATCCGGGACAATAATGGTTGATCGATGTATTTAATTTCATGTAAATCATCGGAGATTATACTATATGCTTGTGTAGTGAATTGCTTTTGATTTTGCTGCCTATGAATCAATAAACACCCGATGTTAATACTATCCCAATTGTTTACACATATCTGATATTCAATTAAGAAAAAAATACAGAAGTTAAATGGCATATATACACATGCACATATACATGTATACATGCCTATACACATGCTCATATACAAGTAGATAATGTATATAAGTCGGTCCACACGCACTTGCTTTTATGGTCGCGAATGTCAGTCCATGCGGCTCCTATTCACGGGGCAGGCGTTCAATATGAAGCCCTAAGAATATAGCCACCCCTCACGAGACTTCCATGCACTTTCAAGTCGTTGAAAACTTATACACGTAAGCACATGGGGCTCAAATTTCAAGGGTTTCGATTAGGTGTTGACTTTAAAAAAAGTTTGATGTGCGAATATTATAATATATGGCATGAGCTTTTGGTTCCTCATGTGCACAAGTCTCATTGGAGATACGTATGAGCGAAGGGATTCTTTTGCTGGTTATTTTAAAATTTCGAATTTTTAGTTAGAAACTAATGTGTGAAAGCAAGGATGGTGGAGATCACTATGCTTTTTCTTAATTATTGTTTTTTTATCGCATGGGAATTGTGGGGGCACGCTAGTCTCATTAATGTCAAGGATGTAGCCTGAGATAGTAACGGCAAAAGAATCGTCAACTTCAAGATTGAAAAGGTTGCGGAAAAAATATCACAAAAATATCTCACTTTTCTTTCAATATCGCTTTCATGTCTCTATTTTCAAAAATATCAATTTGCTATTTGAGTTTTGTTTTTGTTGACCATTTTGCACCTTCCTATCATTTATGTTTATAGATTTATGTAAGGAAAAAAAAACCATTTCTCTATTGAAAATGCCACGGTCCGGATAGTGAATTCCCAAGATCGCCCATCCATCGAAACACCCCAAAACCGAACTACCCAACCCAAGCCCTAAGCTTAGCCACTAGCATCGGTCGTTGCCAATGCCCCTCCCCGATGACGCCGGAGCTTGCTGTTGTCCATTGGAAACCTCGAAGATGTCATCATTCGACCGATGCATGCTTACTGCGAGAACCGCTATCTAAATCGGCCTCAGTCAAGGTTGCCCATGGCGGCTCATGACCTTAGAGAGAGGTTGCAATCCACCTGTGGCCATGGACAGACCTAGGCTCCGTTTGGGAACTGCATTTCCAAGGGGCTTTGGGCTCCAGAGTCGCTTTGATAAATGCAAATATCGTTTGGCAAATTTTTTAGAGAGCTTGGGGAAGATGCGATTGCATTTCCAAATGTCACTCCAACTTTATCCTCACTAAGTTTTTATAATTTTGAAAATATCCTTATCTCGCGTGACGTCACCAATGAGGGTTCAACTGTCAACGAAGCCAAATCTAGCTGCTGGCAAGCCAATCTAGTGCCCACCAACCTCGCCTAGTCGCTCAAACTCAAGAGGCCGTCGCCTGGGTTGTACAAACCCGGGCAACGGTGATGCGGCCTAGGTCACTCAAACCCAAGCAACCGTCACTTTGAGTCGCATAAATTATATAATATCTTTTCATCTCAATTAATTTCCTTAACTAATAGAAAAATGAAATCTTTCTCAGTATTATGATAGTTCTATTTCATATAGAAAATTTCTCAAGCCATTTCTATTTTTGTGTTTTCTTATTAAATTTAGTCAAATCCGTAAATTAGGAAAGTAAAATAGCAGGAAGAAAAACCCAGTGCAACTCTAACTAAGGTTACATTTTTAGTATTATAGAGATTTTAAACTAAAATGTATCTAAATAGAACAATTCTAATATTTACAAAAACCTAAAATGTAAAAAGCAATAAAAAGATTAAAAAAAAATTTATGGATCGAAATAACAAAGATATTTTAAAAATTCGGGCACTAGTGTAATTATAAAAAGCTGCGAATAAATGTAATGAAAAGTTAGGGCCTAAGTTGAATTAATTAAAGTTTAGAAATTATATTAAACACTTTTGAGGATCACGATTGACAAAAAATAAGCACCATGATCACATTGCAACCAATATCCATTCGTTCCGCGGAAAATAAGCAATTTGAAAATATTTTTCGAAAAACGATAGCTTATATCATTTAAAAAAATAAATGAATAGAAATTTTTTTTCAATTACCCACGAAAATAATGAGGCATGATTTGTTCAATGATGAAAATATTTTCCGTTAACTAATTTTTCTAAATAATATAAGTAATTTTTTTTAAAAAATATTTTTTAAATCACTTATTTTTTGGGAAACGAATTGAACTAAGCAAAAATTGTGTTATATTCTTTGGTTTTTACTTTTTGCTCCTTAAATTATCCTCGGACTAATACGAAACCGAAGGCTTGACTGAAGCCGCGGCCAGAACGCTCTCCTCCCTCTTCTCTCCCCTTCGCAGAAAACCCTCGGGACGAAGTGGGGGCAGCAGAGCATCGTCGCCGTCGGATACCCACGAAGCCTTTGCTCTGTAAGTGGGATCCCGCCTCCTCTTCTTTGCCCTGAATCTCGGTTCTTGTTATCAATTTCCAGTTTTTACGAAGTGGGTGCGATCGGTCTTGGAAGACCAAGCTCGAGCTTCGTGCTGTGTTCGTATGCTTTGAGGTCGATCGATTGGTTGAAGAACTTTGGGGTTTGTTTCCGCGGGTGGGTTCTGTTACTGGGTCGATGTTTTTATGCCGATGTTGTCGCAATTCAGTGTTTGTTTGTGTAGCTAATGTTTTTGGTCAAGCTGCTCGCTGGTGCTATAAAAAATTTAAGCTTGGGTCAGAGATTGGAATTGGGTTGTTGCGAGCGTTTCAGGTTATGACATTCCAATTTCGGGGAATTTGTCTTTTTTTTTGCTTTTTCGGGATTGCGGTGGACTGGTGGAATTTCTTGTGACCATTTGTGGTGGTGTGTTTGCAATCGGATAGGTTTTGTACTTCTGGTTGTCGGCATACGATGACTCGGGTTTGAGATCTGTTGCTGGAGTATTGGTTTGTCTTGGAAGGCTTTCCTTGAAAATTTGTTTTCCCCTTTTGGGTTTTCAATGGTGAAAATGGAGAGCATTGAGTTTCTTCAGTTACTCTGTGGTAGGGATGTTGTGCTTGGATGAACTCGCATTTGGTTTGGACCTTTTCTGGTTTCTAGAAACATCAGAAATCCATGATAGAATCTGACCATAAGTCCGGATTTATTATCTTCTTGCATAAGGATACTAGAATACCTAGTATTTACTAGCTCTTTTCTCTTAAGAGACTTAAAACCATTAACGTTCATAGGCAGGGACAAAGACTGGTGAGAATGAAACTAGGAAACACCAATAAATCCAGGGCACTCCTACTAGTTGTAAGAGAATGAAATGAGGTTTCCTCTTTTCAATTCTGACTCTCCCACTCCAGTCGTTGCTTTTCTTCATTAGAATTCAATCCAACAACAGGCTTCTTAGTGAAAATAGAGATTCGTGGACAACATAGTTAAAAGAAAAAAAGGATTTCTATATTTGAAAGACAATTCCAAATAGAAAATTTGCAATCATTTCAATTTTCTTGAAAGGGAAAAAGGAGAGGTAATATCTACCCATACATATTCATCGGCATTGCCCATGAATCTCAATGACCAATAATTGGAAATTGACACGGTAAGGAACTTACTAGAGACCTGGCACCTACAGTCCAACCAATTGGAGAGAATCCATGGATTCCTTTTCGGGAGTGGTGCATCCTTCTTGAATGTAGCATGCAACTCTTCATTGTACTGTGCTCATGAGGGTGATCTTGAGCCACCATCCAAGCATAAATTCCTTCATTTAAGATAATACAAACTCAGGATCTTCCACTGCACCGGTCGCTTGAGACCATTTTCCAATACTATTATGGATCTTTCTTTGATATAGATATTAACTATGATGGAGAATATACCAATTCAAATTGAGTGAATTCAAAAACGATGTTACTGCATGAAAGATAGATAAATACATTCAATATATATACTAAAGAAATAAAAAAAGAATAAAGCTGTGGAGAGCAAGAAAGTTGTTATTTGCCTGTTTGGAAAAAGGATGCAAAACAAAATTAATTTGTGCTTGGCACCAATGCTATCACTCTAGCAGTTCCAGTCATTACTGGGTTTAGAAAACTTGATGTGTGAAGGCTTACTATCAAGGCCTGCAGCAAGTGGGAGTTACGACTGCTGCTGTTAACCCATAGCACAAAGTGGGACAGTCCCAGCTCACGACATGACAACTTGACCTATATCCTTTTGAAGATTTTGAAACGTTTGGATGCTGACTCTTGAGATTGATACCTGGCATTCACCCCTCAAAATTTAAATTTCGGTTGGGAGCTTGCATACTGTGTCATTGTGTCCTAAGTAATTCAGATAATTTTGTATATTTGCTAAAACAGCTTAAATTAGCCTTTATTATAACGGAAAATTGTTTTATGCGAAACGGGTCAAAAGTAGTCAGTCAAGTCAATTTTGAAGTAGTTAAGTTTTTTCTGCACCAGAGAAGGGTTTCCCAATTGATATTCCACATACGGTGGTGTGCTCTTGTCTGATGTTTGATATATTGCCACCTGTACCCTATGATAAGTTGATTGGCATGTTAGGTTGCAATGTTTCTGGTTCTTCTATTTCCTGAAATCCAAGGTTTCTTTTCCCCATTTATTGGCTTAAAACTTTGCTTGCTTCGTTGTTGAGAGTTTTGTGACACTTTGGAAATTGTTTGAGTTTGTGATGTCTGTCTGGATTTTCCAGGACTTCCGACCATGCCAAAGAATAAGGGAAAGGGAGGAAAGAACAGGAAGAGAGGAAAGAATGAAGCCGATGATGAAAAGCGTGAACTTGTATTCAAGGAAGATGGGCAGGAGTATGCTCAAGTACTTCGCATGCTTGGTAATGGCCGATGTGAAGCAATGTGTATCGATGGGACCAAGCGCCTTTGCCACATAAGAGGGAAGATGCACAAGAAGGTTTGGATCGCAGCAGGTGATATCATACTTGTGGGGCTTCGCGACTACCAGGACGACAAGGCTGATGTGATACTCAAGTACATGCCTGATGAGGCCAGGCTCCTTAAGGCATATGGAGAGCTTCCCGAGAACACACGTCTCAATGAGGGTATTGCTGGTGGCCTTGATGAGGAGGATGAAGGCCCTGGCGATGATTACATTGAATTCGAGGACGAAGACATTGATAAGATCTAAACTAGGTTTGATAAACACCTCCTGTTCGGTTACCCCGGATGTTTCTCGCCATTGAGTTGTGTTTGCTGATAGTCAATTACACAGCATTTGGTATTCATGTTATAAGGTTGGATCTGGTTGTGAACCCTCGTGTAATCTCCATTTTACCCAGCGCAAGATTCTATATTTGCCCCGTCTCTGCAAGTGTTTTATGTTACACTTTGCACAGGTAATAATTAAGTTGCCTTAGGGAAGGTTGCTGATGTCCAGATGCGGCTGTAGGGTCGAAGTGTTTTCTTCAATTTCGTTCTATCTGGTGCTTTTGTACGCTCTGGTTTTGCTCTGGCTTTTGGCTTGTCGTAAGTCGCGCTACATCATCGATAGTTTACTAAGAATTGATAGTCTTTTACTTCACTCCGGTAGTAAAGTCAAGATCGCTTAGGCGATCGGTCTCATTAGCTTATCTTTGTTAGTGTGAACTTTCCCTAGTAAACTTAATTTGCTATGTCCAAGATTTGTTTTGAGTGTACTGAAGATTGCCAATCTAATATTGCAATTCAAGTTACGAGCTTAGACCATCACGTCGGAAACCGTGTTTCAACTTTCAGTGTTCCTTGTCGGGCAAAAAAGATTGGCTCTGTACTTCCAGAAATTCGGTTTTCAACGGTAGCTAAAACTTTTCGGATGGACCGCTTTACAAGATATCCCCAACCTCTTTGGGTTGTCACGACCGACGAGTCTCTAGCTACCTCTTTGCTCGATCGTGTCTTTACTTCCATTTCCCATGTATCATCGGGCAGCTACTTGTTAGTGCTAATAGTCGCTTCACAAAATCAACGATGCTTTTGATTTTCGAGGAAGAGTGCTGAGGAACATTCCCGTTTTATAAGAAGAGCATGTTCCACATGTTTCGAGTTATTAAAAGCACAAAGGTCGCATGACAGGTCAAACATTAGGACAAGTTCCACCCATCTCATAAATTATTTTACAGAAAGGGGACCTGCAATTTCCATGCATCGGTAAAGTCTTTCCTTATTCAACTCCGCAATTAACATGAAATTTAATGCTAATTGGAAGATTCCGAGGCATAGATATCTTTTTCATTGAACGAATTTCCGATGGAAAATTTCGACCCTATTGTCCCGCCATGTTTCTAATTTCTACATGCAAATTTCCTAGTTCCCTCCTCCTCTTTGCATGCCAAGTCAATAAATCTCACCCACCATTGGCTCTGCTCTCTTCTGCCCTTTCGGGTTCTTGGATTTCTTTATATCCCCAAAAGCAGGTCTTCAAAGACTAGGTGAAATGCAAAACCTTTCAATAATGAATAGAGTTGACTCGAAATGCTATTGTCCAAATCCATGGCAGATGCTTGCCTTCTTTGACACGTTCCCCGCTTCTAGTTTCCCATTTTGGCTCGTCCCAACGAACTTGAAGCAATATAGAAACTTCGTTTTCACATAGTGTTCTAGATGAGTGTTATTGGCTGGAAGGAAAATTTGTCCAGAAAGTCCCAAACTTATTATACAACAATCAATTCAATTTTAAACTTTTCAATTTAACTAATTTAACTATAAACATTTTAGCGATCTTCCAATGTAGGCCTTCTATCAATCTTGACTAGAAATCACCGATGTGGCCACCGGCAGTCCTACGTGACATGATCGACACTGACATTAACAATTTTCTAATTTTTTTATATTGTTTATATTTTTTTTCTTTTCTTTCCACTATTCATCTTCCCGAAAGGACTGGCATGGATCGCTAGGGCCTCGGCAATAGTCAACAACCCTCGCCTACAACAAGTGGGGGGCTGCACGCCCTCGCCGACCACTGCGCAAGGGCCACAAAGGCCTCGTTTGCTACAAGCAAGAGCTTGCAAGCTCTCACCGGCCTAAATCGAGGGCCATGAAGCTCTTGCGAGTCCTCCCCCATATCTAAGCAAAGGCTACGAAACCTCGCTCGCGGTCGATGAGGCCTTCCAGCCTTTGCCCAAGGTTGGTGAGGGCTCCCCCAAATCTAGGCAAAGGCTGCGACCTTCACCCATGGCTGCCAAAGGTTCCCAACGGTTGGTGAGGGCATGCTTCCGGCCACCCTCACCGACCCTTCAAGGAAGACAAATAGTGAAAAAAAAAAAGGAAAAAAATTATATTAAAAAAATTGCAAAAATGTCCACGTTAGCTCTAACCACGCTACATGAAATGTTCCACACTACGTTAGCAATTTGCGATCAAAATTGGCCAGAAGGACTACACTGAAAAATTGTCAAAAGGTTTAGAACCAAAGTAGCCAAATTGAAAAGTTTGGAACTGAATCAGCTATTGTACAATACTTTAAAGACTTTTTGGACAATTGTTACGTGGTGGGTATATATTTGAACTTTTAAAAAGAAGAAACCAACATGCTGTTAAAAATAATAGCCTTCGAAAAATACACGACCCTCATCCGGGCTAACCAGCATTAAAAACAAAGTAGTTTACTCAAGTTCAACACCGATTAAATATTGACTCAAGCTTACAAAGAGAGGGAGAATATTATAAGAGTATACAAATCTTGTAACCATGTGAGGTAAGATACTTTAATAACCTTGAAGAAAAATCGTGTATACATAATGAGCATATAAACTAGTAATGTGAGATACTTTAGCGGAAGAAACTGGCGATGCAGTACCGGTCGATATCAAGAGAAATGATTAAGTGACCATCTTGAATTTATTATGATATTAATAACATGTTCTGAAACTTCCAAAAGATAAATAAATAATAATTATAAATTATTGCGGGATCCATCTTTTTAAGAATTTGTGGCTCAAATACTGTTAAGCTAGCTCTTTCACAAACATTCAAATCAATCCCTTTGCGTGTTGGCAATTTTTTAGGAGAAATTCAGTGCCCTTGCATGGACTTTCATCGATGGCATTCAATTAAAAAGCATTAACTCAGTGAAAGCAGAAGAATCCCCCCCCCCCCCCCCCCCCCCGGAAAGATAAGCCTTTGGGTTTGGTGTGGTCCTCACGCCGCAGCCCGATGTTCTGGAAGGCCAACCAGTCCAAATCGCCGCACTCGTTCGAGAAGTTGTTCCATTTTGAATATTTCTCTTCTTGTGGCCAACCTATTTGTAATAGTTCAAATAGAAAAATTGAGACCGAATTGGATCTCTGATTAATTCGATCTCTAACCGTCAATTGATTAGTTAAACTGGATGCCTATCTAGAGTTAAATACATGGGATTAATAGAGAAAAAAAAAGGTTGGTGAAATCATCATTTGGTCAGTTGCATCGAGTTCTGTTCTGTGTCGCAAGAAAGATGGATGAAATTGTGCGGGGTACATGTTTCCAACCCTATAGTTCGAAGTCCTGATTTGTCATGATTCTTAAAGACGGCTAATTAAAAAAAAAAAAGCACTAACTTTACTTTGAACGATAATTCTGACCTCAACTTTTTTTTATCTCAAAAAAAGTACAAACTTTTACTTAAGTCCCAAATCTAGCCCCCTTGATATAAAATTTTCAAATTGTTCATGCTAGATTTTGGATATAAGTAAAAGTTAATTAGTGATTTTTCATGAGACAAAAAAATTCGAGTTAAAATTGTCACTCAAAATAAAGTTAGTGCTTTGTTTTGAAATTAGACCTTCTTAGAGAAGCATTTAAATGGATAACTTTTAATTGGATAGACACACTACATCAACATGTCACGTAATATACATTTTGCGCTGCCTTATGGGCACGCAAAAGTCATGCAGAAATTTCCACGCCCAGGCCAAAGCAATGCCTAGACGCAGATCCTATAAATAGAAACCCTAGCCCGTATGATCCTCTCACTTCGGTCCTAACTCGCTCTTTCTCTCATTTTTCTGGAGTTCAAAGAAGCTCAGCAAGCACGTCATAGAGGGAGACCTGACCGATTTAGCGCACAAACAAGGAACAAAGGGAGTTAAAAAGATGGTGAGAGGAATGAACATGCTTGCGTTGATGGTGTTCCTGGGAGCTGCAATCCAGAGTTGTAGCGCTCAGACGACGTACACGGTCGGCGATGGTGTCGGATGGAATGTGCTTGTGAACACCACTCAGGCCTATGAACTCTGGGCTGCCAACAAAACCTTCATGGTTGGTGACATCTTAGGTGGGTCTATTCCTATTCATGTCTCTATTAGAGAGCATTACATATTGAATCGCAATTTTTATGTTTAACTGCTTAAAACCTTCAATCGACGAAAGTGATCCCACAAAATATAAACGGAAGATACAATGCTAAAGAAAAACATCAATCCCTTATCTTATGAAATGAATTTTTTTACTTTAGCTTTCAAACTAAAGATATAGTTGGATTTGATTTCCTAAAAGGCTAAAACTTAGCATAAGATGTATTGAAATATACAGTGATTTGGCTATTAATTGTAACACCGTTCATTTTGGTATACGCAGTGTTCAACTTTGTGAATGGCACACAAAACGTTGCCGAGGTTACCAAATCAGGGTTCGACTCCTGCAACATCACCTCCACCATCTCCGTCTACACGGATCCACCAGTCAGAATCACCCTTGCCACCCCCGGTGAGCACTTCTACACATCTACCTACACAAACCGTTGCTCCCTCGGCCAGAAGCTCGCCATCAATGTGAACGCTGCCTCGGCTCCTGGGCCGGCCCCAACAACTACACCAACACCACCGGCTGCTTCTGCACCGGCACCAACGTCAACCCCGACAAGGTCGCCAATAACTTACATAGTAGGTGATGGTGTTGGATGGAATGTGCTTGTCAACACCACTCAGGCCTATGAGCTCTGGGCTGCCAATAAGACCTTCATGGTTGGTGACATCTTAGGTGAGTCTATTCCTTTTCATATCTCAATTGGAGAGCATTACATATTGAACCATGAATTTTTGTTTGATGGCTCAAATTCTTAAATCGATAATAGTGATCCCACAAAATGTAAAACCAAAAATAGAGTCCTATCTCATGAAATGAATTTTTTCACTCTAGCTATCAAACTAAAGATATAGTTGGATTTGATTTCCTAAAAGGCTAAAACTTAGTATATGACGTATAGAAATATACATTGATTTGGCTATTAATTGTAACACCATTCATTTTGGATTACGTAGTGTTCAACTTTGTGAATGGCACACAAAACGTCGCCGAGGTTACCAAATCAGTGTTCGACTCTTGCAACATCACCTCCACCATTTCCGTCTACACGGACCCGCCAGTCAGAATCACCCTTGCCACCCCCGGTGAGCACTTCTACACATCTACCTACACAAACCGTTGCTCCCTCGGCCAGAAGCTCACCATCAATGTGAACGCTGCCTCGGCTCCTGGGCCGGCCCCAACAACTACACCAACACCACCGGCTGCTTCTGCACCGGCACCAACGTCAACCCCGACAAGGTCGCCAATAACTTACATCGTAGGTGATGGTGTTGGATGGAATGTGCTTGTCAACACTACTCAGGCCTATGAGCTCTGGGCTGCCAATAAGACCTTCATGGTTGGTGACATCTTAGGTAAGTCTATTCCTTTTCATATCTCAATTGGAGAGCATTACATATTGAACCATGAATTTTTGTTTAACGGCTCAAATTCTTAAATCTACAGTAGTGATCCCACAAAAGGTAAAACAAAAAATAGAGTCCTATCTTATGAAATGAAATTTTTTACTCTAGCTATCAAACTAAAGATATAGTTGGATTTGATTTCCTAAAAGGCTAAAACTTAGTATATGACGTATAGAAATATACATTGATTTGGCTATTAATTGCAACACCATTCATTTTGGTATACATAGTGTTCAACTTTGTGAATGGCACACAAAACGTCGCCGAGGTTACCAAATCAGTGTTCGACTCCTGCAACATCACCTCCACCATCTCCGTCTATACGGACCCGCCAGTCAGAATCACCCTTGCCACCCCCGGTGAGCACTTCTACACATCCACCTACACGAATCGCTGCTCGCTCGGCCAGAAGCTCGCCATCAATGTGAATGCTGCCTTGGCACCTGCGCCGACCCCAACAACTACACCAACACCACCTGCTGCTTTTGCACCGGCACCGACGTCAACCCCGACAAGGTCGCCAATGACTTACACCGTAGGTGATGGTGTTGGATGGAATGTGCTTGTCAACACCACACAAGCCTATGAGCTCTGGGCTGCCAACAAGACCTTCATGGTTGGTGACATCTTAGGTGAGTTTATTACTATTCATATCTCAATTTGAAAGCATTACATATTGAATTGCGATTTTTATGTTTAACAGCTTAAAACCTTTAATCAACGAAAGTGATCCCACGAAATATAAACCAAAGATACAGTGCTAAAGAAAAACATCAATCCCTATCTTATGAAATGAAATTTTTTACTCTAGCCTTCAAACTAAAGATATAGTTGGATTTGATTTCCTAAAAGGCTAAAACTTAGCATAGACAAATATCATTAGATGAACTAAAATAGACATTGATTTGGATATTAACTATAACGCCATTCATTTTTGTGTATGTAGTGTTTAACTTTGTCAACGGGACACAAAATGTCGCCGAGGTTACCAAATCAGTGTTTGACTCCTGCAACATCACCTCCACCATCTCCGTCTACACGGACCCGCCAGTCAGAATCACCCTTGCCACCCCTGGTGAGCACTTCTACACATCCACCTACACGAATCGCTGCTCCCTCGGCCAAAAGCTCGCCATCAACGTTACCAGCTCCACCACAACTCCATCACCATCTCCCGTTACCCCTCCGTCGCCAGGGAACTCGGCTGCCTCTTTGGGCGTCTCTGGCTTGTTCTCGGGAATGTTGTCCATCGCCGTAGTGTTGTTGTACTAGATTAGTTAAGTGATCTTTTTCCTTGGTTCACACTACATGGTGATCGTGATTCGTTTTTGTGAATTGTTTTTTTTTTAGTATTGGGACTCATACTCGTTGATTATGATTGATTGTATACAATAAAGTTGATTTTTCGTGAACTACGTACTAGACTAGCTAGCCAGATAACTAAATGGGTACTCAGCTCGGTTTTTCAAACCTTCTCGAAGTCAAAGTTCTTGACCAGCCGATCATTCACTTGGAAAAACTCGGCATTTGGCTTTGACACGGCGCCAGAATTGACGAATTGAACTAGCCAATCACAGGTCGAAAGGTGTGCTTTCGATTAGCAAAGAACGATCCAATCACACATTTTAATAAACTCTCGCCATCTATGAGGTAATTATGTTTTCCATTATCAATGTCCTGAAAAGTGGCTCAAGAAAAGTTCATATAAATCAGTTTTACTATTGGTCGTGTGCCTGTCGTCCGATTTTCCACAAAATTAGCAAAACAAATACCCTTTGCCCTATACTACCCTCACGTAAAGAAACTCTTGAGGGGTTAATAGAATCCCAAAGGTGATTGTGAATTTTGGTACCCAAGAAGGGTGAGATTTGCAATTAAATCGCAAGTTCTAAGTCTTGCTTGGTCTGCCTATTGCAGGTTAGATCACATGATAGCTATTTCTCATGAATCTCCCTAGTCACGACATGACCTGGTTGTCTCCGACTGAATATGAAAGATGCAGTTAATATGTTCTTTGTTGAGTGAAAGGACGGGGAGCGGCAACCCCTCTAAGCGTTATTATAATGGTCCTACGTGACATTGACGTCGTTAAAAAGTTGACATTGACATTGCCGAGCTGGATTTTTTGTTCTTCCTTTTTTCAAATGTTGCCGCTCTTCTTTTTCTTCTTTTGCTGCAAATCATTTCTTATTCCTTCACCCTCTTCATCCTCACTCTGGCATCCTTAAAAAAAAAATGGTCATGATCATTTGTCGCAAAGCGAACGCACCTATGACATTCTTAAATATGTCTTAGATTTTATATACTCGGTGCGGTTCATCACCCGACCCGATATATTTTTTGTGTGACCAAAAATGAAGAAAAAATTGAGATTTTGTTCGTGACGCGAGGGTTGAGTGTAGCCCCCAAGCAATTTTTTTTGGAGAGCTCTATTTATACTGTGGCTAGGTTTTTTCATTAATGTAGAGAGATTTTTTGGGAGAGATTTGTAAGCCATGAGATTTTGTTAAGTCGTTTTTTCAACTTTTGAAAACTGTACTCTCTTTGATTATAGTGGAATCTTGATTTATTTCGTCCGTGAAAGTGGATCATCTTGTGACCGAATCACATAAATTATTGTGTTCTGTATTTATTTTTCCGCGTTTGTTTCCAATAGACATCCTTGAGCGGTCATTACTGACGCGGCCCTAACGCCATTAAAAATTTGCTAGCCTAGATTTGTTTTTTGTTTTTCAAAAATTGAATCTCTCTCTCTCTCTCTCTCTCTCTCTCTCTCATATTGACTTTTTCTTCTTCTGCAAATCATTTCTTATTCCTTGGTGGTCTTCATCCTTGCTCTTGCATCTCTAGAGAAAAAAATGTGTAAAATATGTCTTGAATTTTATGTATTCGGTCCAGTTTATAACTCGACCCGACATATTTTTTGTGTGACCCAAAAGTGAAGAAAAAATTGAACTTTAATTCGCAATGCAAAGGGTTGGGCTAATAGGCCCAACTCGAAGCAAGTGAACAAATCTCCATGGCAGATCGCCCAAGCTAGAACAAGCAAACTAATGTCTTGGGGGCTTCAGAAGCGTAACCCCCGAGGAAATTTTTTTTTGGAGTACTACTTATACTGCGGCTAGGTTTTCTCATTGATATAAAGAGAATTTTGTTTTTAGAGAGTTTTTATGAGCCGTGAGATTTTATCGTTATTTTGACTTCAGAAAATTGTACTCTCTTTGATTATAGTAGAATCTTGTCTTGCCTCGTCCGTGGACGTAGACCACCTTGTGATCGAATCACGTAAATTCTTGTGTTCTGTTTTTGTTTTTCCGCATCTGTTTTTCAACAAAATGGCTACGAGCATTTGTCGCAAAACGAGCACATATTCAAGCTACCATTGCCGCTAGAGTGAAGCTCGCAGCCATCATGCACACTCAAGTTCAAGCTTTGGGATCATGGCCACTGGAGCTTTGAGCTCGCAGCCAAGGCCACTCGAGCTCAAGCCCATGGCCGGTCTCTCTCCTCTAACTATGGCCGCTATTTCTAGGAGTTTGCGCCATGCACGCTCGAGATTCGAATTCATGGCCACTCTCGAGCTTTGTGCTCACGGAGATGGCTGCTCAAGCTTCCAGCTCTCAGCACGGCGGCCCTCTCTTGTCCGATCACTCTCAGCTATGGCCGCTTGAGCTTGGAATTTGTCACCATGGCTGTCACATCTCTAACCTCACAGTAAGGAGCTTCAAGCTCGCGGCTGTGGCTATAAGAGCTTCTAGCTCCCTACCAAGGCTACTCGAGCTTTGAAATCTTGTGGCCATGCACAATCGAGCTCAAGAAGGTGGTGTGAGCGACTGTTAAAATTAGTCACACAAACACAACGAAATAGAGAGTAAATAAGAGGAAGAGAAATCGATATATAAAGTTTTATTCTAATGCACCCTTAAATTAATACTATATCCAGTAGATAATTCTACTATATATAGCACCTCCCATTTCTCTATTACATCCCTCAATTATAAGAGAAAGAAATTATGTGACATCCGGAAAATTCCCACGTTTGATAATTATATTTAGGACTAATTTCCATGATCAATCACTAAGAAGGTTAAGTTGATAGATTTCGATGTGCACATTCGTAGTGTAGGACGACAATACTAATTTTGTCACTAAATTATTTGTTGAATAGGGCTATTATTTTTCAAATTTCATATTTGATGATATTCAAGTTTTAAATTTATTGAATTGAGATTCTCCTAATTTTTTTATATCTGTCATTGATGATTTTAGTGGATTCAAAATTTTTTCGGACTTAGCCAATGTTTGGAACGAAAATGTTTTTAAACTCACCAAGGTTCAAAATCAATGTTCAAAACGAATATCGGCTTCCTAAATCTCTATTTCACTTCAATTGGCATGTCCACTTCTTTTTCTCTATCCAAAATTTTAAATTGATGCTTTGTTTTGAGACATTAAACTTGGTAGATTTGAAATCATACATGACATCATCAATTTTAACTATGATCCAATCATACATGTGTGACTCATGCCTATGGTTCATTAATATTTTTGGTGACCCATGCCTATATTTCATTAATGCATTGATGATTCATGCACACACTTGATAGATGAAGAGGAGCCCATCTTCATTTTCATCAAAATATCTTCTTGTGTCAAAATTCTATTGGGCCATTTGCACTCTAGCTATTTTATAGCAGACACTTGAAGTCCATCTATTAGAGTAGTTAACAATTTAACTCAAGGTCATTATGGCTTTAACATTAGTTACTCCATTCCATTCTCTTATCATTTTACTGTGTGGTTGGATCCTTGGAGAATACTCAAGATCCTAGGATATAAATATCAACCTCGATGGTTTGTAATCACGAACTTCGTTCTTCTAACCTTCGTTTTCAAAAACCCATAAATAAAAATGAAGATCCCACACTCGAATTGATTAAACTATTTGTCTCAATTTTTTGAGTCTGAACAAGGTGAATCATTTTATTCCACTACTTTCTACCAATGGGATTTGTCATTTCAAAATCAAGCTTTGTCGATTTTCGATTGTGTTTATTCTGTTTAAAGTGGAGACATTTTGAGTAAGCATTCACCTAATTATTACTAACATGTTTAGTCTCCTTCATTAGATATGCAGATGAACAACTTCATGTCAACTCATATTGGTGTTTAAATTAACTAGGACATTACAAATTGACATTAATCGACTGTCTTTCTAAAATTCAAGTAGTGAAAACGTAATACTAATTCGAAACCACCACCTTTTCTTGCTCCGTTCTTCCTTTTCAAGTTCTTTGGTTTCATTACACTCGCAAGCCAGGTCCTCAAAGACTACCGTAAATGCAAAATTATAATAAGAGTCGACTCAAGATGCTGGTGTCCAAATCCATGGCAAATATTGCCTTCTTTGACGCATTCCCGCTTCCACTTTCCCATTTTGGCTCCTCCCAAGGAACTTGAAGCTACACATAAACTTTGTTTGCACAGAGCTTTCTAGATGAGTGTTAATAGCGTGTAAGAATTTGAACTTTTAAAGGGAAGATCTTGTTTAAAAAAAATAGCCTAAGTAGTATACACAAGCTCAGTACCAACAAAATATTGACTTAAATTTATAGGTGGATAAAGAACATATGTATTCAAAAAGTATATAAATCCTGTAGACAGGCAATGCGAGATATGTTAAAATATATCTCGAGTTTGAACTCGTAGGTGAAATCTAATTCGAGATTAATTGTTATTTATGGAAGTCTAAATATTCCGAATCAAATATTTTACGAATGTCCAAAATTGAGCAAAACATAATACGATAACTTCCTTTTCGCAAGTTGGAGTCGGTGAAGTTTTTTTTTTTTCGGTAAGGGTTGGAGTCGGTGACGTGGACTTTGACTTGGACCAACTTTTAGGCACATATAAACAACAATGTACTCTATTTCGTGGGAGCCTATTATCAAAGTTGTTTGAAGCCTCGTTTGTAGAGAGTTCTTCGCAGCGGGTTAACTTCGTGGGCTTTTGTAGGTGGAATTATACCCAGAATTTACGTGTTGAATTCCATTAACTCTTGTGAGTATTATTTGTGAATTCTTTGATGAGATTGAGAAATTATTTTGAAAAATTATTAGACTAAATACTGTGTGAGATTATTGGGTGTCATTAGATGCTGAAAAATACTGAGAGTATTTAATTAACTCAAGTGTGGTAATAATCTCCGATGTATTACTTGATCTATAGTGAAATTCTTTATTACTCACCTCATGGACATATCTATCTATTATATTGTTCGATCACTCGTTTCCTCAATATTTGGTATCAAAGTTAGGCTTAACTGAGTTGAAACGAATCGATAACAACAAAAGAAGGGAAAGTGAGAATCGACAAATTTGATAGGAATAATTTTGATTTCTAGAAGATGTAGATTGATAATTATCTATACCAAAGGAATCTTGACTTACCTTTATCAACGAAGAAACCAAAGTCGATGAAGCAAGATAAATAGGAATTGACAGATAGACAAGCATTGAGTGTTATTTAGCTAACATTGACTCATAATGTCGCATTTAACATTCACTACAAAAAAACACGGATTTTGCGATGGAAATTTGCGACAAAATTTTTTCCGTCGCAAATTTGCGACGTACTCTATTTTCCATCGCAAATTTGCGACGGAAAATTTTTCGTCGCAAATACCGTCGCAAATTTGCGACGGAAAATATACTACGTCGCAAATTTGCGACGGAAAAAATTTCGTCGCAAATTTCCGTCAAATAATACGACTGTCGCAAAATCCGTCGCAAATTTGCGACGGCATTGTCGGTCCGTCGCAAATTTGCGACGAAAACACCCGTCCGTCGCAAATTTGCGACGAAAACACCCGTCCGTCGCAAATTCGTACTTTATCAACCCGTGCTATCTCTCTCTCGCTCGCTCTTGCTGTCTCTCGATCTCTCTTGCTGTGTCTCTCTCTCGGTCTTTATCGCTTTTCTCCCGCTTTCATATATCTGAAATCAGCAAAATCCGCGCACGCACGTATTAATCTCGGTGAAGCTTTTGTACCGGTAAGTGCAAAATTGCTAACTTCGTAACTATTCGTCGTTGCATTGTAATTTTTATTTTAATATATGTTTATGTTTAATTTTTTTTCGTATCTGCATCACCTGTGTAATGACTGGTGACCGGTGAGACCTCGCCAGACTTCAGATGAGCAGAATGGCCACGCGGTTTTGCGACGGAACCGTTTTTCCGTCGCAAATTTGCGAAGAAATTGTTTTTCCGCCGCAAAATTGCGACGGATAATTGAAAAGTACGTCGCAAATTTGCGACGGAGAAAATCGGTTCCGTCGCAAATTTGCGACGGATATTATTTCCGTCGCAAATTTGCGACGGAACCATTTTTATCCGTCGCAAATTTGCGACGGAACCTATTTTCTCCGTAGCAAATTTGCGACGGAACCGTTTTTGTCCGTCGCAAATTTGCGACGGAAACCGCACTCCGTCGCAAATTTGCGACGGAACCGTTTTATCCGTCGCAAATTTGCGACGGAGTGCGGTTTCCATCGCAAATTTGCGACGGAGATCCGTTTCCGTCGCAAATTTGCGACGGATTGCGGTTTCTGTCGCAAATTTGTGATGGAGTGCGGTTTCCATCGCAAAAACCGGTCTCCATCGCAAATTTGCGACGGAGCACAATTTGCGGCCTATCCTATTTTCTGTCACAAATTTACGACGGAATTTTCATTTATTCGTCGCAAATTTGTGAGGGATGAATTCCATTTCCATCGTTCATCAAAAATTAATAAAAAATATAGATTCTTATGTGATTAATCTTTTCTGGGTTTGTACCTAATTGAAGGTCTCGCAATCCAAGTGGACATTGCAATTCTCATCAAATTGATCACTTTGTCCTACCAATATTTCAGTCAAATATTTAGGTAAGTCTTCTTTACATTGTAATTTTTTCTATTTTTGCAATTTCATATTAATTGTTGCGTGACTAAAAAAAATTATAATTTCCAAAATTTTATATTTTTAATTAAGAACAATAGATATGATATTTTAAATATTTTACCAGAATTTTATATTTTAATACAGACACAATGCAAAGAGAAAGGGCTTGGATGTATAATAAGAACTTACCTGGACGTCAAGGATTAACAGATGAGTTTCGTACTGGGTTGGAACTATTTTTAGACTTTGCTAGTAGTAAATACGAGTTTATGGATGGAAATAAGTTAAGGTGTCCGTGCAAAAAGTGCGGTAATGGTAAATTTCTTGTGTGTGATCAAGTTAGAGAACACCTTACTAGATTTGGGTTTACTCCGAACTATTATAATTGGACTTCCCATGGTGAACCATTTATATCTGATGAAGGATATGGAAGAAGTGACTAATTTTCAGTTAGGGAAGAATGTGGCTATTATGAGCAATTGAACCCATACGAGAGGATGGTGATTGATGCAGCTAGTTATAATTTTGTCCCAGAATCAAATCATGCAAGTACTAGTTTTACTCCTACACGTGAACAAGCGAGTACTAGTCATGCTTCACAATTGGAAGATATAGGAGTAACGGGTTTTGAGGAAAATGTAGATAATGAAACTTTTCAATCTAATCAGTTCTGGGATGTGTTGAAAGCAGCAGATGAACCTCTATGGGCAGGTTGTGAGGACCACACTAAGTTATCGGTGACAGCCCGACTATTAAATATCAAGGCAAAGCATAATGTGTCTGCGGATTGCTTCAACTCTTTTGTTGAAGTAATGTGGGAATCATTGCCTCATGATAACAACATGCCAAGTGATTTTTATGATATGAAAAAACTAGTGAAAAACTTAGGGCTTCCGGTTGTAAGAATTGATGTATGTAGTAGGGGTTGTATGCTATATTGGAGAGATGATGAAAATGCAGAATCTTGCAAATTCTGTAGCCAACCTAGGTACAAGATTAACAGGAGGCTGGGTCGTAATCAGAAGCGTAGACCATGCAAGCAAATGTTTTATCTGCCATTAATCCCCAGATTGCAAAGGCTTTATGCGTCTAAAGCCACTGCTGAACACATGACTTGGCATGCAAATCATGAAACAGAGAAGGTCTAATGTGTCATCCTTCAGATGCGGAGGCATGGCAACATTTTGATAGAACATACCCTGAGTTTGCAATGGAACCTCGGAACATCAGGTTAGGTTTATGTGCCGATGGATTTGCTCCATTTGGGAAAACAGGAAAAAGTTATTCATGCTGGCCAGTTATCTTAACACCGTACAATCTTCCACCTGGTATGTGCATGAAGGCACCTTATATGTTTTTGACATTGATCATGACAGGGCCGCAAAACCCAAAGAAGTTGATAGATATTTATATGCAACCATTGATTGAGGAGTTACAACGACTATGGGTTGAAGGTGTCCCGACGTATGACATTTCTACCGATCAAATATTTGTAATGAAGGCTGCCCTTCTTTGGACGATAAATGACTTTCCAGCTTATGGAATGTTATCTGGATGGAGTACAGCTGGGATTTTAGGATGTCCGATATGTTTGGAGAGGTCAAAGTCATTTAGATTAAAACATGGAAAGAAGCCTTGCTATTTTGACTGTCACAGACAATTTTTGCCGCCAAGTCATCCTTTCAGAAGGAATAAGAAAGAGTTCACAAAGAATAGGACTGAAAGAATGCGTCCACCATTGAGGTTGACCGGCGATCAAATTTGGGAGCGTGTGCAGGACTTTCCAACCGTTGTTGAGAACCTGCATGGCACGACTGTTGCGTACGGAAGTTCACATAAGTGGACAAAACGCAGTATATTTTGAGATCTACCATATTGGAAGGCGCATCTTATTCATCATAATCTTGACGTCATGCACATAGAAAAGAATGTTTTGGACAATGTCATAAATACTGTGATGGATGTCGCTGGAAAAACAAAAGACAACTTGAACGCAAGAAAAGATATGACAGATATTTGCGATCGGCCAATACTAGCTGTGCATGCAAGCAGCAGGAGACCAAAACCGAAAGCAATTTATACATTGGATAAGGAGCAGAGGCGAGTTGAACAGTTTATACATTGGATAAGGAGCAGAGGCGAGTTGTTTGTCAATGGTTGAAATCTGTGCGGTTTCCTGATGGATATGCTTCGAATCTTGGGAGATGTGTTGATTTGAATGAATGCAAGTTGACAGGTTTGAAGAGTCATGATTGTCACATTCTGATGGAAAGACTAATTCCAATAGCTTTGAAGGAAGTTCTACCGAACTTTGTATGGGGCGCAATTACAGAATTAAGTAATTTCCTCCATGATATTTGCTCGACAGTGTTAAAAGCATCGCACATGGAGAAACTAGAGAGAGATATTCCAATTATTCTTTGCAACTTAGAAAGGATATTTCCTCCAGCGTTTTTTGATTCGATGGAGCATCTATTAGTTCACTTGCCTTATGAGGCCAAAGTTGCAGGTCCCGTCCAATTTCGATGGATGTATCCATTTGAGAGGTAATATTTTTTTTTAAAATACAGTTCAAATTAGTTTATTATATAATATGTTCAGATAAGCTTCTTTCTATTTCAACTAGATTCTTATATCATTTGAAGAAAAAAGTGAAGAATAAGGCACGTGTTGAAGCTTCAATTTGTAATGCATATATTGTGGAAGAAGTGACAACATTTACATCATACTATTTTGAGCCGCACATTCAGTGCAAGAGCCGGAGAGCAGGCAGAAATGATGAGGGCCCCATTGATCTTAATTGCACGGCATTCTCTATTTTCAATTATCTGGGTCGACCATGTGGTGCATGTCGACCCAGATACTTATCAGGTGAAGAATTTCATGCAGCCCATACTTATATTTTACTGAACTGCCCAGAAGTCGAGCCATACTTCAAGTAAGTATAAATTTGCAAATATATGTTTTGCGTGTCAAATATTTTCTAATAATAATATGATTTTTAATATTAGGATTTTCCAAACTTCAATGGCTGGACTACAACCAAATGAGTTTGACCGTTTGTGCGATGAACAATTTGCAGCATGGTTCAAGACATATGTAAGTTGCCTATGGATCAAAACCAAGTTATTAAAATTATATACATTATACATCATTTAGTAAAATATATATTATTGACTTTACATGTGTAACTCTAGGTTCACAGTAATTATGATGAATTTGGAGGGCAAGGATTGCTATATTATCTATCATGGGGTCCACAGTTAAAAGTTCGATGTTGGCCAGCATATTTCATAAATGGATATAATTTTCATACTCAAGAATACGGAATGGGAAAATCCACAATGAATAGTGGTGTGTCTGTTCGGTCATCCAATGGTGACAGTTGGAAAGATGATTTTTATGGCTTGTTTGATGAAATCATAGAGATAGAGTATCATGGACCATTAATGATGCGGGTTGTGTTATTTAAGTGCACGTGGTTCGATCTCATCAAAAAAATGAAGGTGCATACGAAGTTCAATTTGATCGAAATAAATCACAAGAAAAGGTATATGAAGTATGAACCATTTGTCTTGGCACAACAAGCAATTCAAGTATGTTATGCATCATTTCCTAGTTTGAAACGTGACAAAGCTAATTGGTGGGCTGTATGTAAAATCAAAGCACGGAGGAAAATCGAGGAACACTGGAAGGATAGAGCCTACCAACAAGAGGAAGTGTGTAACACGGTTGAAATTGAGGAATATAACATACCAACTTTACGAGATCCGTGTGGAGCAATGATAGATGTGGATCCAACTGAAATTTGCGAATTAAATGTACAAGAATGTTCTGAATCTGATTTTCAGACAGATGAAGAAAACGAGGACGAAGACGAGGACGAAGACGAAGACGAAGACGAGGACAAAGACGAAGACGAAGACAAAGATGAAGACGAAGATGAAGATTCAAATTTTTGTCACAACACACAACAGATGTGTAATTATTAATGCTACAAGTGCTATTTTTTATGTTGTCATCATTATTGTTATTGTGCTTTTTTATTATTGTTATTGTCGATTATTCTTTATATTTTAATTTATCGTCGGGAATTTTGTCTCTAAATGCCGACAAGTCAAATATTATTCACGTGTCGTAACATTTCCGATATTTCAATTTCCATTGCAAAATTTGAGATGCCAAAATTTTGGACTGAATAAAAGACGTAGCAAATTTAGGACCCTAATCAATGAGACGCTAAAATTTTTGACAGAAAAAGACGTCACAAATTTACAACGATCATTTAGTCTGTGCAAAATTGCGACGGACTCGCAACCTGTCCGTCACAAATTTTGTTAGGGAATATTTACCGGTAAAAATTTACGCTAGATTCAGATTTGTCAATTGCAAATTTTGAAAATTTTTAGCCGTCCCAACAATTATACCTGACCGTCGCAAATTTGCGACGGACATACAAAGATCCGTCGCAATTGCGATGGAAATACACAAATCCATCGAAAAATATTTGCGACGGACGTGTTTTGTTCCGTCGCAAGTCGCAAAATTTTGCGACGGAATACACAGATCCGTCGGAAAATATCTGCGACGAACGTGTTTTGTTCCGTCGCAAATTTGCGACGGACAGACAAATGTCCGTCGCAAAATTTGCGACGGAAAAAAACACGACCGTCGCAAATATTTTCCGACGGACCTAAACACGTCCGTCGCAAATTTGAGACCGTCAATGTATCCGTCGCAAATTTGCCCGGGAATTTCAACCGTGCGAAATTTGCGACGGAGAAGACAAGTCCGTCGCAAATTTGCGACGGACACGCACTATCCGTCGCAAATTTGCGACGGATGCACATTGTCCGTCGCAAATTTAACGAGGGAATTTTCCCGCGGCGGATTTGTAATTTCCGTCCAAATTTTTTTATAGAAAATTTGCGACGGACCAGTACGTCCGTCGCAAATTTGCGACGGCACTCCCTTGTCCGTCGCAAATTTGCGACGGACGTGCTTTTCCGTCGCAAATTTGCGACGGACATCCATGTGCCGTCGCAAATGTGCGACGGACGGTTTCCGTCGCAAATTTGCGACGGAGGTGGTAGTCCGTCGCAAATTTGCGACGGACTTTGCGTGTCCGTCTTCCGTCGCAAATTTGCGACGGACCTGCTAATTCCGTCGCAAATTTGCGACGGACCAGCAAAGTCCGTCGCAAATTATCGCTATTTATTTCCGCCGGATCGCGACTCTCGCCCACTCGACTCAAGTCTGGTTTGTGCTTGCAGAGATCCGTCGCCGTCGCAGTCGCCGCCCAGCCGTCCCGCCTCGCCGCCGCCGTTGCAGCTCCGCCGCCCTTCGCCGCCCTCGCCCTCCCGCCCGTCGCCGGTCTCCCTCGCGCCGCCCCCCGCCCAGCCCCGCCCCCGCCCCGCAGCCCGCCGCCTGTCGCCCGCCCCGCAGCCCCCGCGCCGTCGCCTCCGCCCCTCGTAGCCCCCGCCTCGCCCCCGCCGTCTCCCCTCACCCTCGTCGCCCCCGCCCCTCCCCCGCCGTCTCCCCTCGCCGTCGTCACCCCCGCCCCCGGCCCCGCCGTCTCCCCTCGCCCCGCCCCCGCCGTCGCCGTCGCCCCTGCCCCCGCCCTCGCCCCCTTCGCCCTCGCCGCCCGCCAGCAGCAGCCGCCGCCCCCGCCCCGGCCCCCGCCACGGCCCCGCCGTGTCCCGTCACCTGAGCCCCCGCCCCTCCTCACCCCCGCCCTCGCCCCCGCCCCCGTCGCCCTCGCCGCCGGCCAGCCGCCTCCGCCGCCGCCGCCGTCGTCACCACTGCCCCGCCGCCGCCGTCGTCACCACCGCCCCGCCGGCCGGCCGCCGCCGTCGTCACCACCGCCCCGCCGGCAAGCCGCCGCCGCCGCCGTCGTCACCACCACGCCGCCGGCCAGCCGCCGCCGCCGCCGTCGTCACCATCCCTACCGCCACCCTCGCTGTCACCCACACCCGTGCCGGGACCGCCACTGTCCAGAAGACAAGGTTTTGTTGTCCTTAAACTACGTAAGTCTATTTTCTAATCCGTAGTTAATATATTTAGGTAATTAGTCGGATTTGGTTATGGATTATTTAGGATTACTTTTGATTGGCTAAATTACGGGTCGATTTTAGGATTGCATATGACTTTGATTGATGGTCGACTGGTTAATTTGTTTATTATGTGGATGATTAAGCGTTAAATGACGATAGGATAATTGATTAAACGTTTTCGCAGAAAATACTTGAAAATTAAATAATTTTATAAAAAATTATGGAAAATTAAAAAAACGGTAAATACTGACAACATATATGAAATTTGACCATAAAAGTTTTTTAAACTTTTTAACAAACTAAAATTTCATCATATCACAAAATTGCAAAAATTAATAGTGCCAACCCATTTTCAATGAAATTTACATTTTTTAACGTTCCGGGGAAAAAATTATTAAAAAATTTAAAATTTCTATAACATGATAACATGGCTTAACATAAATGTGATAACCCATTATGAGGGAAATTTTTCTTTTGTGAAGAAAAAGTAAAAAAAATTAAAATTTAAAAAATGCACCGAATTGCCTAGAAAACATATGGCCATCAACTTGCGATTAAATTTAAATTTCTTTAGATGGCAAAAAAAATTAGAATTTAAAAATTTCCAAAATTTCACGAAATGGGTTATAATACCTGTGGCCACCCACTTTTAGTTATATTTAATTTTTGTAACGTGCCTTAAAAATTGTAAAAATAAAGAATGACTAAAATTTGGAAAACTTTACCTAATAGTTTAGATGACTTGTGGCCACCCAATTTTAGTATGGAATTTTTTTTTCACAAGAAAAAATTTATATTAAAATTAATAATATAAGAATTCTTAAAATTCTTAAAATTTCAAAACTTTACAGAATGTCTTAGAATATCGGTGGCTACCAACTTTTAGTGAAATTTTTTTTTACCTCCAAAAAAAATTTAAGAATAACAATAATAATTTATTTCTTACAAAACTTTATAGAATGATTTAGAATATTTGTGGCCACCAACTTTCAGTGAAATATAAATTTTTGTACGTGGTAAAAAAAATTAACGAAAATGCATGCGATTCATATAGTGATGTTTGATACCTGTGGCCACCCATATCGTGCTCATTAACAATGTAGATGTTTCATATGAAAATGAATGGGATGCATAGTATATTTATTTGTAGGAAATTACACGTCATAAATACTCAACATTGGCTCATTTGAAGGAAACATTTTCTCAGTCTTTTCATCAAAATGGTAAGTTTCATCATGTACATCATTATGTGTTCATAATACGTGTCAATAGTTCTTTACATATTCGTATAACCTTCCTATTTGTCAGTTTAAACGTGGAGGATTTATGTCTAGAAGACGAGGCTCTTCCTCGTCCTCGTCCTCGTCCCCGTCCCCTTCCCTTTCCTCTTCTCATGTCCCGGCATTGAACCCTCAACCACAATATGGTCCGTCACAATATGAGCACGTTGGCCCTTCCTCCCACAATCAACATGTTACAGGACTTCACCACATGCCAACTGAACATTCTCCAATTCAATCTCCTGTAGCTCCCCCTCCTTCCGTTCCACCCCATTATTCGGCGGAACAATCAAATATTGACGGAAACAGAGGGCAAGAAGATAACCGATTTTTTATATGTCCATGTGGAGATTCGTAAGTACTTCATTTTTATTTTAGTATATGTCATATTTAGGGCTTTAAATATTGATGTTAACTGAATTATCCATGCTGCACAATATTTGTATAAATGCAGATTCACGGATGCTACGTCTGTTGCGAGAGAATTGAACAAAATAGTCAGAAACTTCTGGATGGGAGAGTATCTTAATTACAGAAGTGTTCCACAAGAAGTAAAAGAAATGTAGTGGAATGAGTTCAAGGTAAGTTGTACATATTTTATTTTCTCAGAAATTAAGTTTGGTGTAGTATATTGATGGTCAAGAATGATGTAAAGGGACCAGAACAATTTTGTAGTTTTCGATATCTAAAGGATCAGATATTTTTCCCGACATGAACTTTACAAAATCTGTCTATATGTGTTTGGTGCATGGTTATGGATATGTGATCATCATAATAATTTTCAATTTGTGTTTTTATTTATTGCAGCGGAAGTTCACGTGGGACGAAACGGAAGACAATGAAGTGAGACGAATTTTCGATAAAAAAATAAGTGATTTTATGCGAAATGTTATGAATAGAGCGAAGAGCAAGCAAGCGAAGCCGTCTTTTTTTACAGCTGATAATTGGGTGGCAATTAACACATTTTGGGCATCTGAACAGAGTTGGCAACTCTGTGAGCAGAATAAGAAAAACCGATCTTCTAGTTCTAGTGATGGGTCAGCCACATATGCTGGGGGCTCTATCAACATTGCGGAGCATCGCAAACAACTGGTAAGTCTGTTAAATGACTTATAAGTTAATTTAATTCAGTTACTCAAGTTTACATTTTGTAGGCACATGAATTGGGGACGAAACCGACATTTGCAGCTACATTTGAACGCACATTCCAAAAGAAAGATAAGACATGGATTGGCGATCGAGCAAAAGCTGTTAAGGTATGTAAGGTTATACTTTGACTTATATGTAAACTATAATGCAAAACCGTTAATGCTTTCAATATTTATGGTATATATATATAGTGATTTTATTTTCATCTACATTGTTAATGTAAGAAAAATATGATAATCTGTTAATTGGTGCAAGTGGTAGTGCTAGTGGTAGTGATGATTGTCCTGAGTCCCAGCCACCAGTTGATAATATGGCATTATGGATGGAGGCATCGGGTGGGCCGAAAAAAGGGAAAATATTTGGGCTAGGATCGTTGTCAAGGATGTACATGCCGAATAATCCTAGAAGTTCATCAGCCGCTGGGACTGGTCGAAGGAAGTCACGAGTGGAGGAGCAATTGAACCAAGAAGTGGATCGTCTGAATAATTTACTTTTTAAGAAGGATGAACGAATATATAACTTGGAAGAACAAGTGAGAGTGATTATGGAACACCTTAACCTCCAACGCAATGCTGGGCCTCCTGTACCTCCAGCCAATCTAATAGGTGATGACCAACACATTGATGCCGAGAATGCTGATGCTGATGATGATGGTGATGATGATGATGATTTTCTCCGGTCTCCCCCTAGTTAAAATTTTGGGTAAACTTGCTTCATAGTCTTGGTTTTTCATAATTTCACTCGTATTCATATGTAAGAACATTTATGTTCGTCCTGAAACGTATTTTTGTTATTTTTGTTACATTCTGGACTGATTTTTGTATCGACATTTCCTTAGGTCTTGACGAAGGTGACTACTTTTGGTATCCTGCCAGCGTACCAAAGCCGCCTCTTCTTCTGTATGATTTTTTTGCGTCTTCTATGGTTGTCATGTCTCTTAGTTCATGTTTTGAATGTATTGTAATATTAGATATCAAATAGCATCATGTCAGACTTTATAACTTTCGTTATGTTATTTATTTCAATTATATGTCATTGTGGCTGATTTGTCAGAATTTATGGTTTGTTCGTTTTTCTGTTTCAATTATATGTCATTGTCTCTTTTGATTGATATGAACAATAATTTGTGGTCGAAATGATGTAAAAATAACGACAAATATTTTAAGCCAAATTTTGCTATTATTAAAGTTTTTCGCTAACTTGCGACGAAATTCGCGACGAATTTTCCGACGAAATTCGCGACAAATTTTCCGATGATTTTGCGACCAATTTTGTACAGAAATAAATTAGCGACGGATCGTGTCCGTCGCAAAATTTGCGACGGACGTGTGAAGGTCCGTCGCAAATTTGCGACGGACCTGGTCGTGTCCGTCGCAAATTTTGCGACGGACCTTCACACGTCCGTCGCAAATTTTGCGACGGACATTCACACGTCCGTCGCAAATTTTGCGACGGACCTTCACACGTCCGTCGCAAATTTTACGATGGACCTTCCAACGTCCGTCGCAAGTTTGCGACGGACCTTCACACGTCCGTCGCAATTTTGCGACGGACCTTCACACGTCCGTCGCAAATTTGCGACGGATTTTTGCGACGGAATATTTGCGACGAAATTTGCGACGGATTGAATTCGTTGCTAATTTGCGACGAATTTTTTCCGTCGCAAATTTGCGACGGATTTGTTAATTTTCCGTCGCAAAATTTTGCGACGCCCGAGTAGCGACGGAATTTTTTCCGTTGCAAAATCCGTCGCAAATTCGATTTGCGACGGATTTTTCCGAAATTTCCGTCACAAATTCCGTCGCAAAAAACAAGTTTTTTTGTAGTGATTATAAAAGAGAAAACCACTATGATGATGGAGGCCTTGTCAGACATGAATGGGAAGCCATATGCAATCAACAAGGTCTACTTGATGCAACATCTGTTTAACTTAAAAATGAGCAAAGGTGCATTAGTTGCTGATTATATCAATGAACTCAATCTAATCATTAGTTAATTGAATTCAGTTGAAATTGACTTTAAAGATGAGGTACATGCTTCGATTCTATTGTCCTCACTGCCTGATAGTTGGAGTACTATAATTACTGCTGTTAATAATTCCTCTAGATTAACAAGTTTAACATTTGATGTAGTTCGTGATTTGATTCTAAGTAAGGAGATCCATAGGAGAGAATTTGGTTAACCTGTATTTACTACTTAAAATGTGAAAGTAGAGGAAGAACTAGTACTCTTGTTTGCAAAATTAGTATAAACATGGATAGACGTAGTTAGTCTAGAACTAGTGGTGCTGTCTATTGGAGTTATAGTAAAAGGGGGCATCTTAAAAGGGATTAACTTAAGCTTAATAATGAGAAGGGTAAGGGAATTAGAGTTGAGCCTACTGATGATATTAGTACAATAGCTTATAGTAATTCTGATAGTACTAATTATTTCTTGTTTGTCACTGAGGATTATGGATTCTAGTTGTCCATTTCACGTTATACTAAATTGGAACTAGTTTACTAATTATCAATACATGGATAACAGTAAGGTGTAGTTGGGAAGCAATGCTGAATGCGATAGTGTGGATGTTGGTGATGTTAATCAAAATGCATGATAGTATCGTGAAAATATTAATCGGAGTGAACCATGTTCTAGAGTTAATAAGAACCTGATTTCTTTGAGTGCCCTGGATTTTGCTGGATGTTGGTATACTTCCGAAAGTGAAATTCTAAAGGTCGTTTGAGGTGCCGTAGTGATAATAAAAGGAATCAAGCACGGTGGCATGTATAATCTTCAAGGTGACACAATGATAAATTTTGCCACGGAAATGTCGGATGCATATGTTCAAGAGTCTCAATTGTGGCATTTTTGTTTAGGGCACATTAGTGAAAGAAGCCAAAAGGTTCTAAGTGAAAAATATATATTATGTGGTTATATTACTAACAAACTGAATATGTATAGGTATTGTGACTTAGATCAATGGCGAAAAGTACAGTTCGGTACGATTGTCAAAGAAACTACAGAGATTACAGAGTTAATTCACATTCCTATTCGTAGGTTGTGGCGATTTCCTTTGAGAAAGAGTACCATATTTATACTAACAATTGTAGATGACTGCTCGATGAGGACCCAAGTATTTGTACTTAGGCACAAGTTTGGTATTGCTGTTAGAATCAGAAAAGTGAGAGTGTTAATTGAAAACGTGATTGGTAAAACGATCGAGCATTTGTGGATTGACAGTAGCATAGAGTTTTACTCGAAACTATTAAACGAAATCTGCATGATGGAAGACATAGTGAAACACCACACTAGTGCCAATATACCAAAATATGTTGTAGAGTTAATAAGTAGAACATTACTAGAGACGGCCCATAAAATGTTCTCTAATGTTGGTAGGCTAGGAGATCCTTGGCAAATGCGCTTAGTACTATAAGCTACTTGATGAATAGATCCCCATCAATTGCGATTAGATGTCGGACTCCCGAATAAGTGTGGTTAGGTGATGATGCTGATTATTCTATTTTTATGAATATTTGATTACCCATGTTATATTCAAGTGAGTGATGGCAAGGCTCGATAAGATGGCAAGAAAGTGCTTATTCCTAGATTATGCACAAGGTGAAAGGGACAATCGGTTATAATGTTTGGAATTAAATTCATATGTTATCAATAGAGAAATACGTTTAACGAGTCTCTGGTACTTCTGGGTAGGAGTGTTAATGTCAGTGGTCATATGGATCTGGACAATGTTCAGCTCAAGATGGAGGTGCAACCAGAAACTCCTGAAGTAGCGGGTACAAATGATGAAATCAACACATATGATGCTTATAGCGAGGTTGAGCTTATAGAGCCAATGGTTGTTGTAACTACTGAGTTTGACAATGTGCATGTTCGATCTTCTCTTAGATATGAATGTAATAATGGTTTTGCTTTATCTTTGGTTGAGAAGATTGTGTCTATGAATCCTTATGGAGTACTTAATGGTGCAAATAGAATTGGTATTCTGATGAGATCCATGGTTATGGTGAAATTCAAGGAAGGCTTTGACTTGAAAGATGTCTGTGGCTATTGAGCTCACGTAGGGCTTTGGGAGAGTAGTGGCGAGATTCAATTCTAGCCAAATGTCGAGTCAAGGGGATATTTGTTAAAATATTTCTCGAGTTTGAGCCCATTAGACCAAACATAATCCTAGATTAATTGTTATACGTGGAGGTCTGAATATTCTAAATTGGATATTTTACCGTTGGAGTCGACGAAGTTAATCAAAAAGGGAAACTAAAAGTCTTTTTTTATGATATTTCTCTGTTGAAGTACGGTGGTGCGTTGGAGTCTTTGGCCATTGAAATAAGAAAGTACAATGTGGGACTTTGACTTGGATTAACTTTTTGGCACAATTAAACATATATATTCTCCATTTCGTGGGAGCCTTTTATCAAAGTTGTTGAAGCGCCATTTACGAAGAATATTTAATTAGCAATGGATTTTTTTTTTTATCAATCCTACTCTATCTCTCACTCACGATACACACTCAGACTTGTGCCCCACCTCTTGCAGGGCGTGGACGTCGAAACCCACATCTTAAACTACACGACATCACCCTTACCTCCCTGCGAAGGTGGAGATTCGAACTCCCCACCTTTCCCTTCTCAAGTGAGAAGAATGACCACTGGAGTAAACTCCCAGTGGTTAATTAGCGATGGGTTAACTTTATGGGGTTTTGGTAGTGCATTTATACCAAGAACTTATGTGTTGAAATACATTAAATATTGTAAGTAAGATTTGTGAATTTCTTCGTGAGATTGTGATATTATTTCACGAAAAATTATGGGACTAAATACTATGTGAGATTATTCGGTGTAATGGAGGATTGAGAAATACTGAGAATGTTTGATTGACTGGAGTATAATTGCAATCACCCTTAGATCGCTCAATTTATAGTAAAATTCATTATTGCTATCTCCGTGGACGTGAGTTACAATGAATGAATCTTGTAAATTTAGCGTTTAATTTAATTTTTTATTCTATCTGTTATATTGTTCAATCGCTTGTTTTTGCAACAAAATATCTTTAACATCTCTAGAAGGAAATCACTTAATGTGTAAAGAGCGTGAAGAGCCCGTGAAGAGACAATGTGAAACGCACAAACGGAATGAACAAGCGATGGGGTTCCAGTCAATCCTTTCACAAACATTCAAATCTTTCCCATTGCGTATTAGAATAATTTTTTTTTTAGGTGAATTTCAGTGCCTTGCATGGACTTTCATTGATGGCATTCAATGGAAAAGCATTGACTTGGCAAAAGGCGCGAGTCTTTGGGTTTCGTGAAGTCCTCACGCGGCAGCCTGATTTTCTGGAATGCTGCTCTCCATTCGTTCGAGAACGTTGTTCAACAACCTATTCGTACTCGTTCAAATGGCAAACGACGACCATCGCCATACGTTTCAACTCGGTTGGACTCAGTTCAAATTGATCGGAGAAAGATTAATTTGATATCTAACCGTCAACTGATTGGTTAAATTGGATGCCTGCCTAGGGTTAAATAAATGGGATTGATAAAGACATAACAAGTTCTAACCGGCTTCGTCACAAAAAAATGGACGAAATTATCTACAATACATGTTTCCAACCCAAGCTTGCTTCTCCATAATTCGGCAGCCTCATTTGTCATTATTCCTAAAAGGATGACGACATGAATGACGGTTGATCGAACGGATTCATATTACGTTAGCATGTTGCATGATTCAAGTGTTGCGCTGTGTGGTGCTGACCTTGACAAACTCCTCTTCCCTCCGCTCTTAATCGTGTAGACGCGGCACATGGGGGGCGGCAGAATTTTCCACACCCATGCCAAAGCAACGCAAGACCAAGATCCTATAAATGGAAACCCAAAGCCCAAATGACCCTCTCACTTCTCTCCCTCTCTCATTTTTGTGGAGTTCAAAGAAACTCAGAAAGCACGTCACAGAGGAGACAGAGCAGGGGGCGACCTGACCAATTTTAGAACACACAAAGAAGAGATCAAGGGAGGAAGGAAAGGGGAAAATGGTGAGCAAAATGAACATGCTTGTGTTGATGGTGTTCCTTGGAGCCTCGATCCGGTGTTGCAGCACTCAGACGACGCATGTGGTCGGCGATTCGCTCGGGTGGGTCGTCCCGCCCGGCGGTGCGATAGCCTACTCCACTTGGGCCGCCAACGAGACCTTCATCGTGGGCGACACTCTCGGTACGAGTTCTTCACTAACATCTGCATTCTGTTCTTGTTTTCTTCCCGCCCTACAAAGGACTTTTGAGTATAACTTTATTATATGCTAGTTACAGCACCATTAACTTTGCTTCATCGTCTTCAAGCTCTATTGAAAAGTGACAATAATCATGAAATCGTCGAGACTGATACTATGAACAACGATTTATCCTTCCACCTAAAGGCGTAAACGTTCTGCGCAATGCGTTATTTCGAGCGCATTTTCGCTCGGTTGCAGCGAACACTCATATGTGTCGTGTTCTGTGCAGTCTTCAATTTCACGACCCAAGAACACGATGTGGCCAAGGTCACAAAGGCAGCATTCGACAGCTGCGACTCCACTAGCCCCATCTCGCTCCAGACTGACGGGCCGGCGAGCATCGCCCTCAACCAATCCGGCGAGCACTTCTTCATCTGCACAATCGGCCAACACTGCAACCGTGGCCAAAAGCTCGCCATCAACGTTACCAGCAGCTCCGCCACAACTCCATCGCCGTCTCCCGCTACCACCCCATCGTCACCGCCCCCAGCCTCCACCCCCACCCCATTGTCGCCATCTCCCGCTACCACCCCATCGTCACCGCCCCCAGCCTCCACCCCCACCCCATTGTCGCCATCCCCCGCTACCCCTCCGTCGTCCACCGCCACACCACCCTCCACCTCTACTAGTCCTCCTCCACCTACTACCACCACCACACCTCCAACAAGCTCCACCACCCCTCCGCCACCGGGGAATTCCGGCGCCTCTTTGAGCGCCACTGGCTTGTTTTCAGGGATTCTATCGATTGCCGTAGTGTTGTTGTACTAGATTAATTAAGTGATCTATTTCCTACCTTTCTTTACACAGTTATTATGACTCGTTTTCGTCAGTTGCTTTTTGGGAATTGAGACACTTACTTATTGATTGTGATTGATTTTATACAATAAAATCTTTTTTTCCGTGAACTACGTACTACGGTACTAGACTAGCTAGATAACTAAATGTGAACTCAGCTCAGTTTTGTCAAACCTTCCGAAGTCAATGTTGTCGACCAGCTGATCTAGCAAAAATTCAACATCTGGCTTTGACCCGGCGCCAAAATTGAGCAGTTGAACAACCCAATCACAGATCGACATATGTGCTTGCGATTAGCAAAGGACGGTCCAATCACACATTCAACCAAAACAAACCCTCACGAAACTCTTGCAAGTAATTATGGTTATCTGCTAACGATGTCATGAAAGGTTGCTAAAAGAAGTCCTTGTGATTTAACTGGGTCATTGGTTGTGTTTCCTGTCGTCTGCTTGCATCCAAAGAGAGCAAAACAAATGTACTTTGCCCTGTACCACCCTCATTGAAAAAAAAATATCCGAAAAATAAAATTTTAAAATATACTATTCTAAAATTGATTACCCGCATTACTTAAAATAATTAATTAATAAAAAATATAATCACTATCAATAATAATTTATATTTTAATATTTTAATGGATAATAAAAATAAATTTCATTCATTCATTTTTAGAAATGATACAAGTGATCATTTTCAGAAAAACGCTTTTCAAATCTTTTATTTTCCAAGAAACAAACGGAGCCTTAAAATGTTAATTAAAGCGCAAAGGCAATTAAAGGGTGAGATTTTTATTTAACCACACAAGTTCGACTCCTTCTGGGTCTAACCTATTGCAGGATAGATCACATGAAAGTTATTTCTCATGAATCTCCCTATTTATAAGAGCCTATGTAGCGTTAATGCCATCAGAAATTTGCTGACGTTTATCTATTTTCCTTTCTTAATGTTGACTCTCTCTCTCTCTCTCTCTCTCTCTCTCTCTCTCTCTCTCTCTCTCTCTCTCTCTCTCATATTGACTTCTTCTTCAAATCATTTCTTATTCCTCCATCGTCTTCATCCTCCCTCCGGCATCTCCTGAAAAAAAAAATGGTCATGAGCATTTCCCGCAAACCGAGCGCGCCTATAACAATTCCTATGACAATTAACGCCTGACTTAAAACTTGAATTTTACCAGATGACTATCTAAAATAGCAGAATATCAAATACAATCAATCAGGACCAATCAAGCAAAATATATGGAATCTCCAAAATATATTTCTAACAATATCAATGAAACTGTTTCTATTAAACAGTAAAAAAGTCCAACTGATGTAGTGTCCGAGAGTCACCATATACTTGCTAAACTAATGACTATATACATATGCTTAGATATCTCACATGATTTGAAATTTCCTATGGTTTTTCAATAAAAGCCGTGAAGGGCGCCACGTGCCAATGCCAACACGACAATTTTCGAATGAATTTGCTACAGACACGCAAAGTAAACTTGGGTAATTTGTTCTTTGGCAGTAAGTGGCCGACGTCCCAAAAAGATTGTTGGAATTTTATCCAGACCAGAGAGAGAGAGAGAGAGGCAGCGACCCCTTTGGACAATTACAACGATGGCCGATTAACGATGACCATTGCTCTCAAAGCTAGAAAGTTCGTGTACGTCTAGCTTCATCACACCCGGTTAAAAAGATGGCACCTGGCCTTATGAAATTTCAGCACGTCCTAGATTGTTTTTATAAGATCAGATGGTCAAAATGTGTGAATGGTTCGTAAAGAGGACCCTGTAATGATAAGTTTCGCAAAAGGGTATGATTGAATCAGTCTTTGCCACCTTTTCACTCATGCCTTGGACACTCATGCTTATCTTGATTCGCATTTCTATAAATAGCCAAAGGAGCTGCATCGGTTTCAGACCATCCTATGCAGTTCCCACTTCCCAGTTATCAGAAGTTGCAGTTGTGAAAGAAGATTTGAGTGTGTCGAAGCGTTTTGGATTCAAGAGAAGAGACTCGTGATTTGTTCAGGGACGACCTGGTGAACACACTTGGGAGAAAAGATGGGGAGAGGCGTCGTTTTCACCGGTTTTCTAATTGTTGCAATGCTAGCTTGCCTAGGAGGTGCGGCAGCGACGCAGTACGTCGTGGGCGGTAGCCAAGGTTGGACTGCGCCGCCAAACATCACGGTCGGGTATTATGACGAGTGGGCCGCCGGCATACCTTTTACTGGCGGAGACATTTTAAGTAAGCATTCATCTATTTATTTTCCTTCTCAGTAACATGTTTACTCTCATCCGTCAGATATGCATATGAACAGCTTCATGTCAGCTCATATTGGCGTTTAAATTAACTGGACAGTAATCGACTGTCTTTATAAAATTCAAGGAGTGAAAACGTGAGAATGCATATCGATTCTACATCTTTTCTTATCGTGTCACATCATGCTTGTGATTTTGAAACCTTCTTTATGATGCAGAGTTTGTGTGGAATAGGACGCACAACGTCGCGAATGTATCAAGAGAAGAATATGACAGCTGCACAAAAGTGAGCTCGGTTTTTCAGGGTGGCAAAGCATTCAATTACCCACTTCTAGCAGATGCGAATGGCCTGTATTACTTCATTTGCATCGTCGATTCCCACTGACAGAACGAGCAATGATGTAGTGAGCCTTCGTAATTGATTAGCTCACAGGCAAACAGTGATGTTAGCTTTCTTAATCAATGAAGCTCCTTAGTTTAAGCACGTCCATTTGTGAACAAAGCAAAGTTCGTTCCTTTTTTGTCTGAGACTTGGTTGGGAGCGGACTCGGGTTCATCTGAAGTCGTTAAAACATCTTAATTTCTGATTCTAAACATTCTCTTTCTTTCCCCGCCATGGTTGCTCCATGGAGTGAGATGAACTCTGCAGCTTTTCATCGGCACAAATAAGTCCTTAGCACCTGGGCATGCATTTTTTGGGGACTTAAATGCAACTCGGGGTAACTGTTTGGGACCTGAGAGGATTTTTAGCTCAGGCGCATGAGGTTACACGGTTTCTCTGTCTCATTGCACAGTACAAGAGTGGTCGAGGTACCCTTTAGGCTCGCCCAAGATCTGAGGTTCATCGACCTCGTGCGAGGGGCGTTTCGGCCAAATTACAAAAGAGTTCCAAGGATCGTAAACACCAGGCATTGTAAGGGTATGTACCAAGAGAAAAGAGCAGGATTTGTTGCGGCTGCTATCAGCAAGTAATTCGAGTCTCGTTGACTTCCAATATATGGATCAGCCAAATGAATTATGCCTACTGTTGTGTCGTGGGCCACTGGATAGATCAGACTGGGTGTTACATCATTGAACTCTATCGTTAAAAAGCATCTGTATCCATACAATCAGACAATATTTATGCGAAAATCTATGTCTTTGGCATTTCGAACGATGTATTTTTATTATTTTGCATGATGCCATTAATTGTCAGCACACCGGTTGTTAGGAACACGGTCACACAGATGAGGCCGGTTTGCAATGGCCAACTCTTTCATGTACGCTGCGTTTGCCCTCTTATCAATCTCTGCATGCAAGATGGCATTCAAAGAATTTTTTGAATCTGTAACTTGTACATGCCGATGGATTCACTACGGAGACTGTGTCACCCCAAGAGTACGTGAGATGGAGATGCTGTGCATGGAACAAGGAAGGGAGCCCCAAAAGGTTCCTTTAGACGTGAAAACCAGGAGAAGTTCCGCCTATTTGATGTTATAGAAGGCCTCCGATCAGATGGATGTGTTGACGTCATTTTCCTTCTGTTGCACCGAGGCCGCCGGTATTCAGCCACCGATTGCAAGATGATTGGAGTGTTGTTGAACTATTCAGGGACTTCTTAAAGCTCTGCCACGAGTGACCATTTATGAATGTTAAATTTGTTGGAGAAATTCAAATGGCATTAGGTTAAATATCACAACAATACAGAATTACAAAGAAACGAAATTGCAAAAACAAAATTGGAATCGATACAACCAAATACCGAGGCCTGTGTTGCAATAACAAAATTGGAATTGATACAATTTAATACCGAGGCCTGTGTTCGACACAGTTTCCTTAAAACAGATTCGTTCCCTCCCGCACGCGATTGAGGTTTTGCGAACGTCTGTCTCCCAGGATACAACGGCTAACAGCTAAGAAGAGATCGCGACACTTCCAAGCTTCCGGCGAACTTGAACAAACTCGAAAACGAACACTATCGAAAACAATGCAAATGCAGAGAACGTTTTTCAGAAGGAAAACCAGCGAATCGTTTTTCAGAAGGAAAGCAGCGAACGTTTTTCAGAAGGAAAACAGCGAGCGCTTTCAGAAGCTGCAGATCTCAGCCCTCACTGAAAGAATGAATCCGATAAAATATATAACAGAGGGGAGAGCTGTTCGGGACTAATAACGGGCGATTAAATTAGCCGTTACAAAATCAATACGCATCAAGAATAACGGCCAATTAAATCCGCCGTTACAAAATCAATTGCGTCTGGAATAAGGGCCGATTAAATTTCGTAACAGCTTGCCGTTTAACGCACCATTAATTGAGTCGGAAAAATTAAATCAGAAGACTAGCAAAATTGGGCTTGTCGCAAGGCCCACTTTTCGGTCCTGCAATCGTGTACGCAGGATGCGCGCTCGCGCCCAAGTTTCAGTTTGTTGGGCGTCGGATTTGCACCCCCTGTGCATGCGCGCGAGGCAGAGAGTTTATGCTACAATAGTTACCACTTCAAATAAGTGTAACCGTATATAAAGCACTCCATAGCCTTCTTCCTTTTCCATGTGGGACTAGTGCTTTCCACTTCCCACTTCCAACTCAAGGGTGTTCTTTGAGCATCAATTTCTCATTCACCCATCCATCAATTTGTCCCTAACTTCCAACAAAATTTATCTCTTGAGTTTGAACCCGGTTTGGAGGACATAGACCTATCGGTATTGCAGAGATGATTAGGAGTTCAAGGAAATCTTTCTGTAATGGGTTAATACCACAAAAAATCTCAAATTAGTACACTTGTAATAAATTTATCACAAATTAATTTTTTGACCACCAAAAACCTCAAACCGATACAGTTATGATAAATTTAACTTAAACTAATTTTTTGACTACGAAAAACTCCAAACTGATAAAACTATGATAAATTTATCCTAAATTAAATTTTTGACTACCAAAAACTCTAAACTAGTATACTTGTGACAAATTTACCCTCCGTAAAATTAGATTAATACCATGAAAAATCACAAATTGATAAATTTGTGACAAATGGAGAGAAAAAATCCCAAATTGGTACATCTATCAACTGTTACGTACTATTCAACTCAGCAATTTGATGGTAAAATTTAACGGAAACTAACGAAAAGTAAATTTATTACAAATGTAGCAATTTGAGATTTTTTATGATAAAAAAATTAGTTTTTTGATAAATTTATCATATGTGTATCAGTTTTGGATTTTTCGCAGTATTAACCTTTCTTTAATCCAAATCGACGGTGAGAAATGGCTTTGAAGTGGAGAAGTTGCCGATTTGTTTTTATCTACGGGCACAAAGGATTCGTTTCCTTTGTTGGAGAAGATATCCATCTCGGTTTGACAGTTTTGACCAATCGAGAATTTTGAATTATTTTTTCTAGCAAAAAAAAAGGAGAATTTTGAATTCTTTAAAGATTGTGCAGTTGTACGGTGGAGCACTGAACTCATCCGCATAAAAGGACGTCCTCGAGGTCACTTTCTTGGCCACGCGAAGAGTCCTTAACAAACAGACGGCGATTTGTGTTTTTGTGTTTTACGTCCGATTGAGTTGCTTATTTATAAATATTTTGAGTTTGGACTTAATTTAGGTGTGGAATATACTCGAGCATACGAGCGACTAAAATTTTGATTCTCCGATGACTTTTCCTGTGAAATAGGTACCGACACTCGGACAGAACTATGTAAGCCTTTGGTGCCGTTTATCATTTCTCGTTTATTTCTCAGGTGATTTTACATCGATTGAATTGGAAGATAATTTTCGCGTTAATTTTATAACAATCGAACAATCGAGTTTTGTCATTCATCTACCTGTTTTCGCAGTAACTAGCGGAAGATAACGGTTTTTTCGGCACAGTCATTATTGCCATGAAGGTGAAACTGCTCCTGCACTTCAATGAAATTCCTCCTCTTTTCCGGTATCTAGGTGTTTGGATCCTAGATTCATTTAGAGAGGCTTGGAGTGTTACTTGCTCAATATTACGAGAATTCATGCTAGCAACCCTCGCCATGACCTCGCCAGAGGCTGCAAGGTCGGCCCTCGTGGCCTTCAACCTCGCGGCCTCTGGTGAGAGCTACCCTTCCCGGTGGCTAGGCGAGGCACGATCTCGCTGAATGAGGTCGGGCCTCGCCCATGGCCGGTGAGGCTCAACCCTCGCCAGCCCAACCACTAGCGAGGTTGACCTTGCCTAGCGACAGCGAGGTGGACCTCACCTCCAATCTGTATTGGCACAAATGCAAAATATTCAAGATTCAATTAGCAAAAATAAAAAGATTGATGACTAAATTGGAACAATTACAATAGGCTTAGGATTTTTTTTTGTAATTTCCTCTTGGGCATATAAGCTGCTTGATACATTGCACCGAATTCCCTATACACTGGATTTGCAAGTCATCCTGCTCCAAGGATAAAACTAGTGGCCAATGATGGTCCATTACCCTCCGCGTCCGCCAATTGCCCCGCGACATTTCACGAATGAACCGTGGTCAAATTTGTTCTTCGACAATTACTAGCCCACGCCCCCAAAAAGATGTTTGGAACTTCATCCAGATAAGAAAGAGACAGAGACCAGCAGCTACCACTTTGGACAACAACAACAATGGCCGATTGACGATGACAATTTACTCTCAAAGCTACAAAGTTCGCGTACGTTTAGCTTCGTCACACCCGATTCAAAGATGGCACCTGGCATCGTCAAATTGTCAGCATGCCCTAGATTGCTTTTACGTAACCAAATGGTCAAAATCTCTGAATGATTCCAAAAGAAGACCAAGTCAAGGTATGTTTCGCCAAAAGATGTCCTCGATTGCTTTTTTTTTTTTTGGTAAAGATGTCCTCGATTGCTTTTATATAACTGAATGGTCAAAATCTCTGAATAATTCCAAAAGAAGACCAAGTAAAGGTATATATGTTTGCCAAAAGATACACGTATCGAATCAGTCTTTTGCCACCTTTTCACTCGCGCCGTTTCTGATATTCATTCTTATCTCGATTCCCATAGCTATAAATACCCCCAAAGAGCTGCCTTAGCTTCAAACCACCCTACACACTTTCGCACCCATCAGAAGTTGCAATTGTGAAAGAAGATTCGAGGGTATTGAATCGTTTTGGATTTAAGAGGGGGAGACTCACAATTTGGAAGAAAAGATGGGGAGAGGCGTCGTATTGGCGGATTTCTTGGTCGTCGCAATGCTGGCTTGCCTCGGAGGTGCGGCGGCGACAGAATATGTAGTCGGTGATAGCCGAGGTTGGACCACGTCGAACATCACTGTTGGGTATTACAATGAGTGGGCCGCCAACAAAACTTTCAGGGGCGGCGACAGTTTGAGTAAGCATTCGTCTACTTATTTTCCTTCTTAGGAACGTGTTTAGTATCCTCACTTAGATATGCAGAGGAACAAATTCATGTCCACATGTTAGTTCGCTTGCTTGATGCTGACGATATACTTCTGTCAGATAATTATATTGGTGTTTAGATTTACTTGGATAGTAATAAACATAAATCGATAATCTTTCTAAAATTCGAGGAGTCAAAATGTGACAATTCATATCAATTTTAATTCTTCTTTTCTCGTATCATATTATACTCATAATTGTTAAACCCTCTCCATAATGCAGAGTTTGTATGGAATGGGATGCACAACGTCGCGAACGTATCAAAAGAAGAATATGACAACTGCACTAAAGTGATCTCGTATCTCGCGGGCGGCGAAGCCATTACGTTCAAATTGCCAGCGGACGCAAGTGGCTCATACTATTTCATCTCCACCGTTGATGCTGATTGCGAGAATGGGCTGAAGCTAGCCATCAGCAACATCGTTAGCCTGACCTCGACCGAGTCACCGAATAGCTCAGCTTCCTCAATCACCGCCGGCACCTTGTCTGTGCTGGTTCTCGTATCATCGAGCATCATCGCAATGTTTATGAACTAGATTTGGGTCATAGGGGAGGATGATGATGAATTTTCCTTTTATAGCTCGTGTTAATTTGGTTGTTCATTGGTCATTCATATTTGTGTATTGTATGGAATAAAAAGACGGTCCTGTAAGGTCATTCATATTTATGTATTGTATGGAATAAAGAGAGGTTCCTGTAAGTTTTAGATGTCAGTGATGCTAGCCTTCTCGATTTTCAAATAAGTTCGTCCCTCCCCTGTTCGACGAACATCGCCCATTTTCCCCTTTCCCTTTCTGAAACTTGGTTGGGAGCCGACTCGAATTCATCGGAGTCGTTAAAATTCGGTGGGTCCATTTCGTATGGAACTCACAATATCTTAAAGCTTACTAAAAACAAAACCCGGTGTCTCTCTTGATTGGTCCTGATCACGTATATAACTTTTAAACATTTAGGTTCCGTTTGTTTCGCGAAAAATGAATAATTTAAAAAACATTTTCCTAAAAATCAATGTTTATATCGCTTCAAATAATTAATTAAGGATAATGCTTCCTTTATCGACAACGATTTATGTCTCTATTCGTTTTTATAACCAATACATGCCATTATTTTTAGGAAAATGTTTTGTAAATCATCTATTTTCTGCGAAATAAATGGAGTTTTAGTAACACATGAGTCCCCCCTCGCATGATATGGATGTCCACAAAGAGGAATGCCTATATACTCATTGACGGTTCAGCGCCTTTGCGCGCTCATCGGAGCTATTTTCGGATACTCCCCATCTATATTGACCTATTCTACATGAACCAGTAGATCAAGTGACGGGTACTCCCGACCTATGTTAGTCCACCACTTCACATGAGCCATTAGATTACGAAGTGAGCTAACGTCGGCCAGAAGTACATAATTATGTTTCCACCGATTGAGCTATAACGACGAGCGCACTGGCATCATCGCTTTCGGATTCCACCTGTTAAACCATCCTAACTCAATTAGTTTCGCATAAACTAGCCGGCCTGCGGCGTTATTTTTACAAATTTACTTTACGTAAGACAACACATCTTAATTTGAAATTCTGACCACTTCCATCTTTGCCTGCCGCGAGAGCTCCATCAAGCAAGATGACAATCTTCGTCCACCACATACTTAAGGTAGACGATAGTCATCAACCTCAATTCTAGTTCTACAGTTGGCTACTTCTGTTTGTATGATCGAGAGAGACGACAATCATCAACCTCGCCGCAAGGTCTAAGGCTCTCTCCCTCTCTCTCGCTCTCTGCGGCAGTGACCATCTTCGTTGGCAAAGCAATGGTGGTGCAACGGCAGCGATCGAGATGCTTCTGCATGAGAGAGTGAGAGAGAGAGAGAGTGGTGTTAGGTTTTTCAATTTTCTTAGGAAAGACTGCACCATGAGTACTAAACTTTGTGCATACAATGCGATGAACCTCCAAATGCCAATAGTACAATGAAAAATGTAATCAGGTCCTAAACTTTTTAATTGGGATAGTTTATTCGTAAAAAATTACTGAGAATAGATTCGTAGTACTCAAACTTCTTGAGGAGAAATTTAAAATTATAGTGCATTTGGTACATATATGTTATCCCACTTTTTTAAACGGGCTATCGATATAAAAATGAAAATATGAGTGAGAACTCGATTATCTCCAACCTGTTTTGTGCCTAAATTGCACATGTTGTGATGACACAAATATATTATAAATTTTGGCACAATATACAATGTAGTCCATAAACTTTTAATTTATTCAATGCGGTCCCTAAACTTTTGGTTCATGTTTAATGCAGTCCCCGAATTATATGAAAAAGTTCGATATTGTCCTTCCATTAATTCAAAATTAGGGATAACATTGATACTTTCATATACTTCCATTAAATTAGCTTGGACATTAATTGCCTGTCTTTATAAAATTCGAGGAGTGAAAACATGAGAATGCATATCGATTCTACATCTTTTCTTATCGTGTCACATCATGCTTGTGATTTTGAAACCTTCTTTATGATGCAGAGTTTGTGTGGAATGGAACGCACAACGTCGTGATTGTATAAAGAGAAGAATACGACAGTTGCACAAAAGTGAGCTCGATTTTTCAAGGTGGTGATGCATTCAATTACACACTTCCGGCAGATGCGAATGCCCTGTATTACTTCATTTGTACCGTTGATTCCCACTGCCAGAGCGGGCAGAAGCTTGCCATTACTGTTGTAAGCCCAACAACAACTGAGTCACCAAATAGCTCGGCTTCCCCGACCGCCGTCGGTGCCTTATCCGTGCTAGTTCTCTTATCATCAAGCATTGTCTCGACACTTATGAACTAGATTTGGGTCATAGAGGCGGATCATATTGTAATTTTCTTGTTCTGATTGTTCATATTCGTGTCTTTGTATGGAATAACAAGAGTGTCCTGTATGTTGTAGTGAGCCTTCGTAATTGATTAGCTCAAAGGCAAACAGTGATGTTAGCTTTCTTAACCAACGAAGCTCCTTAGTTTAAGCACGTCCATTTGTGGACAAAGCAAAGTTCGTTCCTTTTTTGTCTGAGACTTGGTTGGGAGCGGACTTGGGTTCATCCGAGTCATTAAAACATCTTAATTTCCGATTCTAAACATTCTCTTTCTTTCCCCGCCATGATTGCTGCATGAAGTGAGATGAACTCTGCAGCTTTTCATTGGCACAAGTAAGTCCTTAGCACCTGGGCACGCATTTTTTAGGGACTTGAATGCAACTCGGGGCAACTGGTTGGGACCTGAGAGGATTTTTAGCTCAGGCGCAGGAGATTACATATTTGAATCCTATCAACTATGTGCAAATTACTCTAAATTAGGGCTATTTGTGCAAGCCAAAGGCCTGAGCTAGCGATGGCCACTAGGCCGTCCTTGCCCAAGCATGGCATGGCCCAGCCCATTTGGGCCCGAGCCCAGCGATGGGCCAAGCCGGGCCGGGCCCATTTGGAGGCACAGCCCCTTCTCACTCGGGCCAATGGTCAGGCTCTGCCATAGGTGGCCGGGCCAATTTTTGGAAGATGTCCAACATCATGGAGCTCTCCACTGGCGAGAAAAAGCCCGTCTACATATGGTATGTGCTGCGAGAAATTATCCACGAAATCTGGTGGTGGGATTGGACAGGCCACTTGAAGAGGCAGCGAGACAAACATCTCGCTTGGATTAGGGTGAGCAAGATTGTCTCGCTTGGATTAGGGGTGTGCAAGATGGATCGCAGAAACCGAGACTGGATCAAACGGGACCGACTAGTTTGGTTTGATTCTCTAGAATATCGGTCCGGTTCCCAGTTCCTAAAAGTAGAACCGGTTTCCAAGCGGTCCGGTTTCCAATTCTAACGTGGGAACCAGACCAAATCGATAAATATATATATTTTAATTTTTTCATATATATATTTACTTTTTAAAATTTTTGAAAAAAATAGAAAGTCTAATCTAATTTCCACAATTCTCTATTGCCTTTACCAATAAGTAATTGGTCTTATTAGAAACGGTCCATGGTCCCAAGACTAGTCGGTCCGATTCTCGATCCTAGAAACTGGAAACTGGTCCCCCCGGTCCAGTTCCCGATTCTTGGGGGACCAAGCCATATCGGGAACCACTCACCCTTAGCTTGGATGGATGAGGCCACTACAACAAGCCACACCGGAACTCCATTCAAGGACGACAAGGCCCGGGTTCTATGTCTCATTGCACAGTACAAAAGTGGTCGAGGTACCCTTTAGGCTCGCCCAAGATATGAGGTTCATCGACCTCGTGCGAGAGGCGTTTCGGCCAAATTGCAAAAGAATTCCAAGGACCATAAACACCAGGCATTATAGGGGTACGTACCAAGAGAAAAGAGCAGAATTTGTTGCAGCTGCTATCAGCTAGTAATTCGAGTCTCGTTGACTTCCAATATATGGTTCAACCAAACGAATTATGTCTACTGTTGTGTCACGGGCCACTAGATAGACCAGACTGGGTGTTACGTCATTGAACTCTGTCGTTAAAAAGCATCTGTATCCATACAATCAGGCAATATTTATGCGAAAATCTATGTCTTTGGCATTTCGAACGATGTATTTTTATTATTTTGCATGATGCCATTGTCAGCACACCGGTTGCTAGGAGTATGGTCACACAGATGAGGCCGGTTTGCAATGGCCAATTCTTTCATGTACGCTGCGTTTGCCCTCTTATCAATCTCTGCGTGCAAGATGGCATTCAAAGAATTTTTTGAATCTGTAACTTGTACATGCCGATGGATTCACTACAGAGACGGTGTCACCCCAAGAGTACGAGAGATGGAGACGCTGTGCATGGAACAAGGAAGGGAGCCCCAAAAGGTTCCTTTAGACGTGAAAACCAGGAGAAGTTCCACCTATTTGATGTTATAGAAGGCCTCCGATCAGATGGATGTGTTGACGTCATTTTACTTCTGTTGCACCGAGGCCGCCGGTATTCAGCCACCGATTGCAAGATGATTGGAGTGTTGTTGAACTATTCAGGGACTTCTTAAAGCTCTGCCACGAGTGACCATTTATGAATGTTAAATTTATCTCTTGAGTTTGAACCCGGTTTGGAGGACATAGACCTATCGGTATTGCAGAGATGATTAGGAGTTCAAGGAAATCTTTCTTTAATAGGTTAATACCACCAAAAACTCCAAATTAGTATACCTATAATAAATTTACTACAAATTAATTTTTTGACCACCAAAAACTTCAAACCGATACAGTTATGACAAATTTAACCTAAACTAATTTTTTGACCACGAAAAACTCCAAACTAGTATAGTTATGATAAATTTACCTTAAATTAATTTTTTGACTACCAAAAACTCCAAACTAGTACACTTGTGATAAATTTACCCTCCGTAAAATTAGATTAATACCATGAAAAATCACAAATTGATAAACTTATGACACATGGAGAGATAAAGCCCCAAACTGGTAGATCTATCAACTGTTACGTACTATTCAACTCAGCAATTTGATAGTAAAATTTAACGAAAACTAATGAAAAATAAATTTATTACAGATGTATCAATTTAAGATTTTTTGTGATAAAAAAATTAGTTTTGGATAAATTTACCAAATGTGTATCAGTTTTGGATTTTTCGCATTATTAACCTTTCTTTAATCCAAATCGACGGTGAGAAATGGCTTTGAAGTAGAGAAGTTGCCGATTTGTTTTTATCTACGGGCACAAAGGATTCGTTTCCTTTGTTGGAGAAGATATCCACCTCGGTTTGACCGTTTTGACCAATCGAGAATTTTGAATTATTTTTTCTAGCAAAAAAAAAAGGAAAATTTTGAATTCGTTAAAGACGGTGGAGCACTGAACTCATCCGCATAAAAGGACGTCCTCGAGGTCACTTTCTTGGCCGCGCGAAGGGTCCTTGACAAACAGACGGCGATTTGTGTTTTTGCGTTTTACGTCCGATTGAGTTGCTTATTTATAAATATCTTGAGTTTGGACTTAATTTAGGTGTGGGATATACTCGAGCATACGAGCGACTAAAATTTTGATTCTCCGATGACTTTTCCTGTGAAATAGGTACCGACACTCTGACAAAATTATGTAAGCCTTTGGTGCCGTTTATCATTTCTTGTTTATTTCTCAGGTGATTTTACATCGATTGAATTGGAAGATCATTTTTGCGTTAATTTTATAACAATCGACCAATCGAGTTTTGTCATTCATCTACCTGTTTTCGCGGTAACTAGCGGAAGGTAACGGTTTTTTCGGCACGGTCATTATTGCCATGAAGGTGAAACTGCTCCAGCACTTCAATGAAATTCCTCCTCTTTTCCGGTATCTAGGTGTTTGGATCCGAGATTCATTTAGAGAGGCTTGGAGTGTTACTTGCTCAATATTACAAGAATTCATGCTAGCAACCCTCGCCATGACCTCGCCAAAGGCTGCAAGGTCGGCCCTCGTGGCCTTCGACCTCGCGGCCTCTGGTGAGAGCTACCCTTCCCGGTGGCTAGGCGAGGCACGATCTCGTTGAATGAGGTCGGGCCTCGCCCATAGCAGGTGAGGCTCAACCCTCGCCAGCCCAACCACTAGCGAGGTTGACCTTGCCTAGCGACAGCGAGGTGGACCTCACCTCCAACCTGTATTGGCACAAATGCAAAATATTCAAGATTCAATTAGCAAAAATAAAAAGATTGATGACTAAATTGGCACAATTACAATAGGCTTAGGATTTTTTTTTGTAATTTCCTCTTGGGCATATAAGCTGCTTGATACATTGCACCGAATTCCCTATACACTGGATTTGCAAGTCATCCTGCTCCAAGGATAAAACTAGTGGCCAATGATGGTCCATTACCCTCCGCGTCCGCCAATTGCCCGGCGACATTTCACGAATGAACCGTGGTCAAATTTGTTCTTCGACAATTACTAGCCCACGCCCCCAAAAAGATGTTTGGAACTTCATCCAGATAAGAAAGAGACAGACACCAGCAGCTACCACTTTGGACAACAACAACAATGGCCGATTGACGATGACAATTTACTCTCAAAGCTACAAAGTTCGCGTACGTTTAGCTTCGTCACACCCGATTCAAAGATGGCACCTGGCATCGTCAAATTGTCAGCATGTCCTAGATTGCTTTTACGTAACCAAATGGTCAAAATCTCTGAATGATTCCAAAAGAAGACCAAGTCAAGGTATGTTTCGCCAAAAGATGTCCTCGATTGCTTTTTTTTTTTTTGGTAAAGATGTCCTCGATTGCTTTTATATAACTGAATGGTCAAAATCTCTGAATAATTCCAAAAGAAGACCAAGTAAAGGTATATATGTTTGCCAAAAGATATACGGATCGAATCAGTCTTTTGCCACCTTTTCACCCGCGCCGGTTTTGATATTCATTCTTATCTTCATTCCCATCGCTATAAATACCCCCAAAGAGCTGCCTTAGCTTCAAACCACCCTACACACTTTCGCACCCATCAGAAGTTGCAATTGTGAAAGAAGATTCGAGGGTATTGAATCGTTTTGGATTTAAGAGGGGGAGACTCGCAATTTGGAAGAAAAGATGGGGAGAGGCGTCTTATTGGCGGGTTTCTTGGTCGTCGCAATGCTGGCTTGCCTCGGAGGTGCGGCGGCGACAGAGTATGTAGTCGGCGATGGCCGAGGTTGGACCACGTCGAACATCACTGCTGGGTATTACGATGAGTGGGCCGCCAACAAAACTTTCAGGGGCGGCGACAGTTTGAGTAAGCATTCGTCTACTTATGTTCCTTCTTAGGAACATGCTTAGTATCCTCACTTAGATATGCAGAGGAACAAATTCATGTCCACGTGTTAGTTCGCTTGCTTGATGCTGACGATATACTTTTGTCGGCTAATTATATTAGTGTTTAGATTTACTTGGACAGTAATCAACATAAATCGATAATCTTTCTAAAATTCGAGGAGTCAAAACGTGACAATTCATATCAATTTTAATTCTTCTTTTCTCGTGTCATATTATGCTCGTAATTGTTAAACCCTCTCCATAATGCAGAGTTTGTATGGAATGGGATGCACAACGTCGCGTTCGTATCAAGAGAAGAATATGACAACTGCACTAAAGTGACCTCGTATTTCTATGGCGGCGAAGCCTTTACTTACACATTGCCAGATAACGCAAGTGGCTCATACTATTTCATCTCCACCTTTGATGCTGATTGCGAGAACGGGCTGAAGCTAGCCATCAACGTCGTTAGCCTGACCCCGACCGAGTCACCGAATAGCTCGGCTTCCTCAATCACCGCCGGCACCTTGTCTGTGCTGGTTCTCGTATCATCAAGCATCATCGCAATGTTTATGAACTAGATTTGGGTCATAGGGGAGGAGAATGATGAATTTTCCTTTTATAGCTCGTGTTAATTTGGTTGTTCATTGGTCATTCATATTTATGTATTGTATGGAATAAAAAGAGGGTCCTGTAAGTTTTAGATGGCAGTGATGCTAGCCTTCTCGATTTTCAAATAAGTCCGTCCCTCCCTTGTTCGACGACATCGCCCATTTTCCCCTTTTCCCTGCTGAAACTCGGTTGGGAGCCGACTCGAATTAATCGGAGTCGTTAAAATTCGGTTGGTCCATGTCGTATGGAACTCACAATATCTTAAAGCTTACTAAAAACGAAACCCGGTGTCTCTCTTGATTGGTCCTCATCACGTATGTACTTTCAAACACTTAGGTTCTATTTGTGTCGCGAAAAATAAATAATTTAAAAAATATTTTCCAAAAAATCATTGTTTATATCGCTTGAAATAATTAATTAAGGATAATGCTTCCTTTATCGACAACAATTTATGTCACTATTCGTTTTTATAAGCGATACATGCTATTATTTTTAGGAAAATGTTTTATAAATCATCTATTTTCCGCGAAACAAATGGAGTCTTAGTAACACTCGAGTCCCTCCTCGCATGATATGGATGTCAACAAAGAGGAATATCTAGACACTCATTGACAGTTCAGCGCCTTTGCGCGCTCATCGGAGCTATTTTCAGATACTCCCCATCTCTATTGACCCATTCTACATAAACCAGTAGATCGAGTGACGGGTACTCCCGACCTATGTTAATCCACGTCACATGAGCCATTAGATTACGAAGTGAGCTAACGTCGGCCAGAAGTACATAATTATGTTTCCACCGATTGAGCTATAGCGACGAGCGCACTGACATCATCGCATTCGGATTCCACCTGTTAAACCATCCTAACTCAATTAGTTTCGCATAAACTGGCCGGCCTGTGGCGTTATTTTTACAAATTTACTTTACGTAAGAAAATACATCTTAATTTCAAATTCTGGCCACTTCCATCTTTGCCTGCCACAAGAGCTCCATCGAGCAAGAAGACAATCTTTGTCCACCACATACTTAAGGTAGACGATTGTCATTAGACCCGTTAAACGGGTGGGTCGGGTTGGGTTTGGGTCGGGTCATAAATGGTCTAACCCAAATTGACTCATTAACCCGTTTATGACCATTTATTCATAGTGTAAATATCTCGACCCATACCCGACCCGACCCATACCCCACCCATACCCGACCCATACCCAACCTATACCCGATCCAACCCATATTGCTAAAACACTTTTATATTTAACCTAATCTAGGAATACTTGTTTCTTATGATTTTTTTTAAAATTATACTGCTAAAACATTTTATGCAATACAAAGCTAGTGAAAAATTTTATAATTTTTTTAAAATTGAGGTTCTGTTTGTTTTACGAAAAATGTGACATTTCTAGGAAATATTTTCCATAAAGTCATTATCCAAGAAAATAAAAAAAATTAATATATTTTTTATTTTAAAATCGAATTTTTAATTATTTTATTTTTTTCTTTTTAGTTTATTTTTGGACGATCGCTGGCCGCCGTGGCCAGCGACCGGCCACAGGCAAGGCCGAGGCCTCGCCAGCCTCGGGCGAGGCTCCAGCCTCGTCGATCTGGCGAGACTCGAGCTCGCCGGATCTGGCGAGGTGGAGCCTCGCCCGAGGCCGATGAAGCTCAAGCTCGCTGGCCTCGGGAGAGGTCGAGCTCGCCCGAGGTCGGCGAGCTCGAGCTTCGCCAGCCTCGGGAGAGGTCAACCTCGCCCGAGGCCAGCGAGCTCAAGCTTCGACGGCCTCGGGCGAGGCTCCACCTCGCCAGATCCGGCGAGGTCGAGCTCGCCCGAGGCCGGCGAGCTCGACGCTCGCCAAATCGACGAGGCTCGAGCCTCGCCTGAGGCCAACGAGCTCGAGCTTCGCCGGCCTCCGGGGAGGTCGTTCCGCCCCGATGGTCGGTCACTGTGGCCAACCATCGACCAGAATAAAAAAAAAAAGAAGAGAAAAGAAAAAATAAAAAATAAAAGAAAAAGAGAAAAAATAAAAATAATTAAATTTTGATTTTTTTAAAACATTTTTGTAAAGAGGGAGAGAGTGTGTGGATGAGTCTAGTAGGTAGGTTGGACATGAGTTCCAAACTCAACCCATTTATCTTTAAGCTTTAAAATTTAAAACCCATTTAAGCTTGACTCTTTAAAATTAAAGTGACCCATATATGACCTATTTATTTTTAAATGGGTCATATATGGGTTTATGACCCATTTTGACACCTCTAATTGCCATCAACCTCAATTCTAGTTCTACAGTCGGCTACTTCTGTTTGCATGATCGAGAGAGCCGACAATCATCAACCTCGACGCAAGGTCTAAGGCTCTCTCCCTCTCTCCCGCTCTCTGCGGCAATGACCATCTTCGTTGGCAAAGCAATGGTGGTGTAACGGCAGCGATGGAGATGGTTCTGCATGAGAGAGAGAGAGAGATAGAGAGAGTGGTGTTAGGTTTTCCAATTTTCTTAGGAAAGATTGCACCATGAGTCTTAAACTTTATGCATACAATGCGATGAACCTCCAAATACCAATAGTACAATGAGAAATGTAATCAAGTCCTAAACTTTTTAATTAGGATAGTTTATTCGTAAAATATTACTGAGAATAAATTCGTAGTACTCACACTTCTTGAGGAGAAATTTAAAATTATAGTCCATTTGGTACATATATGTTATCCCACTTTTTTAAATGGGCTATCGATATAAAAATGAAAATATGAGTGAGAACTCGATTATCTCCAACCTGTTTCATGCCTAAATTGCACATGTTGTGATGACACAAATAGATTATAAATTTTGGCACAATATACAATGTAGTCCACAAACTTTTAATTTATTCAATGCGGTCCCTAAACTTTTGGTTCATGTTTAATGCAGTCCCCGAATTATATGAAAAAGTTCGATATTGTCCTTCCATTAATTCAAGATTAGGGATAACATTGATACTTTCATATACTTCCATTAAATTAACTTGGACATTAATCGACTGTCTTTATAAAATTCAAGGAGTGAAAACATGAGAATGCATATCGATTCTACATCTTTTCTTATCGTGTCACATCATGCTTGTGATTTTGAAATCTTCTTTATGATGCAGAGTTTGTGTGGAATGGGACGCACAACATCATGATTGTATCAAGAGAAGAATATGACAGCTGCACAAAAGTGGGCTCGATTTTTCAAGGTGGCAATGCATTCAATTACACACTTCCGGCAGATGCGAATGCCCTGTATTACTTCATTTGTACCGTTGATTCCCACTGCCAGAGCGGGCAGAAGCTTGCCATTACTATTGTAAGCCCAACACCAACTGAGTCACCAAATAGCTCGGCTTCCCCGACCGCCGTCGGTGCCTTATCCGTGCTAGTTCTCTTATCATCAAGCATTGTCTCGACACTTATGGACTAGATTTGGGTCATAGAGGCGGACAATATTGTAATTTTCCTGTTCTGATTGTTCATATTCGTGTCTTTGTATGGAATAAAAAGAGTGTCCTGTATGTTTTAGCGAGCCTTCGTAATTGATTAGCTCACAGGCAAACAATGACGTTAGCTTTCTTAATCAATGAAGCTCCTTAGTTTAAGCACGTCCATCTGTGAACAAAGCAAAGTTCATTCCTTTTTTGTCTGAGACTTGGTTGGGCGCCGACTCGGGTTCATCTGAGTCGTTAAACCATCTCAATTTCCGATTCTAAACATTCTCTTTCTTTCCCCGCCATGGTTGCTCCATGGAGTGAGATGAACTCTGCAGCTTTTCATCGGCACAAATAAGTCCTTAGCAACTGGGCACCCATTTTTTAGGGACTTAAATGCAACTCGGGGCAACTGGTTGGGACCTGAGAGGATTTTTAGCTCAGGCGCAGGAGATTACACATTTGAATTCTGTCAACTATGTGCAAATTACTCTAAATTAGGGCTACTTGTGCAGACCAAAGGTCTGAGCTAGCAATGGCCACTAGGCCGTCGTTGCCCGAGGATGGCATGGCCCAGCCCAATTGGACCGGAGCCCAGCGAGGGGCCAAGCTGGGCAGGGCCCATTTGGAGTCACGGCCCCTGCTCACTCGGGCCAATGGTGTGGGTCTGGCATAGGTGGACGGGCCAATTTTTGGAAGATGTTCAACAACATGGACCTCCCCAATGGCGAGAAAATGCCGTCTGCATGGTATGTGCTGCGAGAAATTATCCACGAAATCAGGTGGTGGGACTGGACAGGCCACATGAAGAGGCAGCGAGACAAACATCTCACTTGGATTAGGGGTGAGCAAGATTGTCTCGCTTGGATTAGGGATGCGCAAGATGGATCGCCCAAACCGAGATTGGATCAAACGGGACCGACTAGTTTGGTTCGATTCTCTAGAATATCGTTCCAGTTCCCGGTTCCTAAAAGTAGAACCGGTTTCCAAGCGGTCCGGTTTCCAATTCTAACGTAGGAACCGGACCAGATCGATAAATATATATATTTTTCTAATTTTTTCATATATATTTACTTTTTAAAATTTTTGAAAAAAATAGAAAGTCGAATCTAATTTCCCCAATTCTCTATTGCCTTTACTAATAAGTAATTGGTCTTATTGGAAACGGTCCATGGTCCCAAGACTAGTCGGTCCGGTTCCCGATCCTAGAAACTGAGAACTGGTCCCCCCGGTCTAGTTCCCGATTCTTGGGAAACCAAGCCATATCGGGAACCACACACCCTTAGCTTGGATGGATGAAGCCACTACAACAAGCCACACCGGAACTCCGTTCAAGGACGACAAGGCCTGGGTTCTATGTCTCATTGCACAGTACAAAAGTGGTCGAGGTACCCTTTAGGCTCGCCCAAGATATGAGGTTCATCGACCTCGTGCGAGAGGCGTTTCAGCCAAATTGCAAAAGAGTTCCAAGGACCATAAACACCAGGCATTATAGGGGTATGTACTAAGAGAAAAGAGCAGAATTTGTTGCAGCCGCTATCAGCCAGTAATTCGAGTCTCGTTGACTTCCAATATATGGATCAACCAAACGAATTATGTCTACTGTTGTGTCACGGGCCACTAGATAGACCAGACTGGGTGTCACGTCATTGAACTTTGTCGTTAAAAAGCATCTGTATCCATATAATCAGGCACTATTTATGCGAAAATCTATGTCTTTGGCATTTCGAACGATGTATTTTTATTATTTTGCATGATGCCATTGTCAGCACACCGGTTGCTAGGAGTATGGTCACACAGATGAGGCCGGTTTGCAATGGCCAATTCTTTCATGTACGCTGCATTTGCCCTCTTATCAATCTCTACGTGCAAGATGGCATTAAAAGAATTTTTTGAATCTGTAACTTGTACATGCCGATGGGTTCACTACAGAGACCCTGTCACCCCAAGAGTACGAGAGATGGAGACGCTGTGCCTGGAAAGAGGAAGGGAGCCCCAAAAGGTTCCCTTAGACATGAAAACCAGGAGAAGTTCCACCTATTTGATGTTATAGAAGGCCTCCGATCAGATCGATGTGTTGACGTCATTTTCCTTCTGTTACACCGTGGCCGCCAGCATTCAGCCACCGATTGCAAGATGATTGGAGTGTTGTTGAACTATCCAGGGACTTCTTAAAGCTCTATCACAAGTGATCATCCATCGATGTTAAATTTATCTCTTGAGTTTGAACTCGGTTTGGAGGACATAGACCTATCGGTATTGTAGAGATGATTGGGAGTTCAGGGAATTCTTTCTTTAATGGGTTAATATTACAAAAAAAAAAACTCCAAACCGGTACATTTGTGACACATTTACCTTAAATTAATTTTTTGACCACAAAAAATCTCAAATTGATATAGCTGTGACAAATTTTACCTAAATTAATTTTTTCATCACGAAAAATCTCAAACTAATACAACTATGACAAATTTACGGTAAATTAATTTTTTGACAGCCAAAAACCCTAAACTGGTACACTTGTAACAAATTTACCGTCCGTAAAATTGGATTAATAGCATGAAAAATCACAAATTGGTAAACTTATGACAAATGGAGGGGTGAAGACCCAAACCGGTATACCTATCAACTAACACGTGCCATCCAACTCGGTAATTTGATGATAAAATTTAACGAAAACTAATGAAAAGTAAATTTACTATAGATGTATCAATTTAGGGCTTTTTATCATTAAAAAATAAATTTTGAATAAATTTGCTATAGGTGTATCAGTTTTGAAATTTTTGTGGTATTAACCTTTCTTTAATCCAAATCGGCGGTGAGAAATGGCTTTGAAATAGAGAAGTTGCTGATTTGTTCTTATCTACGGGCACAAAGGATTCGTTTCCTTTGTTGGAGAAGATATACGTCTCGGTTTGACCGCTTTGACCAATCGAGAATTTTGAATTATTTTTTCTGGAAAAAAAAAAGAATTTTGAATTCTTTAAAGATTGTACAGTTGTACGGTGGAGCACTGAACTCATCCGCATAAAAGGACGTCCTCGAGGTCACTTTCTTGGCCGCGCGAAGAGTCCCTGACAAACAGACGGCGATTTGTGTTTTTGCGTTTTAAGTCCAATTGAGTTGCTTATTTATAAATATTTTGAGTTTGGTTTTAATTTAGACGTGAAATACACTCGAGCATATAAGTAACTATAATTTTGATTCTTCGATGGCTCTTCTCGTGAAATAGGTATCGATACTTGAACAGAACTACGTAAACCTTTGATGCCATTTATCATTTCTCGTTTATTTCTCAAGTGATTTTACATCAATTGAATTGGAAGATCATTTTCGCGTTAATTTTATAACAATCGACCAATCGAGTTTTGTCATTCATCTACCTGTTTTCGCAGTAATTAGCAGAAAGTAACGGTTTTTTCGGCACAGTCATTATTGCCATGAAGGAGAAACTGCTCAAGCACTTCAACGAGATTCCTCCTCTTTTCTGGTATCTAGGTGTTTGGGATCTGAGATTCATTTAGAGAGGCTTGGAGTGTTACTTGCTCAATATTACGAGAATTCGTACCTCGGTTATTTTGTTGATGTTTAATAAGTATTGGCAACAATGTAGAGCTAGCTAGGCAATTTCTAGGAGAAAATTATCAAAAAAGTCTTAAACCTCTTGTGATATCTAACACCGCCGGTAGTGACATGAACAATTTTTATTATGAATTTTTTATTAGTATTTAATTTCTTTCTCTTTTTTTTTTCTTTTTTTGTCTTTTCATTGTGTCTGGCGAGGTCGCTGGCAACCCTCGCCGTGACCTCGCCAAAGGCTGCAAGGTCAGCCCTCATGGTCTTTGACCTCGCGGCCTCTGGCGAGGACCGCCCTCCTTAGTGGCTGGGCAAGACACAACCTTGCCGAATGAGGTCGGACCTCGCCCATGGCTAGTGAGGCTCAACCCTTGCCAGCCCAGCCGCTAGCAAGGTTGACCTCACCCAGCGATAGCAAGATGGACCTCATCTCCAACCTGTATTAGCACAAATATAAAAGCTTTAGCACTCAATTGGTAAAAAAAAAAAAATTATGATTAAATTGGCATAATTACAATAAGCTTAGGATTTTTATTGTAATTTCCTCTTGGGCATAGAAGCTGCTTGATACATTGCGCGGAATTCCCTATACACTGGATTTGAAAGTCATCCGGCTCCAAGGATAAAACTAGTGGCCAATGATGGTCCATTACCCTCTGCATCCGCCAATTGCCCCACGACATTTCACGAATGAACCGTAGTAAATTTGTTCTTTGACGATTACTAGCCCACGCCCCCAAAAAGATGTTTGAACTTCATCCAGATAAGAAAGAGACAGACGCCAGCAGCTACCACCTTGGACAACAACAACAATGGCCCATTGACGATGACAATTTACTCTCAAAGCTACGAAATTGGCGTACGTTTAGCTTCGTCACAACCGATTCAAAGATGGCACCTGGCATCGTCAAATTGTCAGCATGTCCTAGATTGCTTTTATATAACCAAATGGTCAAAATCTCTGAATAATTCCAAAAGAAGACCAAGTCAAGGTATGTTGCGCCAAAAGATGTCCTAGATTGCTTTTATATAATTAACCAAATGGTCAAAATCTCTGAATAATCCCAAAAGAAGACCAAGTAAAGGTATGTTTGCCAAAAGATACACGTATCGAATCAGTCTTTTGCCACCTTTTCACTCGCGCCGTTTCTGATATTCATTCTTATCTCGATTCCCATAGCTATAAATACCCCTCAAAGAGCTGCCTTAGCTTCAAACCACCCTACACACTTTCGCACCCATCAGAAGTTGCAATTGTGAAAGAAGATTCGAGGGTAGTGAATCGTTTTGGATTTAAGAGGGGGACACTCGCAATTTGGAAGAAAAGATGGGGAGAGGTGTCTTATTGGCGGGTTTCTTGGTCGTCGCAATGCTGGCTTGCCTCGGAGGTGTGGCGGCGACAGAGTATGTAGTCGGCGATAGCCGAGGTTGGACCACGTCAAACATCACTGCTGGGTATTACAATGAGTGGGCCGCCAACAAAACTTTTAGGGGCGGCGACAGTTTGAGTAAGCATTCGTCTACTTATTTTCCTTCTTAGGAACGTGTTTAGTATCCTCACTTCGATATGCAGAGGAACAAATTCATGTCCACATGTTAGTTCGCTTGCTTGATGCTGACGATATACTTCTGTCAGATAATTATATTGGTGTTTAGATTTACTTGGACAGTAATAAACATAAATCGATAATCTTTCTAAAATTCGAGGAGTCAAAACGTGACAATTCATATCAATTTTAATTCTTCTTTTCTCCTATCATATTACACCCATAATTGTTAAACCCTCTCCATAATGCAGAGTTTGTATGGAATGGGATGCACAACGTCGCGAACGTATCAAAAGAAGAATACGACAACTGCACTAAAGTGATCTCGTATCTCGCGGGCGGCGAAGCCATTACGTTCAAATTGCCAGCGGACGCAAGTGGCTCATACTATTTCATCTCCACCGTTGATGCTGATTGCGAGAATGGGCTGAAGCTAGCCATCAGCAACATCGTTAGCCTGAGCCCGACCGAGTCACCGAATAGCTCGGCTTCCTCAATCACCGCCGGCGCCTTGTCTGTGCTGGTTCTCGTATCATCGAGCATCATCGCAATGTTTATGAACTAGATTTGGGTCATAGGGGAGGATGATGAAGAATTTTCCTTTTATAGCTCGTGTTAATTTGGTTGTTCATTGGTCATTCATATTTGTGTATTGTATGGAATAAAAAGACGGTCCTGTAAGGTCATTCATATTTATGTATTGTATGGAATAAAAAGAGGGTCCTGTAAGTTTTAGATGTCAGTGATGCTAGCCTTCTCGATTTTCAAATAAGTTCGTCCCTCCCCTGTTCGACGAACATCGCCCATTTTCCCCTTTCCCTTTCTGAAACTTAGTTGGGAGCCGACTCGAATTCATCGGAGTCGTTAAAATTCGGTTGGTCCATGTCATATGGAACTCACAATATCTTAAAGCTTACTAAAAACGAAACCCGGTGTCTCTCTTGATTGGTCCTGATCACGTATATAACTTTTAAACATTTAGGTTCTGTTTGTTTCGCGAAAAATGAATAATTTAAAAAGCATTTTCCTAAAAATCATTGTTTATATCGCTTGAAATAATTAATTAAGGATAATGCTTCCTTTATCGACAACGATTTATGTCTCTATTCGTTTTTATAACCAATACATGACATTATTTTTAGGAAAATGTTTTATAAATCATCTATTTTCTGCGAAATAAATGGAGTTTTAGTAACACATGAGTCCCCCCTCGCATGATATGGATGTCCACAAAGAGGAATGCCTATACACTCATTGACGGTTCAGCGCCTTTGCGCGCTCATCGGAGCTATTTTCAGATACTCCCCATCTATATTGACCCATTCTACATGAACCAGTAGATCAAGTGACAGGTACTCCCGACCTATGTTAGTCCACTTCACATGAGCCATTAGATTAAGAAGTGAGCTAACGTCGGCCAGAAGTACATAATTATGTTTCCACCGATTGAGCTATACCGACGAGCGCACTGGCATCATCGCTTTCGGATTCCACCTGTTAAACCATCCTAACTCAATTAGTTTCGCATAAACTAGCCGGCCTGTGGCGTTATTTTTACAAATTTACTTTACGTAAGACAACACATCTTAATTTGAAATTCTGACCACTTCCATCTTTGCCTGCCGCGAGAGCTCCATCAAGCAAGATGACAATCTTCGTCCACCACATACTTAAGGTAGACGATAGTCATCAACCTCAATTCTAGTTCTACAGTTGGCTACTTCTGTTTGTATGATCGAGAGAGACGACAATCATCAACCTCGCCGCAAGGTCTAAGGCTCTCTCCCTCTCTCTCGCTCTCTGCGGCAGTGACCATCTTCGTTGGCAAAGCAATGGTGGTGCAACGGCAGCGATGGAGATGCTTCTGCATGAGAGTGAGAGAGAGAGAAAGGTGTTAGGTTTTTCAATTTTCTTAGGAAAGACTGCACCATGAGTACTAAACTTTGTGCATACAATGCGATGAACCTCCAAATGCCAATAGTACAATGAAAAATGTAATCAGGTCCTAAACTTTTTAATTGGGATAGTTTATTCGTAAAAAATTACTGAGAATAGATTCGTAGTACTCACACTTCTTGAGGAGAAATTTAAAATTATAGTGCATTTGGTACATATATGTTATCCCACTTTTTTAAACGGGCTATCGATATAAAAACGAAAATATGAGTGAGAACTCGATTATCTCCAACCTGTTTTGTGCCTAAATTGCACATGTTGTGATGACACAAATATATTATAAATTTTGGCACAATATACAATGTAGTCCATAAACTTTTAATTTATTCAATGCGGTCCCTAAACTTTTGGTTGATGTTTAATGCAATCCCCGAATTATATGAAAGAGTTCGGTAATGTCCTTCCATTAATTCAAAATTAGGGATAACATTGATACTTTCATATGCTTCCATTAAATTAACTTGGACATTAATCGACTGTCTTTATAAAATTCAAGGAGTGAAAACATGAGAATGCATATCGATTCTACATTTTTTCTTATCGTGTCATATCATGCTTGTGATTTTGAAACCTTCTTTATGATGCAGAGTTTGTGTGGAATGGAACGCACAACGTCGTGATTGTATCAAGAGAAGAATACGACAGCTGCACAAAAGTGAGCTCGATTTTTCAAGGTGGCGATGCATTCAATTACACACTTCCGGCAGATGCGAATGCCCTGTATTACTTCATTTGTACCGTTGATTCCCACTGCCAGAGCGGGCAGAAGCTTGCCATTACTGTTGTAAACCCAACACCAACTGAGTCACCAAATAGCTCGGCTTCCCCGACCGCTGTCGGTGCCTTATCTGTGCTAGTTCTCTTATCATCAAGCATTGTCTCGACACTTATGAACTAGATTTGGGTCATAGAGGCGGATCATATTGTAATTTTCTTGTTCTGATTGTTCATATTCGTGTCTTTGTATGGAATAACAAGAGTGTCCTGTATGTTGTAGTGAGCCTTCGTAATTGATTAGCTCACAGGCAAACAGTGATGTTAGCTTTCTTAATCAACGAAGCTCGTTAGTTTAAGCACGTCCATTTGTGGACAAAGCAAAGTTCGTTCCTTTTTTGTCTGAGACTTGGTTGGGAGCGGACTCGGGTTCATTCGAGTCATTAAAACATCTTAATTTCCGATTCTAAACATTCTCTTTCTTTCCCCGCCATGATTGCTGCATGAAGTGAGATGAACTCTGCAGCTTTTCATTGGCACAAGTAAGTCCTTAGCACCTGGGCACCCATTTTTTAGGGACTTGAATGCAACTCGGGGCAACTGGTTGGGACCTGAGAGGATTTTTAGCTCAGGCGCAGGAGATTGCATATTTGAATCCAATCAACTATGTGCAAATTACTCTAAATTAGGGCTATTTGTGCAAGCCAAAGGCCTGAGCTAGCGATGGCCACTAGGCCGTCCTTGCCCAAGCATGGCATGGCCCAGCACATTTGGGCCCGAGCCCAGCTATGGGCCAAGCCGGGCCGGGCCCATTTGGAGGCACAGCCCCTTCTCACTCGGGCCAATGGTCAGGCTCTGGCATAGGTGGCCGGGCCAATTTTTGGAAGATGTCCAACATCATGGAGCTCTCCAGTGGCGAGAAAAAGCCCGTCTACATATGGTATGTGCTGCGAGAAATTATCCACGAAATCTGGTGGTGGGACTGGACAGGCCACTTGAAGAGGCAGCGAGACAAACATCTCGCTTGGATGGATGAGTCCGCTGAAACAAGCCACACCGGAACTCCATTCAACGGCGACAAGGCCCGGGTTCTATGTCTCATTGCACAGTACAAAAGTGGTCGAGGTGCCCTTTAGGCTCGCCCAAGATCTGAGGTTCATCGACCTCGTGCGAGAGGCGTTTCGGCCAAATTGCAAAAGAGTTCCAAGGACCATAAACACCAGGCATTATAAGGGTATGTACCAAGAGGAAAGAGCAGAATTTGTTGCAGCTACTATCAACCAGTAATTCGAGTCTCGTTGACTTCCAATATATGGATCAACCAAACGAATTATGCCTACTGTTGTGTCACTGGCCACTAGATAGACCAAACTGGGTGTTACGTCATTGAACTCTGTCGTTAAAAAGCATCTGTATCCATACAATCAGGCAATATTTATGCGAAAATCTATGTCTTTGGCATTTCGAACGATGTATTTTTATTATTTCGCATGATGCCATTGTCAGCACACCGGTTGCTAGGAGTATGGTCACACAAATGAGGCCGGTTTGCAATGGACAATTCTTTCATGTACGCTACGTTTGCCCTCTTATCAATCTCTGCGTGCAAGATGGCATTAAAAGAATTTTTTGAATCTGTAACTTGTACATGCCGATGGGTTCACTACAGAGACTGTCACCCCAAGAGTACGTGAGATGTAGACGCTGTGCATGGAACGAGGAAGGGAGCCCCAAAAGGTACCTTTAGACGTGAAAACCAGGAGAAGTTCCACCTATTTGATGTTTATAGAAGGCCTCCGATCAGATCGATGTGTTGACGTCATTTTCCTTCTGTTACACCGTGGCCGCCAGCATTCAGCCACCGATTGCAAGATGATTGGAGTGTTGTTGAACTATTCAGGGACTTCTTAAAGCTCTATCACGAATGATCATCCATCGATGTTAAATTTATCTCTTGAGTTTGAACTCGGTTTGGAGGACATAGACCTATCGGTATTGTAGAGATGATTGGGAGTTCAGTGAAATCTTTCTTTAATGGGTTAATATTACAAAAAAAAAAAACTCCAAACTAATACACTTGTGACACATTTACTCCAAATTAATTTTTTGACCACAAAAAATCTCAAATTGATACAGCTGTGACAAATTTAACCTAAATTAATTTTTTGATCATGAAAAACCTCAAACTGATACAACTATGATAAATTTACCCTCAATTAATTTTTTGACCACCAAAAACCCCAAACTGGTATACTTGTAACAAATTTACCCTCCGTAAAATTGGATCAATACCATGAAAAATCACAAATTGGTAAACTTCTGACAAATGGAGGGGTCAAGACCCAAACTGGTATACCTATCAACTATCATGTGCCATCCAACTCGGCAATTTGATGATAAAATTTAACGAAAACTAATGGAAAGTAAATTTATCATAGATGTATCAATTTAGGATTTTTTATCATTAAAAAATTAATTTTGAATAAATTTGCCATAAATATATCAGTTTTGAAATTTTTGTGGTATTAACCTTTCTTTAATCCAAATCGACAGTGAGAAATGGCTTTGAAATAGAGAAGTTGCCGATTTGTTTTTATCTACGGGCACAAAGGATTCGTTTCCTTTTGGTGGAGAAGATATACGTCTCGGTTTGACCGCTTTGACCAATCGAGAATTTAGAATTATTTTTTCTGGAAAAAAAAAAGAATTTTGAATTCTTTAAAGATTGTACAGTTGTACGGTGGAGGACTGATCTCATCCGCATAAAAGGACGTCCTCGAGGTCACTTTCTTGGCCGCGCGAAGAGTCCTTGACAAACAGACGGCGATTTGTGTTTTTGCGTTTTTAAGTCCAATTGAGTTGCTTACTTATAAATATTTTGAGTTTGGATTTAATTTAGATGTGAGATACACTCGAGCATAAAAGCAACTATAATCTTGATTCTTCGATGGCTCTTCTCGTGAAATAGGTACCGACACTTAAACAGAACTACGTAAACCTTTGATGTCATTTATCATTTTTCGTTTATTTCTCAAGTGATTTTACATCGATTGAATTGGAAGATCATTTTCGCGTTAATTTTATAACAATCGACCAATCGAGTTTTGTCATTCATCTACTTGTTTTCGCAGTAATTAGCAGAAAGTAACGGTTTTTTCGGCACAATCATAATTGCCATGAAGGAGAAACTGCTCAAGCACTTCAACGAGATTCCTCCTCTTTTCTGGTATCTAGGTGTTTGGGATCTGAGATTCATTTAGAGAGGCTTGGAGTGTTACTTGCTCAATATTACGAGAATTCATGCCTCGGTTATTTTGTTGATGTTTAATAAGTATTGGCAACAATGTAGAGCTAGCTAGGCAATCTCTAGGGGAAAATTATCAAAAAAGTCTTAAACCTCTTGTAATATCTAACACCGCCGGTAGTGACATGAACAATTTTTATTATGAATTTTTTATTAGTATTTAATTTCTATCTCTTTTTTTTTCCTTTTTTTGTCTTTTCATTGTGTCTGGCGAGGTCGCTGGCAACCCTCGCCGTGACCTCGCCAAAGGCTGCAAGGTCAGCCCTCATTGTCTTTGACCTCGCGGCCTCTGGCGAGGACCGCCCTCCTCAGTGGCTGGGCAAGACACAACCTTGCCGAATGAGGTCGGACCTCGCCCATGGCTAGTGAGGCTCAACCCTTGCCAGCCCAGCCGCTAGCAAGGTTGACCTCACCCAGCGATAGCAAGATGGACCTCATCTCCAACCTGTATTAGCACAAATATAAAAGCTTTAGCACTCAATTGGTAAAAACAAAAAAAAAAATTATGATTAAATTGGCATAATTACAATAAGCTTAGGATTTTTATTGTAATTTCCTCTTGGGCATAGAAGCTGCTAGATACATTGCGCGGAATTCCCTATACACTGGATTTGAACGTCATCCGGCTCCAAGGATAAAACTAGTGGCCAATGATGGTCCATTACCCTCTGCATCCGCCAATTGCCCCACGACATTTCACGAATGAACCGTAGTAAATTTGTTCTTTGACGATTACTAGCCCACGCCCCCAAAAAGATGTTTGGAACTTCATCCAGATAAGAAAGAGACAGACGCCAGCAGCTACCACCTTGGACAACAACAACAATGGCCAATTGACGATGACAATTTACTCTCAAAGCTACGAAATTGGCGTACGTTTAGCTTCGTCACAACCGATTCAAAGATGGCACCTGGCATCGTCAAATTGTCAGCATGTCCTAGATTGCTTTTATATAACCAAATGGTCAAAATCTCTGAATAATTCCAAAAGAAGACCAAGTCAAGGTATGTTGCGCCAAAAGATGTCCTAGATTGCTTTTATATAATTAACCAAATGGTCAAAATCTCTGAATAATCCCAAAAGAAGACCAAGTAAAGGTATGTTTGCCAAAAGATACACGTATCGAATTCATCGGAGTCGTTAAAATTCGGTTGGTCCATGTCGTATGGAATTCTCAATATCTTAGAGCTTACTAAAAACGAAACCCGGTGTCTCTCTTGATTGGTCCTGATCACGTATATAACTTTTAAACACTTAGGTTCCGTTTGTTTCGCGAAAAATGAATAATTTGGAAAGCATTTTCCAAAAAATCATTGTTTATATCGCTTCAAATAATTAATTAAGGATAATGCTTCCTTTATCGACAACGATTTATGTCTCTATTCATTTTTATAACCAATACATGCCATTATTTTTAGGAAAATGTTTTATAAATCATCTATTTTCTGCGAAATAAATGGAGTCTTAGTAACACTCGAGTCCCCCCTCACATGATATGGATGTCCACAAAGAGGAATGTCTAGACACTCATTGACGGTTCAGCGCCTTTGCGCGCTCATCGGAGCTATTTTCGGATACTCCCCATCTCTATTGACCCATTCTACATGAACCAGTAGATCAAGTGACGGGTACTCCCCACCTATGTTAGTCCACTTCACATGAACCAGTAGATTACGAAGTGAGCTAACATCGGCCAGAAGTACATAATTATGTTTGCACCGATTGAGCTATAACGACGAGCGCACTGGCATCATCGCATTCGGATTCCACCTGTTAAACCATCCTAACTCAATTAGTTTCGCATAAACTGGCCGGCCTGTGGCGTTATTTTTACAAATTTACTTTACATGAGAAACACATCTTAATTTGAAATTCTGACCACTTCCATCTTTGCCTGCCACGAGAGCTCCATCAAGCAAGATGACAATGTTCGTCCACCACATACTTAAGGTAGACGATTGTCATCAACCTCAATTCTAGTTCTACAGTCGGCTACTTCTGTTTGCATGATCGAGAGAGCCGACAATCATCAACCTCGACGCAAGGTCTAAGGCTCTCTCCCTCTCTCCCGCTCTCTGCGGCAGTGACCGTCTTCGTTGGCAAAGCAATGGTGGTGCAACGGCAGCGATGGAGATGGTTCTGCATGAGAGAGAGAGAGAGAGAGAGATAGAGAGAGAGAGAGAGAGTGGTGTTAGGTTTTCCAATTTTCTTAGGAAAGATTGCACCATGACTCTTAAACTTTATGCATTCAATGCGATGAACCTCCAAATACCAATAGTACAATGAGAAATGTAATCAGGTCCTAAACTTTTTAATTGGGATAGTTTATTCGTAAAATATTACTCAGAATAGATTCGTAGTACTCACACTTCTTGAGGAGTTATGTTATCCCACTTTTTTAAACGGGCTATCGATATAAAAACGAAAATATGAGTGAGAACTCGATTATCTCCAACCTGTTTCGTGCCTAAATTGCACATGTTGTGATGACACAAATATATTATAAATTTTGGCACAATATACAATGTAGTCCATAAACTTTTAATTTATTCAATGCGGTCCCTAAACTTTTGGTTCATGTTTAATGCAGTCCCCGAATTATATGAAAAAGTTCGATATTGTCCTTCCATTAATTCAAGATTAGGGATAACATTGATACTTTCATATACTTCCATTAAATTAACTTGGACATTAATCGACTGTCTTTATAAAATTCAAGGAGTGAAAACATGAGAATGCATATCGATTCTACATCTTTTCTTATCGTGTCACATCATGCTTGTGATTTTGAAACCTTCTTTATGATGCAAAGTTTGTGTAGAATGGGACGCACAACGTCATGATTGTATCAAGAGAAGAATACGACAGCTGCACAAAAGTGAGCTCGATTTTTCAAGGTGGCGATGCATTCAATTACACACTTCCGGCGGATGCGAATGCCCTGTATTACTTCATTTGTACCGTTGATTCCCACTGCCAGAGCGGGCAGAAGCTTGCCATTACTGTTGTAAGCCCAACACCAACTGAGTCACCAAATAGCTCGGCTTCCCCGACCGCCGTCGGTGCCTTATCCGTGCTAGTTCTCTTATCATCAAGCATTGTCTCGACACCTATGAACTAGATTTGGGTCATAGAGGCGGACAATATTGTAATTTTCCTGTTCTGATTGTTCATATTCGTGTCTTTGTATGGAATAACAAGAGTGTCCTGTATGTTTTAGTGAGCCTTCGTAATTGATTAGCTCACAGGCAAACAGTGATGTTAGCTTTATTAATCAATGAAGCTCCTTAGTTTAAGCACGTCCATTTGTGAACAAAGCAAAGTTCGCTCCTTTTTTGTCTGAGACTTGGTTGGGCGCGGACTCGGGTTCATACGAGTCATTAAAACATCTTAATATCCGATTCTAAACATTCTCTTTCTTTCCCCGCCATGGTTGCTCCATGGAGGGAGATGAACTCTGCAGCTTTTCATCAGCACAAATAAGTCCTTAGCACCTGGGCACCCATTTTTTAGGGACTTAAATGCAACTCGGGGCAACTGGTTGGGACCTGAGAGGATTTTTAGCTCAGGCGCAGGAGATTACACATTTGAATTCTGTCAACTATGTGCAAATTACTCTAAATTAGGGCTACTTGTGCAGACCAAAGGTCTGAGCTAGCAATGGCCACTAGGCCGTCGTTGCCCGAGGATGGCATGGCCCAGCCCAATTGGGCCCGAGCCCAGCGAGGGGCCAAGCTGGGCCGGGCCCATTTGGAGTCACGGCCCCTGCTCACTCGGGCCAATGGTCAGGGTCTGGCATAGGTGGACGGGCCAATTTTTGGAAGATGTTCAACAACATGGAACTCCCCAATGGCGAGAAAATGCCGTCTGCATGGTATGTGCTGCGAGAAATTATCCACGAAATCAGGTGGTGGGACTGGACAGGCCACATGAAGAGGCAGCGAGACAAACATCTCGCTTGGATTAGGGTGAGCAAGATTGTCTCGCTTGGATTAGGGGTGCGCAAGATGGATCGCAGAAACCGAGACTGGATCAGACGGGACCGACTAGTTTGGTTTGATTCTCTAGAATATCGGTCCGGTTCCCGGTTCCTAAAAGTAGAACCGGTTTCCAAGCGGTCCGGTTTCCAATTCTAACGTGGGAACCGGACCAGATCGATAAATATATATATATATTTTATTTTTTCATATATATATTTACTTTTTAAAATTTTTGAAAAAAATAGAAAGTCTAATCTAATTTCCCCAATTCTCTATTGCCTTTACCAATAAGCAATTGGTCTTATTAGAAACGGTCCATGGTCCCAAGACTAGTCGGTCCGGTTCTCGATCCTAGAAATTGGAAACTGGTCCCCCCGGTCCAGTTCCCGATTCTTGGGGGACCAAGCCATATCGGGAACCACTCACCCTTAGCTTGGATGGATGAGGCCACTACAACAAGCCACACCGGAACTCCATTCAAGAACGACAAGGCCCGGGTTCTATGTCTCATTGCACAGTACAAAAGTGGTCGAGGTACCCTTTAGGCTCGCCCAAGATATGAGGTTCATTGACCTCGTGCGAGAGGCGTTTCGGCCAAATTGCAAAAGAGTTCCAAGGACCATAAACACCAGGCATTATAGGGGTATGTACCAAGAGAAAAGAGCAGAATTTGTTGCAGCTGCTATCAGCCAGTAATTCGAGTCTCGTTGACTTCCAATATATGGTTCAACCAAACGAATTATGTCTACTGTTGTGTCACGGGCCACTAGATAGACCAGACTGGGTGTTACGTCATTGAACTCTGCCGTTAAAAAGCATCTGTATCCATACAATCAGGCAATATTTATGCGAAAATCTATGTCTTTGGCATTTCGAACGATGTATTTTTATTATTTTGCATGATGCCATTGTCAGCACACCGGTTGCTAGGAGTATGGTCACACAGATGAGGCCGGTTTGCAATGGCCAATTCTTTCATGTACGCTGCGTTTGCCCTCTTATCAATCTCTGCGTGCAAGATGGCATTAAAAGAATTTTTTGAATCTGTAACTTGTACATGCCGATGGATTCACTACAGAGACTGTGTCACCCCAAGAGTACGTGAGATGGAGATGCTGTGCATGGAACAAGGAAGGGAGCCCCAAAAGGTTCCTTTAGACGTGAAAACCAGGAGAAGTTCCACCTATTTGATGTTATAGAAGGCCTCCGATCAGATGGATGTGTTGACGTCATTTTCCTTCTGTTGCACCGAGGCCGCCGGTATTCAGCCACCGATTGCAAGATGATTGGAGTGTTGTTGAACTATTCAGGGACTTCTTAAAGCTCTGCCACGAGTGACCATCCATCGATGTTAAATTTATCTCTTGAGTTTGAACCCGGTTTGGAGGACATAGACCTATCGGTATTGTAGAGATGATTAGGAGTTCAAGGAAATCTTTCTTTAATGGGTTAATACCACAAAAAATCCCAAATTAGTACACCTGTAATAAATTTACCACAAATTAATTTTTTGACCACAAAAAATCTCAAACCGATACAGTTATGATAAATTTAACCTAAACTAATTTTTTTACTACGAAAAACTCCAAACTGATAAAACTATGATAAATTTATCCTAAATTAATTTTTTGACTACCAAAAACTCCAAACTAGTATACTTGTGACAAATTTACCCTCCGTAAAATTAGATTAATACCATGAAAAATCACAAATTGATAAATTTGTGACAAATGGAGGGAAAAAATCCCAAATTGGTACATCTATCAACTGTTACGTACTATTCAACTCAGCAATTTGATGGTAAAATTTAACGGAAACTAACGAAAAGTAAATTTATTACAAATGTAGCAATTTGAGATTTTTTATGATAAAAAAAATTAGTTTTTTGATAAATTTATCAAATGTGTATCAGTTTTGGATTTTTTGCGGTTTTAACCTTTCTTTAATCCAAATCGACGGTGAGAAATGGCTTTGAAGTGGAGAAGTTGCCGATTTGTTTTTATCTACGGGCACAAAGGATTCGTTTCCTTTGTTGGAGAAGATATCCATCTCGGTTTGACCGTTTTGACCAATCGAGAATTTTGAATTATTTTTTCTAGCAAAAAAAAAGGAGAATTTTGAATTCTTTAAAGATTGTGCAGTTGTACGGTGGAGCACTGAACTCATCCGCATAAAAGGACGTCCTCGAGGTCACTTTCTTGGCCACGCGAAGAGTCCTTAACAAACAGACGGCGATTTGTGTTTTTGTGTTTTACGTCCGATTGAGTTGCTTATTTATAAATATTTTGAGTTTGGACTTAATTTAGGTGTGGAATATACTCGAGCATACGAGCGACTAAAATTTTGATTCTCCGATGACTTTTCCTGTGAAATAGGTACCGACACTCGGACAGAACTATGTAAGCCTTTGGTGCCGTTTATCATTTCTCGTTTATTTCTCAGGTGATTTTACATCGATTGAATTGGAAGATAATTTTCGCGTTAATTTTATAACAATCGAACAATCGAGTTTTGTCATTCATCTACCTGTTTTCGCAGTAACTAGCGGAAGATAACGGTTTTTTCGGCACAGTCATTATTGCCATGAAGGTGAAACTGCTCCTGCACTTCAATGAAATTCCTCCTCTTTTCCGGTATCTAGGTGTTTGGATCCGAGATTCATTTAGAGAGGCTTGGAGTGTTACTTGCTCAATATTATGAGAATTCATGCTAGCAACCCTCGCCATGACCTCGCCAGAGGCTGCAAGGTCGGCCCTCGTGGCCTTCGACCTTGCGGCCTCTGGTGAGAGCTGCCCTCCCCAGCGGCTGGGCGAGGCACGACCTCGCCGAATGAGGTCGGGCCTCGCCCATGGCCGGTGAGGCTCAACCCTCGCCAGCCCAACCACTAGCGAGGTTGACCTTGCCTAGCGATAGCGAGGTGGACCTCACCTCCAACCTGTATTGGCACAAATGCAAAATATTTAGGACTCAATTGGTAAAAATAAAAAGATTGATGACTAAATTGGCACAATTACAATAGGCTTAGGATTTTTTTTGTAATTTCCTCTTGGGCATATAAGCTGCTTGATACATTGCACCGAATTCCCTATACACTGGATTTGAACGTCATCCGGCTCCAAGGATAAAACTAGTGGCCAATGATGGTCCATTACCCTCGGCGTCCACCAATTGCCCCGCGACATTTCACGAATGAACCGTGGTCAAATTTGTTCTTCGACAATTACTAGCCCACGCCCACAAAAAGATGTTTGGAACTTCATCCAGATAAGAAAGAGACAGAGACCAGCAGCTACCACATTGGACAACAACAACAATGGCCGCTTGACGATGACAATTTACTCTCAAAGCTACAAAGTTCGCGTACGTTTAGCTTCGTCACAGCCGATTCAAAGATGGCACCTGGCATCGTCAAATTGTCAGCATGTCCTAGATTGCTTTGATGTAATTAAATGGTCAAAATCTCTGAATGATTCCAAAAGAAGACCAAGCCAAGGTATGTTTCGCCAAAAGATGTCCTAGATTGCTTTTATATAACCGAATGGTCAAAATCTCTGAATAATCCCAAAAGAAGACCAAGTAAAGGTATGTTTGCCAAAAGATATACGTATCGAATCAGTCTTTTGCCACCTTTTCACCCGCGCCGGTTTTGATATTCATTCTTATCTCGATTCCCATAGCTATAAATACCCCCAAAGAGCTGCCTTAGCTTCAAACCACCCTACACACTTTCGCACCCATCAGAAGTTGCAATTGTGAAAGAAGATTCGAGGGTATTGAATCGTTTTGGATTTAAGAGGGGGAGACTCGCAATTTGGAAGAAAAGATGGGGAGAGGCGTCTTATTGGCGGGTTTCTTGGTCGTCGCAATGCTGGCTTGCCTCGGAGGTGCGGCGGCGACAGAGTATGTAGTCGGCGATAGCCGAGGTTGGACCACGTCGAACATCACTGCTGGGTATTACAATGAGTGGGCCGCCAACAAAACTTTTAGGGGCGGCGACAGTTTGAGTAAGCATTCGTCTACTTATTTTCCTTCTTAGGAACGTGTTTAGTATCCTCACTTCGATATGCAGAGGAACAAATTCATGTCCACATGTTAGTTCGCTTGCTTGATGCTGACGATATACTTCTGTCAGATAATTATATTGGTGTTTAGATTTACTTGGACAGTAATAAACATAAATCAATAATCTTTCTAAAATTCGAGGAGTCAAAATGTGACAATTCATATCAATTTTAATTCTTCTTTTCTCGTATCATATTACACTCATAATTGTTAAACCCTCTCCATAATGCAGAGTTTGTATGGAATGGGATGCACAACGTCGCGAACGTATCAAAAGAAGAATACGACAACTGCACTAAAGTGATCTCGTATCTCGCGGGCGGCGAAGCCATTACGTTCAAATTGCCAGCGGACGCAAGTGGCTCATACTATTTCATCTCCACCGTTGATGCTGATTGCGAGAATGGGCTGAAGCTAGCCATCAGCAACATCGTTAGCCTGAGCCCGACCGAGTCGCCGAATAGCTCGGCTTCCTCAATCACCGCCGGCGCCTTGTCTGTGCTGGTTCTCATATCATCGAGCATCATCGCAATGTTTATGAACTAGATTTGGGTCATAGGGGAGGATGATGAAGAATTTTCCTTTTATAGCTCGTGTTAATTTGGTTGTTCATTGGTCATTCATATTTGTGTATTGTATGGAATAAAAAGACGGTCCTGTAAGGTCATTCATATTTATGTATTGTATGGAATAAAAAGAGGGTCCTGTAAGTTTTAGATGTCAGTGATGATAGCCTTCTCGATTTTCAAATAAGTTCGTCCCTCCCCTGTTCGACGAACATCGCCCATTTTCCCCTTTTCCTTTCTGAAACTTGGTTGGGAGCCGACTCGAATTCATCGGAGTCGTTAAAATTCGGTTGGTCCATGTCGTATGGAATTCTCAATATCTTAGAGCTTACTAAAAACGAAACCCGGTGTCTCTCTTGATTGGTCCTGATCACGTATATAACTTTTAAACACTTAGGTTCCGTTTGTTTCGCGAAAAATGAATAATTTGGAAAGCATTTTCCAAAAAATCATTGTTTATATCGCTTCAAATAATTAATTAAGGATAATGCTTCCTTTATCGACAACGATTTATGTCTCTATTCATTTTTATAACCAATACATGCCATTATTTTTAGGAAAATGTTTTATAAATCATCTATTTTCTGCGAAATAAATGGAGTCTTAGTAACACTCGAGTCCCCCCTCACATGATATGGATGTCCACAAAGAGGAATGTCTAGACACTCATTGACGGTTCAGCGCCTTTGCGCGCTCATCGGAGCTATTTTCGGATACTCCCCATCTCTATTGACCCATTCTACATGAACCAGTAGATCAAGTGACGGGTACTCCCCACCTATGTTAGTCCACTTCACATGAACCAGTAGATTACGAAGTGAGCTAACATCGGCCAGAAGTACATAATTATGTTTGCACCGATTGAGCTATAACGACGAGCGCACTGGCATCATCGCATTCGGATTCCACCTGTTAAACCATCCTAACTCAATTAGTTTCGCATAAACTGGCCGGCCTGTGGCGTTATTTTTACAAATTTACTTTACATGAGAAACACATCTTAATTTGAAATTCTGACCACTTCCATCTTTGCCTGCCACGAGAGCTCCATCAAGCAAGATGACAATGTTCGTCCACCACATACTTAAGGTAGACGATTGTCATCAACCTCAATTCTAGTTCTACAGTCGGCTACTTCTGTTTGCATGATCGAGAGAGCCGACAATCATCAACCTCGACGCAAGGTCTAAGGCTCTCTCCCTCTCTCCCGCTCTCTGCGGCAGTGACCGTCTTCGTTGGCAAAGCAATGGTGGTGCAACGGCAGCGATGGAGATGGTTCTGCATGAGAGAGAGAGAGAGAGAGAGAGAGAGAGAGAGAGAGTGGTGTTAGGTTTTCCAATTTTCTTAGGAAAGATTGCACCATGACTCTTAAACTTTATGCATTCAATGCGATGAACCTCCAAATACCAATAGTACAATGAGAAATGTAATCAGGTCCTAAACTTTTTAATTGGGATAGTTTATTCGTAAAATATTACCGAGGATAGATTCATATTACTCACACTTCTTGAGGAGAAATTTAAAATTATAGTGCATTTGGTACATAAAATTTACGACTGTTACTATGTTATCCCACTTTTTTAAACGGGCTATCAATATAAAAACGAAAATATGAGTGAGAGCTCGATTATCTCCAACCTGTTTCATGCCTAAATTTCACATGTTGTAATGAACCAGCTCATTTCATGTGAATCAAGTCCCAATAAGAGTACTCAAAGTGATCACGCAAAAGGTGGTAAATTGGGGGAAGTTGTCAATTTATCTATCACTAAGGATGAGTTTATTTCACAGAAAATGAATTATTTGGATACCATTTTCTTAAGGAACAATAACACAAATAGCCTATGAACTTTGTCTTAATGTGTAATTTGATTCCTGAACTTTTAATTTGTTTAATGTGGTCCATGAATTTTAGTTTAATGTTCATGGACCATGAACAAATGAATGATTTGGATACCATTTTCTTAAGGAACAATAATACAAATAGCCCATGAACTTTGTCTTAATGTGTAATTTGATCCCTGAACTTTTAATTTGTTCAATGTGGTCCATGAACTTTAGTTTAATGTTCAATGTGGTTCCTGAACTTTTAATTTATTCAATGTGATCCCTGGACTTTTGGTACATGTTCAATTTAGTCCCTGAACTATATGAAAATGTTCGATATAATCCTTTCATTAATTTAAGTTCAGGGACTACATTGAACATTTTCATATAGTTCAAGAACTATATTGAACATGTATCAAAAGTTCATACATCACATTAAACTGATTAAAAGTTCAGGGATTAAATTGAATATTAGAGTAAAGTTTAAGGACCATATTGAACAAATTAAAAGTTCATAGACCAAATTGCATATTAGGTCAAACTTCAAGGATTGTTTGTGTCATTTTCCCTTAAGAATAATCACTTGTATAATTTACAAAAATAAATGAACAAAAAATCTTTTCGTTATCCCCGAAAATGTTTAGATATATATTATTATCGATAATGAAAAAAAAATTATTAACTGATTATTTCGAGCGATACAAATGATCATTTTTCAAAAATTATTTTTAAAATTATTTATTTTTCGTGAAACAAACAAAGCCTGAATAGGAAATCTCTCGTCCGAATGATTGCATTAGAAGTTTTGTGTTCAATTCTCTTTTCTAGTCCACTCCCTCTCTTAGGTCCTTTATGGTAAATTGATGAAGCTCATGTCATCATCTCAGTAATGTCTCGTTTTGCATTCGCCCATGAACTTCGGTGGAAGACGACGTACACGACACAAGTTCAAGCCAGAATGCAAAGTACATTCAAATCTCAGTGGATGAACAGAGCTGACAGTATAGAGGAGACGAGCACAGACAAGGAATCGGAGCTGAGAGAAGACAGAAACGGGACGCTGGAGGCGACATTGATGGCGAGCTTCTGACCGCCCTCGCAGTGAGATTTGATGGTGCTGATGAAGTAATACATGCCGTTCGCTTTCGCGGGCGAGCAAATACACATAGCCCTCGCCTTCCTCACCTTCGCCCAACACCTTTGACACCTTTTTGCAGCGGTCGAATTCTTCTTTTGATACGACGGTCACGTTCTGAGTTGCCTTAAAATTGAATTCTGCAGTATATAGTTTCATCACAAGCATTAGAATCGACGGGCAGGAACAAAAAAAGGACGCCTCTGAAAAGATTTGATCAGAAATAGTTCGCTTATCAATTTAGCGATACAAAATCACTCAAACATGCATATTGGAATGAAAACAATTAAGATGAGGTACAAGCAAACGAAGAAACAATCGCCTTCATGTAAATAATATTAGATAAGACTCATTTTAAGAATAATATAACAAATGGCGTCAATCATAGTACGAAAGATGTGTAAAGAGTAACTTGTGCCTTATCCTTTAACCCGGTTTGGGCTGGATGTTATTGAGAGTAAATGGCTTGATCTGGTCATCTCTATACTGTAACTTCTCACGTGATGCAATTGTTCTTTATTTAAGCTAATGCCTAAGTGAAAGAACGAATGTGATGATAAGATATCATCAAGTAAAACAGGGAAGAAACTAAGGAGCTGTGTCAATGGCTTACCCAGAAAGTCACCACCCATGAATACTTTGTTGGCAGCCCAATCCTCATAGAACCCGGAAGTTATGTTCGGCGGAGAAGTCCAACCTACATCGTTGCCGACGGTGTAGCGCGCTGCCATCGCGCCCCCCGTGAGACAAGCCATCACAACGACCAGCAACACGATCAGACTACTTCTGACCATCTTCTTCTTGGGGAGTAGGATTTTCGGGTTGTTTCCAGTGATCTGTCTCTTGAGAATCACAACAAAAGATGGGAGTGTTCTGGGACTAAGAGATGTCGGATATGCAAAATCTCGTGGATGTCTAGCAGAGTATGTCATATGAGGATGGTTTGAATTGTATCCAACCACAGCAATTATTGACACTTCCCATGGAGAAAATGAGATGGGTCAAGTTTGGAGACTGGTAAGGGTCGAAGACTTCAGATTGAATGGTCCGACCCCCTCGAGGAGCTTGCCTTCCACAGTCGTGTTGAATCCATTCAGACATTTGGGCAGCTTCCCCCGGTCAAATGTGAGAAATCTATAAACGCATTGGATTGTTTTTGTCTCGAACACAGTTTAATGAAAAATTTATGTTGTCCTTTGTTGTGGATTAATTAATGATGCTTGAGTTGTATAGCCATAAGATCTTGAACTGTTATACTCCGCGCTTGAATTGTGGTGACTAGATTGAATTTACGTATCACACATAGGGAATTATTCACTTTTCAAAGTAATGATCACACGTAACACGACAATAGCCAATGCATTAGAAATTATAAAGTTTAATTAATTAATTACTTAGAGGGGCACTACCGATAACTTTATGAGGGGCATTTTGATATTTGGAATTAGTCCCTCGTTATAAATAGCACGAGTACAGCATCATTTGCGAATGTTTGCCAGTAGCCAAGGGCCATTCGCTTGCTCTCCACCAAAGTTCCAACACATCTCTCTCTCTCTCTCTCTCTCTCTCTCTCTCTCTCTCTCTCTCTCTCTCTCTCTCTCTCTCTCTCTCTCAGAGACGGTACTTGAAGAAGATGGGCAGAAGCAGCATGGCGATGGCCCTGGCTTTGGTCGTGTTGGCCTCTATCGAGTGCGAAGCGGTGACTTACTACGTCGTCGGAGAAGGCAGAGGATGGACTGCTCCGCCCAACATCACCGCTGGTTTCTACGCCGACTGGGCTGCCAATAAATCCTTCGATGGCAGCGACGTTTTGCTTAGGCAATCTTATGCCCCTCCTCCTATTTCGTTTTCGCAACATCGATCTGGAATTTGAGAAGAGAGAACTTTCAACTTTCGCAATAGGAAATAAAGCTGAATGAAGTTGGAGGACTTACCTGAGATTGACCGGTGGGAAGGGCATTTTCATATTTTTGGTGTAGGGATTGATATTCATGCTAGTTACATTTTGGTAGGGGTAAGCAAAAGAACCGGAGAGCCTAAAAGCCTGGACTGGCCCGAATTTTTTGGGGCCCTAGGCTCGGACCAAGGTTCAGGCTCCCCTTATTTCTTTTCTTAGGCTGGCTCGAATTAGTTTACAAAAACAAAAAAAAAGGAATAATGACATAAATAGTTTATAAATTTCGGCACAATATACAATGTAATCCATAAACTTTTAATTTATTCAATGCGGTCCCTAAACTTTTAGTTCATGTTCAATGCAGTCCTCGAATTATATGAAAAGGTTCGATATTGTCCTTCCATTAATTCAAGATTAGGGACAACATTGATACTTTCATATAGTCCAAGGACTAAATTGAACATGTACAAAAGCCAATGGACCACGTTGAAGACTGGGTTAAAGTGCAGGGGCCAATTGAACAAATTAAAAATTTAGAGATAACATCGAACATTGGGCCAAAATTTAGGAAATATTTGTGTCATTTTTCTTGCGAAAGAAAACTTCAAAAAAACAAACGTAACCACAATATGTAATAGAATATACGTTATTCATACTCGAAACACTTTGATAAAAGTCAAAAATGAATTTGATAAAAAAAAACATATAAAAAAGCGAGTTTTGATGTCAAAAAATATATTGAGTGTTCTACTTTCGCTCTGTAAAATAAAAAATAATAATTACTCGAGCGAGGCAGCCCAATCTTCGATCCAGGCATTTTTTATTGAATTGGGGACGAGCCGAAACAATTGGCCTAGCTCGTGCTCACTCACACCTTTCGGTACCCGACTAATTGCGGCATTGCCTTTGAATTATAGTCAAGACCACTTGCACGGGTCGAAAACCTCGACCTTACCAATTCATGAGCCCCGTAGGGTATTCCATGTCCCAACTAGATGGGCTCTCGTGTCCTTACCCGATTCGTCCTTCTCAGTCAAGCAACTCGCCGTCTTGCATGTTCCCGTGACCAAGATCTCAAATTCAGATAGTTCCGAATAGGGGTGTGCAATCGGATCGAATTTACCCGGAAACCGAACCAACCCACTCAAAAAACAAGTTCGGGAACCGGTTCTAACAAGAACCAGTCCGGGTACCGGTTCCATTTTTTGGGAACCGGTTAGAACCGGTCTGGTTTCCGATTCCAAGTAAAAACCAACTCAAACCAGTTTTAGAACCGGTTTTGAGATAATGTACAAAAAAGTAAAAAGCCTATATCACGTTACCCTGCTTCACCGGTTTTAGAACCGATTTCCGGTTTAATATTGAAATATGTTTCACAACTATGAGTGAAACAGAATGGCCCTTAAAGTCATCTAAATATTGCATGATTTAAATAAGATATATAGACATTTTTCTAATGAGAGCATATGCCTTACTGCTAAATCTCTTGATTTTTCTTTCAAGATATTTCATTCGGAAACAGAAATGGTGAGTTATCTCATCATGGCGCAAAATAAAGAGCTAAACATGTTGAATAAATTTCCTGGAAATGTGACTCTTAAAGATTTATGCGATTGGACTATGTTTTGCCACATAGTGCTTTTGGATTGTTGATTTTGATGGATTGTAATTTCAATTGCTCATTTTGGGGATTGTTACTTTTAACGGATAGTGGTTTTTGTTATTCATCTTTTATTTTAAATTGTTTCATTGCTACCTATATTATTTTGCTAGAAAAAAATGAAACCGAAAAAAGGAACAAAAAAAAAGGTTCTCGGGTAGACTCTGAAACCGGACCAGAAAAACAGGGTTGGTTCCAAAACAGGGTCTAGGAAAAATAGGATTGGTTTCAGGTTCCAAAAATTGGGAACCGATTATAACAGGGTTGGTTTCAGATTCTAGGTCCGGACCCAACCCACCCCGAAACCGATCACCCCTAGTTCCAAAGCCGGTATATCTTGAGATTGGGCTTAGCAAACATGAGCACCTTGTCTTAGACAGTGATGCATGTACCAATAAGGTTATTGCAATACCAATAGGTTTCATGAATCCAATCTAATCCACGACAATGTCGTGCTTAATTATGATCGGACAATACCCTCATTTTAAATATTTATGCAGATTTCTACTATAACGGAACGCATAGTTTCGCTGCTGTATCGAAAGAAGACTACGACAGTTGTGCCAAGGGTTCTCCCCTTGATGAAGGGTCCAATGGCCAGGCCTACGGATACAGGCTCCCGAGAAAGCCCGGAATGTACTACTTCATTTGCACGATGGACAACCACTGCGAGGCCGGCCAGAAGCTGGCCATCAACGTCACCTCCACCACCTCCGCCGGCTTCGCAACGTGGTCGCCGCCGTCGACTTTCGGCGCCCTCTTGACGGTCATCTGCACTTTCGCCTTATTTCTGGGTGGTCATTGAAAATCAGTTCATTGTAATCTTGCATGGCTCTTTTGTTATGTGTTGAGAAGATACACAAATCTTGCACGTATCGCTCAATCTCCTTTCAAGAATCAAATTTTGTATTCTTTGCACGTTCGCTCAATCCCCCTTCTCAAGAAATGCATGGAAGTTGTCCTTTTGAGTTACCCAAAGGAAGGGAGCTGATGTTGATACCTCCTTCGTCCGCGCTTCTCGCCGTCCTCAAGAAATGCAGCAGCATCAAACACCTTCACCAAGTCCACGCTCAAGCCATCGCCAGTGGCCTCCTCGCTGCCGCCGACCCGAGCCCCGTCCTATCCCGCATCCTCTTCGCGTTCACCGCCCTCGTCCCCGCACCCTCTCTCCTCTCGAGCCCGAGCGCCGCCGAGGCATCGGCGAGCTACGCCTCCTCGGTGTTCAGAGCCATCCGGGGCCCGACGACGTTCTGCTACAATACCATCATCAGAGCCCACACCCTGCTCGCTTCCCCCGTCTCCGCCCTCCTCCTGTTCGTCGAAATGCGTCGCCTTGGCTTGCCCCTCGACTTCCATTCATTCCCTTTTGCTCTCAAGGCCTGTGCCCAGCTTCAGGCTCTCTCTTTGGCTCGGGCCCTCCATTGCCAGGCCCTCAAGCTCGGGTTCGCGGCCGATCTTTTCGTCGTCAACTCTCTCGTCCGCGCGAATTCTGTGTGCGGTCGTGCTGCCGATGCGCGCAGGGTCTTCGATGAGAGTTCTTGCCGCGATGTCGTGAGCTTTAACAGCATGATCGACTGTCTTGTGAAGTCGGGCGATGTCGAGAGGGCGCGGAGATTGTTTGAGGAAATGCCCGAACGAGACGCTGTCTCGTGGGGTACTCTGCTGGCTGGTTACGCACAGACAAACCAATGCGATGAGGCTATCCGGCTGTTTGATATCATGATTGCTTCAGGCATTCAGCCTGATAATGTCGCCATTGTTTCTGCTCTCTCTGCTTGTGCGCAGCTGGGTGATATTGATCGAGGGAAGAAAGTACATGCATATATCAGGCAATATAAGATACGAATAGATTCTTTCTTGTGCTGCGGGTTGGTCGACATGTACATGAAGTGTGGTTGCATCGAAATAGCGATGGAGCTGTTCGAGGCGAGCATGGAAAAGAATGTGCATACTTGGAATGCCCTGCTTGTAGGGCTAGGGATGCATGGATATGGTCATTCATCACTAGACTACTTCTCAAAAATGGTTTTCTCAGGTTTACGACCTGATGGAGTGAGTATTCTTGGAGTTCTTGTTGGGTGTAGCCATGCCGGTCTAATCCGTGAAGCCTCTGAGATTTTTGACAAGATGGAATCGGTATATGGCGTCGTCCGAGAGCTCAAGCATTATGGCTGCATGGCCGATTTGCTTGCCCGGGCTGGTCTGGTCAAAGAGGCCGAAGACATGATACATAAGATGCCGATGAGAGGTGACATCTTTGTCTGGGGTGGGTTGCTTGGAGGTTGCAAATTACATGGAAATGTTGAAACTGCAGAAAAGGCAGCTAGGAATGTAATGGAGTTGTGCCCTGAAGATGGTGGAGCCTATTCGATTATGGCCAACATATACACGATTGTGAACCGGTGGGATGATGTGGTCAAGACTAGGAGATCATTGAGTGCTAGTGCCGCGAAGAAGAGCCCTGGCTGTAGTATGATTAAACTAAATGGGATCAGCCATGAGTTTCTCTCTACAGATAGCTGGCATCCTGAAATTGAGGAGGTATACTTTGTTTTACATTTAATAGGACAACATCAACAGGAAGGGTGGTATTAACTTATGTTCCACATCATGCGCGTGTTGAATGCGCCAATATATTTTCTCCGGAGGCAAATTTGCTGATTCCCATTTGATGTACTAATGTATATAAAGTCAAAATGTCTATTCATCGAGTTATTGTGATCAAAGTAAGTTGTTCATACCATGTCAAAGAACAATAGGATTCAACTCTTGAAAACCAATTGCAATTGTGCGCGGCGCTTTTTTCTCAAAACTAGAAAGGAAAAGAAACTTCAGCTTCAACTAAAACCAACAACACGGTAGGGTGTGCTGAGAAATGCAACTCCGACAAGAAAGATTCGAGTTCATGCATTTCCCATAAGCAGAGTACTATCAGAAGTATTGAAAGAGCTCATCATTTTCAGAGAACAGATCTTTGATGCGGTGTGCCTTCAGCTGCACACTGAAGGCTGATCTCTTTTTTCAATGGCGCTTACAAAAATATCGTTCCCGACCACCACACGGGGTGACTAACTCCTGCTACAAGCCAATACAACAAGATCCAACAAGGATCAGATCAGACTACAGCTACCATACTGACCATCAAAACTAACCATCTCAGTTAAACTCTCTTACCAGATCAGATCGACCCCCCTCTCGTTGTTTCCTCTCGTTATACATTGTCTCTTAACTTATTGCTTCATTTCATTCACTCCTTGACACACCTTCTCTAAGGACTCTTGAACAGGTCATGATGGCATGAGCACAATCTACTGAAGTTAGTCAACAACCCCCCAAAAAAGTTGCAAAATAAGAAGTCAGAGAGAACGTCACCATTCCAGTTGGAAAATCGAGCCGAAGAAGGCATCTCCATTGTTGATGTTACCCTGCATATGTCTTTTCCTTCATCCAACAGTCCATTTAGTTCATCCTAAATTCTGAACTGTCATGAAGATACCAACATAAGAATATGGCAGCCGGGCACTGCACAACTAGTTGAATATTTTTTGAAAAACTAAAGAGCTCTTCAGCAAAACACCTGTACCGTTAAGATATCGCCTTCTGACATGAGGACATTCTTGCATTTATATGCTCACTAAAAAAGCTCATATAGGAGATGGTTGATAGCTCATTCTCAAACAGAGGCACTGCTGCATCTAGCCTCTGTCAGATATCCGTTCCCAGAAGTCCCATCGCACAATGTAACTTAACATGCACCAAGAAAGTGTCTGAATCCATATATGTCCATATAAAGAAAATTCTCCACGGATTGTCTGAGATAAGAAAGCTTGGTTTGTTTTGTCGTCTAAACTTTTGCTCCACGAACACTTGCAACCATCAGAAGCAGGCAACAATATGATCGTTGACTATGTAAATCAAGGGCAGATGCATACTTTAGGGCATTTCTGAACTAAAAGGCATATTGATATAGCTGCAAGAAAAAGTGTCTATAAACCAGTACCCAAATTGCTTTGGAACTCTGGTTGCCAGAAAAATTGCCCAGCTCCCTCATTGTTTCCAAAAGGTTCCTTGCGCTTCCTAATCGTTGTGTCAAAAATCCTACCCTCATCTTCCGAAATCCATTTACATGGCGAGAACTCGAGCTGTTCTGTGGTTGAGGTTCTGCCAGGGAGAAAACAGAATTCCTTGTTGACCTGCATTTGTGATGCAGTAAGCGCCATTCTCTCCTGGGAACAATTTAAATCAAAATCCTCAGCTTCAGGAACTGGACTAATTCTCATGCTCGCACACGGATCTGAATTCAAACTCAACCGTAATGACAAGTCACATTTTTCCTCTGAGGATTTCTCACCGGTGTTTCTGGCATTGACTCTTCCAATAATGTTCAAAGAACCTTCAGAACTATTATGGGATAAAACATTGCGCAGCATAACCCCTTCAGTAGACTCTGGAATTGATGTCCCTATGGGGGTTCCAACAAGTACAGTGCCTGCATCATCTGGAACTTGTGAAACTGTCCGCAACTCCTCAGTTTGATAGTGGGTTCCATAGTACAAGGGATATACCGAACCAAAGTTCATCAAGGTGTTTGTTTCCATGGTCATCAATCCGTTAAATCTTCGGGGACTACTGTCAAATGGAAGAGGGTGACTGCAAGGAGAAGCAAGTTCATGTCTTTCAATCACATGATTGGAATGCTCAGCTGCCAAGAGATGGGAACTTGCAGTTTCGGACCTTGCAACTTTCGGAAACTGTGTAGAATGAACTGCCGGTGAATGTGGAAATTGTCTGTCAGTTAGTTTATCCGAAGTTCCAGACATCTCAGCAACAGGTTCCCGTACTCTTTGAGTCAGATAAGTCCTAAAATTATTGTGCCTTTGACTTCTTGAAGCTCTCACAGCGACACAACCCAAATTCAGTGCAGCTGCTCATGAGCGAGCACATTAAATCAACACAGATACTGGAGAAACAGTGTAAAAAAGATTCTAAATTAACTCCAAAAATACATGGACACAGACCAAAATAACAATCACCGAACTCCCTACTGCCATGTAATAGCTGCATTAGGTGCTGAGCCTGAAGCTGGTGAACCTTCAAAAAACTCAGAGCTAGATCTAGCAGAATGCAGTCTAAAAAGCATTTTAGTACCTTCAACACACGGTGGCAAAAGGTCACCGGTTTCAGTGCTCTCATCCCTCCGGATAATGGTGTTAATGGCATCATTAACCCTCTCCCATAGAGTATCGAGATCCATGTACTCCGCCTAAGCAAACAAACAACAACTTAAATTACAACAACCCACCATAGAAAAACCCGCGAAAAGACACATAAACCCAAGAACCCAAAAACCGCAAAAAAAAGAAGTCGAAAGAACAAGAAGAACCTCGGAATTAGCTTTAGAGTACATGATTTCCTCAGCTTTGAGAACAACAGTGGGAAGCTTCTCTAACCATTCCCGGTTCTTCTTGGTCGCAGCGCTGTGAGCCTCGTTGACGACCCTGATCAACACCAGGCGGGGCAGTCCCCAATTCACAACTCCCACACAAAAACACCAACTCTAAAAGCCAAGAATTCAAGCACGAATCAACCAAGACCAACCCACCTGAAGATCTGCTGGATAATGGACCCTCGCATGGGCTGGTGCCTATCGCTGTGCCAAGCTCGCCTGACGCACTCATAAGGTCTCGGACCAGGCCTTGGCATCTTCCTCCCCACGAGATTCACATCAAGAAAACAAGAACCAACGAAGCAGGACAAGAACAAGAAGAAGCAGGGGAGACTTTCTTTATGATGCTTTCAAGCGGCTAAGAGGGGGAAGAAGCTTGCTGGGGTCACTGTGGGGAGTGCGAACGTCGTGCTTTTGCTATCGCTTGCCACTTTCGATGCCCAGTTCGCAGTGGGTCGAGAGGGGGGGAAGAGGGGAGGAGAGAGAAGGAGTTGCTTTCGCTTTCCCCATTCGCTTATGGCCTCTGTCCTCCCCAATAATTCACACGAAGCCTTCCTTTTCTTTTCTATAATGCTTGAATGATATAACATGGAATTGTATTGTACCGCCTGCAATTTGCCCCACGGAGCGGTTTTTCTCCTCTCCGGTGCAAGAGAATATCAGAGAGCAAGGACACGGTCAAATCAAATGGATGTCCAGAATCCAGACAGACCATATCATCATCATCATTCATCATTCACCCAAAAACATTTACAGATAAACAAAGTTATATCAGATTCCAAGTTTCAATCTCCCTTTCACAGCGGCTCTCTTATTATACCTTAGTAATTCATCCCGCAGGGGCGGTCCTCGATGTTTTTCGGCCTGCCGGAACTTAGACAAAATGCCCCGGGCCAACCTCGAATAGGAAGGTCCTGGCCTGTTCGGCCCTAGCCCGATTTCCGTACTTTCTTTAAATTTCAAGAATAGATCGGTTATTATGTTTCCAAACTCCAAAATCATTCTTTTACTTGTTTATTCTTCTAGTTTAAGAAATAGTTGGGGCCATGCCTGGCCAATTCAGGCTTAGGGGACCCTGAAATCCTGGCCCGGGACTATTCGGGTCAGTCCGGTCCGGGCTCCAGGCGAGTCGGACATGCCTCCGATCGGGTGGACAGGGAGCATGACTCGAATTTTTACTCCCCCGTGAGTTCACTTGACAAATTTCTAGTCAAACCTTGCCTGACCAGGCCCAGCCACCTTGAAAGAGTGGAGGTGAACAGACCTTAAAATCTCAGCCAAGGTCCTGACAAGGGCAAAATGGATCTGAAGGGGGAAAAGAACACTGTCATGCCTTATCGACCAATCAGGCTCTGCAATTTGTAACATCTAAGATTCAATAACTAAGATAATGTAGGAATTCAATGACACACGTGGTGGACCATTTGGAGGGAGGCAGGGACATGGTCATACCCCCCACGACATGTCACAACCTACGCGGTTGTCCATCTAGGCCAGCAATATATCATGCTTTCATCGAGACTCTGACAAGATGCTTGATCTCCATTCATATCGTGAAAAATAAATAATTTAAAAAATATCTTAATAAAAATAATCAGTTATATCGATTATAAAAATAAATAAACGAAAATTAATCTTATTATCCATTAAAATATTTAAACATGAATTATTATTGATAATGCAAGCATTTTCTATTGACTGATTATTTTAAATGATTATTATTTTAGGAAATATTTTTCAAATCATTCATTTTTCGCAATACAAACGGAGCTTGGAGATTATTAACAGTTGTCTCTGTGGGGGCTTAAACTATCCATTAGGGGTGAGCATGGTTCGGGTGGGGCGGTTCCGACCATGAAATCAGGAACCGCTCACTAAAGATAGGTTCCAAAAAATTGGAATCGAAAATCACGAGTTGGTTTCATGGATCCACCCTAAAACCTACAAACATAATGACTAAGTATATTCCCTGAAATTATCTACTAATAGAGGCTCAAGGAAATGCAAAATCACCCAAAGCCACAGCTATAGCAAGAGCAAAAGGCAACGATGAGCCAAAAATTGACAAATCTCGAACTCAACTTCAACATAATTGGAAGCACCCTAGGTTGGAAATCAAATTCACCAATAGCAGCAAAAAGAATAAGTATCCTTAAGTAGAAAATTTCACTTGCTTGCGAGTTTGCGACTCGGTGACAGAATTGAAGGCAAGGCGAGAGCCTGATGCAAGATGTGGGGAAGGGCCAAAGGTGAGGCAATTGTGAGTCTGCAACACAGCGACATAGTTGAAGGCGTGGTTGCGTGAGACTCTCACGATGAAAGTGAGATGAGATTAGGGTTTCTTCCATTTGTTTTAATTTTGAGGATCGTAAGACGCGAGTAGGACTGTAGGGTAAATGGCAAAAGGCATGCAAGACAAATTGACTTTAACTAAAAGTGAGCTGGAATTATTTATTTATATATATATATATATATATATATATCAATCTGGTTCAAATAGGCAAATTGGCAGTTTTATACCTAGAATCGAACTAGTACTCACCGATTCCTGTAAATTGAAATCGGGAACTGGATTGATTTCTATGGAAACTGCTCATTCAAGGCTAGTTCGGAGCAGTTCCTGATTCCTTTGCACACCCCTATTGTCCATATTTCTTGCATTCCCTCCTTTTTCTTCACTCCAATTTACATGGTAATGTCGTTTGTAGATGCATGTGTTGTGTGCTTGCTTGATGCTAGGCATGTGGTTTTGAAGAAGTAGGAGTCCAATTAGGGCCGACGTCTTGTCAATGATCGCATCGACAATCAATCGTTACTCTAATCCGATGATTGCCTAAATATTCCAGACCGATGTTGATGTGAAACCGAAAGTTTTCAGTGATTTAGATCTGGAGTAGGAGAATGGGGTGTTGTTTTCAAACTCACTGGCCCACGAAACAACATAAACCCCCCAACGAAAATCACGATTAGACCAATGAATTCCCTAACCAATCATGTTCCGTTTGAACAACACCAATTTGGATTAACTTACATCTCATCAAAAACAAATTTTGTGGATGAACTTATGTATGCTACAACCCTAGCAAAACTGAGAAGTATAAATAAATTAATAGTTGGTCAACAGTCTCTTTTGGACCTACTAGCATTATAATCTTCTTGGCCAGATTCCAAATTATAATTTGCATTTTTCAGAAAAAAATAATGCCTTTTCTGTTTATTTTTTCTCCGCTTTTCCTTCTTCTTCCCCCCAAATTCGCCATATAATTATTGAAAATTTCAATGGAGCCTTCCATCCTTCAATGTCATGTCCATGTCTGTCGCTTTCTCTACAGAAAGGCTGGCTATCCGTTTGCTGTGCCATGGTACTTCTCGATGTCGAAAGCGCTCCGCGTCCCAACGACCGACGTCCTTTCATTGAAGAGCATCGAGGTGAAGTATCACAAACTCGTGAAAGAACAGATATAAGGCATGCTGTGTTCTTGATTGACTCATTTGCTCATCTTCTTTATTTTTTTCGATTTATTTTTATTTAATCTCCTTTAATAGTATCGAGATAGAGAGAGAGATTTTTACGGCATTGATGTTTGGGGTGCAAACGAGCTCAAGAAGGGCTCGGACTGAAATTCGGGTCGATTCGAGGTTTTCAGCTCTACTGACCCCGTTTTGCAATCCTAATTGATGTGATGGACTTGGGCGGGCTCGGGAGGTTTCTCGACGGTAACTAACTGTAGGGATGAGTATCGGTCGGGTCTCGATGGCATTAGTTGGCCCAAGTTGATCATACAAGAATAGGCTCGGACCAAACCAAATCGATCCTTGTAAGACCAGTTTGGGCTTAGCCCAATTTTGTTTTGCCTTTTCTTTTTGTTTTTTTTTTGGGTAATTAAAGGGGTAGAGATCAAAAATTACATCATTACTCTCCTAATAAAATATGATGAAATCTAATTCCCTAATAACAGAGGAAGCAAACCTATCGATGGCCTATCTAATACATAATTATCACCCAAATTATTGGGTTGGATAACTAACAATTTTTTTTTATTATAGTTTGACATCTAATAGCTAACAATTTTGTTTTCCTTTTCAATTAGAATGGATAAGTTATTATATTTTCGCCCTCACGGATCACTTTTTTTATAAATATTTTCGACCGCTTTTTCGAATTCAACCCATATCATTGCATCAATTCTCGTTCATTTGATTTTAATCATGTTATGTTAACTTATGTATGAATTTACCATTGCGTCTTGAGCATGAATAATGCATTTTCTATTATCCTATTCTTTTGCATATATATACATATCATAAATTAGTTCGAGCAGGTTCAAGCAATTTGAGCTTAATTTTCTCAAGACCTGACCGGCCTTAATAAAAACACAGGACAAGCCCAAAATTATGGTGCATGCCTATTCGAGCTTCCAAAAATCTGGCTAGTCCAGTTCAGTAATTTTTGCAATACGAAATCGAAAGGAGAGGTCTCGATTTGTTTTATCATAATTCTCATGTAGCCGTTACGAGTTTCGCATGTGTATATGTTGCGCTTCAACAATTCCTTGACCTATACATATTAGCTCGCACCTGCGAAAAGTCTTTAATATCGTATTTGCCTTCTCATAAGGAGAATGTCGAGGCATAAATTGGAAGTTATTTTCAAACAATGAGGTGTACATTTTACTTGCCAGCGGTAGGTCCATAATTTCCTTTATGTGTAAATTAGACACTTTTTATAAAAAAAAAAATGACACAAATGGTCATTAAAGTTTGGCCCAATGTGTAATGTAGTCCATCAACTTTCAATTTGTTCAATTTTATCCCTGAACTATAACCCAATATGCAATATGGTCCTTGAACTTTTAATTTATTCAATATAATCCCTAAACTTTTGATACATGTTTAATTTAGCCTCTAAAGTATATGAAATTATTCAATGTTATCCCTGAATTTGAATTGATAGAATGACAACAACGAACATTTTCATATAGTTTTGGGACTGAGTTGAATATGTACCAAAAGTCTAGAAAATCACATTGCATATAGGGCCAAAGTGTAATGATCATTTGTGTCCTTATCTCTTTGAAAAAAACTTCAACTCAGTGAAATTTATAATTACAAAATTTGGTCTCAACTAAACTCAGAAAACTCAGCCTGCCGTGGACTGGACACAAGCAAGACTAATCTGTATATCATATGAAGAAATATAGAATAAAGATCACGAGTTGAAAGAGCACAATGATTATGTAGCGGTGGAGCATTTCTTGGATCTGGAGATGCCTTGTCTTCTTGGTGGCTTTCCAATGAATGGGATCTCTTTCCCTCTTCAATAAGAAATTTGGGACCATTTCTGCATTAAACAAAGTAAGAATGGTGCGTGTCCTTCTTATGGATGCAGGCGTGCGACAGAAGTCATTGATGTCTGCCCTCTATCTTTACTTAAAGAAAGAAGAGGTGTCCCATGGCAAATGGGAAGAATAGAGTAGTAATTACTAGCTCTCCTTTTGATCTCGAATGTCGAAAAATGTTGATCCCTGTCGAGGTGTTTTCTTTGTCGTGTATGGCTAACTAAAATCACAGCTCTAATGATCGAGATTGAAAGAGAATACCATGCGTGGTATAGAGATCATATTCATGTATCACCTCATTGTTATCTTGTCTTCTTTTAAATTTTGAATTTGTCAGTTGTTCGATATCATACAACTATGGTTCATCTTAATAATATATATAAGCTTTCACAGAAATCAATGGTTTACATTGAGGTTCAAATCACTTGTGGTATTGCTTTATATTGTGGAGAGATCGGTATACGCTGAAGTAATTTTGTTTTAGCGATCATCTAGTTTCAACATTGAAAATTAATATCTTCCCAATACCATGGCATTACTAGTTAGTGGCATCATATTTCATGTATAGTGCAAAAGGTTATAGATTGAGTATTACATTCACCACTAGTATCATACAATGAGTTATCACGACCTTTATGGCTGGCTATTGGTGGACAAAGATCTTCCTCTCTTTTGATACTATGACTCCCTCGATGATTGCTCGTGCTCCTGTCGAGCTCATCACCATGGGCAACACTCGATGCCAGTGAAGTGGGAGGAGGTGTCTTCTCAAGATCCTCTGTCGCCCTTGAGGTATAAGTAAAATATCTAGTGTTCGTTAGGTCTCAACGGCTGTGCGCACACAGAGAGCAAGAGACTATTGAGGGCTAAATGCAAAGGCATTGACACTAAAGCGATGGTGGTGCAGCTTGAAATGGGCCATGACAACTTCACGAATGGTGGCGATTATGTCGGTAGCTTGGGGCTACAGCCAAAGTGGCTAAATATAGGGAGATATGGTGTTTAGGTTTTCATGCCTATTTAATCAAGTGTATTGAGGATTAAAGTCAATTGAACACGAATAAAAATATAGCATCACTACTAATAAAGTGAGCACGGATAAAATTTTCGTGGATAAGGTATTAAAGAGTCACGAGTTCGTACGATGCTACATAAGTAACTTTACGAGCACAAATCTTACCTAATTTAGATAGCTTAAAAGTCGCAATATCACCTTATGAAAGCAACTTCAGTAAATAATTACAAACAATAAAATTCTCTGAGTTCATTTATTTATTGGACATTTGAAGAAGGGAAATTCTATAATCCCGTATTGAAAAATAACAGTGAATTCTCGTTAGTTTGAGTTGCTACAAATTTTTCGATCGTCAGACGATTTTAAAAAGATAGTAAGATTACTAATTAAGATAGTCAGAATCACTGTTAATTAAAAAAAATTACGGCATACGAAGATAATTATTTATAAAAAAGAACCTCAAATAAAAAAGAAGAAGAAGAAAATACCATACACCAAAACACATAACTCGATCACATTCCGAAAAATAAAAAATAAAAAATAAAAACTCCGCGAACAAAACGCGGTAGTCATTCATAAAACGGACTGCAGCTCCGGAGCTCCAGCTCCGGCTTCGGTCTCCCTCCACATTTCCCCGGGCGAATGCGTTCCCGTTGAGGAATCCCGATCGATCGCCGCCGACGCCCCGCCGCCGCCGCCCCCGCCATGTCGATTCGCCGGCCGCCGCAGCCGGCGGCGGAGTCCCCTTGGGACACGATGCTCCCTGGCCCGCCCAGCCGCAACAACTTCGGATCCATGGACCTCTCCCCCTCCGGCCTCCTCGCCTTCCCCTCCGGCTCCTCGGTCACCGTCGTCGACTCCCGCTCCCTCCAGCTCATCACCACCGTCCCCCTCCCTCCCCCGCCCCCTTCCTCCGCAGCCGCCTCCGCCGCCTCCCTCTCCCCCTTCGTCACCTCCGTCCGCTGGTCCCCGCAGCCCCTCCCCCACTCCCTCCTCCTCTCCTCCGCCTCCGACGACCTCCCCTCCCCGCTCCTCCTCGCCGCCGGCGACCGCCACGGCCGTCTCTTCCTGCTCGACCCCCGCTCCCGCTCCCCGCCCCTCCTGACCTTCGAATCTGACTCGGTCTCTCCTAAATCGGGCATCCAGGACCTGTGCTGGATCCAGTCCAAGCCGGATAGCTTCCTCCTCGCCGCCCTCTCCGGCGCCTCGCTCCTCTCCCTCTACTCCCCCGCCTCTGGCCGCTGCATTTGGAAGTACGATGCCTCGCCGGAGTACTTCTCCTGCATTCGCCGCGATCCGTTCGACTCGCGCCGCGCGTGTGCCATCGGGATCAAAGGGTTTCTTCTGTCGATCAGGGCGCTGGGCGAAACCGAGGAGGACATCTCGATCGGCGAGCTGCAGATCAGGACGGATTGCGGTGAATTGCAGAGGTTGGAGAGGGATTTGACCGGATCGTCCTCGTCGTCACCGGCTGCTGCGGTTTTCCCTACTTATGTGGTGAAGTTGGCATTTTCGCCACACTGGAACCACATCTTGTATGTGACGTTTCCGAGGGAATTGGTTATTTTCGATTTGCAGTACGAGACAGCATTGTATGCCGCAGCATTGCCTCGAGGTTGTGGGAAGTTTCTCGATGTATTGCCGGACCCGAACCACGATTGGCTTTACTGCGCGCATCTCGATGGAAGGCTCAGCATTTGGAAGCGAAAAGAGTAAGCGACTTTATAGCTATTCGTCATCCTAGGCAATGAGCGTACTAGAAATTTTGAAGCTGCATTTGGTCGAGAGGATCATTGCGTAGGGAATAACTTTTAGCTTGGTCTTTATTTCCTTTGCTTGTATGGTTGGCATGCGGGGCGTTCGTCAAGTAAAGCTAGAAGCTGTATATTTGTTGTTGATGATGAGTACCTTGTTGAAATGTGCTCTCCCTCTTTCCCCACTTAGTTTGATGGTTTAGCTTGGCATTCAGGCTATTTGCTTACAAGCATGGTAATGCAGGGGAGAACAGGTGCATGCTATGTGTACTATGGAAGAGTTGATGCCTTCCATAGGCACAATCGTACCTTCTCCTTCGATTCTTGCAGTCATCATCTGCGAATCAGATTCCACCCTTCAGAATGTTGCAAGGCAATACTCTGATGCACCTCCTTCACCTGCCTCCAGTATGGAGTTTGACAATCCTTTTGATTTTAGCGACGATTCTCTTCTTGTTTCTAAGACGCGATTGATCTCCATTTCTGATGATGGAAAAGTGTGGAACTGGCTTTTAACTTCTGAGGGTGATTCGTGTGCTCAAAAGGACACAAATGATGCAAGTGCCATGCCTGATGCCACTGCTGTATCGGCTCTTGAGAATAATACTGAACACAGTGGTTCTACCACTGAGGGAATTGCGTCTGAAGGAGTTCAGCAGTCAGTGAATGTCAGTGATGCTAGAAGCCGCGCATCAAAATCATCCCTCAAAGAGACGGAAATCTCATTTAAGGTTTGTGGGAGAAGAAGTTCTTTGTATTCATTCGAGCTCCTAGGTGTTATCTATAGCTAATAAGATTTGAAAAGAATCTCATGGTTAAGAAGCATAATAAACATTTGCACTGTAGCTTTCCTGTGAACAGTTGAAATGCTGGTAACCTGAAATCATACTTGCATGCTTTAATAATGAATATTCTGCAGCTGTGGGCATACATGGAAAGATAATTCTCATTACCTTCTTTTCTCCAGTTTGGCAGTGAACATGCCCTGGTTAAGCTCTAAATTTTAGTTTCCTTCTTTTAAAGCAATGGTGCTGTTCTTTTGAATAGGATCATAGGAGAGAGAATCGTGCTAGATAATTTCTTTCTGTTGTCTGTTCTTATTAGGCGTTAAGAGGTTAAATTTCTCTTCAGTTATGTTCTGTTAGCGACAGATCAACACTCATATTAATATCATACTTTAGGACATCTTTGATGTGGACAAGGGCCATCTGAATGATCAAATGTTCTTGTTATCCTTGCTAAAGTCGTGATTGCTCCATTCTGTGATTTCTGTGCATACTCTTGTTCTTATTATAGTTACTAACTAATGGATTCTAATTGTTTACCATCTCATTGAAATTTAACTCCCAGTGCCAACACATCCTTCCATTTAGGACTATTTCTCGTGTTCCCCAACATTTTCCATTTACGTCTATTTCTACCAGTGCCAACACATCCCTTGTTCTCTGTTTAGCATAAAAAGGCATAGTGACAAGTTATATTCCTGATGCAGATGAGTTTAGGTGGACAACTTCAACTTCTTTCATCAACAGTGACGATGCTGGCTGTACCATCCCCTTCGTTAATCGCTACATTAGCCCGTCAGTTGCATTCTATCACTTCGTGACATATCACATTGTTTTCTTCACTTGCTGAATAATATAGTTAATGTCTATCGAGGATGTTCGAGATTTTTCATTGATTAATGAAGTTAAAATATGAAGGTGGGGGAAACAGTCCTGCTGTAGCTGTTCCACTGGTTGCTCTCGGAACACAAAGTGGGGCGGTTGATGTTATTGATGTTTCTGCCAATGCCGTTGCGGCAAGTTTTTTAGTTCACAGCGGTGTTGTACGTGGATTAAGATGGCTTGGCAACTCTAGGCTCGTCTCATTTTCATACATCCAGGTCCATTTGCTGTACATGCTATTTTACGCCTCCCTCCATCAGCATTATTAATGTCCCCAGCCATAGCATTAGATTTGCAGGTCTGCTGCCAATTACTAATGCATGACTCATGTTTAATTGACTTCAGGCAAATGAGAAAACTGGAGGCTACACCAATAAGCTCATTGTTACATGCCTTCGAAGTGGCCTTAATAAACCATTTCGCGTTTTACAGAAGCCTGAACGTGCACCAATAAGAGCTTTAAGAGCTTCCTCATCCGGAAGGTTGACTTCTCTTTGCTTTCTTTTGACTTTATAGGGACGGTTTAACTACACAGTATGTTTTTTGAGAATGATTAGCTTAACTCTAATACGTTATGGGTACCATGGTGCTACAAAAGAAATAAATAAAGAACTTCATCATAGTATGGATTAGCATGGTCCTATAAGAGGGTGATCTTGCTTATCACTTAATCTCTATCTATTTCAAAAAGGACCTTACAGCCAATGGACCGAGTCAATTGATGGACTCATGAGTTCTATAAATCAAATTTCGAGTTCTATAATTATGGCAGTCCATGTGTTAAACACCTAATTTGCTGCAATTAAGGATTTATACCTTGTTAGTATCAACTCTGTAAATACATACTAATCACGTCATTCAAGTACATACACAAGGAGATTGTAACAATTTATATGATAAATGTGGTGGTGTTTTGTGATTTCTTACCTTTTTGAGCTTGTTGATCCTCACATATCATTCAAAGCCCAATTAATCACCCCAAAACTAGTTTTGGAGTATCTTTGTGTTGTATCTTAAGTAATCGCATTTCATGAAAAGTAATTATGATTGGCTTGTGATTTATATGCTTGGAGTTAGGAGTTCTGCCAATAAGTTTACTAAAGAAAATGAATTCCTGCAATTCCATCTCATTCTTGTGTTGCTTTATTGCCCACTAATAGTTTTTACTGTCTTTTATTGTTATCTCTGTCAATTCTTCGATGTAGCTTAAGAAAACTTGATGTGGCCGGCTGCAACCTATTGCAGTTAGAAGCAGTTAAGTCATATAGTAATTCAAACTCACTAATTGTCAGAGAATTTATTGGTGTAGTGAGGCGAGGGGTGGGCATGGGGCTTGACTGTGTTATTTTTTGAGGTGTAACTAGAAGAGCGGCCGAGTACTCGTGATCTTGCACAAAATACGTGGACAGATTTCTTTGCAAATGTGGGGTGTCTTTAATCGCGTGCAAGTGATTACAATGAGATGGGAACATTGAGATAATTACTGACACTGGAAAGACTTGTAAGGTGGTGGTTCTTGTCTTCTGGTTAAACAGCCTAATAAAGAATAGTATTGATCATAAGTCATGAAAGTCTAGGCAATGCACCTTTAGTTGGTTGCTGACATTTGGGATCTATTTAGCATAACGTTTAACTCATTAAAAAAAGTTGAAAGAGGATCTGTTGGTAGCAACATTGTTCTGACTGACGAATTACTTCTGATATGATGGTTATAAACAATAAGGGACTATCAAGTGAGAACTCCTATTTGTTATTTTCCTTCCTGGATTGTACCTTTCTATTTGACTCCTTCACCTTCAGCACAGCATTATTACTGTTTTTCCCTTCATGTGTCTTAGTAAGTTGTGTGATCACAACGCATTGCAGGTATCTTCTTATTTTGTTTCGTGACGCTCCTGTGGAGGTCTGGGCTATGACTAAAAACCCTATCATGGTAAGTTAGCTTGTAATATCTTCTGCATCAGAAACATTTTGCACACTTGTTGCTCAAATGATACTGACTAACCATTGGCTATTGTTTGAGTTATGTTATTACTAACTTTACACATGGTGCTTTTCCTGTACCCATTGATGGAAACTAGATTTTGTAGTCTTTAGCTGTTGGTAATCTCCAGATTTTGATGTTCTAGTGAAGCTTCTCAAACCATATTAAAGCTAGTGAACCGATTCTTGTGGTTATTTACTCCATGGCATGCCACCAAGTGAAGTCAATATGTGATATTGTAAACAATAAGAAACATGTTGGAGTATGAATTGTTAAGTTACGAGAACTTGATCGTTTCTTGACCAGACATGCTCTATTCCATAATACACGGATATGAAGTTACATTACCAGAGTTAGCTGCAGCATATAAATTTTTGACCCTTGACCATTCTGTAATGACTAGGATGTGAATGCTTCTCCATACTCATGATATTAGTTCATTCTCTGTAATGCTACATTTGTGGTTTTCATTTTATGCTATGGGATATTTTGGGTGACAAGTACTGCATTAATGACCCTGTCTCATAAAGTACCAAAAATGTAGTTCTTATTCTACTCGATCACGTTAATAGAATTTTATGCAAAATCTGCACGTTTACATTTCCCATTATTTTGAGTTTCCTAACTTATGTGATTTAGTTTTTGGTTTAGTAAAGTACCGTATTTTGCAAATTATCATGTTAGCCATATGAGTGGAGCATGTACATCTGATGCTATCCTACAGCTTTGCCATATTGAATGCTGTGATTTCGGTATTTATCATGCTTTATATCTCTATGTAGCTTAGATCATTAGCCCTTCCATTCACGGTATTAGAATGGACTCTTCCAACAGTTCCAAGACCAAGTCAACTGCCTAAGCAATCACCATTACTGTCCAAAGATGAAGGAGCTGTAGCAACAGATGGGATATCTTCTCCAACTACATCTTCAGATTCCAGTGAGCATGTCCATATACCTGCTAGTTTCTGTCTTGTTGTAACCGCTGAATAATTCTAAGTTTATGTTTCATTTTAAGTGGAGAGTGACTTTCATCTGCAGAAGTATTGACCCAGGATGCATCTCATGACGATACAACTGAAAGTTTTGCATTTGCTTTAGTTAATGGTGCACTTGGAGTGTTTGAGGTTCACGGACGGAGAATCCGTGACTTCAGGTACGTTGATGTGTCATACTTGCGTATGGAATCTTTCAATGTCGCTTGGTTGTATCTTTGTTGAATAAACAGCTCTTCAAAGAAAAGATTTCTAGAAATCGGCATATCACTACTTGTCTGTGTCATGCCATTTTTCAAGCGGTCAATAAATTTGTGGTTCATATTTGAATGCATTATAAGATACTCCATTTATGCTTGTCAATTCCTCTTTCTTAGTGGATTGTTCTTTGTTGGATGATAAAAGATTTTATTCAGAAAAGAAAAGGCTTTGGAGACATGCCAACTTAAACCTTGACGTACATCTACTTTTGTGTTAAATGATTAGCTTCGGTGGCGCTTAGTCATACTTGAGAGTTTGTCTACATGGTGATCAATCACAACCTAACTCTTAATAGCATGTTTGGTTGCAGAAATGACTATTAACATCACAAGTATGTTACCGTTTGACTGTCTGTTACAGCGACAGAGTGATCCCTGGCTGCAATAGCTATTACATGACCCCGTGTAATAGCTATTACATGACTCCCTGTGTAATAGTTATTACAACCTTACTGTACTAACTATTTCTAACCTAACCGTCTCTTCTCTTTCACTCAATCTTCCAATTTGACCGTTAATTACAACTAAAATTTACATTAATTATAGCTATAGTTTATGTTATTTAGAATTTATAACACCAATGGTAACTATTTCGACATAATCACATATTATATGATTGATAATAAAATATTAAATAATAAGCAATGTTATCTTGATTACACATAACTATTTATTATGTAAGAAATTATTCATAATCTAATAATTAGAATAATATTAGTTGCTTACTATTAGGTAGGATTATCTAGATTTCATAATATAATAATTATCTTAATAACTAATCTTATTTAATGCTCAAATTGTTATATTGTTATTGTTTCAATCATGCTACTGGTTATGTAATAAATAACGTTTATTTTTATGTAATTACATATTATATGATTAAATTTAAGTCGTAATCATAAATTAATAATTAAATAATAGAGAAAACTAATATATTAAATTGTAATATCTTCATTCTATAACTTGGTCTTTACACTTATGATAGGTTATTAAAGTGATAATACTATAACATAATCACATGTTATTTGCTTAAATTTTAGTAATATTCATATGTACATTATTAAAATATAAATAAGTACTTTATATCTTGAATTATAGGAGATGATGATCGCAGAAGTCCTAAAACTGTGTCGATTTGTCAATTTAGTCCTAAAACTATTTTTGGATCATTAAATCCTAACACTTGTTGCCATATTTCGAATTAATCATTTTGTTTACTCTGTCGCTTTTTCTTAGATGGAAAATCTTGAGGCATTTTTTATTAATTTTTCTTCTATTCTTCGCACAAGTGACGCATCGGCACCACATCAAAAAGGAACTAACATTAAAAAATAATTAAAAGGGGGCAAAAAACAGAGATTTGGGAAGGGGGGGTCCACCGCCTCCATTGCCAGCAAGGGTCACTGCCTCCAGTTTGTGGCTGTGGCAACCCTCACTAGGGCAAGGTGACCCTCATCCAAGGGTGGTGAAGATTGCCGCGGCCACCACCAGGCAAGGGCCATGGCCCTCACTTGTCGCCCCCCCTCTCCTTTCCTGTTCCTCTCTTGCAATCTCCCCTTTCATTTCCTTTTTTAAATTTTCACTTTATTTTTTTCTTAATCTTTTAGTTTATTTTTGAAAGGGATAATTACACATTCCCTGAACTTTGACTCAATGTGCAATTTGGTCCCTGAACTTTTAAGTTTATTGTAATTCTTGAATTTTAGCCTAATGTTTAATGAGGTTCCTAGACTTTTAATTTGTTCAATGTGATCCTTGAACTTTTGGTACATGTTTAATTATCTTTGAACCATATGAAAATGTACAATAGTCTCTGAACTTAAATTAATGAAAGGATTACATTAAATATTTTTTTAAAGTTCAGATACTATGTTGAAGATGTACTAAAAGTTTAGATATCACATTAAACAAATTGAAAGTTCATGGACCACATTAAACGTTGGATTAAATTTCAGGGACTATATTGAATAAATTAAGAGTTTAGAAATTAAATTGCACATTAAGTGAAAGTTTAGGGATTATTTGTGTCATTTTTCATTTTCCCTTTTTGAAATGTTAGTATAATTGTAAATACAAGACAAAAAGATGAAAAAATAATTTAAAAATGCTAGGTCGGATTTTTCTATTGACTAGAAGGTGATTGAGTTCATGAAAGGACCAATTCAATGAACAATAAAAAATTTTAGGATTTAAAAGTCCTAAAAAATAGTTTTAGGACTAAAGTGATGAAACATATATTTTAGGTTTTTCCATGTTATTATTCCTAAAATATGTATCCAATAGGGAAAATGACACAAATTATCTCTGAACTTTGGCCTAATGTACAATTTGGTTCATAAACTTTTAATTTGTTCAATGTAGTCCCTAAACTTTAACCCAATGTGTAATGTAGTCCTTAAACTTTTAATATCATCCTTAGACATTTTTTACATATTTAATTTAGTTCTTGAATTATATAAAAATGTTCAATGTAATTCTTTCAATTAATTCAAGTTCAGGGACTACATTGAATATTTTCATATAGTTCAGGGATTGAATTGAATATATATTAAAAGCTCAAAAATGACATTGAACAAATTAAAAGTTCAAGAATTACATTGAACAAATTAATAGTTAAGGGATCATATTGAATATTAGTCTAAAGTTCAGGGATTGTATTGAACAAATTAAAAATTTGGGAACCAAATTGCACATTGGGCCAAAGTTCAGGGACTCTTTTATTATCCCTATCCAATAATACATAGGTATTAAGCTCATGAATAATTGACTTTTAAATTGATAATTATTGTATTCCTTGTAAATTTGATTTTAGGGATATTTTGGAAATTTTGATTTTATTCTCCCTTTATTACATGAGTTAATATCACGAAAAACCTTAAACTAGTACACTTATGACAAATTTACCCCAAATTAATTTTTTGACTACCAACAACCCAAAATTGGTATTCGTGTGACCAATTTACACCAACTATAACCCCTCAAAATCCCAAACTAGTATACTTGTGACAAATTTACCCTCCGTTAGTTTCCATTAACTTGGATTAATACCACGAAAAATCACAAGCCGGTACTCTTGTGATAAACAGAGGATAAAACCCCAAACTGGTATATATATCAATTGTTACGTGTCATCCAACTCAGCAATTTGATGGTAAAATTAACAGAAACTAACGAAGGATAAATTTATCACATATGTACCAGTTTGGGATTTTTTGTGGTCAAAATATTAGTTTTTGGTAAATTTGTCATAGGTAAACCAGATTGGGGAATTTCGTGATATTAACCGTATTGCATTTCATTCATGAAATTAAACAATGTCATAGGTATTACATTACTTAAAGCAAACAAAGTAATATTTATAGCAGCTTTATTACATTTTAGCATAATAGCTTGTAAATTACACCTTTTCCATTACTGCAATCAAATGCAAACGGGTGTTATGGGTTCATAAGGGTAAAACTATGTGGATCTGTTTGTGTGGGCAATGTCATTATTTGTGATGTTTTGGACAACTGGGTGTAAATTTTCTGCATGAGGAGTGATGTAGGGATTTTCTGGCTTAATAGGCTTACTCTAGATTTCTCATTACCTTGCACATGTTTGAGCTGATTATATGAGTCAATCTGCCACATCCATGAACTTTCTGCCACTGAAACAGTCTAATTTGCAATGATTACTATGACTAATCTTCATAAAAATATAGTCTGAAGCTTAATTTCCACATAGATCTTTGAAGCATATGCTGGTTGTCTGCTCATTTATTACTTTGCCACTTTATTACATTTCAAATCTTTTTTTTTTTTTGGTAAGGGTAAGGTTACATTTCAAATCTTTAATATCTGCTTTGGCAAGTTCTGCTGTAAGTTTCACAAAGGGCTACCTTTTACTTGCCTGTAGACCTAAATGGCCTTCATCTTCATTTGTTTCGTCTGATGGGTTGATCACAGCGATATCTTACCGCTTGCCTCATGTAGTACGTATCTCTTTACTTGACAGCTGATTGTTAAAGAACTGACGTTTCCAAATTATTAGTTTGATTTATGGTAAATTTCTTATTTCTCAGGTCATGGGGGATAGGTCGGGGAATATCAGATGGTGGGATATAACTACTGGACATTCCTCCTCATTCAACACGCATAGGGAGGGAATACGAAGAATAAAATTTTCACCTGTTGTTGCTGGAGACAGGAGTCGAGGACGCATTGCTGTTCTATTTTATGATAACACTTTCACTGTTTATGATCTGGTATATTCATATATAGACTGTTGATTACAACTCTTTTCTGCGGATTTTGTGTCCGTAATTCTGGCTTGAGAAATCTTGTCTTTTGTTTAAGGACATTCACAGAAGTTTACATTCTTTTATGTGCAGGATTCACAGGATCCATTAGCTAATTCTCTCTTACAACCTCAGTTTCCTGGAACCCTTGTATTGGAACTTGACTGGCTATCCGTTCGATCGGCTAAGGATGACCCATTAGTTTTATGCATAGCTGGAGCTGATAGCAGCTTCCGCTTAATTGAGGTTAACATGTATGTCCTTCTAATTGTAGGTCACCATTCTTTTTTATTTTTTGGTTTTATTATATCTTGCTTGTATAAAGTATAATATAGGCCTGCATTCTCCATAGTTCTCATTTATCCATAGTCCAGTTGTCCAGTAATTAGGGGAATATGATGACTCAGTAAAAAGGGCTCTATTGACTATGTTAGTAATGATACTTTCGGGACATATTTTCATTTTATTCATCCTATTTCACACTCAAGCTTCTGTGAGGCTGTTGGTAGAATGTGTCCACGTGATGTAGGAATTGACAAATTTTTATGATATGCTTGTTGATGTGAGGTGCATCAGCCCACACAAGGCTTAAAAAACTTGGTAGTGAAACTTGCTAATAACATGACATAGACAGGGCTAGAGCTAAGCCGATCAATATATATGACTCAATCTGGTAAATGTGTAACAGTTGTACAGCTCATCAACTACTTAGGGGATGGCCTTTCCATACAAATAGCTGGAAAGACATCCTCCGATAAAATATATCCCTAAGTTTGGTGCTTGTACCTTCCATCTCTGCTTCGAAATAGATAATCTTAACGAGTGTAATTATAGATATCTGGGTTTTCTGAGTTTGAATCATTTATCCCGCTATTATTAGAGTGATGCGTGGAGTGATTGGAATAAAAGATCCACAAGGTTTCGTTTCATACTTTATGACTATTTATTGTTAAATTCAATGAACTTTCGAACTTTATTGGTTCGATTTCCATTTCAAGTGTTTTCTTATGCAAGATGGATAATTAGGTTATTTAGGATGTTTGTCCTGCAGTTGTCACTTTGTCCAATTCAACCATGCTTTTCTCTGCTTACAGAAATGACAAAAAATCTGCCTCTGGAATCCAGCCTAGGCCTATCAGAGAGAGATTTCGGCCAATGCCTCTGTGTTCTCCCATTCTACTGCCACTACCGCATGCCTTGGTAGGGGCCAATTTTTTTTAACTTTTCTGACTTGTATTTACATCTTATTTTACTAAAATTACTTATAAAAAAGTCCCACTATAATCTGAATTATCATTCGGCTGTAATACTCATAAGCAATCATTAATGGAATACATGCAATGCAGTTGGGGAAATGTTAATGATTCTGCTAGCTTGATAAGTTAAACTTTGCAGTTAGCGAGCAAAAAATTTAACTCTGCCCTTGTTCAGGGTTCTGAGGTTGGATGGTATCTTCGTGGAGGATTAGGTGGGACTGAGATAAAAAGTTTTGAGTTGAAAGGAGAAAAGTCAAAATAGTAAATCAAACATTGAAGTTGCAAAACTTCATAGGAGTATTAGCAGAACACAAAAGAAGTTGTATTGTTGAAGCTTAAAATGCACACATTTATGGAGCTAGATAGTCCTCTTCCACTGAGTGAAGAGCCTCTCATTTCTGCAGTTTCATCAATAATGAGTTCTAGTAGCATGTTTTTTTTATTGGTCGAATAGTAGCATGCTTAATTTCGTCGTATTTTCTTGACAATAGGCATTGCGTATGATCTTGCAACTGGGGGTAAAACCCTCTTGGTTCAACACTACTGGGACCAGTATAAATAAGAGGCCTCACTTGATTCCAGGGGCCGCTTCGTTGACTGGAGATCTGCGTGGTTACATGATAGATATACCACTGGTAGGAGACTCCGTGGTGCCAGAGATGCTTCTCAAAGTATTAGAACCATATCGAACAGAAGGTTTTCATTTTGTTTTAAATTCTGCATTCTGTATTTGGCTTTTATATTGAATTCCTGAATTTTTTTACTTTTATTTGTGTTGCTTACACAAGTCAGGACATGTTGTTCCAGGTTGTATGCTGGATGAAGAGAGGGCTAGGTTGTATGCTACAGTGGTTAACAAAGGCTGTATTGTGAGGTTTGCATTTGCTGCTGCTGTCTTTGGTGAATCCTCTGAAGCCTTATTCTGGTTGCAGTTGCCTCATGCTCTCAACCACTTGATGAATAAGTTAGTGAGGAAGTCTCTGCAGAGAGCTCCTGCATCTGCACAGGTACCAGAGATCGACGAGACTGCCATGCTGAGCAGGATAACTTCAAAAGGGAAGTCAACAACCGGAGCAGGGAAAAAGGATCAATTGGTGAGTCTGTCAGCTTCGAGCCAAGTGAATGTAAAGCCAAAACAGGCTTACTAAGCTCATGAATTTTAGGAGGAATGATATTGATCAGTGATCTGGCAACTCTTGATTCCTTGTTGTCTAGGCTTTGAAATTCCTTTTTGAGCATTAAAAAACAATTCCTTTCAGTAGTTCCTCTTGACTAAATGTTGGATAATTTTAAAATTGTTTATCATCTTCTATTTCATTGTCAGAGCCAAGGTCAACTTAAATCAATGGCCTTCGAACAAGAAGAGTTGTGGGAAAATGCTAGTGAGCGTATTCCTTGGCATGAGAAACTGGAGGGCGAGGAAGCTGTCCAGAATCGTGTGCATGAGTAAGGCCTGGCTCGTTTTTCGTAATCGTGGTTTGTTGAATAAGCAGACATAGAAACGTGAAAAGAATGAATAAGCATTAGAAAACATGGTTTCGTGAAAAAATGATGCATTTGTTCCCGGTGGAAACATTTGCTTAGAAGTCGTCTCCGTCAGTTAGCTTGCTCTGAAATCCACATTTTGACAGTAAGCTTTGTATCTTGCTTGATCTTTGCTGGACTGGTCTTTTAAAGTTTGTTGGGCCTGATATAAATGTGTATATGCATTTTTGAGTTAATTATATGCATAGCATTTCCTCATGTCTTCAAAGTATTTGTTGAATAGGAGAAAGTCTGGGTTCACTTATGTTGCCTGTAGTAAATCAATATACATACGGTTCTATCTGTGCTTTTAGGTTCTTGGTCAAAGGAATTTCTAACCTCAGTGCAATTTGAGAATGGTTTAGTATCCTTTGAAAGATTTGGCCTTTAGAGGATTAGTGCCAATAGACTATGTAGTTTCTGGGGACAGTAAACTTCCCTTTTCTGCTGTGAAGTTGTAAATTGGAGTGGACAAACCTTTGACCCAATCGTATATGGCAGAGCAAACATCAAGCGTCTTAAGCTCTTGTATAACCAAAAGTTAAATAGGAACCATCACAATTGTACTAGTCTAAACCAGTTGATGAGCATGGAAAAGTGTACACTAGAATGCCGACAACAACAAACTAAGCCTTCTCCCACTAGGTAGGGTCAGTTATGTGAACTATTTTATGCCATTGTGATCGATTATGTATTATTTCTTTCATAAGTTCTTGATGCTTGATATCTTTCATTATTGTATCCTGGCCTTCCCTTGCCCCTTTTAACCCCCTCTTCATCTCCTAATCCACATTATCACCAGAGTCTCCAAGGTATTTTTTTTAACGTGACCAAACCATCTTAAACAAGCTTCTCTTATCTCATCTTTGGTTGTCGGTACCCTTACTTCTTCCAAGATGTATTTAATTTTAATCCTGTCTGTTGGTGTGCCTGCTTATTCAATAAAGCATTCTCATCTCCGCTGATTTTATGCAAATTTCGTGTTTGACAGCCTAGGACTTCTCGCCATAAAACATCAATGGCCTTATTGTTGCATTGACTTCTTCCTTATGCTTCAGTGGCATTGTGTAGTTGCATAATACACCAGATGCACTTTTTCCATTTCATCCGTCTTGCTTGCACTCTATGGGCCACTTCCTTAGATAACCTTATGTCTAATTCTCATCAATATATTATTAGAAAGTCTAATTCGAAAGTTTAAAAGGTGAATGGACATTACATGTGTGTAAGGCCATAAGAAACTCCAGAACCAATCAATGTGAGACACTTTAGCATACGTGACTTGAACTTCTACTGTTACTGAAATTAAATTACATGTACTGTGTCTTTGGCCGACTTAACTTAAAACCCTTATTTTCAATGTTTCTCTCTGTAGTTTGAGTTTCTCATTTACTCTTGTCGGGTTTCATCAACGAGCACTATATAAATTTACATTTCAAGATGCACTAGGTATCAGTTCATTCTTATAAGGAGTGCTTCTTTGAGTCATGTCATGAGGAAGTTACCTCTTGAGGGTCGAAAAAGTGGACTTGGAACAAGTACTTCATATCAACGGAGATGCATCGCAATAACAAATTAGGTGATGCATCTCTGTTGATATGAAGTACTTGTTATATATATATCAATTTTGTTCTTTTCCTGATTTTAGCATATCCCAAATTTGATTTAGTTGGATCCAAATGACGTGTGTAGTCTGTTGTGCAGTGAAGACTTTTAACTGTCTGGCATCAATAGAATTAGAGTGTAATATTGTCATCTTCTAGAAAATTGAATTGTTATCATTCCGTGATTATTCTTTTGCTGTTAAGTTCGAAAGGTTTTAATTACGAATTGTATTTTTTATATTGACGATCAGGCTTGTGTCGGTTGGAAACTTAGAGGCAGCTGTCAGCTTGCTGCTTTCGACCCCTCCAGAAAGCTCTTATTTTTATCCAAATGCTCTACGTGCAGTTGCACTTTCTTCAGCTGTTTCAAAGTCCCTTCACGAACTTGCTGTAAAGGTGAGTCTAATCTTATAGGATTGCGAATGTGGAACTATTACTCAATGTATAAAGCCCAATATCTTCGATTTACTAAACAAATCAAAACTTGAGCTGCTTTGATGTATATATAATTATCTTTGACAATGGGCTAAAAGTGTTTGCATACCTTTTTTTGGGGGTTTTACCGTGTAGGTTGTGGCTGCCAACATGGTTAGAACTGACAGGTCACTGTCAGGTACTCATCTTCTCTGTGCTGTTGGAAGGTATCAGGAAGCTTGTTCACAGGTTTGAATTTTCTTAACTAAAGCTTTGATATATCTTCATTATTGTCTAATGTTAGTTGTCCACCTTAGGGTGTGTTTGGCAACTATTCTGTTCCCGAACATAATTTCTGTTTAGAATTGATTCTTTTTTATTCCGTGCTCGAGAATAATTTCTAAGCATTTGAAGGTGTTTGGTAACTGTTCAAAATTTCTATTCTTGGAATAGAAAAAGAACAGAAATGCGTTTGATAACTGCATACAAAATTTCTTTTTATTAATAATATTTTAATAATATTTTGAAAATTTTAATGTTTCTTTCTTTTTATTTTTCTTCTTTTTCCCCTTCCTTGGCCATGGCTAGGTCGCCAGCGCCAACAACCAGCCACAAGCCAGGGTCGGCGAGGGTTGGACCCTCGCCGCCGCCCTCTCTAAATCCGGCAAGGGCAACTTGTAGCTTGGGCGAGTGTCGCCCTCGCTACAGCCCTCACCAGATTTGGCGAGGGCCGCCCTCGGCGGCCTGGGTGAGAGTCGCCCTCACCAGATCCAACGAGGGCGGCCCTTGCCCAAGCCGCGAGCTGCCCTCGCCGGATTTGGCAAGGGTCGCCCACGCTAGATCGGGTGAGGGCCGCAATGCCCTCGCTGGCCTTGGCCTGTGGCTGGTAGGAAGAAGAAAAAAAAATTTCTTTTCCATTTTTTATTCTTGTTCCCAGAATCAAGAAGCAACTTTTTTTTGTTTCTTGATTCTGTTCCAAAACTGATTCCGGGAACAGATTTTTGCAAATTTGTGCCCAAGAACAAAAAATTTACCAAATGATTTTTGTTCCAAAACTGATTCTGGGAACAAAAGAATAGAAATAGTTATTGTTTGGTCGGTTGCCAAACGCGCCCTTAGTCTCTGTGCAAACCAGATGAAGGTAAGTTTTGTGTCAAGAAATTCCATCTTTTCTATTGTCTGGCCTCCTCTTGAGTTTAGATAGAGAGAGATGCCATATAGTTTCACAAATGTCCTATCAGACATTCCTGATGACTGTTTTTTAGTTTCTCCTACATTTTTGTGTGCTATTATATTTTTTCCTACTTCCTAGAATGTTTTCGTAGGTTTTATATTGAAGATTCTCCTAAATCATATCATAGAATTTGCTCAAATATACTCAAAGCATAGGAGTTAATATGGTGAAGAGGAAACTTAACAGTTTATGTAGTGCAAGCCTCAACTGATAATCTTTATTGTAACAAATTGTATAAGCCTCTTGCTTATCAATTCATTTAATGACATCTTCCTTCACAAGTTATGGACAATTTGATGAGGTTAATCATCATATTTCGTCAAGAGTAATTCAAATCTCTAATGAGAAGCTGGAATGAGAATAACATTGTATATCAGAACACTGTTCTAATTATCTGTTCTTTCTCCTGACTTTGTTTAGCTGTCCAATTATTTGATGTAGTTACATCAGCATCCTGTATGGTTAACAAAATCCTCTGGCTTGCAAACATGAGGAGCATTGAGGGTTTTGTTTGATTTACATCTAGAGTCCCTTTGTTTACATCTCAAGTTTTGCCATTGATGATCCCTTGGAAGTCATGTTCCTGCCAGCATAGATTATATCTCATTATAGATTGTCCTGGTGTAGATTCTTTTTGGTGCTTTAATATCTCAGTTACTAAGGATTCACATTCTATGTTGTGGGTGGAATTTGGAGGACTTGCTTATTCATTTTTTTAATCAATCCCTCTTTTGGTGGCATGATTAATACTGTCATCATCGTAATCATCACTGCTAATCAATTTTATGTAGTTCTCGATTTTTTCTGTGAATAATAAGTACGCTTCTAGTGCAAGAAAGGAAATATAAGACTGAACTGCCAAAACTAACCAAATTAAACACTGTCCAGACTTGAACAGTTTTCTCACAGACCTAGCCAAAATCGACCAAATGGCTCATCGCTTTGATTAATTTTTCGCAGTTACAAGATGCAGGATGCTGGACAGATGCAGCGACTTTAGCTGCTACACACTTGAAGGGCTCTGACTATGCAAGGTTATTCCAAAATCTCCATTTGTCAAATCTTCATTCTTACTTATCCAATTCTTTCAAACCTGATTTTCCTATTATCTATCCATTACAATCCAATATATAGCATTTATGATCTCTGATGCTTACACTTGTTTTCTGATAATAATTTCTATTTGTTGCCCTTTTATTATTTTGAGAAACAGTTGAAAATCTCTTAATCCTTAAAGATTGTCTTTTATCGAACTTTAGTGCCCTCTTCTCTCTTCAATGAAAGAGGGCATGGGTCTTCAAGTATCTGTGCACATTTATTATGCACATTAACAAAATGAGATTGAATCCTTTTATTGTGTTATACTCCAAGAAAGATCCTCATTTGATTCCTACTCTTAGGTGGATGATGTTAATAAAGTTGCTTGTCTCTATTGTATTTCGTTTTGTCAGGACATTTCAATCAAGAACGTGCTTACTTCTGTATGCACAAGTTTCTGGAACTTAGTTTTAGAGTGAGTTTGTTTACGCTTAAGCAAAAGCAAAACTAACATTTTTTTTTGCTATCCACCAAAATTTAAATCGTTCCAAATTTCAAATACATATGAAAAATTTGTGGGAATCTGTGTCAATATTTATATGTCGTAAAATTTCTAGTGTTTCGGATAAATGAAAAGTCAAAGTGCATATGTTTGAAGATTTAGAGCGTGTCTAGACTGACTGTTACCATGTACTTTTTATTTGACCTAAGTCTTGTGGTGTACACACTTTGATTTTTTTCAACTCTAAACACTTCTTTCGCCACATATAAGTAATGACATGCAATTCACATATAAAATTTTTCATGATAAACCTTAAACAAAAAGAAAATAGTAAAAGTCAATTTGGACATGCTCGTAATATATTACAAAACATGATGATTGGGATGTGATAATGTTGTCTGATATTTTAGTTGCTGTTAAGGGAAAACAAATTCCGTTACTTTTTTTTTCGGTATCTTCATGCACTAAAATGGATAAGTGAATCTGGGACTCTTAGTCTTGTCTGTGTTTTTGGCCAGTGGAGATTTATGAAAGTTCCTTTTGCTGAGGTGTGGCAAATGACAATTAGAAAATCCATATTTGGTAGATCTGTTGACACTCAAGAACGATAGAATTGAAAGTTATTGTATAGATGACTTACATTACTTAAAAAGTTGGTGATTTCACTAGGCAAGGTCATGTTACCATGCTATGCATATTTTCATCCTTGATAATGCTATCTACTAAGCAGGTGTACAAGATTTGGTCTGATTGTATTGGATGTATAAACATAACCAAATCTCAGAGCATCCAATTACGTAACATGACAGCATTGAGCATGCCTAGCATTGTTCTTTCATATAAGGTGCACTTCTGCTGGAGACATAAACTATGAAAGCATTGATTTTAGTTGCAGAAAGACAAGCAAAGTCGCATTCTTTCTGATTAATTAGCTGCTCTTTGGTCAGATCTTTCCTGCACTAGAACATTACCTTTATTTCTGGGTCTTTCCAATCTGCAGGAATTTTTTTCATTTTACGAGTATTCTCTGTCCATGTCTAGATACGTGAAAATTGACATCGAGCCATGGAGGATCATGTGTTACTTCTAATGCCAAACTACACGAACAAGTTGGGGAATGTCCAGACCCAATCTACTAGACAGAATTTCTCCTTCACTTGGGTTGCTACCCAAGTTGGACATTTGCTTCTAAATCTTCTCACCCAGTTAAACTGCACCACAGCAAAATCCCTTGAGACTCAGATTGAAGTGTTTTAGGGCAGGACCAACCATGTAGTTGCCAGGCCCTTTATTACTGAACAAGCTGTGATGGATAACCTTAGAATCAGTTTCTACAGTAATTTTCTTTGGTTCTTGCCAAAGCTAAACTCAGGAGATGGGCTTGAAGATGGAACATTTTCACTTAAATCGTATCTACCGTGAAAATTCTGACCATTTCATTGTGTTATTCTGTTCGCAGAGTGTTGCTGAGATGGGCAGACCATGTACTTCTGGCTGAACACAACATCTGGAGGTACTATTCTGTTCCTTTTCTGTTTCTCTTCAAATGATATTACTGGTGCACCTACTTGATTATGGTTGCTTTTTTATAGGCATCCCAGATCTTTCAGAATTTTCAATGAATTATAGAATAAAGGGCTTAATCATAATGTAAATGTAGATTTTGAGAATGTAGAGGATTGGTATAAACAAGATGTGGCGAGTGTAAATAAGTGACACTTTTTCTTTGATCAAGATCATTCGATGCTCTTCTCAAAGTGTGGAACTTTTATTACAGGGCCTTGATTTTGTATGTTGCTGCTGGCGCACTCCCGGAGGCATTGGCAGCTATTCGTCAGGCGCAGCGACCGGATACAGCTGCCATGTTCATACTCGCTTGCCGTGAAATTCATGCGGCTTTTATGTCCAACATGGGTGATTCTGATGACGAGTCTTCAGTCAAGAAGGAGCAGTTAAACTTGCCTGTTTTGGACCCAGAGAATGAGGATGTCATTGCAGTCGGGGAATATTATGGGCAGTATCAGCGGAAGCTTGTTCATCTCTGCATGGATTCGCAGCCATCATTCGACTAAACAAGCTAAGCTGGGTCATTGTCCAGTCTATTATTCACTTATGTCTCTGTGCGGTGACATTGTGCAATACCTATAGCAGCGTGAATGCTCGTGGGATTCCTTCTTGCTCACGAGATACATCGTTGATGCTGGATTCTTAATTTAGATAACCAAATTGCTCTCCCGTTCGGAGGGTCGTCAACCTGAGAATATAGTGTGGCTCCACACAAGGAACTTATACTAGAGGAGGAGAACTACATTCATCAAGGGAAATCTGGCATATTAGGCTCTGGGAGAATTCTGTGTTGCAGAAAACTCTACCCAATGGGTCCATTTGTATGTATTGTCGAAAATTTTGCCGTCTTTCGAGTTGATTTCCGCAGTTTTGCGAGGAGAGTATGGCGCTTTGAGATTCACATTCTGATTTATTTTTTCCCCTGAATGTACAGATCATTGAACTAATTTGCTTATAGATATTGTATCTGTCTATTCGTGGCTCCGCCTTTGCATTAATTCTCTTCATATTAGCTCAGTTGAAAAAGTACCCATAGGTACAGAAACTAGTAGAGAGGTGTGATGGCTGGAATTTTCACTTCTGGTTTGTTTCATGAAAAATAAATGATTTGAAAAATAGTTTCCTAAAAATAATTGCCTATATAAGAATGAATGAATAGAAAGCTTTTTCATCGTTTATAGAAATTTTAGACAAATTATTATTGATAATGAAAATATTTTTTATTAGCTAATTATTTCAAGCGATTATTTTTAGGATGTTTTCCGAATATTTCATTTTCAGCAAATAAATGGAGCCTTTAATATGAGTTCACATTGGAAAATTCGTTATTTATATCTAATTAGATTGGATTTTAGAAAGAAAATTTCGCCTTAATTGATGAAGTTAAATTATATATTTGTCATTATAAATTCTGCTTCTAATTTTTCCTTTGGATTCAATCAGATTAGATTTTCGTCGTGAAAGTTCGCTATATCTAAAAGAAACTTTCTCCTTAAATAATTAGATTCAGTTAGACATATATCATTGATTTTTTTCGTCCTTTCCTTATAATTATAAGGGGATGAGCTAAAGATTAGATTAATTTTTTATCATTGGATTTCTCTTTTTTTCCCCCTTTCGCCATAATTTTGGGGTTATATAATTTGGAGTTAAATTTTTTTTAGAAAAATCTTCGAAGATGTAATGATATGGTTAGTTTTAGCAGGTTAAATTCGCTAATCCAAAACATAAAATGCTTAAAATTAAAGAGAATAAATTAAGCCTCTTAGTAAATTTGGCACAACCAAAGTCACCCAAACAAATGATGATGGTCATAAATTGCACGGTTCAGGAAGCCAGCAGATCTACATGAAGGTCAGAAAGTTCGGCTCAAAGCTCAATGCCGACCAGGCGGGAATTGATGAGCAATCTTCACCGATTTCAGTACCATCATCTCCACAGGACGCTAAACGCACAAGCTACAGCGGCATAGAAACGAGCAGGCAGTTTATTTATCTCCGTCTGCCGCTGACAGTGCCATGAGGTCTCGCCATGGAACTACCCAGTTGAAATATTGCTCCACTGGTAGTTGCAGAATCCAGAGTCCCTCTCTTCTGGCGTTCAGCTTGATTTGAACACCTTCACCCATTCCACAGAAATGCTGGATGTAGGATGCTGGAATTATGGGCTAGCTCAGCACCATCATGAGAAAACTGCTCCGATCAGTAGTAAGCACCCATAAAGATCCTCAACCACCTTGTCTAATAATTCACGTGAAAACAGATTCAACCACTTAAGATGTATCGTCCGCAGTCCATGCCCTCCATGCCCATTCCTCACGTATCTCCAAACATACTTTGGATTGACTCTGCGACTTTCTAGATTCCTACCTTCAATGTCTTCTCAGAGAAGGGACCATATGTGAATGGGTTACTCAGAGTAATCAAGCATGCCGAAACGTTTGAATTCAACTCAACGAAGGAATCTCCGGCGGCATCGAGCAGATCCCAGCTCTTCATACTCAGCTTTTGTGACGCACATTGCTTCGAAATCGGGGCTGGATGCCAAAAGTGATCCTCCTCGCCACACACCTAGTAGAGGACTGAAGATAATAGACAATTTAGGCAAAAGGAGGCCAACAATAGCATCTTTGGAGTGACAAATGAAACATAGAAGCGAAAAAGTTACTCTTGTTGAGTGGTTATCTTCACTTTGTAGTAATCAGGGACAAGAGGCCGGAGTTCTTTTTCTCTGTAGGAAAGTGTCAACACCATAAGGCAGTGAAAATGCCTTGCTAGAATCAACTCAAGAGGAGGTAATGGAAAGAGAAAGCTTACAGTCTCGCAGCAAATCGAGAAAAAAGTGTGCTTCCACCGGTCAATATGATGCTGCAAAATTCAGAAAAAAGAAAAGAAGGGCACAAAAAGACGTTAACTACTGGTAATTGGCAATTGCAAATGCATAAAAGTGAAGCCAGCAGTTCAACATGGCAATGCTCGAAGGACAGAATACCTTTCATAAAGAACGGGATGAAGATGCGGATGGCAGGAACTGATAGCTCGAACAATGCACTCTGCCAGTCCAGCCTGATTCATTCCTGAAAAAGAAGTTCCACAGTTGCACTTCAATGGATGATATTTATACATTACTGAACAATCAAATAATGTAAGGATCACGTCCTTAGACCAAACAAGATGTGATTGACATTTCTTAGTAAAAGACAACTGGTAAATGCACCAATACATTGAATCTTCATCTAAGATGCCGAAAAGTAGATTTAGAACCAATAATGACGGATGTTGACCACAAAGACAAAATGACCAATGGATCAGATTAAGCCCTTTCTTAGACCAAACAGGATGTGATTTGTCACTTCCTTAGACTGAACAAGATGTGATTGACATCTCTTAGTGACAGGCACTAATCAATTCACCAATACATAAATTCATAACTAAGGTACTGAAGAGCAGACTACAACAAGATAGGAGCACAAAACGCACCCAAATCTGCAGGTCGAAAAATCATCTCTGGGACAAGGAATCGCTCATTCGTCAGGTCGAACTCCTGTATAGAAGCTACAAAATTTAAGGAAAGTTGCAAAGGAAAATATCTTCTATATTTTTTCTGTGCACACACCAGACATTTACGAATAAAAAAATCCCCGAAAGAGCTGTAATGAATATATATGATATTACATTTTTGGTTAAGTCGATTCTCTTTCTGTCCTCTGCAGATTCTGGCCTCTCAACATCAATAATCGTTCCACCTGATGTAAGATGAGACTCATCGGTCGAATTGAGGTGTCGTCCTGCTGCTTCTGGGTCTTTGACAAAGCCCTTTGTATGTGTGACTCCGTCAGGAAGAACATATGTGCATCTAAAGACATTATCATGTCCAGGCTTCCTAAAGAAGTACAGTTGATTCTTGTGAGCTCACTGAAGTGACAGTTGTCTACCAATATGCATTGGTAGAAGTTCTAACACAATTAACTAACCAACCAAAAACTTCTGCTGTACTGCAGGGCATTTGATTTCTTTGGGTGATACTTACTAAACCGAATGCTAAACATAGAGGCTAAAAAATGCATAGATAGAAGTTCTAACACAGCTAACTAACTAAGAAATATTGAAAACAACAACTTAGCTTTATGCCTTATCCTGTAATATGAGCAATCTGCATGAATTTTCTGTGCCATTACACTCATGTATCAAGTTCTGTAAGATCCAATTCCTTATGATTCTTTGAAAGATGTATGCACTCCATATCTTTCACTCCTAAATTTAGTGATATTAACTGATAAAATTAATTCAATTCCCCAGGCTATTCGTAATTTTATACCATGCTTCCTGAAGGGTTCAGCTGCTTGGGGTTCCTTATCTTGTTGACTTAAATTTTGTGCTGACAAAATCTCTGGATGATTCAATAACAGATGGATGGCTAGCAGCAAGACTAGTTTTGATACCAGTAGCAGCTTAGCCATGTATAGTCATATTGTGGAGCATTAAAACTTTAAACACATTTGCAAACCATTCGCAAGTATAATGCAAACCTATGTAATTGGCAGATATTTAAATAGGGCAAGAAGAGACTTGATCTCACTGTCCCAAATTTTCAGGAAACCAACTACTGAATGAAATTCTGTCACTTACCATTACCTTCAGATTTCGATATTCATCATTTCCCTCATTTTCCAAGCAACAAAGCAGAAACAAGCTTAACTCCATACATAAACTGCTAGACTATCTTCAACTCATCATGATGAGACGTCTAACAAAATAAAGCATTACCTTGCAAGCTGCAAATCACGGTCAACATCAAGGGAAACAAAGCATAGCTTCTCCTTAACATCATCCATCAAGAAGCTCTCATCCATAACATTAATCGATCTATACGACACCAGCTCCTTCAAATAATTCGTCAAAGCCTTCCCGCCCAGATCGATCCTCTTCACCCCATAATTCAAAGTAAAATTCTGAAAAACAGGCGCTGCATGTGTAAAAGAGAACCCGCAATCCACGACAAGACTGCACTGTGCCTTGGAGACCAACCTGATACAAACCCAAAAGCCACCACAACGTGAAAAGCCCATAAACAACTAGAAATTTCCAGCTTTTTAAGATTCCCATATATGAAAGAGGAAATCACAAAAAAAATATCAAGACTTTTAAGCTCATTCTAGTCAACTTTGATGCTTCAATAGCTTTGTTCCATTAAACAATCAGCCATGACCAGAACCTCAGAATGATACCCATAACTCCTCCCAGAAGAGAAGTCCTAAACCAACCTACACATCATTTCCTAGTATCCTAATAAAACGAGGGTATGGGTCGAACATTATAGCGATTACCCTTGTGGGCTCGTGCTGGCCTCGTACAGGTGAACTAGCGAAGCAGAGTCGGCGACGTAGAGGGACTTGAAGTTGAAGTCCTCGAAGACGAGCTCGTCGGTGGCGCGCTGGATGGAGGGGAGGGTGAAGGGTGGCTCCGTGAGGAGGAGGGAGGCGGAGGCGGTGCTGACGCGAAGGTGGCTGGTGAAGAGGTGGGCCCAGATGTCGCGCTGCAGGTCGGCGTTTATGAGGTAGCCGCGGTCGATGGGCCGGCGGACGGCGGCGGAGGTGAGGTCGAGCGCCGCGGCGGCGGCGGCCACTGCGGCGGCGGAGGAGGAGGAGGAGTGGGGGAGGGGGTCGGGGTGGAGGAACTTCTTGGAGGAGAGGGGGCGGAGGAGGCAGTTGGGGAGGACGGCGGTGGGGTCGAGATCGCCGCCGTGACCGGCCTTTATGAGGCCGCCGCCGTTGTCGAGGACCACCACGCCGGACATTTCTCCGGCGGAAATAGAGAGAGCGACTCGTCAGGCAGTGGGCAGTCGGGGTGAAGTGGCATATATATCAATATGGATGATGCGATGCCTCGGTTTAGTAACAAACTCTATTTATTTCACGAAAAATTAATAATTCAAAAATTATTATTTTTAGATAGATCGTTTATATCATTTAAATAATTAATCAATAAAAAATATTTTTATTTTTACAATAATATATTTACCTGAACGATGAAAATATTTTTCATTCATTAATTTTTATAGGAGATATAAGAAATAATTTTTTGAAAAATGTTTTCCAAGTCCATTAAAGAAAGCCTTTTTTTTTTGTCAGAACAAACAGAGCCTTAATCAATAGATTATTTTTTATAATTACACAATATGTATGGGACGAGGGACTATTGTTACTGAAATTTAGTCGGGTGCTCGAAAAATCTATTACTTATAAAAAAAAGTGCATAATTGTTTAATAGACCCAAATTCGACAACACTAGATACATGATGATTCAAAAATAACAAAAAGAGTAACATTAAATTCGAAAGATTTGCATAAGTATATAGATTTATATGCCAATAATGACATATTTTCAGTCTTTTCAAATGTCTATGTTAAATAAAAATCAAATTACAAACATTGCAAGATTTATACTATTAGCAAAGAGAATTATCCGATCCTGAGTAGGACCTAAAAAGTTTAGGGTTAATACCACGAAAAATCTCAAATTGGTACACTTGTGATAAATTTACCTCAAGCTATTTTTTTTTATCACAAAAAGCCCTAAACTGGTACACCCGTGACAATTTTACCCCGAAGTATTTTTTTTACCATCAAAAACCCCACATTGGTATACCTGTGACAATTTTACCCTCGAATTAATTTTTTTGCCACCAAAAATCCCAAACTGGTATATCTGTGACAAATTTACCCTCCGTTAGTTTCCGTTAAATTTTACTATCAAATTGCTAAGTTTAATGACATGTGGTAATTGACATGTATACCGATTTTGGGTTTTAGCCCTCTGTTTGTCACAAGTTTATTAATTTGTAATTTTTTGTGATATTAATATAATTTAACGGATACTAACAGAGGGTAAATTTGTCACAAATATACCAGTTTGTGGTTTTTAGTTGTCAAAAAATTAGTTCGGGGGTAAAATTATCACAAGTGTACTAGTGTGAAATTTTTGGTGGTCAAAGAAATAGTTCGGGGTAAAATTGTCACAAGTGTACCGATTTTGGATTTTTTGTGGTCAAAAAAATAGTTTGGGGTAAATTTATTACTGGTGTATAAGTTTGAGGTTTTTTGTGGTCAAAAAAATAGTTCGGGATAAAATTATCACAGGTGTATCAGTTTAGGGTTTTTCGTGGTACTAACTCAAAAGTTTAAGGTAAGACAGGAGAAAGGATTCCCCGGTACGATAGGAAGAGGTTCATCTCGTATTCCGGTCCTCTCTCTGGAACAAAACAAACTAAGGGAGCAACTTTTTATGTCTGACATCAAATCTGCTAAAATACCCTAAAGCTTTTTAGGCCTAATACCCTAAAAAATCTCAAATTTTAACATTTGCCTCAATCTTACCTTTTATCTTATAAAAAACCTTTAACTTTAGGTCATGTCCCAATTCTACCATAACCTTTTTTTTGTTCCATAAAAACCCTCAACTTTAAGTTATGTCCAAATTCTATCATAAACTTTTTTTTGTTTTATAAAAAACCCCTAAATTTAGGTCTTATCCCAATTTTGCCCTTAAATTTTTAGTCCTATAAAAAATCACAAACTCTTACTTGAGTTACAAATCTGCCAACATTAACCCTTCTTCCAAAATTTATCGTTGGAAACCGAGAGATGGAAAACTCCCGGGCATAAGTTGTTTAAGCATTCCGAGCATGAGCTATTTAAGCATCTTGGATGTGAGCTCTTTGACCGCTAGAAATGAAACATTCCCAAGCATGAAAGATCGATGAGCAAAAAATCCCTAAAAGCGATTTTAACGAAAGGTTAATGGAGAGAAAATTTGGGACTCAAGTAAAAGTTAATGATAATTTATAAGACCAAAAAAATAATTAGAGTGAAATTAAAATTGGAACTAAAGCTGGGAATTTTTACGAGACAAATAAAAAGTTTAGGCTAGAATTGCTATTGAGCCTAAAATTGAGGATTTTTTATGATACAAAAAAAGTTTAGGATAGAATTGAGATTATATCTAAAGTTGTGAGTTTTTTATAGGAAAATAAATGTTTAAGGTAGAATTGGAACATAACCCAAGGTTGGAGGTTTTTACGAAACAAGAAGTAAAATTGAGACAAAAGCTAAAGTTTGAAGTTTTTTAGAGTATTAGGCTGAGCTTTTTACGACTTTTGCAAAGAGAATTTCGCACACCCGAAAGGATAGTTTTTGTGTTGGTGGGTATCTAGTACTTCCCACTAAAATCACCCACCACTTTGGTCACCTCATTTCTCATGATTATGGGTTCCTCGTTGTAGCTTACTCATCTTTCTTTCCACGGAGAACTACCAAGTTGCCCGCATTCGCGTAGCGCGTGCCTCAACTCTAATTTATAAAAGAAAAACAGCAGAAAACGTCATCCCAAATAGGTAAATTGACTTGGATATCCAGGAAAATAGCACAAATTATGTATAGATGTCATCTCAGGATTTTTAATTTATGTAATATGATTCTTGAATTTTGGCCTATCATGTAATGTCGTCCCAAATTTCTTTTATTTGCTCAATGTGGTCTACGAACTATTAGTAAACATTTAGGCTGTGTTCGTTTAGCGGAAAATATTTTTTAGGAAAATATTTTTCGGGTTTTCCGGTGTTCAAAGGCGGAAAACATTTTCCCCTGAAAAACATTTTCCCCTCTATAAGGGAAAACATGACCAAATTGGCGGAAAATGATTTCCGCTTCTCAAAAAGCGAAAATCATTTTTCGCCAAACTCCTCCTTCCCCCCTCCGGTTGTCGCCGCTGCCCCCTCGAATGTCGGTCACCGTTGCCGGTAGCCAGTCGCCGCCGCCGCCGCCGCCGCCGCTAACTGCCGGTCGCCGGCCGTCGCTGGCCCCCGTCAGCGAAAAATATTTTCCGAAACTTTTTCATATTAGTCGTCAAACATCGGAAAATTATATTCTGAAAAAGCATTTTTCAAGAAAATGACTTCCGAAAAAATATTTTATAAAAATATAATATCTTTCGCTAAATGAACGGAGCCTTAATGTAATTTCTAAACCATATATAAATGTTTGAAAGTTCAAGGATGAAGACATCGAACACCGAACAAATTAATTATTTTTTAAATAAATAATATGGCATGATGAATTAAAGTTCAGGCGACAGGGGCGAAAGAGAGAGCCCCCCAACTCTGACCAGGCCCACCGCGGCCATCGGCCTACCTTGAAAAGTTTCTTGCTGGGCAGGGCTATGGCCGTCTCCCTCCAACCTTCTTCGTGCGAGCCTGTAACAATCAACCTAGCCTTCTTCGCCGGGACCCAATACCCATCCGCCACCGGAGCACCAGTCCCCCACTCGCACAAGAACAAGAACCTTTGCTTTGACCTCACGGACAAGAAAACCAAACCAGGGAAAAGGAAACCAAAAATCGAAAAAAAAAAAAAGCAGCTTTAATTATGCAGAAGCACAGAGCGAAGAGAGAGAGAGAGAGGGAGGGAGGATAAAGGGGGTCGTGACTGCCCAATTTGTGGAAGGTAGATAGGGTTATTCTCCTCAATTTGCTTCCTCCAGCTTCTCTCCCTCTCCCTCTCCCTCTCCACCAAGTCACCAGACCGATCCCCTCTCCGTATCAAGATCCGATTTCCTCCCCCCTCCCCCGAGTCCTCTTGAGAACCCATCAAGAAAATCAAGAAACCGCTCGGAATCGGAGATTCGGGACTGCCCTCTTTGTCTCTGTGCCTGTTCTTGGTTTTTTGGTGTTTCGGGTCAACTGGGTTCGATGCTATCCCTGTTCCCGTTGATCTGAATCGACCCAGTTGGAAGATCAGCTGCACGAGCTCGGTCGTGGGCTTCAAAGGGTTGTTAGATTAGATCGGCCGCTAGAGAGAGGGGGAGAGAGAGAGAGAAGGCGAGAGAGAGAGCAGACAGATTTCTGCAAAAACATGTCTGCAATAGTGTGTGGCAAGAGATCTTTTTTTGAGGAATTGAGTGCTGCACCGTCCCCCGTCGTCTCCAAGAGAATTCGCTGCTCGTCCTCCCCGGTCCGCTTGTCCCCTCCGAGGCAGCAGCCGTCCTCTTCTCCTCCTCCCCCGTCCTCGCACCTGCCGGGGTCGGCGGTCCCGATCGAGCAGCTCGCCGCGATCTTCCCTGATATGGACAAGCAGGTCTCGAACTGTTCCATCGTCCTCCATGTGTGCCCTTTATTTGATTCTTGTGCAGTTTCTTGGGTAGAGGATTGGAAACTTGTTTGACTTTGATCGGCTTTTAGGCTGTTAATTATCCTTTGGGTTGCTTCAATTTCGTCCATAAATGACTTTGTTTATGCCTTTTTCATATGTGCTCCTGATTTCTGGGTTTTGTCGATTTTATCGGTCTTCTGCTTCCGGGTTGTTGTTGGTAGATGATATTTAAGCTGAGGAGTTCTAATCATAGGTTTAGGTGATTTGAGCATATTAGCATCGATCTCTCTTAATGAATATTGGTCTGTTAGATGTTGATCTGTGTTGTGACATGATTTTCAATTCGGTTGATTGACCTCTTGTCATCATGGAACCATATGATCAGTGATCTTATGTTCATGGCTTCAGGTTTTTTGAGCATATTAGCATTGACCTCTTTTTAGAAAATATTGAATGATTAAATATCGATCGACTTGTGACATGATTTTCATTTGATTGACTGCATATCATCGTGGAACCTTATGATCAGTGATCTTATGTTTCGTTAAGAAGTAAAATTCTATATTTTCTGTTTTAGAGCGCTTCTTTTGTTACTTATCCTGTGATTATGGCATTGCCTAGCAATTGACAGCCTATGTTGTAATTGGAGTCTCGTGTTCATTGTAATGAAACATGCGAAAAAATGACCCAATTTGATATCTGAATAAACTTTCTTTTTGTTTTTCTTCCCAGATGATGATCTGATTCTCATCATAAAGAAAATATAACCACCAGGTTGCTAATATGACGTTTTACATTGTTATGACATGTTCCAGCTTCTTGAAAGAGCACTTGAAGAGAGTGGTAATGACTTGGATTCCGCCATCAGAAGATTGCATGAACTTCGCTTGGGATCTACTGATCCAAATTTGGGTTCTGCTCTGGATGGCTCTAATGCATCAGTGGATGTCAATGTTCCGCTTCAGTCACAAGGTGAATCTTGGATCTTGGTAAATTAACTGCCTGAATTAGGAAAGCAAGCTCCTCGAAAGTCACTCCTCGAAAGTCAACTCAAAGAGCATGCTTACTTGTAGTAATATTAACTTATACGCATTAATTTCTGTATATTTTTGGGGAACTTTCAGTTTTTATGTTCCTTCATCTTCACGGGATTCATTTTATAGATGTGGAAGTTAAACAATCAATTTCATATATTTGGATTATTAGAAAGAATGGCGTGGTTCTCTTTTGAAATTGGATTACAGAGTAGGAAGGAATGCTGTCGTACCTAGGTTTTTGAATTTGCCTTGTGGCATGTGAGAGCACATTAAGCGATGAATATCCAATTTACTTTGACCTCAATTACCTGCTTTGGGGCTCTCTCTTCATCACAATCTTATGTTGCATCCTTTTCTTGAGGCGGGGGGTGGTAGGGATTTGATCCTTTTGCTTTAACCACTTGTCATGAGCCAGGCTTTAGCTCTGGATTTACCTTCTTATTGAATTTTTTATTGATGTGTCATCTTACTTTTAATTTTCAAAGTATTTTCTCCTTGTTGTGGTTTGAGTTTTATGACAGTAGACGATGGATGTTGTATTGCAGGGGGTGCAACAACTGCTGGAGAGCCAGCTTTAACACAGGATTCGTCAGCTGAAGAGACAATATCAATTGATGGGGCTGAATGGGTGGAGCTCTTTGTTAGAGAGATGATGAGTGCCTCCAACATGGATGATGCCAAAGCCCGTGCTGCGAGAGCACTCGAGGCATTAGAGAAGTCCATCTTGGCACGGGCTGGTGCAGAAGCATCCAGGAACTTTCACCAGGTAGCTATTTTAGTCATATGGGGTATTTACTACTTTGACTTTCGACCCCCTGATTCATCAAATACCTAACCCCCCCCCCCCCCAAAAAAAAAAAAAAGACTTAAGAATGATCAGCTCTGTTATGCCGACGGTATCCCTTCCAGGAAAATATGCTGCTGAAGCAACAAGTTGAAGCACTGATTCAAGAAAATACAATTCTGAAGAGAGCTGTGGCTATTCAGCATGAACGCCAGAAAGAGCACGAAATAAGGAGTCAGGAATTGCAGCATTTGAAGCAGCTGGTATCTCAGTACCAGGAGCAGTTGAGGACTCTTGAGGTTTGAACTTGTGAACCTTGAATCTTCTAAGCTATATGCTTAGTTTTTATTTAGTTGAACATATATTACCTCATATCTGTTATAGCATTTATATGTCGAATGTAAAGAGGTTTTCATATTTCCTGTTTGGCTCCATTCATTGACAGGTCCTTGAGATATATAGAATCCATCTTGTTGTCTTGGTGCAACCCTTGCTCTTCTTTGGTCACTAGCAATTTGATCTTTTTCTTACTGTTTTATCTTTTGATGCCATTCTAGGTGAACAACTATGCACTCACGATGCACCTGAAGCAAGCTCAACAGAGTAGCTCCATCCCTGGGCGTTTTCACCCTGATGTGTTTTAGGGAACTGAGAATCCGTTAATTTGGGCTGTTGATGTGGACTGTGGTCTTATGCACTCTCTTTTAAAGGGTGCAAATGTCCTGAAAACATGCAAAAGCTGTAATCCTCCCCACCATCCGCAATCAGCAGTGGGTGTCTTACAAGACGAGTTAGCAAAACAAAGTTAGAAACTAGCTTGTTACATTGTTATTCTTCTTTATTCCTATTTAAGCAGATGGAAATGGTATTGCGTGTTATGCCAGTATCCGGTTGTGTGTGTAATTATGTGGGGATCATTGTTTCTGAAAGTTGCTGTATCGCTGCAATATCACATTGTTTCATGAACTGCTCTAGCAAATAAGTAGAAGCAATGTCGTTCAAGGCACTTGCATGGGCATCCTACCGATGCCCATAGTGCCAGACAAGGAAACTTGGCGACGCGACCTTGCTCAAGGACGACAATGAGGGGGCACCTTGTGTAATGAGCAAACTGTGCTTTGCTCACCGCAAAACCATTTACCATCACCACTCAGATATATTTGGTAGAGCTTGGCCGTAAGGAAGATCCTTCTCCCATCGAAACGAAAGCTCACGGAATTAGGCCAACAAATGATTAGGATAGCATCTATTATTTCCCTTATTTAAGATAATTTAATGCATGAGGTGATGTGCAATCAAAATATGACAATTTGATGCACTTTTCTTGTCATAAGCAGGTGTGCTTCAATTTGCCACCTTAATTGGACCTGTTGCTTCGTTCTGCGATGATCTGAAAGACAAAAACATTTTCAAACCTTCAATTCAGAGGATACGCTCTTTGAAGGAGCTTCAACATATCCTCTACACAGGGAAAGCCAGTGCTGGCACTACATCCTCTTCCCGTTCTTGGCCAGTAGTTCCTGCTAAGAGTGGTACGAGAACCTTATACCATTAGTACTATTACATTCGTTGAATCTACCCGAGGTAAGTTGTAGGATATGCTTTTCCAGGAGGACCAGCATCTTTCTTGCTTCAGCTCTAAGGAAGGTAGACAGGAAAGGTTGGTCCTTCATAGAGACTCTGTGTCGGTTCATATCGATCTATCGCCGAGGAACTTTAGCTTTTTATCTGGTGGGCTGCTTTCGGTATGGACAAGTTTCTGAGGTTATATGGAGTTTGTGAATGGTAGGGCCACAACTCTAAATTTCCATTAGAAAATCTAATGCAGAACTAGGTCCTTAAGGCATATAGGCCCGGAGGCAGAGTTCAGAGAAGCCCTCTGAGAATCAGAACTTAGCATGTGGGAAGATAATGCTCCTCTCCTCTGGTCTGCGACAGGTTTGTTGAGGTTGTTTGGTCATTGGGCACGGTAAGAGGATAGAATTTTGCAATCGATTGAGCATTCAACAGGTATGGTGAGTCGCGGAGTATTTTTCAACCATCCAGTGACAAAGCAAAGCTCAATAGCTCCGAATCTCGCTTTCTGGTGCTCGAGACCCCTTAGTAAATTGTGGAGTTTTACTGCTTCGTTGCTCATGATGATGCGGCCAATTAGATTGTTGGCTGAACTCCTAAGGAAGCCTCCGTTCCATTCCGTTTCCCTTCTATTCGCGATTTGAGGATAAATAAAACGTTCAAGGCAAGGCATATTCGATGCAGTCCCTTGAGTGTACGATAAGAATGTGGAGATTCCAATACTTCCTCTTGCATAAAAATTTAGCATAGAAGAACCAGACATACGATTGCAGCCATGTGCAAAATACTTCATCGTTTTTGTTATTGATCTTCTATCTATTGAAGTAACCTCAAATCATTATAAGTTACTAGTAAGATCGATCATTCATCAAACTTTCATTTTGGACACGAGGCTCCTTCATCCTCGCGTGTTCCAGGGGTCAAAGGGACAAGCCGACGCCACGACGTGATCCTTCGATAATGAATACGATATGTATGCCGTACAAGCGCATGCAATACTGTTTCTACAAGTTAAGCGATATACAAGATTGAGAATGAAATTGTCGAAACTGGTGACACGAAATGTCCACGAAGTACATTTGACTGGTCAAGCCCTTCGACCCCTTGACTCGCTCCGTGCACAAAATGGACAAAAAGAAGAAGAACGAAGAGATCAAACTCCATCCGGGGGAGTCAAATTCTGTTCCTACCCGGCAAGGGCCGCAACCGTCCCATCCTATTCTGACCACAGGACCACTGTTCTAACGATCGACACAATGCCTACCGGTTGGTTTCTATCAAATTTCTAGGTTAAAACCCAAGGAAGGAAAGAACAAAACTATACAACACTGCAAGAGATTTCTTGATGAACAAGTGAACCCCTCATAGTAAATAGGATTATGTATCTATTACCTAACGCTCGAGGTTTCTCCGTCGAAGCCGCGATGACCGTCGGATCCCCTCGAGAGACGCCCACGAAACACTATTCGGAACTTTGATCTTACGGTTGTGATGGACCCCGTTCTCGGACATCTGATCCTTGCAAGGACTCCATCGACACTTGAAGTGACTGGTCTTCTTCTAGGTTATATCAGTTGCCTGTACAGTGTACACCATTCCTTGGCGTTCTTGCATGACACTTGATGACTCGGGAGACGGAGAATATAAGGGAAACGGGGAAAAGGGTCGGCCCCCCCAATAAAAAGGACTCAATATGCAGAGACGAGAAGCGTTTGACCGCCCCTCATCATCCTCTTGAACTCGTCGAAGTTGACCATCCCGTCTCCGTCCACGTCCACCTTCCTGATCATCTCCTCGCACGCCTCCGCCCTCTTCCCTTCGCTCATCCCCAGCGACGACAGCACCCGCCCCAGCTCCTCCACCGTGATCACCCCGTCCCCGTCCCTGTCGAACACGTTGAACGCCTCCTTCAGCTCCGCCTCCCCGCCGCTCTCCCCGTCGACGTCGCCGTCGCCGCCTCCATCGCCGCCGCCGCCGGCCTTCCCGACGGCGGACATGGACTCCAGGAGGCCGCAGAACTCGTCCAGGTCGATGCGGCCGTCCCCGTTGGCGTCGGACTCGGTCACCGCCTCCTCCACCTCCGCGTCCGACACGGAGATCCGGAGTCCCCGCAGGGACTCCCTCAGCTCCTCCCTCGTGATGTGCCCGTCGCCGTTCCTGTCGAACGTCGCGAACACCCGCCTGAGCTCCGTCCTCCTCTCCGCGCTCATATCCGGCCGCTCCTTCCTCGGCTGCTCCGTGGCGGCGGCGGCGCCATCCGACTCGCTGCGCGCGGCGGACGACGAAGCGGCGGCGGCGGGGGGATGCGGGACGGGGGGCTCCGCGAAGAGGGTCCGGAGCAGCGCGGGGAGCTTCTTCGGGGGCAAGCGGAAGAGTATGTTGGCGAGGGAAGCGAGGAAGACGAGGGACAGCAAGAGGGCAGTGAGCAGCACCATGGCCTCCTTTGTAATGGGGAGTTTGCTGCAGGAGGAAAGGGGGAGGGAGTTGAGGAGGAAGATGAGAGGAAGGAGAGGGAGAGACGCTGACGGGCACACACGGGAGAGAGATGGACGAGACAAGGGAGGGGTCGTTGGACGAACGAACGAAGAAGAGGAGGAGAAGGAGGGTGGGGGGAGAGACGGCTGGAACGTTGACGTCCAAGTTCGGGAGGGGTTAACGCGGTATTTGGCGTGGCCCGTGGGTGGTGGGGGGGGCCACAAACCGCGTGGAATAAAAGCCCGGGAGTCGTCCCATCGTGGGGGGGAGAAGTGGCCATCGCAATACGCGTGGAGTTGAAGGGGAAATGTTCCGCCCGCATTCATTTCCTTTTGTTCCTTTTCTTTTATGGCCCTTTGGTGGGGACCCGCACGATCGATGGCGACGGCAACCCGCCCCGCCGCGGAGGCGGTTGGGTGCCGGGGGCGCTCCGTGAGCCTCCAGGTAGCCGGGGGTCCTCGTGTACGAGCTCGTACATTATAAAAGAAGATGATAAGGAACGCAAATCAGGATAACGATTGGGTCGTGCTCTTCACCCTTTTTCTTTGCAGTTTTTTGGGCTTTGACCCCTTTTCTTCGCGCACAGCGCCGGCTAGGCCAGTAAAATAGGCGGGTCGGGTCGGGTTTGAGTCGAAGTCGAAAATGATCCAACCCAAATTGATCGATTTAATATGTTTTGACCTATTTCCATGTTATGCAAATTTAATAATCCATACCCGACTCAGTCCGTATTTAATCCATACTCGATCCGATCTATATCTAATGAGAGCGTAAAACGAATAAGCACGAGATTGAGTGAGGATGAGAAAGGAATCATAGATATGGGTTGGGTCTAATCAAATTGTGAACTAATTTAACATCTATAGTATTTTAGATTTTACAATTCTAAATCTATTTATGACCCACTTACTGAATATAACTAACAACTCAATTTAACAAATATGGATTAAGGAATGGGTCTATGACATATTTTAATAGGTCTAGCGCTCGCCCACTCGCCAGCATCATTATTCGCTACACTAGGCATCGCTATGATTTCAAGTTACCATGACCTTTGCAACCCCTCTCTTTAGATATGAAGTAGCGACCTTGAATCGAACGTCAAGCTCAATAGGTCATACACCCATTTTTTTAACCTATATTTGATTGGCCGAGTCGTTATATTGATTAATTATGTTCGGTAAATAAGTCATAAATGTGCTGAGAATGGTAAAATTCAAAATGATATAAGTGTTAAAAAGGTTCACAACTCACTCGGATCTAACCCACCTTCACGACTCTCTCTTTACTCGTTCTTGCCCTTACTCGATCTAGCACTCGTTCACTTTAGTTTGGGTATAAATTTTCTAAAATTTGATTAAATATAAAAGCATTTTAGCAATATAAGCTGAGCGTGGTATGCGTTAAATATAAGTCGAGTCGAGTATGAGTTACTAAATTTGTATTTATTAAAATGGGTTAAATGTGTCAATTTGACTCGGATAATTTTCGAACCGACATAAATCCTACCCGATCCATCTGCTTGACAGATTTAGAATCAACCATTTACATATCAAAGTTCCCTAAGCATCCAGACCTCATTACTATTGAACGATTTGCATGTGGTTATCAATCGCGAATGTATGAGTGACGTAGACGCTCGGTGGACTGAGGCATGGCTAGCGGCAACGAGGGAGCGCTCGCAGATGATTATGGAGAGACAGACAACAGCAGGCCCGACAAAAAGTGTACACCTCTCTCTCCCAAAAACAAACCGTTAGCACTTGCTTCCCACTAGCAACTCCCAAGGAGCTCGATCGCCGTCTTCGACGGAAACCGAGCTCCGTAGTGATCTCTGTGTGTGTGTGTAATGATTGACTCGTTTCATGTGGGTCAAATTTCCAGAAAAAGTACTTAAGTACTGCACACGACGATAGCATTTGACATGGCGAGCGATCTCTGTGTATGTACGGATATGATCAGTTTCGCGCGGGTCAAACTCCTGGAAAAGTGCTTAGATGACCGTATACAATGATGACGTTTGAAGGCGGGCCTTACTTGTGAATAATAGGTATGTCAAACGAGTGAATCGGACTAGATTTGAATTGGATCGGAAATAATCAAATTCAAATAAATCAATTTAATCAGTTTTCACTCATTTTTATGTAATATAAATTTAATAATTTATATCTGATTTGATTTATATTATTAAAATACTTTCATATTTAACTTAATTTATGAAAATTCGAACGTAAACTGATACGAGAGTATGAAGTGAGTGAGTACGAGATTGAGTAAAGGCGAAAAAGATGAATTGATTTTAAATAAGTTGTAAATTCATTTATGTCTCACTTACGATGTATTTAACACTTATATTATGTTTATATCCATTTATAACTAATTTAGTGAATATAAGTAACCCGTTTATGATCCATTTACTGATATATGAGTTAAAAAATGGGTTTATGGCCTATTTTGACTAGTTTAGTGAATAAAAACACAAGATCTCATCTGTCAAGGGTGAGACTTGGGATACTTGGGATCTCTTATCTCTCTCACAAGAGCACACGCATACACACACAACAGACACAACAGACACAACTTGCCCTTCTCCACCACAACCTATGCCCATCACTTTTGTTGATGTTAACACCATCCTAATTTCATCGTCGATCCATTAGGATTTATCTATTTTAGAGTGGGTAGATTCTCAGCTTAGAATTAAGAACTGACTCTGTGATCCCCGATTCTGAAGTATTAGAACCAAGAATTGAACCTTTAGGTTTCGGAATCACTGGTTTTGGAAGAGGCTCATTTTATGTTTCGGCAAAAGCCGACTTTTATAGTAAAATATGAAAAGTTGCTCCATTTCACACAATAAAAAACATTTATCGGTCAAGTGGTCATGTTGTTTCGTATTGAAGACCACGTTTCAATTTTTAATAAGTATAGAAGTGTTGATTAAGTGGCTTCAAAAGTAGTTCAGAATCGAGTAATACAAAATAGTTATAGATCAAACCAAATATTCCGTAGAATATGTGAGACTCCAACAGTAACACCCAAAGAGGATCAATGGTGCGGATCGCGCTTCCCAACCTTTCTTACTAAAGAAAACCAAAGTCATTAATATAAAATTGCTCAACTTGTGTTTTCCTTTTCATAAAGAATAAAAAGAGCGGTGCTTGCACAATATGTCTCAGATTTGAGTCTTGTAAACCTTTGATGCTCCACTTTAACTTATTCTCACATTTCTTGAGGGAAACGTGAAATGCAAGAGTAACGATGCTGCCTCCATCACAATGTTTCGCAAGCAAGCCGAACAATCGATTTGTCCTGTTTCGTGAGAATATTGTGAGTTGAGATTTTTTTTAATTAAAAAAAATTAATCGATCAAAATAAAAATAAGCGAATTGAAAAGATTGGTGAAAATATTTTCGCGAGCACACTAAGAAAGTATCGAGTTTTACATTTAAATAGTTGTTTAAAGCTGTTTAAACATCTATGCTACTATAAAGAGTTTGGTGATTCCTACTTTTAAACGTCTATGCAAGATCGTAGTAAATCAACGTTATACTCAATTCATATAAACTTTAGCTATAAAAATATACATTAGAACTAAGATAGACCAAACCTACTATTGATTTCACAAGTCTCTTTCAAAATCATTTCTCTACTAATCTTTGTCACAATATTACAATGTGCAAATAGTTTGAGTAGAAACTTCTTGTTTGGTTATGAAGTAAAAATTTGTGAGCTCGAAAATTGGGGATAACTTTTGTGAGGTATTCACTTGAGTGCCACAAATTTTTTTTTTCAACCACTCGAGTATCACTTTTAGTCAAAAAAAAAAACCACTTGAGTATCACGACTTTTAAAGAAGTGTTTAATTGAGTGCCATAACTTTCGGTTGATTACTCGAGTGTTATAACTTTTTAAAAATGTTCACCCAAATGTCAAGAATCTAACTTGACATAGCATTTGTAGTTAACTTTTTTAAAAAAGTTATGAAACTCAGGTGATCGATTGAAAAATTATATGACACTCAAGTAATCAAAAAAAGTTAAAGCACTTAGGTGAGTGCCCACAAAAGTAATGGCACTTATATAATTGAAAAAAAAAGTTATGACACTCCAGTGAGCATCGTACGAAAGTTATAGCGCTTGTGGTGTCCTTTTCCTCCAAAATTGCATGTACTCCAAAAGCGTACTTGATTACTGTAGAATGAGATTATGCCACGTGTTATAAAAGATTGGAAAATTCAAGAGTAAGAACATATAAATGGAAGTGGAAGGTATAAGGTTCATGACATAACTAGATGTGTGAAGTAACATATAAGAATTTGTCTTTAAAGCTGATCAACTCGCACACTTTATTCTCATTCAATGTATATATAAATAAATCGTTGATAGCATTTTAGGAAGGTTAAACTTTATTCTCTTAGCTTTAACCGTTAAAGCTAAGAGATTCCACAAGAACAGAAGCATCACTTTCTGTCAGTAGAAAACAAACTTGACATATCAAACGTCTGATGAGATTTGGGACTATTTGGGACAAATTCTGTCGAACATCGAGGCTATTTTGAAAACAAAGTGATGTTTAGGGAATGTTTTGAGAATTGACTTTAAATACGGGGGCTTAATCGAAAATCCCTGCCACTTCCTTTGGCTAGGCTTCGGAATCAGCTTCTACTGTTTCACAGGTCCTGGCCCTCTTCTTCTTCTTCATCTTTCAACAACATGATTGACAGGAGAAACACCACATCCAGCGATCCATCCCCGATAGCAAATCGCGGATCAACTAGCAAATTTTGTAACCCTGGGGAAGAACAACCAAATGTTAACTGTGCTCTTCAAGAGACGAGTAATCCTACCTTAGTCCCGATCTTGTCCAGTGATATTCAGAAAAGGAGCTTGAAATGAAAATGCTCTGCCGACGCCGGTGATGGCGTTTTTGAATAGTTGATGGGATATGGGGATATTGGACACAATTCTATCGCGTATCGGGGTTGGAATGATCTTCGGGGGGGTATTTTGAGAATTGACTATTAATTCGGGGGCCAATTGAAATTTTCCCCATCCACTTCCTTCGGCTAGGCTTTCAAATCAATTTCTACCATTTATTCGGTCTTTGGGCCTCTTCTTATTGATCTTTCAACAATAGGATTGCTTGACAAGTTCTACGTCCGACGATCCATTCCAAATCTTGGATTGCAGACTAATGAGCGATTTTGGTAATACGAGGAAGAAGAACATAATATTAACTTTGCTTTTCGAGAAACCAATAGACCCACCTTACTCCCGATTTTGATTGGGGTGGTTTTTAGAATAGGCGCTTGAAATGAAAGTTCTTCACCGACGGTGACTTTTTGGACGTCAGATGAGATATACAACTATTTAACACAATTTTGTCAAGTATTGGGGTTACTTTGATAAAAGTGATTTTCATGGGTTATTTTAAGAATTGACTATCAATTCAAAGGGCTAATCAGAATTTTCTCAGTCCGCTTCCTTCGATTAGGCTTTCGAATCAATTTCTACTATCTTTTGGGTCTTGGCTCCCTCCTTCTTTTATCTTTCAACAACAGGATTGCCGGAGAAATGTTACATTCACATAGATGTTCCGGATCACAAATCGCAGGCTAATAAGTAATTATATAATTTTGCTCTTCAAGAGACGAATAGACCCAACCTAGTCGTGATCCAATCAAGTGGCTTTAAGAAAAGGCTCCTTAAATGAACGCGTTTAACCGGCAATGACTTTTTGAACGTTGGATAAGATATCAAGCAATTTGACACAATCCTATCTAGGATCGGGGCTCTCTCGAAAAGAAAATATGCTCAGAGGGGTATTTTGCGAATTGATCATCAATACTGAGGGCTAACTGAAATTTTCTCCTTCCACTTCCTTTGTAGCTAGGACTTTTGAGTCAATTTCTCCCATCTCTTGGATCTTGGCCCTCTTCTTGAATCGCCGACCGTGAAATTTCTCCGTCAATATTTTAATCTTGGGAAAAGTAGCGGAATGTTAACTTCACTTTCAAGAGACGGGCAGACCTACCTTAGTTTTGATCCGATCATATGTGTTTCTCATAAAAAAAAAGAGGCACCTAAAATGAACGTGCTTCGTCGGCCGTGACATCGGATCGGGATACGAGCCTATTCGACATAATTTTGCGAGTACTGGGGCAATTTTGAAAGAAAAAGTGAAGTTAAGGATTATTATGAGAATTGACTACTAATCCAGGAACTCAATTGAAAATTTTTCCACTTTCAGTTCCATCAGCGGTCAGGCTGCGCTTCGTCTTTCAACAATAGGATTGCTGGAGAAATGCTACATCGTACGATCCGTTCCGATTCGCAGATCGCAGGATAGCGAGCGTCTTCTGTAACCTTTGGGGGAGATCATCAAGATTTCAACTTTTGCTCTTCAAGAGACGAACGAGGCCCACCTTGCTCCAGGTCCGATCGGGGGTGTTCGGGAGGAGGAGGAGGAGGAGGAGGAGGAGTTGGTCGTATGTGAGATCGACCCATTGCGGTTTGTGGAGAAATTTTCATGGAAGGGATGATCTGCACGAGAGTAGAGATCCTAGGACGCTTCTGGGTGTTCTGGGCAGCTGCAGAATTTCTGCTTCTGGGCTAATTAGCAATGCTCTGTGCGAAGATTGCTGCGATCGTTGCTTGTTCTTCTGGAAGCAGTGGCATCTGGTCTCGTCGATACTCGGATTCGCGCTCGAAATGGTATTAGTCTGCTAATCCTTACCCATCTGTCGTTTCTGTTACTCCATGCGCCTGAATGTACAGGTTAGGTATGTGCTTGACATTGTGGGTCTGCCTGCCCTGGAGCTTCGCAATCTTTTTACAAGCAGCTTTCGTTTCTATGGATCGAACCCAATGCGTTCCGTTATTTTACCCGTGGGTCGGCGATGGTGCCTCATTGTTTCGTTTCGATTGATATCAATTTTAGTGACGAGCGCTGTATTGATTGGAAGTTCACTTCTTGGGGGGGGTTTTGAAGTCTCCATTCTGATGTTCACAGACTGGAACCTTACCCACTTACCCATAGATTGTGAAAATTTGGCTCTAACTACTTTCATCAGATTCTCGTCTTAGGTTTTGCAGACTCAGGTGGAAGTGGAAAGAGAAGTAGTATAGTAAGAGTCAGATGCAATCCATTGAGGACGCTTTTACGAAATTTACCCACTTCCGCTGATGGAATGTCCTGTTACAGAACTTTCTGAAAGTCTGGGGACAATTTAAAGGCGGTTTTGGAATGCCAGGCATGAAAGCATGAAACAAAAGAAAGTTCTCTTGGTTGTCTAGCGTGAGTCACATGGATGATGTTCTACTGAAGTTGCAAATGGACTCTAAATGTAAATAAGATGCATGACCTTGATTGCACGACTCTTGTTGCTTTTGCGAGTTGGGCGTTTAATTTTTTTTCTGTTTGTCAACTTACCGCGTTATTGCTGATAGAGGCAATACTCTACCTTAGCCACAGATGAACTTTCATTTGCTTCTTGTAGTAAAACATCATATCAGTGAGTAATGCCTTTGTTTAAAATTCTTTTAGCCAAGGTTCTGAAGGTAAATTGATTTCTTTACTTTAATACGTGCAGGGTCATTCTTTTGCAGAAGCAGGGGATGCCCAGAAGAACAACTTTAATTTAGGAGAATTTGTGGGAGACTTAACTATTGAGGAGGATGCCAGCAGGTACATTTTGAATTTTCATATTTAAATTGCTAGCTCCTATTCTTTATTGATTACCTACAATAGGGAAATCTTTTCGTTTGATCTTGATTTACTAATTATTCCATGCTTTTCTAATCGTTATTATGAACCATCTGTATAGTGATGATATTTCGCTAGAAGGTCTTCAACAAGAATTGGAAGAGTGTAAAGATGATGATGTAAGTGTTTCTTTTACCTGAAAGTATACGGTATGGTGTTGAACTATGGCGCCTTCTTCTATCTCCATCCTTAGCTATATGCGTTGTTCGGTACAAGTCTCGTGATCACATATGATTTTCTCAATGTACCATTAGCATATTTGCATCCCCACTTTTCAAAAGCTAAACTTTGCATCCTAAGCTCTTTATACTCTTCTCTGCGCTGCACGTGAGTCATTAGTGAGCTCCGTTGATCGAAATTCTGATCGTTGACAATCCTACCCTATAACTATGAGCGGACAAAATTTCCCTGTTGGACCATTTGCAATATCTTGCCTTTTCTCCCCCTTCTTGGATTTTTGGCACTAAAAATGTCAGCTTTTGCTTGAAAGTTTGCTGCTGGACTGAAATTTTTGTGTAAATTGGTTCAACTTAATTATTTTGTCGTCACAAACTTCTTTAAATGAATCACTATCAGTATTGTAGAGAATATCTTTCTAGTTGGATGAAGAGATACTTCAAGTCTTTAATATTTATACTTTTGGTTGCTCAGTGTTAGGATAATTAACTATTAAAGCCTTTATCTAGCTTTTAGAACAGTTGGCAGTGGTCTTTCCAAATCTCACACTTGGCATATCTTCCATTAGATTCATAAATTTCATGTTCAATTAGTTGCAAGTCTCATATACAAGGGCAAAGTATATTTTTGGTCCTTAGGCTTTGTTGCTCATGCTATAGGGCTTTCTCTAGCTTTTTTTTGCGGGGAGGAATGTTGTTAAATAGGTAAAAATTTCATGAGTGAGATGAGAATCTTACATTTGGAAGAAAAAAAGCATTGCCAATGCCTAAGGCTCTATGTCTACGGAGGGAAAACCATACAGTCTATTTCTTGATTTGAAAGAGGCTATCAATGTGACTCAACCTGGTGAATTATGGGGAATGCTTGATGCAACCGCGTTAGTATACTCACCCTACACTGAAACCCAGTGCTTTTTAAGTTTTCTTTATTAATTCCTAGAAACACCTTGAATGGTCCATATTTAGAGTTTGGGTTGCATCATAGTACCTTTATGCTATTGCTGTTATTTTTATCAGTAAAGTGTTGTAAGAACTGGACGATGACCCTTTAATTGATGGCGAAGCATTAAGAGGAGCTTTTTCAAAGAGCATCATATTGGAAGTTCTAAACCTTTTATACCGAATAAATTGTGAGTCTTAACTTTTTGATTTGTACAATATGGTTTAAACCTTTTTGAAATGTTGCAATGTAGTCCTTCCTGATATTGGTCCTTGGTAAGAGCCTAAGTGACAATTGTTTCAGGACTTGCTTGTTTTCAGTAAAACAAGGTTAGGACTTTTTTTCTTGGTTGGAAAGTTTAGGAATTACAAGGTTATTTTTCTTGAGGGTTTTATAGGAGAGGTACCTGATCGTGTTACGGATATGTCTTTAGCTTTCAATAATTGATACTGTTGTTCACATTTGCAGCTTAAATGTTAATTGTACATTGTGCCTGTGTTTGTACGTGTTTAGTGAGTAACTTTTACTCCAGAGTGCTGACTTCTGTTGGATCGGTTGATATTTGTGATGGATAATGCAGATTGGACATTTTTTATTGACATTAGTATATCTTCAACTACCATTTCCTGTAGGTAGTCGCCAACATATTGTCCAAGGGTACAGCACTCCGTGATTACACGAAAGGGGTGGAAAACAATCTTCGGCAAGTTGAGTTGGACTCAATTCAGGTCTGCAACTATTTTAATGCATGTTTTGATTACTGGTGGCCTATTTGCATTTTGCTGTTATGTGTGATTTGCATTTGAGATTATTTTATTTCTTTGCTTAGTAGTTGGGGTAATACAAGGAGGACCTTGTGGGTAGAGTTCTCATTTCATATTCATAAGCACACATCCTTGACAACCGTGACAAGAGTGGGTCTGCAGATCAATAATATGCCTGAAGAATGTCTGATTAGGCTGACGTTTAATTACCAACAAGCTTCTATCTCAACCATGGATCATTGTTCTTTTTCTTTTCAACTTGATATGCTAAGTAGCACCGACACCGACACGCAACACGCGATACGACACGACACGCCGACACGTCATTTTCAAAAAATAGAGAATTCCGACATGTTAAGACACGTTGTATATTAAATGTATATTTTTATATATACATCATAAATTGTCATTTTTATGATTAATTCAATCAAATTAATATGATTCAAATCCACAAATAAATAAATAATAAAAAAAAGAGTGTCGGATGAGTGTTGGTGTTGGACATCGATACGGAGGCCCTCAGAGAGTGTCCATGCTTCCTAGGATATGGACTTAAGTCCGCTTTTGCTTCCCTTAATTTATGTTGTGTGTGCAATTGGGTTCTCGATCTTCTTTTACTCAATTAAGTCCTCTAACTCACTTAGTTTATGCAATCAAAGCCTCCCTCAATGGCCATTGCTTATTCCGTTAAATTGCGAGTGACAGAGCTGACATGGCAAAAATTGTCACATGGCGGTTCTAAATTTGAGCCCATTTAGAGAGAGAGAGAGAGAGAGAGAGAGAGAGAGAGAGAGAGAGAGAGAGAGAGAGAGAGAGAGAGAGAGAGAGAGAGAGAGGGTACCACCGGGGCATCACTACTGTCTACATCCTTGTTAATGGTTGAAGAGGATGCCCTAGCAAGGGTCTGTGATGAGGGTCTGTGCCACATCAATGCGGCTTGTAAATTTCAACCATGTGAGTAATTTGATTCTGTTAGTCATGGCCAGGGCAATAGGACTTGATTGTAAAAATCGAGACAGTTAGATGACTTGATTTCGCACACCAAATATTGAGGACCACCTGATGTGTGTATAAAATAAATGAAGTTAGGTCAGGGCAGGTTGTCCCCCTTCCCCCAATTCAATGAAGTCGGTGATGAATCGTGAAACAGCGTAATTGAGTCATCGAGATCTGCACATGCATGCAAAACCGTTATCATGAAAGAACTTTTTTCCCTGTGGTGCTTGTGTTATGTCATCTATTTTCATGTTCCTTTTGGATGATTTGAACTTAAGATGTATCAATCATAAATAATTTTTTTGGCAGGACTATATAAAAGAAAGTGATAATCTTGTCTCTCTTCATGATCAAATTCGGGAATGTGACAGCATATTATCACAGATGGAAACTCTACTTAGTGGTTTTCAGGTACTTTGACCTGCTTAGCTCTTTACCTATTATTTACTCGCGAATGGATCGCAGATTCACACTCACTGAATGACGAGATAACATTTTTTTGGACGATGCTGTACATTATTAAATAAACGCATTGTCTGCTGTGACTGATAAATACTTGGATAAGTTGCTCCAAGAAAGGCTTTCCTCTTATGGAATTCCATAATTAAGCATTTTATTATCAAATTTAGGCTTTGTTACTGAATGGCCATTGTCACAATTATATTATGCCTCTTCTGATTATCATGCATTGGATATACTGAGAAATGGATTGTTTATCTGTGGATGGGTAATCTGTAGAAGGAAATTAGGTCCTGACATCAAGTTTCCTCAACCCCTCATAAATTGTGAGTAGCGTGGGGTGGGGAGAATGTCTATATGGCTTCATTTCACCCCTGTTTCATTCTATTTTCTTCGCTAATTGCTATTTGAATCTTTTCCTTTGACACGTGCTTTGCATTATTCAAGTTATTCAGTATAGGGAAGGGCATTCAGCTTGGGTACCTGTGTTTAAATCGCCTTGGTCAACATACTTCTGTTAAAAGTTAACCTTGCTCCAATTCTTTTTTGGGGCATGCCTGTTATCTAGCATGCTCATTTAGAACTAACATTTAGTTACATGTCTCTTAGTTCAGTCGGTTTTGGTAAAAATCCTTACTTCTGCAGGCTGAGATTGGGTCCATTAGCTCGGATATAAAAATTCTTCAGGAGAAGTCTATGGATATGGGTCTCAAGCTGAAGAATCGCAAGGTAAGTATCATCATGGTTGATGTCTGCTTTGTAGTATGTCTTCTTTTCTAGCATAGGCTTATGCTTTGGTATGGTAGCCTTTTTTGTGATAAAGAAAATGGTGCATTTTTCTCATTTTTCCTGTTTTTACTCTAGTGTCTTAATACTTGAAGATGACGAGTCCTTTTCATTTGGTTTGAGGTTTTATTTTCCTGAGAAAACTTGCTCAGCAAACTATTGCCTTCATTTTTTTATGTTTGGGGGGTTTGGGGGTGGGGGGTTGGTTTTGGGAGGGAAGGTGGGGGTACTATATTTATTTTCAAGCTTACAAGAAAAATATTCTGTACTTTGGATTTATTGTGACGTTCTGCCAGATTTCTATGGCAAAGCAAAGATGTACTTCTTTACTTATAACCGATGTGTTCCTTGAGGCACATAAAAATTTTATTCTGTAGAAAGGCATTTGCACTCATGAGGCTCTTCCAGGTGGGGAGGAGGGGGAGGGGATTCTTAGCAATTGCATATAACTTTAAGCTTACAATTTATAGAGGCTGTGTGTTTGTTTATCTATCAAAACCTTAAAGCACGTTATAATTGTAAATAGTGGTGCTTGAGGTGAGGTGAGCTTTTCTGCTGCATTTGTAAACTAAAGGTACCTCTTTTTCTGGTTTCTGCGGTAAACCTATAAGCTTAATGTCATCCAAACAGGTGGCAGAATCAAAATTGGCGAAGTTTGTTGAAGATATTATTGTCCCTCCAAGAATGGTGGACATAATTGTTGATGCAGAGGTACTGCTTCCTCTCTTCCAGTCTCTTTTCTTAGTCATCTACGTGGTGCACTTTTTGTAATCACTAGCAGGGAGCCTGTGCTTGGACAACTTGTTTAGTTCATTTAATGGAAAATTCAAAAAGAATCAATCAATGCATTTTTTTCCATGAAGAAGACTTTCATTTGGGTCATAAATGAAAAGGAAAAAAGCAACAAATAGTTGTTGATGCAGAGGTGCTGTTTCCTGTCTTTTGGTCTCTCTTTTCTCAGTCATCTCCGTGGTGCACTTTTAGAAGCTCTAGCAGGGGGGCCTGTGCTTTGACAACTTGTTTAGTTTGTGTAACTGAAAAATGGAATTAACTTGTACATCTTTTTGTCATGAAAAAAACTTTCAGTTGGGTCATAAATAAGAAGGAAAAAAGTCGACACATCTAATTTAGAATGGCACTAATGTTATGGCAATGAAGAATGAAGATAACACCATGCCGTCTACTGTGCCCGTGGAGTTGCCCTCAAGCAAATTGTAGATATGTGACAAGGATGAGGGTGATATGGTAGCCCTAAAAACTTTGTGGGTCCTAGAGAAAAAATGTTACATTAAATTTCCACAGCTAACTTTTCCACATCTTCAATACAAGGCAATACCAAGTTCCCTACCCATTTTCTTAGCAAAAGGTATATTATGTTCTGTGTCGTTTGAATCTTCTTTTACCCTTTTGCTTGACATATTTAAAACATAAATTTCTTTATCATTCAGGTCAATGATGAGTACCTGCGAACTCTTGAGATTTTGAGTAAGAAGTTGAAGCACACTGAAGTGGATCACATGGCAAACACATCTAAAGCCCTTAAAGATGTTCAGCCTGAGCTTGAAAAGCTGCGCCAGAAAGCTGTTTCAAAGGTTGTTATCTTGTCTTATAAATGCATTGACATGTAATCCCTGACCTAGTCTTGTATATTTGTGTGCTCCTTATTTACTGTAGTTGGCGTACCTTTCTTTATGTCCCTTCACACTTTCGGGGTTTTATATGTATTAGATTAGATTGTGTCCTGGTCAATTATCTAGAAGATCTGACCAAAAGAAAAAAATTATGTAGAAGATCCAAATTAGTAGTTTCGAGAAACTTAACTTAGGCACTTATGTTAAGTTGCCAGATGGACAATTATAATATTTTTTGAAATAGTATATAAAGGCATCAAGGGCTACATATTCTTAATGAACTGAACTTTGAGCTGATTTTAAATTCCAAATGCTAAATGAAAAGCTAAAATCAAAATGCTTGAAGCATAACTCACCCCAAACACGGTATGAAATATAGGCTCTTATATTCCTTGAAAACCTCCATGTTGAAGTCTTGAGTCCTCACTTAATATTACTTCCTACATATGATGAAATGCATGCCATGCACGGTTCACTGAGTTTCTGTGTGGCTGGGTTTTTGCTAGAATGATCACTATAAATAACAGAGTCTCCTTACTAACACTGGCTCTGAACCAGACGAGATCTTTGGTTTGAATTTTCCAATTGTATCACTGTTGCGAGATATTGTGAATTTACCACATCCATCTGATTTTGGTTGTCAGAACATCCATGATGCAGATTACTTTTCCTAATCTAAGAATACCCTTAGAAAATAGGGAAAAACAAGCCTTCTCCTGGCAGTGATACTTATATTTTTGTCGTACTACCGAATGTCAATATACTGGCAAACTCTTAGAGATCCACTTGTACTGCATCTCTTCTATGTTAATAGTATCCTTGTACTTCATCTGATTTGATTCTGTCGGTGTTAGGTTTTTGATTTCATTGTTCAGAAGCTTTATGCATTGAGAAAGCCCAAGACAAATATTCAGATCCTTCAACAGAGTGTTCTTCTGAAGTACAAGTAAGTGGTCTCTCGTTATTTTATTAATTTTAGTTTTCTGACATTGATTTTGGCGGTTGTATCTATTATGGTTTGACTTGTTATCTTCGGATATGCTGTCTAGTTTCCTAACACGATACTTTTGGTGCAATAACAAATTATTATGATACGTTGTTTCGCATAAATCTCACTGTTGATTCCTTACCTATATGCATATAACGCTCCATGATGCTTATATAAGTGGTCTAGCCGTTTGGTTTAATAAATGCAAAGCAGCAAATATTGATATACGCTCTGCAATACCATCCGATTGACATTACATGTTTTCTAGGTATATTGTTTCCTTCTTGAAGGAACATGGCAAGGAGATCTACACTGAAGTTCGTGGAGCATATATAGATACGATGAACAAGGTAAACACATTTATATTATTCCCAAAATCCAGATCATATTTGCACGACTAAGTAATTTACTTTACTGAGCTATGGAAATGATGTATAATATGAATTTAAAGTGGCACTAAATCCACAAATGTGTGTAGAATGACATTGGCTGGCAGAATATTGAGTTTTACCTGTCCCATGATGTTACATTTCCCCATCCCAATCAGGGAAGTCAGGGTTCAGTTGCAGCGGGTTTTTCTCCCATCCATATCAAGATAAAGTTTTTGGTTGTAGTTTGTGGACTTTGATGGGTTTATGAAGGAACTTTTTGCGAATGGGAGAATTCAAAAACTAATGTAATGTGATAATGAGATACCTATTGACTAAATGCACTTTGCACTGAAAGTTGTTTGCTTTAATCTATTCCAGAAATGTCTTACCTCTTAAGCTTTGCTTCTTTTTCCCGATCTTATTTATTACCTCCCTTAGCTGAATGTGCATTTGTCATGAGTGCTCATGTCTCAATTAATGCTCATCATCTTACTAGGAAATCTAGTTGCAGCTTTCTCAGTTCATTTTACGTGGCTTCTTTTTTGTTTATATAGACATGCTCATCTTCAGCACAATATAAGGTTGTTCCCATCTATTTATAGGTGGCTAAACATGTTTGGTACTGGTTGGCTGCAGGTTTTAAGTGCACATTTCCGAGCTTATATACAAGCGTTGGAGAAATTGCAATTAGACATAGCAACATCTAGTGATTTGATTGGTGTGGATACCAGGAGTACGAGTCTATTTTCTAGAGGAAGAGAGCCCTTGAAGAACCGGTCTGCTGTATTTGCTCTGGGGGAGAGGATTAACATTTTAAAGGTTTGATTGCCGCAACTATGATCTATAATTAGCTTCTTTAAGATTAAGGCCTTATGCACTTTCTGATGAGAAACTTTTGTCAATTGTGCATTCTGATTATGTGGTTATATTATGGACCCTTTGATAGGAATTTCCATGCTGTTACTAGAGGGAATATAATAATTGCAACCTGTTGAGTGTCTGGCAGTCTTGATCAGTCGATCATCCCACTTAATTTTGTTGATTACCCCTTTTCAAGTCATGGTTTTCTTATAGCAAACCACTATCTTAAAGGCCAGCCTTTGTGCTTGAAGTTATTTAAATTTACGAATATCCAGATCTTTTATGCATGACTAAATATTCCACATAGTGAGTAACTAGTACCACTTTAGGCAAAATTAGTTATATAACTTGGCTAAATTATCTCATTTTGCAAACAAAATATTTTTTCCTGAGCACCAAGGTTTTGTTGCCACCCTCCGCATCTCTGTCTTCATCTTGGGTAAATATATTCTCACGGCATGTAATATAATGACTGCTGACAGTTTTTCTCTTGCTGAGGATGGTTTAGGTTCATGTATATTTTTTAAACCTACCCAAAAATTGTCAAAGAGCGCATAAAGAACATATAGTTTCTCAAGTAACACGTGAAGAAATAGAGAACTTTCTGACCTTATTATGTAAAGATGTTATTGCACCCCTTGATTTAAGAAAATCTTGAAATTTTCCTTCTTTAATTTTTTCTTTTGATTATCTCTCTGTCACACGAGGGAGGTGAATATGATCTCATATCTTTGGTTTCAGGAAATTGATCAGCCTGCATTGATTCCACATATAGCTGAAGCCAGCTCACAGAAGTACCCATATGAAGTACTCTTCAGGAGCTTACACAAGCTGCTTATGGACACTGCCACTTCTGAGTACTCAGAGCATTCTCTGACTGTTAATATCTTGTTTATCATTAATAAATATATGATAACCTGGACTCTCACATTTTATAGGTATCTTTTCTGTGATGACTTCTTTGGAGAAGAGTCCATCTTTTATGAGACTTTTACAGGTTGGTCGGATTGCATTCCGTTAATTGACATGAAGCATCTTGTCATTGTCCCATTTGCCATCCTTGTAGCATGTCATGTATTTTAGGTGCATTTAAATTATGTGATTATCTGGATGCTACAAGTATTCTTTTGAATAACAATAAATCGGGGTTTTAAGAGTTCCATTTAGACTTTGAATTGATTCTCCCTTTCACAATCATCCACCAATGTCTGTAGCAGCCATGAAGATCACTTATGTGTTGTTACTTGGATATAATCAGGTCCTTTTGCTGTCATTGATGAACACTTTGGTACAATACTTCCCAATTGTTATGATGCTATTGGTCTAATGCTTATGATACGGATAACACACCAGCATCAGGTAATGTTCGTGAATCTTATTTAATCTGCAGTTCTTTCTCTGTTAAAGAGCTAGTGCAGTCCAGCGAAGTACATTTTACTTGAAGTCATAACAAATGCCAGATGACGATCAGCTATAAATTTTGGCGAATATTTCTCTCACATTACTCTGCTGGACCTAGTCTCAGAAGTTCATAATGCCTGCAGCAAATAAGAAAAGAAAAACAACTGAGGAGTCGCAGTATTAGTTGAACAATAAATGTTCTTTTCGAATTGTTGTTAAAGTTAGGGTGTTCGATTCATTTGCATTAAGTGATTAACTGGTAAAAAATACTTGACTGCCAATTTTCAAAAACCAATTTCTACTGCACAAATAACAACAGGTTTTCGAATAGACTTCGACTGCCAACATCAAGTGATTGATTGGGTCAAAAATACATGACTGCTGATTTTGCTCTAACCATTTTTCACCACATAAACAAACAACTGGTTTTAGATTGACTTCAGCCATGAATTCTCTGCAGCCATGAATGCTAATGAATTTTCATTTTGTGAAAATGGTTGGTTTTGTTATTTCCTCTTAATTGGTCTTTATGTTAATATTTCCGTTCTTTTCTTCTTCAGCTAATTATGTCTCGGCGACGAATTCCATGCTTAGATTCATACTTAGATAAGGTTTGTATCTTCTCACCACATATCATTTAGTAGTAATTGGCAACCTTTCTCAGTTTGTACTCTTCAAGTTCACTTAGAATCTCATGTGCATGCATCTTCAGTTTGGGTGTGTTTTCAAAGTTTCACATATTGAGCAAGAAAATTGATATCAGATTTTGATGTATTTTATTGTTGGATAATTGAAAGCATATTTGTTACACATTTCTTTAAAAGATTTAAGCTTGGTAATAGTAATAATTTACAAGTGGATATAATGGGAACTTGATCTTATTACTGGACGGGGCGTTATGTGTTATATATGGAAGAATATAAAACCTGCTGTGAGTTTGTTGGAGCAATTTGCCACTGCTCCTACGTTTATATACTTTATGGCAACTTACTATCGACTGAAAATGAGCAGGTCAATATTTCTCTGTGGCCACGCTTCAAAATGGTGTTTGACTTGCATCTCAACAGCCTTCGCAATGCTAATGTGAAGACACTGTGGGAAGATGACGTCCATCCTCATTATGTCATGAGGCGTTATGCAGAATTTACCTCATCACTTATTCACCTTAATGTTGGATATGGAGATGGGCAGGTAAATATGCTGATAACAAGGGTTGGTTTAACTCATGTGAATCGATTAATATACTCCAAACTCATTGTTTGCAGCTAGAATTGAACTTGGAGCGGCTGAGGATGGCTGTGGATGATTTACTCATAAAGCTAGCAAAAACGTTTTCAAAACCAAAGCAACAGATTGTGTTTCTTATCAATAACTATGACATGACCATTGCTGTTCTCAAGGTAGGTTACAGTAATTACGTCATCTCACGTACTATCTTTCTCTAAATAGTATCTTCTCAGTCCGTGGTCCACCACTTTGCCCCCCTGTAAAATATTGACTATTTTCCAGGAAGCCAGCCCAGAGGGTGGGAAAATTCAACTGCACTTTGAGGAACTGTCGAAGAGCAATACATCATTGTTTGTGGTATGAAATTTACCTGTCATGTAATAGATTTCACATTTCATTGAAGAAGTTAAATCGAATCTGAGAGACCACAAAATTTTCTTTTTTGCTAAGAAATTGTCGTGGTATTGTGCTTCTCCTCTGCAGGAAGAACTGCTTCTGGAACACTTCAGTGATCTAATCAAGTTTGTAAAGACAAGGGCCTGTAAGTACCTATCGATGCTAGCTCCTTTATTGGATGGATTTTAGTTTCATTTATGCGTGACCTCTGTTCCTTCCTGCTCTCGTCATTTTTCAGCCGAGGACCCAAGTTCCACATCTGAGCGGCCTATAACCGTCACTGAAGTCGAGCCAATTGTGAAGGACTTTGGTAACCGATGGAAGGCTGCCATAGAATTGATGCACAAAGATGTGATTACCTCTTTCAGCAACTTTCTGTGTGGTATGGAGATATTGCGAGCTGCTTTAACTCAGTTGCTGCTTTATTATACCAGACTTTCCGATTGCATAAAGAAAATCCAGGGGGGATCTGCACTTAACAAGGACCTCGTGTCTATATCTTCAATCATGTATGAGATCAGGAAATACTCTAGGACCTTTTAGGTTCTCTTAATTAGTGAAACACAATTTTTGTCCCGGCCTGTGGAGTGAGGATATCACATGCAAAGATCTTGAGCACCCGCCCTTCGATTACACATTTGCTCGCGTGTCGATTATGTATTTCAGAGGGTTTTCTGGCGAAGCTTTTTGAAATTCAAAGTTTGATTATCTCAGGGCACATTGTTTTGTTGCGGCTACTTTAAATAGGTGGCACTTAGTCATCAGAGATTTTATGATATGATTGCAGCAGTACATGTGCTTATGTAAAGAGGCAATTGTTTGGTGATGTATCAACAACCGTTCTTCAAGTACATGAGTAAGTCTCTCCAATTTGTTGAGATTCATTTAAATTCTAACCTTGATTGGTGACACTTGCATCCATTTTCTCAAGTCACAATTCTGCAAGCAATTTCACGTATAGGTGTTAGGAAAAGATTTAATGCACCTTGATATTTTGTTGTTGAAGTTACACGTGTAAGAAGAAACTCTTGGGAAGAAGTGGTGGAAAAGATTTAATGCACCTTGACGTTGTTGTTGAAGTTACACGTAGAAGAAGAAACTCTCAGGAAGAAATGGACCTTGCATTGCAAGGGATATAGAAAATTTACCAGCGATATCAAGAGTAGTAGATGGTGAGCAAGGAAAATGCCAAAGGAAGGTATAGTTTTTGTCTGTCCTTTTGTATCGGAAAGATGGCAACGGCTTTTACTATACAAATTTCGGCCCTAATATTTTGCTTTAGGGCCTTCTTTAAAACCTCTTTCTATCATCAATAGCCGTTGCCATCGTCTTGGCGGTTGGCTTGGAGCAATCGTTTCTGGGATGAGACATCAGCCTGGTCCGGATAGTTGCTATAGGGCAGATTCGAAGCAGAGGCATGGGTCACATTGTTCGACATTGCCCGAAAGGCGAATGAGCTAACGGTTTAATCGATATTGAAGGCGATGAGCGTGACATGGGTGGAGCTGCAGCTTGGACATGGCCCCGAGTAATAATAATTATTGGCTGGCGGAGGAGGCGGGGCCTTGACAAGCCCCTCCACCCACCGCCATGAGCTTCTTCGCATGGAACTGCCTAAGGATCTCGGCAGCCTTGATGGTTCGCGAACCGAGGGCATTGGGCCGCTCCTACCCACCATCAAGTTTAAGCAGCTTGGTTCGGAGATGACAGACTACAAAGCGTGATAAAAAGAGAGAAGAATACAGGCATGGACACTCTACCATAAACAATTAAGATGTTACAACTAACTAGTGAAAAAACAGTTTCTGTTTCAGTTTGCTTCGACCTAATCATGAAAAATCGAGACCAAACTAAATTGAAATGGATCTATGCTGTTCGGTTCACAAGCCGAAACCGCACAAGCACCCCAAACAAACCAAACCGATAACTTCTCTTTCGCTCAGTTTAGCCGAACAACCCTACTTTTATCTCACCCTTTTTGAAGCCCACAATGTGAAAACAACATCAGGCGCTCTTGGACCATCACGCCGTCGTCTACCCCAATCAATCATAAAGCCAGAAAGATCGGTACATCAAAACGGCGATTACCTTCCCGCCGGCTAATTGAAGAGAAAAAGAACCAGAATGTGTTTGCTTCTTTCCACTCCTTTTCTCCAATTAAGTTGGAAGCCCCTTGTGCACAATCTCAGGAAGAGAATCAAAGCACACCCAGCAAGTCACAAGGCAACACAGCCAATGGAGAGTGACTTTGTGCAGTTAATTCCCACCAACAAAAGGAAAGAGCACATGGCAATGTTTCCACCAATGAAATTGGCACCATTCCACATCCCCCCCCTCCCTCCCAAAAACAAAAGTTGGGATCGAATCATTTAGTGAGGAGCGGGCCCACTTCGTCTCAGGGGGACCGGCTCCTGTGGGCCCATCTCTGTTTTGTCCATTTTGTCATCGCACCAAAAAAGATCCAACGGCAGCCCACGGCCCACACACTTTATGTTATTGGACAGCCTACATTTATGGCCAAAAGAGAGGAAAAAAAGTATTTTATAATCACAATCGCGGTCCCGTGACCCTCTATTCGGAATTCGAGACACGTCTCCCCGGTAAAAGCGATTTGGCAATAAGTCCCTTTTTTTTTCGCCATCTGGCGATCGGATGGCTCGAAGGGTGCACGTGCCGAGATCATCGAAGCCGGCTTGTCATAATCGGATGGATAGTCTCGAGATCATGTGGCCTTTTTCTTCATTTTACCGGATTTCAAGTATCCCACAAGCACCGATGGCCCTAACCGATTGGCAGATCTTATCTTGTTTCGATGTCCCGTTCCGTTCATTCCTACCCTACCCTTTGCCCTCCTTGCATCACATTCCCGCCACTCCTTTAGGATGGTCCCCTCACTTACTATTTTTCTTTTTGGCTCTCTTTATTATATGATATGACTGGTTAGAAAAGGCGTAGTTTTTCTTTTAAAGCAAGATCATATGAATTGCGGGGGGGAAAGGGGGGGGTGTTGGGGCGGAACTAGAGGGATTAGATCAGTGAGACAAATGGCTGAACCAATTAGACTTGCCCCAAGTCTCTTTCTTCCCCACTTTACAGGACTTTTCATGGAATTTACCACGTTCAAATGATACCAAATCACATACTGTTCAACCATTGGGAATTGCCCATGTGGCCACTCTTCCCACATAGAAAGGAGGAGGTGAAAAGTTCAAATTCTCACATTTTCAGGAGGATTGAGGATGGGGATGTTTAATTTTAGATGTGGAGTTCGATTTTCGCTTTCTGCAAAGATGCAGAGTAAAAGTTTAAGAGTGAGTTAGGAGTTCGAGTAGGACAAGACCAAAATAAAAAATCACATACTGCTCTAGCTTGCAATCGGTTGACTGTTGAGAACACTTGAAGTCTTCTAAAGGAGTTACAGTTTCTCTCTCGTCCTCTCTCTCTCTCTCTCTATCGTCCTTTTATGGACCATGAAAGTGAGATTCATTAATTGGCCAAGAAAACCATTAATGCACAGAGGGAAACAACTGTTGATATGCAAGTGGAGGAGACTCTTCTCGTTATATGAGAACTAGGTGACTACAAACAGGTTGACAGTTTTCTTTTAAATCGACGTTTTGGACATTTTTCATTGGTTTTTCATGTTGGAAGTCCATGAAAGTGAGATTCATCAATTGACCATCAGATGTTGGCTGGTAAGGATTCTGGGATTTTCAAGAGAGAGAGGTAGAGAGAACTCGAGGGTTATATCTTTTGTCAATAGAGATATTGATGGCTCTATTTATAAAATATGAGAAAGACTAACAAAACCATAATTTCCTTTTTTTTTACCACTTACTAACTACCCATTAATATTTTTAAGTATACTTTAACATTGCTCCTCAAACAGGAATATTCTTGCATATGATAGGTGCAACTTTCTTCTGGAATCTGTGACTAAAGCGCTGTGTAAGCCTCCTTACACTAGACAAGGGACGTGGATAATGGCACCCACACAACCTCGATAAAAACCTTGTAGAAATCAACTAGAAGCAAACTAAACTGCATCACTCCACGATGCTCAACTTTGGCTGCTCAATAATGGTGTGCTTGACTTTGGGACTTGAAAAGGATGGGAAAAAAAAAAGAAAACTAAAACCAACAATCTAACGAGAACAGTAGCTTGATTTTGAAAGAGAAGCAGAACCAATGACCATGATCGAGAACGATGCTCAGCAGAATGACATAGAGAACAAAGAAGCTCGACTTGTGGGAGACTTCACTAGACAAGGATGCTGATAACAAGACTAACAGGTCACGGGAAACAACTCTCCCAGATGATGAACAAGAGATCGGCGGCTCACGAGATAGAGTTTTTCTTAGAGACAATCGAAGCAGATCTGAGACCACCACAAGTTTAGGAAGATGGTGCTAATCTTGAATGCCGACTGGTTGTGGCTACTTTCAAGAATGAAGATCGGTGGGCGAAAAACAAACAACTTGGAATGATGAACAGTTGTGGTCTCAGTGTCAGGGTGGACGATGGTGGCAAAGGCGAGGTTCCGTTTATCTTTTTCTTAGACCGATGGCAATGTAAATTATTTTAGGATTTTCAAGAGAGAAAAGAAGAAAATAATCGACAATTACATCGGCACTAAATAAACTCGATAAAAGAGTACATTGATGGCTCTATTCATAGATTATGAGAGACACTAATAAAACCCTAATTTTCTTTCTTTTTTATTTTATGACCAACTCCATAAATATGCTTCAACATATTGAAATATGTTTACTCTTATACAAAGCCCTTGACAGTACCTACAAACCAACCCCAAAAAGGGTACTTATTTTTTTTTTTTGGTAAGAAAAACCTTTTTACAATATCCATTTATACAACAAAAATGGAACAACATCAGTAATTAACAGCCATCAAGTCAAAAAGGTACTATGGTTGGGGAAAGGTGGGGTTAACTCAAAAAGGGTACTTATTTCATACTAGCAAAAACGAAAATTTGCTTACTAACAAGTGTGGCAACCTATCTGACCAAAAAAAGCCTATCTCGATTGTCTTTTCGTGGGGTTAATATACTGATCTAGCTTAAAGGCCAAATTTATGCCAAAATAATAAATGAAGTCAAGGGCTTTCTGGGGAAAAAAGAACAAAGATAATTTTGTTCTTTGGCTCCCTATTACACGTCGGAGTACATAATTGTAAATCTGTGTGGGGTGGCACGTTGCAGCAAACTTCATTGTTATTTTCATGAGTTGCATATGCAATTGTTCCGGTAAAAATTGAAACCGCGAAGCATTGTATGCCAATTTTGTCCGCAGCCTTTTGTCAAATATAGGAGCAACGTTGGATTTATTGTGGTCGTACCAGCACTGCAAAAACAGTGCGATGTTGATCAGATGGTGTTGTTTCTGCTCCTTCCTGCTCGTGCACTTGACTTGTCGTGCATCATACCTCATCACAGACGCAGAGAGAGGAGAGAGAGAGAGAGAGAGAGAGAGAGAGAGAATTCACTGCTCGATTCTTGGAGTTTACTTTGATGGTGGTGGGTCTCTCTCGTGAGATAATTACAGAACCATCTAATCGTTCTTCTGTTCGTATAATTGTCTTCTTCTGACCTTTCTGCGCTGCTTTACTACGGCGAGCTCGGACTTTAATAGGTCTTGGCTCCATGCAATAACAAATGCTGATTGGAAAGGTCGCATAGGTCCCAAACTGTCCTCTCTTTCTTCTTCCCCACTTTTGTTTCTTTCGAAGATTTTGAGGGGGGTTTGGAACAGTGAGATTGAGGCAAAAATAACAGTATCATGCTGTAATGGGGAATCGGAAAGATGGGTTTTTGATGAAATTGGCAAGAGTTCGGACATGTTGAAGTTATATCAATAGCGGTCGCAACGTAATCCTAGAACATGACCAAGATTTAGGTTACTTGGAAGTATGTCGATTCGCATCAAATGCAAATACCGAGAGTTCAACTGGCCATATTCACATGTGACCGTATGAAATAGTAATTACATAACCGGTGTATTGATAAAAGTAATCAAAGAATATCTTCGTCCACCACAAAGCTCCCGGCCTTTTGTCTCGCTGTCTCTCATTTTCCGTATGATTCTTTCAGATATGCTCGTACTGCGATGATCCTGTGACAGAAGCAGACGATCGTAACATGCACCATGATAGAGAATCTTCGCCCATCACAGACACCGCCGCTAAGGTCGGGTTGCGGTTAGGGGAGCGGCTTCTAAAAGGGACCGTATAAGGCTCCAAAATATACCACATGGGATTCTACGGGCGGTCGGGGTAATCCATACATCATACGGTCCAATGTCACTATCGGGTCTAGACATCATGATGAAACCGTACCCGGAGCGAAGCCGTAATCGCAATCGGACGGCAGACTATGAACGCCGAAGTAGACGGACATCGGTACGACGTTCGCACATAATGCAATCACTCCCCTTTACAGGACTGCACCCAACTTACCCCCGTACGCCCCACCACACGCAAGCCCCACCACATATCAAATTTGATATAACAGGTGGAGGTGGGGGTGGTTGTGGTGGTGGTGGGGGCTGGCGGCGTGGGCCCCGAATTCCGGCAGCAACTGGGCCACGGGCGAAATTCCCCCCTATCTCGATTCAAGTTTCTTGGCCCATTCGACCGAGACAGGGCCCACCAACCACGTCGGAGGAGGAGGGGAATAGAAACCATGCGGATGGATCGATGATTGTCTTCGCCTTATCCTACGCTATTCTGTGCTACTTCCTCCTGCTAATACCCAAGACCCGTCGCAAGAATCCGCCAACATGCCATCACCTCAGAACCCCATCATTCATCCGTTTCGGAAAAAGCGTGTTTGGCTTCTTGCGGTGTTGCTCTGGCGGTATCGTTGAGAGAAAAAACGTTGGAAGATCCCTGGATGGCGCTGATGGGCATTGTTACCATTTCCATGACATGAAGGAGTGGATCGTTCTTTCTTCATTGTTCATTTGCCAGTTTAGTGCCTGTAGATTATACCGAAACGATGTCTAAGCTGCCATTCCTTTCCTGCTGCGCAAGTTCCGCCTTCATGTCCTAGCTGTTTGCAATGTCCAATACGTACGATCGCTCGACCTTCAGTAATGTCCATTTCCAGTGCAGCTATGTTAGGATCGTGGTCTACCCTCTCTCCGACTGCCTTGTTTCCGGAGGTGGAAAAGTTCTTCTTCGGATCTCTGATTTTGGACATTAATCTTCATGAGGTGGGAGGACTAAACTGCCACGCCCTTCTATGTATCGCCATCTTCAAGACCTAGTCTCGTTTCCGGCATATGGCTAGAACACGAGAGAAAGGAAACTTGGACATTTGCTACTTCCCACACGCACACCTGCCTCTCTAGCGACCTTTTTGCATCCGATCATCGCGACGTGCTGTAATTGCTTTCATAATCTCTTGCTGTCGTCAAACGGCACGAGATCATATGTGTTAGCCATGGCCACATCACCTTAAAGTTTCTCCATTACGGGTGGAGTGTAAAGATCTCCCTTTGGCAATGCTTCCTTTGCAAGCCCTCTCCTAACATTGAAAACCAACCGATAAAGGTGCACACATGCATGATGGGTATTATATTGTTTATAGAGCAAAAGAAACAAAAAACCCTAAACTATGTCTCGTGACACATTCACCGTAAATTTTTTTTGTGACATCAAAAATCCAAAACTTGTACTTATATGACACATTTGCCCTCTGTTAAAGTTCTGTCAATGAGAACCGTTAAAAATCTACCTATATGAATGTCGAAAAGTAAACGGTATTGACATGGCTAAGTAAAATAAAAACTGTCGTTGTTTTGACGGAAAAATTATTTAACTGAACTTTGACGGAATGTAAATGTGTCACATTGGTACAATTTTTGGGTTTTTTATGTCACAAGAAAAAGTTTAAGATAAATGAGTTACAGTGGGTTTAATTTGGAGTTTTTTTGTAACTTTTTCCCTTGTTTTTATAAGATATGATTAAAATATTTAATTGATTTTATTTATATAATTATTATGCATAAATAATATATACTAACATAAAAAGGGAAGTAGGTTCCTATTTTTCAGTCCTTGAAATACCCTTTATTAATGATAATGGATATATATATTTTATGTGTGTTATCTATGCGAACTTAATAGTTTTACTATACGGTTCATTTGACTATCTCATCTCGATGAAGATATAATGTATGACTACAACCTAATAAATCATACTATTGTGATATGACTACTGTTGTCAGTAGCCTATCTCTACAAACAAATATCAATGGTCCAAATCAATTGATACCAGTCCATGGCTGGTCCCTCCTGTCTAAATTTCTTGTATTTCTCTTTACAATAGCATGTTTGGCTAGAGATAATAGGTGTTAGAGCAAGTCTTAGCTTGAGAATACATCGATAACTCCAAGCCTTACTACCCTTTATGTCGAGTTGTATAATGGGAGTATCTCTACAATTAATGTGATGAATGTCTCCTTTTAATATCTAGCTTATTTTAAAATTATAATAAATTTTAAAATTAATTAATAAATATGTTAATTACTAGACAATATTCTGCCTTTGCTAAAAAGAGAAGTTTTTTATGCTATCAAAAAGGCAAGCTTCTGTATTTGCTCTAGTTTTATGACTTACTCTTAATTGATTGAGATATTAAAAATTATTAACAAATAAAAAAGCGACATGGATTCTTCCATGGAACAAAGTGCTCTTAATAGGTGAATAAGATGGAAAGTGCCTTTTTCTAGGAAAAATAGTTTGTAAAGAGTATAGGTTTGGGAAAAAAAATCTTGATGTTTGGCAAGAAACCCAACAATATACAAATTTAAGCTATTTTTAATCAAAACTCTACATCACTCTCAGCACTTAATGTTATCAACACACAAAATTTATCGTTTGGAGGTTATGAGGGCACTCATTCTGTCTTTGATGAAAAAAAAGACTCTTCAGTCTTTACGTGGCAATTCAAGTTTTTAGACGTAGACCGAATAAAAAAAGTCAAGGGCTTCGACAAATTTTGGCAAAGCTAACATAAGAAAGTACACTAGAAGTCTTAAAGTTTATGCACCCAATGCAATCGAGTCTGTTTAATGAACAGGACTGTTAGTCGCTTATGGCACTAGGAATTTGGCTGTGTGAGAGCCTTAGATTACATTTCTTAATAATGGTTTTGGATTTGATCGAATATTAACTTAGGTACACTTTTTTATAAAAGATTTAGGACTTGATTAATCAATTGAAATGTTTGAAACTTGAATTACTTACATAAAGTTTAGAGCTTTTAACTTACTTATCTTGAGATAAACTAAGATATGATAATAATTAGCAGTCCATTTACTCCTCCTCGAAATTCAAAACATTCAAAACCATCCCCATGTTCAAACTAGCCTTTGTGCCTTTTCATTGTGTCCATCATTGGTTTCAATTGCTCTACTAGAGTGCTTTGTTGGTGTCGGAATGCTTGATTGAAATTGTCCCTCGTATTGGTTTCTCTCTGTCTCTCTCTGCTAGCTAGGTGTCACATTCAAATGTGGTGTTGGTGTGGTTTATGAGGTACCAAGTAGCCACGAAATCAACAACTTAAGATAAAAATAAAAATATGAGAGAGAATTAAATTACTATGCATTAGGAAAAACCCTTTCTTAGTTAGGTCTCCAATTTTTCTACAAAAGTTTCATGAGATCCCATGTCCGGCTACTTAAACATAAAGAATAACATCATTTTCTTTTATGAAGTATTTGTTTTACATATACACGGCGTAATTAGTTTATTTAATCTCGGCCTCCATCTTCCTCTAATCCCCTTCAGCTTTGTCTTTGTTGTTCATCTATACTGGCTAGTTGTATCTTTACTAGCATTTTAGTGTGCACTTGACGCTTCTCTTGTAGCTGTAACACCTTTGTACCTGTCGGGACATTTCTGTCTCCTCAGGTACGAGGTTTTTGTGTTCAGCTTTCTTGTATTCCGTGCGTTGAAAAGTAATACCACTTACCTTATCAAAAAAAAAACGAATAAGGAACTAACCAACCCAAATTCAAATCAAGTTTAATTCAATTGTTGTACCTTCATAACACGAAAATGATTTTTGATCCAATCTTAACCTTCTTAATCAACTTTTCAATTATACTATCTTGAAAAAAATGACACAAATGAATCCTGAACTTTGACTTAATATGTAATATGGTCATTGAATTGTTAATTTGTTCAATGTTATCCCTCAACTTTTGGTACATGTTCAATTTAGTCCTTAAACTATATGGAAATATTTAATGTCGTCCTTGATCTTGAATTGATGGAAGGATAATATTGAATATTTTCATATAATTTAAGAACTATATTAAACATGTACCAAAAGTCTGAGGACCATATTGAATAAATTAAAAGTTTAGGAACCACATTGAGCATAAGGCAAATGTTCAGGGACTACATTGAAGAAATTAAAAGTTCAAGGGTGACATTGCACATTAAGCCAAAATTCAAGAACTATTTATGTCATTATCCCTACTATCTTCTTAGGTACAAAAACTATGAACATGACCGTTTGTGCTTAAATATTTCTTGCACACATGGTATGGAAAAATAGAGGATTTCAAGCCCCACCCATTTGAAAGTCTTGACAAGTGAAGCTTTATGTTCATGTCGTCCCATATATTATATTACAAGAGCGTCCCGACTGCTTTTTTCTTGTTATATATATTTTAGTATTATCTCACATTGCACTGCAAAAACAAAAAGAAAAAAAGAAAAATCAATCCACAAGCTGGAAGGTTAGGAGAGAAAAAAGATAATGTATAAAACGCCTTCCATTAGATTGATGTTCGATTTGATGTAGAAGAAAAGCAGAACATAACGATTGGGGGACCATGAACACCCCATACCTTTATCTCCCAAATAAAATCAAAAGAAGATCCCCTCTTCACATGGCGGCATGTGGTTCCCTTGGAATGGTTTCAAAGAAAATTTTCATCCAATTTATATTTTTTTTCTTGGAGCCATTTCCTATATGCTTGAGAGTACTAATTTCCAAGATGATCCGATAATTGCATGAGTATGGCTACAAACATGGAACTCTTGATGACCAATTACAAAACCTGATACTAACATCTTCATTCATGCATTGATCATTGCATACGGTTTTCTAGTTACATCTCTTTTTTAGGTTTTTATTTGCACTTTCCAGATGCTATTTGGAATGTAGGGTTAGCAATTATTGTTGGTGTTTTGTATTCGTATTTCTAATTTAGTCTTATCCCATTTGCATTGATAGAACATGCATTGTAACATAAGAAAAGATAAATGTTTTACTTATGATAACGTAGTAATTCGTGTACATGGACAATATTCTTTCATTGAAGGATATTCACTTTATATTTCACTACGTAAATTGGTCATATTTAGAGTCATGCATCTTACCTAGCTTGATGTGTGAGATATGAATATTGAATGTATTATTATGAAATTAGAGTCGATTCCCTTTTTTTTTCTAAATTTCTGTTCGATGTAATATCTGATTTCAGTTCACAAGGAAGTATTTCTTTACAAATCCTCTGGTTCCGACGGAATGGCTTGTTTCTTACCAAAATTAGGCTTAGTATGGTACTATGGTGAGCGAAACTTCCTGCTGCAAAAGGAAATAATGATAGTAAGTACGGGAAGAATTAAAAACTTATGTACCCAATAAATAAAAAATGTTTTTTTATTTTCCAAGAAGATTTTCAGTTCCTTCAAATTTTTCTTTGCTTGGCAGAGCCCAGTCTGACATTTTCTTGCATACCCCACAACGCACTCACTTAAGAAAAAAGCAGGAAGGGGTTGGTTTCGTGGGTAAAATGAACCCTACTTACTGTCTTCTCCTTCTTCCACTCGATAAAGCTGGTTTTCTCTTGCAGATTTGTGCTAGAGTGGTCCATGAAAGCCTTTTGTATGGGCCTCTCTCTCTCTCTCTCTCTCTCTCTCTCTCCCTCTCCCTTTCTGCTATATCAAGAGAGTGTGTGTGAGTGTGTGGGCGTGGAACTTTGTGAACAGAAGTTAGAAGATTGAAGGGGATGTGAGATCTGAGGAGGTGAAAGTGCGTGCAGCTTGGAAATTTCAAGTCCTGTCATGCTTTTCCACAGCTTTCTTGAACTTCTTATCTTCCAGTCTTTTGATCTCTCTCTCTCTCTCTCTCTCTCTCAAAAAAGATTGAAAAAAACATCCTTAGAAGCTCAAGAAAGCTGTGGGAAAACATGGCAAATTCAGGATTTTTTTTTTCAAGCCATTGTGTTGCAGAGAAGAGAAAACTATCTTGATATTCCTCTACACATGTTGTGAAACTCAGCAGGTTCAGATTCATCTTTATGGTAACACCGCTTGTTCTTATCCTCCCTTTTCTGGTTGTTCTTTCTTTTTGGGGAAATGGCATGGTGAATTGTCAGATCTAGTGCACACAACACATCTCAGCATACAATTGCAAATCAAAACCTCCACAATTTTTTGTGATAATTGGGTAATTCGACTTAATTATGCATTCTTCGTCCTTGGAAGTAACCGTCGTGACTTGTGGCATAAATTCAACTGAATTATGCATTTTTTTTGTTCCGTGTGCAATGTGGGTTCATCAGTGTTTCTGAGAAAAAGAAGGTGATTTCTGCAACTGATTTGCTTCTCTCTTTCTTATAATCTTTATCCACTGCAACACGTTTCAGGCCATGCATGGAAAAGGGCCGTATTTTCCTAAAACAAAAAGAAACACCATAATCTCCCTTGTCGTCAGTGAAATTTATGAAAAACATTTCCACTATATCCTGCAAAAAACCAAACAAATTCTGATCACTCGATCAAAATGGTGAAAACAGATTGGTGTTGCAGGGGAAGATTCCTTCATCTCCAACACCAGTAATCATTAATTTATAATGAACGGTTCTTCCTGTTGCCATCCCTAGTTGTCTTACTACATCATCTCCTATATTTCCGTGAAAAAAAGGTTAAACTTTGTCACCATGTGACCTCAAGATTTTACCCACATAAACCAACTCTCTCTCTCTCTCTCTCTCTCTCTCTCTCTCTCTCTCTCTCTCTCTCTCTCTCTCTCCAGGATATTGTCCATGCTACACTCACCTAAAATACCAGTTCAATCACATTCCAAAAAACCATAAAACTTGTGGAATAATACGTATTGTGATTGGCTTTTGTCCACCATCTCATCCGTAGAATCCGTCCGTAGGTGTATAGTTTTTTACCCTACCTTGTTTGACTCTTTCAGAATCTTCCTCTTTCGCACAGTGCTTTTAAAGGTATACGGCAATCTTAGTAAAAAAAAATAGCCAAGTACCAATTAACTCTTGCATTTTCCCACCTGCTAAATTGAATTGAGGATCTTTTAACTGCCCATTACAGGCTGCAACATCACTTCATTGGATCTGAATTCATGAACCCATCAAAAGAAAAGTTGAAGAACGCAGAAGAAATGTCAGGCCAAAGCACGTTTTCTCTCTCACACATTCACCATACGTGTTTTTAGTTGGAGAGAGAGAGAGAGAGAGAGGGAGAGAGCAGGTAAGGATCTGTTGCAATTCTGACATGTTTCGCTTTTCATATTAGTTATTAATAGTTTCTGCGAGTGATTTTTTTTTCCCAGACTTGTCGAGTTGGAATGGTTGTTGGGTTGAATCGCGCCGGATGCTCTCAGCACGTATGTTTTCTTGCTCCAGATTCAGTGCATCTCTGCAGAGGTAATCCTAGTTTTCAGATTCAATCAATGTTTAAAACATAGTATTGTTCTATTTTTATTTTTATTTCAATTTTCAAACATGAAAAGAGTTGAAAAAAACCCTTCAGGTGATTTTAATATTCGAATTTGCTTCTGAAAATACTGAAATGCAATTTTCAGCCATATTTTTGCTCAATCATGGTAAACCACACAGGCCAAAGATATACATTTTCAAGAAGCTTCTATCTCTTGGCCGTAAACAAGAAGCTTTCAATACTTAAATGGGTTCAAATGGTTTTCATCACACCATGAAGCTTGCAAATATTTCTAGTTTAATGCAATTGAGATGTTTTCCAGTCCACATTTATATATGCAGCCTAGAGAATTCTGAGATGAAAAGATGGCTTTTGGTTCTCCAACTTCTCTATAGTGAACAGATTTGAGACCGCTGTGACCAGCATTTGCGAAAATCTCATTGTGCATACATGCTGTGTCAATATAGTTCCATCTCCCGCACATATATAGCTCAGAATACTAGTTAGTTTTGTGGCAAGTATTCATTTCCTAGTTGTGACTATGATTATCGTTAGTATGTATGATACTACATGTACTCTTGACTTTCGACAGCATTTTAGTAGAAGTGGGTGGATGGGCTCTTTGAATAAGCTCAGTTACATTGTACTTGAGATTTGATGTGGGAGGAAAAAAGGATCAATTCACCAGAAGGCCATCCTCTCCGGTCACTAAGTCTAAAATCAAATCTAGAGGAAAACAAAGTTTTCAATACGCAATGTAGTAACTCTGCCAATAATATACCTAAACATAGTCCTATGAAAAAGTATTTCATTGTGGCAAATGGAAATACTTGGAGACATTATATCATTTAGATTGGACCTTATCGAAGATATATTCTTAATTATTAACAGAAGATAACAACAAACAGATGATATATGTGTAGCTGATCTCAGTTAGTTTGGAAGAGGCTCAAATGTTGCTCTTATTGTCATTGTATCTAATAGACCTGAATTATGCTGGCGAATGAAGGGAGATGACAAAGAGTTGGGAGTCCTAAAAATGACTGAAAAACTAGCAGCCAGGTTCTGAAGAGTGACGGTAACCCAAACTGAGTATAGGAATAAAAAGAGAAGCTATCGGTTCAGAAATGTTGTCGTCGCCGGAGAAAAAGAGAAACGGCACGTACCTGACTTTAATTTATGGGGGACGAAGTAGTGCACCCTGTTACAAGTGGGCCTAGGAGTTCCTGGGGACTTAAAAGTTGTAGTATCCGATCCATTTCAGTTTTATCATCACTGAGGCACCTTGTGTGCAGTTGTTCAGAAGACACAAACATTTGAATGCTAATATTTGTACTGAACAGCTGCACGACAACATCAGAGTTCGCCTCAAGCTAAATCACAAAAACTAGTTCCATGCATGATTGGGCTAAAAAGGAAGCAGATGCGGTGTAATTCATAACCTAGACTTCTCACCATGCAAACCTTTGCTTACAAGAAAATGAATTGAGGGAGTGCTACGCTTCACCAGACATGCCTGCAAGCGTTTAATAGGACTCTTATGTACTAAAAGAAAATCTCTCTCTCTCTCTCTCTCTCTCTCTCTCTCTCTCTCTCTCTCAGAGGCATGCACGCATGATGACAATGATAAATACTACAACAAAACTATCAACAACAATGTTGCGACGACCATCTCTCTCTCTCTCTCTCTCACAGAGGCATGCACGCATGATGACAATGATAAATACTACAACAAAACTATCAACAACAATGTTGCGACGACCATGCCCCTGTAATCTAAAGTTTCAAGAGAATATAAAACCTAGTTAACTTTCATGGAAACCATGTCACACATTATTTTGTAGCCTCAAGGTCCATTTCTAGACTCATAGTGTAGATTCCATTGTACAGAACGCACCATAGATCGGCAGAAAATACGGCTACATAGATACTTTTACCAACTAATTAAACCAACCTAGTTTCACATATTATTGCAATCTATGTACGGGTATAAACTTAGCACTTCTACTACATACCACCAAATGGGAGTAACACAGCTACATTCATCATGTGGATATATTTTCCAAATTGAATTGTCTTTATTTGTTAGCTCTTGGACAACTCCATAAGAGATAAATATGCTTTTGCCAGAGCAACCAGTAAGGGGCAGTCTTTATAAGAAGAAGTTCGCGCCATAGAAACTTCTGAATCCCAATGTTGTATCTCATCATTTCAAATGTAGATTATCTTTTTGATTTCCTTAATCTTTTCAAATGAAAGGGAAATGTGGTAAATGGTTCTATTATTTTTCTTAGAGTCACCGAGAAGGTAACAAGGAATGGAAAGTTATAATTAAGTCACTAAGCTCAAACTTTTAAGACTCATTCATGATTAAATATTTCCTGGATTCGTTGTAATAGATTCATTATTGGTCAAGTTGTTCTAATAGATTAAGTCCATCATATTTTAAGGAACGGTGAAAATGTTGCATATATTGTGTTTTCTGGCTTATGCTTTTAATAGCTATTTGGCATCTACATCGGACTTCATCCAGACAACGCAGATCCAATATGTTTCTCTTTCATCATATTTGGTTTTCCTGCCGCACCAACGATAGAATGAATCTACACAAATTATATTCTTTGGTAAATACATCTAATTATACTTGTTTGTTCGATTTCACTGCAGACTATTTTAAAATTTAGTCAAAATTCATAATAGTCACCCTCTTGGTTCGAGGTAACTAAAAATAGTAAAAACGTCACAGTCGTAGACATTTCAATAAACAAAAGCCCCTGATATGCTTGCAATACATGTGTAAAGAATTGTGGCATTTCAAAACAGACTGTGACTTAAGATTAGCTGAACAATTAAACTCCCATCTGAACAAATCTTGACATAAATATTCCAAGATATGATTTCAGGCAGGGTGATTAATCAGACATGGTCAATGAGACAAAACTAATGAATTCAGGGAGCAAAAACGTGAAACTGAAATTGATCTGCTTCGCGACGAAAACCAGAAAGGTAAAATGGGGATATCATCTCGCTCCACATTGGCAAGACCATGCACGGCTCAACCATTTCAAATGGCAAGAACTTCATTAAACTTCAAAAGAATTTGGCCACTTTCATCTTCACATAACTACACAGAACAACAACCATAAAGGAGACATCTTTTTGTTTTTTTTTTTTGGATAGTCAACCATAAAAGAGTAATCTGTGAAATGCAATTACAGCATTCATCCTCATCATTAGAAAGATTGATGAGCTTTCCATGAACTCAAAAGCAAACAAATTTTGGCAGGTGAAGTAGCTACGTGAAGTTTCGACCAAAAAAATTAAGTAGATACGTGAAGTTATATGACAAACACAAGTGACTTGTCTTGAAACATTATCCCACTTACAAGCACAAAACAATCGGAAAAAAAATTACATGAACCGAGGTATACGCCATGAACCCCACCTGTATTTAAGGTGGATCACTAGATGGAGCGTTCCATATTTCTTATGGTGTAATTTCCAAACCACGTCCATTTGTCCAAAAAAGATAAAAAAGAATCAAGAAAAAATGGTACAGTTCACTGTGTGCATTCGGCCTCAATAGGCTAAAATAATAAGAGAAGACATAAAGTATCTCCATTTTCGTTTGTTTTTTGGGTCAGAGAAGTATCTCCATTGACTCGGCGGAAATTTGTGAAGGAAGACAAGGTGTGGCCATTTCAAAAAGCATGTCTAAAACTGAAAGCTCCATTACATCACAGCTTGTAACAGCTCATTTTGGTCCGTGACAAAGTCTTCGGCCAAATAGCAGCCCCTCAAGTAATGTAGCTCTTGGACCAAAAAAAAAAGTTATATAGCTCAACTTTTCACAGTATCTATACGACCTTTTTAGTTATAACGTTTCGGGTAGTAGTACTCCCGTTTTATGCAATCTAAGAATCAAATGCAATGTTAGGACCCCATTTTTGTTTTGCGGTCACATGCAAATGGCAACGTGTTGTGTGTATGTTGTTCTCCGGAGCAATGTTTCGATTGAGGGAGCAGTTTTGAAGATTATTAAGGATGGTGTGATCAAGAGGCATACTTGGTTTAAGAGGAAAAACACAGGATATGACATTTTTCAACTGTCAAGGGACATTTTCTTTGACTATTGATTTTTTTAATTTTCCCTATAGCTTTTTGGATTATGAAATGGAAACCCTAACTTACATATTTTATTACCTAATCAATATCAGAGGTTTCTCCCACAAATTTAGTTGAAGCTTGAAAGCGACTCACAAGGTATAGAGGCTTAATTCAAAGCTTAAACTTGGTGTGGATGGAGCTCCAAAAAATAGAAATGAAACAAGTAAAATAAGCATTATAATTAGGACTCCAGAATTATGCAAGGCAAAGAGTCATTACAAAATAAAAATTAAGAAAGGGAAATGAGCTTAGTAAATACAATACAAACAGAAACACACACATGACAGCAGTTCAAAAATAGAAAATATGCAAAACTAATAGCACATGTCATAATTCAATTATAAGCACACATTTTACAGAGTGAATTAATATCAATCACGGAAAAGACTGACCATGATGGAATAATCTGGCAATCAAACTGGTGACAGGCCAATACAGTAAACAGGCAAACAGATCAGAAGCATGAATTGCTTACAGATTTTGACTGATGGCCATGGACTGATTAGTCATTTAACTAGTTTGTCTTTCCCACAGTGCCTGCACTTAAGAAACTGTTTCACAAAAAATAATACAAATCAGATAATTAAAGAAAAAGGAGCCATCATAAAAGGAAATCTGGCTATTTGACCAGATCTATGCATGGTTTTCATGGATCCCACATTATTGCTCACCTCGAAAAATGACGGATCCACAGAATGAACGTCCATTACACTAGTGAAACAAATAAATTTCATCACCACCCATTAAAAATCACATCTTCATGTGAACGAGATATGAAAATGATCTGACCAACATAAAAAAGTGCTTACTAGCGCGAGAAAAGACTTTGACAGGGATCTTCACTGAACATACTGACCGTAATCCATGAAGTTGCAGATGCAAAACAAAAGCATGTGTAACCGCACAAAAAAAAAATCTCAAGAAATCACACAGATCCTGCACAAGAACACCTGTGCCTTTTTTTCTTCTTGACCCTCTCTGTATCTTCCCACAGCTTTATTGAACCGCACAAGAAGAAGAGGACAAGAAAAAAGAAAAAAGAGAAGATGGGTCTCCTCTAATTCTCCTCACATATCTCCAATTATAACCATGCAGTTCAAGAAAGCTGTGGAAGAACACAAACAGGGCCATTCCACGACAAACCCATCAAGGCTCCAAGAGAGAGAAGAAAAAAGAGAAGGAGAAGAGATTCTTCTGAACCGAACCCCATCATTCAAAAGAGAGCAACAGAAAGTGTCTGGTCGAAAAGGAAGTGAATAGGCAAAAGGAGAGGCAGAGAAAGAGAGAGGAGAGAGGGGATGGAGTTGGAAGAGAAGGATGACCTTGGGGCGGTATTTATAGTGGGTGGGGATTTGCCAATCCCTAGAAGCATATTGGGCCTGATGATGATCTGATCAGATTACCACTGCTGCCACAGGAACAAGAACATCTCAACCCCACCTTTTCTTCTTATCTTTCCCGGCAATTAAAGAAAATCTGACTCCGGCTTAACCCTAGAGCAGAATTAATGTGGGTTGATCAAGAAAAAGCACCATTGGGCGAGGGGAAATCGGGACTGATGACGTGCCGGTGCGATTCAGGCGCGCGACTTGCCGTATCTGACGGTGTCGGTTACCCTAATTGGGGGACCTCGAAAACTTTAAGTGGGCCCCACGATTGATAAAGTGAAATAAGTCTTTGTGTGACATAATACTAGGAGATATTGCTAATTTATTAAAACCGACCCCCTCATATGAAGTTAAGGGTGAGTATGGTCTGGTAGGCGGTTCCCATCATGAAATTGAGAACAGCTACTAAGGATCGGTTTCGAAAAATTGAAACTAGAAATAGACTATTGGTTCCATGGATTCACTCGAAAACTGGACTGCCGGTTCAGTCCGGTTCTCAGGTGGGTCTATGAAACTGGTCCCACCAAGTTTCATGTAAATAGAAGTGGCCGACAGCGAGAAAGGAAGGCGATGAACGGCTAAAGGCGCAGCCATGAGTTGATGGGAGTTGAGAGTCGAGTTTCAAATTAAGGATTTTAGGGTTTTCATTTTTCATAAAATATTTTCTTTTTTTTTGTCGAAATTTTTAAAATATACATATACTGGTCTGGTCTGGGTAGGCGGTTCCACGCCTAGAATTGAGAACTAGACCAGTACTCACTTGTTCTAGCATGTAAATTGGAACCGGAAATCGGACGCGGCGGTTCCCGTTTTCTTTGCATACCCCTAATTGATCGTGCTACGGAAATACTCGTTAAGTGATCACACGTAAAGAATTGACATTTCAAATGCATCGACTGCTCTAGTGATATGCCTAATAAATATGTCAGAGAACCAAATATGTTACTATCTTCTTCTATTTTTGGATAAAAAAATATGTTACTATCTTAAGCGGTTTGACAAATGCCTTGGAAAAATTGGTGTGATAAGTGATGTGGGGGGATTTTTATAATCGAATGTTGAGCATGACTCGATAACTGGAATGCCCAATTGCAACCCATCAAATTATTTGATAAATCGATTTAGTAAAACGGTGTTAATGTACCTAGCATTCCTCTGATAATACTTATACCGCGTGTAAGTGCTTCCGCGGTATCGTTCATCCGGTAGCAAGTGTCCTCATTTGGTAGGATTTTGACAATGGGGGAACGGGGCAGACAAAAGGTACTTCGCATTCTTATCAGATGAGCCTGCCCATGGTACATGTATTGATGAGGCACGCAAAAGTCTTTGATTTAGATGTGGACAATGTGTCACCGCGCCTTATTGTTAAATGAATTAACAAGCTCTAAGTGTTGTATGCCTCATTCCATACTTTGATGACATGGGACCTATGGAGCACCAAATAAAATAATTGTTCCGACACTAAAGCCGTTGGGATGTGTTGAATGAACAAATAAATATAAGAATTTTCTGGTTGAAAACTCCAATACGAAGAATAGGAAGGAAAAGACTAGATAATCACTCGGGGTGATCAGTTCAAGGTGGCTGTTAAAATCGGTTTCCAGTTAATTACGAAATCTGAAACCTATATTATTTGTTCTGGAACCGACCTTAGAACCTTCATGTTTTCGGGCCAAGTCCACGATCTATCCGAGAGTACAACAATCTTTTAATTGTTCCCGATAACAGAGCAAAAAACAAGGAGAAAGATAACAAGGGGAAGATCCCAAAGAATGAAACTTTAAATGACTCAAACTGTATGCTGCATTACCATGGAGGATCCAGGAGTATTTCCAACTAAGAGCTTATGATACATTCCAATAACCTTCAAGTTACGAAAAGATAACCTACCTAAAGTAGGAAATTCAAATATGCAACAATATAATCAAATTCCTAATCTAGCTTAAAGCGATCCTAAAAACACCCTCAAATCAACAACGTATCCTATATCCTAAATCAGCTAAAATATCATCAAATCAAATGACATAATTATTCTAAATTCTTGTAACCGATCGGACAGTATATCTTCGGGAAAATTACCAAAAAGTTTTAAACCTATTGCACTAATGCCAATTCAGTCCTAAACTTTTTAATTGTGTCAATTAAGTACATCAACTCAATTTAATCAGAAATCACTAACATGGATGACAGTTGGGTCACATAAGACGATTGGTTAAATAATTTTTTTTTCTTTTTTTCTTTTTCTTTCTTTCTTCCCTTTTTTTCTACCAAGCCTTGTGACGGTCACTGGCCGACCATCGCCAGTCATAGGCCCTCTGGCGACCCTCATTGAACCTAGAAGAAAAAAAAGAAGAAAAAAATTAGAAAATTTTTAAAAAATTATAAAAATTGTCCATATCAACACCAGTTATGCCATGTAGTCCACATTAGCGATTTCCGGCTAAATTTGATCGGATGGACTCAATTAGCAAATCGTGAAAATTTGTATGATTCAATTGGCACATTTGAAAGATTTATGACTGAATTGACACGAGTGACAACAAGTTAGGACTTTTTGATAATTTCCCCATAAATCTTTAGCAAATCTCGATGCGATCTTGATCGTGTCCCTTGTCATACTCGCTCGATTAGAGAGAACTCGTCCTCGAGTCTTGAAGAAATAATGAATCATATCACTCGTCCTTGTCCTTACAAACATTCCAAACGATTCGTCAAAATCTTCTTGCTTCACGAGAACTTATGCCCCAATGAACTTTTTTTTCAAAAGTTTCTTGAAATAGATCAAGAACGACAAAATCGATTCAAATACTCTCAACCTGTGTTCCACTTTGAATGGGTTTTGCACCATCTCGCTTACCGTTTCGGTCTCGGAGTTACCACCGCTTCGTCTTTGTCACCATAGTGATCCCAAAATGACTGCATGCGCGGATTTCCTCATCATCCCGCGTGAACGTTGCTGCTTCCTCTTCCAAACCTTCATTATAATGGTTGTTGATCTCTTCAAACTTATCAAATTCCATTTCTTTGGAAAGATCGTTGTCTTCTACCATCTCGGAAGGTAAACGATCTTCTGTCTTTGGAGAATCTTTATCTTCATTTGGATGACATTGACTTTGGTTCTGGCTTTCACGTCGTCCAAGTTTCCGAATCCGCCTTTGGAGTTTTTGAATTCGTCGATGCGTTTCCTCTATCTTGATACCACGTTAATCTCTAACATTTTCGGCACTATTTGTTCGACTCAGGGACATTTCGAAACCTTAGCTCTAATATCAAATGTTGTCGGGAGATAGCTCTGATGCCAGATGACGACGGGATATGTGTTGGAACAAACCAATAAAGTACAAGAATTTCTACATCTTGTGAGGTGGAAAACCCCACTATGGAGATTGGATTGACGATAGTGAGATAAGCATATATCTGCAATTATGTGTTAACTTTGTTCATCCAAGAAAATCCTAAATCTATGCTATGGAACTGCTGGCTCGAGTTATAGTGGCAAAAAGGGAGATAAAGATCACAGCGGAACATTCGGTTTTGGGCTATAGTTACTGCTCAGAATCTAAAGCTAAGAAAGGTCGGGCATAGGCTCGGGACGAATGAATCGGTCACCGCAACACCATCAGAGTGTTCATCGAACGTATCTCTCTCACGATGGCATTGCGAGGGATTTCACTCGATACATCAACCTCGTGCATGCTAAATGAGATTTATGTGGGGTGGACTCCACGATTGAAATGGAGAGAAATGCGAAGATGGGAGTCATTACCCCGAATTGCTCAATAGGAATATTTTGGTTCGTTTAAAGTATGGTTCTTCGCATGAGTGATTGCAAAAATTCAAGATCGAAATTTCATTACCATATGCTATTCTTTTAATACGTCAGATAAATCATATCGGGCTTATCAAACTTTCTCCTAATCGACATTTTATGTTGGAATCTCGGAATGTTTATCCTATTTTACCCTTAGATTTTCCAACACCATTTTGCAAACTTAGAATTATGAGTGTATTTTGATCTGGGTTGATGCCTAAAGATAGAGTCTTTATCTATTTTGATGCGGTGAACTTCTTACTAATTTGATTTTACCGTATCGTGAAAGTCGATCAGTACTACGTTTAAGAAAAAGTACTACCTTTTAGAAGGTTTTTTGGTGACTCCTAAGAAGTGGGTAGTCGACCTTTTCTTTCTAATGGCTTTTTAAACAAATATTGTTGGGGGTACTAATAGAATTATAAAGTGAGACATTAGTTGGGGATCCCCTGGTCCAACCTAATCCCAATACCCAACCAGCAAACAAATGTCTGGAGGACAAGTTCGTGGAAACGCACTATATCATTTGTCCCCATCTTCCCGAATTGAAGGCGCACACATGCCTGACACCATCGGCAACAGGTGTGTCTTCTTTGATTTAACCCACGACTTTGTCTTTCTCCTTCTCCAGTTCACCATGGTAATTCTACTGAGAAATCTCGAGTAAAAGGTGACTTCTCTCTTTTTTCTCTAGTCAATAGCCATCACGGTTCATGTCCAATTTCCCACGAATTTTCATAAGATGTGTTGAAATACCCCACATCGCTTGCTTACAAGATCTATATGCTCTTATATATGTGTGATCTTCTTCTACCTATTAATTTAAACTTTTAGATTTGACTTTTTGACATGGTATCGAAGTCGGGTTCGATCCCAATTTATTTCGAGCCCGTGGCACCATGTTCTTTAAATTTCATGCATCGTTTGAACTTTCTGACAAAGTTAATAACTTATCTTCAATCGGACCACTTCAATCGGTACTGCATAGGAAGCAAGCATCTTTTTTCTCCGTTTGGACCTATCTTGGCAGATATCTTTCACCTAACGTGCCAGTTCAGGTCATGTTCTTTTAATCATGTGAGAAGGGAAGAGCGTGTGCAAACTGATATTAGACACGAGCATGAGTTTCTACAGTTGTTCTTCCAAAAGACAGTGACAATCTTTGTTTTCTCTTGAAGAGAGATTCTATACACACTTTGTAATTTGGACCTTATGGTCTTACAGCTCGTATGTTTGTATTTCCCTGGTGGGGTTGCGCTGCTTATGCTCTTCAATAATGTTGATTTGTCACTTCTGCCGCCTCGAGATGTTCTTTCTTTCACATTGAAAAGATTTACTTACATCAATCTTAGTGTCGTTGCTTTCTTTAAATTCTTCCTTGGTGTTGTCCCTGTAAGTGGTGCTTGGCTTGGTTGATTGTTAGCCTCGTAGTTCACCTAGGCGTGGAAGGTGCATTGGTCCCAATAGAAGGTTAGTTTGATGCGCGAAAACTTGCCCTCGACCATCTAATCGCAATAGAAAAGAGTAAATATTAACATATCTACTTCAACGCAACAGACCGGTGTAGTGGAGATGACAACCTAGACTTTGTATCTAGAGAATTTTAATATATTCTATGCTTGAAGTCAAGCAACCTCTTTGGCAGAGCCATGGGAAAGGGTAACGTTAGGTATATTAAAATTTATTTATAAAATTGATATAATGACTAAGTAAGTGATGTGACAGTCTATAAATTACAAAAGAACAATTGAATAAATGAATTATACTCAACCAAATTTGATTTTACTATCTCTGTATGCAATCGAAACGCGGATGTTTCGGTGTCATTTGACCCACCAATCGAACTTATCTGGACACAACTTGACTATATGCACACAGATGTTTTTAAAACTGCACTGAACAGAAGCCTCCTAGCTTTTGAGCATATAATTGAAGTGGAGGTTTGTATAATACATGAATGAACTGGAGTTAGTGGATCTGTTTCTCTTTGTTGTCGCATGAACTGCAAGCCACATGCGAGCTTATAGAGCTAATAATGCAGGGATCAGAGATTGTCTAATGTTGAGGACATGCATTACAGAGCATACCCGTAGCTTTCATTATCCTCTTCTTGGCCTATTCACAGGGTATACTTAGTTGGACACGTCAGCGTTCATTGTCCTTGTGCATGCATATAATGGAGATCATGTCCTTACAAAACACGATTCAGCCGCCAAAAATGCGGATTAGTTGTTAAGTACTTGATTCGGATGCAACAGATTGTATACATACATGCACCATAATGTCTCTTGCTTAGAATGATCTTGGTGCTAGCTGCCCCCGTGGGTTGAGCAATTACCGGGTGGATGCACGTGGACGGCACGCTTCTGTCTGCGTCGATAGACATTAACTGAGTTAAAGGCATGAATATCCCATACTAGCGAAGCGATGCTGCAGCCCTGTTTTCTAATCAAAAGGGGCAGTATTTCGTTTCATCCGTGGTCAAACGAAATTCCGTCCCACCATGCTTTGGGAGTGGTGAATTGCAAGTTACGGACGTCGCCCGTGTAAAGAATGAGATGCCTGAAAGATTCGAACATTCGTTTTACATCGGCATTGCTTCCATCGTTTCAGGAAACTCAGTTCTTCATTCTGTCAAAATTTACAGGATCCGTTCAAGAAGACCAACCAAGCTTTCAGCTTGGCAGAGGCATTACTTTGGGCCTTTGGTACCCAGTCAAAACTCTCAACACAGAGCGAGTGGGCCTCGAAACGATTCTCAGGATTTTGAGCAGGTGATTGAGAGTGAAAATCCTCTGTTTTTCATTGACCAGTCCAAAGGCACTTTTGGCAGTTCAATTGAAATTTTTTTCTTCAACCAAGTTGTTGAACAAGTAAGTTACAGACATTGTAATGAATACATTAATGTTTTGGTGATTGTTGATGAACTGTTTCTCAATTATGTTCTATAAAATACAATGTTATTTATAGGATAGATTATCTATTATAATTACAACAAAAAAGCTAATATTATTTGGAAAATACGGCGGCCTTGAAAAATACTTTTTTGAAATTGGATCAATCTAGTAAGAAGAGCCATTTCTCTATAAAATGTACACTAATAGACAAGGCAATGGAGTTTATGTCTCTCACTGTGATCTTGCATTCAAGATGTTGGTCAAAAAATACTATGACAAAATTATTCAAAATAAATTCATTCGAGCAAATGCAAAATATTGAACAGATTGTACAAGCAAGCAAAAATAAAATGACCGTACAAAAATGAAATGGAATGGAGATAGAGAAAGCTTGCTCGAGTCGACCTATAGTGGTTCGGCCTGCACCTACTCCCACTCGCCGAATCTGCTTGCCAGTTTTTCCCAAATCGACTATTCCAATCCATAGATTACAAAAGGTTGGTCGATCACAGAGGCTGCTCTCCAAGTATAAACTCGTGTCTACTCGGCTTTACACCTCACATAGGTGTAAATGAGGAAATGTTACGTAATTGTAAATTTTTCGCCAAACAAACGGACGCGCGAAATATTTTTCATTTCCCTTAGAACGTCACTTCGTGTTTGCAAGTGCTTTTCTTTGAATTTGAACGTCTAGTTCTCAGACAAAAAGACTTAAAATCCGAGTGTAAATACCCTAAGTTCGTCACAGTTTGCTTCTCAAGTCGAGCATTACCAGCTCAAATGAGAACACCTAACGAATAGAGTTTGCACAAATCTGCAAGATGACCCGAACTTTTTCTGCACTATTCACGTGCCTCTTCTCATTTCTCTCATTCCTATACATCGCCATTCGTCTCAGCCGAACCCGATCACTTCGGTTAGCGGCGACATTCACAGATCTGGTCCAGAACCCACAATTTCTCCTAGTTTTTACTATGCTTTTTTGTGATTGTAGAGCAGAAACTTCTTTTGGTACTCAAGAGCAGAAATCAAAATTATTCGCATTGTCTTTTTCCTTATTGTTTCTCACGTTATCACCAGCAAGCAACAATTGCATCCAGGAAAACATTGAAAGAGGACCAAGAAGCAGAGGAGGAATTCTGAAGGAGAACAAAGACTGACGATGCATCTCAATAATCCCATGATAGGTTACACTGAGCACAGGGTTCATACAAAGATGACGAAATAAACTAATCTTATTCTTAATTATTTAATCAAGCTCTACATGATGAGCTCAGGAGCCCTCCTGAACTAGTGCAAAAACATTGTAATGGTGCAATGCAGGATCCACTCCCTTACAAATCACAATCTCGACCCCTGAAATGCATATAATTGTGCCTCTAGTTCCACATTCTTATCATATATTCATAATTGAATTTCAATGGCATGAACTCTCTGCGCCTCCTCTGGCAAATGATCCAAGTCAAAGCTCAACAATCCGGATGCCGCATCGTATTCGAACTCGACCTCGCTCATGCCCAATTTGCAACTCTTTGGTCTAGTGGACGAGTATGCACCGAACTTGCCGCATCCCTTGACCTCCATATGAACAATCCCCACCAATTCATTGCTGCGATTCTCCACTCTTTGCTCGGCCATGACATTCCCTTCTCCTGCATACTCTGTCTCGAGCTCCGACAACTCGGCCCCACCCTTGACCTCGTATCTCAGCCCTTCGATTGCTCCGCCAGCATTGAACATGTTGATGAGCCCCAGCGGAGCAAAGCTGAATCCAGGTGCCAAGACCTTGATTGGCGTGACGGTTATTATGTCGTGCTCGAGGACTTTGAGCGACACGGGCATCGCGGTATTGTAAGGTAGGACGATGAGGTCTCCGCTCTTGTGGCAGTAGATGGCGCAGTCGCCGGACCAGGTGGGGTCCGTGGCGGCTTCACTGATGAGGTGGACATCACGGCCACGGATGTATCCGGTGATGGCCTCGTCCTTGGTTTGGTGGAAAGTGTTCTTTCTCTCCATGCTGTTCCAGGCTGCTCCTTGGCAGTTGTAGACGCCAAGGACCCCCGTGTACTTGTTCATGTTCCATATCTTCAACAAGCTGAATGAAAGTAGAAGAACTGGTCAGTAAATGCAATTGGGAGATTGAGCGACATCATTGTTCTACCAAGGAATAGGTTAAGCAACGGATTAGCTATATTGTTCTACACTTTTTTCAAATGACCGGGCTAAACTGACATCAGAAAGACGATACATTGTAAGACCTCAATTATCTGAATACGATTTAAATCCATTTCAGATAGATTCAGGACAGAGCTTCGGCTTCTCTGGTGGGATTTTCTTGTGATTGAACTATCTACTGCCAAATCCTAATATAAGTTACAGGTTGAGTCCAGACATTTCCGTCTTCTAGCTATTAGAAGTTCATAGATGCGCATGTACCTCAACTATCATCTAGGTGTCCCAAAACTGTAACTCCAAGAGTTTAAATCATCTATTTTCCATGAGAATTAGATGAATTCGAATACCAACAATGGAAAGTTGAAAATAGAGCAAGTGAAATCCATACCTAATGCCATCCCGGGCTGGGTCAGATAATAAGCAATCGCGGGTGGGCCGACCAGGCAAGCGGGCTCGGAGCACTGACCCGTCAGGCAGAACAAGCTTCTTAAGGAGCTCAAAATTGTGCTTCCCAGGTGCGTCACTGCACAAAACGGAACATCCAGGTTAGTATTAGCAAACAAGGATTGAGTCCGATGTACTTGCAGTATAATTAACTATTAAGAAGAATTAACTTCGCCAGTACATCACTTGATATAACATTAGATACTGAAAACTCCCTCAAAATGGAGGGTCGTGATTCCTTACCTGACATAGATGGGACCGCCGCTGATTGCCCTGGCCGAAGCGTGGTACTCGGCAGCAGGATGGACAGAGTGGAACATGTCCCAATCAGTTTGCATGAACTCTCCCAGGAAGACGCTGTTGTACGCGACCGCCGCTATGTGGATGGTGTGCGAGACAGGATCTCTAGGGTAGAAATCATCCGATGCGCGCACAACAGCAGTTTGTTTCGAGCTGTTTTTTGTAAAATCATTCGCACAAAGTAACTTAGTCAGAGTATGTAAGAAACACAAGGCGTCATCAAACTGAGATTTCAGGTCTATGTATTGAAGAAAAATGTACCAAAACTACCAGAAACTAAGAGGCCACACTTACCAGTACAGGGCATCGGTGTTGTGGCTCATGCAAGCAATGCAACCATTATCCGGGAAGTTCCTGGCCACCGATGCATCGAGCGCCTGGTGGTACTGCCGTGTCAACTCGACCCGACCGCCCAACCCGGCTCCAAGCGTCTCGAGTATACACTGCACATCCACCTTAACCCCATCTATGCCCGCGCTCGCCAGGTAACTGTGCAACTCATTGTAGAACTTGTACACGTTCTTTGGGTTCACAAGCCCCAACCCCTGGAGCGCAATCGCATCATTCTTCCATGTCGGCTCGTTCTCGATCACCCCTTTCGACAAGGATGGGTACTTCATCAAGGACCCATATTCCTCCATCTCCTTCACTCCCGGTCGGACCCCTCCCCAATATCCCGTGATCGCGTGCCACACGTACACATACTTGAGCCCGTGATTGTTCTTTGCTGTGTTGACGATGTTCTTGATCCCCACCGTTGGGTCATCCTTCTTCTGGAACTTGGCGTTCTCCTTAATTCCGGTCAATCTAAAAATTCGATATCAGATAAGAATCATAACCTCATTTCTGATCGAAACAAGAAAGCTTTAGAACTTTAAATCGTTCCAAACACGCACCTGAGCAACTGCTGCTTCTTCTCGCCCTCAGAGCTCTCCTCGGCCACGGGATCGCTCCCAACCGACTGCCACCCGTCGTCGATGATCACGAACTTGGGCGGGGTCCCGCCGGCCGCGAGAGACTCGAGGCCGGCTTCGACGCCCTCTTGCGTCACATCCTGGTAGAACGCATCCCAGGTGCACCAGCCGAAATAGTCGACGATCCCGGGCAGCTTCTTCTCGTGCCGCTGCCGGAAAGTCTTCAGGTGCAGTTTAACGGCCCTGATCGCCTCGAAGATGGTGGCGAACGGGTCCGTGCCGGAGTGGACAAACACCGAGCGGTTAAAGGACGAGGCTTTCGTCTCAACATCGCCGCTCTCGAGGCACAGTTCGAGCTCGTCACGCTCATTCCCCTGCAGGTATCAAGATCAATTAGATATCCACAACTCTAATTGACAGACACGAATTCGAAGTAAAAACCATAAACTTTGTCAGCAAATTCAACCGAACACGAATTTGACAGTCCTATACCTGCAGGCACGCCCTGAACGGTCCTTCGATCAGAGGGAGGAAGACGGTGTACACGATCTGGTTCTCCTCGTCCCCGTTGTCGGACTCGAGGTGCGACCCGTCCTTGGTCTCGACCAGCAGGAACTGGGTCTCCAGCGGGATCTCGCTCCCTCGGTCCCCCATCTTCTGGGCCATCCACCAGAGCTTGAACCGGAAGCAGGCCATGAACCGGACGTCGCGGAGGATCCCCACCGGCACCACGTGGCGGCTGTCGTCCCTGTCGAAGACCGCCCCGAGGAAGACCCCCTCCTCGACCGGGCCGGACGCGGCGACGACGTTGTCCGGCACCCCCGCCAGGATGGTCCGGTCCTTCACGATCAGCTTCCGGTCCGAAATCCGAACCGCCGGCTTGATCGTCATCTCTCCCTTGCCTAGCTTATCCAACCGCCGACCTGGCTCGGTCCTCTGCAACCGACGCGAATCCGCCGCGTTAGCACGACGACCCCCTTCTGCGAACAAAATACTTCCTCCCCAGATCCGAAACGAAAATGACGGTACCTGAAAAGCCGAGACGCGCAATGCCCGCTTCGATCGATGGTGTCTGCAAGTTCCGGAACATGAACCCACCAAACAAAGCACTCGTTAGACGACGACCCAGACGAACAAATCGTGTCTCATTTCACCTCCTCCGCGAGTCGCGAGACCGGGAAAGAGGAAAGGAGGGAAGGGAGGGGAAGGAGGAAGGAAAGATCAGAAAGTACCAGAATGCGTGAAGCGAATGGCGAACGCGTTCGAGGCGGCGAGAAGAGAAGAGAACGTGAACGATGAAGACAGTGATGAGAAGGAGCGGAGGATGCGCCCGGTATTTATACTCGAGAACCTTGGAGCGTATTCCAATGGCGTCGACGCCATTGTTGCTTTCTCCCCTCTCTCTCTCTCTCTCTCTATCTCGCAGATGGTAACTTGCCGCTGTTGCTTTGTCTCCAACCTCGTCGACGCGGCCCAGCGTTATCCAACGGCCGCGAGGAACGTGTCCGCCCTTGACGGCGGATCGCGTCGCCACGTCGGATCCACGCCGTACCAATCCGCGCGCTTCGCTTCCCGCGAGATACGACGCCCCCCATGAGAAAAACGAGAAAAGGAAAAGGGCGGATCCCGATCGCGTCACGCGAGGGCGCACGGCGCTTCCCGTGAGCCCTCCTGGGGGGCCCGAGGGACCGACACGTGTAGGGGGTACGTGATTTCTCTTGGGGGGGGAAAGCGAGATCCGGTATACTTTGTCTGGGCACGTGTCGGTCGGGCGTTGGGCGGGATCGAGTCGTACTGATGGTGAAATTCGTGGGGGGCGGGCGCACTGACTGTCGTGGGATTATATTATCGTGGGGAATTTGATGTGGTGGTGGGGGAGGCTCTGATCTGTGTCCACGTATGAAGGGCTCGGCGCTTAGCGGGGCAGTGTCCGTGCTTTTCCCCGTCAGAGCCAGCTGAGATCGAGGTAATCCCACCGGTGATATTTGACCGGTCTTGGTTAAAAAATTTTTCTTAGGGGAAAAGCCACCGAAACTTTCCAATCATGCCTATTACGACACGTTTTTCCTTTTAAATTTTTTTTTGTAGGCATGAAAATATCCAAGTTGTGCCTAATGATACACGCATCCTAAATTTTTTTCTTATTACGTAAAAGACCTCGAATTTGTACCAAAACGACGCGTTTACTATCGATCGAGTTTCCGTTAGATGGCTTTTTTTTTAATGGAGATGATGTCGTTTTTATTTCAACTCGAGTCACATTGGTGCCGTGTCAACACCGTTTACTTCCCGGCGTTCATGTGGGAGGATTTTTAACGGTCATTATTGATAGAATTCCGATGGAGGGGTAAATTATCGCGTACGTATAAATTTGAGATTTTTGGTGCACAAGATAAAGTTTAGGCTTTAGGGTATGGTTTCACAGTGAGCATAGTTTAGAATATTCTGCAGTTTTGGCCCATCTTCGTAATTGTTGTCCCGATAGGTAATTCCGTATACCGCACTCTCAGTGCACATTAAAAGTAGCAAAGGCGACTAGCTTCAAGATGGGTGATTGAAATTTTTCCCTATCGGGATCGGATTGGGAACCGACCTTGGAACCAGCTCGTGACCGGTTTCAAGGTCCCACCAGAAAATTGATCAGGACCCTTTGTTTTTTGTTTCCATTCGGTTGCGTATGTGGGCATAAACACGGTCCGGTTCCAAGTTTCCGGATAGAATCGGCCAATTTAAGTATAAAAAAAAGAAATCGGAAACTTGAACGGGGCCGGTTCTCGAGCCGAGCTTTGCTCGGTCATTCACCCCTATCTCCGCAAGCTAAGCATTTCTCCCTCCCCCCATCACAAGGGGAAAAGGACGAAAGGAAAGTAGCCAAGTGGCACGCGACATTTGACTCGAGGGCTTGACAACGATCACGGCCGTTGAAATCTCCGGGAACCGACCGGCCCCAGAACAAAGAACGAAAATATCTTCGGCGGGGGTGGGGCGTCCGACTAATCATTCGCGGTCGAAATTATTGAAATCCAATGATTTGGGGGGACTGGGGGCGGGTCCCACCGGGGCTGCATGATTAGGCAATATATATATTTTTATTTTTTATTGGGTCAAAGATTAGGCAATATTTTAAACGGGGGGGGGTTTTAAATGGGGTGGTGAGCTGGCAAGCTTGACCTAAACGGGGCGCACGCATCTCGCCAAGCAAATCCCAGGTGTCCCCCCCGAATTTCTCGCGCCGACTCATTTTCCCTGTGCGCACATTACAACAAAATCTGAAAAAAAAAAAGAGGCAAACACGTAAGTTGGGGGCGGCACACGTGTCGCGTATGTCCCTCGTCCTGGATTTTGACCGTGTGTTTTTTTCTCAATTAATCTCGCATTTATGCGTCGCTTTGATTAAGGTTCCGTGCTAATCTTTTTATTTCATTTTTTTAAAATTGGCGATTGATTGACTTTGGGGGGGAGGGACTCAATGATTTTGAACGGGAAGATGATTACGTGTGGGCGAAGTGGGTAGGGGAACGGAACGAGGTATTTTTGAATTTTGTTTAAGAAATGATCTGGTCGTCGCTGTTGGGATGGTGACGTCATCGGCTGGGGATAATGACGGGTCATTAATTGGCACGGCCCCAAATGGGGGTGATTACAGCCGCGCACTTATCGACATGACATGGACCGCCGCCACCGTAATGCTATTTAAGTTCACCTTAACGTGGCTAGCAACAAAAGAAACAAAGTTTGATTTTCTTTTTCCTATTTGTTCCGCGGAGAATTAATGGTATAGGAAATGCTTTCTTAAAAATAATCGATCGTATCGCTTTAGATGATTAATTAATAAAAAAATTATAATTGTCGATAACAATTTAGGATGCGTTTGGTGTCCATTCTGTTCTCGAAAATAATTTCAGTTCAGAAATGATTATTTTTTATTCAATTCCCGAAAATGGTTTCTAAGCATTTGAATATGTTTGGTAACTACCCAAAATTTATATTATTGAAATAAAAAAAGAACAGAAATGCGTTTGGTAATTGCACAAAATTTCTTTTTATTAATAATATTTTAATGATATTTTGAATTTCTTAATATTTCTTTCTTTTTATTTTTCAATTTTCTTTTTCTTCTTCTTCTTCCCCTTCCTTAGCCTGTGGCCAGTCACCGATGTTGGTGACCGGTCACAAGCCAAGGCCAGCAAGGGCGTCGCGGCCCTCGCCGGATTTGATTGGACCCTCGCCGCCCTCGCCGGATCTAGCAAGGGCTGAACCCTCATCAGCCCTAGCCTATGGCCGGTGCCCAACAGCCTGTAACCGGCCATAGGCTAGGAAGAAAACGAAGAAGGAAACCAAGAAGAAGAAGAAAATCTTTTCCATTTCTGATTCTTGTCCCTTGCTTCTTTATTTTGCTTCAAAATTGATTCCGTGAATAAATTTGTGCAAATTTGTGCCCGGGAACAAAAAATTTTCCAAAACGGATTTCTGTTATTTTTTTGTTTGTCGGAATAAAAGAATAGAATCACTTACTATTTGGCCAGTTGTCAAACATACCCTTACTGTGTGCGATAGAAAAAGAATTCCGTTCATTTAAATTTTTGTGAGAAATATAGACAATCACTTTTAGGAAAATATTTTTTAAATTATTCATTTTTTGCGAAACAAACGGAGCCCTAATTTGTACATTATAAGAGTACCATGAATCTGTCTTAATTTTTCTTCCAATTAGTCATTTGCTCATCATATCTCATTTTTTGCCCCTTTCTTTTAAGTCGCAAATGATGAATTTTCTTTGTGAAAAAAGATTAGCGAGTTTCTCGCCGACCCTCCGTGTCACTATTCAGTTACAAAAATTTCACCCAATTTTACTCGGGCGAGAACACGCAGCCCACATCGGAGTTCTCCTGCCCTTTAATGTAGCTTGTAACCCAACACGATAGTGAGATTAGTCAATACCCACATTAGGTGTTTTGTTCCCAAGTATCTTTTAAGTATGTTTCATTGCAAAAAATACAAGGGAATCCATAAAATTGAAATAACCGTTCCATTCTAGTTTTAAAAAACTAAATGTTAATCTCAGAAACTAGTAAAATTAACAATAACCAAAAAAACTCATTTTGTGTCATTCAGACATTACAAGCTGTGATATAAGTTATGATGCTCCAAATCTTATTCTAGCTTGGAGACATAAAATTTCTTTCTGAGTCATCACCATAATAGCATTATAACGTTAAAAAAGAGTGGCAAGTGATTTTAGAACTACTCATCGTTATTTTAGCCTTCCATCAAAATCGTACCACATTTACACTCAGAGTACAATTTTACACAACTAATTCAAATCTTAAAATTAGACCCCTAAAGTGAAATTCGTCGCAAGAAAAAAAAAAGTGGCTAGGCGATCTAATCGTTCGAAGGTCACAAAAAATTGCGCACGTTGCATGAAATTAAGATTTCGTAAGGCCATCGTAGCGTCGACCTGTCTTGTCCGATTTCATCCACATTCTAAGCACAAAGACTCTCGAGTCTCTACTGGCAAAATTACCACGAAACGAAGAATGCTACACATGCTCTCGTGGTTCGCTTTCATTTTCCATAATGCCTAGCCCCTTCGATCGTTTTCTTCATCAAGCCATCGATGACGTCATAAAACATTGCTCAACACGTCACCTGTTGAATCTACAACTCCACATGCATATATTCTCGGACGTCTAGGTGAGGACAAAATCCAAAACAGCCAGACAATAACCTAAAGTTACCTTGTTTTCTTCCGCTGAAATTGTCACCTTCCTTTCTGCCCGCCTTTAATCTGGACACGTCCGCAATCTCGAATTCCAATTTTGCCACGACCTTACTGGCATAAACACAGATTTTGCACAAACAGTTGGATTGACGTTACCATATTCTTTTCGTGAAAGTGTATCCTTCTGCCAAAATTTTCTGTGTTTTTTGCCAAGATTGCATACATCAACACAAGGTTAGCACGAAATCGGCTTTCCTACACCGTCAAGTATGAACAATTTCATACTCGGTGTACGTTTACCAAATTTCGGGTTTCATCTCATTCAACAAGAAACCGTGCATGCGAGCCTGTTTTGGAAAAACGAAAAGTCCGTTTTCTTCCACAACCTGCTATATCTGTATTGGTATATAGCATGGCTTCTTGGTTACGTAAGAGCCTATTTAGTAACCGACCAAACAGTGCCTAATTCTATTCTTTTGTTTTCGAGAACAAAAAAAGAACAGAAATCTTTTTGATAAATTTTTTATTCCCAGGCACAAATTTATTTTCAGAATTTTTGGAACAGAATCAATAATTAAAAAAAATTGATTCTTGATTCTGGGGACAAAAATTAGAAATGGAAACTAATTTTTTCTTCTTCTTCTTTCCTAACATGTGGCCAGTGGCCGACGATGGAGAAGGCTAGATCCTCACGGCCTGGGCGAGGTTCGCCGTTGCCGGATCAATGATTTTGAACGGAAAGATTACGTTTGGGCGAAGTCGGTAAGGAACGGAACGAGGTATTTGAATTTGTTTAAGAAATTATCGTGTCGTCGCTACTAGAAAGGAGGAGCAGATTTAAGGGGGGGATGCTGACGTCATCGTCTGGGATAATGACAGCCATTAATTGGCACGTGCCCCAAACGTGGGGGATTACAGCCTAGCACTTATCGAAATGACGTGGACCGCCGCCCCCGTAATGCTATTTAAGTTCATTCTTAATGTGGCTAGCAACAAAAGAAATAAAGTTCATTTTTTTTTCAAATTTATTTCGCGAAGAATTAATGATACGAGAAATACTTCCCTAAAATTGACCGATTGCATAGCTTGAATTAATGATTAGCTAATGAAAAATGTTATAATTATCGATAACACAACTTACCGCGTGCGATGAAAAAAAATTCCGTTCATTTTATTTTTGCAAGTAATGTAGACAATCATTTTTAGAAAATCTTTTTTCAAATTATTCATTTTCCGAAAAGCAAATGGAGCATAATTTGCACATTATAAGAGCACCATAAATCTGTCTTAATTTTTCTTCCAATTAGCCATTTGTTCATTATATCTCCATTTTTTTCCCTTTCTTTTATGTCACAAATGATGAATTATCTCTGTGAAAAAGTATGAGAGAGTCTCTCGCCGGCCCTCCATTTTCAGTAATAAATGTTTCACCAAAGTTTACTTGGGTGAGAGTACGTAGCTCCCTCATCGGGACTTCTCCCTCCGTTTAATGTAGCTTGTAACCCAACACGGTCTTGAGATTAGTCAATACCCACAGTGTAAAAAAAAAGATTCCATAAAATTGAAATAACCATTCCATTTTAGTTTTAAACAACTATATATACATCTCAGAAACTAGTAAAATTAAAAAATAAAAAACCCTTTTTGTGTCCTTCAGGTGTTACAAGCTGTCGTATAATTTGTGGTGCTCCAAATCTTTTTCTAGCTCGGAGACATGAAAGAAAAGTTTGAAGTCATCACCGTACTAGCATTATAACGTTAAAAAGTGGTAAGTGATTGTCGAACTACTCAACATTGTACTAGCCATGTACATTTAGAGTACAATTTTACCTAATCCAAATCTTAAAATTAGACCCCCTCTGTCCCCGGGGCCGGAGTCAATAACTAGTCTTGAGAAAGAGAGATCTTGGTCGCGGTAGGAGCAAACGGAGACGAGATGAGGGTTGGAGGAAAGCAGCCTTCGCGCCAATGCCCTCGGCTAAAAAGCAAGGGCGGTAGAGATAGCGAGAGACGAGAGTAGAAGAGATTAAATCAGTCACCATATAATATAAACTTGACCCTCAGGAACTTGATAGTGGGCTACCATCACCAACATTTTTGCTAAAATTGAAATTTGTCGCAAGAAAAAACATGTGGCTAGGCGATTCGATCGTTCGAAGGTCACGAAAAATTATGTACGTTGCACGAATTTAAGATGTCGCAAGGCCATCATAGCATTGACCCGTCTTGTCCGATTTCATACACATTCTAAACCCAAAAACATTCTAGACTCTACTAGCAAAGTTACCACGAAACGAAGAACGATGCACATGCTCTCGTGGGTCACTTTCATTTTCCAAAATGGCCTAAGCCCCTTCGACCATTTTTCTTCATCAGGCCATCGATGACGTCATAAAACACTGCGCCGCACGTCACCCGTCAGATCTACCCCGCACATGCCCATATTCTCGGACGTCTAGGTGAGGACAAAATCCAAGACGAACAGACAACTTAAAGTTACCTTGTTTTCTTCCGCTGAAATTGTCACTTTTCTTGCCGCCCGCCTTCAATTTGGACAAGTCCGCAATCACAAATTCCAATTTTGCCACGACCTCATTGGCATAAAACACAGATTTAGCACAAACAGTTGGATCGACGGTACCGTATTCTTTTCGTGTAAGTATGTACTTTTGCCAGAACTTTCTGTTTTTTTTTTTGCCAAGATTGCACCAACACAAGATTAGCACGATATCGGCTTTCCCCGCACCATCGAGTACAAACGATTTCATATTCGATGTACGTTTTCCCGATTTCAAGTTTCATCTTGTTCAGTAAGGAACTGTGCATGCAATTCTCTTTTGGAAAACATTCGAAATGGAAGTCCATTTTCCTCTGCAACCTGCCATCTCTTATCTCTTTATGGTATATAGTACGGCTTCTTGGTTAGGTAAGTTGTAGAAGTGAAGACCAAAATACTTTCTTCTTCTTCTTCTTCTGCTGCTAATGACTTAGGAATGGGAATAAATCAAGCTATCATTCGGTCTTTTGGTTTTGACTTGATTTTTTTGGTTCGAACAACTTCAAAGTTCAATCTAATCTATGAATAATTTTATTTGGACAGAGCAGCTCGTAAGCACAATAAAAAAAATACAGTGAATCTTTTTGCAGAGATTTCGTTTGGAAAGTAACCGATCAAAACGCCATAATATAAAATGCCGAGAGAGATAATTGATATTTTTGAAACTTGAACATTTACTTAGCAAATATACTTGGCAAGTAATCCGAGAACACTAACTGGCGTCACCTATTTCCAAAAAAAAAATTAAAAGAAGAACGCATATCAATTAATTTAATTTTCACTATCCTTTGCAAAGTCGAATGCAAGCAAATAATCTTAGTACTTAATAAACACTTCCATAGTTACAATTTAATGTGGGGTAAATGACACAAACAGTCTCTGAATTTCGGCTCAATATGTGATGTGATCTCTGAATTTTAAGTATGTTCAATGTGGTCTGTAATTTTTAGTATAATGTGCAATATCGTCCATTAACTGATAATTTAATGTGATCTATGAACTTTTGTGCTCAATTTAATCAGTGCTAATAATCTAGGGACTATATGAAATAAATTAAAAGTTCATGAATAATATTACATATTGAGTTAAAATTTAAGAATCACGTAGTATATTCGAAGATTAATCGTATCGTTATCCTTTTAATACATACGCACCTTTAGATTACGTACGAGAGAGACACAAGATGAAGCCAACCATCCTCATCATCGTGATTGCCGTACACGTGTCCCCTGTTCCTTATCCCGATCACCTTATCCTTTGCCCGAGAATAATGGTACTTATGTCGAGTGGATTGCGGTAATCAAAAGGCATCTTCAAGTTGACCCCCCAATCAGAGAATTTGCGAAATGATTCTGCTAATGACAAGTGTCCGACGGGAGGCCATGATTATATCATCCTTCGGAGGACACGAATCTCCGCGCGATCTCTCTCGTGTGGCTCGTCACATGCGGCCTCCTACGCCCGTCGCATTAGTAGATTTAAGCCCCGCGGAAAGAGCAAAGAAGAAGACAATGACGCACTCCTCGCCTTTTCCGAATAATCACGTGTTAGCAGCCTCGCCACTCGCTTGTCTTTGGCCTCGGATTATTCTTCAGTATCTGATCCTAATAGTGGCGCGGACCAAGTCACTCCACGATTCGACAGCTTATGGATCACTTAACAAAGATCATCGGCACGTGCTAGCGACCCTGACCTTTAACAATTTGCGTGTAACTGATGGAATTTGAACGTAAACATCCAATACGCCAAATCATCTTTCTTAAGCAAGAATTGTGGTCTCTAGCAGATACCGGTGATCATGATGTGACGTTACAGATCGATCGTCTTTACCCCACGTGTCAAGAGTCCGCCCGCTGGGCGACATGTGTGTATGCATCTTGGCTTTTGATTAGTCATTTACGCCAAGTGTGATTGTTGTATGATGTATTCGTCACATATAACACGTTCTTCATGTTAGAAAAGTATTGGATCTAAATCGATGTAGAGTTAATCTGGCAAATAGGGATTGGGAAAACAAACGAAAGCCCGTTCTTGGTTCCAACTCGATAACAAAGTGATCAAAGTTTCACCAAAAAAAGTTTTTTGAAAATGGATCGAGTGTGGATGTATGTGTAAAGGGCGTGCCAGCTCTTCAAATTAAAATATTACGTAGAAAATGCTAATTGATCTACTTCTAGATTTGAGAGTTATTATCTCCCGATCTAGATTTGCAAGTTTAATAAATGTACTTTTGGGGATTCCATACTCACGTGTTCTGTTTGTGTATAAGTCCTTAATGGTGTTTGTAGGAGTTCTGACGTCTTGTTAAATCATGAAGATTTGCTCTTTCAAATATTAGATATGTGTTTGTTTAACATGTTTTAGTTGTTTCCGTACAGCGATGATATAGAGGAAGCCGAACCTAGGCGCGCATGGCAAAATCGCTGTACTTATCGGAGAATGAATTTCCAATGGATGCTCATCATTGATGATGATACGAGATTCAGTAATCGGTTGCCGATTATTTTACTTGATTGATCCATTCTTGTGGAACAAATGTGTGCCTTACACCGCTGGTGTTTTGTTGATTCTCCTTATTTTCTGAATTTGACTTTGTTTTACTGTATTCTAGGTGTTGTTCTGTTTTATATGTTCTGTTATGAAATTTATGTACTTTATATTCTCTTTTTTAAGCAACGAATACAATTTTCTTTCAACAAAAAAAAATGATAGTTAAAACTGAAATCGAAGTACATTGCTTCGAAAGGACAATGCTTCGTAGGAAAATTGGTATAGTTTCGACATAGTTTGAGCGACTCTTTTCTCTTGGTGTTTTTTCATATTCATGCTCCTCGGGTTTTCTCTAACGGTTACGCGAATCCTTCCTCGTGCATTGGTCGATTTTTGCATGATTTACTTCGTTTTCCACCATTTTGCTAATTCTCATGGCCATCGTGCATTTTGCAACGACTGCTTCTTCTCGTACAAGCCAATTCAACTTTATAATTGCTCCCATTCTCGTTCAAAAAGATCAAAGGTCATCTTTCTCTCCTCTGGGCAAGATATTCATTAACATGCTTCAGGTCAGAGCGAAGCGAATCAAGCTTCAGATCGAAATTAGACCGGCTGAACTCGATGTGACGTGACCATTTATACGTCGCTCTACTTCCTGAAATAAACCCAGGCATGTTTGCATACTTCAGACGTGGATATATGATTGGATTCGTCCCTTTGGAAAGTGAATACGTAACGTGTCTTAGTTTTGGAGTTTGTCTCTTGGGCTGAAGATTCGCGATTGTCGGTTAGAAGCAGTGTCATGTCTAGTAGGACTACCGTGTCTGGACCAAACAAATGTCCCGCAGGCACAAACCTAGTGACATATATGCACGTAGACATATGGCTGTACTCGTCGAGACCCAAGTAAGTAGCTACCAGCTCCAGTGCCGCTCTGAAGCCCCCGTGTGGAGGTGCACCCTGCCTGCAGAAAAATCATATCATTACAATGTCTCTCGTCAGAATGGAGAGAAATAATCATCTTCACCTTGATCAACTAGCTGACCAAGCACTGAAACGCAACGATTTCAACAATAATTGCAAAAGAAACCGACCGATTTCAAGAGAACAATGATGACAAATTGGATTACCTAAAAGACTCGATGTATACTTCGCAGGCCTTACTTTAGTTCCACATGCCTCTGCACGCTTGGCGAGAAGTTCACAATCATGGACACGCTGAGCTCCTGATATGATCTGCCCGCCTGGAGATGAATATGGGTTGAATGCAAGGTTTGCTGGTCAACTATAGCACAATTCATCTGTAGAGACACATGAGATTTTACTGGGTGTTTGTAAGGGGCCTCCGGATGCAACTTTATAATAGGGTCCATGCAAAAGAGAAAGGAGAATGCATGGAAGAAGTTTTAAACCATCTGAGAGCTATGAAAGATACGTCTCTACGTAGGACTTCTTGGTATATAATTGGAACATATAGTTGTCATTGTCCTGAGATTTCAGGACTTCCCTTCCAACCGATTCCCTCCCTATGTATCTTTTTTGACAATTTGAACATCCATTTTATATAATTTCGAACCAACTGTAAGACCAAATAATCAAGACAGCAGCATAACTTCCAAACCATCAGTCAGAAAAATTTGCTGAAGGTATAGAATTGCCCAAAACTTTACCTCTAAGAAAGACATTAAATGAATTACTGTAGGCAGGATCATCATAGCATGGCATTGTGTTGAATGGCCTAATAGCCAAAGGATAACGGTGAAGTATATAAAACTTGGTGCCATACCTAAGAATAAAAGAAAGCTCAGTAAGTTAATCATACCAAAAAATAATTGCAATAACAATCAAAACCCTAACTTAAGACTTTAGGCATATCAAAGATTATTTAACTTATTACTTTTCAAGAACCAGCTGACCCAGTTTTCTCTCTACTTCCACGTTCAAGTGATCAAGATAATCAATCTCAATGCCAGCATCCTGTACAAGCATAGTAAGGTCAGAGGAGCAAGGGAAAAGTTTAGCAATGCAGGCATGTAGGTTCACAGCCGGACCAACTACTTCAAGAGCACTCATCCACAAAAAGGTAACTATTACAAAGATATAAACAAACATAAACTGCATTCAAAGGAAAAAGCAACCTCAAGGATTTTGGACCAAAAGAAATTAGAATCAGGATGCTACTATCTTTATGTATTCAATCTGTAAGTTGATCCAATCCATACATGCTATTCGATAATGAAATGACTCCGGAAAACCAATGCACTCATTTCGAGGGAGACAAGAAATCAAACTCCAAACAGCAAAAACTAAGAAGCAACCAACCCTTTGCTGACTAGGTAAAATATCAGTGTGAGGGTGATTCTTTAGATTTAGCTAATCATAGGAGCTTCCTGCTTAATGGACATGATTTTCCCAACAGATTCTATACTAGAATTCACTAAGTCCAAAGTTCCAGCAGAAAAATATCCATCAGAAAATATATGCTGAAAAATGGATCAAAATAAATGCTAGAACCCAAAAATATAAACTGCATCCGTCGGATCCAGAGCAAATTATTTATTAACGAGCATGCATTAGGAATGCTTTGACATCTGGAAAGCACATATAAAGAAGGGGCTTTGACCTAATGTGCATCTGCTCGAAGTAGGTGGAGTGTTTAGTAAATAGTATTCTCCAAGCCCATTCCAAAGAAACTTTTGTTTGGTGAAAACTATACTTACAATAATCTTTGTTCATTTCTATTAAGAAATACCTACTAATTTAAGAATCATCTCAAGGTTGGTATTATCTTTAACACAATTCAGGTCCTGCATTGAGAAAACCACCTTTACAAAACAAAACCTTGGAGTAAAAGGACTTCATATTTCTCAAAGCAGAATATCTATTTTTAAAAATAGACTCCTGGTATTGAGCCCCTTAATAAACATAAGGAATGCAGAGATGCCTATGATTGTGGGAGGATGGACCTACTAAGTAGCTAATGATTACTAAGCTATTCAAATGTACTTGACCACGCCAACGATCTACCCCAACTGACTTACACCTACATGGCATACCATTACAATTCTCACTTTATCGTGGTTCCTCCTCCAACGAAACAAGTCATCAGGCAAGAGGAGTGATACCACATTCTGTCAGTTTCATTTAGAAGCAACAAAGGAAAAATCAGTTAAGAGCACCCATGCTCCTACTTTGAAAGCTATGAAATCATTTCCGACAGTATATTTACAGTTCTCATCCCATGGAATTGCTGCCCAAAATACACACATCGTTTTCAAATCATGTCTCCACAAGTGCCAATGAACCCCATGTGTTCCCACACTATCTGTATTTTTTCATTTAAAAACACATATGTGCAATTATATTAGCTGACTAAATATTTTTCTGACCTTGAGCATTTGAACCCCTTCTTGAAATGTAAGCGGCAGAGTCTTTCTCAAGTACTGCAATAAAAAATTTATTGCCCATGAGTGCACTATGCTGCCTATTGTTCTCAGGATTACGGAAAAAATATAGACCATATAACCTTCAAAGGTTTAAAATGATATCAGCTTCCAACAGCTTCGAGTTCCTTCTTGCAATTTGCATTCAAAGAGTCAAACATCATGACGAACATACTGTCCACAATGTCCATTACCTGCACATAGTCGTCTATTTCACAGAACTGAACTGAAGCACAAAAATAAATGCAGAAGTACCCAATCCCACCTCATAATGGTGTCTCTTAATCTCCATTTCAACATCAACACCAGTATATTCACAAATGTAGGAGTCTTCTACCCTAAACACAGGGCCAATCTCATAAACACGCCCATAATAGGCATGAACATGCATTTGCATGTAAAGCTCAGGTAACTGAGCCATGCATGCGGGATAGTTCTGCTTAACAACGGCAGAACCTCCTTCAGTGAACTTCGGCGTAGTGATTTGAAGAAAGCCCTCAGAAAACAAGAAACGCCAAAATATCAGCAGAATGTGGAACACCATACAAATTAATTTGTTAGATGCTGCTTAATGCGTAACAGCCAGAGCATCAGCATCTTAGGGTAAGTGGACAATCAGTTATATGAAGATTGGAGACTACAAAAAAAAACCCAAACGAAAACAAAGGAAACATTTCTCCTATTCACTCCATGCATCATGCATTATGAAGATTCACAATCTTTTTGAACCATATATTCCTGAATGGCTGGAGGAATATGCTACGCATCAGATGAACTAATTCCGCAATTTGACATTTTACATATAGACATTCGCAACAAAAGAAATTCAATGAGCTTGTGAATTTCGTTCGGGAAAGGGATACGGAAAGCTCACAGTTTCAACTGGACTCTGTATTGCAATCGATTCTGTCCTATGAGGCGTGCGCGGGTCGAGGGCTACGAAATTTAAACTCCTGAAACGAAGGAGCTGCTCTCCTGCCTGCAAATTTTGCAAACACGGAACATAAACAGGATAGCCACCACACACACAAGCCGACGGATGAAATGATTCGACAGAGAGACCTGGGGAGCCCTCTCGATCTCGGCTTCGTCCTCAAGATTGAAGGGAAGGCTGGGCAAGGGCTTGCTGATGCAATAGAGCTGGTTGACTTACTTGAATCTCCACCTGCTGGGAAACGCCCTCGATGGGGGAGGAAGGGACCGTGACTGATCCGCGGACGTCGATGATGGACCCCGGAGTCGAGGAGGCCGCGAACTCCACCATCTGCCTGCTGACCGAACCCTCCCGCTCGGTCACTACGCACCGCACCTTGTACAAGTTGTACCCCTTCCCCCTCACCAGCGCGAACGCCGCCGCCGCCGCCGCGGCGGTTATCGCCTGCGCCCTCCCCCTCCCTCACCAGCACGCTCCTCCCCTTCATCCCCTCCGCCAGCGCATCGACCTCCGTGTACGGCTCCCCCACCGCCTCCTCCTTCGACTGCAGCTCCGGCAGCGGCACCTCCCCGTAGTTCCCAGCCAGCGGATCCTCCGTATCCGGCGGCGAGGAGGACCCCATCTTGCTCGCTCCGGGTTGCTCCAGCGACTTGGTTGAAGGAGGGATTCGAACGCGGGAGAATGTTCTGGAAGGGCGGGAGCTGATCGATGGACCGTGATGCGTCTTTGGGATTTTAATCATTTTATACGAGAGATTGTTCACAGGGGTATTTTAGGTAACCTAGGTGTACATTTTAAAAATGATATAGGCGGCGCTAAATTCACAGAAGTATCCAATTTGTTTTTATTTAGAAAATAAAAGATAGTATCTTCGTCAGCATTGCTATTAGGAGAATTCTAAATAAGAATCGAAGTCATTTTCTAAAAGAAAAAATATCCACAATTGATCTTATTTCTAATAAAAGTTTGAATTGATTAAGTCAATTTCAAATAAAGATTTGGGCTCGCCGACTTGATTTTTCCAGCGATCGGAGCATGGGACTTTTGTCACAGATAAGATTTTAAAAGAATTGCAATCTCTAAAAGATAAAAAACCGTCCATTGCTTATGTTTCTTTCTTCCCAAATTTCTTTTTTTTGTTCTTTTCCATCCGTTTCTTAAAGTTTCCCTTTTCTATCTTCTCGTTTTCATGACTTTGTATTTCGATTGCCTATGTCATTGAAGGGATGGGTGCCGGTTCCGGGGAAATTGGATTGTTAAATGTTTAGAACTAAATTTATCACATTGAAAAATTTACGACTGAATTAGCCGCCTTACAATATGTTTATGACTTTTTGGATAATTTTCCTAATAAAAAGAATATGGAATTTTAGATTGCAAAGCTAGTTAAGGACTACAATGTCTATGATCCATATTTCACTGCATTTGGCCGCGCGATAAGGAGGCAAACCCAAATGCTTGTGTTCTTTGTTGATTGTCTACTTGAGAATCTTGTCGGATCGAACTCAAGCTTGCCAATTCTCAGCTCGCGAGCGCAATTTGACAGGTTTGTCAAGTTTAATCGAGCTTCTATCATCAAAGACATTTATCAATTAAAAAGTGACATCGAAATCATCAAAATTACATCGTGCACCTACATTGTTCGAGTGTTTCTGAGCTCAAAGCTCGAGTTCCTTTTCAAATTGGTTGTAATCAAGTTGAGTCGAGTTTCGTGTATAGAATATGCGAATCAAGTCGAGCTCGAACTTGGACAATATCGGCTCGACTCAACTCGATCGCACCCCCTAATAACATCTTTATTCTTCTTTGGCTCTCTCGATGTTGAGATCATTAAAGTAATTTTCACACGGATAATTTTGCATGCCGGTTAGTTAACATGTTACTAATAATTTGGGTGTTGGCCTGATGTTATTTATTTGAAACAAACCAAATCGATCATGAGCCAAAGTTATAGATTTTGTTCGGATTGTGATTTGATTTGGGAAGAAAGCACCTCGAAAACGAATCAAACAGAACCCAGAACATCCTACAAATAGCTGCGAGCCTCAAAGGGCTCAAATTCAATCACAACGCTTCTTTCAATTTGACATTACCAAAAATGTCAAACTTTCAAAAAAATCTCACACAAACACTGTGTCGATTTCTAGTCCCCCAAAAGCCCTCTATCGTGTCTCTCTCTCTCCTCTCTTTGGTTTGCACCTCCACATGTCACGGGCCAGAGGTTTTCAAGGTCCAACACTCACTCGTGGGGGTGGAACGACAGTTCCATCACATGTTCATTTGTGACTCGATAGGATTATGAGGAGGGCTATGCATGTTGTGGAATGGAAATGTGGATGTGGCGGTACAAGTCCTGGCATCGGGCATTGCTCATAACAAGGCTAGTCCTAGTCCTAAACCCTGGTAAGTCTTAAGCTGGTCTTTCGATGATTAGTATAAAGATGTGTTGGTAGACAAAAATGACAGGAGAAATGCATTCGGATTAACTTTACTTTATACTCCTATGGATTGCCAGAACCTTTTGCATCTGTGGCATCATCTGGAGAATTTAAACGCACCTTCAAACCTAGCCTAGGCCATGGTGGGAGATTTTAATGAAGCGTTATGTCATTGGGAGAAGGAAGGGGGCAGAGATGCACAAACTTTCGTCTGGAAATATTTAGACAGTTCTTAGATAGTTGTCTGTAATGAACCTAGAGAATGAGGTCTGCCACTTCATGGGGTCGAATAATAGGGATGGGTTGGCAGATGTTCGACAATGAATCAATCGAGCAGTGGTGAACATAGAACAGGAAAATCTCCTTCCCAAACGTTGAAATCCGGCTCTTCCTATAGTGGGCTCTGATCATAGCCCTCTTACTAACTCGCTCTATTGAACCAACCAGGAGGAAAGAGCAATTTCAGTTTGAAAAGTTATGGCAGGAATATGATGAGTGTCCAGGTTTAATAGCAAAGAAATGGAGTGATATTACTGATTCTTCCAATAACATCTGTGATAAATTAAGAGAGTCTCCTCAGCACTGACATCCTGGAGTAAAAAGAAGTTCAAGAACGCTAGGATGTGTTGGAGTTGGCGAATGTTTCGGGACTCTTGTTTCTCATACCAAGCATGCCCACCTGAGCTTAGAAAAACTGAAGTATGATCTGACGACATGTGATCCCTATGCATAGAATGCGGGAGTTCGGGGCAGCACCCATGAAACGGGGGTCCCGTTAATTGGATAGTGGGCAAGGGTTCCGCTTCCCGATGAGCGGCCCCCGAAACAATATTGGTTTTTTGGCTTATGTTTTAAGCTGACCCGTTTGTTGTGAGATTAAAGGAATTCAGATAGACTTGGATTTTGGGCCTATTTTAAGTCCTATATATTGTACTCGTATGAAAGATCATTGTAATGAGTGGCTGTGATTGTAAAATTTAAATATCATAGTGAAATCCCTTTGCAGGACGTAGCTCTATTCTAGGGTGAACCTGGGTAAACTCGTGTGTCAATTTTTTCTATTATCTGTGAGATTGTTCTAATTCGGATCGGATATAACTCCATCAGGAAGGAGATTGAAAGCTTAAAATAGCCATCTTACTTGGTAAGCAACAGAGGAGACCAGCTTGAGAGGGAGAGACCGGAATCTATTCAAGCAATAACTGACCAGCTTTGGAGGCAAGAGGAGCTGTATTGGCATTTGAGGTCTAAGTTTGATAGCTGAAATCGAGTGATCATAATATCAATCCATGCTTCAACTATCTAAAAATGTCAATGGAATAAGCTTTCTCTATTACAAGATGCTGAAGGGACTTTTGGCGTGCTAAGCCTGAAAGGCTAAAAGAAATGAAAACCAAATTCTTTAGTGATTTGTACTCGACATAGCAGGTATAAAATCAATTACAGATCATTGCCCTCAGGTGCTGTCAATTGAGAAGAACGCTGAACTCACTTGACCTCTATTGATGGAAGAGATCCAGTTGGCTGTTTTCGGGATGGGAGCAACTAAAGCACTGATACTCGACGGAATGAATGGACTGTTCTACCAAAGAAATTGGGAGACCATTAAAGCAGAGCAATTTTAGACAACACAAGAGTTGGTGTTTGATAGCAGATTGAACTAAACCCAGATTACATTAGTTCAAAGTGCCTTCGTGCAATGTATAACTTAACATTGCCCGATTAGCCTATGCAATTTTGCTTATAAAGTGAGCAACAGTATTAGCTAACTGATTAAATCCAGTTATGCCTCAATTGATTTCTCCATGTAAAGCGCCTTTGTTCCAGTGCGTGAAATTGAAATTGGTTTTTAGTTGTGCATAAAAAGATGAAATTAGTTGTTGTGCTCAAGTTAGACATGAGGCCTATGATCGGGTGGAGTGGACTTTGTAAGGGCTTATTTGATGAAGCAAGGATTATGCTCTATATGGCTTGACTGGATCACACATTGCATGACTAGTTCTGGTGTTTCTTTTGGTGTTGAGTTAAATGGAGAAATACTTTCATAGGTTGCGAGGTTATCGACAAGATGATCCATTGTCTACTCATCTGTTTATTCTAGTTGTAGAATCCCTATCAGTCTTAATCATAGGTTGGCTCAAAGGAATAAAATTGACCTCGGATTGCCCTGTTTTGTCCCATTTATTGTTTGCCGATGACTTGATCTTCTTCCTTGAGAGATCTATCAAAGAATGCTAGGAGCTATTGAACATTTTGAATCAATATTGTTATGCATCTGTACTGGAAAATAAACAAAACAAATCTGGAGTTCCCTTGAGTAAGGCTTGTCCAGAGAGTATCAAATAGAGTATCAGAAACTCTCAGAGTCCCGCTTTTAAAAGGTGCAGGAAGATATCCCAAGTTAAGCTGTGTTATGTTTCAAAATAACAATATCTGTTTGTGGAATGATCGAAAAGAAAATTGCGAATTACTGGTACTGCCTTGCAGAAGGCACAACTGGAGTCCATTGGAGTAGCCGGAAAGTTATGATGCTATCTCCGAGCACTTTCCTGAACACATTGCCCACAAGATTTTGGCAATTCCTTTTAGTTTCTAGTGCAACTGAAGATGGCCAAATTTGGCCCTTGAATCGAGTAGGCAAATTCAGTGTAAAAAGTGGCCATGCATCAAGAAACTACGGAGTGTTTATTGGTACCTCAAGACATAACCAAAGATCAAGTTTTTCATACGGACTAAATCTTAGAATGCGTTAGCAACGGAGAACATCAGGAAAAGGGGAAATTGTACCTGATCCGACATGGTCCCTGTGTATGCAGAGACTGTTGAAACAATGGATCACATATTCTCTGCAGCTGGACCTAATTAACATCAATCTTAAAGATTTCCCTTTTAAGGATGTTGTCAATCTGTACTCTTCCTATTAGTCAATGAAAGCTGAGAGTACCACCTATCTTTCACAAAAAAGAAAGAAAGAAAGAAGCTCTTCTAAACTTGTAAAAATCTTGGGTTAACGCTACTGTCCCCCGTTACGGATTCTGTGAGATAAAGAGGATCTTGATGTATGCCGAATATGACCATTAGTGTCATGAGCGAGCAAGACGATTTACCTTGTTTGAGAGAGAGAGAGAGAGAGAGAGAGAGAGAGAGAGAGAGAGATTTGACGTGATTGATTTGGTCAGAAATGTGAGCACAAAGAGATGGAGAGTGTGCGGTTTTGATGTTGAAGGCGACCGCGACGACGCCGACTTCACGTGACTCCAGCAACGCACCGACGCCCCTCGCCGACACCTGGCCGGTGGTGGCACTGTTGAGGCTGTGGACAACAGCTTCCCCCAACGTGCTTCTCTCTTTTTGTCGAGGCATATTCCTTTCTCTTTTTCACATTCCCTCTTTGTTTATTAATTTTGAAAAAATTCATTAGTTTTTTTATTTTTTTCTCAATAATTTTTTAGAGCAAAAGTCACAAAAAAAATCTCAAATTATGCTTAATACGACATATTTAGCCTAATTTTTTTACACTAAAATAATTTCAAACAGTATCTGTCGAACATATTTACCTTTTGTCAAAGTCTAAAATCTACATGTATTGATCCCAGAAAATAAATGTTATTGACATGGCATTCGCACGGTTTAAGTAAAAGAAAAACTACATTTTAATGTCACAAAAAAATCATGATAAATGTATCACAATTAAAATGTATTGTAACGAACATAGTTTAGGTTTTTTTTTCCTTATTTTTTAATATTTTATTTACACGTAGGATGTGCACAGTTGAACAAAACAAAAATATAATGTAGATCAAGGAAAATATTTCGAAGTTTTTTTTTTTTATATTTCGAAGATTGACGTGCCAAATTTCGGGAATTCTCGAAATAATTACATCCGGAGTCACCAAACAAAGGGCGTTGAGGCAGTCGTGCGGCTACCAGTTCAGAGGCAGACCAGAGCGATTGCTGTTCTTCTCCTTCTGATCCTGCAATGAAGAAGGTGAAGGACTCAGCAGATGCAGCAGCCATGGGCCGAGACGCCGCATTAGGTAGCGACTCCTACGATGTGTACCCAAGTTTAAGAGGAGCCAATACTCGCAATGGAATCACCGACTTCCTTTATCATAGCTTGGATGATGCCGGAATCCGTGTCTTTAGAGACGACAAACAACTTGGAGCTGGTGATGAAATTGGCCAGCGGGTCCTGAGAGCGATCGACAGCGCCAAGATCCACATCCCCATCTTCTCTAGAAGCTACGCAATCAGCAAGTGGTGTCTCCGGAAGCTTGCAGTTGTGGTTGTCCCACATCAATTGTGGAAGGGCCGGTGGTTAGTTTATAAGTGCGAGGAAAAGTCTCATTTTTTGAGTGAGCTTTTGGAATGAAAGAAGCCTAAAAGCACCCAATACTTGCGACAATGGTGGAGAGGAAGGCGAAATCGGGTGGTGGGAAAACGATCCTCCCCATATTCTACGGGGTGGAGCCTCGTGATGTTAGGCTTGAAACCCCTTTGTACCGCGATGTCCAATGGGAGCACAAGAAGAGTTCAGGGCCCGACAAAGTAAGAGCGTGGGAAGATGCTCTTACAGAGGTTGGTTCATTACCCGGATGGGACCGGGGTCTGGCAGGTATAAAGGCCCAGACTTTGTTACAGGAGGGTTTGCAACTCATAGATCATGTTCTAGAATACTAATGCTAAACTCGAATAGAACCAACTGATTACTTTGTTTTTTGATGTTGCGCTTAAAGTGGAAAGAAACTTCAAACAGTTGTTCCACAGTTCAATAGGAGTGGTTATTGCTCTGTCAGGTAGTATCAGCCCAAATGTTAAACTCTCGCCCTTTCTTTTCTAACTGAAACGGTTCACTTCTGTCGCAGCGTGGGTCAAATTATCAGACAAGTCGTTCGAGAAGTGCTCAAGCTGAAGGTAAACCGTGTGCATAGGAGCTCTCATTTGGGCTGATACTACCTGACATATGTAGCTCTCATTTCTAATTATCAGTAGTTGATCACTGAAACTGCTCGAGTATATTTCCTTGGTAGTGTGTTGACCTTAAGTATGAGATGTAAGACTATTCACACTAGTCCTATACAGAGGAGTATGCATGGCATGGCAAACAACCTTACCTTAGAGGTCCAGTCACGGAAGTAATCAGTCATGATTTTTTATGATTTTTGTATCTCCAGAGAGATTGGGATAATATTGCAAATTGAGTATAATCATCCGAAGGTTGATTACCTTCCATTAAATGCTATATCCTAACTTGTTGAGCGGTCGAAGTGTTGTATCAACATAGGTGGGATCACTTACTTGGATATGATTGGCGGGTTTTTTGTGTTGTTTCTGACGCGCAGCAAGATATAAAACTATAAAAGGAAAACCAAATCCAATTGTTACACTTTTTCATTTCCCGCAGCAGCTTTCTTGTTTACAATTTATTTGTTCTTGTAGGTGGTTCTAAAGAAAGATGAAGAAAAAGAACTAGTAGGAATTGGCAAACAAGTGGAGGACATGATGGACTTACTTGATTTAGAAGTCAGTGATGTACGAATAGTTGGAATCTGGGGGATAGGTGGGGTCGGCAAGACGGCTCTTGCCAAGGTCATTTGTGAGCAAATTTCCTCTCGTTTCGATAGTTGTAGTTTCCTTGCAGATATTGGGGCAACGGCGAAGCAACTTGGAGGTGTTCCGCATTTGCAAAGCAAGTTGATGTCTGATATCCTAAGCTGAGAATACGAGGTTGATCAAGTTGCGAAAGAGATTGACTTTAAGGAATATTATGAAATATGAAAGTCCTAATTGTTCCTGATGATGTGGAGGTACAATTGCATCTCCATGAAATTGTTGGAGAGAAGCTTGACTGGTTTGGTTATGGATCTAGGATAATTGTTACCAGTAGTATCAAATCTGTTCTTCCAAAGTCCATATCTCGAGGGTTGGCTCATGTTTTCGGTATCAACGTGATGAATAATGATCAAGCTCATGAGCTTTTCAGAAAGCATGCACTGCAAAGAAATTTTCCAAATCCATATCTTGATAAAATTGCAAAAGGTATAATCAACTCTGTAAATGGGATCCCATTACTTGGTGGAAGTAATTGCTTCGCTCTGGTATGGAAGAGCAGTAGAAGAACGGGCTGCACTTGGGGAGCTAATTTTGAAATTTGGCCTGGATATTGAAAAGATTTTGATGGTGAGTTATGAAGAATTGAGCGAAGAGCAAAGAGAGATATTTCTTGATATTGCATGCCTCCCCGCTGATGTGGATTATCAAATTGCTTCATTTATGTGGCATAATCCCAATTTTCCCCTCTCCGATGGAATTGATGCACTCCGTGTCATGTCCCTGGTAAAAATTGGAAAAAATAATGAACTAGGGATGCCCAGGCTGTTAAGGGAGTTTGGCCAACAAATCATACGAAAAGAGGATGATCTACATCCAGGAACGCGAGTCAGGTTATGCAATTTGGAATTGGCCTGGAAAACGGAGAAGATGGAGGTACAGTATCTTGTGTAATTCTATGGCGGAATGCGTTCCTTACCCTGTTCTCGGGCCTTGGCGTGTAGAGAAATTGTCCTTTCTCTTTAATGTTGACTTATTTAGCTCTTTCTCATTTTTTCTGCACTTAATACTTTTTCCATTATAGGGGACAGACCGCCTCAACTTTGACGCGGGAGATTTTAAGAGCATGCCAAACATAAGGTTTCTTATCTTGGATTGTGCAAAAGTGGTTGGTGATTTTGCTAATGTTTTTCCAAATTTTAAATGGCTCCAATGGCAAGGATGCACCAGAGATTTTGAAGCTACTAATTTTCTTGTCGAGAAATTAGTCATTCTTGATCTTTCATGGAGCAAAGTCACTGAAGACTGGGGAGGTTGGAGAGAAATCAAGGTAGATTAGCTTTGTTTATTTCATTAAACTGTTTCGCTGATGAATAAGTTTTCACCTGAAAGCTTTTTATGAAGACTGATTTAAGATATGACACTTTCCGGCATATGGCATGTACAGAACTGAATATTACTCTTGAAATACTTAAGGAAATAATTGGTTACCTGCCAGCAACAATTAGAGGGTGCGTGGACGATGTTGGTGGTGGAATCTTAGGTTGGAGTGAGTTAAGGGGAATGATTTTCTGGACGTCGAAAGGGCAAGCCATTCGTCAGAATCTAAATAAGCATCTTCTTTGACTATGAAAACATTTTCCATCAGAAATCTTCCTAAACTATACCAGGATTGTAAGGTTGGAAAACATATCTTCAAAAATTGTTTTTCTTCGAAACAGACAGAGCCTTGGACTTTATTTCCTCTAAAGATTTGTTCAGTGTACGAACTAATGTTTCTGTGTTATTTTTGCAGATGCGTCAGTAGAAAGTCTTGAATCTTACTGGTTGTGCTGACCTATTAATAAGCCCTGACTTGTCCTCTTTCCCAAACTTAAAGATATTGATTCTTGAACGATGTTCTCGACTAATGAAGTTAGATCCTTCCATCCGTCATCTAAAATGCTTAACTTCCTTAAATTTGAGGTTCTGCAATGAACTCAATATGTTGCCAATTGAACTGGGTCACATGAAAGCTCTTAAGAAGCTCCTTATTGATGGGACTTCGGTACAAGAAATTCCTGTGTCAATGGGTTACATGGAGAAACTTGAGATTTTTAGTGCGTCCAACTATCTCCAATTAAGTCACCTGCCTGATTCAGTTCGTGGCTTGACAGCTCTTTCATAACTCTCACTGGAAAATGCAAAAATTACTCGAATCCCCGACTCAGTTGAAAAGCCGGTGAAACTTCGGACCCTATCTCTAAAGGATTGTCGTTGGATAAGAAGACTTCCGGATTCAATTTGCAATTTGGGAAACTCATTAGAGGAGTTGGATATAACAGGGACAGGCATTTCTGAATTACCCAATTCAATTACTTGCTTGGGGCGTTTAAAAGTTTTAAAAATGGATTCTTGCTTCATTAGAGAAAAGAAATTGTAAATTTGGTCAACCTTGAAGAGTTACAGGCTTCCCATTGTAGGAGTTTGAAAGGTGCCATTCCAACTGCTATTAAGAGTCTAGATCGTCTGAGGATATAGAGATTGGGACATTCCAGTATATCGGGCATTCCTTCGGAAATTGGAAGTCTTTCTTGTCTTCAGACTCTTGATTTACTTCGGCGCAACGAGATTCAAGCGCTGCTAGAGCTTACCTCCGGTTTAACTTGTCTACGTGTGAGTTCTGAGAGGATGGAGGCCTTGCCAGATCTTAAGGATTTGGTGAAGTTGGAGGAAATATATCTAGGTGATAAAGATCCTAAGCAGCTCATATGTGTTGAGTAAATTTCCTAAACAGATTTTGAAGTTGACAAAACTATCCATAATAATCTTGTAAATCTGATTTGTACTTTGAAGTATTTTGATCCAGGTGTATATACTTTGGAAGTAGCAACTTTAATACTTCAAGAGAGCTTAACATTTTGGATACTCAAACTTTACGAGGTTCAGAAGGAAATCTTTAGACTTTACAAGGTTCAGAACAAGAAGTTTAGACTCTACTGAAATAGCCACTCATTCTTTTTCTTTAGGTGTTAGAGATCTTCAAACTCTAATTTTGAAGGACTTATTCTTTACTAAAGACCTATGCTGACTTTGTATCTGAACCAAAAGCAAGAATTAGAAATTCTTCAAACTCAGGATTTTTTTAGAACGAAACATAACAACTTGTGATTTGGCATGATTTCACTAAAGGAAAGTTTTGATTGACTTAATTTCAACCTAATTGATTGACAGTCAAACTTTATGACAAGTATATACTACAACGGATAAAACTCTACTTATGGAAACCAAGATTCTGGTTGTATGGGCGATTAAATTCAGTGGGATTCGGATTTTGTCAACCAACGGCTACTCAATCCATTTTATACAAATCTGTTTAAGGCGAAGATTGGAAGATGATCTCCTAAAGACCGTCGAACGGCTAGTTTGGAAGTGGAGGAGTATAAAAGGAGACCAATGAGGAGCAGAAGGTATAAGAACAAAATCGAGAATCAATAGTCCAAAGTCTGAACTTATTCCAATTCTACTACTTATCTTTCCTAAGCTAAATGCTGAGATTTTGACGGATACTCTGTAAAAGTGATTATGTGAGATAGAGAGTTTTATCAGTCACCGAGTGATATCACTCAGATCTTGTAATCCCTTTGATCACATAGTGGAATCTAGCCAGTAGGCTGTTAGCATGAGAGAGTAGACGTAGTCTTGATCTAAGCCGAATCATTATAACTTCTTATATGCAATTTTCTCTATCCCTAATCTCTCATTATATTGTTTACACTGCACATTAGTAGATTCAGAATTTGAACATTGTTCAGACTTTACTGATTATTATTTATTTTAGCGTTAAATTCATCAAAATCACTCGAATCACCTATTCACTCCCCCTCTAGGTGATATCTGTTAGCTACAACAATGTGTCCCTTAACATGGATTGAGCCAAAATCCAGATCGAGTGATCTCTTAGTTGTGCCCATAGTACTTCCAAAACTGAAGATGTTAGAGTTGTCTCATTCTCGAGTCGGTGAACTGCAACTTGGGCATGGTTCCCTCTCATGTACACATCTTAAGAAGCTAGTTCTATCTGGTGTGAATCTTGAAAATGTACTGGAACTTCCCTCGTCATTGTCCGTTTTATCTATTTGACGTTGTTCATCTTTGAGACAATTGCCAGCAGTTCACCATCTGAGCAAACTTGCAGAACTAAATCTCGTCCAATCTGCGGTAGAAGAGATTAAGGGGCTTCAAGGACTAACTGCTCTGGAAATCTTGAATATAACGCACTGTGAAATACGCAATCTCAATGGGCTTGGCCAATCAGGGGAGTTACAAGTTTGATTTTGTCAGACTGTCATTCACTTGGTGGATTGCTCGATATATTAAACTTGAAGATGTTGGATGTCCTAGTAGTCCAAAGATGCAGGGTGATCCGTGATTTTAAAGGCCTTAAGGAGTTAACCTCCTTGGAAGTGCTGCATATTAGTGAATGCGAGGCAGAAAGCACACAGCAAGTACAGATGCATCGAAAGCTCGAGAGCTGGAATGTTCAATGAACAGTTGATGTCCTGTGCTCCTGGAGTGGACATTCAGTTATTTACATGGCTCTTCGGACACAATCAAAACCATTCAGCTGTGGAGGGCAGCATCATTGAAGTCCACCGCGAAATTGATTTGGCAAACTGGCGCCAAAATTGCTGGAGCTGCACTTTGAAATTTAGCACCAAAAGTTTTTCCAGTCCTCCATCTATCCAAAGTGGAACCAAGTGCCATAAACAAGCACCCTTGCACGACCTCAAAGGTTATCGGATCCTTCATACTCTTTCCTCTCTCACCAATCCATCTTTCAATCCAGTCTTTCTCATTCGACTGGTGACTTAGTCATTTCCTGTAAATTCGGAATGATTTAACTCCAAAGAGATCTGGAAAATATGGAGGCACTGCGCAGAATTTTCTTTTGTCAAAGGCATCTCCAATTCTTAGACGGTACACATAAGCACAATTTAGGGGCACAGTTGGAAGCTCTCACATGTGAACAAACCCCCCATACATCTAGTTGTCTTGCATGTCACGCGGGAGATGCAGATACAAATATTGCAGTTAGTGCAAGACATACTTGGGCGAGGTAATAATACCAAACGATTTTCTCCTGAGATTTATCATCATATATAGGTGTCTATATTACCCAAATTTACAACTCATTTGACTGTAAGAAGTGCACCTCTTTTGGTCGAGCTCAGTGAATAGTTAAGAAAAGCACCTATTTACCGATGTTCTTTTACTGATCATGCTGGCAGTCGATCATGTACCAGTCATCCAAGAAACACCCGGCTCCTATTCCGAAGGGGAAGGGAATGGTGACCTTCCCGCATGTTTCATTAGAGTCACGTCTTGGAGGTCCAGGTGCAGCTCCTGATGGTCGTACCGTGAGGAAAACCAGAAGAAAATATATTAGCAGCGAAACCCATCTCATTTAGTAAAATTACCAAAACTAGTAGGTCTCATTTCCTAAAAAAATGTTAATTCCATGGCTAATATGTTGTGCTTGTAACGAAAGGACTGTCCTGTTCCCCTTTATCTCCAGTATATTATTATCAATATTGTTCGTTCAATTTTGCTTGAAAGGGCATTCACTTCGTGTAATTTTGGGTAGAAAAAACTAACAAAAAGAAGGCAGAAAAGCATGGGCCTAATACCCTAAAAAACTCAATCTTTAGGTTCAGTTTCAATTCTACCAAAAACATTTTTTGATCCAAAAAAGACCCAAACTATAGGTGTAATCCCAATTCTAACCTAATTTTTTTTTGTTTCATAAAAAATCACAAGTTTTTACTTGAGTTCCGAATCTACCCCGTTAATCCTTTGTTCAAAATTTCTCTTGACAACCGAAATATGGAAAACTCCTGCACGCAAACTATTCGAGAGTCCGATCCAAATGTCTCGAGTGTAAGCTCTCTGACCTTGAGAGATGGAAGAATCCTGAGTACAAGAGATTGAAGATCGAGATCAAAATCGAAGATCCCCGAGCTAAATGGAAGGAAAACTCTCTCGAGAGGAAGAGCAATTGAAGAAAGCCAACTCTAATTGCTCTAGCTTTTACCCAAATTTCAGATCCAATAAGATGTCGTTTGGGCCGACATGAAAATTTATTTCCAAAAGACATCTGTTTGGCTATGAAATTTGGGAAGATACTAGAGCAATGGCGTAGAAATGCCACACTACTAAAGGCAATTTTGGACGGAGGGTTAACCGATGTAGATATGGGACTCAAGTAAAGTTGATGTTTTTTTATTAGACAAAAAAATTTAAGCTATAATTGGGACTGGGTCTAAAGTTTATAGTTTTTTATGCTATAGAAAGAAGTTTATGGTAGAATTGGAACAGACCAAAAGTTGAGGGTTTTTTATGAGATGAAAAATAGTTTAGAATAGGAATGGGATGAGAGCTAGAGTTGGAGTTTTTTTTTTTTTTTTTTGTATTAGGCCGAAAAGCATGTATACGGTCATTACAAAGTGTGAATGCGTTCTTCTCAGCGAACTTTCTACACCTAATAGCTGAAGACTCTACAAATTGGAAATGGAGAAACGTCTCGCAAATGGCCTCTTCCGAAAAATACACATAAAAAAAAGGTATCTCAACGAAGGACAAATACATTTAACGAAATTAGGAATGGGGTAGCATGCCATCAGGAACTCCAGCAAATCAATGGCATGCATGCCCGGGCATTTGATCGAGTGAAACAATCCAACTCTCGATTTTTCGTGTTTCGGGTTTCGATTTGAGATTTCAATTCGACATTGTGCAGCATTTGGTGGGCCACGCTTTGCCAGTTCCTTTTCAATTTGAGACTTATGAAGGGTGCCCTGGCTGCAAGAGAGGCCCAATTATAAAACTCTCCTCTTTAAAAAAGGTTTTCAAACTTATGAAAAATAAAGAATTCACCGTGCAAAAACAAATCCCAGAGTTAAATAGACATACATACATATATATACATATATATATGTATATAAGAAAAGAAAAGAAGAAGACATGATCCCTCTTTCTCACTTGCAGTTTTGGAGGTGATTATTAGATAAACATAATATCTAAACATTGAGATCAAGAAAGGAAAAGTATAATAAAGAAAAACAGTATTTAAAAATCTCAGTCATTGATGTTTTCAGCAAACCGATTTAATGCACATGTGAAAGTATAATGAACTTAATCGAAAAGTTCGTCCTCAAATAATTAGGAATGCGTGAAGGTTTAGACATAAATGCAAGAAATATACAACCCAAGGAGAGTCTCTGAGGGGAATTAAATTAATAAAAAATTGGCGAGATCATATTTTTTTCTGGCCGCAGCCGGTAATTTACTATAACGACATAAACAATTGAAATATGAAAAAAGAGCGTCCAACATCTCCGATACTTTTCTTTTACGTCCAATAAGGTAGCAGATAACTAAGGTAGAAAAAGGAATATGAAACAGTGCCTACCGTTTGGAACAAATTGAGAATTGACAAGAAGGGTTCGCAAGGATGGGGAGAGATAACTCTTCAATTAGTGGAGTTCTTTGATTTTGAATTATGTTGCTCGGATGGTAAGTTCGATACATCGCGTAGTGAGGATTTAAATGATATTGAGCCAGCCGGAGCATTGCTAGATGGCAACATTCTTAGAATACCATCAGGGGTAAAGTGTGAGCTTCAGGGGAGAGCCGAACAAGAAGGTGGATGCAGGTTCACCTTCCCCGTCAGAAATGGCTAGGGAAGACCTAGCTTGCGTCGGGGAAGAAGCTGTTGAGGTCTAGGAACGAATCCCCTGGTGACCCTGCAATGGGGAATCGACACTGTTCCGCTCCCCAAGCGGGCCAAATTGCAGCCTCCGGGGCCGGGTCGCCCAGTATGACTTCTGCATTGACAACTTGCACTAGGTTGGTGTAATTGGGACTGCGGCTATGCCAGTAAACCATATCTTGATGGAGGATGTAAAGGTAAAAGATGTATTTTTTGGTTCAAAAAGTCATAAATCTATCGTACGGTTACCAATTCAATCATAAATTTTTCAATTGACCACTAAAAAAGAAAAGAAAAGTTCAATAGTGGGACATGTGTCCAAAATAAAGGACCACAAGTCAAAGTCATCATTGACTTCTCCAAAGAGCACCACAATTCATACGATTCATTAGATATGGAAGTCGTCGTCTCTCTCCCCTTTTTTTCCAAGAGCATTCTTTGTGCTGGCCAAGATTTAACATGGCCAGTTTGATTGGTCATCTTAGAGATTTCCACACCAAATTGGTCATCTTTTGAGCATCTGCGTGTAACAAGCCGACTAAATGGCGAAGGCTGGTGCAACAAAGATGCTTGTTCGTATGAGTACTCGTGTGACTGATGTAATATCTGCAATGATAAAATTGGCAAGTATGTGTGGATCTCAAAATGAAGTAAATTGTTGCATCATGCTCAAGCTAGATGATAGCAATTTGCAAAATATTTCCCAATTGGCACATACACCGTACGATAATGCCTAGCTAGTTACAGCACCTTAACAAATTTGGGATAAGTATGACATAAGAGTTCCATACATCGAGAATAAGTTCATAAACAATAAATAACAAACCAAGTCCTCCTATTAGCAAACGAACAAGTTTTCCTCCCTTCTTTCTTTTGGTCTGAACAACGATTTCCATGACAAACACAGCAATATGACTCATTGGTGTAAGAGGCAAAACAAATATTCACCACGTCTCGGTAGGTAAGAGTGGCTGCACATCCGACAGTGTAATGACATCCATATCAATGTTTGACTTGCTAGATGGAAAAGCAACATCATAAGATTCAGTTGCCTCACGGTTCTCTTGATTTTGCCGAATATCCGAAGGATTTGGGAGCTTCCTTATCCCTTCCAACTCCATTGCCACTTCTTTCATTGTAGGTCGGTTCCTCCCATTCAAGTTTAAGCACCTTTTCGCAAGGTTAGCAGCTGATGCGATATCTTCCTTCTTACCTTCTTTCAAAACTTGAGCATCCACAATGTCGAACAAGCGATTTTGCTCCATCGAAATTATGAAATAGGTTGCGAGGCTTCTTCCTTCTTGTTCCCTCAGCGACGAGATTGGCTTTTGGCCCGTTAAGAGTTCAACAAGGACAACTCCAAAGCTGTACACATCGCTTTTGTCTGTGAATTGACTCGATTGGAAATACTCGGGATCTAGGTAGCCGAGAGTCCCTTGCACCAATGTGGTTACATGAGTTTGATCGAGGGAAACAAACTTGGATGTACCAAAATCTGCCACTTTTGCCTGATATTTCTCATCCAAGAGGATATTGGTGGACTTGATGTCTCGATGATAAATGGGAATGGAGGCTGCTGAATGCAAGTAGAATAAGGCTCCGGCGATTTCAGTTGCAATTCGTAGACGTGTGTCCCATGATACACGAAACTCTTCATTTGGGTCATGCAGGTATTGGTATAGAGTCCCATTTGGTATGAACTCATACACTAACAGCGGAACTTCCGTCTCCAAGCAACACCCTAATAACTTAACCACATTCCTATGGTTGACTTGCGAGAGAATGATGACTTCATTTATGAACTGTTCAACTTTACCCTCATCTATCACTTTCGATTTCTTAATCGCAACTATTTTTCCATCTGTTAACATTCCCTTGTAAACAGTACCCTGCCCACCTTGCCCAAGTATCCTATCATCGTTAAAATTGTCAGTGGCCTTCTCTAAATCCTTGGAGTTGAACAATTTGCTTTTCTCGACATTGCCTTCTGGTGAAGATAGCTCACTTTCCAACAAAAAACCGCCATTGCGTTTAAAGTACTTCTCTTTGAGCTTGAATTCTTTTCTCTTCTTGATGTATTTGTACAACCTCCATAAGAAAAGACACAAAAGTAGTGCCCCAAGGCCTGCCCCAACCCCTGCATTGCAAAAGTTTGCGGGGCAAAAGTGAGAAAAATGTACCCTGCTTGTCAAGAGTCTATAACGGCACTTACCATCAAGAATTTCAGAGAATCTGATTCAAATGGATACATATATGAGTGATGAACTGGAGTCTCCTTTCCTGTGGATTTATGTTAACAACCATGAAAAATTAACTTGTCTCCATTTCAAATTCCGTCCGATCAAATTTCTGTACATGCATTTGCACATTACAATTGATCTTTCTTACAAGGATTTCAACAAACCATAGATGAAAGTGAAAAAGTTGGGAGAAGAACATTAAAAGTACCAAAAGTTGTGTACGGTACTCATTTTAGTGCCAAAAGTTTTTTCGGATTACCTAAGTGCCAAATTGGAGAAAAAGAGATCATTTAAGCGCTAATTCCGGTCAAATTGATTACGTAGCATTTACAATTAAATTTTTTAATATGACTTGGCATATTTATAAAAAAATCCAATCCACTGTAACATCCAAAACAATATCGCACAATCTGACTGGTACTGAAATGATCGTTTTTTAATAACGACTGGCACTGAAGTGATCACTTTAAACAAAGTTTGACACTTAAAATGATCACTATTTACAACTTTTAGACGACGTCGTTTAGGGGTTATATGCTGACTGGGCACGCCGACGAGCCACATAGGACTAAGAAATTAATAAATATGGCCATCGGATTTCCGACAACCTAGATCAGTGTTTGCACTTAAGTGATCATTTTTTTTAAAGTGGCACTTAAGTGATCTGAAAAAAACTTTTGGCACTAAAGTGAGCACTATACACAACTTTTGACACTTCTAGTGTTCTTCTCCTACCTGCATTCATCTTGATTATGATTGTAGTAATCCAAATTCAAATATGACGAGAATAAGTAGGAACCTTGATAAGTTCAAGTGCTTTCTTATTTATCAAATATAAGTATTAGTGCGCAAAGAAATTTTTGAGGTTGTTTTCATAGATCCTATTGATTGAAACTTATCTTATATCATTCAATAAGCGAATGGACAATCAAGTCAATACCAAGGGTAAGGTAAAACTTATTTCTAGTCCTTTTCTGAACATAATTTATGTTATGCTGTGCTTTTTCTAACAATGCCGAGAGCATGAAGCGGTCTAAAGTTCTAGGTTAAAAGATCTACTTACCAATAAGAATCAATTTAGTTGTCTTTCTACCATCAACACAGTCAAAGCCGCCCCGTTTGTTCACACAAGTCGAGCTTGTCCCGGGGCATATATTTGAATCTTCACATTCGTTAATATCTGATGACAAATGGTAAAAATATATTAGCAGTGAATTACCATCTCCTTGAGTGAAATTAGCGAGAGCAGCCAGTTGCATTTCCTCATAAATTGTTAATTCAATGGCTAAATATTATGCTTGTAAAGATAGGACTGTCCGATTCAATTTTGTTTGAAAGTGCATTCACTTTGTATAACCTTGGGCAGAAAAAAAAAAGGAAGGCAGAAAAGCATGGATGGGATCATTAAACGGTGAGAATGCCAAAAATCCAGGAATGAACAAACCACTTCGCTGTATGGTGCCCTTAAAAACGGAATGTGATAGAATGAAGTATTTACCTTGGCATCCTCCAATAATATAAGCGTTACCACCATACCCACTTCGGCACCAGCACTCCACATATGGCAAGCCCCTCGTGTCACACGTGATAACATCAGAATTCATCGAGCTTTCGTGAAGCGCAAGTGAATAGTTGGTAAGTATATCGTTGGTAACGTTGTGGATCCCCCATTGTAACACCACTGGAACCGTATCATTCAATCTCAAAACATAAGAACCTGTAACATTCGAATTCAAGAACCATGATCTCTCCGCCAGGAAAGCGTAATTGCACCCCTGTTGTCCACCGTCTTCTTTGACATCCACACTAAAGGCCTGAAGATAAAAGGGGAGATTAGTCTGGCAGCATCCGTCTCTCCCGGAGCAAGCACTATACCAGCTAATGTTGGTGTTGGTTCCAGCACATTTTGACCTGCAGCTGGTCGATGTAAAGGCCATACCATCTGCTTTTGTATTAATCACCGTTGCCTCGATGTCACAACCGACCGATGTAAAGACGTTCCATCTCTGGGAGAAGACAAAATTACTTCCTTCTAAGCTCACCGGCTCAACAAGTCCATTGCCCTGGCAGCTTGCCGTGGAGTAAATTACTGGAAGACTGACCTTTATCATGCCATCCCCGTCTGGACGAAAATTGGGGAGTGAAATATTGAGAACTCTCAATCCAATCTTATTTAGTATAGGAACCGTATTGTTTTGCTGGCAAACAATCTCATACCAGTCATCCAAGAAACACCCTCTTCCTATTCCGAAGGGGAAGGGAATGGTGATGTTCCCGCACGTTTCAGCACAGTTGGGCCTTGCAAGTCCCGGTGTGGCTCCTGATGTTTGTACCATGAGGGAAACCAGAAGCAAAAGAATTTGAAACACCGAGTTTGACATGATTTTCACGGTTTGTTCCATAAGAAGGGAAGAAAGTTAGGGACATGGGTGTGGTTTTCTTCAGTCCTGCTAGAGCGTTGAAACATCAAGCTTGATAAGTAGGGGCCTCTTTCATTTAAGCAGCCAAGTGCGACCCTAATAGCGAGAAAGTCTTCCGTTGAGACAAAAAGCAAACATAATTGCTTGGACAGCGAGATTTCCTTCGATTCTGAGATTTTGCCTATCCAAAATTCATGGAAATGGGTTGCAACTTCACCGGAGTACATCTGCATCAAGGTGATGACTTTGGTTGATGGTTTCATCTCTCTTCCCGCGACCCCTCTCATGGAAACTTTGATCATGCACCTGCCCATTATTTGAAGTGAACATTTTGTGCGATTAGAATTGTAAAAAGTTTTTCTCGTTGACTCCTGTTTTTTCCTGAGTGAATTAACATAATCATGACACATTTTCTCAATTTCTAGTCCTTTTATTATGTTTCCTTGATTTTGCCCTATCAAAATCTCCACTTTTCAGTGTCTTCGAAACTTGTAACTTGCAACTTCAGCCATATCAATTCTAATGCCATGAACGAAAAGTGATATTTGGAGAGCAGTAGGTATATAAAACAATGTTTGCATATAGAAAGACGAGTCATCAAGCACTGAGACTGTTCACTTTGTGAATATATTTTGCTTTCGAAAACATTAGTAAGAAGAGCTAGACATAAATGCAGTTTCACTTAAAAGAATATATTGGATTTCATCACGACCTACATCAAAACATATTTCTTTTGCACACTTGTCAATAAAAATTAGACCGATTATCAGGGGCCAGGGTAGCAATGGCCATTAGCTAGCTATGGCCATTGCTCGCCACCTCAGGTGCATCCCTATGTGTACATGTCCATTAGTCGCAAACAAGGAAGTCTATATTAAATAAATAAACCTCACGTTTATGAGATGCTCCAATTAGCTTCATTGACAAAGGCAAATCAAACGTAGGAAGGTGACTTAATTATGAAAGTTTTTATACCTGGTACTTGGTAATATATGAATCAAACGTGTGTTATCCAACCCATACACATAAACCAAAACTTGAAAAACTATCGTGCGGATCCCAATTTATGGACCCAATATGCAATCATAACTGTTTAATCAAGTGTGACTCCCAAAAGGGGCTCGCATGGTTAGCGAATATGATGGATCGGGTCGGGTCCATGTAGACTCGAGTCTAAGCAAGAATTTGCCCAAAACCTATGGAAAACAGGTTAACTTATCTCCACCTATATGGAAAGAGATTTGTACGTAAACAAACTTGGAAAGACCGGCATGGTGGAAATCAATGGATGACCTGTTGATAGTGGCCCCTGTGGTCTTCAAGACTGTTAGCACCAGAGAACTTATGTTAGAACAAGCCATAGACTTGGTCTCCATAAGTGATAAAAATAAGAGATGACTGTTCCGTAGCTATTAATTTTGTTGAAGATGACTTTCCTTAGCCCAAAAGTTTCTTGTTGGTGGCCCACCAGTAAGACTGGCTGGGTCAATAGTCTCGTGCTCGCCTATTGTCCACAAGATAACAAGTTCTCGCTATGTCATGATCAAATCTCTGATAAACATGTGCTCATGGGCACCGCTACATTATGTGGAGAGAATTATAGACTGTCGACATGCCGGTGGAGCTATATTGATAAGCCCATCTCGAGAATCTTACGTGGTACTGTGTAGCGGTAACTCATATCTAATATTTAATAGTGGATGAATAAACATCGATCGCTTTGCTAATCAATCCTCTATGTTCTTATCATCACTGTTTAGAACTTCCGAGTTAGACAAAAATTCTTTCAACGTCTAATGGTTGAAGAGTTTGCGAATTGGAAATGGAGTAGTATCTCAAAGAAGGATAAGTACATTTTGATTTAACAAAAATTAGGGATGGAGCAGCATGCCATTTGGCCCTAGTACAATGCACAGCAAATCAATGGCATGCCCGGGCTTTTTATCGATGATTCATATATCCATATGAGATTTCAATTCCTTTTCTCTCCCTCCCTCTCTCTCCCTCTCTTGTGTTTAAGCTTTTCTTCGTCTCTTCAATTTCTAGAGGGTAGGGATTTGACCTAGATCTCTCCCTCTCCTCCCTCGTTGCTTTTCCTCTTATTTCTTGTTGTTTCTTTCCTTACTCTCCTTATCTAATTTTAGATATGGGAGTTTTGTTCTTCCGATCTTAGATCTAAAAGCTTTTCTCTCCAATCTAATTCTAGATTTTGGGGTTTTAATAATTAAGTACTCCGCCTTCATTTTTAATAGTATTCACAGCAGTTTCGATGTCAAATATGTGCTCGTTCAACGTGTTTTTGTTCAAAGCTTTGGCTTCTCGTACTTGCTAAAGGGCTTGCTTTTACATGTGTTAGATTTGAGCTCGTTCAGCATGTTTATATTTTCTTCGTACAATGATGGTTTTGGGGACGTCGAATCTTGGCGCACACTGCCAAAAGGTAAAATCGTATCTACATATGAAGATCCCGACATGTGCTCATCACTGATGAAGATGTGTGATTTGGTGATCGGCCGCCAATCCTTTCGCTTAGATATAGTCGCAAATATGTTTTTGAAGGATGAGCGTATGATTATCTTTGCCAACCATGCTCTGATGATGTGTCTTGATTTCTGATTTTTGATTTGTTTTGGAGTTCTATGGGCTTGCCTTGTTATGGTGACTTTTAAGATTTCCTATGAATCGTTTCATGTATCATTTTGGTAATGAATGAAAATCTCTTTTGACAAAAAAAAATATATATTACAGAGAAAAAACAAATCCTTAAGATTTTAAAAAGTTATAGGACAAAAAAAAAGCGGCTCATGATCCTTCTTTCTCACTTGCACTTTTGGAGGTGATTATTAGATAAACATAGAGTCTACATATTGAGATCTAGAAAGGAAAAATATGATAGGGTAAAAAAGATATTCACAAACAGAATTTGATCAACTGAATGGAGAGATTCTTACTCAAATAATTTGGTATTTGTGAATGTTAGGGAGCGTGTAACAGAAGTCCAATACGTTACGCTCGGGGATATCACCAAAAGGGAGCCTGAGTTCGAATTTGTTAATATATTCGGTCGGACCCACGTTCACTCAAAAACCTAAGTCAATGAATTATGGGTCAACTAAGATATATTAACTGCTTTATACCACACCAATTCTTCAATGTGGGATATATTTAACACAACTTACGCGTGCATCCTAACAATCTTCCCCTTAATTCAGGTATCCTTCTGCATCAAGATATGAAATCTTGCCAGCGGGCTTGTATTACATCACAATGCCCACCGCCCGAAAATTATGCCCAGCTTCATCCACCAAACATCGGAACAAATGACATCGCTTGGGGAGATCACCAAGAGGGAGCTTGAGTCCAAACCTGTTAACATATTCAGTTGGACTCACCTCCACTCAAAAGCTTAAGCCAATGAGTTATGGGCCAACTAAGATATATTAACTACTCTACACCACACAAATTCTTCGATATGGAATTTATTTAACACAACTCACATGTGCATCCTAACAATGAAGTTCGAGACGAAAATACCAGAAATATACAACTAAAGCAAAGTATCTAAGGGGAACCAGGAAAATTTGAACTACGAGAAAATCCGTAGTCTAACTTCACAATTTTGTGCTTGATTTATAATTCAATATCTAAAACATAAGACTAATCTAAGATGCTTAAGAACTTTGTATCAATAAACAAACATGCCTTGCGTTCCTTAAGAGTAAATTAATCAAACATTGGCCGGATTACCATTTCTGGTCAAAGCCAGTATTGAATTATGAAGAAGAAAAAGATTTAAAAAGGGGATATGAGACATTACATACCATTCGGGATGAAATTCTTGTCTTTGTTTTGCTAATCCCTGTTCATGACCTTGTTGTGCAGAATATATGGAACGAATGTGCAGATCCAAAACTTAATAGTTGCCCTTGAAATTGTGTGAAATCGGCTGGGCAGCTTAGCTCGTCGGTGCGGTAGAAATACAGAAAAATTCATTCATAGGGGTACCGGAACATTTTGTTAAGTTGTAGATTGCTTTCCAAACCTTCGCGAGCATGTGATCACTGAAAAAAGAATAATGACATATCAGTATTAAGTGGTTATTAAGTATAGCTTTTCTGGAGCTGCTTCAGCTGTGAAAATATGCGTTGCTACTTTTATAAGGTGCTTGACAAACATCTTATACTTGTAGCACCTTCTCGGCTGTAACAACTTATAACATCTTTTAAATTCGCACTCAAAAGTTATAAGACATGAAAAGTACTGTCTATATTAATAGCTTACAACCACATGACATTGAAGCACTCGATAATAGTCTACCAAGTTGCATAGTAACTTAATTTTGTAAATGAAGGATATGGGTACCGCAGGTAAAAGAAGCGAAGAAAGTTAATGATATGGGTGTGATTTTCTTCTGTCCTGTCACGTCCAAGACAATAGAAACATTTACGACTTTGATCAGTTGGGGCCTCTTTAGTTTAAGCAGCCAAGTGCGACCCTAAAAAGAAGAAAGTCTTTCGTTGAGACAAAGACAATCATAATTGCTTGGACAGCGAGATCTCCTATCCTTCTAGGATTTGACAATTCAAAATTGATGGAAATGGGTTGGAAATTCACTGGAGTACATCTGCATCAATATGATAACACTGTTCCATGTTTCATCTCTCTTCCTGGGACCCCTCCGATGCCCCCCCCGATGGAAATTTTGATCATGCAACTGCCCATAGTTTGAAGTAATCATTTTTGTGCGACTGAAATTATAATAAGTTTTTCTCATAGAATCCAGCTTTCTTCGAGCGAATTAAGATAATTGCAATCCTTTTTCTCAATTTCGAGTCCTTTTACTATGTTTCTTTTATTTTGCCCTCTTAGAATCTTTATTTTTCAGTACCATCGAAATTTGTAATCTCCAACTTCAGAGATATCAATGCTCATGCCATGAACGAAAATGAAATTTGAGTAGCAGTCAGTACAAAAGCAATGTTAGCATATAGAAAGACGAGTCATCAAGCGCTTGGCCGTTCACTTTGTAAATTCATTATGCTTTTGAAACATTAAGGAGAAGAGCTACACATAAATATAGTTTCACTGGAAGAAGATATTGGATTTAATCATGATGTAGATCCAAATATATTTCTTTTGCATTCTTGTCAATAAAAATCAGATTGAGTATCAGGAGGCTAAGGCAGCGACGGCCACTACCCGCCCCCTTAGGTTCATTCCTATGTTTACATGTCCATCATATTCTAAAGTCTCAAACAAACAAAATAATTCATTGGCACCCAAATTATGTACGAGGGATGATCATTTAAGAGTAGAGGTGTCATCGATAACTCCTCGACATTCAAGTAATTCCCTTCTTTTTAATAATGAGGAAGTCTATTTTAAATAAACAAATCTCGCATTTATGAGATGCACCCTCCAACTAGCTTCATTGACCAAGGCAAATCAAAAGTTGGATGGTGACTTAATTATAAAATTATTCATACATGGTTCCTTGGTAATATATTTGATGCCCTAATCCATACACATAAATCAAAACCTGGAGAAACTATTGTATGGATCTCAGTTATGGACCTAACATGCATTTGCAGTCGATCAAGTGTGACTCACAGATGGAGCCTATGTGGTTAGTGACTATGATGGATCAGGTCCACTTAGACCGGATCTAAGCAAGAATTTTGCGAAAAATCCGTGGAAAACAGGTTAACTTGTCCCATCAATATGGAAAATCGATTTGTGCGTTGACAATGGATGGCTTGTTGTTAGTGGCCCGCGTGATCATCAAGACTGTTGTCAACATAGAACTTATATTGAGACAGGCCATTGACTTGGTCTCCATTAGTGATAGAATAGAGAGGACGATCGTTCCTTAGCTATTAATTCCACTGAAGATGACTTTCCTTAGGCCACAATGCAGTGGGCCACCGGTCAGGTTGGCTGGGTCAGTGGTCTCATGCTCGCCTAATGTCCACAAAATCACAAGTTCTCGCTATGTCGTGATTGAACCTCTGACAAACTTATACTCATAGGCACTGCTACATTATGTGGAGAGAATTATAGACTGTTTACATACCTAAACGCTTTATCCTGCGACCTCGTCCTTTACCCTGCGACCCGTATGAATGACATGGCTCCAACATCACCCCTGCTAATGGTGCTGAACCTGCTTCTGTTATGCGTCGCCAGTGAAAGACCTCAAGATTGAGACCAAGGTTCAAAGCCCGGTAAATGCAACTCCTAAACTGTGAAGCTAGGGCTATCCATCTTTTCCATCTCTTTTGCTTCAATTTGATACGAGCTTCACTCTCTAATTAGGAAGTTCTAATTGCCATGAACTTAACGATGGAACCTAATAGAATTCCCCAATATTTCTTCATGGCCTGACGCATTCTGTTGTTTATCTCAAATGCATCTATCACATCACCTTTCACAAAGTAAACAGTTCCCTGTCCATACATGTCTCCATGGATATTTAAAAGAAAAGAATCGAAGACTGGCATTGGTAACCAAAATCTATGATTAATTAGGCGTCATCTGACGGTATCAAAGTTAAACTCGAGAGATATCGAGCTTCCTCTCAAAAAAGCGGCAGAGGAGGTAAACTTGGAGAACACTTGCCCCGATAAGTGCTGCTGACTCGAAGAAAGCCTTATGGACTGCCCTTCTGCTCATTGCGTCGTTCACTAAGATCACAGATCATCATAGAATGAGTGTTCATTGAATGCGATAACTATGTGATGTCCATCATTGAACAAAATATTTGATTAGCAAGGTCATCCCCATTCCATTTCATGTGGTGATCGGACACTAGAAAGCATCAAGCAGATAACACATGGAAACAAAACCCATGACCATTTGAAACCCACTCGACCAAACATGTATCTTTTTTTTTTTAGGCTTATTTGTTTTCTAAGTCCGCTTTTTCAGCTGATGTCGAATTAGGTACGTTTTATTATTTTCAGGATCATAAACATAATAACTGACTAGTTATGTCAATCAAATGGATAAAAGGAGCTTGTCAAAGGCCCTAGAAATAGCTTTTAACTTGTCTATTGAGACATTTATTTCCGAAGGTCTTTTAAGAGCAGAGGTTGTGTTAACCTTTGAAATTTAAGAGAAAACGGTAGTCGAATCAAACTATGGTGGTCCACTCAGCATTAAATAGGAAAGTTATTTCCGTTCGAGATGAAACAAGGTTGGAATAGCAAGAGGACTTGACATAAAATATGTTACCAATTGCTTGACGCTCAGCCTGAGCCTCCAGCCAATGCTGCTCAAACTGAATGTTGTAGAGGGCCTCCTCCAACTTCCCTATCTGTTCCAACAAGGGGTTGATATGCTCTGCAGATACATTCACAACAGATAAAAAGAGTTGCACATGGTATATTCACAAAGTTTTCAAGAGACAATAAAACAGAAAAAAAGCAGAGTCCTACTGTCCTTTTCATGCTGATCGTAGTATGCAAAATGGCCAACATGTACATCAAAGTCGATGGTTTCATGATAAGGAGACTTGTTAGTAAAGCAAAACCGATGAACACCCTTATGGTGAGCCATAAACTCAAATTTCTCACTGATCCTGTCATAAGAATCTTGAATCTGATTACCAGAAGGTCCTTTCACCTGACAATTTCAAAAGTTGCAATGAACATGCAGTTATCTAGGTCATTATCAAAGGATTAAAGATCGATAAGCACACTATTGACAGAATTAAGGAATTCAATAATCAATACATGACTTTAATTCAAAGCATGTCCCAACAAACATAAAAAAGGAAAACTAAATATGCATATGCGAGATCTAGTTGACCCATCTAGGCTACCGAAGGCTAATAAACTACAATGAAGAATCTCCTTTAGGAAGATAATCAGCATCCCTCACAAAAAAAACTATATTTGAGTACAATATTCCTTGTACATTACGTTCGATCCATTAAACATGTGCTGTTACGTTTGATCCACGAGCTATGTGCTATTAAGAACTCTCGCCTACTTTTCGAGATTAAGTGCATCACAATATATGCAGCCAAGTAACTTCTAATCAATAACCTCAGAATTAACCAAAATAAGAATTGATGAGCATTCTAACACGCCTATACTGGCTTTGCCCCGTCTATGTCCTGATATCCAAGAACCACCATTTTGTTTATAATATTTTCAAGAAGGGATACACAAACATAGTGACAAAATTTGCTGAAAACAGTCACAGTAATGCCTCGTACGAGGCAGCAGAGACTAATAAGAGGTTCAAAAAATCGAACAACTGATCTGCCCATTTAAATTGTTTGACGACTTCCAACCAAGGAGTTAACCATGGAAGAATAGAGCAAGACATGACTGTCATCCCCAAAAACAAATCATCAAGGAATCATCAGCTTTCAATGAATGCTGAACACAACCCCAGTTAAGTCAATGACATAAACCATTGCACTTAAGGATGAGCACTTTTTGCACATCAAAGAACGGTCACCGCGATAAGTAACTTATCAAACAAAAGCTGAAGCTTACCATAGGATCAACACCATCTTGACTGTAATGCCAAGCTTAATCAGATTTGTTCACCACGAAAGGTACATGAACAGTGTCCTTTTCATATTGAACATCATGGGCAAAGCATTCTTCCCTATCAATCATAAATCTAATTTTAACTTCATCGGCATGTAGGGATAGAAATAGCCCCGGAACCACAGTCAATATATAACCAAATGCATGAGAATTCATCTGCAGATTTAGAGACTAGCATATTAATCAAGGAACCAAAACAAGATGATCATCCTTTTTGTAGTTTCTTACGGCCAACACGCAAAACCAAAAGGCAAAATAAAATCGAAGTCTTCAGAGGTATTTGAGAGGACTTTTCAACCCTTGCTTCTAGCTTTTAAGAGGTGCTATATTTCCAAAAACTATAGCAATTAAAACAGATATAAGCCGATTTTCAATAACTGTCTATATGCACTTAACAGCTTCTAATCCTTCATTCTGAAAAAAAAAAATTTGAGTACTTGGCATTGTGCAAAACTTCTTGCACAATGCCAAATCCTTGCACATAGCATTTTCTAAAAGTACAACACACTAAAAGATTATTCAATCACTTATGTAATATTTAGAAAAAAAAGGGTCAAAAAGTTAAAAAGTCAAAAGCTGAACAATGGGGCTTAAGCTACCCACCCGTCGGTGGCCACGTTGGTTTGCACTCAGTTCCTTTCATAAGAGGTGTTGGGTTCAAACTCGACCATTGGTGATTTAAGTAGGGGGTCGTAGCGGTGGGATGCTGCGTTAGCCCCCCTCGAGGACTAGTCGGGCATCACTACTGGTTTGAACCCTAACTTGCCGGCCGTGCGAACACCTTGGTTATAAAAAAAAAAAACAATGGGGCTTTAGCTTATTTAACCAAGAGCATGCTCGGCCAAGGAAGGGAAAAAGGAAAAGAAAGAAAGAGAGGAAGAGAGAAGGAAGAAGAAGAAGAAGAAGAAGGGAGGAGGGTTTTATGCCGTGCGAACCTCACCTAGCCGATCCGACTTAGTATCGCAATACTCAGTAAGCACTCGTGCCCCTCGTTTGTCCGATCGGAGAAGTTTTTCGATTTAGGGTTTAAATTTGGAATTTTGAGAAATTCGAGCCGCGAAGTTCGATTTTTGAGTCGTTGTGCTGCATATATATATATATATATATGTATATATATATATGTATAATTAATAGTTTAGAGTGTCATGGAGCCATGGGATTTTACGGATCTTGATTTAGACCTACGGTTTGCCCAAAATGAATTTTTGAAGTTGGCCGCATAATGTGAACAGTGTGCGACCAGCGGGCTTTAGGCCGATTTTCGGCTTGATTTTGGGCTGGCCAAGTTGGGGCTTTTGTAATACTCGGAACGGGTTTTCTTTTGACTATAAGTTTGCTAGGATTGGAGCCTGATGGAGAAAATTATGGCGCGATCAAGTTTCGCATTTAAGTTTCGTGTTGTAGACGATTTGATAATCGCTTTGGAGGAGCGATTTGTGAGAGCGCCTGAGTCATTTTGGTTAGCGTCTAAGCTTGGCTTAATCGAGTTATAAGTGAAAATGGTATTTTACTTGGTAGTGATGTCGATTCTCGTTTAATTGTTAGGATTACGAGATCGTTAGCGAGTTTAGCCACGTTGTTTGGTTATGGGGTATTTCTAAGTGAGTGGTGTTATCTCTTCTATGAATTTCTAAACTCATGTCTTGAAAGCAAAAGAGATTCGATATATTATGAGTTGTGAAAGAGCATATTTGTTGCATAAAACCATGGATTGGGCATCTATTACATTTTGGTATTTGTAAATGATTTGAAATACGTTTTGAGAATAGTGTTGCGAAATGAGGTATATATATATATATATATATATATATATATATATATATATATAGATTTGTGATTTGGTTTATGAAATGGGTATGTGAAATGTATTATGGTTTAAAAAACGAGTTTTCAAATAATTTGAGACATACTTTACAAAAGAGATTTTTGGTAGTTGAGTTGAGTTGTGAAATGCCATATACTTGGTTTGTGAAATGTGTTCAGTTTGACGAAGAAAGATTGTGTTTTGTTTTCTGAAATCAATTAGTGATATTGATTGTGGATTGTGAGACTTATTATGGATTTGGTATTGTGGATTATTGGAGGATGTGTGCTGGTGCTTAATATCGCTATGAGCCCATTGAGAGGCTTGTGGGTATGCGCATACTAGTCTAGGATATCCTTGTGGGCCGAGCCACCGGCTTATAGTAGGTGGAGACTTTGCCAAGGGGGGAATCTTGGTCACTTTATCACGGAGCGAGATGCGTGATCATAGTTTGATATTGAGTAATAAATTGATCGATGGAATGGACCATCGACGTATGATGTGATATGAGATATATCAATGGAATAGACCATTGACGTGTGCTTTTGACGAGATTGGCCAATGGAATGGACCATTGGTTTCTGTTTTGATATTATTGATTTAACATGAGCATTTTTATTGTGAAAATGTTATGTTAAAGTAATACATAACGTATTTTGAATTGACATTTGAAATATGCTGGAGTTGGATTACATAAGCTTTGGTTTGGTCGATGGATAGACCATCGATGTGTTTTCTACTATGCCAGGGCAAATCCTTGAGAGCGATGGCAGTGTGGCTGCAGCTAAAAAGGATAATATCGGGTTGGGTTGAGGGATGGTAGTGCGGCTGCGCCTCTACCCCGAACGAGCCCTTTTATAATGAGATTACTTAATGGAAGAGACCATTGATATGTGAGTTATTGAAATTGGTCAATGGATTGGACCATCGACGTGTGATTTGACGAAATCAATCAATGAATTTGACCATTGATGATTGAATTGTGATGTTGTACCAAATGAATATTTTCTAGTTTGTATCGAGTTTTGTGAAAAAGAAAATAATTCATATTTGATATGATATGTATATGATACTGTGGGTTTAAATTACGAGTTTTCGATATTACTTTATATATGCATAGTCATTGCTCAATCTGTTTAGAAGAGATACGCACTACTTATGTGGAAGGATGGCCATGTCATCCATTATTCTAGTAGGTTTTGGGGTATGACAACTTATGTGGCCACCACTACAACCATGCACAGTACAACAGAGCTCTAATGCTACAACACCATAAAAAAAATTGACAGCCACTCCACACCTGCATTGCTTCCTTCCTCTCTTTCAAAAGAAAGATCCAATAGAGCATCCTCTGGGCCAATTAAAGCAAAGCCGAATGGTGCCCTCCTTAAAATAGTGATCAAGAAAAGCCAAGAACCAAAAGAAAAACACAAGGGAGAAGAAATCCCTCCTCTTGATTACAAAATTAGAGTCAAGTTTCGATTTTTTTTTTACCACTCCCTCGAAATATCTTTCCAATTTCTCAGTTGAACATAAAGCACCGCAAAAGCTCAAATAAAGAATATGCACTTAAGTTGTGGGTGCATGTGCAAATAATCGAAAATAGAACCTAACTATCCCTTCAAGAACAAGCTTTCTTCACATACCCTTCAAAAGTTTAAAGTGCTTTATGAAATGAAGCCGTGCTAATCCCTAAATTTTTCTTGGTCATGATAAAGCAACTGCATTCTTGAAAAGGTGGACTTCAAACTGGAGCTCACAACTTGTTAAATTGAACTCAAATGAATCTGATAGAGCATGTCCCGACCAATGCAACCGCATGAAGATAACCTTAATTGATCTCTCAAGGCTAAGGTCAAAGTTAATTTTTCTCCCCAAGCAGACATTCATGACTCCACACTACTAGTCCGATTTGGAAAGAGAAATAAAGTCTAATCAAGAGCAGCTACATATTTATTTAGAGCTACAAACAAGCATAGGTCGCCTTAGTTTCTTTCAATATATAGCAGATTGAATCTCCAATCTATAGAGCAATTATTTTGAAAGCTTACCAATCAGGGAAGTGTTTTCAGAATATTTTTGGAAAGAACCTGGCTGCCACAAGGCCAAAAGCTTTCTCAATAGGTTGTATGCATCGCTTGCTCCCATAGATAAAATCCCATCCCTTATCTAATGAGGCAGAGAAACATTAGTAAAGCACAGGAATCAAAAGTGCAAACAATGGAAATTATGGCTAACACAACAAAAAAGGTTTATAGTCCCTAAGAAGAAAAGAACCTTTTTATTTGATAGATTGGCTTCGAGACTTATATCCTTGAAGAAAGCAGGATCACGAGTTGATCTATACAAAGAACCATCATTTTCACTGATAAATCCTAGCAATCTTAATTGGTCCTCCAGGCATATTGTAGATGTGCCCATTTCTAAATCATCATATGAAGAAACCACAATAAGTGATAGAATACCAGCTACTAGCATAATTATGAATGCACTTGTTTTAAGTAAAATAGCTGGTCATAGACAAAGAATCTAACTATTCATCACCAAATTTCAGGGACCAAAACAGGAAGTCAAAAGATACCTAAGTAGAGAAAGAGCAAGAGAGATCAAGAGAAAGGGGGGAAAAACAACAAAAGCGAAGAATTTCATGCCTTATGGATTGTGAATACACTCGCTGATAAGACCTCAGCTCTCAGATCAGGCGATGGCAGATGTGAAGGTAAGCAAAATAACACTTGGACTTCGGATTTCAGTTTGTGGGAATCTGGTTGGCTCCATCAAGAAAACGGAACTATTTGTCGAGAAAATACTCGGTGCCTCTTGTGATTCTACCGTGGAAAAATCCCAGCCTGTCGGAGGCGGCGTCGGCATCAGAGGCTAGGGCGGAGGCGGAGGTTAGGGCGTCGCTCGTTAGGGGCAGCGTCGGTATTGGCGTGAGGAGACGGGCCTTGCTCGTCCGAGGCAGTGGAAGGAGGAAGAAGGAAAAAGAAAAAGAAAGAAAAAAAAGAAAGAAAAAATATTAACAAATTCAAAATGAGCAATTCTAAAAAGTGTTTTCACTTTCTTAGATTAGGAAATTCACTTTCCTAATTTTATATATAAATGCTTTCCTTAACCGGAAAGTATTTTTAGTTAGTTTATCATTTTCGGCGAATCAAATAGGTGAAAGTCTAAAAAACAGATTCCTGAAAAACACTTTTCCTCAAATAAACGCACCCTTAGTCTTAGATAAATCTAGAAAAGTGGAGACTTGATGAAAAATCCGGAGAAGTCGAGAGTCGTCCTAGTATCTACCTGGGATGTTTCCTTGATGCTAGAAATATCAAAGGTTGGCAAGTAGAGGATACCAATTTAAGCAGCCAAGTGTCACTTTTCTCATCGTTGAGGAGATAATTTTGTCATAATTTTTTTTTTGAGAAAGACTTGGAGCTTTACTAAGATAGATGAGTTTTCAGGACCCGTTAAGCACATTAAAACTGAGATATTTAGGGTGCGTTTGACAACTGGCCAAATAGTAACTATTTATATTATTTTGTTTTCAGAATTAGTTTTAGAACAAAAATCTGTTTGGTAAATTTTTTGATATCGGGCACAAATTTGCAAAAATTTATTTCTAGAATTAGTTTTGGAATAGAATCAGAAATGGAAAAGAAATTTCTTTTTCTTTTTCTTTTTCTTCTTCTTCTTCTTGGTTTTCTTCTTCCTCTTCTTCATTGGCTGTGGCCGGTTGCCGGCCGCCGGCCATTGGCGATCGACCATAGGCCAAGGCTAATGAGGGCAAGGGCTGGGCCCTCGCTGCCCTCGCCCAAGCTGTGAGCTACCCTCTCTCCCTATGGTATTTCCCATAAGAATTTTCCACGTAAATCTGTGTATTCTTTATTCTTTTTAGTTTTAATTTCGTTATAATTTCCGCATTAGTCATAATAATATGGTTTCAAAGCAGATTTGTGTTGGTGCCGGGTTGAGTATATGCTATAGACTGTGATCCATGTGGGGACCTCTGTCATTGTCACCCTGTGGTCTGATGGTGGTTTTTTCAATCTTGTCGACCATGTGGGGGACCTCCATGTGAAGCTGTGCTCTGTTTCTCATGTGGTGTGGTCCTGAAAGTTAAAATATTGACTTTTTTGGTTTTTTTCCTTCAATGTAGCGTCGACATGGGGGATAAAGACACAATTCTTGACATCATTATTCGTTATAGAGGAGAATTTGTCATCGGCACTAACGAGTGGGAATACTTTGGGCGACTTGAAGGTACTGTTTATTTCGATAGAAGCAAGCCAGCATATATTAATCTCGTGAGGGATATAGTTCAACAATTAAGATGTAAAATAGGAAGTTTGCATTATTGTGTTCCTAGAAGCAACTTGAAGGACGACATTAGAAACTTTCATAATGATAATGGTGTTAAGAATATCATCTACCACTATCTTCGTGGAAAAGAAGTTATTGTGTACATTGAGTCCTATAGTGATGGTGAAGCTGATGAAGGGGCTAAGGGAGGAGACGTAAGGAATGGTGTTGCTTTACCTAGTACTCAAGTTGGTGCTAATTCTATTATAGGTGAGACTGGACATGAGAGGCAAGAGAGGGAAGAAAGAGAGGCAAGCCATGCAATGAGTGAAGAATTCACTGGATTGTAGTGGAAAGTTGCTGTATCTAATGAATCAGATGATGAGGGTGTGGCAAATGTAAATTTTCCAAGTGATGATGACGATGAGAAACTTGCACAGTCAAGGCAAAAGCAAAGTGAATTTGGAAAAAAATCAATAGCTGCACTTAGAGGATTGCATGAAGCTGAACCAGGACATAGCATTGATGGAGCTTCAGCTGAAGGTAACGACACTGATTATGAAGAAAGTGGCTTTGATGAATAAAATGATAGTTCTGAAAATCAGCATGAAGATGATGATCCCGTTGTGCGCAAAAGGAAACGTAAGTGTCCATTCTATGATCCCGACTCTTCTTTTTCTGTGTTGACTGTAGGTATGAAATTTTCTGATACCAAGCAGTTCAAAGAAGGGATTATCAAGTATTCAATAGCTAAATAGAGGAGTCTTCAGTTCATTCAAAATACGAAGGACTATGTTAGAGCAAAGTGTTCTCAACTTAGTTATTCGTGGAAGATATATGACGTACGTTCAAAGAGGGATGAGTTTTTTCAAATTAGGTCACTCCAGGAGGAACATACTTGTTCCATCATGTTTGACAATAAAAGGGTAACGAGTGCTTGGTTGTCGAAGCACTTCTTCAATACCATCAAAATGATGCCTGATGTGAAATGTCCTCAGTTGAAGTAATTGGTGAGGGAGCAAGTAGGGATTAATGTGTCACTCAATCAGTGCAACAGAGCCAAGCAAAAGGTGATGAAAAAACTTCTAGGGAGGTACAAGGAAGAATATGGTCAAATTTGGGAATATGCTGGAGAATGTAGGCTGTAAAACCTGGCTAGTTGAGTTTATGTTGAGGTTTTGGAGCGGCCATTGCCTAATCATGAGACTAACCTTGACTGAATTTATATTTGATTTGATGCATGCAAGCGGAGATTTGTTGTTGGTTGTAGACGAGTTATAGGGTTAGATGGATGTTTCTTGAAGGGCGTGTGCAAGGGAGAATTGTTGGTTGCCATTGGTGGGGATGGTAATAACCAGATGTTTCTAACTGCTTGGGTTGTTGTAAAGGTAGAGAGCAAGGACACTTCGTCGTGGTTTCTGAAAAATTTGATAGCGGACCTTGAGATCACTAATGGAAGAGGTTAGACATTCATGAGTGATCAACAAAAGGTAATACTGGTGCAACTGCACAAATAATATTTATGACATATTTTATCTTGCACATGCCTTTATTAATGCCTTGATGTATGAATTCTTGTAGGGACTTCTTCCTGCTCTAGTTGAGTTGATGCTATTTGCTGAATATAGGATGTGTGCGAGGCACATATATGCAAACTGGACAAAGATCTACAAAAGGGAGAAACTACAGAAGCAATTTTGGATGATAGCTAAGAGCACTAACATGGCTTATTTTAGAATTCACAAATAGCAGCTGCTTCACTTGACGAAGAACGGTTATGAAGCACTTTTCCAAACAAAACCCAAGCATTGGTGCAAGGCCTTCTTTAGTGAAGAATTCAAGAGTTATATCATCGATAACAATCTCAGTGAAGTCTTTAATGGCAGAATTTTAGAGGCGAGGTGCAAACCAATCATCAGCATGCTTGAGAATATTCGAGTGATAGTCATGATAAGGCTGCAAAAATATAGAGATGAGGCTGCGAAGTGAACTAGACAGTGTAGTCCTAGGATTGCTAAAAGATTGGATGACAACTTGGCAATTAGTAGGTTCTGTCATCCTATCTGGAATGGAGATAATGGCTATGAGGTTATGGAAAAGACAGACAAGTATGTTGTCTAATTGTACAAAAGAAATTACTTATGTTGAGCTTGGCAACATTTTGGAATTCCATGCGCACGTGCCATTTGTGCCATCCAAGCGAAGTACCAAAATCCCAAGGAATACCTGCATGGTTGCTACTACAAAAGCACATATCTTATTGCATATCAATACATGATGCAATCTATTAGAAGTACAAAATTCTGGGAGTCGACAAATCATGAAGCCCCTCATCCTTTGCCACTTAAGAAGCAAATAGGAAGGCCTAAAAGGAGACGGAGAAAGCAAGAGGGAGAGTCTGGAAGTAAGAAGATGAGCAGGTCAGGTGCAAAGGTGAGATATTCATATTGTCGTGAGGAAGGTCACAACAAGAGTGGTTATCATTTGAAGAAGCAACTGATATTGCTTCAACGGCCAAGTGGAGAGACTCAAATTGGATCAAGTGTAGCGCCAGCACAAGAACTAGCTGAAGGGCCTATTGAAGGGGTTGCTAAAATGCCTACTGGAGGGCCAGTTGATAGACATGTTGATTGTCTAACTGAAAGGCTTATTGAAAGCCAAGTTCAAGAACCAGCTGAAGAGCCAACTAGAGGCCTAGGTTCAAGGGCAGTCTTCTCCTGGACTGTTGCACAGGCCAGGAGAAAATATCTAGTAAGCTATACAATATATGTATTTGTATTAATCTTTAGTGAGCAAACTTTGGCTTTAGTTGACATTATTTTGTCATTATCAGGTGAGAAGAAGACCAACTGAAGAAACAGCTCAGGTTACTCAAAGTGAGGCATCATATTAAACAAGAGGGGTCCTCGGCAGAAGATTAAGGCAATATGGTTATGGAATTTATACGGACTTCGATACTGAAATGACTATTTTGCATGCAAATTTTTTACATCTCATGCATTTCATTTTTGAGTTTTTCACTTTCATGAAAATATTGCTTCTTCTCATCCATGATTATGTTTTTATAGCCTGGGAAGAGTTCAGAGGTTCTTATATCTCAAGTTGGCCCAAGTCAAGAGTCAAGGATTGCACCAAAAAGAACCTAACCAACGTCGCAAGCGGTTGGTCCGAAGAGAAGAAGGTTGGCTGTAGAGAAGAGTGTTCGTAAACGGCCACCAACAAAGAACCCAACATTAGTTCCTGATCAACCAGTAAATTTTGATAGCTCCAAAATAGCCACTAACACCAGTTAGAGGAAGATAGTTATTGCGCCAAAGAAGAAATCTCGAGCAAGAAGGCCAGTAAAATAACCTGTTAGTTCGACAGTTGAAAAAGATGCAGCTGGAGCAGTTCAAGAAGAAATAGCTCTAGTTATTGAAGAAGATCTAGCTCAAGCAGTTCAAGAAGAAGCAGCTCCAGCTATTGAAGAAAATGTAGCTCCAACAGTTCAAGAAGAAGCAGCTCCAGCAATTCTAGAAGAAGTAGCTCTAGCTATTGAAGAACCTACATCTTCAGAAGAACAACCTGCAACTCCTCTAATTCAAAAAATTCAAAGAATTATGAACCAATTCAAGAAACTGTCGAAAGGAAAAGAAAAGGGTGGACTTATCACTGTTGACTAATGGGAGGGTGTTGAGGTAGTTGTTAGTTTTTGGAAAATTAGGGAGGTTTACCCTATTGACTAATGGAAGGTTGATTTTTTGTGGTTTTGGACTGTTATTGACTGATGGGATGTTGTGCATAAAGACTAAATTCGATGTTTATCATGGTTAAGGTGGTTGTGATTTCCATATTTTTGCACACGTGTTTATTCTATTTTAGTATAGTACTGGTATAGTGGGGTGCTTGCAAGTTGCACCAGTAAATTAATATTCAAAGAAACTTGTTTAGTATGTGCTGTTTGACACTGAAATGTAGTTGGTGGGGAGGGTGGGAATTGGTGCTGCCAGTGCTAATTTTTTGTGCTATTTTCAAGTGCAGTATGGTGCTTGCACCAACTGCTGATTTTGTGCTGTTTGGGAGTGCAGTATGGTGTTTGCACCAACTGCTGATTTTGTACAGTTTGGGAGTGTAGTATGGCAGTTGCTGATTTTGTCATGTTTAGGAGTGTAGTATGGTGCTTGCACCAGCACGCCAGCACGTGCTGGTGCAAGCATTTTGAATCGATTTTTTGAAATGGTTTGGAGGCTATTTCGTGCTGATGATTGAATATGGTTTGGGAGCTGTTTGAACCAGTTTATGAGTATGGTTTGGAGCGGTTTGGTGTTGGTGAGTAGTGCTGTTACAGTTACTGCTTTGGTCCTGAAATGATCTGGTTTAAAAATTGATTTGTTGGAACCAAAGTCTCCCCTTTTCAAAGAAACACATGGCATGACACTTAAGTGATCCACTTTCGAATTCAATCTAATCTATGAATAATTTTATTTGGACGAAGTAGCTCGTAAGCACAATAAAAAAAATAAAATGAATCTATCATGCCCCGAACCCTACGAGCATGCAACATCCTGCAATGGTCATTATGATGCGACGTCCCAGGATGCGTCGCCGATTCAACATTTTATCTTTTGATTACGCATGCGGTAGCTAAACAAAGATTCACCCATACAATAATAATAAACAAAGATAGATAGGAAAATGGTTTACAACATTGAAATCAAAACACCATTTTAACATTTACTTGATTAACTCCTGGGAACATTTTTTTACAAGCCCATTTCGGCATTTCCATAAAAGTCTACAAAAAGATGTCAGGCTGGGGTCAATTTACTTCACCAAAAGTCAGCTTCCAGGCACCCCGAACCATACTGGGTGCATCAACATGATAAGGGCCTGAAAAATATTTAACAATCACAAATGAGATAAAAAATCTCAATAAGTTAACGCTTAAGCCCCGTTTAGAAGGCCAACTCACCTTGGGGATCTCTAATCATATGACCATGCATTGGACACAAATCATTAACCAATCACATGCATCTTTACCTTGTCTTGGCACATATATTATGCATAACATAGATAATCATATTTCACAGCAATGCATCAAATATATCACATACCCAGAACGTGTAATGAGATTTCCCATGCATCAATGCATCACAGTCACACGTGTCTCAATTATGAGGCAAAATCCACTTGGGCACGTTCCATACCATATCTAGCAATTTTTACCCCATAATCAAGCACTATGCATCACACGTATTCCATTTGTTATGACCCCTCTTGACCACTACACATCAAGCGATGCGCAGCGAGATGACAGTCTTCCGGCATAACCGGGCATTATCCCACCCCATCGGGCACGGCAATGTCAAATGATACACAGGATGACGGCATTCTAATAAGGCAACATCAAACGATACACAGTAAAATGGTATCCCGTAAGGAGCATCGGATCCACCCTCGGGCCACGACCTAGTATCCGGAGTATCGGCAATCCAAATAATCTCCAAGCATCCGGTAAATCGAGTATTATCAAGCGATCTACAGCAAGACCCCGATAAATCAAGCATCGTCAAGCGATCTACAGCAAGACAGCTCCAACGTGTGACCACAGAAGTACACAAGCATTCAGGCCAATTCTTATCTTTTCATTTAGCCAATGCATCCATGAATCGTGCTCACATCAATGCCACACAAAAATAACAAGTGGTCACACATGCAAACGGTCAATCGACTTTGTGAACCTTATTTTAAAACGTGAATTTACAAAAGTATTCAACATCGGATCACAGCCAAATAAACATTATTGAAAAGCTAGGTAATTGTGGTTACTGTCTCTATTAGGCCAGAAATTGAAAGCCAAAGATTTCAAGTAAAGACCGGCAGATTATGGAATTCTAATAAAACTGGACAGATTTGCATGATTTGGGAAATCAACTTCAAAAGCATAGCAAATGATTTCCAAAAATTATAAAATTTGAATATGTTATAAACAAGACCTTCACAAATATTTTCCATGAAGAACACAATCCCAAAATCTATATACAAAGATCACTTTTGATGGCTCGGAAACAACCCAGAACTGGTCTGCCGGAACAGGGAAACTGAACCACAAGAAATATTCGTTTTACAAACCAAATCCTTTCAAAACACTTTGAGATTTTTCGAAGTTGTAGACATGGATTTCATTTACAAATCTTGTGAAGGAAGTATGATTGAAATCGAACTGGAAATGTTTATAAAAATCTGAGAAGGCACGAAGGTCACGGAATCCACAGTATAAAACAGTTCTACTTGGGTAAGAAATTGGACCTTCGTGTAACCCATTTAAGCTCAGAAAAATCTGAAATTTAATTATGTTATAGATCAAGATCTTGTACACAACTTTTATGAGGAACACTTTTCAAGATTCTAACCACAAAATGCTCTATAAAAATGGAAAACCAGGGATGTATAGTAAAATCAGTTCTAAAATCAAGATAAAAACTCCAAGAAACGCCTTCAACTTTGAGATCCACCACTTCTCAGCCATGAAAATACCACACTAAGAGTTCAAATCACATTCAACATCTATTTCAACTTAGTCCAGCAATCAAGACTCACCAACGCTCATTCTAGAAATTCAAACACACTAAAACAATAACTAGCTAAACTACCCTACGCAAGTTAAACATCCTAAACAAGAGATTAGATGTTAACTTACTCGTCTTAAAAATGACGACAACGCGAGGACGACGGCAACGACATGAGTTATCCGTGGTGGCCTCGACTTGACACGACAAGCGGCAAACGACGGTGAATGGCACACGGCGATCCACGGGGCTCAAGGGTGGTGGCGTGAGGATGAGGAGAGAGTGGCGTGAGAACTCTCTCTCTCTCTCTCTTTCTCCCTATTTATAATAGCCCAAGCAACGAAGAGTCAAAATAGCATCATTACCAAATCTTCCTAGATTTTGTCATCATTATCAAATCTTCCTTCATTAATGGCTAGATTTGGCCATCATTATCAAATCTTCTTAAAATCTTAGCCATTAATGAATATGAGTCAAAAGTCATGATCAAATGATCTTGAAAATCTTGGCCATTAATCAAATGATCTTGAAAATCTTTGCATTAATGAATAAGAGCCAAAATATCATCATGAAATGCCATTAATAACTTGATCTTGGAAATATTTGCATTAATGGACCATGAATAAAATAACACGATGAGATGCCCCTAAAGTCCTATGGCCATTAATGCATGTTATGATGGTGGTGCCTCCAAAGTCCAACTAATTAATGCAAGCCATGATAAAAGGGGCCTCAAAGTCCAAGTTCCATCCAACGGCCAAGATTTAATCTAACAGAGAGGTTTCTAGAAAGGAAAGTTAGCAAATAATTTTCGATGGCCAATTCGTAAAAATTATGAGGCTACGTCCTATAATTCGGGTGTGATATCCTAGAGCACTCGACACGTAAAATCGAATCATAATTCATGGCTGAAATTAATCAATCACAACTATAGTTTATCTTGAACTAACGGCCAGCTGCTAGAAATAAATTCTTTGATAGTCTTTCCACTTTGGTTAATATTCCCTAGATGATCAGGCCAGAGTAAGAATTAACTAATAGAGTGTCGATGAAATGACCATTTCATAAATCACCAAATTTGGTCGAATTTCAAGATATCACAGAATCTTTTTGCAAAGATTTCGTTTGGAAAGCAACCGATTGAAACGCCATAACATAAAATATTGAGAGAGATAATTGATATTTTTGAAACTTGAACATTTACTTAGCAAATATACTCGACAAGTAATCCGAGAACACTAACTGGAGTCACCTATTTCCAAAAGAAAATTAAAAGAAGAACGCATATCAATTAATTTAATTTTCACTATCCTTTGCAAAGTCGAATGCAAGCAAATAATCTTTGTACTCAGTAAAAACTTCCATAGTTACAATTTAATGTAGGGTAAATGACACAAATGGTCTCTGAATTTTGGCTCATTGTGTAACATCATCTCCGAACTTTAAATTTGTTTAATATGGTCTGTGAATTTTAGCCTGATGTGCAATATCATCCATTAACTTATAATTTAATGTGATCCATGGACTTTTGATATATACTCAATTTAATCAGTGCTAATAGTTTAGGGACTATATGAAACAAATTAAAATTTTATAAATAATATTACATATTGAGTTAAAATTTAATAATTATATAGTATATTTGAAGATTAATTGTATCATCACCCTTTTAATGCATAGGCACCTTTAGATTACGTACGAGGGAGACATAAAATGAAGCCAATCAGCCTCGTCACCAAGATTGCCGTACACGTGTCCCTGTTCCTCATCCCAATCACGTTATCCTTTGCCCGAGAATAATGGTACTTATGTCGAGTGGATTGCGGTAATCAAAAGGCATCTTCAAGGTGCCCCCCCCATGAGAGAATTTGCGAAACGATTCTGCTAATGACAAGTGTGCGGCGAGAGGCCATGATTATATCATCCTTTGGAAGACACGAACCGCGCGATCTCTCTCCTGTCTCGTCACAATCGTCTCGTACGGCCGTCGCATTATTAGATTTAGCCCCGCGGAAAGAGCAAAGAAGAAGATAATGACGCGCTCCTCGCCTTTTCGAATAATCAGGTGTTAGCAGCCTCGCCACTCGCTTGTCTTTGGCCTCTTATTATTCTTCATTATCTGATCTTAATAGTGGCACGGACCAAGTCACTCCACGATTCAAAAGCTTATGGATCACTTTACGAGGTCATCGGCACGTGCTGGCAATCCCGACCTTTAACAATTTGCGTGTAACTGATGGAATTTGAACGTAAACATCCAATACGCCAAATCATCTTTCTTAAGCAAGAATTGTGGTCTCTAGCAGATACCGATGGTCAAGATGTGACGTCATGGATCAATCGTCTTTACCCCACGGGCCAAGAGTCTGCCAGCTTGGCGACATGTGTGTTTGCATCTTGGCTTTGATTAGTCATTTACGCCAAGTGTGATTGTTGCATGATGTATTCGTCACATATAACACGTTCTTCATGTTAGAAAGGTATTGGATCTAAATTGATGTAGAGTTAATCTGACAAATAGGGATTGGGAAAACAAACGATAGCCTGTTCTTGGTTCCAACTCGATAACAAAGTGATCAAAGTTTCACCAAAAAATGTTTTTTGAAAATGGATCGAGTGTGGATGTATGTGTAAAGGGCATGCCAGTTCTTCAAATCAAAATGTTACGTAGAAAATGCTAGCCGATCTAATTCTAGATTTGAGAGTTATCCTCTCTCGATCTAGATTTGCAAGTTTAATAGATATGCTTTTGGGGATTCCATACTCACGTGCTCTGTCCTCGTATAAGTCCTTAATGGTGTTTGTAGGAATTCTGACGTCTTGCTAAATCATGAAGATTTGCTCTTTCAAATATTAGATATGTGTTTGTTTAACACGTTTTAGTTGTTTTCGTACGGCGATGATACAGAGGAAACCGAACCTAGGTGCATGGCAAACTCGCTGTACTTATCAAAGAATGAATTTCCAATGAATGCTCATCATTGACGATGATGCAAGATTCAGTAATCGGCTACCGATTATTTTACTTGACTGATCCATTCTTGTGGAACAAATGTGTGCCTTACACTGCTGGTGTTTTGTTGATTCTCCTTATTTTTAAATTTGACTTTGTTTTACAGTATTCTAGGTGTTGTTCTGTTTTATATGCTCTGTTATGAAATTTATATATTCTCTTTTTTAAGTAACGAATACAATTTTCTTTCAACAAAAAAAAATAGTTAAAACTGAAATCGAAGTACATTGCTTCGAAAGGACTATGCTTTGCAGGAAAATTGGTAAAGTTTCGACATAGTTTGAGCGGCTCTTTTCTCTCGGTGTTTTTTCATATTCATGCTCCTCGGGTTTTCTCTAACGGTTACGTGAATCCTTCCTCGTGCGTTGGTCGATGTTTCCATGATTTCCCTCGTTTTCCACTATTTTGCTAACTCCCATGGCCATCGTGCATTTTGCAACAACTGCCTCTTCTCGTACAAGCCAATTCAACTTTATAATTGCTTCCATTCTCGTTCAAAAAGATCAAAGGTCATCTTTCTCTCCTTTGGGCAAGATATTCATTAACATGCTTCAGGTCAGAGCGAAGTGAAGCAAGCTTCAGATCGAAATTAGACCGGTTGAACTCGATGTGACGTGACCATTTATACGTCGCTCTACTTCCTGAAATAAACCCAGGCATGTTTGCATACTTCAGACGTGGATATATGATTGGATTCGTCCCTTTGGAAAGTGAACACGTAACATGTCTTAGTTTTGGAGTTTGTCTCTTGGGCTGAAGATTCGCGATTGTCGGTTAGAAGCAGTATCATGTCTAGTAGGACTACCGTGTCTGGACCAAACAAATGTCCCGCAGGCACAAACCTAGTGACATATATGCACGTAGACATATGGCTGTACTCGTCGCTTTCTATGGTAAAAGAGAAATTTTCCTGATTTAGCTCAAATTGTCGAGACCCAAGTAAGTAGCTACCAGCTCCAGTGCCGCTCTGAAGCCCCCGTGTGGAGGTGCACCCTGCCTGCAGAAAAATCATATCATTACAATGTCTCTCGTCAGAATGGAGAGAAATAATCATCTTCACCTTGATCAACTAGCTGACCAAGCACTGAAATGCAACGATTTCAACAATAATTGCAAAAGAAACCGACCGATTTCAAGAGAACAATGATGACAAATTGGATTACCTAAAAGACTCGATGTATACTTCGCAGGCCTTACTTTAGTTCCACATGCCTCTGCATGCTTGGCGAGAAGTTCACAATCATGGACACACTGAGCTCCTGATATGATCTGCCCGCCTGGGACAGAATAATACAAATCAGAAGTTAGGAGATGAATATGGGTTGAATGCAAGGTTTGCTGGTCAACTATAGCACAATTCATCTGTAGAGACACATGAGATTTACTGGGTGTTTGTAAGGGGCCTCCGGATGCAACTTTATAATAGGGTCCATGCAAAAGAGAAAGGAGAATGCATGGAAGAAGATTTTTAAACCATCTGAGAGCTATGAAAGATACGTCTCTACGTAGGACTTCTTGTATATAATTGGAACATATAGTTGTCATTGTCCTGAGATTTCAGGACTTCCCTTCCAACCGATTCCCTCCCTATGTATCTTTTTTGACAATTTGAACATCCATTTTATATAATTTCGAACCAACTGTAAGACCAAATAATCAAGACAGCAGCATAATTTCCAAACCATCAGTCAGAAAAATTTGCTGAAGGTATAGAATGGCCCAAAACTTTACCTCTAAGAAAGACATTAAATGAATTACTGTAGGCAGGATCATCATAGCATGGCATTGTGTTGAATGGCCTAATAGCCAAAGGATAACGGTGAAGTATATAAAACTTGGTGCCATACCTAAGAATAAAAGAAAGCTCGGTAAGTTAATCATACCAAAAAATAATTGCAATAACAATCAAAACCCTAACTTAAGACTTTAGGCATATCAAAGATTATTTAACTTATTACTTTTCAAGAACCAGCTGACCCAGTTTTCTCTCTACTTCCACATTCAAGTGATCAAGATAATCAATCTCAATGCCAGCATCCTGTACGAGCATAGTAAAATCAGAGCAGCAAGGGAAAAGTTTAGCAATGCAGGCATGTAGGTTCACAGCCAGACCAACTACTTCAAGAGCACTCATCCACAAAAAGGCAACTATTACAAAGATATAAACAAACGTAACCTGCATTCAAAGGAAAAAGCAACCTCAAGGATTTTGGACCAAAAGCAATTAGAATCAGGATGCTACTGTCTTTATGTATTCAATCTGTAAGTTGATCCAATCTATACATGCTATTGGATAATGAAATGACTCCGGAAACCCAATGCACTCATTTCCAGGGAGACAAGAAATCAAACTCCAAACAGCAAAAACTAAGAAGCAACCAACCCTTTGCTGACTAGGTAAAATATCAGTGTGAGGGTGATTCTTTAGATTTAGCTAATCATAGGAGCTTCCTGCTTAATGGACATGATTTTCCCAACAGATTCTATACTTAATTTTCACTAAGTCCAAAGATCCAGCAGAAAAATATCCATTAGAAAATATATGCTGAAATATGGATCAAAATAAATGCTGGAACCCAAAAATATAAACTGCATCCGTCGGATCCAGAGCAAATTATTTATTAACGAGCATGCATTAGGAATGCTTTGACATCTGGAACGCACATATAAAGAAGGGGCTTTGACCTAATGTGCATCCGCTCGGAGTAGGTGGAGTGTTTAGTAAATAGTATTCTCCAAGCCCATTCCAAAGAAACTTTTGTTTGGTGAAAACTATACTTACAATAATCTTTGTTCATTTCTATTAGGAAATACCTACTAATTTAAGAATCATTTCGAGGTTGGTATTATCTTCAACACAATTCAGATCCTGCATTGAGAAAACCACCTTTACAAAACAAAACTTTGGAGTAAACGGACTTCATATTTCTCAAAGCAGAATGTCTATTTTTAAAAATAGACTGCTGGTATTGAGCCCCTTAATAAACATAAGGAATGCAGAGATGCCTATGATTGTGGGAGGATGGACCTACTAAGTAGCTGATGATTACTAAGCTATTCAAATGTACTTGACCACGCCAACGATCTACCCCAACTGACTTACACCTACATGGCATACCATTACAATTCTCACTTTATCGTGGTTCCTCCTCCAATGAAACAAGTCATCAGGCAAGAGGAGTGATACCACATTCTGTCAGTTTCATTCAGAAGCAACAAAGGAAAAATCAGTTAAGAGCACCCATGCTCCTACTTTGAAAGCTATGAAATCATTTCCAACAGTATATTTACAGCTCTCATCCCATGGAATTGCTGCCCAAAATACACACATCGTTTTCAAATCATGTCTCCACAAGTGCCAATGAACCCCATGTGTTCCCACACTATCTGTATTTTTTCATTTAAAAACACATATGTGCAGTTATATTAGCTGACTAAATATTTTTCTGACCTTGAGCATTTGAACCCCTTCTTGAAATGTAAGCGGCAGAGTCTTTCTCAAGTACTGCAATAAAAAATTTATTGCCCATGAGTGCACTATGCTGCCTATTGTTCTCAGGATTACGGAAAAAATATAGACCATATAACCTTCAAAGGTTTAAAATGATATCGGCTTCCAACAGCTTCGAGTTCCTTCTTGCAATTTGCATTCAAAGAGTCAAACATCGTGACGAACATACGGTCCACAATGTCCATTACCTGCACATAGACGTCTATTTCACAGAACTGAACTGAAGCACAAAAATAAATGCAGAAGTACCCAATCCCACCTCATAAATGGTGTCATTTAATCTCCATTTCAACATCAACACCAGTATATTCACAAATGTAGGAGTCTTCTACCCTAAACACAGGGCCAATCTCATAAACACGCCCATAATAGGCATGAACATGCATTTGCATGTAAAGCTCAGGTAACTGAGCCATGCATGCGGGATAGTTCAGCTTAACAACGGCAGAACCTCCTTCAGTGAACTTCGGCGTAGTGATTTGAAGAAAGCCCTCAGAAAACAAGAAACGCCAAAATATCAGCAGAATGTGGAACACCATACAAATTAATTTGTTAGATGCTGCTTAATGCGTAACAGCCAGAGCATCAGCATCTTAGGGTAAGTGGACAATCAGTTATATGAAGATTGGAGACTACAAAAAAAAACCCAAACGAAAACAAAGGAAACATTTCTCCTATTCACTCCATGCATCATGCATTATGAAGATTCACAATCTTTTTGAACCATATATTCCTGAATGGCTGGAGGAATATGCTACGCATCAGATGAACTAATTCCGCAATTTGACATTTTACATATAGACATTCGCAACAAAAGAAATTCAATGAGCTTGTGAATTTCGTTCGGGAAAGGGATACGGAAAGCTCACAGTTTCAAGTGGACTCTGTATTACAATCGATTCTGTCCTATGAGGCGTGCGCGGGTCGAGGGCTACGAAATTTAAACTCCTGAAACGAAGGAGCTGCTCTCCTGCCTGCAAATTTTGCAAACACGGAACATAAACAGGATAGCCACCACACACACAAGCCAACGGATGAAATGATTCGACAGAGAGACCTGGGGAGGCCTCTCGATCTCGGCTTCGTCCTCAAGATTGAAGGGAAGGCTGGGCAAGGGCTTGCTGATGCAATAGAGCTGGTTGACTTACTTGAATCTCCAACTGCTGGGAAACGCCCTCGATGATGGAGGAAGGGACCGTGACTGATCCGCGGACGTCGATGATGGACCCCGGAGTCGAGGAGGCCACGAACTCCACCATCTGCCTGCTGACCGAACCCTCCCGCTCGGTCACTACGCACCGCACCTTGTACAAGTTGTACCCCTTCCCCCTCACCAGCACGAACGCCGCCGCAGCCGCCGCCGCCCCTCCCCCTCACCAGCACGCTCCTCCCCTTCATCCCCTCCGCCAGCGCATCGACCTCCGTGTACGGCTCCCCCACCGCCTCCTCCTTCAACTGCAGCTCCGGCAGCGGCACCTCCCCGTAGTTCCCAGCCAGCGGATCCTCCGCATCCGGCGGCGAGGATGAGCCCATCTTGCTTGCCCTGGGTTGCTCCGGCGACTTGGTTGAAGGAGGGATTCGAACGCGGGAGAATGTTCTGGAAGGGCGGGAACTGATCGATGGACCGTGATGCGTCTTAGGGATTTTAATCATTTTATACGAGAGATTGTTCTCGGGGGTATTTTAGGCAACCTAGGTGTACATTTTAAAGATGATATAGGTGGCGCTACGATCACAATAAATAAATAAATAAATAAAATAAAAAGTATCCAAACTTGTTTTTGTTCGGAAAATAAAAAGTAATCTCTTCTTCGTCATCATTGCTATTAGGGAAAATTCTAATTAAGCATCGAAGCCATTTTCTTTACAAAAAAAATTAAAATAAATCTTTTTTTAAATAAGAGGTTGAAATGACAAATTCAATTTCAAATAAATATTTGCGTTTTTCGACTCGATTTTTCGACGATCGAAAACTTTTGTCACATTAAAGATTTTGAAAAAATTGCAATCTCTAAAAAAAATTAAAAACAGTCTATTGCTTTTTCTTTTTTCTTCCCAAATTTCCTTTCTTTTTTCCTTTGCTATCCGTTTTTTAAAGTTTCCCTTCTCTATCTTTCTCGTTTTCCATGACTCTGTATTTCGATTGCTTATGTCATTGAAGGGATGGGTGCCGGGTTCCGTTCGCATGCTCAAGCGAGATTATGTGGAGATTGGGGAAATTAGATTGTTAAAATTTGTCACATTGAAAAATTTAAGACTGAATTAGCCGCCTTAGAATAGGTTTATAATTTTTTAGACAATTTTCTCAATAAAAAGAAAATGGAATTTTAGATTGCAGAGCTAGTTAAGGCCTACAATGTCTATGATCCATATTTCACTACATTTGGTCGCGTGATAAGGAAGCAAACCCAAATGCTTGTGTTCTATGTTGATCGTCTACTCGACAATCTTGTCGGATCAAACTCATGCTTGCCAATTCTCAGCTTGCAAGCACAATTTGGCAGGTTTGTCGAGTTTAATCGGGCTTATGTCATGAAAGACATTTATCATTAAAAAAGTGACATTGATATCATCAAAATTACATCATACACCTACGTTATTCAGGCATTTCCGAGCTCGAAGCTCGAGTTCCTTTTCAAATTGGTTGTAATCAAGTTGAGTCGAGTTTCGCGCATAGAAAATGTGAATCGAGTCAAGCTCAGACTTGGACAATATTGGCTCGGCTCGACTTTATCGCACCCCTAATGACATCTTTATTCTTCTTTGGCTCTCTCGATGTTGAGATCATTAAAGTTATTTTCACACGGATAGGGATTTTGCATACCAGTTAGTTAACGCGTGTTACTAATTAATTTGGGTGTTGGCCTGATGTTTATTTATTTCAAACAAACCAAATCGATCATGAACCGAAGTTACAGGTGTTTGGATTGTGATTTGATTTGCGTTTGAGATTTTTCGGAATCTATAATATATAGTTCGATTTGGGTTGAAAGCACCTTGAAAGCTAATTAGACAGAACCAAAAACATCCTACAAATGGCTGCGAGCCTCAAAGGATTCAAATTCAAATCACAACGCTTCTTTCAATTTGACATTGCCAAAAATGTTTCGCACTTTTTAAAGAATCTCGCACAAACACTATGGCGAATTCTAATCTCCCTAAAGCCCTCTATCTCTGGCGATTTCTAATCTCCCTAAAGCCCTCTATCTCGTCTTCCTTCTCCCACTCTTTGGCTTGCATCTCCACATGTCACGGACCAGAGGTTTTCGAGGTCCAACGTTCACTAGTGGACGTTGAAAATACAGTTTCGGCACATGTTCGTTTGTGACTCGAGAGGATTACCAGGACCAGGAGGGCCGTGCGTGTTGTGGAATGGAAATGTGGATGAGGAGGTACGAGTCCTGGCATCGGGTAGTGCTCGTAACAAGCCTAGTCCCGAACCTTATTATGGATTGCCAGAACCGTTTGAATCTGGATTTGGGTCATGAAATGGCTGCAAAATTGGGTCAGGTGGAACCGCCTTGCCACGGCGGGCATCTTTCGGTTTGCACATGTTAACCTTGTCGGCCCGTGCCCATCACTCGTCCCAAAAAATTAAAAAAGAGTAGACCTGGGTAAGTCCTTAAATTGCTTTGTCTGGACTCTGGTGCGTAAAACATGGGGGTGTTCCCTTGTGAGAGGGGGAAGAAAAACTTTCTCGGCACGTTAAAATAAGGAAAGGAACTTTTCGGCCCGTCAGGTGTATACACATGTACAGGCGGGATGGTCCTGATTGGCGAGAAAAGAGAAAAGAGAGAGAGCAAATGGGGGGTTGGCGGGAGATCAGTAAGAAAGGCCCCCCAAAATTATATATGGAAACTCTGGTTTGGGCTTTCGACAGAGACTTCACGACAACGACGATCGAATTTCGTCGCATCTTCTTCCTGTTTCTCGTCGAATATCACCACGAGCGCTACGACTGAGGAAGGACGATTTACCATGTCTTCTCGGAGAGTGAGAGAGAGAGTGAGAGAGATCGTGTGTTTCCGATGGTGGAGACGACTGCGGAGGCACCCACTTCGCATGCCTGTGGCGGCTCGGCGGGGGACCGACGCCCCCCGCCAAGGCCTGGCCGGCGGTGGCACTGTTGGGGCCGCGACAACAGCTTCCCCAATGCGCTCCTCTTCGTTTCACTTGGCATATTCCACTCTCTTGTTCAGGCTCCCCTTTTCTTTTTTCATTGTCCTTCTTCTTCGATGTTCCTGAAGATTTTATTCCCACGTAGGATGTGTACAATTGAGCAAAACAAAGATCAGGGATCCAATGTAGAAAGAAAGCATTTCAAAGATGATTTGACGTGCCAAGTTTCGGGAATCCTCGAGATAATCTCGTTGGGAGTCACCAAACAAAAGAGGCGATCAGGCAAACCAGAGCGGTTGCTGTTCTTCTCGTTCGGATCCTGCAATGAAGAAGGCGAAGGACTCGGCAGATGCAGCAGCGATGGGCGGAGATGTCGCCTCGGGTAGCAGCGACTACTACGATGTGTACCTGACTTTCAAGGGATCCGGCATTCGCTATGTATTCATCGACTTCCTGTACCGGAGCTTGGTCGATGCTGGAATCCGCGTCTTCCTAGACACAGAAGAACTTCGACCCGGTGATGAAATAGGCGGGCAGCTTCTGAGAGCAATCGACAGGGCCAAGATCTTCATCCCCATCCTCTCCAGGAACTACGCTTCCAGCGAGTTGTGTCTCCTGGAGCTCGCGGCAATGGTGGAAAGCAAGGCCAAATCGGTTGGTGGGAAAACGATCATCCCCATATTCTACGACGTGGAACCTCGTGATGTTAGGCTTGAAACCCCTCTGTACCGCGATGCCCTATCAGAGCACAAGAAGAGCTTAGGGTCCGACAGAGTTGAAGCGTGGGAATATGCTCTTGCGGAGATCGCTTCGTTTCGTGGATGGGTCACAGGATCAAGAAGGTAAAAGGCCCGGACTTTTATTACAGGAGGGTTTGCAACTCATAAATCGTTTTCTCGAATAGCAAAGTTAAACTCCAAATAGAACAAACTGATTACTTCGTTTTTGATGTTGTGTTTTAAGTAGAAATAAACTTCAAATAGTTGTTCCGCAGCTCAATAGGAGTGGTTATTGCTTTTTCATATAGCATCAGCCCGAATGTCATGCTCGCGGCCTTTCTTTTCTAACTGAAACGGCTTACTTCTGTGGCAGCCCGTCTCACATTGTCAGAGAAGTCAGAGAATTCGTGGTCAAGCTGAAGGTAAACCGTGTACATGTGAACAAACTCTTACGTAGCTCTCATTTCTAACTACCGGTAGTTGATGATGGGCTTTGCTTGAATATGTTTCCTTGGCAGAGTGTTCACCTTAAGTATGAGAGATGTAAGACTATGCACACGAGTCTTATATATAGGAGATTCATGGCATGTGAAACAAATTTACCTTAGAGGTCCGGATACGGAAGGAATTAGTCACGCTTTTTTTTTTTATCGTTTTTGTATCTCTAGAGAGATTGGGATAATATCGCAGTGAAGAAGGGGAAGGACTCAGCAGATGCAGCAGCAAAGGGTGGAGACGTCGCCTTGGGTAGCCACTACGCCGATGTGTATTTGAGTTTCAGAGGAGCCGACACTCGCTCTGTATTTGTCGACTTCCTTTGCCATAGCTTGGCTGATGCCGGAATCTGCTTCTTCAAAGACAACGAAGAACTTCCGCCTGGTGGAGAGATTGGTCAGGAGCTGCTGAGAGCAATCAACATAGCCAAGATCTACATTCCCATATTCTCCAGAAGCTACGCTTACAGTGCATGGTGTCTCCGGGAGCTTGAGGCAATCGTGGAGAACAATGAGAAGTCGGACGAGGGGAAAATGATCATCCCCATATTCTACGATGTGGAACCTCGTGATGTTGGGCTTAAAACCACTCTGTACCGCAATGCCCTAGAGGAGCACAAGAAGAGGCATGGGTCCGAGAAGGTAAGCGCGTGGGAAGATGCTCTTGCGGAGGTTGCTTCGTTACGTGGATGGGAAATGGGATCTAGCAGGTAAAAGGCCCAGATTTTATTACAGGAGGGTTTGCAACTCATAAATTTTTTTCTAGCATGTCGATGCTAAACTCCAATTGAACAAACTGATTACTTTGTTTTTGATGTTGCGCTTCAAGTAGAAATAAACTTCAAATAGTTGATCCACAGTTCAATAGGGGTGGTTATTGCTTTGTCTAATAGGATCAACCCAAATGTTAAACCCGCGGCCTTTCTTTTCTGATTGAAACAGTTCACTTCTGTTGCAGGCCGTCTCATGTTATTAGACAAGTCGTTCGAGAAATCATGGTCAAGCTGAAGGTAAACCGTGTGCATGTGAATAAACTCATATGTAGCTCTCATTTATAACTGTCAGCAGTTTATCACGGAAACTGCTCGAGTATATTTCCTTGGTAGAGTGTTCACCTTAAGTATGAGATGTAAGAATATTCACACTAGTCCTATATATAGGAGTATCCATGGCATGGCAAACAACCTTACCTTAGAGGTCCAGTTATGGAAGTAAACAGTCATGATTTTTGATGATTTTTTTATCTCTAGAGAGACTGGGATAAAATTGCCAACGGAGTATAATTATCCAAAGGTTGATTACATTCCATTTAATGCTATATCCTAACTTGTTGAACGGTTGAAGTGTCGTATCAACATAGGTGGGATCATTTACTAGTGTATGACCGGTGGGTTTTCTGTGTTGTTTCTGAAGTGCAGCAAGAAATGAAAGGAAAATTAAATCCAATTGCTACACTTTTTCATTTCCCGCTGCTGCTTTCTTCTTTACAATTTATTTGCTCTTGTAGGACGTTCGAAAGAAAGACGAAGCAATAGAACCAGGGGTACCCATTGGCAAACAAGTGGAGGACATGATGGACTTACTTGATTTAGAAGTCAGTGATGTACGAATAATTGGAATCTTGGGGAAGGCTGGGGTCGGCAAGAGGACTCTTGCCAAGGTCATTTGTGAGCAAATTTCCTCTCGGTTCGACAGTTGTAGTTTCCTTGCAGATATTGGGGCAACGGCGAAACAACTTGGAGGTGTTCGGCTTTTGCAAAGCAAGTTGATGTCTGATATCCTAAACCGAGAATACGAGGTTGATCAAGTTGCAAAAGGAGCCAATTTTTTTAAAGGAATATTGCGGAAGATGAAAGTCCTAATTATTCTTGATGATGTGGAGGTACGGTCGCATCTCCATGAAATTGTTGGAGAGAAGCTTGATTGGTTTGGTTATGGATCTAGGATAATTGTCACCACTAGTATCAAATCTGTTCTTCCAGAGTTCATATCTCGAGGGTTGGCTTATGTTTATGGTATCAACGTGATGAATAATGATCAAGCTCTTGAGCTTTTCAGAAAGCATGCACTGCGAAGAAATCTTCCAATTCCAGATTTTGATAAAATTGCAACAGGTATAATCAACTCCGTGAATGGGATCCCATTACTTATCGAAGTAATTGGTTCACTCTTGTCCAGAAAAGTAGTAGAAGAATGGACTGCATTTGAGGAGCTAATTTTGCAATCTGGCCAGGATATTGAAAAGATTTTGATGGTTAGTTATGAAGAACTGAGCAAAGAGCAAAGAGAGATATTTCTTGATATTGCATGCCTCCCTACTGATGTCGATGGTCGACTTGCTTCATTCATATGGCATAATCCCAATTTTCCCCCCTCCGATGGAGTTGATGCACTCCATGCCATGTCCCTGGTAAAAATTGGAAAAGACAATGAACTAGGGATGCCCAGGATGTTAAGGGAGTTTGGCCAACAAATCATACGAAAAGAGGATAATCTAGATCCAGGAAAGCGAGGCAGGTTATGCAATTTGGAATTGGCCTGGAAGACAGAGAAGATGGAGGTACAGTATCTTGTGTAATTCTATAGCGGATTGCGTGCCTTGCCCTGTTCTTGAGCCTTGGAGTGTTGAGAAATTGTCCTTTCTCTTTAACGTTGACTTATTTAGCAGTCTCGTTTTTGCTCCACTTAATACTTTTTCCATTACAGGGAACAGACCACCTCAACTTTGATGCGAGAGATTTTAAGAGCATGCCAAACATAAGGTTTCTTATCTTGGATTGTGCAAAAGTTGTTGGTGATTTTGCCAATGTTTTCCCAAATTTAAAGTGGCTCCAATGGCAAGGATGCATCAGAGATTTTGAAGCTACTAATTTTCATGTGGAGAAATTAGTCATTCTTGACCTTTCATGGAGCAAAGTCACTGAAGACTGGGGAGGTTGGGGAAAAATCAAGGTAGATCAAGCTTTGTTTACTTCATTAAACTGTTTCCCTGATGGGTAAGTTTTCACCAGAAAACTTTTTATGTAGACTGATTTAAGACATGACACTTCCCGGCATATGGCATGTATAGAACTGAATGTTACTCTTGAAATACTTAAGGAAATAATTGGTTGACTGCCAACAACATTTAGAGGGTGAATGATTTTCCGGTTGTTGAAAGGGTAAGTCATTCTGCATAATCTAAATAAGCATCTTCTTTGACTATGAAAACATTTTCCATCTGAATCCTTCTTAAACTATGCCAGGATTGTAAGATGGGAAAACATTCAAAATCTGTTTTTATTCATAACAAACAAAGCCATAGACTTTATATCTGTAATATTTGGATACAAAAAAAAAAAGAAAAGAAAAGAAAAGAAAAGCAAAAGGTTGAAAAGTCAAAGGAATAGAAATGAAAGAGAAAATAAAGGGGCACGTTCTGCTCCTTAAAAAGGAAGAGAGAGCAGACCGAGAGCTCTCACCGGGAAAAGGGAAAGAGAGAAAGAAAGGAAAAGAGAAGGAAGAAGAAGAAGAAGAGAAAAGAGAAAGGAGTTTTGCGTCGCGGAGATCTCGTCAAGCAGATTCGACTTCGATTAGCAACGTCCGGTAAGCATTCGCACTCCTCGTTCATCTGATCAGAGAAGTTTTCCGATGGGGGGCTTGAAATTCGGAATTTTGGGAAATTTGAGCGGCGAAATCCGATTTTTGAGTCATAAAGCTGCGTATTTTTATAGAATCGGTAGTTTATGGTGTCGTGGAGCCGTGGGACTTTACGGATCTTGATTTGGACTTGCAGTTTGCTTAATATGAATTTTTGAAGTTGACCGCGCTAGATGAACAGTGCGCGACCAGCATGCTTTAGGCTAATTTTCGTCGGTTTTCGGCTCGATTTTGGAACGGCCAAGTTGGGGTTCTTGTAGTGCTCTGAGTGGGCTTTCTATTGATTATAAGCTCGCTTAAAACGGAGTTCGGTGGAGAAATTTATGGTACAATCAAGTTTCGCATTCAAACTCGGCATTGCGAATGGTTTGGATAATCGCATTAGAGAAGCGATTTGTGGGCGCCTTTGAGTTGTCTTGTTAGCGTTTGAGCGTTGTTTAGTCATTTCGTAGTTTTTACTTGGTTTTGATGTCGATTCTCGTTTAATTGTTAAGATTACGAGATCGTCAGTTTGAGTGAGCGTGATTGTTGGATTTTTGGAGATTCCAGGTGAGTGGTGCTATCTCTTCTTTGAGTTTATAAAATCATGTTTTGAAAATGATAAGAATTTAAGTACTGTATGAGTTACTTGAGCATATTTGTTGAATAAAATTCTGGATCGGGCAATTACTACAGGTTTGATAATTGAGAATCGTTTTTAGAAATGTATTATGAAAGGATACATTTGTATATTGCGTTACGAACTGGTTTATGAAATGAGTTCGGAAATTATTCAAGAAATGCTTTACGAAATGTATTTCTGGCGGATGAGCCGTATTGTGAGAAAGTTATTTGTTTGGTTTGTGAAATATATTGTGGATTGGAATTCTGATATTGGATGATGATTGTTTGATGCTCAATATAACTGTGAACCCATTGAGGGGTTTTGGGGTATGGATACCGGGTTTAGGATATCCTTCTGGGCCGAGCCACCGGCTTTGTAGGTGGAGACCTTGCCAAGGGGGAATCTTGGTAGCCTTGTCACAAGGCTTTGTGTCGTGACCATAGTTTGATATTGAGCAATAGATTGGTCGATGGAATGGACCATCGACGTGTGATGTTATATGAGATTTATCAATAGAATAGACTATTGATGTGTGATTTGAGATTAGTTAATGGAATGGACTATTGATGTGGTTTTTATAGAGATTGATCATTGGACTTGACCATTGATAATTTGAATTGTGATGATAGATTTAAATGTGTATTTGGGACTTGTATAAAGCTTTGATGAAATAAAACAACTCGTATTTGATTGATATATATTATATCTTTGGATTGAAGTACGAGTTTCTGGTATAGCTTTATGTATACATGCATAGTGGTTGTTCGATCTGCTTAGAAGACATATGCACTGCTTACTGAGCTGTGGTCGCTCACCCCTCTCTTTCCCCAATCTTTTCAGGTTCCTTGGTTAGTAGCCAATAGAGCGAGAGCGATGTCGTTGGGATTTTTGAGAGTCGGATTCCTTATGGTTTGAGGCTGCGTCTTTCAGGTGGAAGGACGGCCGTGTCATCCCTCATTTTGATAGGTTTTGGGGTGTGACAATATCCTCTAATGATTTGTTCAGTGTAAGAAATGATGTTTCTGTGCTATTTTTGCAGATGCCACAGTTGAAAGTCTTGAATCTTACCGGTTGTGCTGACCTATTGATAAGCCCTGACTTGTCCTCTTTCCCAGACTTGGAGATATTGATTCTTGAACGATGCTCTCGACTAATGAAGTTAGATCCTTCCATCCGTCATCTAAAATGCTTAACTACCTTAAATTTGAGGTTCTGTGACGAACCCAATATGTTGCCAATTGAACTGGGTCACATGAAAGCTCTAGAGGAGCTTCTCATTGATGGAACTTCGGTACAAGAAATTCCTGTGTCAATGGGTTACATGGAGAAACTTGAGATTTTTAGTGCCTCAAATTGTCTCCAATTAAGTCACCTGCCTGATTCAGTTCGTGGCTTGACAGCTCTTTCAGAACTCTCACTGGAAAATGCAAAAATTACTCGAATCCCTGCCTCAGTTGCAAAGCTGGTGAAACTTCGGATCCTGTCTCTAAAGGATTGTCGTTGGATAGGAAGACTTCCGGATTCAATTTGCAATTTGGGAAACTCATTAGAGGAGTTGGATATAACAGGGACAGGCATTTCCGAATTGCCCAATTCAATTACTTTCTTGGGGCGTTTAAAAGTGTTAAAAATGGATTCTTGCTTCATTAGAGAATTGCCCAGAGAAATTGGAAATTTGGTCAACCTTGAAGAGTTACATGCTTCCCATTGTAGGAGTTTGAAGGGAACCATTCCAACCGCTATCAAGAGTCTAGGTCGTCTGAGGATACTGAGATTGGGACATTCCAGTATTTCGGGCATTCCTTCGGAAATTGGAAGTCTTTCTTGTCTTCAGACTCTTGATTTACTTCGGTGCAACAAGATTCAAGCGCTGCCAGAGCTTCCCTCTGGTTTAACTTGTCTGCGTGTGAGTTCTGAAAGGATGGAGGCCTTGCCAGATCTTAAGGATTTAGTGAAGTTGGAGGAAATATGTCTGGGTGATAAAGATCCTAAGGAGCTCATATGTCCCTCAACATGGATGGAGCCAAAATCCAGATCGAGTGATCTCTTAGTTGTGCCCATAGTACTTCCAAAACTGAAGAAGTTAGAGTTGTCTCATTCTCGAGTCGGTGAACTGCAACTTGGGCATGGTTCCCTCTCATGTACCCATCTTAAGAAACTAGTTCTATCAGGTGTGAATCTTGAAAACGTGCCGGAACTTCCCTCATCATTGTCTATTTTATCTATTTGATGTTGTTCGTCTTTGAGACAATTGCCAGCAGTTCACCATCTGAGCAAACTTGCAGAACTAAATCTCGTCCAATCTGTGGTAGAAGAGATTAAGGGGCTTCAAGGACTAACTGCTCTGGAAATCTTGAATATAACGCATTGTGAAATGCGCAATCTCAATGGGCTTGGCCAATTAGGAGAGTTACGAAGTTTGATTTTGTCAGACTGTCATTCACTTGGTGGATTACCCGATATATCAAACTTGAAGATGTTGAATGTCCTAGTAGTCCAAAGATGCAGGATGATCCATGATTTTAAAGGCCTTAAGGAGTTAACCTCCTTGGAAGTGCTGCATGTTAATGAATGCGAGGCAGAAAGCACACAGCAAGTACAGGATGCATCAAAAGCTCGCGAGCTGGAATGTTCAATGAACAGTTGATGTCCTGTGCTCCTGGAGTGGACATTCAGTTATTTACATGACTCTTCAGACACAATCAAAACCATTCAGCTGTGGAGGGCAGCATCATTGAAGTCCACCGCGAAATTGAGTTGGCAAACTGGCGCAAAAATTGCTGGAGCTGCACTTTGAAATTTGGCACCCAAAGTTTTTCGAGTCCTCCATCTATCAAAAGTGGAACCAAGTGCCATAAACAAGCACCTTTGCATGACCTCAAAGGTTATCGGATCCTTCATATTCCTTCCTCTCTCACCAATCCATCTTTCTGTCCAGTCTCTCTCATTCAACTGGTGACTTAAGTCATTTCCTGTAAATTCGGAATGATTTTAATCCAAAGAGATCTTGAAAATCTGGAGGCACTCCAAGGAATTTTCTTGTGTCAAAGGCATCTCCAATTCTTAGACGGTATACATAGGCACAATTTAGGGGCACAGTTGGTAGCACTCACATGTGCACGAACGCCCCATACAGCTGGTTGTCTGGCATGTCATGCGAAAGATGTAGATACAAATACTTCATTTAGTCTACGACATGCTCGGTGGAGGTAATAATACCTGATAAGAAAGAAAGATTAAAAGAGAAAGGTATTTGTTCTCTTATAATGGTGTATCAAACAATGTACATGAGAAGCCTTTATATAGGCTTAGAGGAGTAAAGGGGCCTAGCATTCTTCCTATGTGGGACCAAAGAGAAAGAGGAAATCCTACAAAACTATACAACATATTCTAACACCCCCCTCAAACTCAAGGTGGATCAAATAACGAGAGTTTGGAAAGAAGAAAATTAAAACGTTGTGATGTAAGAGCCTTCGTAAAACAATCGGCAAGTTGATTCTCAGTTCCAACAAAAGGAAGTGAAATAGTGCGAACTTGGACATGATGACGAGTCAGATGACAATCGATCTCAATATGTTTTGTACGCTCATGAAAGACCGGATTTGTACCGATATGAATGGCACTCTTGTTGTCACAATGCAGAGGAGTAGGATCCAGAAGTGAAACTCTCATATCAGCAAGTAAGCGGCGAAGCCAAACAATCTCAACAGTAGTGTCGGCCATAGCACGATATTCGGACTCTGTAGAGGAGCGTGAGACAATATGTTGTTTCTTGGAACGCCAAGAAATAAGTGAATCGCCAAGAAAAATGCAATAACCAGTGATAGATTTACGATCAGTGACATTGGAAGCCCAATCAACATCAGAATAGGCACGCAACTTGAGAGCAGAAGAGGATGGTAGAAATAAAGAACGCGATAAAGTGCCTCGAAGATAGCGCAAAATCCTTAGAACAGCCGCATAATGAGTTGTTCGAGGAGCAGCAACAAACCGACTGACAACATGAACAACATAGGTGATGTCGGGTCGGGAGATAGTAAGATAAATAAGACTGCCAACCAAGGTCCGATAGCGGGTGACATCAGAAAGAGGTTCTCCATCGTCTGGGCAAAACTTTTGATTTAGCTCAATAGGAGTGGCAGCAGTATGTGAATCTGATAGAGCAGCCCTGGACAGAATATCAGCGGTATATTTCTGCTGAGAAATGAGAATACCACATGAACTGCGAGCAATCTCAAGCCTAAGAAAATAGCGTAGTGGTCCTAGATCCTTCATGGCAAAATGTTGCTGAAGGTGCCGCTTGGTATGCTCAATATGGTCACGATCATCTCCGGTGATGACCATATCATCAACATAAAGAAAAAGAATAGTGCAGCCTGAAGAAGAGGTATGAACAAACATAGCATGATCAGCCTCACTTTGAATGAAACCAGCAGACTGAATAGCTTTACTGAACTTCTCAAACCAAGCACGAGGAGCCTGTTTGAGACCATAAAGAGCTCGTCGCAAGCGGCAAACCTATCCAGAGGTATGAGCAAGACCAGGCGGAGGTTGCATAAAGATATCTTCCTAAAGATCACCGTGAAGAAAAGCATTCTTCACATCAAGTTGAAAGAGAGGCCAATTGCGAATTGAAGCAACAGCTAATAAAGCACGGACATATGTCATCTTTGCTACGGGAGCATAGGTCTCCTCATAGTCGATACCATACTCTTGCGAGAAACCTCGAGCAACCAGACGAGCTTTGTAACGCTCAATACTGCCATCAGAACGAGTCTTAATCTTATATATTTATCGGCAAGATACGAGGGAGCGACCTGGAGGGAGAGCCACAAGCTCCCAAGTACCAGTACTCTCCAAAGCCGAGAGTTCCTCAGACATAGCCTGGCGCCATTTTACATGTTGAACTGCCTCGCGATAACTAGTAGGTTCTTGTACAGCATGAACAGCAGCTAAAAAGGATCCAAACTCAGTAGAATAAGAAGTAGCAGCAACATACCGGGCAGGTGGACGCCGATTTCGAGGAGGATTACGGCGTGGCTCTAGTTGTGCAGAATCGTCGAGGGCAGATACAGCAGGAGGAGCAGCACAAGGGATAGGTGAAGATGGAGAAGGTGGTAATATATCTAGATCCGATGTAGAAGAGGAACTAGAAGGATTAGGTAGAGGATCAACAGGAAAATCCATAAATGGAACAGGATACGAAACATGTGTAGTATTTGAAAAGAAAGAGATGTGTTCATGAAACGTAACATCACGAGAAATACGTACACGACACGTATTTGGGTCATAACAATGGTAACCTTTGTGCTCAGTGCTGTAACCCAAGAATGCACATGAGACAGAGCGGGCAGTAAGCTTTGTACGTTCAGTGAGTGGAAGAATGACAAAACAAGTACATCCAAAACTCGAAGATGATTATAGCTAGGAGGTCGAGAGTAGAGACGCTGAAACGGGGTGTCTTGATGGAGAACAGATGAGGGTAGGCGATTAATTAGATGAACAGCAGTGAGAAGAGCCTCAGCCCAGAACTCAGTGGGAACAGATGTGCCAAGTAAGAGAGCTCGAGTGGTCTCTAGAATATGACGGTGCTTGCGTTCAGCAACTCCATTTTGAGCTGGAACCCCAGGACAAGATAACTGAGGAAGTGTACCATCACTAGCTAAGAGAGAACGAAAGACACCAAAGATATATTCTCCCCTTGAATCTGAACGGAAAACTTTGATTTTTGTATTAAATTGTGTGGAAACCATGGAAGTAAAAGATTGATAGATGGTAAAGAAATCACTTCGTTGACGCATAAGATAGACCCATGTATAACGAGAATAATCATCAATAAAAGATACATAATATTTGAAACCACTCTTGGAAGAGAGCGGGGCAGGACCCCAAACATCAAAATGAACAAGATCGAAGATCGCACTAGTTCTAGAGTTACTAACAGGAAAAGGCTTAGCAGATTGCTTGGCCAAAGGGCAGATAGAACATGGAGGAAGACTACCAGAAGAAATAGGACCCAAAGCACCTTGTTGGTGAAGGACGGTGAGATGAGAAGACGGAATATGTCCAAGACGCTGATGCCATCGAGCAAGATCGAGGGTAGCCAACACAGGATGAGGAAGAGAGGAAGTTGGAAGATGGAGATGCTGCATAATATAAAGTCCATCCCGTCTACTGCCCCTGCCAATCATCTTGCCACTCAAACGATCCTGCATAAAGCAAGAGCTATTTGTAAAGCTTACAGTACATCCAGCATTGGTGAGTTGTCCAACAGATAATAAATTGAGAGCCAAAGAGGGAACATGTAACACATCAGGGACATTGAAATCTTCAGAGCTCTGTCGGGTAGCTACTAGAGGAGAACCATTAGCAGTAAAGAAATGTGCTGGTTGCTTGAGCTCAGAGAGCTTAGTGAGAAAAACAGCGGAAGTAGACATATGTCTAGCAGCTCCTGAGTCAAGTATCCAAGTAGTAGAAATATCACCTGAAGGTGGAGTAGCTACAGCGGTGCTTCCAGCAGATGAGAGAGTTGTAGAAGTACCAGAATCGGGAAAAGACCTGAGCAAAGAAGGACTCAAACGGGCAAGTTGTGCCTCAAGAGCAGCAATACGGTCCTTCGTAGAGGGAGAAACCAGGGTAATAGGTTGAGAGTTTGGAGATGCGGTAGTGACTCGTGATGATACAGAAAGACGTGAAGCATTCCTCTTCTTCCAACAATGTGACTCGTCATGACCAGGACGATGACAATACGTACATGAAAGGCGGCGAGGACCGCGAGTAAGCGAAGGACGTGGTGGAGCAGCCAAAACTGTAGGCGGAATACGTGATGGAGCAGCCAAAATAGCAATTGAATCAGAAACTGCCGAGGAGGAAAGAAGACCAAGACGAGTTTCCTCAGACTGTAATTCTTTGACAGCGTCAAGCAGGGATGGTCTTGGAGAGCGGTGAAGAAGTTGGCTGCGAACACCTTCATAGGGAGAGCCGAGCTTCATAAGAAAAGAATGTAGACGGTGCCTATCTTGAGTTTGAAGTCGAGTAGATGGACATCGGGTACAGTTCAGGCATGATGGGCAGAGAATAGGAGGAAGAATATCCAGTTGACTCCAAAGTGAGTGCATGTAATTGTAGAAATCTCGAATAGAGCGAGACCCTTGCGTAGCACTGTAAACTTCTTGCTCCAACTGATAAACTCGAATGTCCCCTGTCTGGGTGAACATCTCGGCAAGCTGATCCCATAAACTTTTCGCCTCAACAATATTAGAAAATTGTGGGTGAAGAGCAGGATCAATGGAACTAAAAATGATAGCCCATGCTTTTCGATCAGCAACATTCCATGCTCGAATTTCAGCGGCACGTTTCGCAACTTCATCAGATGATTCACTGTTAAGAGCATCAGGACAAGGACAAAGTCCCTCAACATGCTCAAACAAGTCGCGGTAAACAAGTGTTGCCATTGCCGATAGTTTCCAAAGAGAATAGTTTGAACCATCAAGTTTGACGTCAATACGGTCACTAGAATCACCCATGATGACAGAAAAAGAAAACACTAGCAAAGCTAGAAATATGGATTGTGGTGATCGAAAGGATCGAGAAAGAAGAAGCGCGGATTAGAACGAGCAAGGATGATGGCCCAAAAGCCCTAAACTCATTATCTTAATTTCTGATGCGGAAGATCCAATTTATGGCAGCCGCAGAGCATACTTTAAAAAATAATGAGCTCATTGTCTTAATTTCTTATGCGAAAGATCCAATTGATGGCAATCGTAGAGCATACTCTTCAAGACAATGATCTTAGCTCTGATACCATGATAAGAAAGAAAGATTAAAAGAGAAAGGTATTTGTTCTCTTATAATGGTGTATCAAACAATGTACATGAGAAGCCTTTATATAGGCTTAGAGGAGTAAAGAGGCCTAGCATTCTTCCTATGTGGGACCAAAGAGAAAGAGGAAATCCTACAAAACTATACAACATATTCTAACACCAAGCGATTTTCTCTTGAGATTTATCATCATTAATAGGTGTCTACGGTACCCAAATTTACAATTCATTTGACTGTAAGAAGTGCACCTCTTTTGCGCAAGCTAGGTAATAAAACCCAGAGAAAGACTTATGAGCCTCGTATGTTTCATACAGACTCTTCTTCATGGAATGTTGTTTCTTGGGTTCAGATTAATCTGAGAGGCTACACTATACAGAAGATTTTAGTCTTTAAACTAGCCCGGAGGGCATGAGTTTACTACGGCTGGAGAACTCGAAAACATCAGTTCCATTGTCCTGGAGCTCACATTTGTATCGAAAACATTTCAATTGTTTTCTTGCTGATGTAATGTGTATGACACACCCCAGACGGCATAAATCTCCCTCTACTCAAATGAAAGCATCGTCACAATAACTACCAACAGGGACATTTATCTCAAAACACAGATGGCAGAGAGGGCGAGCTGTTTGGAAAGGATCTAGTAATGATTGTAAGTGGTCATTGATTTTGGCATCTTACTTCATCTTGGTTTAAGATCACAAATAGGTTGTTTTAGGTAACCTTTGTTCAGCCTTTTTGGCAGAATCTTTTGTAATTCAACTTCGTGAGTAAATGTGGATGGAGAGCAGGGAATTCTAGTATCCAGGGTCAGAGCGGGAAGTGTGCGTTGAGCCTGTGAGGGAAAGGTGCTCTATGAAAGAAAGAGCTTGCCGGGTTAAGTTTGGCTTGCGGCTACAGGGAATTAAGAACAGATGAAATCTGAATGGAAGTTGGTGACTGGAAGATCTCATTGTTTTGTGCTGGGGGGACAAGAATAAACATGTCAGCATCAGCAGCTTCTCGCCTGTTATTAGGGAAGATGCTTCGGCATTATGTAGCAGCCTAGGAGCACATGGTGGAACTGGAGGGAGGGACCGTAAAATATGGCTAATTTAATGAAAGATTTGGTCCTTGAAGTTCCTCCCAAGCTTTCAAATTATAGTAAAAATACACAAATCAGTTTGTTTACCATTTCAAAATCCATACTGATGCGGAGAGTTTCATATATTAAAGAGCTTTTTTCGTTATCGGGAATAAAACCAGCTGAGTAAAATTAGGATCATAATTCTCTTCCTTGCCTATGTTTGGTAAATTAGAATGAGACTGAATGGAAATGAAACTAGAGAAAGAAAATTGTTGCATTTTCATTACTACGGAGGAAGGTCGTGTAGGAAGGTCGTGGGAGTAAGGGAGAACAAGAACCATGGACAAGTCAAAAAAAATAAACGACAAGTGGATAACTCATTAGCTAAGTCATTGGTTCGACAACTTTAAAATGAACAAATGTGACTTTGTAAGTATTTGCTTATATCTTTAGAAATTTGAAACAATCGAAATTCAAATCAATCTGAAATCAAATGGAACATGGCCGGCACTATTTCCACAGCTTGAATGTCTAAATACACACAGCATTTGATGGTGACCAGACGAAAATACCTTTAGAAACTAACCCCTTATTTTTCTGTTGAGCACGATGTGGATGACCACACTATAATGAGCATAATCTAGGCACAAATGAAAATCATTCTATTCCCCGGCACTATTTATGGCCAGATATTTTTATTTTTATTCTCTGGATGACACAAAATTTCTGTTCCTGGCATAGAATTTCGTTTAATAGGTTATTCTTAAATTTCTATTTCTGGGAGATGGCAGATGGTTGATGGGCGGCAAGGGCGAGAGATAAGAGAGTTGTTATTTATATTTCTATTTCAGAAATAAAAAAGTTAAAAAAATATATATTTCTTATTTTTGTTCCAAACCTAATTCTAGGCTAAAAATTTGTCCCAAAAAAAAATAAAGTTGTGTTGCCAAATGGATTTTTGTCCCGAAAATAAAAAAGAACGGGCGAACACAATGGTTATTGTTCGCCCTCTATACTTGCATTTTCCAGAACCACTATGCTCTGTTTCTCTCCGGGATCTCTCTCCATTGATCTGAAGAATCCTCATCTGCTAGACCTTCTTTGCTCAATCGGAGAAACTCGGCTTTGAACGCAAGTACGGTACGAGTCTCCTGCCTATCGACCAAACCTTGCGTGAACGACAACACCTCGGAACCGGAGGGAATCTGGCTGAAGACGAGCAAGTTGGGACACCCGGGTGTTGTATCAACCTATGCTTGCAACTATGTCACTGCACTGTCACAGCGAGGAAAACAATGCCTTTTCTCTGTCCTGCGGCATATTCCTGGCATGAAATTCCTTCCCATCGACGCCGCTAAAAACCTGGAAACGTTCCTGCAGAGCAGGCCAGCGTCAGTGAGCTGAGAGAGGGAGGTAATATTGATGGCCCCCAACTCATTTGTGTTGACTCGTTCGCGTTGCCCGTGTTTTACTGGCAAGAGGAGACGGCGGGTTAGTTGATAGTTCCGCTTCCCCGTGTTTGTGCGTTTCTTTTTCTTTTTTTGGGTCATGTCTGTGCTAGGACTGTTGATTTAGCTGGTGTATGCTTACATCTGGAACGTACCTTTGGACTGCAATGAAGGATTTACTGGAACATTTCTTGATCTTGATTTGGTCTTCATATCGGCTGCATCTCATATCCTTTTCAAAACATCATCAACGAGCCTAGATTGAATGGAGTCACCTCTTTTTCTTTCCTTTTGTTTTTGGTTTTGTTAATTTGTTTTTACTTTCTAAAGCAACTTTATTTGTCTCAGATCAGAACATCATAGTCGAGGCCTTGTGCCTCCACTTTTTGCTTTTGCTACTCTGCGGAAATTTATCTAAAACGAAGTGGCAACTTGTGATAAAGTTCGCCTTTTTCATTTTACAGGGGTTGGTCTCTTCATCGCCGCAGCGGCCACCACAGCCGCCGCGTATGCCATCGTATTCATTGCCCATCCCTACCTCATCAAGAACCAATTTATGAAGTGTTTTTGAGTTTTAGAGGTCCCGATACTCGCCAGGGATTTGCAGATTGCCTCTACACCAGCCTGATTAATGCAAGGATCATTGTCTTTAGAGACGATAATGAACTTGATCCTGGAGATAATATCCCTGATGCATTGGTTCAATCCATAAAGCAATCCAAGATATCTTTTTTTTTTTTTTTTTGGTAACCCAGGGAACCCCCGCACGGCCGACAGCCGGGGAGTAAACCCTGGGGGCGACACGTGCTAGCCACCACACACGTGTTACCTGTTAAGTCACCCTGCGGCGCCCGGAATTCGAACACTCAACCTTTTGCGAGAGGAAGAGTGTGCATTCCAGCAGCGCCACCCAGGCGGGTGGTAGCAATCCAAGATATCAATACCCATTATCTCCAAGGATTATGCATCCAGTAAGAGTTGTCTCATGGAATTGGCACAAATGGTGGAATGCAACGAAGCAGACGCTCAACTGATCGTGCCCATTTTCTATGATATTGACCCCGCTGATTTAAAACGCCAACGTAGACGTGTTAGGAAGTCCTTCCGTAAGCATGAGCGCTGTGGAACTGACCGCGAGGTCATTGACAAATGGAAGCAGGCTCTCCGAAAGATTACTGAGATGAAGGGGTATGATCTGCGGAATACAAACAATGGGTAATCATCTTTTTACTGTACTTTTAATGTAATTAGCTTTAAGTTTATGAGAATTTTGCCAAGCACAATGTTTTTGAAACCATAAGCTGGATGGGGCTAGACTTGATAATGAGGTATACTTTCCGTGCCCTTCTTGTTGCCCACTGCATCATCCTTGTTGGTCAATTTAGTACGGTTTGACTGTATTATTTCCTTCGTAATTTTCAAAGAATGTTGTTAATTATTTTGTAATCTCATCATGATTCCTTATTTTCATCATCACATTTGGCAGTCATGGTGCACTCATAGAGAAAGTTGTTTCAGATATTCTAGACTGGTTGAAGAAGAATGATTTAGATGTGACACTGACGGTTTAGTGGGAATGAAACCTCACGTACGGGAGGTTATGAAAAAGCTTGGTGTCATCTATGTCAATGAGCAGGCAACCGGAGTATATGACAAAGATGTACGTGTACTTGGGATATGCGGCATGCCAGGGATTGGCAAGACAACCGTTGCAAAGGTTGTTTTCAACAAAATCCATCGTCTCTTTCAACGTTGTAGTTTTCTTTCCAATATTCGAGAAAATGGTGCATCCGATGGACTCATCATGGGCCTACAAGAACAGTTAATCTCAGACCTGCGAAGGAAAGAACGTAGAAGGCAAGGAACTCTTGACCAATTGACTAATGTCATAAAAAGTTCATTTAGTGAAATGAAAGTTCTCATTCTCCTTGATGATGTGCATCATTTTGACCAAATCAAGCACTTAGTTGGGGATCTAAGTTGGTTTGGTCCAGGAAGCAGGATTCTTATGACAGTTAGAGGAATTGATGTTCTTGATGGTTACGGAAATGGAGTGGCTGATAAGTATGACGTTGGAGAATTAGGGCCTTGCCAAGCTCTTCAGCTTTTCCGCATGCATGCTTTTAGTGGGTATACTCGCAAAGAGGAGGATGAGTATGATTCTCTATCCAAAGATATTGTTGACACTATTGGAGGGATTCCTTTGGCAATTGAAGTAACAGCTTCATTCTTGCATAAGAATAGGGGGGAAAGACAAACATGGAAAGATACATTAGATAGCTTAAGAAGGAAGCCGGAGGATAAAGTCCACAAAGCAATCAAGTTAAGCTATGACTCTTTGCATGAAGAGACGAAAGAGATATTTCTCGATATAGCGTGCTTTTTCATTGGGACGGATGAGAGAATTCCCTCATACATGTGGCGTGCATGTAAATATGATCCAAGAGGAATCAAATTTCTCCGCGACATGGGTTTGGTTAAAATAGGAGAAAACAATGAATTATGGATGCATAATCAACTAAGAGAGTTTGGCAGGGAAATTGTTAGGATGCAAGATCCCCTTGAGCCTCGAAACCGAAGTAGGTTCTGGAATCACGTTGATGCACTTTCCGCACTTAATGCAGGGCAGGTATACTTTTCAAGCATAAGATCTTTTAGCTTAGACATAGTCAACAATCTTTGAAGATACTTCCATTCCTTGATTTTTCTTTCCCAAAATGAAATGTGAATGACTATATTTCATTTCCCTTTCTAGTTATTCCGTTCCCTCGATTTGCAGAGTCCTAGTAAGGTGGAAGCCCTTGGTCTCACATTTGATGAGGGACAAAGTGAATGCTTTAGATGTGACAGATTTAGCCATCTAGGGCACTTGAGGTTCTTGAGATTGGACCGGGCTACTGTTGGAGAAAGTTCTCAGAATGTATTTGGCTATCTAGGGCGCTTGTTGTCACACCCCAAAACCCACCAAGATGGGGAATGACATGGCCGTCCTTTCACCCAAAGGACGCAGCCTCAAACCACCCAAGAGTCCTAATGACATCACCCTCGTTCTAATGGCTGCTAAACAAAGAACCTGAAAGGTTGGGAAAAGAGGGGGGTGAGCAACCACAGCTCAGTAAGCAGTGCATATTTCTTCTAAGCAGATCGAGCAACCACTGTGCATACATAAATCATTACCCTAAACTCATAATCTCAAACCAACAATATCATATACATATCATATCAAATATGAATTATTTATCCTTTTCACAAAACTCGATACAAACCAGAAAATACTCATTTAAATCAATAATATCAAAGCAGAAACCAATGGTCCATTCCATTGGTCAATCTCATCGAAAAACACACGCCAATGGTCCATTCCATTGGCCAATCTCATCGAAAAACACACGCCAATGGTCTATTCCATTGATAAATCTCATATAACATCACACGTCGATGGTCCATTCCATCGATCAATCTATTGCTCAATATCAAACTATGGTCACGACACAAAGCCTTGTGACAAGGCTACCAAGATTCCCCCCTTGGCAAGGTCTCCACCTACAAAGCCGGTGGCTCGGCCCAGAAGGATATCCTAAACCCGGTATGCATACCCCAAAACCCATCAATGGGTTCACAGCAATATTGAGCATCAAACAAACATCATCCAATATTAGAAATCCAATCCAAAATACATTTCACAAACCAATCATACAAACTTTCATAACTCAGTTCATTCAATAGAAATACTTTTTCGTAAAGCATTTTTCGTATTATTTCATAAACCGAATTCATAAATCCATAACTATAAGCTTTTGTAACGTTTTTCATAAAACGTTTCTCAAATCATCTTTGAACTCATTTCATAAACTAGTTCATAACACAATATACAAATGCATCCTTTCATAAAACATTTCTAAAAACGATTCTCAAATATCAAACCGGTAGTAATTATCCGATCCAGAATTTTATGCAACAAATATGCTCCAGTAACTCATACAATACTCAAATTCTTATTATTTTCAAAACATGATTTTATAAACTCAAAGAAGAGATAGCACCACTTACCTGGAATGTCCCCAAAATCAAATAATGTGGCTAAACGCCCCGATAATCTCGTAATCCTATCAATTGAACGAGAATCGACATCAAAATCAAGCAAAATACTAAGATAATTACTAAACGGTCGCTTAAACGCTGACAAGACCACTCAAAGACGCCCACAAATTGCTTATCCAAAGCCATTATTCAAATCGTCCACAACGCAGAACTTGAGCGCGAAACTTGATTGCGCCATAACTTTCTCCACCGAACTCCGATCCTAGCAAATTTATAGTCAAAAGAAAGCTCGTTCCGAGTATTACAAAAGCCCCAACTTGGCCGTCCCAAAATTGAGCCGAAAATCGACTAAAATCGGCCCAAAGACTACTGTTCGCGCACTGTTCACTGCGCGCACTCAACTTCAAAAATTCATATCCGGCAAACCGTAAGTCCAAATCAGGTTCCGTAAAATCCCACGGCTCCGCAAAACCGTAAACTACCAATTTTATAAAAATTCATAGCTTAACGACTCAAAAATCGGACTTCGCCGCTCAAATCACACATAATTCCGAAATTGAGTCCTAACTCGGAAAAATATTCCGATTGAACCAACGAGGGGCGCGAATACTTACCGGACGTTGCGATATGAAGTTGATCCGAGCTGGCGAGGCTCTGGTGACGTGAGCCCTTCCTCTTTCTTCTTCTTCCTTCTCTCTTCCTCTCTTTCTTTTCCCTTCTCCCTTTTCTGTTTTTGCCGAGGGAGCTCTCGGCTAAATAGGCTGAAGTTTCATTGTTCTGCTTTTTTTGACTTTTCAACCCCCTTTTTCTTTTTCTTTTTCTTTTTTTTTTTTCCATATTTTACATTCTCCCCTCCTTAAAAGAAATTTCGTCCTCGAAATTTGAACTTACCTTAACCATCAAACAAATGGGAATGTTTGTGTCTTACCTCCTCCTCAGACTCTCAAGTAGCCTCCCTATGCAATTTTTGCCATTGGATCTTTATGTATGTTCTCAATAAACTCCTCTGTTTCTTTAAGCTTACTAAGACATTCCAAAAGTCCACCACACTTTCGCTGCGCCTCTGATCAAAATAAGTTTTGCTTTCTTTTCTATTTCAAGTTTATCATCACCACCAGAATTATTCGATTATAAAAGGTAGCTCATAGTTCATTCACATAAGCATCAGAAAATAGAAACTAGTCTGACCATGCTTACAAAACCTTTAGGACTTGTGACGTGCAATATATGCAAAGTTTCATACCAGATTTCCTTTTCATGAAAGGAAAATCTTCCCAGCATGACTCAAAGAAAGAATTAGTCCTCAAAGACTTTGTATAGGTCATTCTTTTTCTTTTCTATCCACCATCGCATCATTAATTGTCAACTGATAGAATTTCTATCTTGACTATACTTCCAATGACCAGCATACAGATAATTACTCGGATGTGGGTATGACACTAGCCCATTAGCATGAACTGCTAACCTAGTTCCATGCCTTTGTCTTTAATTATAGTCAAGGGATGCATTATTTCCTCAAAATTTCAAATTCAAGCATATACTAAAGCCAAAGTGTTCCATGAGGCAATATCCCTTTGATCCATAAGTTCTAACAAAGCCCTTGTCTTTATCAATGCTTTCGCATTTACCATAGGCATTCAAAAAGGGATTCAGAAGACAACATTCGACCCAAAACCATACACTAGTGCACAACAATGCATAACCTCCAAATCTCCAATAAGCACCTACGATCCTATCACCAAGCTGCACTCCACTCCTGCGTAATGTATATCATTTAACATATTAAACAACGCATCCACATCATTTGCCTTCCCATAACATCCAATTATGGCAGTCGAAGGAATAGCGTTCCTCTCAAGCATTAACTTAAACACCTTGCCAGACTACACACTTGCCCCATAACTTCACGCAGAATATGATCAAGAAGAGGCAATATAAACATCCAAAGTGAATGTATGAACAATTAGGCACTAGGATCCCAAGCTTTACACTTTCTTGTCAAAAGATGGTAAGACTAGCATACCAAAAGCTTTAGCATCAAGATCAGTTTCTTCGTCTAGATAATCCAACTCTTATTTATTGCATAAAAACTTTCAAATACTTTTCACGTCCTTACTATCACCTCGAGAAGAAATAATTGATATCACTATTTCAAACTTTACCCATCACCAGTCACAATAACAACCTCATCGAATTCTTTCTTAATAATGATAAGCAATGTGTCATCAGTGCTTCACTTGTAAAACCATTAATAACATTCGTCATATTTTCAACCTGTTCTACAGACATGGAAGCAAAATTTCTTTCTTTGTCAACAATCTTGTCACATTCTAAGAACAATTTCTAATGCACCTTTGTATACAGTCCTTGCGCTGCCAACTAGTCGAGCCACCAGTAGGGACATTTTCTCCCTTCCTAAACTGAAAGGCTCTACCTTTACGATCTTATTCTTCTAGCAATGAGCTGCAAAATCACCACCCAAAAATAATACAAACTCCAAAAGTGTTGATTCCATTGGTGTTCCCAAAATTGACTGCGTACCATCTTTATCCTTGATAACTTCGGAACTTATATGTAGAATCATTATCTGCAAATGGATGGCCAAAACTTCTTCGCATGTTTCCTATTTCAAGATATCTTTACCCTTAACTCCTTTCATATCTGTAGCTTTACCAGTTAGCCATATCTTATCAACAACCATGTGGTTTGTATTAATGTTCTAGTCCTTTCAATGTGTATGCAACTAGCAAAACCCATTGTCTCGCAGGTTGAGAGGCATCCCACAAGTGCCATGTCATTCATTAGCTTCTTCATAAGACTTAATGTCACTACCCAAGGCAATTCTTCCGGTATAGTGACCGCCATTATAGTAACGGCAATATCAAAATAATCAACCAGTGACAAAGCATTTGTAGAAGACCAACTAGTGAATTCATGCTTTAATGTTTTTATCCACCAAGAATCGTACCGTCAGCACCATAAAGGTGACACCGCAAAACCCAAACCAATCTCACCAATAACTGTGGCAACCCCATTCAGCTTCACCTGTAGAGGTGTCTCATTATCTCTACCCTCATCCAATGTTTCCATCAACTTTCCCCACTCAATCCTCACACCAACCATTATCACCAGCATGTTCTCAACCCATCTTGCACTTTAGTCTCATAAAGAAGAAGAGGCTTCTCCTTATAAATATTGACTGGCTCGCTCTCACTTGACAAGCGTGACTCGTCAATTAGAAGGATGTATCCCATTATAAAAGACCATCTACTGGGACTATGTTCCCAATGAATATATGAACAACATCCTCAAAAATCAGGTCGCAAATGGACACTTTTTATCTTTTCCCATCATTTGTAACCTAAACAAATATTTCCTTTTCCTCCCAATCCAAATCCTTAAATTACAAGGACTGCTTATAGTCGTCAATTGTTGTTACCATGACCACTAGGAATACACTAAGTAATATTCCTAGTCCATCATACATTTCCTTTGGCCATCCCTTTGTACCTATCCCATTACCTATAGAAACCACTGCACTAACCATAAAAATAGCGAGTGTTAGATCTTACACGTCTTCCCAGACAACAGTTAGAAATGATCTTGCAAGTTTCTCCTGGAATCTCTGTCTGATAGATATTGAAGATTTTAAGGATGGATTCTCTATTCAGATGTCCTCATCAAGAGAAACCAAAACTTTATCTGCGATCCCTTTAACTCTACCAAGAAGTTTCAAGCGCTTTATATCATGCTCCTGTACAATAGACACGAGTTCTTTTAGTTCAATACCAAAACCTATTTCCCTAATTTCATCAAGGAGCTTGCATTTTACCGGGCTGCCAGCATCAAGGAATGGTAAAGCTGCTTTCTTAATATAAAGTGCAACTCGTATCTTTTTGTTATACTAAAATTTCCTGTGTTCTCCAATAAACAACTTCTTCGTCACTCTAACTGCTTGCCATGAAGAAAAACCTCAGATAATATATTCAAGTGCTAATAAGCAATACATATACTCAATAACTTAATATCCATCAAATTTCAACTGAGCAACCTTTTTAGGGCTTTCTCTATTCCCAACTTCGGGTGCCAATCCAAGTTTACCAGCTATCTTTGGTTCTAGTTCTCCTTCACTTGCTTTACAAGACTAGTCCAATATTTCTACTTCTGTCATTGAACTCAGCACTTCTTGTCACAGTAACACCATCTTTTGTCACCTTCGATATTCCAAAACTTTACTTAATCACCACATTATGACCCTCCGAGCCATAGTGAATTTTATAGCATCCACAAGGTCTTCCATACTCTTAAGCATCATGACACACGCCTCGATCTCAAATTTGATATCTTTCACAACATTATTCTTGTCTAGCTTGCTCTACTCCCTAAGAGTTGGATTTAGATCATAACGACTCTTTATTTCCTTGTCAAAACTGCTCTTCGAGAACCTTAAGATACATTTCCGATATCAAAGATAACAACTCATTTGCCTTTCTTATCTCTTATAGGGCGAAGCATACTTCTCTGAATTAGAACCAACGGTCACCTAAACCTTAAAGGAAACACACACACCCTAACGCACAACCTCACAACGTCCCATAGACTCTATATCCCAAAAATCATATCCTAAGCTCTGATACCAATAAATGTCACACCCCAAAACCCACCAAGATGGGGAATGACATGGCCGTCCTTTCGCCCAAAGGACGCAGCCTCAAACCACCCAAGAGTCCTAATGACATCGCCCTCGTTCTAATGGCTGCTAAACAAAGAACCTGAAAGGTTGGGAAAAGAGGGGGGTGAGCAACCACAGCTCAGTAAGCAGTGCATATTTCTTCTAAACAGATCGAGCAACCACTGTGCATACATAAATCATTACCCTAAACTCATAATCTCAAACCAACAATATCATATACATATCATATCAAATATGAATTATTTATCCTTTTCACAAAACTCGATACAAACCAGAAAATACTCATTTAAATCAATAATATCAAAGCAGAAACCAATGGTCCATTCCATTGGTCAATCTCATCGAAAAACACACGCCAATGGTCCATTCCATTGGCCAATCTCATCGAAAAACACACGCCAATGGTCTATTCCATTGATAAATCTCATATAACATCACACGTCGATGGTCCATTCCATCGATCAATCTATTGCTCAATATCAAACTATGGTCACGACACAAAGCCTTGTGACAAGGCTACCAAGATTCCCCCCTTGGCAAGGTCTCCACCTACAAAGCCGGTGGCTCGGCCCAGAAGGATATCCTAAACCCGGTATGCATACCCCAAAACCCATCAATGGGTTCACAGCAATATTGAGCATCAAACAAACATCATCCAATATCAGAAATCCAATCCAAAATACATTTCACAAACCAATCATACAAACTTTCATAACTCAGTTCATTCAATAGAAATACTTTTTCGTAAAGCATTTTTCGTATTATTTCATAAACCGAATTCATAAATCCATAACTATAAGCTTTTGTAACGTTTTTCATAAAACGTTTCTCAAATCATCTTTGAACTCATTTCATAAACTAGTTCATAACACAATATACAAATGCATCCTTTCATAAAACATTTCTAAAAACGATTCTCAAATATCAAACCGGTAGTAATTATCCGATCCAGAATTTTATGCAACAAATATGCTCCAGTAACTCATACAATACTCAAATTCTTATCATTTTCAAAACATGATTTTATAAACTCAAAGAAGAGATAGCACCACTTACCTGGAATGTCCCCAAAATCAAATAATGTGGCTAAACGCCCCGATAATCTCGTAATCCTATCAATTGAACGAGAATCGACATCAAAATCAAGCAAAATACTAAGATAATTACTAAACGGTCGCTTAAACGCTGACAAGACCACTCAAAGACGCCCACAAATTGCTTATCCAAAGCCATTATTCAAATCGTCCACAACGCAGAACTTGAGCGCGAAACTTGATTGCGCCATAACTTTCTCCACCGAACTCCGATCCTAGCAAATTTATAGTCAAAAGAAAGCTCGTTCCGAGTATTACAAAAGCCCCAACTTGGCCGTCCCAAAATTGAGCCGAAAATCGACTAAAATCGGCCCAAAGACTACTGTTCGCGCACTGTTCACTGCGCGCACTCAACTTCAAAAATTCATATCCGGCAAACCGTAAGTCCAAATCAGGTTCCGTAAAATTCCACGGCTCCGCAAAACCGTAAACTACCAATTTTATAAAAATTCATAGCTTAACGACTCAAAAATCGGACTTCGCCGCTCAAATCACACATAATTCCGAAATTGAGTCCTAACTCGGAAAAATATTCCGATTGAACCAACGAGGGGCGCGAATACTTACCGGACGTTGCGATATGAAGTTGATCCGAGCTGGCGAGGCTCTGGTGACGTGAGCCCTTCCTCTTTCTTCTTCTTCCTTCTCTCTTCCTCTCTTTCTTTTCCCTTCTCCCTTTTCTGTTTTTGCCGAGGGAGCTCTCGGCTAAATAGGCTGAAGTTTCATTGTTCTGCTTTTTTGACTTTTCAACCCCCTTTTTCTTTTTCTTTTTCTTTTTTTTTTCCATATTTTACACTTGTGGTTTCGAAGATTGGACCAGGCCACTGTTGGAGGGAGTTCTCAGAATGTTCTTTCAAATTTAAGGTGGCTTGATTGGCAAGGGTGCAGCCACATCTCTAAACTACTTAATTTCCATCTGGAGAAACCGGTCATTCTGGATCTATCTCGCAGTGTGGTCACTGGAGATTCACAAGTATGGAAACAAATCCTGAAGGTAAAGTGCATATATGTCTCTGTATCGTGGGATTATTAGAATAGCTAGCACCAAATGAGCCTTTTCTGTCCTCTTTTCTTGCAGAAGGCAAAGGAATTGAAAGTTTTGAACCTAAGTAGCTGTCATAACCTGAATGCTTTTTTACACTTCCCTGCTTTGATGGACTTACAGAGTTTGGACTTACAGAGATTAGTCCTGGAACGTTGTTCCGTACTATCCCAAATTGGTCCATTGATAGGTAATCTAAAGAACTTAGTCTACTTAAATCTAAAGTTCTGCAGATTCGTCAGCGACTTGCCGCAAGAACTGTGTCATATGAAAGATTTGGAAGAACTTCTGATTGATGGAACTGCCATTAGGGAGATTGATTTCAAACCAGCCTCCATGAAGAAACTTAAGATTCTGAGCGCTTGCCAATGTGAAAGTTTGGCTCATATATCAGACTCTATCGGTCACTTGGAATCTCTTGTGCATCTTCGACTGGATGGTGCTGCCATTGATCAACTACCAGATTCTATTAATTCCTTAAAGAAACTTCGGAGCCTGCTTCTAGGAAACTGTCAGAATTTACTTGAGCTTCCTGGTTCCATTGGGAATCTTGAGTCGCTGGAAGTCATGGATCTATCAAGAACCAAGATCGCTAGTTTACCTAGGTCCGTCAAGCATTTGAAAAATTTGAAAGTGCTGAAGATGGAGAATACTCACTTAGAAGAATTCCCCAAAGACATTAAAAATCTAGAAAAGCTGGAAGAGATCGATCTTTCACAATGCAGGAATCTGAAGGGGTGGATTCTCTGTGATATCAGACGATTATCCTCTTTGAAAATCTTGAGATTATCATCTACCCAGATTTCTGGCCTACCCTGGACCCTTCCATTGCTCTCTGATCTCCAACAACTAGATTTAAGTGAATGTGACCAACTTTGGGATTTGCAAAGACTTCCATCAAGTTTAAGCATTCTTCGCTGGGGATCCAAAAAAATGTGGACGGTGCCAGACCTTTCTTTCATGAGAAACTTGAAAGAGCTGTACTTGAGTGATAACTTCGATCCTACTGATCCAATGCAGAGTTCTTCCTCTTCCTCTGAGCCACCGCAAATTCGATGGATAACAAGACTAGCGAATCTAGAAATCTTGGAGTTGTGCCACTCAAAGATTACCAAGCTACCTGAACATTTTAGTAAACTTCAACTTAGAAAACTTGTTTTGCACTACGCATACTTGCGTGACCTCGGAGAGCTACCCTCTAGCTTATCGGTATTGTGCCTCCAGCGCTGCGTGATTCAATATTCACAATTTTCTACGGTGAGAGGTCTATCTGAATTAGAACTCAAAAACTGTCTCCTGGCAGAGACTGTCAGTCTTGATAATTTGAGGCGATTGGAACTTCTGAAAATATCCCACTGCTATGTGCGAACACTTGATGGGCTGGAAAATTTGCCTCGTTTTAGAAGGCTCACTTTAGACGACTGCCCTTCATTGACCGGATTACCTGATCGAACAAATCGTACATCCGAAATCGATGGGTATAGTTTCCCAGAAGAACAAATAGTCGGCAGTTATGTTGCTCGCACCTAGGGTCAGAATATTATGGGAATGCTTCAAGAATGATTCCGACTTATGAGTGAAGATCTTGCTGCACAACGGATATTCAGTCTATCTTCAATGACAAGTCGGAGGCTTTTCTGGAAGGTAAATATTGCTACTTTTTGCTCTCCTCGACTTGAACATCTGTACAACTCCATGATGCACCAGTTGGTCTTCTTCTCTTTCGGCTAAGACGCTGCGTGCAGTCAAATTTCTGTGCAGTGTCCTCTCCACCTCGCCTGGGCTTGGAACTTCTCTGTTGGAAGGCCCGACCTTGTGGGTTTGGACAGGCAAGTTTGTGCTTTGAAATCTTCTACTAGCTTTTGATTCTAATTTCTCAAATCTTTTATTTTTTTATTCTTTTAGTGAAAACGCATAAACGGTAACTGGATCACAGAACCGGCATAAAACTAACAAAATTATGCATGAAATCACGAAACATTCTTGGCATTTTAATTTCTTTATTGTTCGCTCGTTTTTGTCATTCAGAAGAAGTTTATGACAGAATTACTAGCAATTTACCGGGTGGGCTGGGATGGATATTCAATATCAAAATGATGATTGGGCAAAGACTACTTGGTGGAGGAGGAGAGATGGCTGGCTCTTTTGTTTGAATGGGAGATTTGTAGCCTTGAAGTCCGGGGGATGCACGTGCAGAAGATAAGCCGATGGGACTCGAGTGCGGACGCGTGGAGTTGCATACTGCTCCTTCCTTTTTGGGCTGAGGCTTGAAAGATTGACAGAGGAGTTGCAGCTGCAGTGTTGCAGAGTTTTAACTCTCAGTCTGGGTCGATGTCGGTAACTTTAAAGTAGCAATAATAGCGCATTTCCCCTACCCGTGTGTCGGTGTTGCAACGAGCGTCAAATGGGTAATCATTGTCTCATATCTGTTCTAATCAGTACACCGATCCCGAGTCTGTATTCTGCTACTTCCATCAGGCACTGCATTTTTTATGTGCTGCATTATCCGCTAGGGCCGTAAATAATTCGGTTCAAGGAAACATCCCTAAACCGAATCGAAACTTGCTGGAACTAAATTGAAACTGAACCGAAAAACTGATTTGGCTCGGTTCGGATCAGTTTTTGGCTTCTTCTTCATCTTTTTTTTTTTTGCTTTTTATTCATGGCTCGATTTTCTGTTTTTTCTTTTTCTTTTTTGCTTTTTATTCCTATAAAAATATTTTACCATCAAAATGTGCACTATTCCAGCACACAAGCATCTCCAATACCAATGAGGATGGTAGAGAGTCATAAAAAAAAATGCCTTGTTTTCGATTATGTTAATCAAACTTTCAGGACTCAAATTGCTTGCCTTCAAAAGTCTGTCCAAAGTTCCAAATTTTAGGAGCAACATTGTAAGATGTCACTGTATGCCCGTCGCTAGAGCTCACCTCAAAGGACGGGCTGGTTCTTAAGATCCGAATTAATGTGTCAATTCTGACCCCAATTCCTACCCATTGGAAGCCATCCAGTTTTTGTGCCTTTAATTTTTATTGCAGCTATATCTCCAGCACCAGCCACATTGCTAATCAAGACTGAGATGAAGATACCCAAGCCATCAATTGTAAAACGAATCCCTCCCTCCTTTCTGCATTTGATCCTGCATAGCGACAAAGAAGAGAATGAACAATATCTCTTTCAAGAGTTCGGAAGTTAAGTGAATTTGCATTGCAGAAGTATCTCTCCAGCATATTGTTGTAGCCCTCCTAATAACATCCATGATCAATCCCATCAAGGAGTGGATTTCAGCAGCCTAGACATGAAACTCCCATATATATCCTTTCATTGAAGGACAGAAAAGATGTTTTTGTTGGGAAACAGAAATTAAACTTTTCGACGGATTCTTAATAGAAAATCAGATGACATAAGCCATATGCTCATGCTTTGCTGATTCAAAGAAGTGGGAAGATACTTGAAATACTTAAAGTACAATGCAGATCGACTTTAAGTTCTTGAACAGCAAAGTGACTCCACAAAAACTACAAGATGACCCCCCCCCCCCAAAAAAAAAACAGTATGAGAAAAGAGTATAACACAAACAACACGGGAAATGGGCTCAAAACCGAAAAGCCAGCGTCTCAATTTTCTGCTAACTTGAGAAGACATGCAAGCAAAGAATTTCATCACTACACTAATGTCGCGACCCTTCTGTTTCCGTCATGGGAAAAATGAACGGGTTTAGGTGGTATTGCCCAAAAAGACGGACCGATGGCCCATCGATCTAGACGCGAACTCTCCCCAAGTTCATACCCCGCGCAACGTTGGATTTCGTTTTGAATTCTCGATAACTTAAGTACTTCTAGGAGTCGCCACTAGCCTATTGGGGTCGGCTAGAAACCAATCAAGACGCGGGAGTGTCGCCTTGATTCCTACGCAACCAGAGATTCTAGGGCCGGGGACTTGTTTACACTAACATTTCTATTAGCGCCCTTTCGGTACCTAACTTGAGAGTGCATTACCTATGTGGTCACACGATCTTGATCACCAATTATAACCCTATGATATCAAAGCCGCTAAGTGTCCTTGCAAATGTTTTTGTGGGATTATTTTCTTCAATGTCTAGATTAATACTAACCTAATTTAGGAAAGAAATTAACACTCACATTATTGAAGAAAAAAAGCGCAGTGATTAAACATCCAAGAAATTGAAATGACTTGAAAATAAACGCGGAAAGAGAAAACCCGATGCAAGTCGGGCAAATAATATTACATGGCCTCGTTATCATGCCCCGGGACAGGACCCCCATGAGCAAAATGAGAAATCAAATATGCATGAAGTTACTCTAGCCACACAAAGCTATTCTAATTAATTTTAGTCTATGCAAAATGGATTTTTGTTTTTGTCATAAAAATGGTAATAAAATACCAAAATAGCATTAAATTAGGCAAATGACTTTATGAAATTAGGAAAATCTCATAAATGTCATTTTTTGCATAATTTGATGCTATCCAACATTTTTCTTTTTTTTGAAATTTTTTGATTTTTTGATTTTTTGATTTTTTTTTTTTAAAAATTCCTAAATTGGCCTATGCTCGGTTTATGCGAACATGCAACAACTCAGAATATGAATATTGTGAGAACCGGGCTCAGATCAACCGTTTCAAGATCGAAGCTTAGTTTGGGCATTTCGTCGAGCATTTGGTGTGCATGAAACTACCCCAAATGGCTTCCTCGAGCCATATTCATGGCCTTCAATCTCACTCCGTGTGTAATATCAAGTGGAACCAAAATATCAAGGCTATATTATCACATGCAAAGAACAAGAATAGCTAGAAATCTCGACCTAAAACGCACAAGAACCGAGTTGGAATCGGCCTCCAATATGTGGGTTCGGGCTGCTTTTGCAAATCTGGGTTTAAACCCAAGTCAAGCAAACCTGTTGCATGCCCAAGTTTAAAGCCCGACACTCATCACGTGCAAGATCTATGGGAAACATCACTTCATCCAAAAGAATATAAGTAACATCTACTTTTAAATGAAACAAACATCATGGAGAATGATCAAGTGAACACGTCGAAACAACCCCTCCAAGAAGCATACACGCATGGTTCGTAGTGACTAGCCATGAATCATTGTGGGTTAGCTTGGCTTTTTACTCGAGTTGCAAGTCATCTCATGGTTCACACAGGGCTTCAAAGACCAAACCAAGTGGATCTCAGCATAATTTGTACACCCATATAACGTTCATCAAGCTCATGAAAGTAGAAAACGCATGCAAAGGGGACTAACAAGTCAAACATATAGGGCTGACGAAGGGGCTCCAACACTTAGAAAAATTCCAACCTCAGAAATCAATTCTCTGGGCTGGTCTTCTCTTGATTTTTTCATGACTAAAACATGTTCAAAATTGAACAAAAATACATGTAGGATACTCACCTTGCTTCCTAGTTTCTCATTGAAGTATCCCTTGGCCGAGGGAACCAAAAAATTGTCTTCGAAGGGTGCGGGGAACTAGGCTTCTTCAAACTGGAAAATGAGATCTGCAAAGAAAGAACTGACAATGAAGGTTTTTGTTGGTCTCCAAAACCAGAATAAACGACCTCTTTTTCTGACTAATTTGACACCAACCAAAACTAGATGTATTCTAGTTTAATTTCCAAGCCACAGCTTCCCTCATATATTCCTCATGTCTCTCAAAAACTCCCACCTTTCCTCACCAGTGACCATCTGACTTCAACACTCAAAAAATTTCTGGGTTTCCCTATTGACCCGAGAATGGGCTGCTTTTCGAGGGGATTTTGGGTGGCTTCCCGACATCCATTTGGGACGTGTGACCTATGGTTGGAAAGCTCTTTGAATGTAGTTCCACTCTCTAGTTGAAGGTTTTGGCTAGTTTTGGCTCGAAGTTCACGAAAATCTCACTTTTCTCTCCACAAGCCAGTCTGGAACTTTTCTGGGTTCATGTTCTGTTTGAGTTGTGTCTAGGGGTGTGTTTTTGGCACGACCGTGAACTCTCCTCTTCTCCTCTCATCCCTTTCTCTTTATCCCCCAAAATAAGGTGCTTCAGAGATCCTATCCACCAAATCCAACCAGATTTTTAGCCCGTGATTGCCCACTTCCCAAGCCTGCAAACTGAGTCTCTTCACCAACTCTCTGACCCCAAAATCATCACACTTTGCAGCTGTTGAGTGAGCAGGTTTGACTGAGATTATCACGTGCATTCAGCAGCTTATCCTTGGCAATTTTTTGTCCATTTGCACTCCTAATGATGGTCTCACACCTCGGCCAGAGCTCACGTTGATCGGTTGGCTGAGTAGGATATGGTGGGGCCACAAAGTTGGCTACTCAGCAGCCCCGAATTGAGACCAAATTATGGACCGGTTTTTGGAAGCTGATTTAGGTGCTTTAATCCATTAATCTGGTCGGAATTTTCGATCATTTTGAAACTTGAAGTATATTAGTTTAAGATGATAATCAAGATCTGCAATCTTTCAAGCCCAATTTTGCAGGAAAGTCCCTCAAAATTAGCCATTTTCTTGCTCAAGAATGCCCGATTTGAGTCAATTTAGTCCTTTTGGCTTGATCTGATCAATTTTACTTTGCCCGTTTTCAATTTCAAGCTTGGTTAGGGGTTAAAATGATGATTTAAGGGCTTGGGGGCAAATTTTACAAATTTTGCAATTTGGTCCCCCAACTTTTGAAAATTGCATTTTGGCCCCAACTTGCTGGTTCATTTGCAATTTGATCCCTCAGGTCTCGGCTAGCTACACTCGAATCCTAGGCCCTTGCTCTTCCGTTTTTTTTTTTAAAGAATAATTCCAAAATATTTTTGTGGAAAAACAAGTTCCAATTTTTCGAGAAATGATATTTGGGCAAAAAATTTAGGTGTCAACAACTAAAAAAAATTTCAAATTTGACAATCAAGACGCACAGTCGAACCCTACCTATCTCAGACTCAACTGTCAAATTATCTCGCTTATGACGGGGAACCGAGGAATGGAAATGGAGGCAACTGGCACGAGATGGGGCAAACCGGTGAGTCTTAAAAAGCTGAGTGGCTCTACGTTTCTCTGGCTTGTCCGGGAAAACCTAAAGTTACATGAACTCTATAAGGTTCATTTAATAACCACTCAAAAGTGGAAATGTTGGTACATGAGAGAGCTCATACTTACAATGCAAGCTCTGGTTTCCCTCTTCTCTTTAAGTTTCCTTACGATGGTCTGCATAAGCATCAAATGAGACAGAAAAAGCAGAACTAAGTCAGAGTCCAATGTGAAACGTGATTTTGTTTCTAGAGTATGATGTGCAAAAACTTCAGAAATGGTATAAGACCATATTATCTTTTCCCTTGGGATTCTCCAAATCTGATGAAAGCAGTGTCAACGGTGGACCACGTATATCAAAATATCACCACGAAACAACAAACTACTAAGACAAGCATATATCGAAGAGCGCTATGAACACCCTTGTTAGTTCTTAAAATAATTGGTCATAACCTCAACCATTTCACAAGAAGTTCAGGTTTCCAACTTCATTTCTTTCTTTTTGTCTGCTTCAAGAGGATGACGAGGTGAAATCAGTGGCATGATTAACTCGCACAAAGATACCCATGCAGCAAGAAATTATTACCCATGCTTCAAGAGGATGACTGTCAGTGATTCAGTCCAACACATTTTAGAATGAATATATACTGTAGTTCTTCATGGATGCAACTGTAATCAACCCAAAAGTGGCACTTCTTTCCAAATCAACCAAAAGAAATAACACTGTATGACAGGCTTGAAACCGCCGAGAGAAGCACAACAGTAGCATGTAAACATGGCCAGCAACTCAATTTTATCCTAAATCAGCAAACTTGCATCAACCCCATTGCTTCAAAATCAATGGCATAATCACAATTCGCGATCAACGAATAGACCAAAAGCAAAAAGGGGGAAAAAGAAACTTACGGGAAATCAATCTCCAATCGGGTCTTGCCATCTTCGAGAGTGAAAGCGAGGGACTCCGCCGCATCGGCGACCAGAACCTCGTACGACTTGGGCTTGTAGAGGGCGACACCCCTCTTGGGGTCGGAGCTCGAAGGCGGCGGCGACGGTGACGATGCCTCGGTAACCCCAGAGGAATGAAAGCGCCGCGACGGAGTAGAAGTCGCAGTGGCGAGGCTCGGTCGCGATCTAGTCTCGGTAGGGCTCGGTCGCGCGGACCGGCGGAGGAAAACGCTCGGCTCGAGCCCGTGGTCCCGGCCGGAGCTGCGGCCGTCGGAAGTGGCGGCGGCGGCGGGGCTGGAGGGGGTAGTCGCGAATTTCGGAGGCGGAGCGGCGAGGAGGAGAGGGAGAGGGAGAGAGGGAGATGCGAGCGCAAGAGAGGGCTTTCTAGCGCTAAAACCGAATGTTTATTTAAGTTCGGTTCAATCCGAACTTATCCAAACCGAACTGAAATAAATTAAATTAAAAAATAATTGGGTAATTTTGATTATCTGAACAGAAATTAAACTGAAATGGATGAAATTTTTGGTTTGGTTCGGTTCGTATCTCAGTTCGATTTTTCGATTCGATTTTTACACTTTAGTATCTGCTGTGCTCGAGCTCTCTTATTTGAAGGCTTATTATGTGACGGTCGTACGATGTTAGCTCTTCCACAGGCCAAAATAATTCGTTCGTGTTTCTCAGAAAGGATTCTCCACCATAAAAGCTTATTATACTACATTTGGCCATGTGATAAGGAGAAGAACCCACATGCTTCTGCTCTATGATGATCATTTTCTTTCTCTTTCTGTTTTCTTCGCTATTGAGAATGGGGATTCGTGGGTGATTTTCCTGAGGAAGCCTCCAAGATGTAACTGGAACTAGAATACATCATAGGGTTTTCTTATCATCTTAAGCTACACTTGTCAAATGGGTGGATCGGATTGAGTCATAAATAGTTCAACCCAAATTGACCTATTAGCCTATTTATAATCAATTTATTTGTAATGTAAATTTTTCAACCCATACGTATACCTATACCCAACTCAACTTGACTCCATCCATATTACTAAAACACTTCCATATTTAATCAAATTTAGGAAAACTTGTTAACTTGTGATTTTTCTTAAAAAAATTATATCATTAAAACACTTTCATGCAATACAAATTTAGTGGACAATTTTTATAAATTTTTTTTTAAAATTGATTCTTTGTTTGTTTCAAGGAAAACGTGATGTTTCTGAAGTCATTTTCTTTCACAATATTTTTCGGTGTTTGGCTGAAACTTGAAAATGAATTAGAAAATATTTTTCACCATTTAGTATAGAAAATTTGATTTGATTTTCCTTTGTGCACTCATTTTAATAATTTTTATTTTTATTTTTTTCTTTTAAAAAAATCAAATTTTTTATTTTTTATTTTCTTTTTCCTTCTTCTTCGGCCGATTGTTGGGGACTAGCCGTAGGCAAGGGATGAGCTCGCTAATCCGGCGAGGTCGCGCTTGCCCAAGGTCGAATAGCTCGAGCTTCACTGGCAGTCGCCGTGGCCTACCATTGGCTGAGGAAGAAAGAAAAAAAAAGAAAAGAAAGAAAAAAATGATAGAAAAGAAAATAAAAAGTAAAAATAAGATAAAAAATTATACAAAATTCAGAAAATTTTTAAAAAAATAAAATTCACTTAAGTTTTTAGGTAACCCATTTATGACCTATTTAATACATAATTAAGACCTAGTTAACCCGTTTATGACTCATTTAAGTATGTTTTTAAAATTTAAGGCAACCCATTTATGTTCCACACTATTAAATATAAGTTGTAATGTGGGTTCTAGACCTATTTTGCCACCTCTATCTTAAACTTATGCTCTCGTTGGGACACTACATGCAGACTACAACTATATATAAAGTGAAAAACCTCGAACTCTTCTTGTAGGAGAGGGGAAATGCCGAGTGCTTCCACGTATCCTTTGGAAGATGTTGTTTGATATGGATTTCAAGTATGGATATTTACTGTGTAACGAGAAATATTGGAGCATCTTGAATATTACCGTGTGTCTATCGTTGTATTCTTTGGTCACACGGACGCCTTAAATATTTTCGTGTTCCCTTCAAGCAACAGCCAAGAACACTGGCTGTCATGACAGCCTTTGGCTGCGCAAACTCCTTCAAATTTTCTGAGTGACTATAGTTTGGCTTTTGGCTATCCTGAGAGTGACGAATATGTGCATGGAAGCTCCACCTGGTTGAAATAACTACATAAGTAAGCCTTACTAGCAATAGATTCCTTTGATTGCGAATGATTCATCGAGAAGATCTCCGGCACTTGCATTTAGCTGCGTCAATGAATGTACTGACTGTATCTGTCACACCCCAAAACCTACCAAGATGAGGAATGACACGGCCGTCCTTTCACACCCCAAAACCTACCAAGATGAGGAATGACACGGCCGTCCTTTCACCCAAAGGACGCAGCCTCAAACCACCCAAAAGTCCCAAATACATCGCTCTCGTTCTGTTGGCTGTTAAATAAAGAACTTGAAAGGTTGGGAAAAGATGGGGGTGAGCAACCACAGCTTAGTAAGCAGTGCATATTTCTTCTAAGCAGATCGAGCAACCACTGTGCATACATAAACCATTACCCTAAACTCATAATCTCAAACCAACAATATCATATACATATCATATCAAATATGAGTTATTTATCCTTTTCACAAAACTCGATACAAACCAGAAAATACTCATTTAAATCAATAATATCAAAGCAGAAACCAATGGTCCATTCTATTGGTCAATCTCATCGAAAAACACACGCCAATGGTCCATTCCATTGGCCAATCTCAAATCACACATCAATGGTCTATTCCATTGATAAATCTCATATAACATCACACGTCGATGGTCCATTCCATCGATCAATCTATTGCCCAATATCAAACCATGGTCACGACACAAAGCCTTGTGACAAGGCTACCAAGATTCCCCCCTTGGCAAGGTCTCCACCTACAAAGCCGGTGGCTCGGCCCAGAAGGATATCCTAAATTAGTATGCGCATACCCACAAGCCCCTCAATGGGCTCACAGCGATATTGAGCACCAACACATATTCTCTAATAATCCACAATACCAAATCTATAATGAGTCTCATAATCCACGATCAATATCACCAATTACTTTCAGAAAACAAAACACAATCTTCCTTTGTCAAACAGAACACATTTCACAAATCAAGTATATGATATTTCATAACTCAACTCAACTCAACCACCAGAAATCATTTTTGTAAAGTTTCTCAAATCATTCGAAAACTCAGTTCATAAATCAATTCACAAAGTGGTACACATATATCCTTTAATAATATATTTCGTATAACCATTCTCAAATTTTTCTCAAATACAAAATGGTAGTAATTGCTCGATCCAAATTTTTATGCATTAAACATGTTTATTAACTCATACGATACTCAAATACTTATCACTTTCAAAACATGAATTTATAAACTCAAAGAAGAAATAGCACCACTTACCTGGAATGCTCCCAAAATCAAATAATGTAGCTAAACGCCCCGATAATCTCGTAATCCTATCAATTGAACGAGAATCGACATCAAAATCAAGTAAAATACTAAGATAATTACTAAACGGTCGCTTAAACGCTGACAAGATCACTCAAAGACGCCCACAAATTGCTTATCCAAAGCTATTATCCAAACATCCGCAAAGCAGAACTTGAGCGCGAAACTTGATTGCGCCATAACTTTCTCTACCGAACTCCGATCCTAGCGAACTTATAGTCAAAAGAAAGCTCGTTCCGAGTATTACAAAAGCCCCAACTTGGCCGTCCCAAAATTGAGCCGAAAATCGACTAAAATCGGCCTAAAGACCACTGTTCGCGCACTGTTCACTGCGCGCACTCAACTTCAAAAATTCATATCCGGCAAACCGTAAGTCCAAATCAGGTTCTGTAAAATCCCATGGCTCCGCAACACCGTAAACTACCAATTCTATAAAAATACACAGCTCAACGACTCAAAAATCAGACTTCGCCGCTCATATTTCCCAAAATTCTGAATTTAAACTCTAAATCGAAAAACTTCTCCGATCAAACGAACGAAGGGCGCGAGTACTTACCGAGCGTTGCGATTCGAACTCGAATCGGCTAGGCGGGGTCCGCGCGGCGCAAAACCTTCTCTTTCTTCTTCTTCTTCTTCTCTTCCTCTCCTTTCTCTTCTTCTCCTCTCTGTTTTTCTTTCTGTTCTGTTTCGTGCTCTCTCTCTCTCTTTGCTTCTTAAAAAGTGCCGAACATTACTATTCTTCTTTTGACTTGTTGACTTGTTGACTCTTCTTTCTTTTTTTTTTTTGCCCAAATATTACATTCTCCCCTCCTTAAGAGAAATTTCGTCCTCGAAATTTGAACTTACCTTAACCATCAAACAAATGCAAATGTTTGTGTCTTTCCTCCTCAAACTCTCAAGTAGCCTCCCTATGCAATTTTTTTGCCATTGAATCTTAATGTAGTCAACAAACTCCTCTGCTTCTTTAGACATACCAGGACATTCCAAAAGTCCATCACACTTTCGCTATGTCTCTGATCAAAATAAGTTTTGCTTTCTTTTCTATTTCAAGTTTATCATCACCCCCAGAATTATTCAATCATAAAAAGTAGCTCGTATTTCATTCACATAAGCATCAGAAAACAAAAACCAATCTAACCATATTTGCAAAGCTGTTAGGACTTGTGACGTGCAATACATGCAAAGCTTCATGCCAGATTTCCTTTTCATGAAAGGAAAATCTTCCCAGCATGACTCAAAGAAAGAATTAGTCCTCAAAGACTTTGTATAGGTCATTCTTTTTCTTTTCTATCCACCATCGTATCATTAATTGTCAACTGATAGAATTTCTATCTTGACTATACTCCCAATGACCAGCATACAGATAATTACTCGGATGTGGGTATGACATTAGCCCATTAGCATGAACTGCTAACCTAGTTCCATGCCTTTGTCTTTCATTCGAGTCAAGGGATGCATTATTTCCTCAAAATTTCAAATTCAAGCATATACTGAAGCCAAAGTGTTCCATGAGGCAATATCCCTTTGATCCATAAGTTTTAACAAAGCCTTTGTCTCATCAATGTTTCCGCATTTACCATAGGCATTCAAAAAAAGATTCAAAAAGACAACATCCGACCCAAAACCATAGACTAGTGCACAACAATGCATAACCGTCAAATCTCTAACAAACACCTACAACCCTATTATCAAGCTACACTCCACTCCTCCGTAATGGATATCATTCAACATATTAAATAATGCATTCACATCATTTGCCTTCCCGTATCATTCAATTATGGCAGTCGACGGAACGGCGTTCCTCTCAAGCATTAACTTAAACACCTTGCCAGACTACGCGCTTGCCCCATAACTTCACATAGAACATGATAAAAAAGAAGTAACATAAGCATCCAAAGTGAACGTATGAACAATTAGGCACTAGGATCCCAAGCTTTACACTTTCTTGTCAAAAGATGGTAAGACTAGCATACCAAAAGCTTTACCATCAAGATCAGTTTCTTCGTCCGGATAATCCAACTCTTATTTATTACACAAAAGCTTTCAAATACTTTTCACGTCCTTACTATCACCTTGAGAAGAAATAATTGATATCACTATTTCAAACTTTACCCATCACCAGTCACAATAACAACCTCATCGAATTCTTTCTTAATAATGGTAAGCAAGGTGTGCCCATTCAAAGGCATAGATCGCGTCATTACTCGAATCCTTGGAATGATTTCCTTATTTTGTTCCATGGATTTGCTACGAAAATCTGGTCTAACTATAGCCATACCACCCTCTGTGAGGATGCCACATTCTCTAGCTATAGATATAGCAAAAAGAACAGTGTCCCCAATTACCATACAAACAGTAATGCCAGCTGCTAAATAAGTTTCAATTACCCCTTTGACTCCAGGGCGTACATAATCTTAATTTCCAATGATTGTGATCAGGGTATACCCGCACTTGGGAATGTCTCCATTTGAAGTGTCATCTACACCTTTAAATGACGAGCAAGGTGTCCTCAGTGCTTCACTTGCAAAACCATTAATAACATTTGTCATATTTTTAACCTGTTCTATAGACATGAAAGCAAAGTTTCTTCTTTGACAACAATCTTGTTGCATTCCAAGAACAATTTCTGGTGCACCTTTGTATATAGTCCTTGCCTTGCCAACTAGTTGAGCCACCAGTAGGGACATTTTTTACCTTTCTGAACTGAAAGGCTCTACCTTTAGGGTCTTATTTTTCAGGCAATGAGCTGCAAAATCACCACCCAAAAACAATCCAAACTCTAAAAGTGTTGATTCCATTGATGTTCTCAAAATTGATTGCTTACTATCTTTATCGTTGCCAACTTTGGAATTTGTATTTAGAATCATTGCCTGCAAATGGATGGCCAAAACTTCCTTGCATGTTTCCTATTTCAAGATATCTTTACCCTTAACTCCCTTCATAACTGTAGCTCTACCAGTTAGCCATATCTTATCAACAACCATGTGGTTTGTGTTAATGTTCCAGTCCTTTCAATGTGTATGCAACTAGCAAAACCCATTATCTCGCAGGCTGAGAGGCATTCCACAAGTGCCCTATCATTCATTAGCTTCTTCATAAGACTTAATGTCACTACCCAAGGCAATTCTTCCGATATAGTGACCACCATTATAGTAACCGCAATATCAAAATAATCAACAAGTGACAGAGCATCTATAGAAGACCAACTAGTGAATTCATGCTTTAATGTTTTATCCACCAAGAATTGTACCATCAGCACCATAAAGGTAAGCACCGCAAAACCTAAATCAATCTTACCAACAATTGTGGCAACCCCATTCAACTTCACCTGTGGGGGTGTCTCATTATCTCTACCCTCACCCAATGTTTCCATCAACTTTCTCCACTTAGTCCTCACACCGACCATTATCTCCAACATTTTCTTGACCCATCTTGCACTTTAGTCCCATAAAGAAGAAGTGACTTCTCCTTAGAAACATTGACTAGCTCACTCTCACTTGACAAGCTTGACTTGTCAATTAGAAGGATGTATCCCATTATAAAAGACCATCTACTGGGACTATGTTCCCAATGAATATATGAACAACATCCTCAAAAATCAGGTCGCAAATGGACACTTTTTCTCTTTTCCCATCATTTGTAACCTAAACAAATATTTCCTTTTCCTCCCAATCCAAATCCTTAAATTACAAGGACTGCTTATAGTCGTCAATTGTTGTTACCATAACCACTAGGAATACACTAAGTAATATTCCTAGTCCATCATACATTTCCTTTAGCCATCCCTATGTACCTATCCCATTACCTATAGAAACCACTGCACTAACCATAAAAATAGCGAGTGTTAGATCTTACACGTCTTCCCAGACAACAGTTAGAAATGATCTTGCAAGTTTCTCTCTGAATCTCTGTCTGATAGATATTGAAGATTTTAAGGATGGATTCTCTATTCAGATGTCCTCATCAAGAGAAACCAAAACTTGACCTGTGATCCCTTTAACTCTACCAAGAAGTTTCAAGCGCTTTATATCATGCTCCTGTACAATAGACACGAGTTCTTCTAGTTCAATACCAAAACCTATTTCCCTAATTTCATCAAAGAGCTTGCATTTTACCGGGCCGCCAGCATCAAGGAACGGTAAAGCTGCTTTCTTAACATAAAGTGCAACTCGTATCTTTTTGTTATACTAAAATTTCCTGTGTTCTCCAATAAACAACTTCTCCGTCACTCTAACTACTTGCCATGAAGAAAAACCTTAGATAATATATCCAAGTGTTAATAAGCAATACATATACTCAATAATTTAATATCCACCAAATTTCAACTGAGTAACCTTTTTAGGGCTTCCTCTATTCCCAACTATGGGAGCCAATCCAACTTTATCACCCGCCTTTGGTATCAGCTCTTCTTTACTTGCTTTACAAGACCAACTCAATATTTATACTTTTGTCATTAAACTCAGTACTTCTTATCACGGCAACACCATCCTTTGTCACTTTCGATATACCAAAATTTTTCTCAATCACCACATTATGACCCTTCGCCATAGGGAATTTCATAGCATTCACAAAGTCTTTCGTACCTTTAAGCATCATGGCACATGCCTCGACCTCAAATTTGATATCTTTCACAACATTATCCTTGTCTAGCTTGCTCTACTCCCTAAGAGTTGGATTTAGATCATAATGACTCTTTATTTCCTTGTCAAAACTGCTCTTCAAGGACCTTAAGATACATTTCCGATATCAAAGGTAGCAACTCACTTGCCTTTCTTATCTCTTACAGGGCGAAGCATAACCAACGGTCACCTAGACCTTAAAAGAAGCATACACCCTAACGCACTACCTCACAACGTCCCATAGACTCTGTACCCCAAAAATCATATCCTAAGCTCTGATACCAATAAATGTCACACCCCAAAACCTACCAAGATGAGGAATGACACGGCCGTCCTTTCACACCCCAAAACCTACCAAGATGAGGAATGACACGGCCGTCCTTTCACCCAAAGGACGCAGGCTCAAACCACCCAAAAGTCCCAAATACATCGCTCTCGTTCTGTTGGCTATTAAATAAAGAACCTGAAAGGTTGGGAAAAGAGGGGGGTGAGCAACCACAGCTCAGTAAGCAGTGCATATTTCTTCTAAGCAGATCGAGCAACCACTGTGCATACATAAACCATTACCCTAAACTCATAATCTCAAACCAACAATATCATATACATATCATATCAAATATGAGTTATTTATCCTTTTCACAAAACTCGATACAAACCAGAAAATACTCATTTAAATCAATAATATCAAAGCAGAAACCAATGGTCCATTCTATTGGTCAATCTCATCGAAAAACACACGCCAATGGTCCATTCCATTGGCCAATCTCAAATCACACATCAATGGTCTATTCCATTGATAAATCTCATATAACATCACACGTCGATGGTCCATTCCATCGATCAATCTATTGCCCAATATCAAACCATGGTCACGACACAAAGCCTTGTGACAAGGCTACCAAGATTCCCCCCTTGGCAAGGTCTCCACCTACAAAGCCGGTGGCTCGGCCCAGAAGGATATCCTAAATTAGTATGCGCATACCCACAAGCCCCTCAATGGGCTCACAGCGATATTGAGCACCAACACATATTCTCCAATAATCCACAATACCAAATCTATAATGAGTCTCATAATCCACGATCAATATCACCAATTACTTTCAGAAAACAAAACACAATCTTCCTTTGTCAAACAGAACACATTTCACAAATCAAGTATATGATATTTCATAACTCAACTCAACTCAACCACCAGAAATCATTTTTGTAAAGTTTCTCAAATCATTCGAAAACTCAGTTCATAAATCAATTCACAAAGTGGTACACATATATCCTTTAATAATATATTTCGTATAACCATTCTCAAATTTTTCTCAAATACAAAATGGTAGTAATTGCTCGATCCAAATTTTTATGCACTAAACATGTTTATTAACTCATACGATACTCAAATACTTATCACTTTCAAAACATGAATTTATAAACTCAAAGAAGAAATAGCACCACTTACCTGGAATGCTCCCAAAATCAAATAATGTAGCTAAACGCCCCGATAATCTCGTAATCCTATCAATTGAACGAGAATCGACATCAAAATCAAGTAAAATACTAAGATAATTACTAAACGGTCGCTTAAACGCTGACAAGATCACTCAAAGACGCCCACAAATTGCTTATCCAAAGCTATTATCCAAACATCCGCAAAGCAGAACTTGAGCGCGAAACTTGATTGCGCCATAACTTTCTCTACCGAACTCCGATCCTAGCGAACTTATAGTCAAAAGAAAGCTCGTTCCGAGTATTACAAAAGCCCCAACTTGGCCGTCCCAAAATTGAGCCGAAAATCGACTAAAATCGGCCTAAAGACCTTTGTTCGCGCACTGTTCACTGCGCGCACTCAACTTCAAAAATTCATATCCGGCAAACCGTAAGTCCAAATCAGGTTCTGTAAAATCCCATGGCTCCGCAACACCGTAAACTACCAATTCTATAAAAATACACAGCTCAACGACTCAAAAATCAGACTTCGCCGCTCATATTTCCCAAAATTCTGAATTTAAACTCTAAATCGAAAAACTTCTCCGATCAAACGAACGAGGGGCGCGAGTACTTACCGAGCGTTGCGATTCGAACTCGAATCGGCTAGGCGGGGTCCGCGCGGCGCAAAACCCTCTCTTTCTTCTTCTTCTTCTTCTCTTCCTCTCCTTTCTCTTCTTCTCCTCTCTGTTTTTCTTTCTGTTCTGTTTCGTGCTCTCTCTCTCTCTTTGCTTCTTAAAAAGTGCCGAACATTACTATTCTTCTTTTGACTTGTTGACTTGTTGACTCTTCTTTCTTTTTTTTTTTTTTTGCCCAAATATTACTGTATCAAACTCTAGCTTATGCAGGAGTAACCTCACTTTATCATGTACTGTTCTATTGTGGTAGTACGTGAAGAAGAATCGCTCCTCTACGCTGAAGACGGTTTAATGAAACCCTGCAGAGTGAGTGTCTTGAATGAAGTTGGATATCTTCTTCCTGTTGATAATATGCATTAGGAGTTTTGAAAGATATAATAGACTGCGCAAAGCTAGTTCAACAATAAAGGGTGAAACCCTGAAGAGCGAGTCTCTTGAATGTACTCACCGTGTCACGTAGGACAGTTGGCATCTACATTAACGATTTCCGATCAAAATGAGTTGGATGGACTCAATGGCATAAATGCCAAAATATTTAGGATTAAATTGACTTAATTGAAAGGTTTAGGACTGAATTGGTATTAATGCAATAGGTTTATAATTTTTTTTTACTTTTCCCCATATATTTCAAACGTGGATATATGATTGGATTCATCTCTTTGCAAAGTGAATACGTAACACGTCTTCATTTTGGACTTCGTCTCTTGGGCCGAAGATTTGCTATTATGGGTTGGAAGCATTATCCCATCTAGTACTACCATGTCTGGTCCAAACAAAGGTCCCGCGGGCGCAAATCTAGTGACCTATGGACGTAGACTCACTTACTCTTCTAATTTTTTGTCATTTAGCTTAGTCGAATTGCGCTATAAACATGAAGGTTAAGAAACTAACAGTTATTGGATGTGTTGGTCCTGCTGAAGGGGTGAAGAAATTTAGGGAGGGGCATACGGAGATTTCAACGGTTGGACCGGCTAATGAACCGGGAAAGAAGGAGAACCCAGATGCATGGCGTTCTATGTCGATTGTCTGCTAGAAGATCTTGTTGAACCGAACTCAAGCTTGCCAATTCTCAAGCTCGCGAGCACAACTTGACGGGTGCAGGAGCTAATAGAGTTTCCGTTATAAACGTTAATTACTAGTTAAAAATAGACATTGGTTTCATCAAAAGTGCACAATAAACATATGTTATTCAAGCTTTTTCGAGCTCAAGCTCAAGCAAATTGATTATAATCGAGTCAGGTCGAGTTTCGGTCATCAAATATATGAGTCCACCAGTTGAGCTCGAGCTTGGACAATATGACTCGACTCGGTTATACCCCTAGCAACATCTTTATTTTTCTTTGGCTCTCTCAATGTTGAGATCATTAAAGTAATTTTCATAGGGATGGGTATATTGCATACCGGTTAGTTAACATGTTACTGATCTATTTGGGTGTTGGCCTGATGTTATTTATTTGAAACAAACCAAATCGAACATGAACCGCACTACAAAAAAACATGAATTTTGCGACGGAAATTTGCGACGGAAATTTTCCGTCGCAAATTTGCGACGAACTTTGCGACGGATTTATAATTCCGTCGCAAATTAGCGACGAAAAATTTCCGTCGCAAATTTGCGACGAATTTTGCGACGGATTTATTTTCCGTCGCTAATTTGCGACGGAATTATAAATCCGTCGCAAAATTCATCGCAAATTTGCGACGGAAAATAAATCCGTCGCAAAATTCGTCGCAAATTAGCGACGGAATTTTTCCGTCGCAAAATTTGTCGCAAATTAGCGACGGAAAATAAATCCGTCGCAAATTTGCGACGGAAACAAAATCCGTCGCAAAATTTGCGACGGAAAAAAAAATCCGTCGCAAATTTGCGACGGAAACAAAATCCGTCGCAAATTTTTGCGACAGAAACAAAATCCGTCGCAAAAATTTGCGACGGAAAAATAAATCCGTCGCAAAAATTTGCGATGGAAAAAAAAATCCATCGCAAAAATTTGCAACAGAACCGTTTTGCGACGGAAGAAAAATCCGTCGCAAAAATTTGCGACGGAAACAAAATCCGTCGCAAATTTTTGCGACGGAAAAAAAAATCCGTCGCAAATTTGCGACGGAAACAAAATCCGTCGCAAAAATTTGCGACGGATTTTTTTAATCCGTCGCAAACCAAAATTTTGCTTTGCCCGCCCTCACCCCCATTTTCTCTGTCTCTCTCTGCTGTTCCTCATATCCCCTCACCCCCTGCTTCCGCTTCCGCTTCTCGCTTCGCGCTTCCTCGCCTCGTCGAGATCTGATTGAAGAAGATTTTAGCTTCCCTCCTCCGGCCATGGCGGGCAAACATCTTCCGCCGCCGTTCCTTCACCGCCGATTCCGGTCCCCCGTGGTCCTCTTCCCCCTCCTCCTCCTCCTCTTCGCCTATCTCTTCTTCTCCTCTCTCTCCGCTTCCTCCCGCGATCCGGCGCCCCCCGCTTCTCACTCCGCGAAGCCCGAGACCTCGTTCCTGGTCTCTCTGGAGCGCTTCCTCGCTCACCGCTCTCCCTCCGCGCTCTCTCGCCATCCCGACGATACGGCTAGCCCGGCCGCGGACGGCGGCGGCGGCGGGAAGTTCGACGACTCGGTTTTCGCGTCGGAGAGCGAGAGGTTGCGGGGAGATCCGCTCTACTCGCTCGATTTGCCGCTGCGGGTGTACGTCTACGAGATGCCCCGCAAATTCACCGACGATTTGCTCTTGCTGTTTTGGAACACTTACAGGGAGACCTTCAATCTCACCTCCAGTGGAAGCCCCGTGCATCGCCTCATCGAGCAGGTCTTCATCCTCTTTTAGCATTCGTACCTCCCGCGCGCAATTAATTCTTTGCTACTTGACATGTTGTTCTTAATTTGATGTTTGCTGCTGGTAAGATGAGGCGTGATGTAAGAAGCTCCTCCCATTCTGCTTTGTCTAGGCGAACCCGTTTGTTTTCCGCTTCGCTAACATTTGGCCATTTGATGAAGAGAAATCATAATGGTTGGCATTAAATCAGGGGGGAGCAGTCATGAGGATAGGTAAACGAAGCAGTAGGGCATTAAGAACTTAAAGGAAACTGAAAATGAAACAACAATGAATATTAAAAGAAAACTTATCCCAAAGTGGTTGTTGATCGCCCGAGAGCAAGGTTTAAGTTCATGTTAGTGCTGATTGCGATGAGAGGGACTCAGATACGGCTCTAGTTTCTGCATATTTGAAATGCCCCCTGCTTGTTCGAAGATTTGCCTCTGAGATTTTAGCCTCATTTTAGTTCTACCTTAGTCGAATATACTCTTGCACGATTTAGATGAATTTGTCCAGTTATTAATTGTCTGAGCTGTTTGCTAGCTTAATCCATGCTTGGCCAAAATCTCCACAAATTTGTGATTACTTGATGATTGTTCAAATCCTGGTGGTAAATTTTGTCTCTGGTCTAGATACACTCTTATTAATCTCTTTGCCATATATAGATTCATATTGGCTAATGCTCGGAATGAACAAAATATGTGCGAATCTTCATTGTGAGTAACTTTGAGCAGCTAAAGTCGGTTCATGGAATTTATTTTCTTTGGATTTAACTCTAAGCTCATTGGCCATGTCTTTCTGCTCAACTTACAATGCTTTTATTGATTATTCGATTCCTCTTTGAACCTGGCTGGGAGTTTAAGAAAGTATAGTGAAGTTCTGTTGATAGACATAAGCAGAAGTTGGGGGGATGCATATTAGCTAATGCTCGGAATGATAGTTGATTGGTGAAGAAGGAGAAGTTGTGCCGGCAAATCCGCATTTCTTGGCATGTTTATTTCTGAGTCAAGCTGCGGGATAGGTTCCTTATGGTCATTTTTGTTTTATTCTACTTCAGTTATTGATGGTTATTGTTCACGAATATTTCAGGAATGAAAAGACAAAGCTTCTTTTCTGCACGACAGGAATTCTTCTAAGGAGCATTTCTGTAAGTTGTCTAATCATTAATTCCATATATGTAATGCGTATGGTAAGGAGCTGTGCAGCTAGCTATTATGTGTGCAATCATGTACTTTGGTTGATGAAGCATGTTTTTTAAACAGCCTTTGACACTGCACATTTGTGTACTTGGAGATGTTAAGAAACATGATTGATATGTATTGTGGGCCTCTTTTTTGACAACTTAAGCTTTTGAATGGCGATTGTTTACCATATGATTGATATGTATAGTGGGCCTCTATATCAACAATGAACTTATATACGTGTGATCTCCCTCTATGGAATATCTTAAGCTTAGTGCAGATGGAGTAATGCATCTGTTCATGATGCAAATCAGAGTTACTAAATTGTTTTGACTTTGTTAGTTATGTTAGGATACTTGTCCTAACCCAGTTAGAACTCAGCCTAGTAGATTTGAAAATTTATCATTGATCTTGTTTAATTGATTTCCTTCTATGTGAGTTTCCTTTCTGCTTGGAAAAGGATTGCTGGGCCAATCTATATGTTGTCCATCAATCCATGCATCTTTCTGTCTATTTTTTTAATTACTCTTTTCACATTTGTGACTATTAATTTTTCTGTCCAATGGTGAATGAGAATTGTAGCACTTTTAGTTGTTCTTTGCACTTAAACTGTATGATCTGATTTTATTCTCTAAGTGTGTTCTTCTGAATTTGGAGCTTTGTCATGATGCCTTCTACTCTTCTGAGTCGCTATGATGGCAACTTTCATGTTAAATTCCAACCAAAATAGATGTCAATTTAGTTCATTCTGTCGTACATTCTAAGTTTCGGTTCATTGATTTTCGAGCTTTCCTCCAAAATTATAGGCGATGTAATATTGCAAAAGCAATTCTCGGCAATGTCATTTCTTTGGAGGAGGTGATGAAGCACTTCATGCAAACCTTATAGGAGAAAGCAGAGTGGGCGCAAGATTGGAAGTATCTTTTCATACATATCGAGGATAAGCTTTGCTTCAGCATCATCTGTTCTTGCCCTGGAAAGAATTGCCACCCTGAGGTTGCTTAAGCAAGTGCTTTAAAGTGCTCAATATTATTTATTCTCTCATTATGTGTACTATAAAGAAAAATATGTATGTCATTCTTGTGGAAAATGCAGATGAATGTATTTCATTTTCATATTATTATAATATTTTGATGTTATTAAGTGCTTAATCAATGTTAAATATAAATTGTAGGAATTAATTTTGCTATTAATTAAGTTTAAAATCGAAAAATAAAATAAATGATTTTATTGTATGATCACAAATTATAAAAGTTCGTTAGAAAAATAAAATTTCGTTGCTAATTTCGTCCCTAAAAGATATTCGTCGTAGAGTTTGTCGCTAAAGAATTAACAAAAAATCGTTGCTAAATTTGTTCATGAATAATGTTCATGGCAAAAGTCAAAATTTTTCTTGACAAATTTGTGACGAATTTTGTCACGTGTAAATTCGTCGCAAATTACAACAAAAAAAAATTCGTGCCAAATTAGAGACGGATTTTGCGACGGAAAAATAAATCCGTCGCAAATTTTGCGACGGATTTTGCGACAGAAAATAAATCCGTCGCAAATTTTGCGACGGATTTTGCGACGGAAAATCAATCCGTCGCAAAATTTGCGACGGAAAATAAATCCGTCACAAATTTTGCGACGGGTTTTGCGACGGAAAATAAATCCGTCGCAAAATTTGCGACGGAAAATAAATCCGTCGCAAAATTTGCGACGGATTTTGCGACGGAAAATAAATCCGTCGCAAATTTTGTGACGGATTTTGCGACGGAAAATAAATCCGTAGCAAAATTTGCGACGGAAAATAAATCCGTAGCAAAATTTGCGACGAATTTTGCGACGGAAAATAAATCCGTTGCAAATTTTGCGACGGATTTTGCGACGGATGGTGTCCGTCGCAAATTTGCGAAACGTGCTTTGCCTTGTAAGAGATAACAAAGACAAGCGAGTTGTTACTTTGATACCAGGAACGTATTTTAAGGTTTTCAATGTGCGGTTTTGGCAAGAAAATAAAGGGAGAGATATTTGGCGAGTCACAACTCAAGATGTGTACTCTTGAATAGGACCGGTTGTCATCGACCATGGATAAGCAAGAATACAAAGAGTTTTGAGTCTCTAGTGCATTAGAAAGTGTAGTATCAATAGGTGAAGATGGGATTAGTAGTGGTCGGGAAGAAAATCTAGCTAGAGCTAGGAATTGTGGTGATCAAGGTCAGAGGGAGGAATCTCTTACTGTGAAAATTGTTGTAGATGAGGGTGCATTTAGTAATGGAGATGATATAATAGTCGAGGTTACGAATTCTGAAGTTTTTGCATATGGCATTTGCAAACCCGTTGATGAAAATCTAAAAGTTGAAGGCAATCGTGATGTGTTGGCCAGTAAAAATAGGGAGTTGGAGAGAGATGTAAAGTCTTTGTAGGAAGAAATTAAGGGCTTTTATGGGTGCTATAGAGTGTTCTCTCCCTAGTGGAGTAGGCAAGTCTTGACCCTACGTGTTCCAGATAAACAGTGAAGGAATTATAAAACAAGAACGTGCAACTTACGTACAATCAAGTGGGGCACACTTGGCGGGTTCAAAAAAATTATGCACACTTTTTGCAAGAAGAAATTCAAATGAGGAAGAAGTGGAGAAAGATGTAAATGCACGGGTTGAAGTATTCATTTTGCAAAAGTTTGTTGGAGATTTGGAAGCAAAGAATTTATCCCTTAATTAGAATGTAAGAAACATGTTGGAGCCTCTAAATTATCCAGTAAGTTGATTAATGAACTGGAGAGTGAAAATCTTGAGTAGCCGGTAAAAAGGGAAACGCTGATAGATGAAATTGGAAGGTTGAAGACAACATTTTATCAAGTGTTCAGGGCTCATTCAAATTGATGCGGAAGTCGGGCGGGAAGGTGAGATCACAAGACAGCATATACTTTCCCAACTTGACAAATTGCCTCTAGAGCATATTGTGGACGAGGTATGGACAATTAAAGAAATCGCTGACAACGAAAGCAAAAGTTGTTGGTTGAGATAGGTTATTTTTTTTTTCCTTGGTTAGAAAAGGGGAATTTATATCGAAAGTCTTGATATGTGGCGATATTTGATACGATAAGAATTGATCTTAGAAGTTATAAGCTTGAATTGACATATGAGACAGAGACTTACTTATGGTAAATAGGTGCGATCAACTTATGAACTTTTGAATAGCAGGTTATGATCTTAATCCAAAATTTTTGTGGAACTAGTGAAGGCCGTTAGTTTCAATTGTGGTTTTCGGTAAAATGGTAGCACGAGGCAAGTGCTTCAGTCTTTGAATTAAGAAGAGATAATTTTAAGTAACGATTCTTTAAGTTGAGAACTTGAGACCATTGAATTTAATGGAAAATTAGATATGTTCCTATCTCAGTGATTTGGGAAGTTTTAAGCATTCAATCGTAAGAGATGATCTCTTAAGTGGTAAAATTCTTAGATAAGATTTATGAGTATTTGGGGAGACAATTGAGATTGAAAATTTGAGTAAGTGGATCTTGTCTTGAGAGTGTTAAGAGTTAAGTATCTTATGATATTAGATTGGCAAATTTTGAAATAGTGTTATCAATAATCTCTTCTTGAGGTGTTAGTAAAGACAGGAAAAGAATTCGAAAGTTTTTGTGCAACAAATAAAAGTTGATTTGCGCGAATCTTCAAGTTGATGATGTGATATTCTTGGACTATATACATAATTGAAGTAAATTGAATGTTGAAAGGAGAATAGACAACTTGTGGAAATTCGGGTTGTGATATGTTTTGATTTGATAGATATTCTGTGGATTATATTTCTAGTGTTAGCAAATGATTATCAACCTTCTGTACTAGAGAAAATTGCCGTAACGATATTTTGTTAATTGATGATACTTTGGAGATAGTAGAGACTATGTAGGAATTGATAATTTGGAGATAGTTGGATATTAGTATACTGCGGTAGTATGATATTTTGGGCATGACAGATTGCAAGCAATAATTTTCAATGGATTGATTTGAGGATAGTAATACAAAATGGGGAGACTAAGTAATAGATGTGAATTTTGGTGATGATTAGTAGAAGTTGACAGAAAAAGGAATTTCAAAATTTTGGTGATGCAAATGGTAAAGTTGGGCTTATGCTTGTAGACAGTTGAAATCGCATGGCGGCATTACTTGTATGATAAAAATGCAAGGTCTTTATGGATCACAACAGCTTAAGGTATATTCTTTCGTAAGCAGAATTGAATATGAGGCAGAGGAGATGGTTAGAGCTTCTGAAAGATTATGATTTGTTCGTCTATTAATACAAGCAACGCAAGCGTAGTAGCAAATGCCTGGTATGTCTTCTGGAAGTGACAACTTTACTCGCTACTTGGAAGTTTATTCTCGAGGATATGAGCAAATTGGACTTGAAAGTTACATGAGTGATTGTTGATCGATTGACCAAGTCCGCGCATATTTTTGTCATATCAAATTGGCTTGTTCTTGCACACCAAAGGATGTTTATGAAAAGATAAAGGTCTAGATTGTTGAAAATAATGGAATTCGGGAAGAGTTAGACTCCAGTGAAGGTGGGGATGAATCCATGAGTGCCAATTCGGATAAACTAGTAGAGTATAAAAAAAAACCACTTGAAGGATATAGCTGATTGTAAAAAGAAGGAAGTTTGGCTGTATCGATAGATGATTCTACAGATTATTAGATGAGGAAACTAATCTTGATAGTAAAGCTTCTGTGTACTGGTCATTTGGGGTATGGTCTAGATGGAGATTCTATCAATTGACAATTGATAATAAGATGGTATACAAAGTCTTTGAGAACTAATTATTTCTCCGAATCATGCTAGAAGGACTTTCCACTCATGAAAAGGAAATCTAGTATGAAGATTTGTATGTACTGCACGTCACAAGTCCCGAAGGTTTTGCAAAAAAAAAATGGTTAGACTAGTTTCTGTTCTCTGATGCTTATGTGAATGAATTATGAACTACTTTTTGTGATCAAATAATTTTGGATGTGATGATAAACTTGAAATAGAAAAGGAAGCAAAACTGATTTTTGATCAGAGGCGCAACGGAAGTGTGGTGGACCTTTGGATTGTGCTGGTAAGCTTAAAGAAGCAGACGAGTTTATTGAGAATATATATAAAGACCTAATGACAAAAATCGGAAAGGGCTTCTTGGGAATTTTTAGGAGGAGGAAACATGCAAATATCCTTATTTGTTTGTTGATTGAGGTAAGTGCAAATTTCGAGGACGAAATTTTGTAAGGAGGGGAGAATGTAATATTTGGATATAAAAGAAAAGAAAAGAAAAGAAAAGAAAAGCAAAAGGTTGAAAAGTCAAAGGAATAGAAATGAAAGAGAAAATAAAGGGGCACGTTCTGCTCCTTAAAAAGGAAGAGAGAGCAGACCGAGAGCTCTCACCGGGAAAAGGGAAAGAGAGAAAGAAAGGAAAAGAGAAGGAAGAAGAAGAAGAAGAGAAAAGAGAAAGGGGTTTTGCGTCGCGAGGATCTCGTCAAGCCGATTCGACTTCGATTAGCAACGTCCGGTAAGCATTCGCACCCCTCGTTCATCTGATCAGAGAAGTTTTCCGATGGAGGGCTTGAAATTCGGAATTTTGGGAAATTTGAGCGGCGAAATCCAATTTTTGAGTCATAAAGCTGCGTATTTTTATAGAATTGGTAGTTTATGGTGTTACGGAGCCGTGGGATTTTACGGAACCTGATTTGGACTTACGGTTTGCCGGATATGAATTTTTGAAGTTGAATGCGCGCAGTGAACGGTGCGCGAACAGTGGTTTTAGGCCGATTTTCGTCGGTTTTCGGTTCGATTTTGGGACTTCCAAGTTGGGGTTCCTGTAGTACTCTGAATAAGCTTTCTATTGACTATAAGTTTGCTTAGAACGGAGTTTAGTGGAGAAGTTATGGCGCAATTAAGTTTCGCGCTCAAGTTTCGCGTTATGGACGAATTTGGATAATCGTTTTGGACGAGTGTTTTGGGAGCGTCTTTTAGTCGTTATATTAGAGTTTAAGCCTAGTTGAGCCGAGTCGTTGTTGAAATATCATTTTACTCGGTTTTGATACCGTTTTTCGGCTTATTGTTAGGATTTCGATATCATCTGTTCGAGTGAGGGACATTATATCTTCTATGAATTTACAAATTCACATTTTGATAATGAGATAAAATTTTAATACAGTGGAGCATGTTTTCTGCATAAATTGGATCGATCATTTACTACCTTTCGTCGATTGTGAAATGAGTTAAAAAGTCTTATGACATTATTGAAATGAAGCTTTTGTGAATGCTTATGTTAAATGTTTTGTGAAGAGGATTAGCCGAGGGCTATTCTTGTTGCGAAATGTTTTGTGAAATGGATTTATTGGTGTTGATTATGGATTTCTGGATTGAGTTATAAGTTGTTGCTCGTATTACTATACTGAGAACCCGTTGAGGGGGGAGTATGCATACTGTCAGGATATCCTTCTGGGCCGAACCGCCGGCTTATAATAGGTGGTAGACCTTGCCAAGAGGGGTAAACTTGGTCGCCTTTGTCACGGCGTTAAACTTGACCATAGTGTGATAACGAGCATGAGTTTGGTTGATGGATAAACCATCGACGCGTTATGTGATGAGATTAGTCAATGGATAGACCATTGATGAGTGGCTATTGTTGTTAAGCGAGTTTTTATTGAGTAATCTGATACGGATGATTGTTATTGAAAAGTTATTATACCTTTGAGATATTTTTGGCTATATTGTATATTGAGTTTGAGTTATGGGTTATGATGTTTTGATACTAATGCATAGTGATTGTTCGATCCACTTAGAAGAGATGTACTATTCACTGAGCTGTGGTTGCTCACCCCTCTATTTCCCCAATCTTTTCAGGTTCCTCGGCTAGCGGCCTTTAGTACGAGAGCGCTATCACGGGGATGTTTGGGAGATAGATTCTTGGGTATGATTTTGGAGTTGCTTGTAAGGTTGTTGATAGTTCGTCAGGTTGGCTGAGTTCTTGATGTACATGTTCTTTTGGTGGATTATAGAAACTCTGATGTTGTAACCAACTCTTGGGTGCTTTAAGGCTGCGTCCTTTGGGCGAAAGGACGGCCGTGTCATTCCCCATTCTGATAGATTTCGGGGTGTGACAGAAATTTCGATGCGATTATAGATCAATGCCCTCGGGTGGTATCAATTGAGATGAACGCTGGACTCATTAGACCTCTGTTGATGGAAGAGATAAGATAATTGGGATGAGAGCGACAAAAGCACCCGACGGAATGAATGGATTATTCTACCAAAGAAATCGGGAGATGAGTTATTTTCATATGGGCAGTTTTATATCTCAGATTGAACCAACCCGAGATTACATTAGTTCTCATAGTGCCACCGTGGAATGTATAACTCAATATCGCCAAATTAGCCTATGCAATTTTGCTTTTAAAGTGATAACAGAAGTATTAGCTGACCGATTAAAAAACATTAATACCTCAATTGATTTCTCTGGTGTAAGGCGCCTTTGTTCCGAGGCGTGAAATTCAAAATAATTTTTTGTTGTGCATGAAGTGTTGCACCATATACGAAGAAGGTGAAGGAAGATGAAATTTATTAATGTGCTCAAATTAGACATGAGGCCTATGGTCGGGTGGAGTCGGACTTTGTAAGGGCTTATTGGATGAAGCTAGGATTCTGCTTTGTATGTTTCCATTGGGTCACACATTGCGTGACTGGTTCTGGCATTTCTTTCGGCAACAAGTTCAATGGAGAACTACTCCCGAATTTCATACGTTGCGAGGTTCACGACAAGAAGATCCATTCTCTACTTGTCTGTTTATCCTAGTTGCAGAATCGCTATCAATCTTAATCATAAGTTGGCTCAAAGGAATAAGATTGACCTCGGAATGCCCTGTTTTGTCCCACTTATTGTTTGCTGAAGACCTGATCTTCTACCTGGAGAGATCTATCGAGAATGTTAGGAGCTGTTGAACATTTTGAATCAATATTGTCATGCGTTTGCACAAGCAACTAACTATCACGACCTCCCCGAAACGGCCCCCGCCGCCTACGGGGTTTGGCTAATGGGTTGCTAAGTTAAACCTAGCTCGAGCTCTCCCAAGCCCATACCAATTCGCGACTTAAGTTTAAGTTGTTAACATGTAAATCGATTTCATCTAGGAGTCGCTACTAATCAGTTTTCGATAGGTCGATTAGACACCTAAGTAAAGCACGGGAGAAAAGCATCACTTCTACGAACCAGAGATTTAACAGGTACGGGGACTTGATTACACTAATCAACTAATTAGTGCCCTTTCGATACCTAATCTTGTTCAGTTCACCACCTAACGTGCTCACGTTAATCGAGGGTCTCAAAATTTCATTCCTAATTGAACTAAGGGAAGCAACAATTAACATCTAAACCCAACATGCGTAATCGACCACATGCGAAGTTAAATTCAATGCACAATTCAAAGTATATGAAACAAGCGACATGCAATGAAAAAAAAGACACTAATCACGCAAAAGGGCAATTAAAGCTGATTTCAAAGTCCAAATGAATTTTCTGATTTTTTTTTTCGAAATTTTTTTTTAAAAAAAAACTTTTAATTAAAATTTTTTAAGCTAAAATAATATCAAAACGGATCCGGGTCGGATCTCCATATCTGACCCGGGTTGAGGCTGACCCGGGCACGTCGACCCGGGTCCACGACTGAACCGGGCTCATTTATTGAGCCCGGTCTGACAAAAAAAAAAAGAAAGAAAAGGGCCCAGCCCAATTTTTTATATAAAAAAACGAAGGCTCAAAGCCCACTAGGAACAAAAGACCAAATTAAACCTTCAACCCAACTTATCCAACTCAACCCACCCGCAAAAATGATCTAAAACCTAAAATATAAAGCCCAAAACCATTAGAACATAATAAACCTGGAATCAATCCAAACACCAAAACCCTACTTTGTTAGATCCGTGCGCCCGACCGAGGGTCCGACCGCCGACCTAACTCGACCAAAACCTACCCTTCCGGGATCCCTTTCTTCTATTTCTTTTCTATTTTTTTTTCTGTTTTCCTATTTTTTTTGTCTTTCCCTTTCCGCTCTATTCTTTCTTCTTTCTTTTTATTTTACTCCTCACGTGCTTCTCCCTCTTCCCCTTTTGAACACTCCTCTTTGACTTTTCTTCCCCTTTTCTCCCTTTTTTTTCACGTCTCCTCCCCAAGACCATGACGTCTTCCCCCATTGTCCAGAAGCCAACACATGAAGCCAGAACGCAACTTTTGCTTCGCATTCTTGCTACTTAAAAAAAAAAAAAATTTTTACGATACGCATTTGTTCTAAAACACCGGAACTTCAACGACAATAATAACGTCATATGCTCAACAAGAATGGCGCTATCTCGCACTATCAAACCGACCATCAGAGTTAACGAGCCTTGCCATCGTCCATCGCAATGAGCAGCCGAACACACCACATACGCAGCTACATCATCATAGCCCACAGAAGATGGAAGAACGAAAAAGCGCAAACATCGAACAACAAAAGCATTTGCCGTAAACAGTGTGGTTCGGGGAATCATACAACTCCACCCCGTCTTCAGACATCACAAACCAACGTACATTCCAACAAATTGGACTCGAGAGAAAAAGGTTTACGGATCTAGTTGATACATTTCAGCAAACACGTGGTGTGCAGTACTAGAAAGGAAACTCCCGACTCAAACTGCACACGAAATCAACCCAAACTTAAAATGCAATGAATAAGCCATGCTCAACATCAACTCGGAACTGGTTCTTTCACATCCAACGCAAGCATAAACAAAGAACGCTAAATCCCGGTCTTGGTTGAACCGAGATAGGGCGAAATTGAACAACAATCAGGGCGAAGAAGAATGTGAGCATAGTCGGCGAAAGTGACCCTATTCGGCTCAGAGACGACGGATAGAGGGCGAACTTGAGATATATCGGACTTAGTCCGGTCGCCTCACGCGCATCCGAGCCGAGGTCCTCGAGAAATCGACCCCCAAATCAAGCAAAGCTTGGCAGAAACTCATATCTAAACTTGCCAAAAAAATGACGTGGGGGGAGGGAAGGACGATTCTCGGCCACGACACCAACCGACGAGTGCTGGGGGATGTGGTCGAGTTCTCTCTCTCCTGAATCTCTCTCTCGGAAGCTCTCGGTCTCCTCTCTGTGGATCTCTCGCCCCTCTCTCCGAACTCTCTCTCTCTCTCGGTTTTTTTTTCTCCCTCTTCGTTCCTTTCTCTTTTTTTCTCTTCCTCTTTTTATGCCCGGCGAAGGAGAAGGCTCTCTTCCCCTTGGCTTCCCCGCGGCGATGCTCACCTTCCACTTCTAGCTCAGGGGAGCCATGGATCAGTGTGCCTTCCCCCATTTCGTCGAGCGTCAGCGGTCGGTCCTACTCTCGGGACCAAGCCAGACCCATTTTCGGCTAAAACGGTTGCAGGACTCCCTTGATGCAGGTTGGAAGCGTCGTGCCGTCCTCGATGCGCTCACATCGTGCTGCTTTGTTGTCCGAACGTCTACTTCCTCTTCCATGTTTCTGCCACGTTCTAGCCTCTGTGCTTAGCATCCCGCTGCTTCTTCCACTTCAAAAAATGCTACAGATGCTAGGAGGGAGAAGGGGCTAAGCGCGTGCTGCTCTGGGGGGAAGAGAAAGTGAGTCAGCGTTGAATAACGCTGGCTTCGTTTTCTCTTCCCTTTTTTTTTAAAATTTTTCTTTGATTTAATGATAGTGGTGTTGCGCTGGCCAGCATTGAGTAATGCTGGTCAGCCCTCCTTCCGAAATTTATTTATTTTTTTAAATTAATTTTTAATTAATTTTTTTTGAGAATTTTTTTTAAAATTTTTTTTTGAATTTAAACCAAGAAAGCATGTTCTAATACACCTTATGTGAATGCACCTAAAGTCTATGTGCCATGCAATTTAATGAAACACATTTTTTTGGTTTAGGGGTTAAAAATTAAACTCTAATTTTTATGCGATAAAACCCTAAATGATTTGGACAAAATTTAGGTGTCAATAGCTGCCCCTCTTTGAAGGAGAGTTCGAAGAAGTTCCATTCAAAGATAAGATACACTTAAATTTTGTTTACAGGGGGCACGAGGAGATATATGAGAGATGATTTTTTTTTTAAGAGATAAGCTTTGGGTTACGAAAGCTCGCCAGGTCGATGAAGTGCTCCGGGCTACGAAAGCTCGCCGGGCAAGGAAAGAGAAAGACTCTGGGCTGCGAAAACTCGCTAGGTCGATTGAGTGCTTCGGGCTGCAGAAGCTCGTCGGGCAAGGAAAGAGAAAGACTCTAGGCTGCGAAAGCTCACCAGGTCAATTGGGTACTCCGGGCTGCAGAAGCTCGCCGAGCAAGGAAAGAGGAAGACTCTAGGCTGCGAAAGCTCGCCAAATCGATTGGGTGCTCCGGGCTGCAGAAGCTCACCGGGCAAGGAAAGAGAAAGACTCTGGGCTGCGAAAGCTCGCCAGGTCGATTGGGTGCTCCGGGATGCAGAAGCTCGCCGGGCAAGGAAAGAAAGAGACTCTGGGCTACAGAAACTCGCCGGGCAAGGAAAGAGAGAGACTCTGGGCTGCGAAAGCTCGCCAGGTCGATTGGGTGCTCCGGGCTGTAGAAGCTCGCTAGGCAAGGAAAGAGAAAGACTCTGGGCTACGAAAGCTCGCCAAGTCAATTGGGTGCTTTGGGCTGTAAAACCTTACCGTGCAATTCCAAGGTTATAAGCCTATCAATCAAGAAGATTCCGAAATGGCCACTGCACATCTAATGGAATATGTCATAACAAATGCCCTAATAGGGAAAGCATATCAGGCGAGATTGATATCATTCAGGCATCATGAAGGACACTATCAAAATAATAGCATTACCGACAAAGCATCAATTGCATGGGCAAATCAAACCAGTTTCAATTTTTTAGAAAACATTTAGCATAATTCAATATCACAAAATTGCCATTGGGCTTGGGAAATGCCATTGATCATCAAATTCTCTCAGGAGATAAACCTTTGTCAAAAAGACCCTGGCTCATGCAAGGGGTTCGTTAGATATGCCAAACAAGAGTTACTTAGTCGAAAAAGGGGGCTCCTCACAAGCTCTCAAAGAAGGTTGTTTGCTCTCATCTATTGATGTGGGAGATAAGCATGTTCTCTCTGTATACCTTACACTATCAATGCCATAGGCTTCGAGGATCATTCGCAATGAGTACACATTGACCAATCGGAGAGGTCTTTTAAGGACTGTAACGTAGGTTTGGTCCTGGTTTTAACAACGGATTAGCACTATCGGCCGAGCAATGAAATGATTATGGAACGGCATCTTCGCCAGGTTTATAAGTCAAGAAACCTTGAGATGAGATAAGACAACCTTGTCTCCACTTCTTCAAGCGACAGCTTTTCTGTAAAGTCCCTATTTTCACTTGACTCATCCTAATCAGAAAAAACTTTAGGAAAGGGTTGTAACATTGGTTTGGATAAAGGCTCAAAAGGCATTAGAAATTTTCAACGGGGTTCAAAAGTTGGTAATCACCATGGCATCATTACCATATCATCCAATCTTTTCGAAGGCATTCAGAGCTTGGAATTCAGTTTGTCTCGAAAATCCATCGACTGATCCTTTCAACGCAAGAGCTTTGCTCCTTTCTTTAATGGCTTTTGTATTTGTAATGATTTTTCTTTTCTTGCCAACATTTTTCTTTTGACATCCCTTTTTACATGAGAGCTTTTCTCTTGATGCAGTTTTCCTTCTTCTCCCTTTTTTTTTTACACTAGCCTTGCTTTTACCAGGCATACTGCTTTTTCATGCCCCCAAACTTTCATTTGACTCTTGTTGATTTGAGTCTTTTGAGCTCCGAGGACTTTCAAAGATACGCCAATTATTTTGATAAATCATGTGCCTTACCCCAGTGTAGGGAGACAATCACCACTTGGGTTTTAAAAACGAACGTTTAGGCCCGACTTGGCTAAGCAAATGGTGTGAGTGTTTGGGTAGAGAAATGAATGCTCTTCTTCATTTTGGGATGTTTCACGCTTCCATAGGGACTCACCTGAAATTACCACAAAAAAATTAATGCAAGTGAAGGCAAATAAGTCTTTCTCGTCCTTTCCTCCGAAGAATATCAGTCAAAAGCTCCAAGTTTGCCTCGTTGTGGGGTGGTTCTTAATAGAAATTCCTTCCATGTGAAGGCTCAAAGGGGCTTAGCTATAATTGCCTGTAGTGTGCAGGGTGGACAGAAGAAATGTCTCTTTCTATTTTGATCCATGTGCTATTGCGAACGAATCTTTCGTCCTACGACATGATTTTCTCTCTTTCGCTCTTCTCAAAGTGTTTACAGGACGTGTTTGGGAATGGTTTGCCTTTTCTCGTCCTCAGTGCTTATCGCTTGGCATGATTAATGTATTTCCTCTTGTTTCGCCAAGATCACCCGAGTTGATTGATCTCCACAGGGAATTTTGATTCGAAATGAACGTTCCACCAAGCATCAGGATAGCTATCAAAAGTTTATTTTCACAGTTTCGACTGCTGTGCTTCTCTCCTTTTTTTTTTTGTTGTTGAAGCAAATTCTCTATTCTACCTTCTTTTGGTATTGAGAAAAAGGGTACTTACCTGTGACCTGTTGACTTGGTAACCCCCTATTTAGCTCGTTGGATGCTTGTCAGGACGGTTCGATCGTTTGACGATCAATTTATGGATTGTTTAGGGCCTACAAAGTAAACATGTATGCATGATATGATATGCATGACGTGAATACCCTACAGTGATTCGAATTACATCGAAAATGGCTCTTGGGCCTCGGATTTCATTCGAGGAAAATACTTTTTCACCGAATCGGCGTTTACAGGCTTTGGCGACTCTTGGCCATCCATCTCTACAAGAATTAAAGCACCTCCAGGTAGAACCTTCCTAACGACATAGGGGCCGTCGTAATTTGGGGCGAACTTGCCACCTGATTCGGGCATGGCGGACAACACTTTCCTTAATATGAGATCTCTGGCTTTAAAGTGCTGAGGTCGAACTTTGCAATTGAAGGACTTTGCAACTCGCTTTTGGTAGCATTGACCGTGGCATAGAGCCTTCAGCCTCTTCTCATCGATCATATTCAACTGATCCCATCTCTGTTGAGCCCACTCCTCCTCGGAGAGCTCTGCTTGTGAAAGAATCCTTAATGAAGGGATTTCGACTTCCACGGGTAAGACCGCTTCCATACCATAAACGAGCGAGAAAGGAGTCGCTCCTGTCGAAGTGCGAATCGAAGTTCGGTATGCCATTAATGCGTAGGGCAACCGTTCATGCCAGTCTCGATAGTTGTCAGCAGTTTTTGACAAGATTTTCTTTATGTTCTTATTGGCTGCCTCCATAGCTCCATTCATTTATGGACGGTAAGGTGAGGAGTTCAAGTGACGAATATGAAACTCGCTGAGTAAGCCATCTACAATCTTGTTTTTCAAATTTGAGCCGTTGTCAGTAATGATCGCCTCCGAGACCCCATAACGAGCGATGATATCACGGCGAATAAACTTGACCACATTCTTGGCGGTGACGTTGGCATATGAGCTTGCCTCGATCCACTTGGTAAAGTAATCAATGGCCACCAAGATGAAACGATGTCCATTGGAAGCCTTGAGATTAATTGGCCCAATCATATCGATCCCCCACATTGAGAAAGGCCATGGCTCGGACATTTGACGCAATTCATTTGGCGGTACATTGATCTTATCTGCATATATTTGACACCGATGGTAGTAACGAACATGCCGAATACAGTCGATCTCCATAACCATCTAGAAATAACCCAGTCTCATGATTTTTCTGGCCAAGAGATGATCGTTCATGTGCAGACCGCATTCTCCTTCGTGAATTTCCCTCATCAACCGATTAGCTTCTCTGGCATCGACGCATTTCAGCAAAATTGAGTCAAATGACCTCTTGTAAAGAGCATTGCCACTGATGAAGAACTTCGACGCTAGTTTCCTTATGTATTTCTGATCCGTTAGTTCACTTCCAGGAGGATATTCACCCCTCTGAAGATAGGTCATGATGTCGTGATACCACGGCTTCTCATCAGGTTCATCTGCGATCGCCGAACAGTAAGCTGGACGTGTCCGTATTTCGATTTTCAGTGGCTCGATGTCTAACCCCTCCATGACCTGCAGCATTGATGATAACGTGGCCAAGGCATCGGCAAACTAATTTTGCGATCGGGGTAAATACTCGAAAGAAATCTTCAAATTTCTTTATTAACTTCTCAAGGAATTCGTGGTAAAGAATCAACTTGGAGTCGCGGGTTCGCCATTGGCCCTTTGTCTGAAGAATGATGAAGGCGGAATCGCCGTATACCTGCAGCTTCTTAACCTTTATGTCGACGGCCAATTGCAATCCCAGTATGCAAGCCTCGTATTCTGAGATATTGTTGGTGCAAAGGAATACCAACTTGGTGGCCACAGGGTGATGTTGACCCATTGAGGAGATAAGAACTGCCCCAGTCCCAGAACCAGCCAGGTTAACGGCGCCGTTGAAGTACATAGTCCACTTATCACTCACTATCTCTGAAAAACGCTCCTTTATAGGATCTGACTGATGACGGTCTTCTGACCTTTCGATGTTTTCTGCCAACATGTCAGCCATAGCTCTTTCCTTAACAGATTTTTGCGTCATGCTGTGGACGTCGAATTCGGACACCAGCACTTGCCACTTTGCTAACTTTCCAACTAACGCAAGTTTTTCCAGCAAATATTTGATGGGATCATTCTCAGTTACAAGCAGGATTCGATGATGAAATGTGTACTGACGTAAGCGGTACAATACCCACACTAAAGCCACACACGTCTTTTCAACCCCGGGACAATTTATTTCGGAGGAAGTAAATTTCTTACTGAGATAGTATATCGCACATTCTTTACCATCGCTTGGTCTCTTCTAAGCTAACAATGCCCCCAACGACTCCTCATGAATAGTCAGGTAGAGTATTAATGGCACTCTAGGGACAGGTGGCACTAGGACCGGCGGATGAGAAAGATATTGTTTTATTCTCTCAAATGCCTCTTGACAATCAGTATCCCACTTAACTTTGGCGCTCTTCTTCAGGAGATTGAAAAAAGGTTTAGCCGTCTCAGACAATTGAGAAATAAATCTTGCTACGTAGTTCAGTCTCCCCAGCAAGCTCCGAACCTCTTTGACAGTAGAGGGAGGCTTCAAATCACAAATAGCCTTAACCTTCGATGGGTCAATTTCAATGCCTCGACTACTGACCATGAACCCCAATAATCTCTCAGACTTTGCCCCAAACACGCATTTGGCGGGGTTAAGTCTTAGCTTGAACCTTCGAAGTCGGTCAAACAGCTTCCGCAACACTTCAACGTGGTCTTCTCCATGTTTGGACTTGGCAATCATATCATCTATGTAGACCTCTACCTCCTTATGCATTATACCGTGGAATAGGGTGACCATCGCTCTTTGGTACGTTGCCTTGGCGTTTTTCAAGCCGAAAGGCATTACTTTGTAACAAAAGATCCCCCAAGGAGTAATGAAGGAGGTCTTACTTTTATCCTCTTCTTTCATCCGAATTTGATTGTAGCCCAAAAATCCATCCATAAAAGAAAATAACTCGAATCCTGCGGTGCTGTCGACTAATACATCGATGTGAGGCAGCGGAAAGTCATCTTTCGGACTTGCTCGATTCAGATCGCGATAGTCAATACAAACCCTGACCCGATCGTCCTTCTTCATGACAGGGACTACATTGGCGATCCAGTCAGAATAGCGCGACACTTTTATAAAGCTCACCTTCAACAACTTCATGACTTCTTCTTCGATCTTCTTGGATAATTCGGGCTTCGTTCTTCTGAGCCTTTATTTCTTTGGCGGGATACTCGGATCAGTCGGTAGAGCATGTTCTACAATTTCTTTATCTAACCCTGGCATATCTGCATATGACCATGCGAACACATCTTGGTATTCTTTTAACAGGTCGACCATCCTTTTGATGTTGATCTCAGAAAGGCCAGCTCCAATCTTGATTTCTCTAACATTTTCCGAATCACCCAGATTTATTATGATTGTAGGCTCTGCGGTCAACGGCTTAGACTCTTCATGCTGAATCCAATCTTGCTCGATGCTTTTCCGGTCACAGTCATCCCTATCATCCTTGGTCCCAGAGTAATTTTCGTCGAGCGAATCCGACTCACATATGCACCTATCATGATTATGTGACATGTTATGCCCAAAATGCCACAAAGAAGGTTAGTGATTAAATTGGCAAACATTACTGCAACTACTGATATGCATGGGTTTTGAAGTTGTTTTGAAAGAGTTTTCTGAAAATGAAGGATCCGTCCTCATATCCTTGGACGCCCCTATTTGCAAATGATTTTGAAAATCAGGAAGCGTGCGGAAGTCTATGCTTCAAAGCATCATCATCAGTCTGGTTTGAGTACTTCCACACGTCCTTAATAAAACATGATTATGATTCTATTAACATGACTCGAGGTCTTGGACCGACGGCTGACAATCCAAGATCTTGATTACAAAGGAAAGCAGCAGCTAGACCTAAACAGACTTCCCATGCAAGGGATAGACATAGACTCAAACTAAACGAAATAAGAAAGAAAAACAATATCCCTACTCAGAAAGGTTGATGGTAGCAGTGGAGGGCTCGGTCTCCTCATTCCCATGATAGCACAAGCAAACTCTTGTTCGAACAACTCGACTAGGCCAAGGATGGCCTCATCTTCCTGTAGCAGCTTGGGCGAACCCGGAAAGATCTCTTTCAACTCCGGAAGGAGTAAGCCCTTCTGACCCTCCTTTAAACCAAATAGATTTCCACGACCTCCGTCACCTCCATGATTAGCTGGGCCTTTATGGTTATCACGACCTTCGAAATCGCCTCGTCTATCATGATTAACTCGGCCACCAGAATTGCCACCATGATAACCTAGGCCTGTTGTCTTACGCCACTTGGAAGCCTGAATAGGCTCTTTGATGCCTTGTCCATATAGTCCTAGGCCAGTTTCAGGAATATGATCATTTTCGAGTAATACCCTACTCGACATCATCGAAGGCCTAGCCACTTATGGGTTGCGCATAATAGTCCCTACAACTACATGGATCACCGATATCAACTCTAAAGTTTGGTAACTTGATTCAACTTTGTTCTCAGACTCTATGTACGGAATTGCAGTGTCATGGAAATTTTTGAAATCATTTTTTTCCGTGAACGGTTATTAGCTTTCCATCCACAATGAATTTAACCTTCTGGTGCAAGCTCGAGGGTATCGCTCCGACGGTATGTATCCAAGGTCGTCCTAGTAGAAAATTGAATGCACTAAGAATGTCCAGGACCTGGAAGTTGACTAGAAAGAGAACTGGACCAATCAGTAGTTCAAGCTCGACCTCACTAATGACTTCCTTCTTCATACCGTCAAAAGCACGAACGGTAGATTTAGATGACCAAATTTTCTCTTCACTAATTCCCAGACGACGGAGAGTGGCGAGTGGCAAATGTTTAATGCGGACCCGTTGTCAATTAGCGCTCTTGATACCATTCTATCACGACACTTAACTGAAATAAGTAGTGCTTTAGTGTGATTGCGACCTTCTGGAGGGAAATCTTCATCGGTAAAAGAGATCTGATCTTTTAGCAAGATAGACCCAACAAACTCCTCCAACTGGGTGTCATCGATGGTCTCAGGGACGTGCACTTCATTCAAAACCCTGAGTAGTGTATTCTTGTGCTTTTCGGATGATTTGAAGAGATCCAAAAGAGAGATTTGGGCTAACATCTTTCTCAACTGATTCACGATGTTGAATTCGCTCGTCTTCACAATCGCTGAGAATTGCTTCGCCTCCTCATCTGAGACGGCTTTCTTCTCAACGACCCCTGTAGGTGCATAGCAACTGCCTGAACGTGTGACGGCGTCGATTTCATTCGTCTTATAACTCCAAGGAACTGCCTTGGGGTCGTAACTCGGGGTTTGGTCTACTATTATATCTTTTTCGTCCTCAGGCGGGAGTTCAATCACCATTGGCTCCATGACGCAATCATCGATCTCTAGGGTAGCGAACTCTTCGGCCACCAGATCAACGACTACCTGCTCGACATCTCCCCCATCCGGTATCCATAAATCCTTCTCGACAGATAAGTCAATCACCACAGGGGTAATCATGCCAACCATCTCTTCGGGTTCAAGCGGGTCGTCCATAACTCCCCATCCATCGGGAATAATGTCCTTGGGATCGATGAAGAAACTGGGTGGCGGTGAATACTTCACAAGATAGTCGAATTTGCCGCTGGACTGACCCAGTGTGTCGACTACTTCCCCATTCTCACGAGCGAGCTTTACGAACTCATGATTCCAATCCACATTGCTAGCTTGAGGCTCAAAGTCTTCATACAAATTTTCTCCTTCGCTGCTGGTCACAATTAGACTTTCTGACGCACCCTCATTAGGTAGCTTGTCAATTTCAATAGGCTCAGCAAGTGTCTCTTCCAACTCTTTCTCGTGAAACGAATTAAGAACAGCCGTCATGGTCGCCATACTATCTTCCTTCGTACTGTAGATTATTCCCATGTCTATCATCTGGGTGATGCATTTCAATTTTTCTTTCAACGGAATATCCTCCCCATCTTCAAAGTGTCCAGCTGACACTAGTAATTTATAAAGTCTATGAGCATCCACATTAAAGGTCTGCTTACTCTCGCCACCCTTCTCAATAACCACATTAACATCCCCAGCATGATTGGGCAACGGGTTTTGTTGAACATTAGGGGTCGGTTCCTTAAAAGATAAAATACCTTTATCGAGTAGATTCTGAACCTTGATCTTAAGAACGAAACAGTCATCCACATCATGCCCCTTTTCGCCCCTATGGAACTCACAGGACTTTGATAAATCAAATCCGGGGAATCTTAGAGGATTATCCCGAGGCACTTCTTTGGCTATCATCCCCTTCTCAACAGCATGGGCAATAACTTGGATAGTGGCCTAGGTAGGGGAGTGAACTGCCTCGGTGCTCTCCTTTTAAACTCATGATTCTGATATACCCTCTCTCAAAATACAGACGAGCCTTGGGAGAACGAGGCGGAGGGCCTTGTCACGACCGGCGCTTGTACATACGTAATCTCCACGTCATTCTCCTTTCTATTCGGGACCTTTCGACTAATCCCTTCGCTCAATCTACCATCATGCATGGCCCCCTCTATCATCTCCCCGACATCTACCAGCTGGGAGAAGGTCAAGCATCCATAACCCATCAACTTTAAATAAAAATAACTAGGTAGAGTCTTGAAGAAAAGATCGAGCAGCTCCTTTTCACTGAGCGGAGGTCGAACTTGAGCGGTGAAAGTACGCCATCTTTGAGCAAAGGCCCTGAAAGACTCACTCCTCTTCTTTTTAATTCGAGTCAGCACTTCGCATGTAGGGGCTATCTCGGTATTGTACTTATATTGCAAGACGAATGCTACAGCTAACTCCTCCCACTTCTCGAACTTCTTGGGCTCCGTCAACACGTACCATTGCAATGCAGGCCTTGTCAGACTCTCTTGGAAGGTCTGAAACATTAATGAGACATTCTGAGTGTACCTTGCCATCCTGTTTAAATGATACTTCAAGTGAATCTTTGAGTCTCCAGTCCCATCATACTTAGTAAAATCAGGAATCTTGAACTTCTCAGGAAAGCTCATCTGTGTATATCGAGACAGGTCCTCGATCATGTACTCTTCGTATTCTCGTAGCGCACGGAGCTTCTCTTCTATCTTCGCGAACCTTTTTGTTGTGTTCTTCCTCCAAACGGACAGTGACAGCTTCTGAGATGAGGTTTAGTTCGACCACTATGGGTGTAGAACCCAATGCCTCCTCAGTGACATTTCTTCTCGCCGGTCCTTCTACGGGCTCGGGAACAGGTTGAGGTGTGACTTGACCAGCATTTGGTATTGCCAACGCGGCCCTCATATCATTGGCGAATTGAGTGAGCTGAGCTGCAAGATCATTGATCTTGTCGTCAAGAGCGGCGAAACGGGCGTTTTGCTCCTCAATATTCATTTATGCGGCCCTTGATCATGTTCGAATCGGCGATTGCCTTGAAGCCGTAGCTTTGACTTAACAGTGATTGTCGAAAGGAGTCACTCTCCAGCCTCTTGGTTTCTCGATTCCTCTCTTTGCGTGTTGAATGAGCTCAATTTGGCAACTACAGATGATTTGTGATCCCCTGAATCATGAATAAGCAAGCATACATAAGTGCATGATTCATATAGAAGACCGGTCCATGACAATGGCCTAGCCGCTTTTATTGAATCATTAAATGGTTCTTGACTGAATAACACTCCTAAACTCAAAAGACGAGCTAGAAACTCAAAAACCCTAAACATCAAGCTACTAAAGAAAAACAAAAAATAAAATCCTAAAACAAATGAACTTAGAAAAGGAGCGACTAGATCTTAAAATAACAAACTCAACCCATTTTACTCTTCATGATCTATATGCGAATGGGAAGCCAATACTCGACGTAATTGCCTATTCTTCTTAGTAACACTCTTTAGACTTCCTTTAGCTTTTTCCGCCCTCCTCTTGAGATAGTTGATTTTCGCTTGGCGAGTCAGCTTCTCTGTCACATCCGGGATCTTTGGGAGGAGCTCAATCGGGATCTTATATCGACGGATATATCGGGTCGTGGCATAGTATGCCTTCTCCTTCCCTTCGAGCTCGTCTTCGAGCCAATTCAACTTTCGAGCACGGCAGGCAAGCCACGCTTGCTCGACACGGTGAAGCTCTCCTTTGTAATCTTCTCCCCTTCCAATGAATCAGACATGGAACGAATCCGGCTTAAGAGGGGGTGGTAAATCTTAGACAACCCGATATTGGCGGGCCACACGGAGTGGGTAGTAGGAAGTGATGCCAGTAATTCCCAACAACGGGATCGGTTTAGTATCGCCATGAAAGAGACATGCCTCACGAAGTCGAAATCATTTAGCCTGCCATAGGAAAACCTTAGCTTTTGGATTTTTCCACAAACTCACCCATTCTGAGAAAGAAAGGTTTGGGGTTCGATCCTGATGATTCCTAAATGCCTCAATAGGGTGATTAGCCTCACTAATGACACTAATGTTCATGTGAATACCGAACCTATTTATGTGGGAAAAGAACCACATTTGTAAAAGTTTGACGGGAGCACGAAAAACCTTTTCTTCATTTTCTTTAAATCGGGTAAGCGACAAAAATGTTTCGGCCAAAATAGTGTTGACAAAGCTAACTCCACCACATATTTGTCTGACCACCCACGCAACGGAAGGATCGATAGCATTCTTATGAAAGGGAAATATTATGGACCCAAAGAAAGCTAGAAGAAAGATCTTTCCTCTCAAAAGGGGCGGGGCATTCGCAAAACACTGACTTAAGAAAGAGAGTGGGCATGCATGACAATTATCTTTTAGTACTCTTCCTATTTGAGTCTTATTCACCCTAAGAAAGTCAGAAAAAATCGATTCCGGCTCTATCCCAAGGGATGGATCAATTAGTTCCAAATCCAAAGGTTTTCCTATGGCAATGTTATATTCTTCCAAAGTCGGAGTTAACTCATGTTTATCAAATATGAACGAGGATGTTTGGGGACACCAAAAATGAGCTATTGCTTGCATAACCCCACTTTGGATGTCAATATCGAGGAGAGGCAAAAGGCGACCAAGTCTGTTCTTCACATAGACTCGGCCCTCGCGATCCAATTGATCCCACCATTGCTTGAGTTCGGCCTTCAGAGTAGGAATGAATCGAATGTCGAATCTTCCCATTGCATATAGACCAAGACTCGACCAACCTAAATGTCATGGACCAGCCAAAGCATAAAGGTAAGTAAATTGCAAAAGTAAAGGGTATGAAACTTACTTCACCCAACAATTATGTCAACCACATAGACATGCGCATGAAACGTGCGGCTTGATTTCTACTCTAGATGGCTTGACAAATTGAAGTTACAAGGGTGGGATGACTAGTCGCGGCCTCGCGCACTAAGCTAAGTCCTCACAACTCCGGTTTGATCAAGAATGATACCCCGATGTGACGTGGCCTCACGGGCAAAGGTAAGCATTCTTGACACCAAGAAAGAAACTTTCGGGATTGAGTTGGGCAACCTCTACTACGCGGCCTCGCGGTCGAAGTCGTATCCAACTCAATACCATCCTAAACATTCCTAGCGCAGCCCAGGTCCGGCAGCATGGTTGTGTGTGCAACAGTGTAGTGCTAAAACATTTAAAGCATGCACAATAGTTTATAAGCAAACGATGCCTCAAGCATTCGAAAAAAAATAAGCATTTATTCCCCAAATCCCAAACCTGCAAAATAGGGGGTCAATGGCAAAAACATTCACGTTAGGGGTGTATTTGAATAAGAAAAACGACCTAAGTCCACTAAGAAGTCCCCAGCGGAGTCGCCAAGCTATCGCGACCTCCCCAAAATGGCCCCTGCCACCTACGGGGTTTGGCTAATGGGTTGCTAAGTTAAACCTAGCTCGAGCTCTCCCAAGCCCATACCAATTCGCGACTTTAGTTTAAGTTGTTAACATGTAAATCGATTTCATCTAGGAGTCGCTACTAATCAGTTTTCGATAGGTCAATTGACACCTAAGTAAAGCACGGGAGAGAAGCTTTACTTCTACGAACCAGAGATTCAATAGGTACGGGAACTTGATTACACTAATCGACTAATTAGTGCCCTTTCGGTACCTAATCTTGTTCAATTCATCACCTAACGTGCTCACGTTAATCAAGGGTCTCAAAATTTCATTCCTAATTGAACTAAGGGAAGCAACAATTAAAATCTAAACTCAACATGCGTAATCAACCACATGCGAAGTTAAATTCAATGCACAATTCAAAGTATATGAAACAAGCGACATGCAATGAAAAAAAAAAAGACACTAATCACGCAAAAGGGCAATAAAAGCTAATTTCAAAGTCCAAATGAATTTTCTGATTTTTTTTTCGAAATTCTTTTTTTAAAAAAAATTAATTAAATTTTTTTAAGCTAAAATAATATCAAAATGGATCCGGGTCGGATCTCCATATCTGACCCGGATTCAGGCTGACCCGGGTCTACGACCGAACCGGGCTCATTTATTGAGCCCGGTCTAACAAAAAAAAAGAAAGAAAAGGGCCCAGCCCAATTTTTTATATAAAAAAACGAAGGCTCAAAGCCCACTAGGAACAAAAGACCAAATAAAATCTTCAACCCAACTTATCCAACTCAGCCCACCCGCAAAAATGATCTAAAACCTAAAATATAAAGCCCAAAACCATTAGAACATAATAAACCTGGAATCAATCCAAACACCAAAACCCTACTTTGTTAGATCCGTGCGCCCGACCGAGGGTCCGACCGCCGACCTGACTCGACCAAAACCTACCCTTCCGGGATCCCTTTCTTCTATTTCTTTTCTATTTTTTTTTCTGTTTTCCTTTTTTTTTTGTCTTTCCCTTTCCGCTCTATTCTTTCTTCTTTCTTTTTATTTTACTCCTCACGTGCTTCGCCCTCTTCCCCTTTTGAACACTCCTCTTTGACTTTTCTTTCCCTTTTCTCCCTTTTTTTTTTCACGTCTCCTCCCCAAGACCATGACGTCTTCCCCCATTGTCCAGAAGCCAACACATGAAGCCTAGAACGCAACTTTTGCCTTGCATTCTTGCTACTTAAAAAAAAAAAAATTTACGATACGCATTTGTTCTAAAACACCGGAACTTCAACAACAATAATAACGTTATATGCTCAACAAGAATGGCGCTATCTCGCACTATCAAACCGACCATCAGAGTTAACGAGCCTTGCCATCGTCCATCGCAATGAGCAGCCGAACACACCACATTTGCAGCTACATCATCATAGCCCACAGAAGATGGAAGAACGAAAAAGCGCAAACATCGAACAACAAAAGCATTTGCCGTAAACAGTGCGGTTCCGGGAATCATACAACTCCACCCCGTCTTCAGACATCACAAACCAACGTACATCCCAACAAATTGGACTCGAGAGAAAAAGGTTTACAGATCTAGTTGATACATTTCAGCAAACACGTGGTGTGCAGTACTAGAAAGGTAACTCCCGACTCAAACTGCGCACGAAATCAACCCAAACTCAAAATGCAGGGAACAAGCCATGCTCAACATCAACTCGGAACTGGTTCTTTCACATCCAACGCAAGCATAAACGAAGAACGCTAAATCCCGGTCTTGGTTGAACTGAGATAGGGCGAAATTGAACAACAATCAAGGCGAAGAAGAACGTGAGCACAGTCGGCGAAAGTGACCCTACTCGGCTCAGAGATGACGGATAGAGGGCGAACTTGAGATATATCGGACTTAGTCCGGTCGCCTCGCGCGCATCCGAGCCGAGATCCTCGGGAAATCGACCCCCAAATCAAGCAAAGCTTGGCAGAAACTCAGATCTAAACTTACCAAAAAAATGACGTGAGGGGAGGGAAGGACGATTCTCGGCCACGACACCAACCGACGAGTGCCGGGGGATGTGGTCGAGTTCTCTCTCTCTTGAATCTCTCTCTCGGAAGCTCTCGGTCTCCTCTCTGTGGATCTCTCGACCCTCTCTTCGAACTCTCTCTCTCTCGATTTTTTTTTCTCCCTCTCCGTTCCTTTCTCTTTTTTTCTCTTCCTCTTTTTATGCCCGGCGAAGGAGAAGGCTCTCTTCCCCTTGGCTTCCCCGCGGCGATGCTCACCTTCCACTTCTAGCTCAGGGGAGCCATGGATCAGTGTGCCTTCCCCCATTTCGTCGAGCGTCAGCGGTCGGTCCTACTCTCGGAACCAAGCCAGACCCATTTTCGGCTAAAACGGCTGCAGGACTCTCTTGATGTAGGTTGGAAGCGTCGCGCCGTCCTCGATGCGCTCACATCGTGCTGCTTTGTTGTTCGAACGTCTACTTTCTCTTCCATGTTTTTGCCGCGTTCTGGCCTCTGCGCTCAGCATCCCACTGCTTCTTCCACTTCAAAAAATGCTGCAGATGCTAGGAGGGAGAAGGGGCTAAGCGTGTGCTGCTCTGGGGGGAAGAGAAAGTGAGTCTTGAATAACGCTGGCTTCGTCTTCTCTTCCCCTTTTTTTTTTAAAATTTTTCTTTGATTTAATGATAGTGGTGTTGCGCTGGCCAGCATTGAGTAATGCTGGTCAGCCCTTCTTCCGAAATTTATTTTTTTACATTAATTTTTTTTTGAATTTTTTTTAAAATTTTTTTTGAATTTAAACCAAGAAAGCATGTTCTAATACACCTTATGTGAATGCACTTAAAGTCTATGTGCCATGCAATTTAATGAAACACATTTTTTTGGTTTAGTGGTTAAAAATTAAATCCTAGTTTTTATGCGATAAAACCCTAAATGATTTGGGCAAAATTTAGATGTCAACACTAACCTAAACAAATTCGGGGTTCCCTTGAGTAAGGCTTGTCCAGAGAGTCATCAGATAAATGTTGCAGACTCTCGGAGTACTGATTTTACAAGGTGCGGGAGGATATTTAGGAGTGCCATCCCATGTTAAGCTGTGTTTTGTTTCAAAATACCAATATATGTATGTGGAATGATTGAAAAGAAGATTGCGAACTACTGGTGGTCCTCTGCAGAAGGCATAAATGGAGTACATTGGAGAAGTTGGAAAGTTATGATGCTATCTCTGAGCATTTTCCTGAGCACGTTGCCCACAAGATTTTGGCATTTCCTTTAAGTTCGAATACAATTGAAGATAGCCAAATTTGGCCCTTGCATCGAATAGGAAGATCCGGTGTAAAAAGTGGGGAAAATGACATAAATGATTAATTAACTTTAGCCCAACATGCAATTACATCCCTAAACATTTAATTTGTTCAATGTGGTCCTTTAACTTTAGTTTAATGTACAATATCGTCCTTTGACTTTTAATTTGTTCAATGCGATCCCATTTTTTTAATAAACGTTCAATCTAGTCCCTAAAGTTTATGAAAACATCCAATTTTATCCTTCTATTAATTCAAGTTTCGGAATTTATTAATTTGGCTTTTAATTCGATATGTTTGAACTGTAAAAAAAAACGTCAGACGTGATTATTCACATAAGATAATCAACTTAAATTAGAATATGATAATATTTTTAATTTGTTCAATTTGATGACATGGATTATTATATCTTGATTGGAGTTGAATATCTTATGTTGATAATACATGTGTAACTTTATTTTTTTGCCCACCAGTCGAACTTGTCGGATTAGAAACCAAATGAGCAAATTCCGTTAACATGAATTAATGGAAGGATAAAATTATATGTTTTTGTATAATACATGGATTAGATTGAAAACCAAATGAGCAAATTCCGTTAAATTGAATTAATGGAAGGATAAAATTAGATGTTTTTGTATAATATATGGATTAGATTGGAAACCAAATGAGCAAATTCCGTTAAATTGAATTAATGGAAGGATAAAATTAAATGTTTTTGTATAATGTATGGATTCAAACGAACATTTACCAAAAGTTACGGACCGTATTAAACAAGTTAAAAATTCAGGTATGACATTGTACATTGAGTTAAAGTTTATGGACAATTTGTATCATTTTTCCTAAAAGGTGGCTATGGATCAAGAACTTATGGACCGTAGTGTTTTATGGGGCAACTCAAACATAACCAAAGATTAGGTTTTTGGCTACAAACTATTTTAGAACGCGTCACCAACGAAAGAGTTTTACTGTTGAAAGATGTTGCCAGCCTATACTCTTCCATTTTGTCAGTGAAAGCTAAGAGTACCATTAAAAAAAAAAAGCTCTTCAAAACTTGTAAAATCTTGTGTTAATGCTAATGTCCCTCGCTTCCTATTTATTATACATTCACAAATTTTCTGAGATAAAAGAGAATTTCGATATACGTCGAATATCATCTTGAATGTTCTAAGCGAATAAGAATAATTTATTTAATCAGAGAGAGAGAGTCGACATGAGTCATACGATGTTAGATTCGGCACAACAAAGAGATAGAGAGTGTGTTTGCTTGCGATGTAGAGAGTGTGTTTGCTTGCGATGACGGAGGCGACTGTGACGGCGCCGACATCGCGGATGCCGGCAACGGCGCTGCTGAGGCCGCGACTATAGCTTCTAAGTGTTCCACCAAAGTTGCACCCCCCCCGTGTCTCTCTCTCTTTCACTTGGGCTATTCCTTTCTATTTCTCCAAATTCCCTGTTTTTTTTTTTTGATAAAAGCAATAAGTTTTGTTCGATGATATTTTTTTGAGAGCGTATTTCCACGTCGGACGTCGCATGGATGTCAGCGGGGGGCCACGGACCAACTTGAACAAATGAGACAGACTGGCTAGCTATATGTTGTAGATCGAGGTTTCGATTGGAAAAAGGGTAAATATCTCAAACGAAAGATTTGGACTTTGCCAAAAAAAAAAAGAGAGAGGCGATCAGGGCAAATCCCTCTGATCCTTGCAATGAAGAAGAAGGGGAAGTACTCAGCAGCTGGTGATGCTGCAGCACCACCACCGATGGGCGGAGACGCCGCCGCCTCGGATACCGACTGCCACGATGTGTTCCTGAGTTTCCGTGGAGCCGACACGGGCTCTTTTTTCGGCGAAATCCTGTACGTGAGCTTGGTTGATGCCGGGATCCGCGTCTTCAGCGACGACTTTGGATTTCGAATCGGTCAAGAAATTGGCGAGGAAATTCCGAGAGCGATCGACGGGGCCAAGATCTGCATCCCCATCATCTCCAAAAAACGCCTTTTCAGCACGGAGTGTCTCCGGGAGCTTGCGGCAATGGTGGACAGCAAGGCGAAATCGGGTGGTGGGAAAAGGATCATCCCCATATACTACGACGTGGAACCTCGTGATGTTATGCTCGAAACCCCTCTGTACCGCGATGCCCTATCGGTGCACGAGAAGAGATACGGGTCCAAGGAAGTAAGCGCGTGGGAAGATGCTCTTAAACAGGTTGCTTCATTACCTGGATGGGTCACGGGATCTAGCTGGTAAAAAGGCCCAGACTTTATTACAGGAGGGTTTGCAACTCATAAATCGTTTTCTAGTATAGCAACGCTAAACTCCAAATAGAAACAACTGATCACTTCGTTTTTTGATGTTGTGCTTTCAGTACGAATAAACTTCAAATAGTTGTTCCGCAGTTCAATAGGAGTGGTTATTGCTTTGTCATATAGTATCAGCCCAAATGTTAAACTCAGTGCCCTTTCTTTTCTAACTGAAACGGATTACTTCTGTGGCAGCTCGACTGACGACATCAGAAAATTCGTTAAAGCAATCAAGGTCAAGCTGAAGGTAAACCGTGTGCATGTGAATAAACTCATATGTGACTCTCACTCTCTACTTATCAGTAGTAGTTGATAACAGAAACTGCTTGATTATATTTCGTTGGTAGAGTTCACCTTAAGTATGAGATGTAAGACTATTTACACTAGTCCTATATATAGGAGTATGCATGGCATGTCATGGCAAAGAACCTTACCTTAGAGGTCCAGTTATGGCAGTAATCAGCCATCATGTTTGATGAATTTTGTATCTCTAGAGAGATTGGGACATTATTGCAAATGGAGCATAATCATCCGAAGGTTGATTACCTTCCAATTAATGCTATATCCTAACTTGTTGAACAGTCCAAGTGTTGTATCAACATAGGTGGGATCAGTTACTTGGATATGACTGGTGGGATTTCTGTGTTGTTTCTGAGGCGCAGCAAGATATAAAAGGAAAACTAAATCCAATTGTTACACTTTTTCATTTCCCGCAGCAGCTTTCTTGTTTACAATTTATTTGTCCTTGTAGGTGGTTCAAAAGAAATATGAAGAAACAGAACTAGTGGGAATTGGCAAACAAGTGGAGGACATGATGGACTTACTTGATTTAGAAGTCAGTGATGTAAGAATAGTTGGAATCTGCGGGATGGGTGGGGTCGGCAAGACGACTCTTGCCAAGGTCATTTATGAGCAAATTTCCTCTCAGTTCGACAGTTGTAGTTTCCTTGCAGATATTGGGGCAACATCGAAACAACTTGGAGGTGTTCGGCTTTTGCAAAGAAAGTTGATGTCTGATATCCTAAACCAAGAATACGAAGTTGATCAATTTGCGAAAGGAGTCGATTTTTTTAGAGGAATATTACGGAATATGAAAGTCCTAATTGTTCTTGATGACGTGGAGGTACGGTCGCATATCCATGAAATTGTTGGAGAGAAGCTTGATTGGTTTGGTTATGGATCTAGGATAATTGTCACCACTAGTTTCAAATCTGTTCTTCCAAAGTTCATATGTCGAGGGTTGGCTCATGTTTATGGTATCTACGTGATGAATAATGATCAAGCTCTTGAGTTTTTCAGAAAGCATGCACTGCAAAGAAATCTTCCAATTCCAGATTTTGATGAAATCGCAACAGGTATAATCAACTCTGTGAATGGGATCCCATTACATATCAAATTAACTGGTTCACTCTTGTCCAGAAAAGTAGTAGAAGAATGGACTGCACTTGAGGAGCTAATTTTGCAATCTGGCCAGGATATTGAAAAGATTTTGATGGTTAGTTATGAAGAATTGAGCAAAGAGCAAAAGGAGATATTTCTTGATATTGCATGCCTCCCTGCTGATGTGGATGGTCGAATTGCTTCATTTATGTGGCATAATCCCAATTTTCCCCCCTCCGATGGAGTTGATGCGCTCCATGTCATGTCCCTGGTAAAAATTGGAAAAAATCGTGAACTAGGGATGCACAGGCTGTTAAGGAAGTTTGGCCAACAAATCATACGAAAAGAGGATGATCTAGATCCAGGAACGCGAGGCAGGTTATGCAATTTGGAATTGGCCTGGAATGCAGAGAAGATGGAGGTACAGTATCTTGAGTAATTCTATAGCGTAATGCATGCCTTACCCTGTTCTCAAGCCTTGGAGTGTTGATAAATTGTCCTTTCTCTTTAACGTTGACTTGTTTAGCTCTTTCTCATTTTTTTTCCTCTCAATACTTTTTCCATTATAGGGGACAGACCACCTCAACTTTGTCGCGGGAGATTTTAAGAGCATGCCAAACATAAGGTTTCTTATCTTGGATTGTGCAAAAGTTGTTGGTGATTTTGCCAATGTTTTTCCAAATTTAAAGTGGCTTCAATGGCAAGGATGCACCAGAGATTTTGAAGCTACTAATTTTCATGTCGAGAAATTAGTCATTCTTGATCTTTCATGGAGCAAAGTCACTGAAGACTGGGGAGGTTGGAGAGAAATCAAGGTAGATTAGCTTTGTTTATTTCACTAAACTGTTTCCCTGATGAATAAGTTTTCACCAGAAAGCTTTTTATGAAGACTGATTTAAGATATGACACTTTCCGGCATATGGCATGTACAGAACTGAATATTAGTCTTGAAATACTTAAGGAAATAATTGGTTTCCTGCCTGCAACAGTTAGAGGGTGTGTGGACAATGTTGGTGGTGGAATCTTAGGTTGGAGTGAGTTAAGAGGAATGATTTTCTGGATGTCGAAAGGGCAAGCCATTCGTCAGAATTTAAATAAGCATCTTCTTTGACTATGAAAACATTTTCCATCAGAAATCTTCTTAAACTATACCAGGATTGTAAGGTTGGAAAACATATTTTCAAAAATTGTTTTTCTTCGAAACAAACAGAGCCTTGGACTTTATTTCCTCTAAATATTTGTTCAGTGTACGAACTAATGTTTCTGTGTTATTTTTGCAGATGCCGCAGTTGAAAGTCTTGAATCTTACTGGTTGTGCTGACCTATTAATAAGCCCCGACTTGTCCTCTTTCCCAGACTTGGAGATATTGATACTCGAACGATGTTCTCGATTAATGAAGTTAGATCCTTCCATCCGTCATCTAAAACGCTTAACTTCCTTAAATTTGAGGTTCTGCAATGAACTCAATATGTTGCCAATTGAACTGGGTCACATGAAAGCTCTTAAGAAGCTCCTTATTGATGGGACTTCGGTTCAAGAAATTCCAATGTCAATGGGTTACATGGAGAAACTGGATATTTTTAGTGCCTCCAACTGTCTCCAATTAAGTCACCTGCCTGATTCAGTTGGTGACTTGACAGCTCTTTCAGAACTCTCAGTGGAAAATGCAAAAATTACTCGAATCCCTGACTCAGTTGCAAAGCTGGTGAAACTCCAGACCCTGTCTCTAAAGGATTGTCATTGGATAGGAAGACTTCCAGATTCAATTTGCAATTTGGGAAACTCATTAGAAAAGTTGGATATAACAGGGACATGCATATCTAAATTGCCCAATTCAATAACTTGCTTGGGGCGTTTAAAAGTGTTAAAAATAGATTCTTGCTTCATTAGAGAATTGCCTAGAGAAATTGGAAATTTAGTCAACCTTGAAGAATTACATGCTTCCCATTGTAGGAGTTTGAAGGGAGCCATTCCAACTGCTATTAAGAGTCTAGATCATCTGAGGATACTGAGATTGGGACATTCCAGTATTTCTGGCATTCCTTCGGAAATTGGGAGTCTTTCTTGTCTTCAGACGCTTGATTTACTTCAATGCAACGAGATTCAAGCGCTGCCAGAGCTTCCCTCCAGTTTAACTTGTCTACGTGTAAGTTCTGAAAGGATGAAGACCTTGCCAGATCTTAAGGATTTAGTGAAGTTGGAGGAGATATGTCTGGGTGATAAAGATCCTAAGGAGCTGATATGTGCCTCAACATGGATGAAGCCAAAATCCAGATCGAGAGATCTCTTAGTTGTGCCCATAGTACTTCCAAAACTGAAGATGTTAGAGTTGTCTCATTCTCGAATCAGGGAACTGAAACTTGGGCATGATTCCCGCTCATGTACACATCTTAAGAAGCTAGTTCTATCTGGTGTGAATCTTGAAATAGTGCCGGAACTTCCCTCATCATTGTCCATTCTATCTATTCGACGTTGTTTGTCTTTGAGACAATTGCCTGCAGTTCACCATCTGAGGAAACTATCCGAACTAAATCTCATCCAATCTGTGGTAGAAGAGATTAAGGGGCTTCAAGGACTAACTGCTCTGGAAATCTTGAATATAACGCACTGTGAAATACGTAATCTCAATGGGCTTGGCCAATTGAGAGATTTACGAAGTTTGATTTTGTCAGACTGTGATTCACTTGGTGGATTGCCTGATATATCAAACTTGAAGATGTTGAATGTCCTAGTAGTCCAAAGATGCAGGATGATCCCTGATGTTAAAGGCCTCATGGAGTTAACTTCCTTGGAAGTGCTGCATGTTAGTGAATGCGAGGCAGAAAGCACACAGCAAGTACAGGATGCATTAAAGCTCGCAATGGATCGTGCAATAAACAGTTGATGTCCTGTGCTCCTGGAGTGGACACAATCAAAACCACACAGCTGTGGAGGGCAGCATCATTGAAGTCCACTGCGCAAATGAGTTGGCAAATTGGCTTCAAAATTGCTGGAGCTGCAATTGGAAATTTGGCACCAAAAGTTTTTCAAGTCCTCCATCTGTCAAAAAGTGGAACCAAGTGCCCTAAACATGTACCCTTGCACGACCTCAAAGGTGATCAGATCCTTCATATTCCTTCCTCTTTTACCAATCCATCTTTCTGTCCAGTCTCTCTCATTCGACTGGTGACTTAGTCATTTCTGTAAATTCGGAATGATCCAACTCCAAAGAGATCTGGAAAATCTGGAGGCACTGCAAGGAATTTTCCTTTGTCAAAGGCATCGCCAATTCTTACACGGTATACATCAGCACAATTTAGGTGTACAGTTGGTAGCTTTCACATGTGAACGAATCCCCCCATACAGCTGGTTGTCTGACATGTCATGCCGGAGATGCAGATACAAATACTGCATTTAGCGCAAGACATGCTCAGGCGAGGTAATAATACCAAATGATTTTCCTGAGGCTAATCATCTTGGTCTATAGTACCCAAATTTGCAATTCATTTGACTGTAAGATGTGCACCTCTTTTGCTCAAGCTCAGTGAGTAGTTAAGCAAAGCACCTGGTTACCGATGTTCTTTTATTCATCACCCGTGGAGAAAGAATTATGAACCTTGCATGTTTCATACAGACTCTTCTTCATGGAACGCTGTTGCTTCTTGGGTTCAGATTAATCTGAGAGGCAGCACTATACAGATTTTAGTCTTTAAACTAGCCCTGAGTGGATGTATTACAGCTGGAGAACTCGAAAACATCAGTTCCATCATACTGGAACTCACATTTGTATCGAGAACATTTCAATTGTTTTCTTGCTGATGTAATGCGTATGACACACCCCAGATGACATGGATGACCCTACTCAAATGAAAGCATCGACACAATAACTACCAAGAGGGACATTTATCTCAAAACACAGATGGCAGAGAGGGCAAGGTGGTTAGAAAGGATCTAGTAGTGATTGTAAGTGGTTATTGATTTCAGCTTCTTACCTCATCTTGGTTTAAGATCATCAATAGGTTGTTTTAGGTAACTTTTGTTGAGCTTGAGCTTTTTGAGTTGGTATTGGACATCAGCGCACAATTTTGTTGATCCTATGTCTGCTTCTCCCCTTCAAACTAATATGGCTTATCTCAATCTAGTCATTTTTTGAGTGCCCGCTGTCTTTGGCAGAAGCTTTTGTAATTTGACTCCATGAGTAAATGTGAATGGAGAGAGTGAATGGAGAGCAGGGAATTCTAGTATCCAGGTTAAGAGCGAGAAGCGGGCATTAAACCTGTGAGGGAAAGGTGTTCTCAGAAAGGAAGAGCTTGCCTGGTTAAGTTTGGCTTGCGGCTACAGGGAATTCAGAACAGATGAAATCTGAATTAAAGTTGGTAACTGGAACATCTCATTGGTTTTTGCTGGGGGGACAATAATAAACATGTCATCAGCAGCAGCTTCTCGCCTGTTATTAGGGAAGAAGCTTCAGCATTATGTAGCAGCCTAAGAGGACATGGTGGAACTGGAGATGGAACTTTCGGGTGAGTTTTCACTGGCCAGTGGGCAGAGAGAGAGAGAGAGAGAGAGAGAGAGAGAGAGAGCATAAAATATGGCTGATTTAATGAAAAATCTGGTCCTTGAAGTTCCTCCCAAGCTTTGAAATTATAGTAGAAATACAAAGATCTTGGATATCTTTGACAAATATGGTGTCGGTTTGTTTACCATTTCAAATTCCATACCGATGCGGAGGGTGTTTCTTATCATTAAGGGCTTGTTTGGTTATCAGGAGTAAAAGCAGCTGAGTGAAATTAGAATCACGATTCTCTTTCTTGTCTTGTTTGGTGAATTAGAAAGAGACAGATTGGAAATGAAACTTGATAAAGAAAATTGTTGCAATGTTGCATTTTCATTACTATGGAGGAAGGTCGTGGAGGAAGGTGGGGATAAGTGAGAACAAGAACATGTCCAAATAACGACAAGTAGATGATGGATCATTAGCTAAAGTCCTTGGTTCGGTAACTTACCACTCTGCTCTGTTTCTCTCCCGGATCTCTTTCCATTGATAATTTGATATGAAGAATCCTCATCCGCATGACCTTCTTTGCTCAATCCAAGAATGTCGGCTTCGAACACATGTATGGTCAGAGTCTCCTTCCAATCGACCAAACCTTGCATGAACGACAACACATTGGAATCGGAGGGAGTCTTCATATCCAGAAAGGTAGATTTTATAGGGTTAATACCACAAAAAATTTTCAAATCGGTACACTTGAGGGTACCAACCTATGCTTACGACTGCATCACTTACGACTGCATCACGGGCACGGGCCACTATTTCCGAGGTCATCATCTGGCGTTTTTTTTTTAGTCACGCAATTGCCTCTACTTGAACTTCATCATCTGGTTACAGGATGACATATCCATTTGAACCAAAAAAATGATAACCAATAACATGGAATTCAAATTTCTTGATTCCATACTTAACGGCTAAAATTTCCTTAAAAGTGGAGTGATAAAACTTTCCACTTGTAAATCCACAAATACGCCTCTTGCCTTCAGCTTCTTCTAAAAGAATAGTTGCCTAATATTTATCACTAGCATTTATCTGGAGGATCCTTTGGCCATCAAAAGGGATTTGCAATGGTGCCAAATCTTGAAGTTTCTCTTTGAGAGCTTTGATTATAGTAGTTTGAAATTTTCCCCAAGGAGGATGATCTTTATTGAGCATCTTTTGAAGTGGATGTGCAAGCTTTGAAACTTTTGGCACTAACTCCCTTAAGTAATTAACAATATCAAAACGATTCTCATCAAGAAATTTTAGCAATTATCTTGCAATATGCTCCCCTTGATAGTAAGAACCATCCTTGAGGTGCATTCCAAGGAACTCAATTTCTTTCTAAGCTATTACCATCTTCCTTTGTGTGAGCATTATGCCATACTGCTTGACAATATTAGCAAACTGGGCTAGTAATTTACAGTGAGATACCTCGCCAGGATTGAATAAGAGGATATCATCAATGTAAATTTGGAACGATCACTAATAGGTTGGAAAATCCTACACATGACTTTCTAGAAGAGAGAAGGTGTAGTCTTTAGACCAAAAGGGAGTACCTTCCATTGATAATGCTGATTAGGAATACAGAACACTGTCTTGTGGCGATCTTCTGGTTTAAATCCAAACTGCCAAAATCCTGCTTTGAGATCGAACTTGGAATAGATTCTTGCATTCGTCAGGCAAGAAAATAAGGCTTTTCTGTTTGGTAGAGGAAACTTATCATCTTGCAGAAAATGATTAAGAGGCTTTATTACCAATATCTTTTTTCCTCTATTTTGCTCAGCTCTTTTGTTGACGTAGAACGCTTCGGATGCCCATTGAGAGTGAGAGGGCTCAATTAGTCCTTGCTGAATCAATTGATGGCATTCTTGATGGGCTACATTAGCATCTTCAGGATTCATTCCTAAATGGGTCACCTTCGTTGGATTGATGTCTTCATTTTTCTCGAAAGGCAATCTAACAAAGAACTCAAAATTCTGCCACAATGGATTAGAAAATTTCTCTAGAAACTCTAAGTGAGTTTCAGCACAAGAACTCAGCAACTATTGTAAAATTAGTTCCACGTGGGCTGGCTGTAAAGAATACATTCTTTTGATGTCAACAAACTTCTTGAACTGGTCTTTAAAGCATAGACCATTCGGAAGTATCTGGAGAGTGGGGAGTTGATTGAGAATATCCCATCCAACTATGAGGTCTTTGCTTGGATATGAGTAACCAAGGATTCTAGTAGTAATGGAGAATTTAGGGAAAAAATGAATTTCTATGGGCTTGCTTTTTTACTTTTGTAGAGAATCCCATTCCAAATGTAGACCGAAAGTGTTTGATATGTGGTTCCCAAAATTCACTAGGAAGAATTTTAGGATCAAGGATAGATGCACTAGCTCCGGTATCAATAAGTGCGATAACCGGGATAGGCATATCATACTTAGTGGGTATGATGTGTATGGGTAGATATAGATCATGAGATGAGGTGATTTTGAAGCTTTCAAGGGTTTTGGAGTTTAGATTGCTAGGGTTGGTTTCAATTGGTGGGTTTGTTGGCTCTAGAGGAAGTTATGTATTAAGGAAGTACAGACTATTGGTGTCACTAGATGTTTCATCCTCACTGTCAAAAGTTCAAATGGCAGACATGGTATTCTCTGATGGTTCATCTTCAAGAGAGAAGACGGATTCAAGATCATCATTGTCAAGAGAAATACCTGTTATTTTCTCAAGCTTCTGGATCATCTATATATGTTTATTTATTTTTTGGTTGCTTTGGGATACCTTTTAACAAAATGCCCTTTTTGTCCGCAAATAAAGCACCTGTTTCATTTCTTCTTTCTCTTTGGAAACTTCGACTTGCGGAGAAACTTGTATCTCTTCTTCCTAGAAGATTTGAATTTAATCTTCCTGAAATGCTTCTGCTTCTTTGTAGAGCACTCACAATTGGTATTTCCTTTTGGACATTTAATTTGCAGCTCAGGCTTCTGGCAAGCTTTATCAAATTGGGCATTGGCTTGAAGAAAAGATTTGATGGCTTGCCTTTTTTGACACAGATCATCAATGGCTAAATAAACTTCTTGCTGAATTTCTCCAAGTGTAGAGTCCAAAGTTCTTCTTTTGATATGAAATTTCTTTCAACAGCTGTGGCAAGGTCTTTTGGAATAGACATCAAGAAGATTGTCTTAAGGGCTGGATTAGCTCCTATATCATAGAAGAGCTTTATCATTGATTTGAAGTGTCAATCTAGATCTTTTCTTATATAGGAACATCATTTCCTATCAAAGAATTCTCGTCGTTTCAATTCTTTCTTGTCATTGATATCACCAATAAAGATTTGGTGAATCAAACTGAGGGCATGGTAGAAATTTCAAATGCCAGAAAATGATTCTAGTTAGTTGGGGTAAGGCAGTTCCACCAATCTTTTAGACATTCAGCAAACCTAATAACAAATACAGATAGGATATCCCATTTTGATAGTTCTGGGATTAATGATATGGTAGTCATCCAAGCATGAAATTCTTGTAGTCGATCTATCCACTTTGAGTGTGGAAGATCATCCAAAGTAAATCCAACCTTTGAAGAGGCCGTGCTTTTACTTTCTCCTTGAAACACATTAGACAAGCTCAGTGCAGTTGACTCCATATCATCATCTTCATTTGTCATCATCACTCCATGCTAGACTGGAGTATCTTCTAAACGTAATGCTATGGATGTTTCGAATAAAGTATCAAAATCATTACTGGAACTCTCTTTAGTTTTATCTAGTTCAACTGCAATTGTTACTACAACTGGAAGAGCTTGCTGGTGCTGTTGTCGTAAAAAAGACTCAATGGGATTAGAGATCATGAATGCTGAAGGAGGATCTCCATCCTTGGATTCTGAAGTTTTTCCTTTCTTTTTCGAGTCTCAAACATGATCTTGCAAAGTTCTAATATATGGAGGCACCAAGTCTTGCCTAGCTAAGATCTCTGCAAATATACTCCTAGTAGAACTCTAAGGGGAACTAGTTAGCTGCAGAGTTGGAGCAAAAGGATTAGCTAGTTGCCTTGGATGCTTGGGAAGACCATGCTCTTTAAGTTCAGCAATTTGCTATTTCACCTTTACTATTTCTTCCATTGGGTTGTCCAAGTAGTGATGCTAGATTCGTCCGGCTTCAAGATTAGCAAGCCTTTTTTTAAGATTTCTAATCATTCCTTCTATCTTGATGAAAGTTTCTGCACCCTGGTCAACTAGCTAGTATACATGACCAAGTCATTCGCATATAGCACCAAAACCTTCATGCATGGTTCCGAGAGTTGAGCCAATTTGCTGAAGAGCAGTAGTATGAGAAGCAAGCACCTTGTCTTGGATAAGTGCATTCTCAGTTTGCCAATTAAGGACAGCTTCTCTTGCAGAAATCTTCTTGGAATTTCCACTAGCATAAACTCTTGGAGGATTTGGCACCTTAGCAACATGTTTGTACCTTTGACTAGAACTAGTTGTCTCAAATTCTTGCTCTATCTGAGGTATATGTGTCAAAGGGGGAAACTCGACGGGAGAGAACATACATACGGCCAAAAGTTGTGAGGCCATATTGTGTTCAAGCTATTGGATTTTTTGGTCATTTGGCACTAGATCAATAGGAGGATAGGCTTTTCCTAGCTTGAGTGGTTCTGGATTACAAGAGAAAATTTTCTTATTCCACTTGTAAATGGGCTTGTAAAATGGGGAAATGGGTTGCCGATTTGGCTTTATTTTTTGGGGCTTTGGTTTTGGTGGTTCTTTAGGTGTATGGTCAAGAGGCGGTGGCCAAGAAACTCGAGATAATACTGGAGTAGGGTTAGGCACTGCGTAGGATACCATAAACTGGTACCTTCCATTGTCTTCACTAAGAGAACCTATGGAAGAATCTCTATCGACGTATCTCTAGTAGAAAGGATCTTGGGCTTTTTTCTTTTTCTTCCTTGCTGAAGGATGATCATTTTCTTCTTCTTCCAGAGGAGCTGTACAAAGTTCACATTGACAATCCACTTCCCAGTAATAGTGTCCTGTAACCGGATCTTTGAAGTAGTAAATAAGATTACCACTTGCATCAAACGAGTGCACCGGAGGACCTGTTTGGAGTTTGTGGCTAGGTCTACCTTCTTCATCTTTATGGTGGTCCTGGATAAGTTGGACCATAAGAAGAGTGGAGAAAATAGAGCTAGATGCTTCTGTCTTCTGTTCCGTGTGGTCAAATTTAATAACCACACTGCCATATTTCTTCTTGGTAAACTTTGGCTTAGTAGACTGGACTAGACGAACATCCTTGTGGAACTTTTCGTAGTTAGTTACCCAGGTTTCTAGGAGAAGTTTAACCAACTCATCTCTGGAAATTTGTCTAGGAACATAAACACATGATGTTGTATGGTTGTTATCCACAGAGATCATTAAGGCTTCTTCTGATGCTGGCAGAGAAAGATCTATGGCATGGTTCTGGACCCTATGCACCATTTGATAGTGCAAGGTAGCAACAACAGAATTTGCTACCTGAGGAGCTCCGGCAATTTGGAGTTGGACTTTCAAGGCAGTAAAAAGTTAAGGATCAAAAAGTGCCATATTAAAATTTGGAAAGAGGGTGACAAACACCGTTCTAGCATTCAAGGCAGTATCAATTGTCCCAATACAAGCATGTTGTTAGTCAAGAAACCTTATATCTAGAAGAGCCATACGAGCAACAATAGGAAGACTTTTTCGACCATGGAATGACAAAGCAAGATGGATTACACCATAGTGCAAATGAGTATATCCTTTCTGAATCCACTGTCGAAGGAATTGAGGAGGAATTTGGAGAGTAACAAACTGTTTTTGCTGGGTAACAGGAATATGATGTTGATCAAATTGGGTAGACTGAACATATTCCTTCATCTCTTTTGGAGTGTGACAGATTAACTGCCTAATAGAATGGATATGAGAAAAAGAGGACAACTGTTTAGCGAAAGTGGCATGAGGATTTACAAGAGGGAGGGTAGTAGGTGAGATCTTCTTAGCTTCATTGAGATAAGTTACCTCATAAAGCCAATCAATCTTAGATGCTTCAAACTTACGAAATGGACTAGACGGAACTAAGGAGACTATTACATCTACTAGTGGTGCAGAAGTTTCTACTTGGCTGTTTTCACTCATGGTATGGCAATGTTTCCCCCTCAAACTCTGTTGGTATTACAAAGTTCAAGAGATAAGCATATTGGAAGTCCTAAAACTTATCATAAAAATGTAATTGAGTTCTAAAACTTAGAAAAAGTACAATCAAATCCTAAAACTTAATTAGTGTAGTTGAAATTCTTCCGTTAACTTCGTCCAACTTGGCTAGCGAAAAATAATGTTTTTAATATTTCCCCTATTCTATGTGGTGATGATGTGGCTAAAACAAGTCGCGTTAGTCCAAATCTAATTTTTAATACATAATTTATTTAAATTAAATTAAAAATAACCTAAATTCTTTTTTTTTGTCATAAAAAATTAAAATAACCTAAATTCAAAAAAAAAAAAGAGAGGAAGATTTGAACAAGGCCCTCGTTGCCGCCGTACTACAATTGTTAGGAAGGGCCGGCAATGCTGGGGGGAATGGTTGATAGGGGTCGCCGAGTCCCAACCAGTGGCCCTTGACCCCACCGACAGAAAGCGAGGGCCTAAAGGCCCTCTTCTAGGTCTGGCCGACCTCCACCACTGGTAGCCCTTAGCAAACCTAGGTGAGGGCTAGCGAGACCTACCGATCGAAGGCGAGGGCCTAGGCTTACTAGCATAGATTTGGGCAAGGATTGCCAACCATTGGCCGGGGCTCGGCGACCCTCACCGGTCTTCCCCCCACCATCACTGGACCTTCTTGGCAATGATAGGGTGGCGGCAGCGAGGGCTACGAGTTCTCGTCGCTTGTTCTCACGTTCCCTTTTTTTAAAAAAATATTTAGGTTATTTTTTTAATTTAATTTATATAAATTTTTTATTAAAAATTAGGTTTGGACAAAAACGATGCTGTTTTAATTTTATGTTTCATGTTTTAGCCACGTCATTGCTATGTAGGAGAGAAAAAAAATTAAAAAAAGCCAAGTGGGCATTTTTGTTAGCTAAGCTGGATGGAGTCAATAGAATGACTCGATTTGTACAAATTTGATATGTTTTAGGACTTAATTACATTTTTTGTAAATTTTAGGACTAAATTGTACTTTCGTGATAAATTTGAGAAAGTCGATAGGCTCCGCTTTTCGTGTTTGTGAGTCTCTTTCTCTTGTTTTTTTGGGGGCTTATGTCTGTGTGAGGACTGTTGATTTAGCTAGTATATGCTTAGCTTTGCATCTTTACAGCGAATTTTTCTTTGGACTGCAATAAAGGATTTACTGGAACATTTCTTGGTCTTGATTTGGTCTTCAAATCAGCTGGATCTCATCTCCTTTTAAGGACATCATCATTGAGCCTAGATTGAATACGGCCTAACTTTTTTTCTTTTGTTATTGGGAAAATGACACAAATAGTTCATGAACTTTGGCTCAATATGCATTTTGGTCCATGAGTTTTTAATTTTTTCAATATAGTCCATCAACTTTAATCTAATATATAATGTGGTCCCTGAACTTTTGGTACAGGTTTAATTCAATCCTTGAACTATGTGAAAATGTTCAATGTAGTCATTTCCATTAATTCAAGTTCATGGACTACATTAAACATTTTCATATAGTTCAGGGACTGAATTGAGTATGCACCAAAAGTTCAAGGATTATACTGAATAAATTAAAAGATCAGGGACCACATTGAATATTAGCCTAAAGTTAATGGACTATATTGAATAAATTAAAAGTTCATAGATCAAATTATATATTGAACTAAAATTCAAGACTGTTTATGTCATTATCCCTTTATTATTTTTTTAATCTAAAGCAACTTTATTGTCTCATATCAGAACATCCTAGTCAAACCAGTCGGCCTTATGGCTCACACTTTTTGCTTTTGCTATCCACACCCACTTTCTCCACTACCCTTCCCCCTCTCTCTCCGAGAAAAAAAGCTCAGAACATAGAACTCCCCCTAACATTATACGGGGCAAACCGACTTTTCAACCCTTTCTTCCACCCTCTAACATTGACTTCCAATCAATTTTTGAGATAATGTCATTGAAAAGAAAAATTCTAAACAAATCCAAATGTCATCTATTATTGAAGGTTTTTTCTATGAAAAGCATCCGTTTCTACGTAAAGTCTGAGAGGTGTGTGATATTAGAAAATTCGGAGGTGAATAGTACTTTCAAAGCCCCGGAGGACGGGGGTTATGTAATTTTATTTAGGATGCATTTATTTTGCCAAAAAAATGATTTGAAAAATATGTTTAAAAAATATTTTTTTCTTATAAAAATGAATGAATGAAGAATATTTTTCTCGTCCATGAAGATGTTTAGACGTAAATTGTTATTAATAATGAAAATATTTTTCATTGACTAATTATTTCAAGCGATATAGGCTACCATCTTAAGAAAATATTTTTCAAATCATTTATTTTTCGCAAAAGAAACGAAGAGAAAGGGGCTATTTTCTAACACTTGACTAATCTGTATCACAATCAAATACACGAAGGTGTATGTTATTTTGGTGCACTTTGCTCTTCAACATTCACTCTCATGCATATCTGGGAAAAGTGTTAAAAAGTCTTAAACTTATTGCATTGATGCCAATTCAGTCATAAACCTTTTAATTGTGCTGATTTACTTCTAAACTTTTTGCATTTGTCCAATTGAGTCTATCCATTTCATTTTGGCTGAAAATTGTTGATGTGGACGCTGGTGCAACACTGACGTGGAAATTGTTTTTTAATAATTCTTTGAATTTTTAAATAATTTTTTTGGCTTTTTTCTTTTCTTTACCTTTTTTTTTCCTTTGGTTGTCGATCGACCCTGGCCGGCCATAGGCGAGGGCCAGCAACCCTCGCCATCATTGGGCGAGGGCATCGCGGCCCTCGACGAATCTAGGCATCGGGGACCTCGCTAGATTTGGGCAACGACTCGCGTGCCCTCGCTTTGGCCGGTGAGGGCATCACAGCCCTCGCTCGATGCCCTCATAGAGTCATAGGCCTCATTGAAGGCGTAAAGGTCCTTACCAACATCTAGCAATGGTTGCTAGCCCTCACTTGTGGCTGGCAAGGGTCAAACAGTCCAAAGGAAAAAAATAAAGAAAAAAAAGAAATTCGAAATATATTTTAAAATTATAAAAAAATAGTCAAGGTCAACGCTTGTTGTACCATGTAGAATAACCTCAATGTAAAAGTTGTGGTCGTAGGAATATTAGTTGCGGAAATAATCGTATCATTTTTAATTTTCTTTATACAAAAATTGAAGAAGGTTACATTTTAACTTAAATCGCCTGGATAACCACCATAAGCTATTTTGAAGATGGCAAAATAATATAATATTATTGTATAAAGAAAATTAAAAATGATACGACTGTTTCCGCAACTAATATTCCTAAGAAGTGCTTCATTAGAAAAAAAAAAAAAAAAAAGAGGAAGTGCTTCATTGTTTGATAGATGCACAAAGTGTCATAAATAGGGTCGTTGAAACAGGAGTGCTATGCTGTTATCAAGGACGAACATGGTATTGGGAGTCAAGGCGTCAAAAAGTTAGATGAGCATGCGGAGAAGGCGAACAAGTCTAGTAGAATGAGGAGTTCATGGGAACTTCAATGGTCCATGCAAAGATAAACAACTGAGGAGAACTAAGATTGCCAATCAGGGCCTATTTGGCAACGTGCCAAATAATTAAAATTTATATTCTTTTGTTCCTAGAATTAATTTGGAAACAGAAATCCGTTTGTTAAATTTTTTGTGCCCGAGCACAATTTTGCAAAAAATTGTTTCTAGAATCAATTTTGGAACAGAATTAAGAAGCAAAACAAATAGCTTCTTAATTTTGGAACAATTTTTCTATTTCTGATTCTTCTTGGTTTTCTTCTTTTTTCTTGATTTGTTGTTCTTCTTTTTCCCGGCTTGCTGCCCGCCTGCCTCCGGCCGGCCACAGGGCAGGGCCAGCTGGTTGCCAGCCATAGGCCACCGCCACCGGCCATGGCCAACGAGAGTCCCCCTCGCCGCCTGGGCAAGGGCGGCTCACGGCCACGATGGCGAGGCCGACCTCGCCCAGATCTGGCAACGGCGAGGTCAACGTCGCCAAATCTGGGCGAGGTCGGCAGTGAGGGCGGCGGCGAGGGCTGCGACATCCTCGGCGGCCCTGGCCTGTGGCCGGTCGCCGGCGGCGACGAGGGCTGCGACGTCCTTGGCAGCCCTAGCCTGTGGCAGGGAAGGAAAAAAAAAGAAACAAATATTAACAAATTTAAAATATTATTAAAATATTGTTAATAATAAGAATTTTATGTAATTACCAAACGTATTTATGTTCTTTTTCTATTCTAAGAATAAAAATTTTGGGCAGTTACTAAATGCTTTTAAATGCTTAGAAATTGTTCCTTCGTACGGAATAAAAAAGAATTATTTCTAAGCAGAATCTGTTATCGAATATAGAATAGTTGCCACACGCAGCCTAAGCTTGAAATGACTAAAGGATGGTTGGTAAACAGTCACATTTCAGCGTAAAGCGTGAAAATCTTGGAAGAACCTGTGACAGAGGCAGCTCCTTGTATCAATAGAGTGGAAGACGTGTCCGCAGAGAGTGCCTCTATTAACTGAATAAGAAAACCTAGACCTCTTTTCAATTGATTAGAAATTCGAATTGGAGGCAAATGACTAGTTTCAGAGTCTGGAGGCTCATCTCAGAAAGCCTGGAGTTGAATTAGGGCAGTTTACTTCTTTTGTGCAAACAGCCAGATGGTCAAACGGTGAACAGACGTAGAAAAATCCATTTAGGGAAACGTCACTTTTGTCAAAGAGAAGCAGATTGTGCGGGCAAACTGCATGCCGGCAATCGTGATTCCACATCCAACGACTCTTGGATGACCTCGAGGAGTGTCCAACGGCAACTTTGAAGATTGGAAGTCTTTAAGAAAGGATTCAGAGCTTGCTGAAGGAGTAGGAGGAACTTCTGAAAGTCATCTTGCTCTCTTATTGTCTTGAATTCCTCTCGTGCTCCCAAAATGCACCTGTTTGTATTTGTGATTCTCTCTAAAAGCTCTTTCTTGCTTATTGTAATGAGTGATCAGAAAGTGTTGAAGTATGATAAAGGTGCTTGCAACTTCATAAATGTATCTACTAGCTTTTGAGCTAAAGCAACATCTACTTCTATTTGTAATATCCTGAAGATTACTAGTCGACACCAGATTGATTCAAGTATATTAATTCGGGAGAGTGACTAGACTTAATATGGGCTGGAACACCATAAATTTGCTTGCATACTTCTGAATCTCAACGCTTTATCTGTTTGATAGAAGTATTTGCCATGCATAAATTGTGTTTGCTTGTGCCAAAGTTTATATGCAAGTATTTTGCAAAAAAAAAATAATTTATTTAAGATCACCTATTTACTCATCTAAGTTGTCATGTGAACCTTATAAAAATCACATGTCACACATGTTAATGGAAAAAGGAAAAGAAAAAAAACAAATAGAATGTCAACATTTGTAGAAGTGAAATTCAAGAGAATAAGGTGCGGACTTAAAGTTTGGGGTAAACGTATAGTTGTGAAACCAAAAGGTTAGTGGAATTGTGCAATTTTGTCTTGAAAGACTAATTAAATATATTTGATAATGATATATTTCATTTTTTTTTAAAATGATTGATCAGCGGATTAAAAATTTGTTTTGCGTCAATCATTGACGAAATCAACAGGTACCTTGATACTTTTTCACAAGAGCAAGAATTGGTGAGTGTCTTTGTCTGGTTGTGCGGGAGGGGGTGACAAGGGATGGACGCTACTCTCCAATCGAACAAAACAAGACCTTTGTTTTTGGTCGGATAAAAAACAAGACCTTTTTTTTTGGTCAGATAAAAAAAAAACAAGACCTTATGACGAAGTCTTATCTAATGTTTTTTTCTCTGTCGTACGGTATATTCCTCGCATGAAAGTCCTCCCCGTCAACGCGGCTAATAGCCTGGAATCGCTTCTGCAGAGCAGGCCAGATCTCGTCGGTCGGTGAGCTAGAGAAGGAGGTGATGGCCTGTTTGCGTTGCCTGGATTTTACACGTAATAGGAGAAGGCCGGTTAGTTCCGCTTCCCGTGTTTGTGCTTTTCATTGTTTGTTTTTGGGTGATGTCTGTGTGAGGACTGCTGATTTAGATGATATATGCTCAGATCTGCATCATCAGTGCAAATTTTTTCTTTGGACTGCTATCAAAGGATTTACTGGATGGAACATTTCTTGATCTTGATTTGGTCTTCAAATCATCTGGATCTCACCTCCTTTCAAGAACATCATCAATGAGCCTAGATCGGATGGGGTCAACTCTTCTTCTTGATTCTTTCCCTTTTTTCCCCCTTTCTGAAGCAACTTCATTGTCTCAGATCAAAACATCCTAGTCAAGGCCTTTATGGCTCCACTTTTTGCTTTTACTACTCTGCAGAAATCTATCTAAAACGAAGTGGCAACTTTGTGATAGAGTTTTTTTTTTTTGGTCATAACTTTGTGATAGAGTTCGCCTTTTTCATTTTACTACAGGGGTCGGTCTCTTCCCTGTCTCCTCCACCACCCCCTCCATCGCAGCCCCCGCCGCTGTCGCCCCTGCCTCTGTCTCTGCCGCTGCTGCCGCCTCCACCTCCGCCTCCCTCATCAAGAAACTATTACGAAGTGTTCTTGAGTTTTAGAGGTCCCGATACTCGCCAGGGATTTGCAGATTGCCTCTACACCAGCCTGATTAATGCAAGGATCATTGTCTTTAGAGACCATAATGAACTTGATCCTGGAGATAATATCCCTGATGCATTGGTTCAATCCATAAAGCAATCCAAGATATCAATGCCTATTATCTCCAAGGATTATGCATCCAGTAAGAGTTGTCTCATGGAATTGGCACAAATGGTGGAATACAACGAAGCAGACGCTCAACTGATCGTGCCCATTTTCTATGATATTGACCCCGCTGATTTAAAATACCGACGTGGATGTGTTGGGGAGTCCTTCAGTAAGCACGAGCGCCGTGAAATTGACCGCATGGTCATTGATAAATGGAAGGAGGCTCTCGAAAAGATTACCGAGATGAAGGGCTATGATCTGCGGAATACAAACATTGGGTAATCGACTTTTTACTGTCCTTTTGTTGTTATTAGCTTTAGCTTTATGAGAATTTTGCCGAGCACAATGTTTTTGAACTCATTAATTGGATAGGACTAGATTTGATAATGAGGTAAATGTACTTTCCGTGCCCTTCTTGTTGCCCACTGCATCGTCCTTGGTGGTCAATTTAGTACGGTTTAACTGGATTATTTCCTTCGCAATTTTCATTGACTGTTGTTAATAATTTTGTAATCTCATCATGATTCCTTATTTTCATCATCACATTTGGCAGTCAGGGTGAAATCATAGAGAGAGTTGTTTCATATATTCTAGATTGGTTGAAGAAGAATGATTTAGATGTGACTGACGGTTTAGTGGGCATGGAACCCCACGTACGGGAGGTTATGAAAAAGCTTGGTGTCATCTATGTCAATGAGCAGGCAACCGGAGTATATGACAAAGATGTACGTGTACTTGGAATATGCGGCATGCCAGGGATTGGCAAGACTACCGTTGCAAAGGCTGTGTACAACAAAATCCATCGTCTCTTTCAACGTTGTAGTTTTCTTTCCAATATTCGAGAAAATGCTGCATCCCGTGGACTCATCATGGGCCTACAAGAACAGTTAATCTCGGACCTCCGAAGGAAAGAATGTAGAAGGCTAGGAACTCTTGACCAAATGACTAATGTCATACAAAGTTCATTTAGCGAAATGAAAGTTCTCATTCTCCTTGATGATGTGCATCATTTTGACCAAATCAAGCATTTAGTTAGGAAATCCGAATGGTTTGGCCCAGGAAGCAGGATTCTCATGACAGTTGGAACGATTGACGTTCTTGATGGTTACGGAGATGGAGTGGCTGATAAGTATGAGGTTGGAGAAATGGGGCCTCGTCAAGCTCTTCAACTTTTCCGCATGCATGCTTTTAGTGGGTACACTCGTGAAGAGGAGGATGAGCATGATTCTCTGTCCACAGACATTGTTAACACTATTGGAGGGATTCCTTTGGCAATTGAAGTAACAGCATCATTCTTGCATAGCAACAAGGGGAAAATAGGAATATGGCAAGATATATTGCGTAGACTAAGAACAAGGCCAGATGATAAAGTCCATGAAGCAATCAAAGTAAGCTATAACTCTCTAGATGGAGAGACGAGAAAGATATTTCTCGATATAGCATGTTTTTTCATAGGAACGGATAAGAGAATTCCCTCATACATGTGGGATGCTTGTCAATATTATCCTTCAAATGGAATCGAGTTACTCCATAAAATGAGTTTCATCAAAATAGGAGAAAACAATGAATTATGGATGCATAATCAATTAAGAGAGTTTGGCAGAGAAACTGTTAGGAGGGAAGGTGAAGAAGAGCCTCGAAAGCGCAGTAGGTTATGGCATCACTTTGATGCACTTTCCACACTTCAAGAAAAGAAGGTATACTATAATTTTCAAGCATAAGATCTTTTAATTTAAACACAATCAACAATCTTTGAAGATACTTCCTTTCCTTAAATTTTCTTACCCAAAATGAATTGTGAATGGCTATATTTCATAAAGCTTTCTATTTATACAGTTCCCTCGATTTGCAGAGTGCTAGAAAGGTGGAAGCCCTTGGTCTTACGTTTGATAACGGACAAAGTAAATGTTTTATATGTGAAGGATTTGGCCATCTACAACGCTTGAGGTTTTTGAGATTAGACCAGGCTACTGTTGGAGGGAATTCTCAGAATGTTCTTTCAAATTTAAGGTGGCTTGATTGGCAAGGGTGCAGCCAGATCTCTGAACTACTAATTTTCCATCTGGAGAAACTGGTCATTCTTGATCTATCTCGCAGTAAGGTCACTGGAGGTTCACAAGTATGGGGACAAATCCTGAAGGTAAAGTGCATATTTGTTTATGTATCCTGGGATTATTAGCATAGCTAGCATCAACTGAGCCTATTCTGTCCTCTTTTCTTGCAGAAGGCAAAGGAATTGAAAGTTTTGAACCTGAGTAGCTGTCGTGACCTGAATGCTTTTCCAGACTTCCGTGCTTCGATGTACTTAGAGAGATTAGTCCTGGAACATTGTTCAGCACTATCCCAAATTGGTCCATTGATAGGTAATCTAAAGAAATTAGTCTCCTTAAATCTTAAGTTCTGCACATTCGTCAGCACCTTGCCGCAAGAACTGTGTCATATGAAAGATTTGGAAGAACTTCTGATTGATGGAACTGCCATTACTGAGATTGATTTCAAACCAGCCTCCATGGCGAAACTTAAAATTCTGAGCGCTTGCCAATGTAAACGTTTGGCTCAAATATCAGACTCTATTGATCAATTGGAATCTCTTTCGCATCTTCGACTGGATGGTGCCGCTATTCTTAGTCTACCAGATTCTATTGGATCCTTAAAGAAACTTGAGAGCCTGCTTCTAGGAAATTGTCAGAATTTACGTCGGCTTCCTTATTCCATTGGGAATCTCGAGTCACTGGAAGTCATGGATCTATCAAGCACCAAGATTGCTAGATTACCTAGGTCCGTCAAGCATTTGAAAAATTTGAAAGTGCTGAAGATGGATAAGACTCACTTAGAAAAATTCCCCGAAAATATAAAAAATCTAGAAAAGCTGGAAGAGATAGATCTTTCACAATGCAAGAATCTGAAGGGGCGGATTCTCTGTGATATCAGAGGATTATCCTCTTTGAAAATCTTGAGACTATCATCTACTGAGATTTCTCGCCTACCCTGGACCCTTTCATTGCTCTCTGATCTCCAACAACTAGATTTAAGTGAATGTGACCAACTTTGGGCTTTGCGAAGACTTCCGTCTAGTTTAAGCATTGTTCGCTGGGGATCCAAAAAAATGAGGACGGTGCCGGACCTTTCTTACTTGAGAAACTTGAAAGAACTGTACTTGGGTGATAACTTCGGTGATCTTACTGATCCAATGCAGAATCCTTCCTCTGAGCCACCACAAATTGGATGGTTAACAAGACTAGCGAATCTAGAGATCTTGGAGTTGTGCCTCTCAAACATTACCACGCTACCTGAAGGTTTTAGTGAACTTCAACTTAGAAAACTTGTTTTGCACTACCCAAACTTGCTTGACCTCCGAGAGCTACCCTCTAGCCTATCAGTATTGTGCCTTCAGCAGTGCAAGATTGAAGATTCACAATTTTCTACGGTGAGAGGTCTGTCTGAATTAGAGCTCAAACACTGTCACTTGGCAGAGACCGCAGAGACTGTCAGTCTTGGAGATTTGAGGCGATTGGAACTTCTGAAAATATCCAACTGCAATGTGCGAACACTTGATGGGCTGGAAATTTTGCCTCGTTTTAGAAGGCTCACTTTATTCAACTGCCCTTCATTGACCGGATTACCAGATCGAACAACTCGTACATTCGAAATCGATGGGAAAAATTTCCCAGAAGAACAAATAGTCGGCAGTTATGATTCTGACTTATGAGTGGAGATCTTCCTGCACCAATGGATATCCGGTCTATCTTCAATAAAAAAGTGGAGGCTTTTCTGAAAGATGCATATTGCTACTTTCTGCTGTCCTCGACTCGAACATCTGTACAACTCCACGACGCACCAGTCGGTCTTTTTCTCTTTTGGCTAAGACAGTTCCTGCAGTCAAATTTCTGTGCAGTGTCCTCTCCACCTCGTGGGCTTGGAACTTCTCTGTTGGAAGGCCTGACCTTGTGAGCTTGGACAGGCAAGTTTGTGCTATGAAATCTCCTTTTTTTGTCATAAACTATGAAATCTTTTACTAGCTTTTGATTGCAATTTCTCAATTCTTTTAATTTTTTTATTCTTTTAGTGAAAACGCAAAAACAGTAACTGGAGCACAGAATCCAACATAAAACTAACAGAAGAAACATTGATATTAGATAATTCAATTTGCCAGAGCTTTGTGCATGAAATCATGAAACATTCTTGGCATTTTAATTTCTCTATTGTTCGCTCGTTTTTGTCATTCAGAAGTAGGTTGGGACAGATTTACTAGCAATATACCAGGTGGGCTGGGATGGATACTACATATCAGAATGATGATTGGGCAAAAGACTCTACTTGGTGGAGGAGGAGAGATGGCTGGCTCTTTTGTTTGAATGGAGATTTGTAGCCTTGAAGTCCGGGGGATGCACGTTGAGAAGAAAGCCGATGGGACTTGAGTGCGCACACGTGGAGTCGCATACTGCTCCTTCCTTTCTGGGTGGAGGCTTAAAAGATTGACAGGGGAGTTGCAGCTGCAGTGTAGCAGAATTTAACTCTCGATCTGGATCGATGTCGGTAACTTTAAAGTAGCAATAAGAGCGCATTTCCCCTACCCGTGTGTTGGTGTTGCAACGAGCGTCAAATGGGTAATCATTGTCTCATAGCTGTTCTAATCAGTACACCGATCCCGAGTCCGTATTATGCAACTTCCATCAGGCACTGCATATTTCCAACAAACATTGTTGTGCTGCATTATCCGCTGTGCTTGAGCTCTCTTATTCGAAGGCTTATTATGCAACGGTCATACGATGTTAGCACTTCCACAAGCCAAAATAATTCGGTTTGTGTTTTTCAAAAATGATTCTCCACCATAAAAGCTTATTATACTTCATTTGGCCATGTGATAGGGAGGAGAACCCACATGCTTGTGTTCTATGATGATCATTTTCTTTCTCTTTCTCTTTTCTTTGCTACTGAGAACGGTGATTCGTGGATGATTTTCCTGAGGAAGCCTCCGAGATGTAACTGGAACTAGAATACATCATAGGGTCATCTTGTCATCTTAGACTTCTGCTCTAATGAGGACAATACATGTAGATGATAACTAGATATAGAGAAAGTGAAAAGACATGGGAACTCTTCTTGTAGGAGAGAGGAAATGCAGAGTGCTTTCAGGTATCCTTTCGAATATGTTGTTTGATATGGATTTCAATTATGGATATTTACTGTGTCGCGAAAATATTGGAACATCTTGTATATTACCATCTGTCCGTCATTAAGAGACTGTTGGCCTCGGAGACACCCTAAATATTTTCGCGTTCCCTTTGAGCAACAGCCTTTGGCCGCCGAGAGCACTATCTGTCATGACAGCCTTTGGCCGCGCAAACTCCTCCAAGTCGTCTGAGTGACTGTAGTTTGGCTTTTGGCTCTGCTCAGAGCGACGAATATGTGCGTGAAAGCTCCACGGGGTCGAAATAACTACGCAAGTAAACCTTGCTAGCAGTAGATTCATTTAATCGCGAACAATTGGTCGAGAACATCTCCGGCACTCGCATTTAGCTGCGTCAATGAATGTGCCGACTGTGCCGACTGTGCCAATCTAAAGCTTATGACGGAGTTACCGCACTTTCATTTTCCCTAATGTCCTTTTACCTTTAGCGATTAGATTTATTCCATAAGCAAAATTTGCATATTATTTTTTAGATTACTTTCCTGATAAAATATTAGTCCTTTATAACGACCTCCACGGTTTGGCTCACTCGCATCGCAGCCGTCCAACCTCCCTGCGCACCGTCGCCCTCCGCTGCTCGCCTCCGGTCCCTTAAACGACGAACCTCTCGCCGCCGCCGCCAGGTCCGTTCTCTCTCTCTCTCTCTACGCTAAGCTCAGCATGTCGCAATTTAGGGGTTCCGATCACCGAAAACCCCCAGGAGAAATCTCGTACCGCCGGTGATGTGGGCGGTCGGGAAATGGAGCGGAGCTTGTTTTTTTTTTTTTTGGGTTTCTAGCTTCATTTGTGTTAGGGTTTTTTAGTGGCGTATCGACAGGGACTGTTGGAATTGGGAGTGTGGCATGGAGTTGTTCGGCGCTTCATTCTGAAGAAGTGTGGTGGAAGAAGGTATGGCGGAGTGCAAATGCGGTGGAGATGATTTTGGGGGCAAGAGGGCATTGGACCATGACGATGTTCGTTTCATATTATTTCGAACTGATGAGCAAGAGCGAGTGTTGAGATCAGGAAAAAAAAAAGGACTTAATGTGTAGGATGCTTTCCTTCAGATGCAGCGCGGCAAGAATTGATGTTAGGTTTTAACGTGTGCGAACGAGCGAACTAAAAGTAGGTTGTGGAAGCATTTCTCCGAGACTATGTGGGGAGTCTTCTCTGAGGGCTTTCGCATCGTGAATGCTGAATTCTCATTGAAAGTTGTGTATGGCGAGAGTCGATTTATTTGCTGTTGCCGCGATCTTCGGGGAATCGGAGAATCGGTTTTTTGGCCTTTTCTTTTTATATGTAGATTTTCTGCGGTGTTATTTCATAGTATGTTGTCTGTTAATTGCTTTGCCAAGGCAACATTTCTCCGAGACTATGTTGAATTCTAATCCCCAAATACCCCTCCATCTCGTCTTTCTCTGCCCTCTCTTTGGTTTGCACCTCTACATATCACGGACCGGAGCTTTTCAAGGTGCAATGTTCACTAGTCGGTGTTGAACTAAGCACATGTTTATTTGTGACACGAGAGGATCACCAGGAGGGCCGCGTGTGTTGTGGAATGGAAATGTGGATGCGGAGGTACAAGTCCTGGCATCAGATAGTGCTCGTAACAAGGCTAGTCCTAGTCCTATACCCTGATAAGTCTTAAGCGGGTCTTTTGATGACTAGTACATAGATGTGCTGGTAGACATGACAGAAGAAATGCATTCAGATTAACGTTACCTCATGCTCCTATGGATTGCCAGAATCGTCTGCATATGTGGCATCATCAGGAGAACTCAAATGCACCTTCAAACCCAGCCTAAGCCGCGGCAGGAGATTTTAAAGTAGTGTTGTATCATTGGGAGAAGAAAGGGAGACGAGATGCACAAACTTCCTGTTGGAAAATTGACTTCGAAAATGGGTAGAACAATGAAGTGAGACTTTGAGGCGTGATATCACTTTCTTTAAATAATTATTTGCCCCACGAAATTGCTAATGGTCACCGGAAAATTTCCTTCAGGATACAACAAAATCTCGATGAGAATACTAGATAGCAATTCTAATATTTCTCCAGGGTCTCTCTATGAAACAATTCGAGAAGATGACTGTGTTTTTAGGAAAGAAAATTTCGGAAAAGAAAGAAAAACATTCTGTCATGCCAAAAAACTAACGAGTATATATAAAGGCATTTTAACGAACGATGGCAACCTTTCGATAAACGGTTAAAATAATCAAACACAACTCTTCCGTCGACAGTTTATAATTGAAAAAGTATGTAGCCGAAAGGGTATATGAAAAGACACGAAAATTCGGAATAAAAAAATAATTAAAATAATAAATATATATATATTTTTTCACGAAATCCCAAATTTCATAATTTCCAAAAAATTTCAAAATGAATGAAGACACCCTTTCAACTAATAACAATCATAAAGAAATGGCATGACATAAAAATAAAATAAAATAAAAAACAAAGTAGAGGATTAGGCAAATTAATCCGCGAGCGCGCATGCGCACCAAGTGCTAAGTGCACCTAAAAATCGCGCAACTATTCGCGCCCCCGCACGCAGGTATTATGGGTCTAGCCTATATCTCATATGTTTCTTCTGAACACACAAAAGAAGCTCGCACTTATAAACAAGCCTACTTCACTCCATATTTTTTATGTGAGATGTAGAAAAACCACTTTTGTTTATTTTACAAAAAAACTTCCAACACTTCCGATTTTCAGACAGTTCTTAGATAGTTGTCAATAATGGACCTAGAGAGTGAGGTATGCTGCTTCGGGTGGTCGAATAACAGGGATGGGTTGGCAAATGTTCGAGAATGAATCAATCGGGCAGTGGCGAACGTAGCACAGGAAAACCTCCTTCCCAAACGCTGAAATCTGGGCTCTTCTTATAATGGGCTCCTAACGTAGCCCTCTGTCTTAACTCGCTCTGTTGAGCCAACCAGGAGGAAAGAGGAGTCTGAAGAGTTATGGCAAGTACAGGATGAGTGTCCAGGTTTAATAGCAAAGCAATGGAGCGATACTGCTGATTTTTCCAACGACATATGTGATAAATTAAAAGAGTCTCCTCGGCACTGACATCCTTGAGTAGAAAAAGAAGTTCAATAATGCTAGGAAGGAGATTGAAAGCTTACAATAACAGCTTTACTTGGTAAGCAACAGAGCAGACCAGCTTTATCGTGGAGGACGCAAGAGCTCTTATCGTGGAGGCCCAAGCCCGCTAGAAGAATTTCCAGTCTCTGAAGATATCAACCCCTCTACCCCTTTTGGAGTTGTTATGTTCTGAAGCTAGTACTTTGTTTTCTCATACTATTACTTAATGAAAGTTATGAAGTTTTTTCAACCAAAAAAAAAAAGTAACAGAGCAAACCAGCTTGATAGGAAGAGACCGAAATCTATTCGAGCAAGAATCGACCCACTTCGGAGGCAAGAGGTGCAGTATTGGCGTTTGAGGTCTAGGGTTTGATAGCTGAAATTGAGCGACCACTATAGCAAACTCTTCCATGCTTAAGCTATTTAAATGTTAAATTATATCTTAAATTTGAGCCCATAGCACAAACACGCGCAAGTCCGGCCGAATGAACAAAGTCCAAGTTGGACTTTTGTGAGGTCTTCGATTTTGTTCCCTCATTAATCCTATCTCCATGCGTAGAAGGAAGTAGTCAAAGAAAGCTGCACGCGGAGTCGGAGAAGAAGATTGATTTGCTTCAGCCGAAAAAGAGGGCCTCCACTATCTAATCTTCGCATTAAATAAAGGGACCGACAAACTGGTGCACATAAATGGAGAAGACTAGGTCTCACATGGAAGCTCTTCATTTCAGCCGCAAACGGAATTGAAGCAAGTGACTTTGCCGTTTGTCTCCATCCCAAATAAATGAACAATAGACCTCACCGCAAAAGAGAAGCCGAAGCTCCCACGAGGGGTCTCCACGGCAGACGTATTTATTATTTTAATATATCAATATCTGCATGCCCTGTATTTTTGCACTCTCAATTCCTATCATATCTTTATCTTCACCAGTAGGAGAAAATACCCTCTATATACTTTACACTCTTGGGTACTCCGAGGTCTGAGTGAGGCCTGGGACGAAGCTTTCAACGTCATGCTTAGAACGTAAACCAATATAAATGGGTAAAAAAGAGTGAAATGAGCAGAGGAGGTGTTAGCCATAAGAAGAGCTCTCCTTTATACATATTCGTAGAGCTCTATGGATGTGGGGAGATTTGTGCATAGAATTGAGACCGTCGAGTTGAGTTATTAAACACTATGAATATTGGTATAAACTACAGCCAGGAAATACTCAAGTGTTTGAGTGATTGTAACATCGTAATTCTCCGATTTATTAGTAGATTATTTGCTAGCTCCCCCGTGGCTGTAGGTTTCAACGTTAGGACTGAATCACATAAATTTATTGTTTTCTTTTATTGTTCCTCATTTTATTTCTCTGTCGATTTCTATAGCTCCCGATTATGTTGCAAAGTTATGATCCGCTTCCGCTGCATCATCTATAACAACATTGAAGACGTCAACAGAATAAGATTTTCTCTATCACAAGACACTGAAGGGACTTGGTGTGCTATGCCTGGAAGACTAAAAGAAATAATTACCAAATCCTTCAGCAATTTGTTCTCGATATAGAGTTATAGAAACGTTGATGCGATAATAGATCGATGCCCTCAGGTGGTATCAATTGAGAGAAACGCTGAACTCATTAGACGTCTGTTGATGGAAGAGATTTGATATTTGGGATTGGAGCGACAAAAGCACCCGATGGAATGAATGGATTGTTCTACCAAAGAAATCGGGAGACAAGTTATTTTCATATTGGCAGTTTGATATCTAAGATTGAACCAAACCCGTATTACATTAGTTGTCATAGTGCCACCGTGGAATGTATAACTCAATATCGCCAAATTAGCCTCTGCAATTTTGCTTTTAAAGTGATAGTAGAAGTATTAGTTGATCGATTAAAAAACATTAATGCCTCCATTGATTTCTCTGGTGTACGGCACCTTTGTTCCGGGGAGTGAAAGTCAAAATAATTTTTTGTTGTGCGTGGAGTGTTGCACCATTTACGAAGAAGGTGAAGGAAGATGAAATTTAGTGCTGTGCTCAAATTAGACATGAGGCCTATGGTCGGGTGGGAGTCGGACTTAGTAAGGGCTTATTGGATGAAGCTAGGATTCTGCTCTATATGGTTCTACTGGATCACGCATTGCGTGACTGGTTCTGGTGTTTCTTTTGGTATCGAGTTAAATGGCGAAGTACTCCCGTATTTCGTATGTTGCGAGGTTCATGACAAGAAGATCCATTCTCTACTCATTTGTTTATCCTAGTTGCAGAATCCCTATCAATCTTAATCATAGGTTGGCTCAAAGGAATTAAATTGACCTCGGAATGCCCTGTTTTGTCCCACTTATTGTTTGCTAATGACCTGATCTCCTTCCTCGAGAGGTCCATCGGAGAACGTTAGGAGCTGTTGAACATTTTGAATCAATGTTGTTATGCATCTGTGCAAGCGACTAGCCTAAACAAATCTGGGGTTCCCTTCAGTAAGGCTTGTACAGAGTCATCTGATAGACGTTGTAGAAACTCTGGGAGTCCCGCTTTTACAGGGTGTATGAGGATATATAGGAGTGCCATCCCGTGTTAAGCTGTGTTTTGTTTCAAAATACCAATATCTGTCTGTGGAATGATTGAAAAGAAGATTGCGAACTACCGGTGGTCCTCTGCAGAAGGCATAAATGGAGTCCATTGGAGAAGCTGGAAAGTTGTGATGCTATCTCTGAGCATTTTCCTGAACACGTTGCCCACAAGATTTTGGCAATTCCTTTGAGTCCGAATGCAATTGAAGATAGCCAAATTTGGCCCTTGAATCGAATAGGAAGACCTGGCGTAAAAAGTAGGGAAAATGACATAAATGATTAATTAACTTTGGATCAACGTGCAATGTCATTTCTAAACTTTTAATTTATTTAATGTGGTCCTTTAACTTTAGTTCGATGTACAATATCGTCCTTTAACTTTTAATTTATTTAATGCGATCTCATTTTTTTTTTATAAACGTTCAATCTAGTCCCCAAAATTTATGAAAACAACCAATTTTATCCTTCCACTAATTCAAATTTACGGAATTTACTGATTTGGCTTTTAATCCGGTATGTTTGAACTATAAAAAAAAAACGTCACACGTGATTATTCACATAAGATAATCAACTTAAATTAGAATATAATAATCTTTTTAATTTGTTCAATTTGATGGTATGGATTATTATATCTTGATTGGAGTTGAATATCTTATATTGATTATTCATGTGTAACTTTATTTTTTTGCCCACCATTCGAATTTGTCGAATTGGAAACCAAATGAGCAAATTCCGTTAACTTGAATTAATGGAAAGATAAAATTAGATATTTTTGTATAATATATGGATTAGATTGGAAACCAAATTAGCAAATTCCATTAACTTGAATAAATGGAAGGATAAAATTGGACGTTTTTGTATAATATATAGATTAGATTAAACATATACTAAAAGTTAAGGACCGTATTGAACAAGTTAAAAGTTCAGAGGCAACATTGCATATTGAGTTAAAGTTCATATACCATTTGTGTCATTTTTCCTAAAAAAAGGCTATGGATCAAGAACTTATGAAGTATTTTATGGGGCAACTCAAGACATAACCAACGATTAAGTTTTTCCTACAAACTCTATTTTAGAATGGGTTGCCAACGAAAGAGATTTATTGTTGAAAGATGTTGCCAACCCGTATTTTTACATTTAGTCAATGAAAGCTAAGAGTATCATTAAAAAAAGAAAGAAGCTCTTCCAAACTTGTAAAATCTTGTGTTAATGCTAATGTCCCCCGTTTCCTGTTTATTATACATTCATGGATTTTGTGAGATAAAAGAGGATTTTGATGTATGTTGAATATCACCGTGAGTGTTCTGAGTAAGCAAGAACGATTTACTTAGTTTGAGAGAGAGAGAGATTCGACATGATTCATGCAGTGCTAGATTCTAGCACAGCAAAGAGCTAGAGAGTGTGTGCGCGCTTGCGATGGGTGGAGGTGACTACGATGGCACCGGGATCGCGGACGTCAGGGATGGCACTGCTAAGGCTGCGACTACAGCTTCCAAGTGTTCCACCAACGTTGCTCCCTCTCTCTCCCTGTTTCAGTTGCCCTTGGCCTATTCCTTTCTATTTCTCCATATCCCTGCTTTTTTATTTTGAAAAAAGCAATAAGTTTTGGGGAAAATTCTAAAAAAGTATATGAAGTTAAGTTATTTTCTCAAATAAAGACCTGAAGTGGATCTTGTCTCATATAAAAGCATGAAGTGTTCTCATTTTCTTAAATAAAAGCTTGAAGTAAATTTTATCTCAAATAAGGGCATGAAGTAGTCATATCAATCTCAAATAAAAACTTAATATCACCTGTCAAAAGTTATTTTCGTCTTTTTTTGCCTTTTTCTATATCACCAGGTGAGACGACCCTCGCCCGACGCCGGCGAGGGTAATCCTCGTCTCTCCCTCGCCCCGACGCTGGTGAGGGCAACCCTCGCCGGATCTGGTAAGGGGCCCCCTTGCCCGCCCACCCGGCCTAGGTGAGGCACCCCTCGCCTGACACCGGCGAAGGCGGCCTCACCTGAGACCGATGGAGGCACCGGCCAGGCACAGTGAAGGTTGGGAGGGAAGAAGAAAAAAAAAGTAAAAAAAACAAAAAAATATACTTATAAAGTTTTTGACTAAAATACCCCTTCTCCGGCAACGGAATAATTACTGGCCGGTCAAAGATCCTTTTTTGAGATGATTTAGCCACTTTAGATCTTTATTTGAGACAACATTCACTTTAGGTCCTTATTTAAGGAAATGACTCTGCTTCGAGTCCTTTTTGGAATTTTCCCTAAGTTTTGTCCTATGATATTATTTTGAGAGCTTATTTCCACGTCGGACGTCACATGGATGTCACCGGGGACCACGGACCAACTTGAACGAATGAGAGAGACCGGCTATATGTAGATCGAGGATTCGATTACAAAGATTTGACTCTGCCAAAAACAAAGAGGCGATCAGGAGAAGTACTCAGCAGATGCAGCAGCAGCAGCGATGGGCGGAGACGTCGCCTCGGGTAGCAGCGACTCCTACTATGATGTGTTCCTGAGTTTCGGTGGACTCGGCACTCCCTCTGTATTCGTCGACTTACTGTACCAGTGCCTGGTTGATGCCGGAATCTCCGTCTTCAGAGACGAAGCAGAACTTCGAAAAGGTGAAGAAATTGGCCGGCAGATTTGGCGAGAGCTCGAAAAGCTTCGATCGAGTGCGCCAGGATCTGCATCGATCGTTGTAGACTTTGACCGGGAGAGCCTGATCGAAGAACATCGATCCGGTGAAGATTTTGGCCAGGAGATTCTGAGGGCGATCGACAGCGCCAAGATCTGGATCCCCATCTTCTCCAGAAACTACGCTTCCAGCAATCGGTGCCTCCGGGAGCTCGCGGCGATGGTGGCGCGCGAGGCGAAATCGGGTGGTGGGAAGACGATCATCCCCATATTCTACGACGTGGAACCTGCTGATGTTAGGCTTGAAACCCCTCTGTACCGCGATGCCCTATGGGTGCACATGAATAGATACATGCCCGAGGAAGTAAGCGCGTGGGAAGATGCTCTTAAACTGGTTGCTTCATTACCTGGATGCGAAACGGGATCTAGCAGGTAAAAAGGCCCAGGCTTTGTTACAGGATGGTTTGCAACTCATACATGGTTTTCTAGGATAGCAATGCTGAACTCCAAATGGTACAAACCGATTGCTTCGTTTCTGATGTTACGCTTTAAGTAGAAATAAACTTCAAATAGTTGTTCCGCAGTTCAACAGGAGTGGTTATTGCTTTGTCAGATAGTATCAGCCCAAATGTTAAACTGGCGCCCTTTCCTTTTCTAACTGAGACAGTTCACTTCTGTTGCAGGCCGTCTCGCATTATCAGCCAAGCCATTCAAATAATCGTGGTCAAGCTAGAGGTAGACCGTGTGCATGTGAATAAACTCATATAGAGCTCTCATTTCTAATTGTCAGTAGTTGATCACAGAAGCTACTTGAGTATATTTTCTTGGTAGAGTGTTCACCTTAAGTATGAGATGTAAGACTATACATGCTAGTCATATATATAGGAGTGTGCCTGGCATGGCAAACAACCTTACCTTAGAGGTGCAGTTATGGAAGTAAACAGTCCTGATTTTTTATGATTTTTTTTTTATTATCTCTAGAGAGAGTGGGATAATATGGCAAATGGAGTATAATCATGCGAAGTTTGATTACGTTCCATTTAATGCTATATCCTAACTTGTTGAACAGTCAAAGTGTTGTATCGACATAGATGGGATCATTTACTAGGACATGACTGGTGGATTTCTGTGTTGTTTCTGAAGTGCAGCAAGATGTAAAGGGAAAATTAAATCCAATTGTTACACTCTTTCATTTCCCGCAGCAGCTTTCTTGTTCACAATTTATTTGCTCGTGTAGGAGTTTCGAAAGAAAGATGAAGCAAAAGAACCAGTGGTAGTTATTGGCAACTCATATAGGGAGAGCCCTATGGGAATTGACAAACAAGTGGAGGACATGATGGACTTACTTGATTTAGAAGTCAGTGATGTACGGATAGTTGGAATATGGGGGAAGGGTGGGGTTGGCAAGACGACTCTTGCCAAGGTTATTTATGAGCAAATTTCCTCTCAGTTCGACAGTTGTAGTTTCCTTGCAGATATTGGGGCAACGGCGAAACAACTTGGAGGTGTTCGGCTTTTGCAAAGCAAGTTGATGTCTGATATCCTAAACCGAGAATACGAAGTTGATCAAGTTGCGAAAGGAGTCGATTTTTTTAAAGGAATATTACGGAATATGAAAGTCCTAATTGTTCTGGATGATGTGGAGGTACGGTCACATCTCCATGAAATTGTTGGAGAGAAGCTTGATTGGTTTGGTTATGGATCCAGGATAATTGTCACCACTAGTATCATATCTGTTCTTCCAGAGTTCATATCTCGAGGGTTGGCTCATGTTTATGGTATCAATGTGATGAATAATGATCCAGCTCTTGAGCTTTTCAGAAAGCACGCACTGCGAAGAGGTCTTTCAGTTCCAGCTTTTGATGAAATTGCAAAGGGTATAGTCAACTCTGTGAATGGGATCCCATTACTTATCGAAGTAATTGGTTCACTCTTGTCCAGAAAAGTAGTAGAAGAACAGATTGCACTTAAGGAGCTAATTTTGCAATTTGGCGTGGATATTGAAAAGATTTTGATGGTTAGTTATGAAGAATTAAGCAAAGAGCAAAGAGAGATATTTCTTGATATTGCATGCCTCCCTGCTGATGTGGATTATCGAATTGCTTCATTTATGTGGCATAATCCCAATTTTCCCCCCTCCGATGGAGTTGCTGCACTCCATGTCATGTCCCTGGTAAAAATTGGAAAAAATCATGAACTAGGGATGCACAGACTGTTAAGGGAGTTCGGCCAACAAATCATACGAAAAGAGGATGATCGAGATCTAGGAACGCGAGGCAGGTTATGCAATTTGGAAATGGCCTGGAAGGTAGAGAAGATGGAGGTACAGTATCTTGCGTAATTCTATAGCGGAATGCATGCCTTACCCAGTTCTCAAGCCTTGGAGTGTTGAGAAATTGTTCTTTCTCTTTAATGTTGACTTATTTGGCTCTTTCTCATTTTTTCTCTACATTATATTTTTCCATTATAGGGGACAGACCACCTCAAATTTTTTGCCGAAGATTTTAAGAGCATGCCAAACATAAGGTTTCTTATCTTGGATTGTGCAAAAGTTGTTGGTGATTTTGCCAATGTTTTTCCAAATTTGAAGTGGCTCCAGTGGCAAGGATGCACCAGAGATTTTGAAGCTACTAATTTTCATGTCGAGAAATTAGTCATTCTTGATCTTTCATGGAGCAAAGTCACTGAAGACTGGGGAGGTTGGAGAAATATCGAGGTAGATTAAGCTTTGTTTGTTTCATTAAACTGTTTCCCTGATGAATAAGTTTTCACCAGAAAGCTTTTTATGAAGACTGATTTAAGACGTGACACTTTCCAGCATATGGCATGTACAGAACTGAATGTTACTCTTGAAATACTTAAGGAAATAGTTGGTTGCCTGCCAACAACAATTAGAAGGTGTGTGGACGATGGTTTGTGAAATCTTAGGTTGAGTGAGTGAAGGGGGATGATTTTCTGGTTGTCAAAAGGGTAAGTCATTCTTCAGAATCTAGATAAGCATCGTCTTTGACCTTGAAAGAATTTTCCATCAGAAATCTTCCTGAACTATGCCAGGATTGTAAGATTGGTAAACATATTTTCAAAAATTGTTTTTCTTCGAAACAAACAGAGCTCTAGACTTAATTTCGCATAAAGATTTGTTCAGTGTCCGAATTAACGTTTCTATGTTTTTTTTGCAGATGCTACAGTTGAAAGTCTTGAATCTTACTGGTTGTGCTGACCTATTGATAAGCCCCGACTTGTCCTCTTGCCCAGAATTGGAGATATTGATTCTCGAACAATGTTCTCAACTACTGAAGTTAGATCCTTCCATACGTCATCTAAAACGCTTAACTTCCTTAAATTTGAGATTCTGCAATGAACTCAATATGTTGCCAATCAAACTGGGTGACATGGAAGCTCTTAAGGAGCTCCTTATTGATGGGACTTTGGTACAAGAAATTCCTGTGTCAATGGGTTACATGGAGAAACTTGAGATTTTTAGTGCCTCCAACTGTCTCCAGTTAAGTCACCTGCCTGATTCAGTCCGTGGCTTGACAGCTCTTTTGGTACTCTCACTGGAAAATGCAAAAATTACTCGAATCCCTGACTCAGTTGAAAAGCTGGTGAAACTTCGGATCCTGTCTCTAAAGGATTGTCGTTGGATAGGAAGACTTCCAGATTCAATTTGCAATTTGGGAAACTCATTAGAGGAGTTGGATATAACAGGGACAGGCATATCTAAATTGCCCAATTCAATTACTCGCTTGGGGCGTTTAAAAGTGCTAAAAATGGATTCTTGCTTCATTAGGGAATTGCCTAGAGAAATTGGCAATTTTGCCAACCTTGAAGAATTACATGCTTCGCATTGTAGGAGTTTGAAGGGAGCCATTCCAACTGCTATTAAGAGTCTAGATCGTCTGAGAATACTGAGATTGGGACATTCTAGTATTTCTGGCATTCCTTTGGAAATTGGAAGTCTTTCTTGTCTTCAGACTCTTGATTTACTTCAATGCAACAAGATTCAAGCGCTGCCAGAGCTTCCCTCCAGTTTAACTTGTCTACGTGTAAGTTCTGAGTGGATGAAGGCGTTGCCAGATCTTAAGGATTTAGTAAAGTTGGAGGAGATGTGTCTGGGTGATAAAGATCCGAAGAAGCTCATATGTCCCTCAACACGGATGAAGCCAAAATCCAGATCGAGAGATCTCTTAGTTGTGCGCATAGTACTTCCAAAACTGAAGATGTTAGAGTTGTCTCATTCTCGAATCAGGGAACTGAAACTTAGGCATGATTCCCTCTCATGTACACATCTTAAGAAGCTGGTTCTATCTGGCGTAAATCTTGAAGTAGTGCCAGAACTTCCCTCGTCATTGTCCGTTTTATCTATTCAACGTTGTTCGTCTTTGAGACAATTGCCAGCAGTTCACCATCTGAGGAAACTATCGGAGCTAAATCTCATCCAATCTGCAGTAGAAGAGATTAAGGGGCTTCAAGGACTAATTGCTCTGGAAATCTTATATGTAGCACACTGCGAAATACGTAATCTTGATGGGCTTGGCCAATTAAGAGCTTTGCGAAGTTTGATATTGTCAGACTGTGATTCACTTGGTAGATTTCCTGTTATATCAAACTTGAAGATGTTGAATGTCCTAGTAGTCCAAAGATGCAGGATGATCCCTGATGTTGAAGGCCTCATGGAGTAAACCTCCTTGGAAGTGCTGCATGTTAGTGAATGCGAGGCAAAAAGCACGCAGCAAATAAGAAGTGCATATAGTGCCCAAATTTACAATTCATTTGACTGTAAGAAGTGCACCTCTTTTGCTCAAGCTCAGTGAGTAGTTAAAAAAAGCACCGATTTACCGATGTTCTTTTACACATCACCTGTGGAGAAAGACTTATGAGCCTTGTATGTTTCATACAGACTCTTCTTCATGATATGATGTTTCTTGGGTTCAGAATAATCTGAGAGGCAACACTATACAGATTTTAGTCTTTAAACTAGCCCAGAGTGCATGAGTTTATTACAGCTGGGGAACTTGAAATCATCAGTTCCATTGTCCTGGGACTCACATTTGTATCGAGAACATTTCAATTGTTTTCTTGCTGATGTAATGCGTATGACACCCCAGATGATATGGATGCCCCTCTACTCAAATGAAAGCATCCTCACAATAACTACCAAGACGGACATTTATCTCAAAACAGATGGCACAGAGGGCAAGCTGGTTAGAAAGGATCCAGTAATGATTGTAAGTGGTTATTGATTTCGGCTTCTTATTTAATCTTGGTTTAAGATCATAAATAGGTTGGTTTTAGGTGACGTTTGTTCAGCTTGAGCTTTATGAGTTGGTATTGGACATCAGTGCACAGTATTGTTGATCCCAGGTCTGCTTCTCTCCTTTAACCTAATATGGCTTATCCCAATCCAATCATTTCTGAGTGCCCGTTGTTTTTGGCAGAATCTTTTGTAATGTGACTCCGTGAGTAAAATATGAGTGGAGAGAGTGAATGGAGAGCAGGGAGTTCTAGTATATTCTCGTTCAGAGCGGGAAGCGTGCGTTGAGCCTGGAGGGAAAGGTGTTCTATGAAACGAAGAGCTCGCTGGGTTAAGTTTGGCTTACGGCTACAGGGAATTCAGAACAGATGTAAACTGAACGAAAGTTGGTGAATGGAAGATCTCATTGGTTTTTGCTGGGGGACAAGAATAAATATGTTATCAGCAACAGCTTCTTGCCTGTTATTAGGGAAGAAGCTTCAGCATTATGTAGCAGCCGAGGAGCACCTGGGGGGACTGGCGTTTTATGTCTATGGTTTATGTAATACCATATGGAGATGGAACTTTCGGGTAGGTTTGCACTGGCCAGTGGGCAGGGAGGGAGAGAGGGAGAGCAATTATAAACAATTATAATTAATTTAAAATTCTTTGCTTCGGGTTGCACATCGAAATTAGAATATGGCTAATTTAATGAAAAATTTGGTCCTTGAGGTTCCTCCCAAAGTATAGTAGAAATACGCAAATCTTGGATATCTTACACAAATATGGTAACAGTTTGTTTACCATTTCAAAATGGTTAATACTCAAAAAAATCCTAAACTGGTACATTTATAACAATTATATCTCAAATTATTTTTTTGATCACAAAAACTTCAAATTGGTATACTTGTAATAAATTTATCCCGAATTATTTTTTTATCACCAAAAATCTCAAGCTGGTATATTGTGAGAAATTTATCTTCCGTTAGTGTCCGTTAAATTGGATTAATATAACGAAAAATCATAAATTGATAAATTTGTGACAAGCAAAGGCGTAAAATCCAAAGTCGGTACACTTGTTAATTACCAATAGAAATTAACAGAGGATAAATTTATCACAAGTGTACCAGTTTGAGATTTTTGGTGGTCAAAAAATTAGTTTGATAGTAAAATTGTCACAAGTGTACCAGTATGGGGTTTTTGGTGGTAAAAAAAATAGTTAAGGGTAAGATTGTCATAGTTGTACCAGTTTGGTGTTTTTTGTAGTAAAAAAAATAGTTTGAGGTAAATTCATCACATGTACATCAATTTAGGGCTTTTCCTGATATTAACCCTTTTAAAATCCATCCTGATGTGGAGAGTTTCATTTGGGCTTGTTTGGTTATCGGGAGTAGAACTAGCTGAGTGAAATTAGGATCGTGATTCTCTTTCTTGCCAATGTTTGGTGAATTAGAATGAGACTGAATGGAAATAAAACTTGAGAAAGAAAAGTGTTGCATTATTGCATTTTCGTTACGATGGAGTAGTGTTGGTATAATAGGCCTAGAACCCATATTTTGACCCATATTTGATAATGCAAGTCATAAATGAGTTGCATTCAGTTTTAGAAACATGCTTAACTATAGGTTTCTTAACAACTTAATAAGTCTTAAATGATTGATAAACTATCCCATGTGAAAAATGGAGAACAAACACATTTGTAACCCATCTCAGGTGGAGTTAATGATGTCGGGCCAATTTTATTTTATATTTATTTTTGTCAAATTTTCGAATTTTTTCAATTATTTTTTTAGTTTTTATTTTTTCTACGAAATCTGAATGACTAGCGAGGGAGGGTCAGGAGATAGGAGGCCCTTGCCTTTGACGGGTGCGGGTTGTCTTAGAAGGAAAAAAAAAGGAAAAAGTAAAAAAGAGAAAGGAAAAAAGAAAATATAAATTATAAAAAATTATTAAAATTGTCAATTAGATTTGCATTGCATGGTAGTGTTTTAGCAATATGATTTTTTAAAAAATCATAAGAAACAATTTTTTCTATATTATATTAAATATGAAAGTATTTTAGTAATATGAGTCTAGTTGTGTATGAGTTGAAAAATTTGCATTACAAATAAATTAGTCATCAACAGGTTAAGATTGCTCAATTTAGGTTGGGTCATTTATGACCGACCCAAATTAGACCTTACCTACCCATTTGACAAGTCTACTATGAAATAAGGTTGTGAAGGTAGGTGAGAATGAGTGAGAACAAGGACAAGAACAAGTCAACGCAAAAGACGAGTAGATAATGGATCTTTATAGCTAACCGTTGGTTCAATAACTTTTATGAACAAATGTAACTTTGTAATCACACTTAGCTCATTTGCTTATATCTTTAGGAATTTGAAACAATATTCAAATCATGTGAAGCTATATTCCAATTTTGATGTGTCACCCAATGTGAAGAATTTCAAATTACTATCAATTCTCATCCCTCATCATTCATTTCGATTTCCTTAAAATCTTATTTTGATTGTCTCCTTCCTTTTCCAAAAGAATCCAAAATCAAATAAAACATGGGCTGCACTATTTGCACAGCTTGAATGTTGAAACGCACAGCATTTGATGGTGATCAGACAAAAATACCCCTAGGAACCACCCCCTTTTTTGGTTGAACACGACATGGATGACCGCTTGCAGCCTTCCGCCATTCCTCCTTCGTCACCGTAACGAGCATAACTTAAATGTGCGTCTTCCTGAACCACTCTGCTCTGTTTCTCTCCCGGCTCTTTCTCCATTGATATGAAGAATCCTCATCTGCTCAACCTTCTATGCTCAATCCAAGAATGTAGGCTTTGAACGCATGTATGGTCAAAGTCCCCTTCCAATCAACCAAACCTTGTGTGAACAAGGCCTTGGAATCGGAGGGAATTTGGTTGAAGATGAGGAAGTTACCTAAAAAGGTAAATTTTAAAGGGTTATTACCACAAAAAAAAATATTAAGATGGTACATTCGAGTGTACTATTCCTTACGAATATCTCGAGTACGGACAATTACATTTAACTCAATGACTTATGAGCTAACTAAAATACTTTAACTACTTTTTACCACATTAATTTTTTGGTATGTGATTTTTTTTAACATATTTCACGTATGCTCCTTGACTAGAGGATTTTGGGGATCCGATTTGTACGGATTCGATTTTGGGGATCCGATTTGTACGGATTCTTGAAAGGACCTGGTTTTACGGTTCTTTAGTTGGGAAAGGAAATCCTCCAATAGTGACATTGCAAATGATGTAAATTGATGTGGCCCCACTATCAAGAACTGTTTTTCTTGTCGCCGTAATTTGTTGCAGCAGAAGTCAAATAAGGGTAGTTCTTTTGCTCAATGTAAAAGTTGTGGTTGCGGGAGTATTAGGGCGCGAATGGTAACCATTCTGTTCCAGAAATCAAATTCTTGCCAGAAATTGATTTCTGGAATTCTTGCCAGAAATTGATTTCTGGAGGAGAAATCTGTTTGGTAAAACATGACTAATTCTGCTCCAGAAATTGATTTCTGGAATAGAAATCTGTTTTGATTTTTTTATTTTTTTTGCACCTAAAAAAATTTAAATTTTACTTAAAGTGGGTGGCCACAGGCATTATAAGACATTCTGTAAAGTTTTGAAATTTTTTATTTTTTAAATTTTTTTGGACACCTAAAAAAATTAAATTTCACTTAAAGTGGGTGGCCACAGGTATTCTAAGCTATAATTTGAAGTTATTTTATTTTATTTTTATTTTTTTTGGGCACCTCAAAAATTTAAATTTTACTCAAAGTGGGTGGTTACAAGTATTCTAAGGCATTTTGTGAAGTTTTAAAATTTTTTATTATTTTTGGGCACCTCAAAAAATTTAAATTTCACTCAAAGTGGGTGGCCACAGGTATTTTAAGCCATTTTGTGAAATTTTGAAAATTTTGAAAATTTTTATTATTTTATTTTTTTTGGCACCTCAAAAAATTTAAATTTCACTTAAAGTAGGTGGCCACGGGTATTTTAAACCATTTTGTGAAGTTTTGAAAATTTTTATTTTTATTTTTATTTTTTTATTTTTGGCACCTCAAAAATTTTAAATTCACTCAAAGTAGGTGGCCACGGGTATTTTAAGCCATTTTGTGAAATTTTGAAATTTTTTATTTTTTTGGGCATCTCAAAAAATTAAAATTTCACTCAAAGTGGGTGGCCACATATATTTAAAGCTATTTTGTGAAGTTTTGAAGTTTTTTATTTTTTTATTTTTTTAAAAAATCATCAAATTTCATATTTTCCCGAAATCTAACTTTTTTTATTTTCTGGAAATTTTTATGAATTTTTCTAAAATTTTTCAATTTTTATGCATTTTCTAAAAAAAATTATGAGAAAATAGGGAGAATGCATTCCGGAATCAAGAAGCTACAAAAAGTAGCTTCTCTTTTTCTTGCCAAAATCTCATTCTGGAATCAAAAACGCATTCTGGAATCAAGTATTTTTAACAAACGCATTTTTATTCCAGAATGCAAAAATTGCTCCAGAATGCATTCCGGAAATTTTTTAACAAACGTCATTCTGTTCCGGAATGCAATCCGGAACAGAATTTTTATTCCAGAATGCATTCCATGCGCACCCTTAGTTGTTGAAATAGTCGTATAATTTTCTTTATAAAAAAGTTGAAGAAGCTTACACATTTTACTTAAATTGTCGGGAAAACCTCCATACGCTATTTGGAAGATGGCAAAATAATCTAACACTAAGGCTCCGTTCGTTTGGCAAAAAATATTCTTCTTTTGAAAAATATTTTTCCGGAAGTCATTTTCCTGAAAAATATTTTCTTGGAACATAATTTTCTGGCGCTCGGCTAAAATCTAAAAAAGTTTTGCAAAATATTTTCTGGTGTTCGGCGACTGCCGATCTGGTGACGTTTGGCGACTGGCGGCGGCGGTCAACCGACGGCGGTGACCGGCAGCAGCGGTTGGTGGGCATTGGCGGCGGCGATCGGCGGCGACGGGCAGCGACAGGCGGCGATCGGCAACCGACGGCGATCGGTAACCAGCGGCGGCGGGCGGCGATCGGCTATGACTGATGACCGACGGCTGGTGGCGGCAAAGAAAGACCGACAGCGGTCGACGGCGGCAATCAGTGACCAGCGGCGGCCGGGGACCAACGGCGGGCGGCGGCGATGACCGGCAACTTGCAGCGGCCGACGATCGATGGTGAATGGCAACCGACGACCGACGGCGGCCGGTGAAGGGTGGCGGCGGCGACGGGTGGCGACTGGCGGCGGCCGACGATCGACGGTGACTAGCTACTGATGGCGGCGGCAGTCGGCGCCTAGCAACCAACAGCAGCGACCGGTGGCCGACGGCGGTGACGGGCGATCAACTTCCTCTCCCACAGAAAACATTTTTCCTCCCATGGACAATTTTGCCTTCATTTTGGGAGAAAGTGATTTCCTTTTTATGAAAAGAGGAAATCATTTTGCTCAAAACAATGAAGGATTTTGGGGTGGGGAAGAAAAATATTTTTCCACGGAAAGCATTTTCCGCCCCCAAACACCGGAAATCGCGGAAAATATTTTATGGAAGAATATTTTTCCGGAAACGAACACAGCCTAACTAATTTCTTTTACGCTTCCGCATTAGGCATTTTCTTCCTTTTCCTTTTCTTCTCTCTTCCCTTCGCTAGGCATGGTGGGGGGAAGATATATTAAAGAAAAAAAATAGAAAAAGGAAAAAGACGAAAATGCCCTTATATCGAAGTGTTGTGGGGTAAATGTGTCGCGCGAGGGTGACTTTCGCCCGCCTAGCCCAGGCGAGGGCGGCCCTTCGCCTAAGGCCATCAACCTCCGTTGGCCCCAGCTATGGCCGGCGGAGGGAAAAGAGGAAAAAAATAGAAAAGGAAAAGAAAAAAATAGAAAAAGGAAAAAAGAAACAAAAAATGTAAAAAAATAAAAGACGAAATTGCCCTTATTCCGATCGCCGGATCAGTCATGTGCTTACCGATCGATGGGCATTTGACTGGCTGGAGAACTCAGTCCCTTATTTGAGATTAATTGGGCACTTTGAATTCCTATTTAAGATTAATTGGGCATTTTAAATCTTTAACATTATATTTATTTTGAATCGTTTTTTGAGAAAATGACTCAATTTTGAATATTGTTTTGAAATTTTCCCTAGAATAGTACTACTAAACGCCACGTCTAAAGTGCAGATAACTACACAAGTCCCGGTTTCCCGGGAAAGAGGCTAGCAAGCACGTGGGGACGACAATCCGACACACGTACACGAGACCGAGATAAACATCCGATCCGAGGGGCAGTTTCGACATTTCGCCTTTTCCCCTTGTGGGGTTCGAGGAAAATGACGGGAAATTACGAGGAGTTTGGAGGATTCGGTCAGCAAAATTGACTTCTGCTTTTTTTAATTGGGAGTCGTTAAAATTTCAAGACCTTTTTTTTTTTTTAAAATTTCCCGACATTCGAATTTAAAATATTTCGTAAAAAAGTGAGCAAAGACCACACGACCGGCGGCCGTGCTTGGTCTGGTCCAAATTGCGCGTGGCACGCGGGCGGGACTCGGAGAATAGAATTCCTTTCCGTCAACGCGGCTGATATCCTGCAATAACCTGCGATCGCTTCTGCAGGGCAGGCCAGACCCGTGAGCGAGAGAGGGAGGTGATGGACTCCACATCGTTTGTGTTGGCTCTCGCGTTTTGCTTTATCGCCGTCGCTTCCAGCTCGCCCACACAGCCTGTAATTTTTATTGCTACGGTTGCTCTTGCAGCTATTGCTAGCGCCGGTGCTCGCAAGAGGAGAGAGCCGGTTAGCTCCGCCTCTTCTTCTTTCTTCTTCTTCTTCTTCTTTTCTTTTGTATTTCTGGGTTTTGTCTGTTTAGGGACTGTTGATTTAGGTGGTATATGCTTAGACCTGCATCTTTCCTTTGGACTGCAATGAGCGATTTACTGGAACGTTTCTTGATCTTGATTTGGTCTTCAAATCGGCTGCGTCTCATATCTTTTTCAGAAAATCAGCAATGGGCCTAGATCCAATGGGGTCAACTCTTCTTCTTTCGACTTTTTTTTTTCTAAAGCAACTCCGTTGTCTCAGATTAGAACATCCTAGTCAAACCAGCCAGCCTTATGCCTCTACTTTTTGCTTTTGCAAGTCTGCGGGAGTTATCTAAAATGCAGTGGTTGCTTGTGATAGAGTTCGGTTCTTTCATTTTACAGGATTTGGTCTCTTCACCACCACCACTGCCACCGTCGTCGTCTTCTTCGTCGTCATCGTCGTCCTCCTCCTCCTCATCATCAAGAGCCAATTATGACGTGTTCTTGAGTTTTAGAGGTCCCGATACTCGTAAGGGATTTACAGATTTCCTCTATACCAGCCTGAAAAATGCAGGGATCATTGTCTTTAGAGACAATAACGATCTTGATCCTGGGAAAAAGATCCATGATGAATTGGTTCAATCCATAAAGCAATCCAAGATATCAATACCTATTATCTCCAAGGATTATGCATCCAGTTGGAGTTGTCTCATGGAATTGGCACAAATGATGGAATGCGAAAAAGCAGACACTCACCTGATCGTGCCCATTTTCTATGATGTTAACCCTACCGACTTAAAATACCAAACTGGATGTGTTGGGGAGTCCTTCCGTGAGCATGAGAACAGTAAAATTGACCGCGAGGTCATTGCTAAATGGAAGCAGGCTCTCCGAGAGATTACTGAGATGAAGGGATATGATCTGCAGAAGACAAACAATGGGTAATCAACTTTTTACTGTCCTTTTGATGTTATTAGGTTTAGCTTTATGAGAATTTTGCCAAGCACAATGTTTTCGAAATCATAAATTGGATGGGACTAGATTCGATAACGAGGTAAATGTACTTGCCATGCCCTTCTTGTTGCCCACTGCATCGTCCTTGTTGGTCAATTTAGTACGGTTTAACTGGATTATCTCCTTCGTAATTTTGATAGGCTGTTGTAAGTTTTTTTGTAATCTCATCAATGATTCCTCACTTTCATCATGCACATTTGGCAGGCATCAAGGTGCACTCATAGAGACAGTTGTTTCGTATATTCTAGAGTTGTTGAAGAAGAATGATTTAGATGTGACTGATGGTTTAGTGGGCATTGAACCCCACGTACAGGAGGTTATGAGAAAGTTTGGTGTCATCTGTGCCAATGAGCGAGCGACGGAACTATGTGACAAAGATGTACGTGTTCTTGGAATATGGGGCATGCCAGGGATTGGCAAGACTACCGTTGCAAAGGTTGTGTACAACAAAATCCATCATCTCTTTCAACGTTGTAGTTTTCTTTCAAATATTCGAGAAAATGTTCAATCCAATAAACTCATGGGCCTGCAAGAACAGTTAATATCAGACCTCCGAAGGCAAGAACTTAAAAGGCTAAGTACTCGTGACGAAGGTACCAAAGTCATAGCAAATTCATTTAGCAATATGAAAGTTCTCATTCTCCTTGATGATGTGCATGATTTTGACCAAATCAAGCATTTAGTTGGGGATCTACGTTGGTTTGGCCCAGGGAGTAGGATTCTCATGACAGTTGGAAGAATTGATGTTCTTGATGATTATGGGGATGGAGTGGCTGATAAGTATGAGGTTGGAGAAATGGGGTCTCATGAAGCTCTTCAACTTTTCCGCAAGCATGCTTTTGGTGGGTATCCTCATGAAGAGGAGGATGAGTATGATTCTCTATCCAAAGACATTGTTGACACAACCGGAGGGCTTCCTTTAGCTATCGAAGTAACAGCATCATTCTTGCATAAGAATAAGGGGGAAATACAAATATGGCAAGATACATTGGATAGACTAAAAAGAAAGCCAGAAAACAAAGTCCAAGAAGCGATTGAGATAAGCTATAACTCTTTAGATATAGAGACGAGAAAGATATTTCTTGATATAGCATGTTTTTTCATAGGAATGGATGAGAGAATTCCGTCATACATGTGGCGTGCATGTGAGTATTATCCTTCAAGAGGAATCAAATTTCTCCGTGACATGGGTTTGGTCAAAATAGGAGAAAACAATGAACTATGGATGCACAATCAACTAAGAGAGTTTGGCAGGGAAATTGTTAGGAGGGAAAATCCCGATGATCCTCAAAAGCGCAGTAGGTTATGGAATCACATTGATGCACTTTCCACGCTCAATGGAGAGGAGGTAAACTTTTCAAGCATAAGATTTTTTAGTTTAAATACAATCGACAATCTTTAAACACACTGCCTTTCCTTAATTTTTCTTTCCCAAAATGAAGTGTGAATGGCTATATTTCATTTTCCTTTCTATTTATTCAGTTCCCTCGATTTGTAGAGTGCTAGAAAGGTGGAAGCCCTTGGTCTCACATTTGATGAGGGCCAAAGCAAATGTTTTAGATGTGAAGGATTTGGCCATCTACCGCGCTTGAGGTTTTTGAGATTGGACAAGGCTAATGTTGGAGAGAGTTCTCAGAATGTTCTTTCAAATTTAAGGTGGCTTGATTGGCAAGGGTGCAGCCACATCTCTGAACTACTTATTTTCCATATGGAGAACCTTGTCATTCTTGATCTGTCTCGCAGTTTGGTCACTGGAGATTCACAAGTATGGGGACAAATCCTGAAGGTAAAGTGTATATTTGCTTATGTGTTCTGGGATTATTAGAATAGCTAGCACCAACTGAGCCTTTTCTGTCCTCTTTTCTTGCAGAAGGCAAAGGAATTGAAAGTTTTGAACCTAAGTAGCTGTCGTAACCTGAATGCTTTTCCAGACTTCCATACATCGATGTATGTAGAGAGATTAGTCCTGGAACGTTGTTCCGTGTTATCCGGAATTGGTCGGTTGGTAGGTAATCTAAAGAACTTAGTCTCCTTAAATCTTAAGTTCTGCAGATCTGTCAGAGACTTGCCGCGAGAACTGTGTGATATGAAAGCTTTGGAAGAACTTCTGATTGATGGAACTGCCATTAGTGAGATTGATTTCGAACCAGCCTCCATGAAGAAACTTAAGACTCTGAGCGCTTGCCAATGTAAAAATTTGGCTCATATATCAGACTCTATTGGTCACTTGGAATCTCTTTTGCATCTTCGACTGGATGGTGCTGCTATTGATAGCATCCCAGATTCTGTTGGATCCTTAAAGAAACTTCGGAGCCTGCTTCTAGGAAATTGTCCGAATTTACCTCAGCTTCCTCATTCCATTGGGAATCTTGAGTTACTGGAAGTCATGGATCTATCAAGCACCAAGATTGCTAGATTACCTAGGTCTGTCAAGCATTTGAAAAATTTGAAAGTGCTGAAGATGGAGAATACTCACTTAAGAGAATTCCCCAAAGATATAAAAAATCTAGAAAGGCTGGAAGAGATAGATCTTTCACAATGCAGGAATCTGAAGGGGCAGATTTACTGTGATATCAGTGAATTATCCTCTTTGAAAATCTTGAGATTATCGTGTACCAAGATTTCTGGCTTACCCTGGAGTGATGGCAGGTTTTGTGACGAAGAAACCCTTTCATTGCTCTCTCATCTCCAACAACTAGATTTAAGTGAATGTGACCAACTTCGGGCTTTGCGAAGACTTCCATCTAGTTTAAGCATTCTTCGCTGGGGATCCAAAAAAATGACGATGGTGCCAGACCTTTCTTACTTGAGAAACTTGAAGGAGCTGTACTTGGGTGATCGTAGTGATCCAATGCAGAATTCTTCCTCTGAGCCACCACAAATTGGATGGTTAACAAGACTAGCGAATCTAGAAACCTTGGAGTTGTGCCTCTCAAAGATTACCACGCTACCTGAAGATTTTAGTGAACTTCAACTTAGAAAACTCGTTTTGCACTACCCTAACTTGCTTGACCTCCAAGAGCTACCCTCTAGCTTATCGGTATTGTGCCTTCAGCACTGCATAATTCAAGTTCCACAGTTTTCTGCAGTGAGAGGTCTGTCTGAATTAGAACTCGATTGCTGTCGCTTGGCAGAGATCGTCAGTGTTGAAGATTTGAGGCTATTGGAACTTCTGAAAATATCCCACTGCAATGTTCAAACAATTGATGGGCTGGAAAATTTGCCTCGTCTTAGAATGCTCACTTTATCCAACTGCCCTTCTTTGACCGAATTTTCAGATCCAACAAATTATACATTTGAAATCGATATGTACAATTTCCGAGGAGAACAATAGTCAGCAGTTATGTTGCTCGCACCTCTGGTCAGAATATTGTGGAAATCCCTTCAAGAATGATACCGACTTATGAGTGAAGATCTTGCTGCACGACTGATATTTGGTCTATCTTCTATCTTCGATAAAAAGTTGGAGGCTTTTCTGAAAGGTAAATTTTGCTACTTTTTTGCTTTCCTTGACTTGAACATATGTACAACTCCATGATGCACCAGTCGGTCGTTTTCTCTTTTGGCTAAGACACTGCCTGCAGTCAAATTTCTGTGCAGTGTGCACTCCACCTCGCGGGCATGGAACTTCACCTTGTGGGCTTGGACAGGCAAGTTTGTGCTTTGAAATCTTTTGCTAGCTCTTGATTTGAATTTCTCGATTCTTTTATTTTTTTTATTCTTTTAGTGAAAACGCATAAACGGTAACTGGATCACAGAACTAACATAAAACTAACAAAAAAAAAGATTGTTATTAGATAATTCAATTTGCCAGTGCTTTTTGCATGAAATCATGAAACATTTTTGGCATTTTAATTTCTTTATTGTTCACTCATTTTTGTCATTCAGAAGAAGTTTGGGACAGATTTACTAGCAATACACCGGGTGGGCTGGGATGGATACTCAATATCAGAATGATGCTTGGTGGAGGAGGAGAGATGGCTGGCTCTTTTGTTTGAATGGGAGATTTGTAGCCTTGAAGCCCGGTGGGTGCATGTTGAGAAGATGAGCAGATGGGACTTGAGCACGGAATTGACAGGGGAGTTGCAGCTGCAGCGAGCGATGTCGATGTCGGTAACTAAAAAGTAGCAATAATAGCGCATTTCCCCTGCCTGTGTGTCGGTGTTGCAACGAGCGTCAAATGGTTAATCATTGTCTCATTTCTGTTCTGATCAATACACTGATCCCGAGTCTGTATCATGCAACTTCCATCAGGCACTGCGTTTTTCCATCGAACATTGATGTGCTGCATTATCCGCTGTGCTCGAGCTCTCTTATTTGAAGGCTTATTATGCGACGGTCATATGATGTTAGCACTTCCACAAGCCAAAATAATTCGTTTGTGTTTTTCAGAAAGGGTTCGCCACCATAAAAGCTTATTATACTGTATTTGGCCATGTGATGGGGAGAAGAACCCACATGCTTCTGTTCTATGATGATCGTTTTCTCTCTTTTTTTTCTTTGCTATTGAGAATGGTGACTCGTGGGTGATTTTCCTGAGGAAGCCTCCGAGATGTATCTGGAACTAGAATACATCATAGGGTCATCTTGTCATCTTAAACTTCTGCTCTAATGAGGACAATATATGTAGACTATATATAGAGAGAGTGAAGAAAAAAACATCAAACTTTTCTTGCAGGAGAGAGGAGATGCAGAGTGCTTTCAGGTACCTTTATAATATGTTGTTTGATATGGATTTCAAGTATGGATTTCTACTTTGTCACGAGAAATATTGGAGCATCTTGAGTATTACCGTCCGTTGGCCGAGCAGATGCCTTAAATATTTTCGTGCTCCCTTCGAGCAACAGCCTTTGGCTGCCAAGAACACTGCCCGTCATGACGGCTTTTGGCCGCGCAAACTCCTCCAAATTTTCTGAGTGACTGTAGTTTGGCTTTTGGCTCTGCTCGGAGCGAACGAATATGTGCATGGAAGCTCTACACGGTTGAAATAACTACATAAGCAAACCTTTCCAGCAGTAGATACAGTTATTTGTGATCGATTCATCGAGAAGATCTCCGGCACTTGCATTTAGCTGCATCAATTATATGTGCCGACTGTACCAATCTGTAGCTTATGCCGGAGTAATCTCACTTTATCATGTGCCGTTCTATCACAGTAGTACATGAAGAAGAATCGCTCCTCTGTGCTGAATGATTGACTTGAAAGGATGAAACCCTGCGGAGCGAGTCTCTTGAATGAAGTCGGATTTCTTATTCCTGTCGATAATACGCCCGTTTGGAGTTCTTAAAAATATAATGGACTGCGCGCAGCTGGTTCGACGATAAAGGGTCGACCATCCTCGTTAGACGAAGCGATAAGCAAATTCATGAAGTAAACCTCATGACCAGAGTCCCATCTCTCGGTTTCGACCTCTGCCATATTAATAGAAGGTACGATCGTGCAAGAAGATGAGCAAGATCAAGAAACTGTGAATACAAGAACTAAAGGAAGACGAAGGAATCTCAACCACTCCGAAACTCTTATTGATTTTTCGTTTGATCTTTCCTTTGGATTTTTCGCAATATCTTTCAACATTATCCTTTCACTTTTATGTCACAGTCCGTTTCTTCAAAGGACCGTTTTTCGATTTTCCGGTATTTGGACGACAGAAAATTACACGATTTATGAAAAATGATTTTCACAAACTGAAAATAACGAATTTGGATGGGAAAACGACTTTTCATTTTGGCAAGAAGGAAATCACCTTCTTTAAACACTGCTAAACAAATGAAAGCTAATTGCTTTCATCGAAAATAATTTTTACGAAAAATATTTCTCTTTATTGTAAAGTTTTCAGTGAAATAAGGGGCGCCATTTTCACCTTTAGCGAGTAGATTTATTCCATAAGCAAAATTTGTATATTATTTATGAGATTACTTGCCTGATAAAACATTAGTCCTTCAGAACGACCTCCACGATTTGGCTCACTATTCGCATCGCAGCCGTCCGACCTCCCTGCGCACCGTCGCCCTCCGCTGCTGGCCTCCGGTCCCTTAAACGACGAACCTTTCGCCGCCGCCGCCGCCGACGACGACGACAGGTCCGTTCTCTCTGTCTCTCTCTCTCTACACCAAGCTCAGCATGTCGCAATCTAGGGGTTCCGATCGCCGAAAACCCCCAGGAGAAATCTCGTACTGCCGGTGACGCGCGCGGCCGAGAAATGGAGCGGAGCTTTTGGTTTTCTTTCGGGCTTCCAGCTTCATTTTCGTTATGGTTTTCAGCGGCGTATCGACAGGGACTGTTGGAATTGGTGTGTGGTAGAAGGGGGCAAGAAGGCATCGGACGGAACCGTGGCGACGTTCGTTTTCATGGTATCTCGACCTGATGAGCGAGAGCGAGTGTTGAGATCAGGAAACAGAAAAAATGGACTTGATGTGTAGGATGCTTTCCTTCAGATGCGGCGCGGCAAGAATAACCCTAAGAGTAGGTTGCGGAAGCATTTCTCCGAGACCATGTGGGGAGTTTTCTCCGGGGGGGCTTTTTCGCGTCGTGAATGCCGAATTCCTTGTCGAAAGCTGTGTACGGCGAGGCGAGATTCGATTTGTTTGCTATTGCCGCTATCTTTCGTCGAATCAGACGATCGGGTTTTTTGGGCATTTTTCTTATTATATGTTGATTTTTCTTTCGTGTTATTTCACGGCTTGTTGTCTGTTAATTGCTTCGCCGAGGCGGCTCACTGTCTGGCTTTAGCTTCAATATCTGTGGCTTTCGTGTTTATATTCATCTTGGGAGTTCAAGATTTACTTTTAGTTTGCGATGATTCTACTTGTTTATTGACCTAATTTGAATAGTATGTCTAATGTCCTGTGTTTTGATGAATGATTAGCTGTAATTTGCAAAGCAATATCTTTTATTTAAGAATTTGATATAGTTTTTTCAGTCTATGGACATGCTCGAAGTTCTCTATCTTGCTTTCTCTTGCCCTTTGTTTTTTCGGTAATTACCATGACTTGATTTTGGCATTTCTGTTGGTTTCTAGATTGGACTGCTCCTTATTCTGGGTAGATTAATTGGATGGACAATGTTCACAGTTGTTGACATGTTGGCCGTTCCCTTGCAAATTTGACGGAACAATTTGACATGGGTTCGCAAATGTCTCATGATCCTTTTCTCTTTTCCCTTGAGGAAAACACCTATATGGCGTAGCTTGGTCCACCGTCACAATATATTACTTTTCATAACCGTAAACTAGCAAATTAGTGATAATTTGTCTGTAAACTTACATGTACAGACCTGTATTGCCTTCTGGCTGAAGATCAAGTGTGTGTTAACTTGCATATGTAGATAATGAACAGAGGAGGGGGAGCAGGAGCAGGACTAGGTAGTGGGAGTGGGCCCACGGCTGCTGCAGCAGCTGCAGCTGTCCAGAAGCAGAGGGCGCTCTTACAGAGAGTTGAAACCGACATTGGCCACATCGTCGACAATTTCAGTCAGCTTGTGAAAGTCGCCAGAGTGTGTATTCTTTCGTCCTTGTCCCTTCGAGTCTGGAAACCTTTATCCCTTTGTCAGTATTAATCATGACAATGGTTAAGATTATCTGTGCTTTTCGTTTGTGTGAGGTTGGATTGAACATCAATAAACTGTCTCTTTGTCACTTATTGACTACCATGTAGTGTGAGGTCTACATCTGCTTTAAATGTATCGACTTGATGCTGGACTAAGGTATCATGAGGTTATATCGATAGATAGGAGGGAAGGTTGGTTAAGCTCTTGTAAGCTGTGGAAATTGGGAAAGAGTAAATGTTTCCGTGATCTCGTTCTTCATCAATGGAGTGAAAGTGTTTTTATTTTCCAAATGGAAAGAAATCCGTTTGAGATCTTTGAAGGTTTTTGTGATGGACCTTTTAATGATGAAGAATGGAGACCTAATCAGAAATTTTCAAGATGTCATGGTGAGGGAATACAAACTGATAAAGTATGGATGATATTCAAAATGTGGATGCTTACTTCCTGGTATTGATGCTTTCAAAAATATGAGCTTGGATCAAATAGGTGATAAAAGTAAGGTCTGTCTTTCCCACCCTAGTGATTCAAGTAGCATGTATGCTCCGAGAGATTTTTTTTTTTTAACGTAACATGCAAAGAGATATTACTCTTATAAAAAAATAAAAGAACAGTTGTTCTATACTTTCATTTTAGATTTGAAATTTACAAACTGGGAAGGGTTTGATATTTAAGAGCATCCATCATGATATTGACTCAGTATTCTCACTTACGGCAGGTGAATGACCCTCCGGTCAGAAACTCACAAGAAGCTTTCATGATGGAGATGCGCGCAGCAAGAATGGTAAGATTTGGACTTCAATCTGAAGTGAGGTTTGGCCATTTAGTTATTGTAACCTACAAAAGATAGTTGAATGTGCTCATTAACCCAAAAAGCAGTTCATGTTCGCTCGTGCGCACGCACACACACACACACACACATATTCTTGCTGCCTGTCAATTTAGTATATCTCTGCTGAATCCATGAGAGACTCACAATTGCAGAGCTGTGAGACTTCTAGAAAATGGATGTAGAATTTCTCTTTCATGATAATAGGCATTTCATTATCTCAGAGATTGCATTTGCCACACATGTATTGGCAATAAGCAATAACCATAATGCGAAACGACCCTCACAATCTGGATTTTCTGTATAGTTTAAATGAACTTGAGGGAACACAAGTGGTCACTCCAAAATTAGTTACTCGAATCGGTGATGCAGGTGGCTTAGGATTATTAACTTCTCAAGGAATATGATGAAGTGGCGACAGCATCTTTCTATAGTTTAAATGAACTTGAGGGAAAATAAGTGGCATAACCTTGAGATTAGTTACTTGAATAGGTGATGTGTGCGGTTAAGGACTAAAAACTTTTCAAGGAATGTTATTAAGTAGTGGGAGCATCTACTCGCAACGCATCAGAAATGTTAACCCTGGATTGATCTTCTTTACTTTCTGAAGCTTATCAAAGAAGCAGCTTCTCTGTGCTAATGTATTCGTTCTCCTCCATCTGATGCATGTACCAAAAACAGGTTCAAGCAGCTGATTCGCTGCTGAAATTGGTATCGGAGCTGAAGCAGACTGCCATATTTTCGGGATTCGCATCTCTGAATGACCATGTTGAACAGAGAATCGTTGAGTTCAACCAACAAGCTGAAAAATCGGATCGAACATTGTCTAGAATTTCAGAGGAGGCAGCTGCCAGTCTCAAAGAGCTTGAATCTCATTACTGCTCTTCGTCACAGAGGACGACTCATCCCACAGAATCTTAGTGGAACATGGCCGTGATCTTGTGTATTGATTTCTGGGATTATTTGGACTTGTTACTTATCTTGAAGCTAACAACAGCTATGTACATTATATCGAGCTTATTGGTATTCTTTAATTTTAGTTTTTAATTATATGCTCTGTTTACTGTGCGGGAATTTTGACACTTCTGAAATATTTTTTTGAAAAAGTCATTTTTTAAGGAAATAGCAGTATTTTTCGGTGTTTGATCGAAATTTGAAAATGAACCGGAAATTATTCTTCGTTGTTTGGAATGGAAAATTTTTATTTTCCTAAGGAGACATGCACTATTCACGATGTGCGTATATGTTTATCGCAGTCTACCGGCGAGGATTTAGTAATTTGGTAGAAAATACAAATAGCGTCATTCATTAACTAAACTTTTGAAGTAATTGAATACCTTGATTTTGAGTTGATAAAGTTAAGGCTCATCTCATTTTATTAGACCTGGGTTCGGCCATCGAGGTCCTGGAGACTTAGGCACGATGGTTGAAAACTCGGGCATGGGGCGCTGAGGTCTTGGGTCAAGCCTTTTGAGGGACCTAGAGCTAGCCGCTAGGGTCTGAAATCCGGGTGTTGAGGACCCTGCCTCGGTCAAAGGCTAGGCCCCGACCATGGGGGACTTGAGCCGACTGCCAAGGTTCCAATTGAAGGAGTCGGGTTTCTCGGGCCCAACCGTTTGGAACTTGAGCACAGGTGCCGGGGACCGGTGCCCAATCTTGCTATTGACTAGGCTCAGGTGTCGGTAAATTGGGTGCAGGATCTGAGTAGTCGAGCACGCCGCCATTGCCTCTAGCATGAACATCGGGGTGTCGAGCCCGGCCTTGAAGGACTTGGGACCCACCTCTTTATACCCAGGTTTGACCTAGATCTGATCTCAATGGATATTACTCATAAGTTTTTGTTGCTTTGTTGATTATATATAAAATATTTGGTGTAACATTAAACAAAACTTTTATACATGTTAAATAGTTCTACCACAATGCATCAGTAAATGAAAACTCGTCGAAGAAAATTGTGAACACATGCGATGCATAGATCTTTCAACTATTATTTGGTTCGTTCGTGTCTTCGTTTCGGTCCTACAATGGTGTAGGATAATCTCGACTCCACTTCTATTAGCATCGTGGTGGGACGGTGACAATAGCCTCGCTCAAAATGAAGATAATTTTTGCTCAAACTAATGTTTTATCACGAGCGTGAAAACTCAATAATCATCGATATCAGTCGCCTGTTCCTAGCATCTAATTATCTATTTTATATAGAAAAGAAAAGCTCACGCGGCTCTTTTTCATCAGAGTGAGCAATTTGCTCTCCAAAACGAAAGAAAGAAAAGAAAGGAAAAGATTTGCTTAAAATCCAGCTCAAAATGAAACCTTGTCTCGAAACCCAAAAGATGCCCAAACGCGTGGTGTCGTTTTGGAGCGAAACGGTGAGTCCTTGTCCTCCATGCCCCTAACCCAGAACACTTCCGGAACGACACTCCCAAAGCTCAAAACGGCAAAAAAAAAAAAAAAAACTCCCCTTCATCATCACCTCTTCGACACAAACACAACCCTCGCTCCCTCGACCGCCCCTCAGTCTCGCCGGAGATCAACCCACCCTCCGCCGTTCCGTCCCCCGCCCCATCGGCGCCGCCCCTTCTCCTTCCCGTCTCTTCCCTTCGCCTCTTTTTCTTCTTCTTCTTCTTTGTTCCTCTCTGCGGAACGGTGCGTGCGTGCGTTCCAGATAGCGATGCTTTCTGTTCGGTTTTCCTCGGGGAGAGTGAATGCTTATTATGTGTTGGAGCTCCCTTCCGTTGATGCTCTCTGCTTGTCTGCTCCGACATCGCGGCATTGAATGGTGAGTGGAACCGGTCCTTCGGTAGGGTCTCCGCTGCTCGTGTTGTTCTGTCTCAGCTTATCGCACGGAGTTTTTTTTTTTGCCAAAGGTTCTTTCATTCGGTATATTCTTCTTTAATTTAAGAGCTGTTCGATGTACTTGTGGGAGCAAGTGAATATTGGTAATGTACGATGACGTGGGTTTGTTCTGAAAATTGGTGTCCTCTGTTTTATGCGTTTCGGATTGTTTGAGCTGATTTCAACTCTTTCTTCGGTTGCAGCATTGGTACAATCGGCTCAGATAGAGTTCCTATGATCACGGTTTAGAGATTGCTGCGGTAGAGATTATTCACGGGCTGGCGATTGATTTCTCGTGACGGTTTCTTTATTTTTCACGCCTAATAAACGATTTTTTACTTCCATCGGATGCCTCCTTTTCTCTTGTTCTTGGTGGTTTCTTGGGAGTCGATGGCGCAAGAATAATTCCAGTGTGATAAGTTTAATTTGAAATGCGTCGCAGCATATCTTTGTTGACTCGGCGATTTCTCAAGGACTCGCGTGTTACCATCGCTACTGGTAGAAATGTTTTTGGCTCTCATCGTGGTCCTTTGGGTTCAAGAGATGGTGGTTTTCTTTTGTTTCGGTTTTTCTCGTTTACTCCGATGCACCGTCGCGGGCCAGATCCGGATGACCCCGCCAATTTGATAAAAGAAGATGGGGTGTCTGTTTGTTCACAAATGTGGATCGAGAACTTCAAAGAACCTGATAGAATTGCTACCAATTTGAGTTCTTATCTCAGAAGGTTCGAGTTATGGGTGTTGGCATATCAAAAGGCGTGCATCGATGAGACCGGTTCCTATGTGCCTAAGAGTTCAATCCAGAGAGCTGAGCTGGAGGACTTGTTGGCGCTGAGAAATGCTGTTCTTGATAATAGGTTTAGATGGGGTTCTAGGTTGGAGTTTTTCATTAAGTCACCAAGGGATAAGACGGAGTATCAGTTGTTGTCGAAGAGGAAGATTAAGGCTATCTTGACTACTACACAGCCAACCCCGTTTCAGGATAAGATCGTGCAGGAGGTTTTGTTAATGATTTTGGAGCCAATTTATGAAGCCAGGTTTTCACAGAAGTCATTTGCTTTTAGGCCCGGGAGGAATGCGCATACAGTGTTGAGGGTGATTAGGAGGAATTTTGCAGGGTATTTGTGGTATATCAAGGGGGATTTGAGTACCATATTGGATGGGATGAAGGTTGGGTTAGTTATAGGTTCTTTGATGAGGGATGTTAGAGATAAGAAGATAGTTGATTTGGTGAAGGCAGCGTTAATAACACCAGTCATAACAAGTAAGCCTGATGATGGTGAACAGAAGAAAAAGAAGAAGCGGAAGTATCAAAAGAAGAGGGTGTTAGCAGAAGATGAACCAAAGCCCGACCCTTACTGGTTAGATACATTTTTTGGGTTTGCACCCGAGGAGGCGGGGAAGCTTCCTAATTGGGGACATTGTGGAATTCTTAGCCCACTTTTGGCTAATATATGCCTTGATGAGTTAGACCGTTGGATGGAGAGTAAGATAAAGGAATTTTACCGTCCATCTAAGAGTGACGTTATATGGAATAGCCCAGAAGGGGAAGCAGAGCATGGGAATACATCTTGGCCAGAGTTTGTTCCGACAAGTGGGCCTGATAAAACTCGGAAGATGGACTACGTGCGATTTGGTGGTCACGTTTTGATCGGTGTTCGGGGCCCGAGAGCGGATGCGGCAACATTGAGAAAGCAATTGATAGAATTTTGTGATCAGAAATATATGCTTAAGCTTGACAATGAGAGCCTCCCTATTGAGCACATCACGAAGGGCATAATGTTCCTTGATCATGTCTTGTGCCGGAGGGTTGTTTATCCAACTTTACGTTACACTGCGACTGGGGGAAAGATAATTAGTGAGAAGGGTGTGGGCACCCTTTTGTCAGTGACAGCGAGCTTGAAGCAATGTATCAGGCAGTTCAGGAAGTTGAATTTTATCAAGGGTGACAGAGATCCTGATCCGCAACCTTGTTTCAGAATGTTCCATGCCACGCAGGCTCACACAAATGCGCAAATGAACAAGTTTTTGTCCACAATGGTTGAGTGGTATCGGTATGCTGACAACCGTAAGAAAATTGTGAACTTCTGTTCATACATAATTAGGGGTTCTCTTGCAAAGCTATATGCTGCCAAGTACAAACTTCGTTCGCGAGCTAAGGTGTACAAGATTGGTGCAAGAAACCTGAGTCGTCCATTAAAGGAAAAGAAAGGACAGTCTCCCGACTACCATAATTTGCTGAGGATGGGTCTTGCTGAGTCTATTGACGGTCTCCAGTATACGAGAATGTCTCTTGTTCCTGAAACTGATTATTCTCCTTTCCCTTGTAATTGGAGACCTGATCATGAGAAGGCATTAATGGAATACATAAGGCTTGATGACTCGAAGACTTTGGAAGAGCAAAGGAGTTGCATTCGAGAACAAGGTCTCGTGTCCCCTCAGGAGTACATTTCAATGCTCGTTTGGAACTACAAGAGGAATACTGTCCGAATGGATCAGCTGTCCTTGCACAGTAGCAGTGACAATGGCATTGAAAATAGACAGTTACTTTTGGGATCGAATCTTGAAAAGAAGGGTGATGATTGCAAAGAAGAGCAAGATGATGAACGACTTTATGTGGCACAAGGGTGAAACATGTTCTCTCTTTGCGATAAGAATTTTTCCCTTTTCAGACGTCTAGCTTTCAACTGAGTAGTAAAAGAGAGATGACTTTGCTAGTAGAGAAACTTAGATGACTTCTGCAGTATTATTGTAAAATGCAAAGGGATGTGGTATCGTGTATAGTCCTACTTTTAGGAAAAGAAAAATCTTGGGCCATGAAATGGAATCGGAGCGACAATTAATGCTGCCGATGGAAGATGTCAGTGTTTTTTCTTCTTTCTCAGGAATGGTTTTCATCATATGGACTTTATGAGGCCTTTTCCATTTCCTCGATCGTCTCTGGTCATGAAGAGCATTTGTTAATTATCTGTTTGGCCAGAGTAATTCTGAAAATTTTTCTTTTGGTGCTCCCCACTGGCGCTCTTTGACTGGGAGAACATAGTGGAGGTAATTCGTTGTCTCTCACCCCATTAGTGCATCCTCTTTTTTATACCTATTTGCTAGTTAATGCAGTTTTGAAAGCCAATGCAACATTTCCAGAGAAGACTCCACCTTCAAGCTCTCTGATTCTTTAGTCAGCAGGCAACAGAGCCATCTTCTTCAGGTAAGTGGTAAGCTTGGGCGCCGATGGATGCACACAAGTTCAGTTGAAGTTCCAGCCTAACATCTCATCACTATCAGTGACTTCTCTACTGTAGTTTTCATTCTTCATATTAACCTAGCAGTGATGCTTAAATTGGTTGGACAGGTTGGTTTCAACCCTTTCTATTCATGTCTTGCCGGTCAAGGAAGCTTCTAATTGGATGCATTTTTTCTCAAATATTAAGTGTAAAGTTATATACAGATTTAAAGAAGTACTGCTTTGTGTGATGGTTTGATATTGTTCTTGAATTATGGCTTTACTGATCAAGTGATTTAGCTTGTAAATTTCATGTTCTTAGAGATACTGATTTGAATATGGAAGAAAGATGGAATTTCAATAGCATTTGGTTGGTTATGATGTGATTATCATTTCTTAGGACTGGTATATTTACTTTGTTATTGATCAATAAAAATTGTGATCATGAAGATGATCCATTGAAGCAGTGGATGCTCTTCAGATTTGATTTTTTAGAGCTTAGTCTGTAAATGCACAATTTCTGCAGGAAAAAGCATATGATGACTTTGAAAAGCAGATGGGGAAACATTTTCTATGGTAGCCAGCCAATCGGACAAAGCTGATGATGTTGTATAGATGTCTTTTTGAGTATTATCCCCGCCTATAGATATAGATGGGAGGTAGGCGAGGGTAGCTTGCTTCTCCTCTCCTAGTCTACCTGCACATGTTATTCACCAAGAAAAGGCAGCAAGTGGTTCTTCGCTTAGTAGAGCTACCGGCCGCCGGACGATGACCGCTTCTTGTTCTCTCCCAGCCGCTTCTTTTGAGTTGATTTTTATTTAGAATCCTAGACTAAAGAAGAAGCTCCTGAATTAGCGCAGGGCCAAATCAGCAGCAGGACAGTTGGCTTAGCTCATTCTATGGCTTGTTCATTTGGTCCAATCAAGCAAAGGAGCTCGACAAGCTCTGTCCTCAATCAACATGGCTTTGGGATGCATCCAGAGAATGTTCATTATTTTGATTTTCACCTTCTTCGGGGACCTCTTCACTGCTTCCAGAATATGTTGACATGATTGCCTTGACAAATTTGACTTTCATCCGAACTCAATCGATTGTGAAATGTCCAAGTTCTTCCAATATCTTCAATAAAATTTCATCACGCTATTCCTCAGTGATTTTTCCACGAAAAGGCTTTTCTGGATGGTGTTGTCATGTGTTGAATTTTGCTCTGATAAAAAATTGATGTGGGACAATCTGATTTGCTTGAATTAGATTTGGAAGTACTGTTATAAGGCTGTGAACGGTACTGTGGGTTTAAGTTGGTTGATAAGTGTGACAGAAATTGATGAGAGTTTGGGAGACCTTGGAAGAAGGGTCAGGAAAGAAAAGGAAAGTTATTAATCTAATAAAGAAAATAAGCTGGATTATCATCTAAAACTAAATCTCCATTTGGCATGCCTTTTGCAAATCTTGGAAGGTTGTTGCTATAGTTCTCCATAACCTTAGGTACTTTTGTGTCTGGATGCTCTCCCAGATTTCCATACTTTTTCTTTCTCCCGGGAGCGACTGTGGTTTGAGGGTTATTGACCCCAACCTTATTTTGCATCACGGTATAACCTTTTCAGAATCCACTCAGACACTCTAGCCTAGTTGCGTACATTAGATTTGTCCTTGCTTGGATATGATGGTGTTGAATGCATATGTTGGCAGTGTCCACAATTTTCTGTTGTTTCGAGTCTCGAGGCAGGCCAGCCTTGAACTAGTTGCTAGTTGCTCGCTTTGGCGGCGACTTTATGTTTGGACCTGCAGGGATTTTGGTGGATGTAAATTTCCATGCCTTTGCATTAGCCCGCCTTAAGGTATATGGTTTGAATCTGTGATAGGACTCCATGACTAAAAATTAGTTTAAATGAGCTGGTCCGGGCATTCTCCAGTGGGCTCTAGTAACTTAAATCAGCGTGCTTAATGTCTGATTTCCCGTCAATTCTTTTGTTGGCTAGGACTAGGTAATGTAAAGTGCTTAGTGTAATTGGGTTGGATTGGTAGCAATGAGGTTTTAGGCCTTTCTCAAAGAAGCTGTCGGAAATATTGGTCGGACTGGTTATATCGGCTTTTATTCGGACTCCGACACATAACAACTACCTACAGGCTTCTCTAATTCTAGTTCCGAGGCGATTATTTAAACAAATCTGTAATTTCCTCAGCCATGTGATCTTATCTTGCTCTTCTCATAGAGGTATGAACTTGGTAACCTCAATAGTCAGGGGGACCTGTCAATAGCTGAAATAATTGTTGGGGCCGAACGATCATAGCGGTTGTCTGGAGGCTGCCCAGGGAAAGCGTGCTCGTTAAAAAGTTGGGGAGCTTGATCCTCATCCATCTGTTCAACCACTGCGAGTCATAATGATGATTTTGGTTCTAGTACCGCACCAAATGGAGCTTCCGAGCAAACGTTTGATTTCCTGGACTGCCGACATTTCTAGGACAATCAAAACTTTATGACACCGGAGGAGAATATATTTTGTGACGTCGGTGCCTTCATTCGGAAGCATTGAGCTTCGGACATTCTCATCCGTGTAGGTCAGTAATGAGCTGTTTTGCAGAGTGATGTTTTTCCTGTTTCCCATTTTCACAAACCTCTGCAAGGAACGTAGACTCGGGAAAGAAAGGACAGTTTGAAACGAATGTACACCTCCGCTGCCTATGGGTTTATCTCTTTTACACGATGATTCCTTCCAACCAGCTTTCCAGTAATATCTAGGTAATATTTCTTCGACATCCGCTTGACATATGTTGCCCCAGATAAAATGTTGATTTCAATTGGTCCTTTTAAGTACAAAAATACAAAGCACAGATACTGATCAGCATTCATGGTCAAAAGAAATGATATTTGGTCCCCGTCTCTGCCATCGATACCCAGAAATAGACTTGGAAATTGCTGATTCATACACTGCCGCAACTAAATTTGAAAAAATGATCAGGAGCTCTATCACACTAGCTCATGTGCCGATTGTCGAAAACTGAATTGATCCTCATTTGAGCTTTGTTCAAGAAGTTGATATTGACTGATGTTTTTGGGAGAAATGATGCCAAATAATAGTGCCAAGTAGCTAGAAATGCCGTACAGAGAAACTAAACAGGGACTATATTCTGATGCAATATATTTTCTGATTGCAAATGATATAAGAAGAGTACGTATAAATCGATACACTAAACATCCTCCCTCCCCCCCTCCCTCTCAGCAATCCAGCTGAACATCAACGAATACCCAATGCGTATAGACTCTAAATGTTGTAACATCAAAGGTATTATTATGCCTAAGCATTCCAGCTCCTTCGCCCGTCTCGTTGCAGCCATCTATTTTATAGTTATCGCCCACCCAAAAGCGGCTTTCAGCTTAAGCCACGCCATAGCAGCCTTTCTCGGCTTCCAATTTCGCTCAGGTTCATAGGTCCGATTAGAACCTGCAACATTCCAATGTCCAACGGTCTCAGATCTCCGAATGGTCACATTTTCCAGGTCCAGTTCATATCATGGTAGAAGCATATCACCTAGAACTGGAAAATGAGAAGTCATCGAAGCAGAACGAGCTGCTGTCAACATAGAGCTCATTGTGTCAGAAATTGTAGCTTGTAGGCAGTTCTCGATATTCCCTGCTTCATGGGAAACAAACTGTTGCAGGTTTTGAAGAGTGCCAAGGGAGTAACCAACACAGCATACGATGTTGTTATCACTGGTGAAGGCCGACACGCTGTTTGAACTGCGTCACTGAATCGAAGTTGAACATATCGCCACCATATTCTGAGATTTGGTCATAATTCTGGTAGGTGATTTTCGACATGGATTCGAGGTAGATCTGCAAAATGAATTCAAAGAGAAAAATTTCTTCACATTTGAGAGGAAAGTTAAACCAAATAATTGCATGGGCAACATCAGTGTAGAAAAAAAGTGCCTAGGAAGTCTGTCTAACAAGAAGATCACCGACTTTTCCCTCCTATAATTTTGCACTTAAAACAAGCTGCAAATTGTCATTATGTCATGCCACATTTTATTAAAGAATTATGTTCACTTAGTATCAATGTGAATTTTTGTTTGTCTCTCTTATCCTCAGATTAAAGCTTGTAAGCTCTGGTTCCTTGCAGATATGCATGCTCAATGATCATGACTGAGCCAAATTGTGGCAACACTTTGAGCCTAACCATTTGATCGCTGGAAACTAATCCCATATCTAAGAATTGTCTATTACAGATGAGTCCTTTGAGCTCATAGTTCCAGTTGAAAAGAATGGCATTGGATTGGCCTTCATTGCAATAGTAAACGTACTGCTTGGCATCGGAGACACATGACATGGCATGCTCCAGAGTATGTTTCCACATAACATCGGAGATTCCACCACCCACGATCTGAAATTCAGATAATTCAACAAGAACTAAGTAAAGAAAAATAAGGATTCAAATATAAGGTACAGTAACAGTAGCGAAACATAACACAGACTAAAATGCGAGACTTTACATTTCTCAGTCTTAATTGATCCCTGGAAAGAAGGCCGAGAAAATCTCGAACTGTGACGATGCCAGCTCCAGTTAATTGTTTGTGCACTTGTCCACCCATCGTTATTCGAACCAATCTCCAGAAGTAAGTCCTGTAGTAGAAGTGGGAAACGCTTCTTGGCAACTATAGAAAGCATAAGAGGCAGAAACTTCACAACAAGTATAGCATTATAAATCTCCTCCAAAGTTGAATTGCTTGGTAACAAGGCTGTACCCTAATAATGACTAATTGATTTTGTCGCATTCTCTCCACAATGTTGAGCAAATTCATCTTGCGATAGTCTCTACATCAACAAAAGTACTAACCTGTAACCAACACTGGTTTTAGCCTATGCAACTCTAGATACTAGCTGTCTGAGTAGTTTTAAATGATGTGTTTAAACAAAGACTATAAAAACAGTAGTTGCTTCGAAGACTCACATTCTCCACGGCTATCTTCAACAGTGAAAGCCTTGGATATGGTCCCACGGATATGCACTGCATCATAGCATCTAAAAGTGCAGATCCCTCATTGTAGGGTCACTAGCAAGTAGCCAAATAGAAGCGGCTTTCTCTCCTCACACCATTTGGATGTTATATGGCTTTCCATTTGTTCCCTTGTCCAATCAACTTTCTCAAGATCACCATCGAATAGGACAAGGTTCAGCTTACCTGTCGATCCTGGTCTGCTCTGCACAACTACTCAAGTTTCTGGATTTAGCAAAGCAACTTGAATGGCTGTTCCTTAAAAATTACCATAACTTATCCCCAGCTTCCTTAAACATTTCAGCTGAACTCAGACTGAGTTTGAAGTGTCAATTAGCCAACATTAGGTTGTAATTGCTTTCAATAAAATTTGGGAGTTGGCTTGTAGTTTAAATAATAGTCTGGTGCGTGTCGGACAAAATGACTAGGAAAAGGGATAGATTTTGAGAGTAAGCAGAGCAATTGGGTGGTTACTTCAAGTGTAAATTCCGCAAGCGTGATTTCCCTGGTGGAATTCCGAGGGATAAGTCACACTTAGCTTGCGTCCCCGATTGTGACGTTGCTACATGTACCGAGGTTCCTAAGGATGTTCAGGCTATAGCTTTTAAACAATTAGCCCTCAAAATTGGAAAGGTAAAAGTCTGTCTCAACTAACCACTTCAACACCACTTCTAGACATCTAGATAATTGATATGCTAGAAACATCTACAGAGAAAGGACGGGGTTGTCTAGATGAGTTGCTTGCAAAACATGTTGTGTTCGACAACATTTTTACATTTTTGGAAATGTCCTTCAGAGTTTGCATTTTGTGGGTTTCTTGCGTGGGGTTGCAAACTACATGCACGATTATGAGTTGCCTTCTTATTCCGTTCTCACCACGAAGTTTATTCCCAAATTGAGTATGGAAGTCAGTCAGTATGTAAATGGTTTAAAGAAATCATGTGCTTTAACAAGATGTACGGTAATTTTAGATGGTGAGGTTAATGTTCACGGAAAAGTCTACCTGAACATCATTTTATATTCTCTAAAATGTGCAAGCCTTGTGAATACTATTGAACTTCTGAAGAATGAGTTGACAGATAGGTCTATTGTGGATCAATTGCAATCTGCAATGGATGAAATAGGACTTAAAAAACCTGTACAGTTCATCACTAATGATTTGGGTAACCTCGAGCCCCTCCGGAAGACGCTTGTCCAAAGGTATCTAGGTATTTCTACATAACATTTTGTGCTGCTCACAGCATTCAGTTGCTTTTTGCATATATTTTTCAAGAGGTTGAATGGGTTGGAAGAACGATGTGCGATGTTAAATTGGTGAATGAATATCTGCACAAGTATGCTGAGTCTTTATCCTTATTTGTGAAATTCAGAGGCAAAAGGAAATTGGGAGATGTTCTTCCTAATGGTTTAGCCTCAAACTTTAGAATGCTTTAGTGTATTCACAATGCAAAGTCAAAGACACTACATTTGGTTACGTCTACTAAATGAAGACAGTTGAGATGTTCTTCCTCTTTCAACGTTGGTAGTTTGGGCACTGTGAATTTGGAACCTATAACAACTTTGCTCACTGTTCCTTCCTCAAGATGTATCAAGTGTCTCCGTTCAGTAGACGCAACCAAACATTGTATCCCCGATTTCGCATTGTGAGTACACTGAAGCATTATAAAATTTGAGGCTAAATCATTAGAAAGAACATCTCCCAATTCCCTTTTGCTTATGAATTGCACAGACAAGGACAAAAACTAGGCATACTTGTGCAGATAATCATTCACCAAATTAACATCGCACATCGTCCTTCCAACCCATTCAACCCCTTGAAAGATATATGCGAAAGGCAACTGAATGCCATGAGCAGCACAAAATGTCATGAAGAGGTACTTGGATACCTTTGGATAAGCGTCTTCCAGAAGGGCTCATGGTTACCCAAATCATTAGTGATGAACTGTACAACTTTGTGAAGTCCTATTTCATCCATTGTAGATTGCAATTGATCCACAATAGACCTATATGTCAACTCATTCTTCGGAAGTTCAACGGTATTCACAAGGCTCGCATTCTTTAGAGAATATAAAATGATGTTCAGGTAGGCGCTTCCGTGAACTTTAAGCCAACCATCTAGAATTATTGTACACCTTGTTAAAGCACATGATTTCTCAACACCATTTACATATTGACTGACTTCCATACTCAATTTCGGGATAAACTTGGTGGTGAGAACGGAATAAGGAGGCAATTCATAATCATGCCCATAGTTTGCAACCTCGCGCAAGAAACACGCAAAATGCGAACTCTACATTTCCAGAAATGTTATTGAACATAACATGTTTTGCAAGCAACTTATCTAGGCAATCCTATCATTTCTCTAAAGATGTGTTTGGAGTGTCGATTACATGGATCTCTAGAAGTGGTGTTGAAGTGGTCGATTGAGACAGTCTCTTATCTTTTTTATCTTTCCTATTATGATGGCTAATTGCTTCAAAAGCTATAGAAACATCCTTAGGAACCACATGTAGCAACGTCACGATCGGGGATGCAAGCTAAGTGTGACTTAACCCCACCTAATTGCTCTGCATACTCTCAAAATTTATCCCTTTTCCTAGTCATCTCATCCCTAGCCAAACCACACCCACCAGACTATTATTAGACTCCCAAATTATATTGAAACCAGGTGCAACTGGCTAATTGAAACTTCAAAGCTAAAAATGTTTAAGAGAGCTGCGAACTATTTATGATAATTATATCTACGAATCCTTAGTCTTTTTTATATACTCTTAATGACTAAACATCCAAACTAAAGACTTTAGATTGCGCATCACACAATCTAAAGTCTTTTACTTTGGCTTTAGATCTTACAGAGGAAAGAGATTCGTGAACAAAGCGAGTTTCACTCGTTTGTGCATGGATAGACATGGAAGCAAGCGAAAGAGAGTGGTTGTTATCTTAATGAATCCAAGCAGAAGCAGAGTTCACTGAAATTTCTCACATTGCTACCCCAGAAAACCCACAAGCGATAAAAAATTAGAGAGAGAGTACATAATCGATTGCATTGTTGGGAGGCTTGTGCGGCCTTTGAAGAGCAGCGTAGCAGCAAAAGTACGCTAGCATGGTCGGGCAATGCGGGTTGCTCCAATTCACAAAATCAACTCTCCGGACACGCGGTCAACACGGTGTCGGATTTCCGACACGAAATCAACTCTCCGGACACGCCTCCGACACGCGACTCCGGCGTGTCCGAAGAGTAAATTTGTAAAAAAATAAAAACAGAGAACAATAAATGGCGTCGACCTCCAAATTAGGGCTAAAACACGATTACCTCTTTACTTCTCTGTTCGACCGACGAACTCCCGTCCTCCACGCCGCTCGCTGGTCGGGCTCGCCCCTCGCGCTTGCCGCTCCCGCTCGTGCTCGCCCCTCGCGCTTGCCGCTCGCCGCTCCCTCTCCCGCTCGCGCTCGCCGGTCGCTGCAGGTACACCTCTCTGTTTCGAAAGAAATTGTGGTGGCTGGGAACCGGGAAGAAGGGAGAAGTCGGGGAAGGGGGCGCGTATGATGGGTTGGGGGAAAAGGAAAAAGTGGGGGCGCGTATGATGGGTTGGGCGCGTATGAAGGGGGCGCGTATGATGGGTGGGCTGCGTCTGTTTTTTCTTATGGAGAGGTCAGATGGATGGGAAAAGAAGTTGTGGAAAATTTTATTTTGGTACCCAAAATGGGGTCTTTTCTTAATTTGATACTCAAAGTAGGTATAATCTCAAATTAGTACTTAAAGTGCCCATTTAGTCTTAATTTGATACCCAAAATACCCATTCAGTCTCAATTTAATACCTAAGTTCGCTAGCCAGTCAAATGTTCACTAGCCAGCAAGAAATTTACTGTTCCGGCTATAGGAATAGTATTTATTTTTACTTTTAAATTTTTTTCTTTCTTTTTTTTATTTTTGTTTTCCTTTTTTTTCCTCTCTTCTCTCGTCGGCTATAGTCGTGGTCGGCGGAGGTTGCCGGCGTCGAGCAAGGGCAACCCTCGCCCACCCAGGCGAGGGCCAACCCTTGCCAAATCCGGCGAGGGCAAGGGTTGCCCTCGCCGGATCTTGTGAGGGTCACCCTCACCTGCGTTGGGTGAGGGCGGTCCTTGCCTGGGTTGGCAAGAGTCACCCTCGCCTGCATCGGGCAAGGGCGAGGGTCGCCCTTGCCGACGTCGGGCGAGGGCGGCTCTCACCCGGGCTAGCGAGGGTTGCCCTCACCTGCGTCGGGCGAGGGTGAGGAAGATGTCAATGAAGATGGTGCTGGACTCGCTAGCCTTCATCGGAGGGTTTGGAACGGAGGAAGAAGGTCCGACAAGGGTCGGCCCTCGCTAGCTCAGGCGACGGAGGCCCTCACCCAACACTGGGGACCTCCGCCGGCCACCGTGGCCGGCGGAGGAAGGAGAGGAAAAAAAAAGAAAAGGAAAAGGAAAAGAAAAAGAAAAAAAAAACAGAGAAAGGAAAAAATTTAAAAAATTAAAAAGTTCAAAATACTATTTTGATAGTCAGAACAGTAAATTTCTTGTCGGCCAGTGAGCATTTGACCAACCGGCGAACCCAGGTACCAAATTGAAACTGAATGGGTACTTTGGGTATCAATTTGAGACTATGTCTACTTTGGGTACCAAATTGAGAAAAGACCCCCACTTTGGGTACCAAAATGAAATTTTCCCAAGAAATTGTGGTGGGCTGCGTCTTTTTTTCTTATGTATTGGAATATGAGAACATGAATTTTGAGGAGAAGACCTTACCAAAAAAAAAAATTTTGAGGAGAAGTTTGCATATCGCATATACTCTGTTTTCCTAATTGAATTTGTAAATGTGCTTCTTTCGATGGATGAGTTTACGGAACCTAAACTGGTCAAGTTCATCTTTTTATTGGAACTTAATGGTTTTATGGGTTATAATAAACCAATTGTTTTTGGTCATTATGATATATTTAATTATTAAAAATATATATTTAATATACGTGTCCCAACGTGTCGGAAAATAATATTTTTTTGAGAATTGACGTGTCGTGTGTCGTGTCGTATCGCGCATCGCGTGTCGGTGTCGGTATTGGTGCAACATAGACGCTCACTGGCTAGTTTCAGAGCCTACACAGTGTCCTTTCATATGTTTCTCACGCCATACAGATTCTAAAGGCAAACAAGCAAACGCAAAGAGAAATCGAATACAACAGACACAGTTCCCTAAGAAACACGAGAGGTCACCTAGCGTTCCATGTGAGGAAAGAGCCGGAGGAGCCGATCGAGGTGAGCTGCTGCCAAGAACCGGACCAGGGACGGAGAAGAAGAGGACGGGGAGCAGTGGCGGATCTTCTTGCGAGAAGGAGGAGAGGGGGTAGAAGGTATGTTGTCGAACAGCGATCGCTTGCTCTTGCAAACTACTGTAGACATTATTGCGCCGCCACCGCCGATCACCTTGGTGCTCCATTGCCATCGCTCCTTTTCCCCTCTTCTCTATCTCCTCCTCCTCCTACATACATTGGGCGCGTATGACGACCATTATGCTTCAGAAATCAAATTCTTGTCAGAAATTAATTTATGAAATTCTTGCAATAAATTAATTTTTGAAGGAGAAATATATTTAATAAAACAGGACTAATTCTGCTTAAAAAATTGATTTATGGAAGAGAAATCTATTTGCTAAAACAGGAGAAAATTTCTACTTCTAGATGAGAAATACATTTGATAACGGCACGTCAATTCTATTTCCACAATAGAGACAGTCCGAACTCAATTGCAAAATATTATTTATCTTAACCTACAATGCATTAATGAATTTGTGATAGGATTATGATGCAAATAATAGACATTGCTATAACTAACCGCTCCATTAGCATTATTAAATGATTTGTGGGGGTTGCGAAGACCTCGTCAGCATGTTCACCCCAAGTAAAACTTCATTCACTTGTTCATATAAGCGATACAATCGATCATCTTCAAGAAAATATTTTTCAGATCACTTATTTTTTGCAAAACAAATGAATTTCGTTCCAACGATAATTTCTGTTGCGCTACAATGGCAGAGTATATATGATTGTGGCCAACATCAACAAATACACTTCAGCACTAAAAATACGTTTTGACACGTGGGCACAACACCTGTCGATTGATTCTTCAAATGTAAAACTAGATTAATTCATCTCTTGATAATGGCGATCTCTCGCCGCTATTCCTCTCCTTATAAGCACGTAACATGGATGAAACAGAAGAATGTTGTGGACAAAGGTAATCGACCCCGGCAAAACAAAAAAAACACAAACTTTTTTGAAACCTGTAGCAGATGACAAATATTTTCAACACTGTTACACAGCGTTAACAAGCATAACATGAAAAAATAGACGAGCACACCAATAATTCGCGTGTAAACTCAAGGAGTTATTTTTCTAGGACACGAATTCGTCTTAGGTGCACATGCCAATTCCCAATAAGTCATTTCAGAGTACGAAAGACAAGGTGCCATTTTAAAAGTGGCCAAGGTAAATTCCAACCTCCATTTTTGTTCTGCCGTGTAGATGGATCAAACTACTAATAAATAAGCTATGAGGGCAAGGGTGAGAAAATAGGGCGTGATGGCCCAGCAGAGATGATTGAGAATAAAAAACAGAGACACGGTTTTAAAGGATTAGCTAACATCCATCTAAAGTCTAAGATGGCTTTCTCCGGCACTTATCAGTGTGTCGTCCACCGAGACACCAGAAGTCCTAGCAAGAAGATCGCTCCCCAAGACTCCTACCTTGTGGGCACTACCTGAACCACCATCTCTGAGCAGCAGAAAAAGGAGTGTTCAGGAATGGAGCATAGCGCTGAATAAGCAGATTAACACTCCTTCCAATCTTAGCCCACACACTTTGATGATAGCCAGCAGTTGCAGGGGCATGATACATAAGCTTTAAAAGCTGCAGAAGGGAAAAAGAATCCAAACAGAATAAGGAGTCCCTCATACAACATCAATAGCAAGGTCTGAAACATAACGCAATTAAGAGGAACCATGCATAAGAGGAACTTTATGCACGTTGCTTGTTACTGAAGAATCAAGATATTCTACGCACTCTGCCCTTCCAAACTACGGCGCATATGCAGAGAGAGAGAGAGAGAGAGAGAGAGAGAGAGCAGGACAGCGTTAATTTGTGCCTTAGAACCGTCCAAGGCAAGTAGCCCAAAATCATTGTTTATGCAATCTTGTAAACATAACTCAGATAACTAGAAGAACAAGTGCATATGACCCTGTTGCAGTGATTGTAAGGCATTCAAACACTTGTTCACGTCAGAAAATATTCACTCCAAAGGAAAAAATTTTCTTTAACCAAGAGGGATGAAAATTTCTTTACCCCCTCCTCTTCCCCAAAATATAACAAAAGAAAAAAAAATCCATCCAAACTCCACACTGTCCATCATTGTAAATCTTTGATATCCAGCAGCAAATATATGCTAAGGTAGCAGTGATCTTGACATAAGAGGAGAAGTCATCATGGCAGAATGTGAATTATTACAAACTCATTACAAATTTAATACTAACATTAACAGACAAGAACATAATAAATATAATAGGCAACAAACAACTAAGATTACTTCAACCCAAATGATCAAAATTACTCGTAAACCACTAATTCTAGCATGAATTAAGCAGCATTTACCTGTACAAGGAAGAACTTCTGAAATTACTCCTTAAAAACTTGGCCACATGCTCAAGAGCTCGGCACATAACGGGAATTAAAGTGACTGAGGAGTAAAAGCAATGTCATAAGAGGAAACTAATAAAGCGGATCTAAGAAGAGTCAGGAAAAACCAAAATAGATTATTAGAAGCCAAGTTCTGCTTACATTTAAGGTTAAGATGCGAAGTGACAAATGTCAGGCAGTAGATGAAGTCCTTGGTCACTATTATCGTTTGAAAGTAAACTTGCAAAGCTTGCATATTCCATGCCCTAGGTTTCTGTAATGTTTGTGAACCATTAATGGGAGCATAACAAGGAACAGTCTAGATCAGTAGATTAAAGGATGGCTGATCATACCCCATATAATGAGTACAGAGAATACACAGACCAACATGCGGTGCCCATAAATGAAAGACGATATGCCCTATTTGAAAGATTTCGGAGCACAAATGGGAATATAGCCAGTACAGCCACCACAAATACCTGCCACACAATGACACAAAATGGCAATCAGCATAGGCAAGATCAATTACAACAGCTGGTTGACATGCTGCCGTAAGACCAAATTTTTTTAATTCTTGGATATCATAGCATGAAAGCTTTTACAAGGGTATCCTTCAATGGAAAGTACACATATATAGGCACATAATGAAGCATGGATGAAATCTCATCGTACCCAAGCATTGACAGGGAATTGTATAGTTTGCCCATCCCAGCGCAAAGAAGTTGGATTTGAAGCTGAAGTTGCTGATGGGCTAGAGCTTCCGGTAGAAGATCCTAAACCAAAGAATAGGGTTCAAAATCATCAAAACGAATTTCAAATCAGTACATGGTAGTGTATCAAAGAAAACCCATCTTATAAAATTTCATTGATACACCCAACACCATTCCTATCAAAGTGGCCAATGTCAATGTATTTTACCAGTGCTACGGGATCGAGGCTTCTCATTGGTCGTTGATGAAGCTGAGGACGGTGTAGATTGCCTTGCTGACTGAGATGAACTACCCGAAGACATTGGCTCGACAATGAGATTGCGATCCTGCATAAACGAAGCTAAATCGTCATCACGCAAAACATAAACTGCAATAGCCAGAGGAACAGATATCGCTGCCACTGAAAAAATCGTTCACGCTTTAAGCACGATATCCTATCATCACTTCATTGGTTTCTCTCAAAATTCTCCACAAAGCTGATGTGGTAAAGCCGGATCATCTAAAAATTTCCTCCTTAACACCCCCATTCACGACAAAAGAGGGGGGTCACGCAGGAATCCACTAAAATGGAGGGCAGAAAAGTCTCCCAAAATACAAACGATTGCGGACGAAGTTAATAACAAAAAGAGCCCCCTTTAATGCAGAACCAACAGGAGGTTAAGGCACACCCACATTTCAAGATTAAAATTCCTAACAAGCCAGTGGTCGACGCGTCGCGATTTCAATCCAATTAATCACAAGCAACCAAAACACGTCTGACATATCCAACCGCGCAGAACCTCCTTCTCAAGCTTGAGAGGCCAACTCAAACGACCGGAATAACCCTAAAGCAGCCGCATCATCTACTCAATAAAACCTACCGCGAACTTCCAATCCCAACGGCAGGACCAATCCAATCCCTGAACTCCAAATCAAACACACCCACGTTCCCTCTCTCTCTCTCTCTCTCTCTCTCTCCCTCTCGACAGAAATCAAGAACGTCAAATCGCGAGCAAACAGTCGAGAGAGAGAGGGGGGGGGAGGCATACGATGAAGCGCTGGTAGAACTTGCGCTTGTAGTGGTCGACGACGTCGGGGCGGGAGGACATCTACGGGGGGATGAGGATGTTGGACCAGTAATCCGCCCCCCATCGCGGGTCGTTCTCGTAGTCGTACGCCGCCGCCGCGATCCTCCTCAGCTTCTGCGGGTCCTCCTTCTCTTCCCCCATCTCCCTCTCTCTCTCTAGAAGTTTCTGCGTGTTCCTCCTCACGGAGAGAGAATCCAATCGAAGAAGATGACGACGCCGACGACGAGGAAGGAGATGGGGATCGTGGGGACCCTAAGGCCTGGAGCCTCTTGTTCCGGGCGGAGAGCGGGAGCTCGACCTAGCAGAGAGACCGAGAAGAAATTGTGAAGAGCACCATAAAGAGAGAAAAGAAGGAAATCTCTTTCTAGAAGAGATAAGTTAGAAAAAAAAAAAAAGCTTCTGTTTTTTTGGGTAAAAATGCATTTTGAAATCAAAAAGTAATTTCGAAGTAAAAAAAAGAATGCATTTTTACCAAATGCATTTTTGTTACGGAATGCAAAAATTGCTTCGAAATGTATTTCGAAAATTTTTTAACAAACGCATTTTAGAACATTCTGGAGTAGAAAATCATTCTAGAGTAGAATTTTTTATTCCAGAATGCATTTCATACGCACCGTTAATGGCTTCCGATTCCGGCAATTCCCAAAAAATTAGAGCCGGAAGTTAGAACCTTCCACCCTAGAACCATTCTCACCCTTACTATTTACCAGTGCTAAAGGCCTTCGTTTGGCCCTGTGTGTAAGAACCCAAAACAAGGTTGCCGATTGGGTAGTGAGGGCCCAAGCCCATAATGCTCTTCCTCTAAATTGGGTCTCCAATCCCTCCAAGGTTCTTTGGAATTTACTGTGCTCTTAAGCCCACTTAGGATGCATTTATTTTGTGAAAAATGGACCATGTCCAGAAATCATTTTCCAGAAAAATGAGTTCATTTTTTGATATTTGACTAAAATCTAAAAAAGACTTCGAAAGTATTTTCAGTTATTTGTTAAGGAAAATTTGATGGTGAAAATTATTTAAAAAATTATTTAAAATTATTTGTTATTTTTAAATTATTTTTATTAAAAAAAGAAAATACATAGAATGTTTTCTTTCTTAGAAAGAAAAGAAAAAGAAAAGAAAAGAAAAAAATATTAACAAAATGGTAAAAGTGACTGGGCAGAGCACTGACTGAACAGCAGCCTAGCTTGCTCAAGCTGATACTTTCCAATTCAATTCGACACCCAGTGAGCTACTCTTAGAGACCAAAAAAACAAAATTGATTTTCCTCCTTTTCCTTTCTCCTGGGAACGACTGTGTTTTGAGGGTTATTGCCTACTTAATTTTGCATTACAATATAAAGTTTTCAGAACCCATTTAGATACTCTAGCCTAGTTGCAGACGTTAGATCAATTCTTGTTTGGGGATGATGGTGTTCGATGCTTATGTTGGCAGCGATCACAATTTTCTGTTGTTTGGAGTGTCGAGGCAGGCCAACCTTGAACTAGCTTCTCGCGTTGGCGAACGTGTTTGTTTGCAGATCTTCAGAGATTGTCCAAGGAGCATGTAAATTTCCATGCCTTTGCATTAGCCCGCCTTAAGGTAAATGGTTTGAATCTGTGATAGGACTCCAATGGGCTTTAGTAACTTCAACGAGCATGCTTAATGTCCGATTTGCTGTTTAAGTCCTTTGTTGGCTCGGACTAGGTAACGTAGAATGCTCTGTAGGATGCCTAGTGTAATTGGGTTGGATTAGTAGCAATGAGGTTTTAGGCCTTTCTCAAAGCAGCTGCCGCATATATCGTTTGAACTGGTTATACCGGCTACATTAGAAAGACCAGGACACATAACTACTACCTAAATGCTTCTCTGATTCTACTGCTGAGGCAATATTTAAGACAAAGATATAATTTCCTCAGTCATGTGATCTTGTTCTTCTGATAGAGATGTCAACATCTTAACCTAAATAGTCAGAGGAAACCTGTCAATAACTGAAATAACGTTTGGGGCCAAACAATCATGGCAGCTTGTCTGGAGGTCCCCCAGGGAAAGCATGCTTATTGAAAAGTAGGAGAGCTTCATCCTCACCCATCTGTTTAACTACTGTGAGTCATAATGAAGTTGTTGGTTCCAGCGCCGAACCAATTGGAGCTTCCGCGCAGATGTTCCTATTCCTGGACTGTCAACATTGTTGAGGACAATCAAAACTTTTCGACAATGGAGAATGTGCTTTGTGACGTCATTGCCTTCATTCAGAAGAATTGAGCTTGGGACATTCTCATCCGTGTAGGTCAGTAATAAGCTGTTCTTGCAGGAGAGATGTTTTTTCTGTTTCCCATTATCACAAATCCCTTCAGGCAACGTAGACTCCAGAAAGAATGGACAGATTGAGACACATGTACACCTACGCTGCGTTTGGGTTTATTTCTTTTACACGATGATCTATTCCAACCAGCTTGCCAGTAAAATCTAGGTAACATTTCTTCGGGCATTCACTTGACATATGTTGGCCTCCAATGAAACATTGATTTCATTTAGTCTTTTAAATACTAAAAATAAAAAGCATAGATACTAGCCAGTATTCATGGTACTAGGATATGATACAGTCCTCGTCTCTGCCATTGATGCACAGAAAACTTTGTAATTCGCTGATTCAAGCACTGCCGCAACTATTATTTGAAAAATAATCATGAGCTGTATCCCACTAGCTCATGTGCAGATTCTTGAAATCTGAATTGATTCTCATTAGAGCTTTGTCCAAGAAGTTAATGACGACCTGATTTTTTCAGAGAAATGATGCCAAAAATAGTGCTGAGTAGCTGAAAATGCCAGACAGAGACTATATATTATCTGATTGAGATGATACAAGAAAAGTATGTATATATCAGTACACTAAACATGGCTCCCTCCCAAGGCTGTAACAAATTCCCAAGGCGTATAGACTCTTAAGGTTGTAACATCAAAGGTATTATTAGGCCTAAGCATTCCAGCTCCTTGGCCCGTCTCGTTGCAGCCATCTTTCGTATAGTTATCGCCCACCTAAAAGCGGCTTTCAGCTTAAGCCACTCCACAGCAGCCTTTCTCGGCTTCCAGTTCTCCGTAGTTCCAATTAGAACCTGCAATATTCCAATGTCCAACGGTCTCAGATGTCTCTTAGTGATCTCTGTATTTAACGAAACCTATTTAGTAGATGCTGAATGGTTACATTTTCCAGGTGCTGTTCATTCCATGGTAGAAGCATATCACCTTGATCTGGAAAATGAGAAGTCATCGAAGCAGAACGAGCTGCCATCGACATAGAGCTCATGGTATCAGAAACCGTAGCTTGTAGGCAGTTCTCGATATTCCCCGCTTCATGGAAAACAAATTGTTGCAGGTTTTGATGAGTGCCAAAAGAGCAACCAATATAGCATAGGGTGGTGTTATCACTGGTGAAGGCTGACATGCTGTTTGAACTGGTCATTGAATCGAAGTCAAACATATTGCCACTATATTCTGAGATTCGGTCATAATTCTGGTAGGCAATTTTCGACATGGATTCGAGGTAGATCTGCAGAGTGGAGTCAAAAGAAAAATTTCTACACATTCAACAGGAAAGTCAAAACATATCATTGCATAGGCAGTATTAGTGCAGAGAGGAAGAACCTAGGAAGTTTGTCTAATAAGAAGATCACTGATGTTTCCCTACTATAAATTCGCACTTAAAACAAGCTGCAAATTGTCATTACGTCATGCCTTATTTTATTAAAGAATTATGTTCACTTAGTATCAATGTGATTTTTTGTTTGTTTTTCTTATGCTCAGATTAGAGCTTGTTATCTCTGGTTTCTTTGCAGATATGCATGCTCAATGATCAAGACTGAGCCAGATTGTGGCAACACTTTGAGCCTAACCTTTTGATCGCTGGAAAGTGATTCCATATCTAAGAATTGTCCATTACAGATGAGTCCTTTGAGCTCATAGTTCCAGTTGAAAAGAATGGCATTGGATTGGTCTTCATTGCAATAGTAAACGTACTGCTTGGCATCAGAGACACATGACATGGCATGCTCCAGAGTATGTTTCCACATAGCATTGGAGATTCCACCATCCATGATCTGAAATTCAGATAATTCAAAAAGAACTAAGTAAAGAAAAATAAGGATTTAAATATAAGGCACGGTTGTGACAGTGGCGAAACATAACGGACAAAAAGGGGAGACTTTACATTTCTCAGTCTTAATTGATCCCTGAAAAGAAGGCCGAGAAAATCTCGGACTGTGACAATCCCAGCTCCTGTCAATTGTTTGTGCACTTGTCCACCCATCGCTATTCCAACCAGTCTCCAGACGTAGTCACTTAGTAGTAGTGGGAAACGCTTCTTGGCAACTATAGAAAGTATAAGAAGAAGAAACTTCACAAGAAGTACAGCATTATAAATCTCCTCCAAAGTTGAATTGCTTGCTAACATGGTTGTACCATAAGAATGATCAATTAATTTTGTCGCATTGTCTCCACAATGTTGAGCAAATTCATCTTGTGATAGTCTCTATGTCAACGAAAGTACTAGCCTATAACCAACACTGGTTTTAGCCTATGCAACTCTTGATACTAGCTGTCTGAGGTGTTTTAGATGATGTGTTTAAACAAAAACTATATAAACAGTAGTTGCTTTGAAGACTCACATTCTCCACGGCTATCTTCAACAGTGAAAGCCTCGGATATGGTCCCATGGATATGGACTGCATCAGAGCATCTCCAAGAAACCTTAACTCCAAGCCTGTATTTGCCACTCTTTGTCCAGCTCGAATCCTGCGTAAAAGTGAAATCGCCTAAAGTGCCAATCCCTCCTTCTAGGGTCACTAGCAAGTCGCCAGATAGAAGCGGCTTTCTCTCCTCACACCCTTTGGATAATACGGGGCTTTCCAATTGCTCCCTTGTCCAATCAACTTTCTCAACATCACCATCGAATGCGACAATCTTTAGCTTAGCGGTTGATCCTGGTCCGCTCTGAACAACTTCTCCAGTTTCTGGATTTAGCAAAGCAACTTGAATGGCTGTTCCTTGATGTCCCTGAACCTTTGCCTCGGTGAATAAGTGTGGGGGCAGGCTGGTCATGAAACGAAGTTTAAAAGGTTTCTCCTTCAGAGCTGGTAGTTTGGGCACTGGGAACCTGTAATAGACAAAGTTCATTCTTAGAGAAATTTGAGGGGACCAATTTCATAGCACTACCATCTCATCCTATCCGGTACCAAAACATGGTCAACGGTGACTAGTGCACTGTGAAGAGGAGTAAGGCAGCCAAGCAAGATTCAGGAATTAATATGAAAATTAGTCTGTTATGCTTTCTTAGTTGTCTCAAAACAAGAAACAAGCAGACATGAAAGAAGGGACACTTGACCGCAGATACTAGATTAAAAGAAAAATTTGTGCAAGATACCAGTCAAAAGCAAACTAACAAAAACAAACTGCATTTCATAAATGACTGCCATGTATGAACCTGTAACTTACAGTCACCAGAGAGCAAATGACAGAACTAATATTACGAGCAAAAACTAGGTGACCTTACCAGTATGTGCTTGCTCCGTCGATGTCACCTCGACTGTGACTCTCTGATACTGTATTGGCAGAGTTATATTTCCAGTCTTGCTCAAGCTCAACATAATCATCATGGTTGTCACTAAGATGTTCAAAATTGATAGGTTTCATTGGTCCTGACTCCAACATTCCAAACTTGTCCATCATCATCATATTCGCCCTCAGGTACACAGAGTTATACACCTTACTGACAGGTAATCCACTCGGCTTCGTGATTTGGGTAGTTTCTGATGCATTTCGACACTCCAAGCATGAAAAGGAACTACAAGGTTGGCTTAGAATCAGAAGAACATACTTTTGAAGTACAGGAAGGCCATCACCACAATACTCCCACCATTCATCTGTCATGAGAAAACAATCACTATATAAAGAAATAATGACTGTCTATTGAGAATTAACAGACAATCCCAGTCAATAAAAATTTTATGGAAGGATTTCTTTTGTAGACCACATGCTCTGTGAGGGGTTGATATATTGTAATTCTAGAATTCTATAGTGGCTTTTCGTAAATAAAAATCACAATTTGGGCTTCAAAAGTTGCAACTAAATGAGGAAAGGTAAAGACTCTAAATATTTGGCTACAGTAGCAGTAGATCATCTTATCTTGATTGATTTTAACATAATGAGGAAATATAAGGAAACGAGAAATCCTTACAGGGATGAGATGCTTTCGACATTGTTTTTGCTGCATATGTGAACAAGTTTGACGATCTTCTGCGGTATTGTAGCACCTGCCCCATGAAAGCTTCTTGCTCTTCTTCAGTAACCATATTTTGTAGCACATAATTGATTCCGTCTTTCATTTCTTTACTCTCGTGAAAATTGTCAGTTAAAAAGTAGGACGGATTCAAAAAAGCTGCAGCTGCATGCACTGGATGAATTACTTTGGCTCTCATGCCATTATAAAGCTTCCATATGGACTCATATTTGCCATCATTATTGTCAGAAAGCCTCTTAAGAGATTCTTTTACTCTCTCCATCGCTTCATATAAGTATGAAATTGTTGGATTAGTATTACGAGACAAACAATAAACTTCAAATAGTGGTTCCAAAACTTGCAACAGCTCCTGGCATTGGCTCCAAAATTGGGGGCTTTCAACCATAGAAACAACTTTGCTCGCTGTTCCTTCCTCAAGACTCAACTGTCTCCATTCAGTAGACGCAACCAAACGTTGTATCTCTAATTTTGCATCATGAATACATTGAAGCGTTCTAAAGTTTGAGGCTAAACCATTAGGAAGAATGTCTCCCAATCCCCTTTTGGCTCCAAATTTCATTGATAGGGACAAAGACTCGGCATACTTGTGTAGACTGTCATTCACCAATTTAACCTCACACGTCATCCTTTCAACCCATTCAACCTCTTGAAAGATATATGCGAAAAGCAACTGAATACCGTGAGCAGCACAAAATGTCATGTAGGTACGTGGATACCTTTGGATAAGCGTCTTCTGGAGGGGCTCATGGTTACCCAAATCATTAGTGATAAACTGTACAACTTTGTGAAGTCCTATTTCATCCATCACAAATTCCAATTGATCCACGATAGACCTATATGTTAACTCATTCTTTGGAAGTTCAACAGTATTAACTAGGACTGCACCCTTGAGAGAATATAAAATGATGTTTAGGAAGGCTCTACCGTGGACATTGATCCAACTATCTAGAATTACCGTACACCCCGTTAAATCACATGATTTCTTAACACTATTTACATACTGAACGACTTCCATACTGAATTTGGGGATATACTTCGTGGTGAGAGCGGAATAAGAAGGTAACTCATAATTCTGCCCATGGTTTGCAACCCCACACAAGAAACTCGCAAAATGCGAACTCTGAAGGACATTTTCAGAAATGTTATTGAACACAACGTGTTTTGCAAGCAACTCATCTAGGCAATCCTGCCCTTTCTCTGTAGATGATTCTGGCATGTCGATTGTTTGGATGTCTACAAGTGGTGTTGAATTGGTCGATTGAGACAGACTCTTATCTTTCCTATTATGGGGGCTAATTGCTTCAAAAGCTATAGCCTGGACATCCTTAGGAACCTCGGTGCATGTAGCAACATCACGACCAGGGACGCAAGCTAAGTGCGACTTAACCCTTGGAATTCCACCTGGGAAATCACGTCTGCAGAATTTACACCTGAAGCGACCACTCAATTGCTCTGCATACTCCCAAAATCTGTCCCTTTTCCTAGTCATTTGGTCCCTAAGCAAACAACACACACCATTCTCTTAATGACTGAACTTCCAAACTTATAATTAATTAGTATTATTGCGCATATTGCGCATCACACAATCTGAAGTTCTTTTCTTCGGCTTTAGATCTTATAGCGGAAGGAGATCCATGAACAAAGCGACAAACCATTTCTAAACTGAAGATTACAGTAGAAATGTTAAGCATTTAATTGTAGTAAATGACATTCGGCGGAAATGGAATGACCATGAATGAATCTACCGATGTGTGAGGATACGAACTTAGAATTTTGAGGGACAGAGAGAGAGAGTTTCACTCATTTGTGCATAGACATCGAAGCAAGCGAAAGGGTGGGGTTGTTACCTTAATGAATCAAAGCAGAAGCAGAGCCCACTGAAATTTCTCGCACAGCGCTACGCCTGAAGACATCAAAGCCATCAAAAATCAGAGAGGGAGAGAGAGAGAGATTGCATTGTTGGGAGGCTTGTGCGGCGGCCTTTTCAAGAGCAGTGAAGCCACAAAAGTACGCGAATGATTTTCAAAGTTACGCCATGTCAGCGTCCTTGCGAACCATCGCGGGCGTACGTAACGTTACGAATCCAACCTAAAAGTCGTCGAACATTCTGGGCACGGCACTCACTCACCAGTGTCTCTGAGCTAACGCGTGAACTTCTTTTTGTGGAATTCTTGGGTACTTCCAAAAGGATAACCCACGATGGACTTCGAGTCAACGACAGAGTGAGGACGTCCCAGAACGTGCTCTATTTTGGATTGGCAAAGTTTTTTACTTTTTGACCGGACACTTTTGACAACTCTCCATTAGTTTGGCCAAATACAAAAATAGCACCACGTTTTATTTGAGGAAAGTTTAATAAAACTTTCCAAATGAACCAGCGACAAAAAGACACAACATGTGACCATTGTGATAAAAATAGCAAGTATTCAGTCCATTCTCCTCGTAGTTTTGTTCGCACTAGTGTTATGCAAAAGTTGGTTGGGTTATTCATAAACAGAGTTGGACGGTCATTCAGTGAAGTGGTGGAAGTGAACCGTTCCAAAAGATATGTAGTCCGAAAATAAATTATTTGTAAAAGTTGGATGGTTATAGTGGTAAAATTTTGTAATATTTTTTGTACATTTTGAAGGTCATATGCTCCATCCATCACTCTAAATTTTGCATTTTACTGAATTCATCATAAAAATTCAGCCTTTATTGAGTTACAAAAGAAACAGCCCAAAGAAAAATAACTCACATTGGAGTGATGTTATTTTTATATTACGGACGGTGTGACTTATGCACCCAGCTGAAAAATCCTTCATATCCATCATTTCTCAGTCATATATAAATATTATCTATTCCCATGACTTGAATATTGTTTATTCTTCAATGTGCATGTTGATCGAGGCAATGGAGCCTGAGCTAACACGTCCACCATGTGAACGGGAATCTTATAATTACGACAAATCTGTCTGCTTCTTAATTCCTTATAAAGAACGATGTTCATACTTGCAAGTGGAATGTCGAGGTAGGTGAAGAAAGACAAACAGTTCAATATCTCATTATTGATGACTTTCCCAAATGTACGAAACAATCTCAACCATTCTTTTCTTAAACTGTTGAAGCTGTTATCCAATCTCCTAATAATTGTTGATACTTAGTAAACGTGTCTTGTTATGTGACAAATGGTTCTAGGGACGTTTCCAAAATTACGTTGGTCAAAAATAGAGTTTTGTTTCGTAAATATGTGACACTAGTAGTGAATTCTAAATCTCATTTATAAATTCTTGCAATTGGTAACCTGTTGATTTGGTTAGCAGCTATAGTTCACAAATGGCGTTAATTGATTCGATATGATGTTAATAATTTACTAACTAATTGCTTGATAAAAAAGTTACAAGTCATATCTTTTCTATGGACAACATACATAGCTTACTAGCAATTTTAAAAACTTCACCTTTTTAACTATTGGAAACTAGACTGGTCCCTTTAATAGCGGATAAGCGACCATTGACCGCGTTCGATTTTCTAAGTTACGCCATGTAAGCGTCCTTTTGAAATATTACGTGCTTACGACAAATCATTAGATCATCACCATCTATGTCCGTACTTCTTGGAAGCTAAATGTTACCAGATATTCCTGTACCCTCTGCCACTCTTCGAGCTACATGTGTACACAATTCCCATTGGTGGAATTGCGAAGTCATAAAGTAAAAGACAACTCAAATAATGCTTTGAGCCAATAATGATCGCATGACAGCCTGCCACGATTGTGCTCTGTCAATTCTGAAACACATTGACAAGTTCGTCCAATGTTCATCTAGAAGCTCATTGACGATTGGAAGGGTGTTCAATGCATCACTTATCGCTTTTGGATTCAACTGAATTTATCACCAGGTGAGAAACAAAATAATAATTCAGCAGCAACCAGCACAAAAAGACAGTCCAAGAACGCTCCCATGTGATTGATTTCGCTCGATTGGATGGACGGCGTGACCTTGGCATCCAACGCAGAGATAAGTCAATGGGCTTTTCGGAATTTAATGCTCTCCCTTATCTTTTATGGTAGGCCTAGGTACAAAAGAATCTAATGGGAATCCATCCTTTTCCAAGCATAGCATTATTATTGGATTTACCCGCATTGACTTAATTAATTCCTAGCAAGTTATGCACATCAAGAAAGCAATTCTTGAATGTCCACATTTGGGGTATTATAGTTCAATAAGTTAACGCGAAAAGTATGCGTTTAGTTCTAATACTATATCGTCTATGTGACCAAAATATTATGATGTCAACATATCACTCATCTGTTACTTCTTAAACCATTAGGCTATATTTGCTTGGATGTTAAAAGAAATGTGACAACAAGGTAAAATCATTTTCATGTACTACTGTTTTAGTTTGAATCTACATGGGCATATAAGAATCAAGTGATCTCCTGAGAAGTGTTAGGATTCCTTCCTTTTGTTGTTGTCATCGTTGTAGATCACCTAACCCTACGAGCTAGCTACAGTGATTGTACGGCCCGAGGCTCACTTTTTACTCGACGTAGCACAAACATTAGGTCAGAAGAATGTAATTCTTTGCCTCTCCTGTATAGATGACTTGCTTTAAACAGCATAATATGTCCAACATTAAAACACAAGAAAACAAGTTGATGATTTTCGAAAAGTCAGTATTTTTTTTGAGGTTTAACGGGAAAAACTTGCAATGTGTTCATTTCGTCTTAAATCAATAACAAGTGTCATCAATCCATTTCTTCTAGTATCTGTGAAGTGCTTATGCTATTTTTGTGAATTGAAGAAGTTAATGACAGCATTAACACCTCTAAGAACGTTTACACGCCATAGGCATGCCATATTTAGTCCCTAGTTTAATAAATATTACCTTAATCAAGTAGCGATCGGGCTAACAATCTTTTCATAATTTCAAGAATAGTGAGATTTACAAATGATATTCCGAAGACCAAATCAACTCAATTATTTGCAGTATTCGCAAGGCACAATTAGAGAGAAAACTCTCTCAAGACTTGTTATAAGAGAAACTTAACGAATAAGTACTCCGAGATCCACAGCAAGTCCAAATTAGGTTGGGGTTTACGCGTTAAACATAAAATACACAAATCATTAAATATACAGCAACTGGGCCTAATGAGTGCTCTGCGAACAGCCATAAACCCAGGAAAGAAATGGACTGTTTGGGGGCAAAAATGACATCAGTGGGTTCCATAACCCCACTCAAATCAAAATTTTGGGCACGTCAAACTAATCAGCCAATGTTAGTTCTAAGCCGCTTTTGGATTTCTACTTATTTAAATTGTAAAGTTCATTTAACCTCCAATGACATTTTTTTAGCGTTTTGTTGTGTAGATCAATGTTTCATAGTGATACTGATTATGTACCTGCCAGCCGTTACGGTGAATATACTTGGGTAATATAATCAAAAGTGGCAATAAATCATTTTAATATACTACTATGTCTAGTTTGAACCTACGTTAGCATAGAAGAAGTAGAAGATCCATTGAGAAGTCTTAAGGGTTCCTTGCTTTTGTTGTGGTTGTTGCTGAAGAAAACATAACCCAACGGGCTAGCCATGTTGATAAGACCTTAGAAATTTCGCACCTCAAGAATTGTACGGCCTGAGGCTTATTTTCTTCTCGTCATAACTCGATAAATTAGGTCACAAGAATGTAATTCTTTGCCTTTCCTTTATCTTTGGATAGAATGACTTACTTTAAACAAAATCAAGGCGTGAACTTGGCATGTTGTATGAGGTTTCCTTATATCATCCGATGAAACTATTAAAGCACAAGAAATAAAAAGTTGATGATTTGCGAGAAGTCGGTACTGTTTTTGAGGTTTAGCGGGAAACACTTGTGACGAGTTCATTATGTCTTAAATCAATATCGAGCATCAAAAATCACTTTCGTCCAGTATAGTTTTTGTGAAGTGCTTATGCAATTTTTGGTGAACCGAACATGTTAATGGCAAAATTAACGCCCCTAGTTTAAAAATCTTTCAAGTGTTTTAAGAAAGCTTAATGAATAAGTGTACTCCTACAACCACAGCAAGTCCAAGTTAATGGGGGTTTAAGCCTTAACGTGAAATGCATTAATAATTGAACCTACAGGTAATGGGCTTGAGGAGTGCTTTGAAAACAGCCCAAAGCCCAGGAAAGAAGTGAAGTTTTGGGGTTAAAAATGACGGCAGTGGGTTCTTCATTTAAGAAGGTCATTTGGACCCTTAATGAGCTTTGTAATTGGATTTGCAGGCTCCATAACTCCACTTAAACCAGAAATTATGGCACATCAAAGCAATCCGCAAATGTTATTTCTGGGTGGCTTTTGGATTTTTTTTTTCTAATTTAAATGATCCAAATTCAAGAAAAGTTATTATGGATGTATCACGTCCTCTCAGCTTTCTATATGCCTAAATCCATCCCATTTAGTAAAAAGAGACAAAATTACCCTTAATCACCCTGCAAAAGTTCAAATTGGTGGACCAAGTTGTCAAAATTTCCCTTATTCACTTTCCTCCTTTTTCCTGATTTCTTCTTTTTCTATGCCGGACCAAGTTGTCAAAATTAAGAATATCACGGGTTTGTTTATTAAAAAAAAATTAAGTGGGTTTTACCATGCATGTTTAAAAAAGCACAAAACTTTTATTTTAAAAATTTTCCATTGTACATAGTAGCTTTGTTGAAGAGAGAATTTCCTGGAAAACTTAGTTCTATTTCATGTTGTCGAGCAAATTTATGAATTGATTGTCAAGAAAAATAAAAATAAATATTGAACATCAACAACAATTAAAGATAATTAAATATTCATAAAACTTTCAATTTTATTTTGCATATCACCATCAAACTCTTTCTTGTAAGTTATTTTTCATATTCAAATAATGAGATGATTGGATGAAATAAATAAAAAAAAACTCTCTTAAAGACTTGACGCAATAACATCACTATTACATTCCCTAATAAGGAAATTTAAAAAATGAAAATTAATTATAGAATACATTTGCATAAATAACTCAAAATGATGGTTAAATTTAATTCTTTTGAATTGACAAAAAAGAACAACAACGACAAGAAGGCATAGCACGAAGCAATTCCACAGCCGATCAAAAAGTCCCAACCACCTAACCCAAATTCTCGATTTGATAATTCAATAAAAAAAAAAAGAACTTACGATTCTTGTCATAATCAAGCGTGCTTCAATCAAACACGAGAAGCAGTGAAAGCACTGAAAGGCAGCGAATTAGAATGGGACAGTCATAATCTCATGCTTTTTTTTTCCTGAAAATTGGAGAAAATACATGAAATAATTTTTGTAGCCCAGAAAGAGCTTTATTGGTTCCTTCGTGCCTTACAAAAAAATCGAACCAGCCTAGAATTTATTTTAAGTCTTTCATCTTCAGTTTAGCTAAAATAAATTATCTCAACTGTCGAGCTGGATGAAGCTTTTGCGGCCATGGTTAAGCTCGACAAAACTCGATTGGCCATGATTGCGAGCTTGAAGAATTCTGGTAGCTAGAGTATCCATGGCTGAGCTTGATGAAACTCGAGTAGCTACAGCCCATGGCCAAGAGCTCGATGAATCTCAAGCGGCCATAGGCCGCGACCTTAAAGAAGCCTGGAAGCTGAAGTTGCAATGGCTGCAAGCTTGACGAAACAAGAGCAGTCATGACCAAAATCTTGAGAAAAGCTTGGGGGTTGGTGGTCATGGCAAAGTTTGACGAATCTCGTGCGGCAAGACTTTGCTTTTTTATTTTTTCGCCATAAGTTTTTAGCTTTTTTATTTATTATTTTTTAATGTTTATACTTCTTTCTTTTATCATATTTTTATTATTAAAAATAATCTTGTTATCCTTTTTTCTTTTTAAAGTTTTAAGATTTTTTCCAAATGTGGTGCTTGGTGAACGTCACATTGGCGCTATGTTGGTTTTGGAAACTAATAGAAAAAAAAAGTCATGTCAGCATTTTCTGCACGTGAAATTGGACAGGGTTAATTGAGAGATTTTATTACACAAACTTAATAACTTTTAAGACTTGATTGCATTTGTTTAAAGTGCATGGACTCAATTTCACTTTTATAATACGTTTAAGACTTTTATTGCGCTTATTCTTATTTGTAGATTAGATTTTCAATAACTTTTGCACATGGACCCAAAACATATAAAATCATTGTCATCTGACTAATAAATCAAGTGATTCAACATATGACCCACGCATTGTAATGGATCAAATCCATTGACCACTCGCGATTTGCGGACCACATAATAAACTAAATAGATTTCCACATAGGCTCCTGCATCCATTGTTATTATTGAACATTCAATTTTCACTATGAACCTTGATTGGTTTTACGCTGAATCAGCTGTGGTGCTTGCGTTCTTCTCTATCATTTTCATGTCCTTAATTGTCAACTAATTTGAAATGGTTTGCGCAATTTTCCTTGGAAAATATCCGGGTCAATGACAAGCTTTAATGACCGAGTGAGAGGATAAGATGTGTTAGCATCTTTGACTTGAAGAGGTCCCCAGCAGAAAATTAAGTGTCCTTCATTAGTTCTGAACATGTGAGTGTGAACTTGGGTGGTGTCGATGTTGGAAGAAAGTGGAAGCCAAAGTGGAAGTTGTTTAAGAGTATGTTTGCTAACATTTTTTTTTTGGAAATAGAAAAGTGGTCAAAGAATATATTTGAAATAGAAATAAGAAGTAAAAAAAATCTACTTCTTTTTCCCAGCAACAAAAAGATAAATAATAAAGAAACAAGATCAGCTTTCTCTCTCTGTCACAAGATATTTTCAGATTGTTTTTTTAAATTTTAAGTGGGTATTACCATACATATAAAAAAAGCATTATATTTTTCTTTTTAAATTTTTCCATTGTACAAATGAGTTTTTTCGTAAAGTGAATTTTCTAGAAAATCTAGTTCTTTTTCACGTTGTTGTTGAGCGACTTTATGAATTGATTGTCAAGAAAAATACAAATAAAAATCGAACATCAACAACTATTAAAGAAAATTAAATATTCATAAAAAATTCATTTTTATTTTGCATATTAACGCCAAACTCTTTCTTAATAGTTATTTTTCATATTCACACAATGAGATGATTGGATGAAATAAAAAAAAAAGCTCTCTTAAAGACATGTCGTAATAAGATCGCCATTACATTCCCTAATACGGAAATTTGAAAAATAAAAATCATCAAAGCATACATTTGCATAAATAAATTAAAATTATGGTTAAAATATAATTCGTTTTAAATTTACAAAAAGAAGGACAACAATGACAAGAAGACAAAGAGGAAGTAATTCCACAGCCAATGAAAAAGTCCCAACCACCTAACCCAACCATGCTAGCTTAAGGAAGCCTGGAAGCTAAAGTGGCAACGGTTGCAAGCTCGACGAAACTCGAGAAGCCATGGCCAAAATCTTGAAAAAGCCTGGAAGTTGGTGGTCATGGCCATGCTTGACGATACTCGTGCAGCAAGGTTTTGCCTTTTTTCCCCCCCATAAATTCTTAGCTTTTTATTTTTTTAATGCTTATACTTTTTTCTTTTATCCTATTTTTATTTTTAAAAAATAATCTTGTTATCCTTTTTCTTTTTAAATTTTCTAGTTTCTTCCCGATATGGTGCTTGACGGACACCACATCGATGCCACGCTTTCTTAGGAAAGTAATAAAAAAAAGTCACGTCAGTATTTTTCTTTAGTGAAAATTGATAGAGTTAACTAAGGGATTTGATTACACCAATTTAATAAAATTTAAGAATTTTTTGTATTTTTTGAAAGTTTAAGGAGTTAATTGCACTTTTACGACTACGATGAGTTTACTAAGGAATTTGATTACACTGATTTAACAAATTTTAAGACTTTGTTGAATTTATTGAAAGTTTAAGGATTTAATTGTACTTTTGCGACAAGTTTAAGACTTCCGGCGCACTTATTCTTATTTGTGGACAAGATTTAGAATAACTTTGCACATGGACCCGAAACATAATAAAATCAATGCCTTCTAACTAATAAATCAAGTGATTCAGCATAGGACCCGCATAATGTAACGGATCACATCCATTGAGCGTAAGTGATTTGTGAACCTCACAATAAACTAAATAGATTTCCACATACGTTCTTGTATCCGCCATTATTATTGAACATTCAATTTCTACGATGAACCTTGATTGGTTTTATGTCACAGCCATTGAATTTACTGTGGTATCTGCTTCCTCCTCTATCATTTTCATGTCTTTAATTCTCAACTAACGTGAAAAATGCTTTGCATACTTTTCCTTGGAAAATTTCTGGGTCATGACAAGCATTAATGACCGCGTGGGAGGATGAAATGTGTTACATCATTGACTTGAAGAAGTTCCCCAGCAGAAAATTGAGTGTCGTCCAATTGTACTAAGCATGTGCAGGTGGACTTTTGGGTGGTGTCGATGTTGGAGGGAAGTGGAAGCTGAAGTGGAAGTTGTTTAAATCAGCCTTACACAACCCGAATGGATCTGCTTCTGTTGCGGCGTGGCGGCTAAAAAGATTCTAACCAGGAGTTTAAGACTATATATATTATTTATATTATTCTAAAGTACTGATCGTTAACCGATTTTGCATTCATTGATACTTCAAGTTAAATATAAAATATCTTGAATGTTGATTAGTATTGTGTTGATCACGTTATCAAATTGAACGAAGTTTTCTCATTTTTCTTCAACGAGTTGAAACAAAAGCCAATTATGTGATATTTCTTGATCTATACTAAAAATTTATCAGCATCAAGTCTTAGTTATTTATCTCATTTTATTCAGGAATGATACTTGGGAACGTATTTTTGCTTTATTACTTTAGTGAAATCACTCGTAACTTTTTTTTTTGTCGATTTGCTAATAATCATTTCTATCAATTTATAATATTCATCTTATTATTTTCGTCTCTCCCTTTTGGAGAAGGTCTGGGTCAAGTCACGTGTTCCGTGAAATTGGCTCCCGAAGACTTGAGTTTGCCCAACGAGAAAATCACTCGAAAGGGAAAGACTCTGCACATATAAAATAAGTAGATGACCCTTGTCAGTTTCCACATGGTGAAGCAGAGAAACACATAACCCACAAAACATCCTTACCAAAAAAAAAAAAACACATAACCCACAAAACACCGTATAAACATGAAGTGTCTTTTACTGTGTTCGTGGACTTGGGTGTTGTTGGTATTGATAGGAAGAGGAAGCAGGAGTTGCTTGGAAGAAGAGAGGAATGCACTTCTCAAGATTAAGGCCGCCTTCAACCACCCAAATGGGTCTTCTCTTCCGTCTTGACGAGACGGCGATGGTGACTGTTGCAACTGGGAAGGCATCGTGTACGATGATACCTCTTCAGGAGTGACTCAACTACATTTGAATGGTACACACCGTGGGAAATTTGTTGTGCGCAATTGGGAAGCGCCTTGGCCTTGGGTTATTCACACCTCTTTATTCCTTCCTCTAGAGGAACTTCAAGTGTTGTATTTAAGTCATAATTCTCTCTCAGGTGAATCTCTCTCTCTCTCTCTCTCTCTCTCTCTCTCTCTCTCTCTTAGTTATTTGTTTCATTTTTCCTTTTCCAAATATGTTCAAAATAATCGTTTACTCACCGTGTTTGAATAATAAAGAATGTCATACAAGATTGCAGAAATGATGCAGTTCTTAAAGCATTTGGTTGCACATATCATAAATTAATTAGGAGACTCATCTCCAGGAGGAGGATTATTCCGAAGAGCAAATATACAATTAACTTAGTAAGCAATGATTTGCGAAATGCCGACTTTTTTGCCATCATAGAGGTAAAGTCAAATGTCATGGGGAGCACATGATTGAATGTTCTCTCACCTCTGCTAGAACCATGTCTAATAGATATTGTTAAGATTATAAGTAATTTGATTATGGACTTGGTTTACAAAGTCATGTGATGAGGACTTTTTTTTATGCTTGGATATGTTGGACCAACTGGTTTCTGCTTATAAACGTATCCTCCTCATCATAATCATATAGTATTCTTGAAAAATTGAAGATAATTAGACACCTAATATATGTAGATAATTAATTAATCATTATTCGTGGATATTTCCAAAATCAGATTTAAACGGAATGTTACATCTGAAGAAATTGAAGTAGCTAGATCTATCTTTCAATCACCTAGAACAAGTCCCCTCATTGTACAAGCAAACTTCAACGAAGGCCCATAATTTGTCTTCCAATCAGCTTGAAGGTACATGTAAAATAGAAGACCATGCCTTGATACATACCGTCAGATATTGAGAAACTTTTGTCAATCACAGGTGTGAATTTGGAGGTGTTGGAGCTTTCTTTTAACAATTTGGTCAATGATGCCCTCGTAGACATCATGAGGATAACATCTCTTAAGGCCTTAGCCATCAGATATTGTGGATTGAATGCTTCGAAATTATTGGAAGCTACTTTTTGAAGATCACTTACGTTTATCATTATTGGTAACCTATCACCTTTTTAGAATAAGATAAGGTAAGATCGTCTTGAGCATAAAAGGCATGACTGCATTATATTCAACATCCTTCTGAGATCATATTTTGGCTGCACTTTTTCTTCAAATAAGTTAACCCCAGCGAGGGCGAAGTAAAATGTCTATTGAAGCCATAAGTAAACTGCGACTTACTGCTAAAAAGATATAAATAATGCGAAATAACTATATACTGAAGGAGCCCAAATTTTGTAAAAGAATCATAACCAAATTAAATGCAAGAGTCAAATAGAAATCAAAATCAAACAATATTTAAAGTTTACAGATTCATGGCCAAACTTCAGGGACTGCAAGTGTTATTAGTAGAATTATTGCGTTTCATAAATCTTTGATTTTTCATATGTTGTGAAATTTTGTTTGATTCTATTGATAGAAATATATCAAACATAGATTTTTTTCCCTCTAAAATAGCCACATAGAATGAACAAATTTTGAAATAATTCTTTTAGTATAACTATTTCATTCTTTTACCCTGTTATAATTTTTCATTTCTTCCTGCATATCCAGTTTCTTCAACATTATCATTACCATTACTGTGTATATGATTCATCAATAGTAGTGCAATATTTTTCTTCATAAGTTTAGTAAATTTTAGCTAGGGGGATAGATTATCCATTTGATTGTCATGTTTGAAATACTATGTATATTACTTGATTTGACGTATCGTGATCCTTGGAGCCATCATATGGTCCATCTTTCCATTTTTTATAATGCATACAAAACATGATAACAAGTTACTATTTCATAAATGGCTCCTAGCTCCTGGAGTGAGGGCAATATGGTTAGGCAGGAGCAGAAGGGCCTTTCTCAAAACTCAAAAGTAAACTATAACGAATTGGTACATGGATACTGAGATATAGAAACATTAAAGACACAGATAAGAACGAAGCATAAAAGAAATGTGTAATATTTGTATATTATGTATATTATTGTATCTCATAATGAAGAGTACAAGAGTTTATTTATAGGTTTTATTAGATGATTATTAAGGTGACATCTGCACAATGAAATGGAGATATGGCGAATTTCCTAGATACATGCAACATCGAGAGATATGGAAAATAAAGGAAGATATCTAAATATTGTGACATTCCGAATTTCGACCCATTTTTAGGATTTATAAAACGTGTATTTCGTCAGTGCGCTTATAATAAAATCTCACCCGGAACTGATCACTCTTAGGTTATTTTTAAATTAGATATTTTGCTAGAATCGTACTTGATCGAATTTGATCGTTATTTAGAGCCCAAACTTTGGTGTGAAATTTCTCAGAGTTTCGTGACGAATTTAATTGGACGGTGTCGATATTATTGTGGCTGTGACATTCCGAATTTTGGCCCATTTTTTAGATTTATAAAACGCGTAATTTGTCAGTGTGCTTATAGTAAAATCTCGCCCGGGAACTGATCACTCCCGGTTATCATTTTTAAATTAGAGATTTCGCTAGAATCGCACTCGATTAAGTTTGGCCGTTATTTAGACCCCGAACCTGGCAATCGATTTTCAGGAGTTTCAAGACGAAAAAAATTGAACGGTATCAATATTATCGTAGCCAGCGTTGAGATTGTCAGGAATAATGGAAAAAGGGGAGTTTTTGATCTGGTGCGAATTTGGACTAGTAGACCTTCCTCACTATAGTTCGATTTAATTAATTTGGTCTTTGTCCCTTTTTATATGTGAGGCTTATTTTGGACCAGTTGATCATTTTCGATTTTGAATTTGGGCCATTGGATCGCATTTAATATTTGAATGAAGTTTTTTTTATTATTTCTCTCTCTCTCTCTCTCTCTCTCTCTCTCTCTCTCTCTCTCTCTCTCTCCCTCCACGCGCACGTCCCCTCATGCACGACCATTCTCTCCCCCTCTCTTTCCTTCACTCTCTCTTTCTTTCTCTCTCTTCTCTCCTCTCTGTTGCGCTCACCAACCCACCCTTGCAACGTCCACTCTTGTCCATACCCCCCCTTCTGACACCCTCTCTCCTCTCTCTTTCTTCCTCCTTCTTTCCTTTCTTCTTCCTTTCTCTTTCTCTTCTGGCCTTCTTCTTTAGTTTTCTTCTTCCTCCCCCGACGAGCCTGCAAATGGCCCTGCTCCGCCCAGCGCCAACCTAGCTCGCCAACCGCCGCTCGTCGAACCAACCTCCGCGCCCGTCGCCACTGCGCATCATCCGGTCGTCGCCTCTGCTCTGTCGCCCGACGGCCCTGATGTCGCCGCGAGCCAATCCGCAGCCGCAGCTCGCCGGTGCTGCTTAGCCGCTCGCCGGTCGGCCCCGCGTCGCCAGTCGCCGCTGTGCCGTCGGTTACCACCATTCCTCTCCCTCAAACGGCCGGCAACCCCTTTCCTCCCCCTCACTCTCTATCCCCCGAAGCCCTCCCCCTGTTCTGGGCTTCTTCCCGCCGCCGCTGTTCGCCAGCTCGCCGCGCCGCCCTGTCGCCACCGCGAGGTCGCCATCGCCAGTCGCCGCCGTTCCACCCCAAGTAGCCGGTAAGCCCCCTTTCCCCTCTCTCTCTCTCTCTCTCTCTCTCTCTGTGTTTAGCCGTGAGAGGCCTTGAGTCGGAGGAGCTCCGCCGCCGCCGTCACTATTCTGGCGTGGATCCGTCACCTCGCCTAGCCGTCCAGCCGTCCCATTTCCCTCTCTCTCTCTCTCTCTCTCTCTCTCTCTCTTTCTCTCTCTCTCTCTCTCTCTCTCTCTCTAGGCCGTGGAATAGCTTAGACCGTCGCCGCCGCTCGCGCCGTTCGCCGGAGCTGCCGCTGCCGTTACTGTTCCGGCAAGGGACCGCCACTGCCCAGCCCCTTTCGTCATGTGTTTAGCTTGGTTTGAAGCTTAGGATACCAAGTGAGTTTGACCCTAAACCCTAATTAGGACAATTTGCATTTCTAGACAGGTTTTAGGGGTTAATTAGGGTAATTTGGGGTTAAATTATGGAGGTGATTAGGGTTTGTGATTGTGGTCGATTCAATGGATTAGTACGATGAATTAATGGAGAATTAGTGGCCCAAGAGGCACGATACGTAGGCTGGACAAATTAGGATCGGAACAGCCCAAGTTCAGAAAAGTTCGGGTTTTTAAACGTGGATTATAGTGCACGCCGTATTTGGTCTTGTGGTGGCTGATTGGAATGATATTTGGGGAGCATAATGGAGCATTTTGGCGATAATTATTAGTTTAGGAATTTCGGCATAGTGGTTGCCCACGACGGGATTTAATTTGGGTGCGGCGCGATCAATTTGAGGTTTAACCATGCAATTACCGGGAATGACTGCAGTGTGCAATTGACTGGCTAATTGAGCCTTATTTGTGATTAATTTGATGATTCCATGTCGCATGCCTAGCGAGACTAGGAATAGATTAGCTTGGCGAGCCTTAGATGTGCGAATTCTTGATGATCCAGTTGTGTGAATATGTGCATGGACTGCGTGTCAAGTTGTGCCATGACTATTTGAATTAATTGTCTGATTAGGCATGTTGATTTGTGGAATTGAATATACGTGGTGCAAGTGCGCATGATTGCATCGTGACTTGAGCAAGTGAGGCGGTGCAAGTGAATGCCCAAATGTGAATGTATAGCCATGAGTGTGCATCTCAAGCATTGACACGGCATGTGCATATACGAGTGTGTCCGAGTGGCATGTGCATTGTGATCACCTAAAATGCCTTAATGCGTCTTACGCGGGGTTCAAATAAAAATTGGTGCCTATGAATGTATGATCACAATAAACCCTGATGCGTTTTACGCGGGGTAATGAACCCGTCCTGAGACGTGTTATACGGGACGATGCCCGGTTTACCGGAAGATGACCAACCTGATGCGTTTTACGCAGGTAATGTGTCATGAGCTTGATGTGTTTTACGCGGGCCAGAGATCGATCTCGAAGTGATAGACCTGATGCGTTTTACACGGGTCGAACCTGATGCGTTTAACGCGGGTCGAAGGAGAAATTGGTAAATGGCAGAGTGCTGGCATGTGAGCGTGCGTTACTGCATTGTTGAGGCATGAAATGAGTGCGAACATGAGTACGTGCATTACATACATCGGGATTAAGTGATATAGCGTGCGTTACTGCATTGTTGAGGCATGAAATGAGTGTGAACATGAGTACGTGCATTACATACATCGGGATTAAGTGATATGTGTATTTGTACTGCGATCTAAATGCTATGGTGCTGTTGTGATTAAGTTTATAGAGTGGCTAACTCGCAGGGTCAAGTATGAATTAGATTTAGGCCTGAGGGCCTGAGTCAGTTATGTTTTGATTTATGCATGGTTTAGTACTCGTTAGGAGGTGCGCGTTAGCCTAATTCAGGTTTAGGGAATTACTCGCTGAGATTTATTCTCACTGTTATTGAAATCCAATTTTTCAGACCCCCAACTTTGAGGATGCCAGGTGTATTGAAATGTTTTGGGAGGAACCCCGGCTAGATTTAGTGCTTGATCGCCGAGCCACGTATCCGCTTTTGATTTTTGAGTGTGGGTTGTATATGAATATTGCATATGTTTCCCGATGTCAAAGCAAGTGTATAATTATCCGTACTGTTTGTTGTATGGCTATCCTTGATTAATGAGTGGTTTTAATTACTTCCGCATGTGCTTTAAATCTCTGTGTTGGGTGTTGGGTCGGCGACGCGTCCTAGGACGTCGCACACGAATCGACCTTTGCGAGGGATGTGGCGCGCCGAGGAGTGCGGGGCATGATAGTGGCCAACGTCGATAATATCTGAAATTATTGAAAGTAAAATTTGGACCGGGTGCGGATTTTGACTATTATATCTCCCTCTGGGTTTATTTTATTTAGTCTCTACTTACTCTTTTCTTTTATTTTAAAATTCGAAATTTTCCGTGGTCCTTGGATCTAACTTGCCTAACAATATCAATTACGAGACCTTGAATTGCACTTGAGTGGGTTGTTGACTTTTTGCTCTCTCTCTCTCCCGCCCGTTTCTTTTTCCCCTCTCCCTCTCTCTTCCTTCGGTTTCGGCCAAGCCCTCCCCCCTTCCTCCTCCATGCGCCGCCCGACCAACAGTTGCCGCAACTAGTCCGGCTGCCGCGCATCGTCTACCGTAGCCGCCGTCCGATCGCTCGTCCCAGCCCGGGCCGCCATCTGCCACTGCTGTTCTCCTCAAACCTAGCTGTTTCTTCTTCCTCCTCTCCTCTTCGTGGACTCTCGACCAGCAGCTACCGTAGCTCGTCCTTCTGCCGAGCGTCATCCACCGCGGCCGTCGTCCATTTGGCCAGTCGCCACCGTTGCTGTTGCTACTCCGGCGAGACCCCCGGTTCCCCCTTCCTTTGTTCTGGCTTACCCCCTGCTCCACCTCGCCAGCCATGGACGCGCACCGCCGTTTCGGCCGCCGCTGCCCTCATCGGCTCGCCACCATCATCCCGTCCTCCCCTTTGCCCTATCGTCACCCCTAATGGCTGGCGCTGCTATGGCCACCGCCGTACTATCCCCCTTACTCCGGCCATCTGCCCCTCCCCTATTTCTTGCCGCCGCCCTTGCTAGCTCTGTTCTTTGCTATCCAACCAAGGAGCCGTTGCCCCTGCCATTTCGACGACGACGCAGCTGCCTCAGCCCCATTCCCTGTTCATCGTCCCAGCCGCCGCTTGCCCCTGCTGTCTCGGTGACGACGTGGTTGCTTCAGCTTCTTTCTTCGTTGCCCTTGTCCGGTTTTCTTGTTCCGGATTGAGGTAAGCGACTTCCTAATCTCGACTTAGGATGATGGGTATTGCTAGACTCGTTTAGGGGTTTGTGTGTGGGCTGAATATAGTGGATATGGTGGCTGCCGTGGGCTGTTCAGCATGGTTTTGGTGGCTGTTTTGATGCGGATTAGTGAAGTAAATGGTGGTTGGTTCGGGGTGGGTGATTGGGGTTGAATTGTGGGCTGAACCGAGATGGTTTAGGGCTGGTTTTATGGCTGGTTTGGAGGTCGTAGAATGCTGGAAATTTATGTCAAGTTTATTGATTATTCGTGTGTGATTAAATGTCCAATTTGGCGATGGTTCGTGTTGTTTATATGTGACTGATGTAGAGGTTGATTTGGGACCGTCATAGGGCGAGTTGTTGGGCTGGTTTTAAGGCCGAGTTAGGGGTTGTCACGAGCCGGGATATTAGCTAGCCCGGTGGACTAATATTGGACAAGTTTTGGAGTAAAATGTGGGCCTTATTGTATCGGAATGGCGAGCTAAGTGTGGCTGGTGGTTATTTGAATTACGGGCTAATTTAATGCTTGATATTGTGTGCTCACGTGATGATTTGATGATGAGTAATGGCTGACCTTGATTGACCGTTTGTGAGTGTGCGAGTGTGACTTTAATTAGTGGAACTGTGGCCTCTTTAGTGTAAGTATGGTGAATTGTGTTGTGGTCGTTTGGAAATGGTTGCGTGATATTTGATTATGTGAAAGATGTGGTAATTAATTGAAAATGTGGCGTATGCACTTGTCTGAATGGCTTGAGGCGTGTTTACGCGGGTTAGTGGAAGGAAAGTTGGGCCTGAGATGTGTTTACACGGGTCATTGGAAAGAAAGTTAAGCCTGAGGCATTGTGATGCGGGCTGTGAGAAAAAGCCTGAGGCGTGTTGACGTGGACTGTGAGAAAGGACCTGAGGCGTGTTGATGCGGGCTGTGAGAGTGGGCCTGAGGCGTGTTGACGCGGGCTGTGGGAAAGGACCTGAGGCGTGTTTATACGAGTCATGGATAGTTGGATAGACATGCATGTGGAATGTGCTTGATTGAATTGGGAACGCACGTGTGTATGACACTTGAGTGATTGTGATGTGTTCTTGGAATATTATTACTTATAGTTATATTACTAAAATGCAGAGTTGGCGCATGATTAGAAGCGAGGTAAGTATGTTTATGTGATTTCTAGTACATCGATAATTAGATTACATGTTGTGACTTGTTTGGGTACATATTGGCTTATGTGGGGTTTATGTTGTCTGCTTATTGAGATTTATCTCATTCGCGTTGTGAAACATTTTCAAGCTTGAAGTGGCGAACAATCGTCATACGTAGTTCGGAGATCGGAAGTGGTAGCGGACATCGATGTTGCTTCCCTTCTTGTATCCCCCGCTTTGTATAGTGAAGTAGACTATCCAATCACTGTCCCCTTTTATTGAACGTAGTTTATTCGTTAGTAGCCTGGGTTGTTATGGCATAAATGAAATTATTATTTTGTGTTATCCCTGTAACACCCCCACCTCAGGGTCATTTAACGTGACGTTTCGTTCATTATTATCTTTCGTTACACACAAGCGAAATCATATCTCGGGACAATCACAATCAATACACACAACGGAAATAAGACAAGAAGCATCATGAGCAAATCTTATGTTTACAACGCATGCGAACATATTAAATACAGGCCAACTAAGGATAGCAAAACTTGACTTGGGTTATCCTATATCCACTATGACTTCTCACTCCTCGCTTCTTCATCGCCACCCCAGTCTAGTCCCCCTGGCCATCTCACATCCCACCCGTGGCCTTGTCCCGGAGCCGGCCCGTCCGTACCGCTAAAGCATCGTTGAACTCACATAGGGATCAATCCATTCTTCGTTCACGTAGTGATACCACGCCACGTACGGATGAGGCACCAAGTCCGTTAGGCCCTCATCGAACATTACAAGCGTTGTGATTCGGTGGTAGGCGCGGTCTTCTCTGACATCTATCACAGTGAGCACTTCGGCTCTCATCTCCACAAGATTGCCAACGCGGGCTAGGGGAGATGCCATCCTACGAACCTAAAAAAGGGAGACAACGGGGGATGAGTCGAGGAGACTCAGTAAATGAAAACACTAATATCAAGCGAGGATATATCGATCGCCGTTAACATAAGTTGACCCTTACCGCACCCACATCAATGGCAAATCAGTAGCAAAGTTCATAAGAGAACATTACGCATGGCTACATCATGTACACTTTACCAACCAAGGTTTGGTTCTATCTCAAAACAACATCAAATAGGAAACATGATCAAACCAAGGAAATGAACCAACTACGATAACCAAAAGACCTAGAAACAGTCCAAGCAAATCACGTCACAGCGAATCTCAACATCTTTTCCCGGTATTAGGAAATTCACTTACACTATGAAATAAAACTAGAACAAGAAAGGAACACGGGAGTCTCGGCGAATCTTGGCTTGAACACGAACATACGGGCCTTGGATGTGGCTTCCTATTGACCGAACAATAAGGAGAGACACAGGCTAGTCGGTGAGCTCTCTCTCTCTTTTTCTCTTTCTCGATATGAACAAGAAGCAAGAAAGTAAGAAAGAAGGGTGGCTGAGTGTGTGAGGAGAGAGTGGCGTGAGAATGGCGTGAGAGAGAAGGGCTTCACGTGAGGCTCTCCCTCTCTCTCTCTCTTTCTCCCTATTTAAAGAAGACCTTTCTTAGTCATCACTCTAGGCCATTAATGCATGTCATGATGGTGGTACCTTCAAAGTCCAACTAATTAATGCAAGTCATAATGAAGGGGGCCTCAAAGTCCAAGCTAATTAATATGGCTTGGAGAAGAAGATTTGACTTGGTCTAATCTTATCTTCTAGTTTATTCTACAATTTTCCAAACCGTGAAGCCGATCTAATTCCTCAGAAAATACTGGTTTCACCTACAATTAACTCGGGTCAACCGGGGTGCACAAAATTGACTAATTGATGCCAAAATTGCAACCCTGCATCATACTTGTTTCCTCTATTTTCCGAGGGTTTTCTGTGATAAAACAAATATAATAATCCCATTCAATCCGAGGTTCGGCACGATAACGTCCTCAAATATCACCAAATATAATCAAGACAAGATTCAAGTTGAATGGGATAAGTTCAAGCCAACTGACCAACCCAGCGCGTGGCTTGGTCTGATCGGGCGCATGGCTTGGCACATTACTGGGCCACACAGGCACACGGTGAGGCACATGGCCGGGGGCCGCGCCGGGCTGCACGAGTGCCGCGCCGAACACGATGCTGGGTCGTACGAGCGCCGTGCCGAGCCGCATGAGTAGTGCGTTGGGCACGATGCCGGGCTGCATGAGCAAGGGGCCGGGCACTACGCCGGCTACACGGGCAACATGCCGAGCATCACGTTGGGCCACACAAGCAAGGGGTTGGGTCATGGGCTTAACACATGCCGTGGCTCATGGATGGGCACAAGGCACAATTCATGGCCAAGTTTCTCAGGCACGGGACTTGGTCGGAGTCGAATCTTACGGGCACAACACTTGGCATGAAGGTCAGGCACAATGGATGGCACACGGTCGAGCACGTAGCCGGTCCGTGGCCTAGCTGACTAGCACAAGGGCTGGTCATGTCCAGGCACACAGCCTGGCCGGTGCGGCTGGCACAATGACCGGTCTGTGGCCTAGCCATTAGGCTCGTGGCCTGGCACGTGGCCTATCCATAACCTACTCGACTTAACACAACGATCAGTGGTCGATTCTTTACCGGTCCATGTTCGAGTATCAACGACTCATAGCCAACCCTCGGTTATCATGTAGCCTTACGAAGTTCGGTACCCCGGGATCAACTCATGGTCACCCGTGATCGAAACATGGTCATGCGGTATCACCCGCGATCGACACATGCCGACACGGCATTGATCCATGATCACCCCGGACCGTCTCACTAACGGCCCTTATGGTCGAGGGGTCTTTCTATAGCCATATTACTTGAATCGACGCGAACGATCGGGAAGTCATTCCACTATTGATCCCTAGGCCAAATCATAAATAATCTTTCGATTGAACCATGACTAACCCTCAGTACACACATTCCGACCATACCGTTCATCCCATTACCAACTCTCAGGTCGTATCACTTGCCCAATCCATTACCACTTACCTGTGGCTTCCCAGGCCCAAAAATCAGGATATGACAATCCCTCTGTCATTATCTTTTATCTGGGTTGTTTTATTTCTGCTTCCGCTTGTGTTTGTCTTAGCGTGTTTCGTTTGGGTCGGTGACGCGTCCTGGGACGTCGCGTTCAATACGACCGTCGAAGGGGTGTTGCGAGCTCGTTGGGGTTCGGGGTGTGACAAATATCTATAACAAACACCATTTCTTTTTGAAAAAAAATTATTATGGTTTAACACATATTGCAATCAATAAATGTCATACTTTCTTAATATTTGGTTAAATTAACTACAAGTACTACGTTTACGTAGTAGTTGGATTCATATACACTTGTAAGTCGGTAAAACTCCAACAAGATTGAGCCACAAGGCACTCTCATGTGCAAGCTTCACCCTATAATTTGCCTTTTATGATCATTTTAGTAAATGTTTCATCCTAGCAAATCTCTAATTCCATGTCTGTAATTCTTTTGCATACTCTCATAATAAGTTTGTAAGCATTATATTTTCGTATATTCTTATGCATAATTATCTAATAGAACAATGCATATTTTGGTAAAAAAATGTTTTTATATTGGGGTAAAATTCACATGAGATTGAGTTATGGGCAGCTCATTTAAGAGTTTTACCTAGTAATTTTTTATGGTCGCTTTAGCAAATATTTAATCCTAACAAATCTCTTATTCTACATGTCTAATTCTTATGCATACTTTGGTCATAAGTTCCTAAACAATATATTTTCGTATATTCTTATGCATAACTCTCTAATAAAATTGTACATACGTTGATAATATATGTTTAAGAATAATTGTTTATGTATGTATAGATTCTATACTGAAACACTCATATATTATATGTTTAAAACTAATTGTTTATGATGAGGTTTTGAAAGAGTTCAGCAATGTAGGGATACATATCTCATATTTGCAGTGTTCAATACGATAGGCTTGTGCGTATTGACGAACCTTGAAGAGTTGGACATAAGTGGTAATGGATTTTGGGGTCCTTTTCCTTCATGCTTATGCAATATGACCTCACTCCTTGTGCTTGATGTTCAACATAACAACTTCAGCGAGGCCATTCCTTCATGTCTCCTCTATAATCTCAAGTCACTTGAATATATTGTGTTTTTTTGGAAATGCTTTTGAAGGCTCACTTTCTCTTGCTTCCCTAGCCAATAATTCTAACCTCGAGATATTCCACCTCCTCAACAACCGCAATCATCTGGAAGTAAATATGGAAGAGCCCACTTGGTTTCCTTCATTTCAAATGAAGGAGTTTGGTTTATCAAACTATGTGCTCAACAAAGATGCAAATGGCGTAATTCCCAGCTTTCTGAAACGACAGTATGACTATAGAAATGTTCAACTTAGCAACACTTAAATGATAGGAAATTTCCCAAATTGGCTATTAGACAACAATGTAAATCTTAAACTGTTCAAACTCACAAGCAACCATTTTTCGGGTGCTTTTCACTTGCCCTCCGGTTTGAATCTTGTCAACTTGTTGTGGTTCGATGTGTTTGCTAATATTATTGAAGGGGAGCTTCCATCTTGGATTGGCTCTATCCTCCCGAATTTGAGTTATTTGAACCTATCAAACAACTTATTGAAAGGTAGAATCCCTCCCTCAATGGGCAATATAAAGCTACTCGATACATTGGACTTGTCGGATAATGGCTTCACGGGAGAGATACTAGAGACACTTGCTAAAGATTGCACACGAAACTCATGACATTGATACTGTCAGGCAACAATTTGCAAGGCAAAATGCTACTGGGGTATTCTAACTTGACAAATTTGACATTTTTGCAATTGGATAGAAATCGTTTCATCAAGGATCTATCACCTGCTATATTAAATAGCTCATCCTTGCAGATTTTGGATGTAAGTCATAATTTTCTATCCGAAACGCTTCCCAATTGGATTGGAGATATTCAACACTTGAGAGGGCTTAAGCTATCGAGTAATTTATTGGGAAGTCCTTTACCGTTGAGCATATGCAACTTACATTATCTTGTTCGTCTAGACCTTTCAAGTAACATTCTTGGGCCAAATATACCCCCCTGTGCCATTGTTATAGATACGAGGTTTTTGCATTTAACAAATGACACACTTGCTGGGCATTTTCTTGAATTTCTTTCTAGAGCTTCATCTATAGTTACATTGGATCTTAAACACAATGCAATGTCAGGTGAGGTCCTTGGTTGGATCGGTTCACTTCGGACCTTGAAGGTTCTTCTCCTGCAAGGAAACAATTTTGAAGGTTCAATTCCTCTGGATCTATGTCTGTTGAAATATATGAGTATATTGGATCTCTCCAATAATAATCTTTATGGAAAAATTCCTTCTTGTTTGAAAGATTTGACATTTGGAAATGATGGGGAATCTACGGAAGCATTTTCTACATCTTCTGGTTGGGTAGACTACTGGGAACCATTCGACCATAAGGGCAGATTCTTAATGATGTTTTCGTATAGGGAAGCTGACGCATCTGGCTTGAGGGATGGATTAGATGAAGTAAACTTCATGACAAAGAGTAGGTTGGAATCTTACAAGGGCAACATTCTAAAACTCATGTCAGGAATGGATCTCTCATAGAACAATTTGATGGGCTTTATTCCTCCAGAGGTCGGCTACTTAAGTGAGCTTCGAGCATTGAACCTGTCACATAATCATTTGATAGGATCAATCCCGAAAACGTTTTCCAATTTAAAGGATGTAGAGAGCTTGGACCTGTCCTACAACAACTTAACCGGTTCAATTCCTCCACAACTGATAGAGCTCTACGTGTTGTCAAATTTTAGGGTGGCTCACAACAACTTGTCAAGCAGGATACCAAAACCAAAATGTCAATTTGAAACTTTTGATGAAGCAAGTTATGAAGGTAACCCTCTTCTTTGTGGACCACCATTAACAAGTTGTGATGCCTCAAAACAAGGATGAGGGACACTGCCATCTTTTAATCATACCAAGGAAGATGATTCTTGGAGAGAAGCCTTCTTATGGAGTTTTGTAGGATCATATGTGGTGGCGCTCCTTTGGGTGGTTCTCTTTCTCTACCTAAACTTGTACTATCAGTATGTGCTATTAGGTCTTGTTCATAAGCTTATCCCATCATTTCCCCAGTAAAGATTGTTCTTCTAAGCATTTTGTGCTGGAAAAATGCGATGAAACAGTGGAGAACCTTTGTTTAATAGGATTATAAGCATTTGAGTCTTGATTATGCATTTTGAACGTTTGAATCCGAGAATGTTCATATTGCATTCGTTGTCCTGCTGATTTAAAATTTAGAAGATTTGATTTGGTTGACAATTGAAAGAGAATAGTTTATAAACCATCAAAAGGAATCCATCATTCACAAATTTTTGTAAATGTTACATGAAAGGTGAATTATCTTATGGGTGCAACTCGCAACATCAAACCAATCGGGTTTTACTGTCTCAAGAATCCTACTAACATAAAGGATTTGGCGCTGGAATTGCTGCAAATTGACGACAAAGGCATGGATTGCAGGACCACTGCTCTGCAGCCTAAACCCGACCTTAGGGATGAAAACTTGTTGCAACCCTCCCTGGCGGCTCTCTTAAAGGGAGCGGGTTTAGTGTCATGTTGAATGGGAACGGGCAGTCCCTCTATTTGAGATGCTTGCTCTCGTTCGACACGGGTTCTTCCACACCCTACCGGGCACATCGTTGGATGATTCGATTTGATTAAGCGATGAGATCCTACTTAATTTGGAGTCACTATTAACCTATTTGGGCCAACTAGGAGCCAAGTAGAAGGTGAGAAGACGTTTCACTTTTTACGAACAAGAGATATAAGTTCGAGGACTTGGTTATGCTAACATCAAATTAGCGCCAGTTGGGTACTTGAATTCGTTTTATTGCAAAAACACGATTCATGCGGTGTGGTCTTGTTTGTACGTCCTACTAAATGCCCAATGATGGTTATTTGCAAAAGCATTTTTTCAATCGGTAATATGAGACAAAAATCATAACAAATATCAAAATAATAAAAGCCACACATCAAAATGATATTAAGCACAAAAGTAAAGATGACGAAAATAAAATGCGAAAAATAAACTCGATACAAGTGGGGCGAAGAAAGTATGTGCACTTGTTATTGAGCCCTGGGACAGAATCCCGTCAGCTAAAACTTAAAACATCACATCACATCACTCAAGCATGAAAAAAGACGACAAAATATAAAATGCAGGAAAGTATTCGGATGAATCGGGCAAAGATTATACGTGACCTCGTTATTTGAGCTCTGGGACATGAACCCTCAAATCTAGTTTTGAAATCCGAGTCAAAATCTAAATTTAGCTAAACAAAACAACCTACTAAAAATTAATCACCGAGTGAAACTCAAAAAAGGATAAAACAGAAGGCGTGGATGATTCTAGTCCCTAAATATGAATACTTGATTTTTTTTATCCTTTTTATTTATTATTATTATTTTTAAGAGAAAGAGAATCCAGCACCCATCGTAGCATTGATAGAGTAAGACCAAATTCGATTCTGCATCTGAAGTCAAGCAAGCAAGTATTGTCATGAGACCAAAACATCAAAACGAGCATTCACGGACACTAGCCAAAGTTCGCACATAAAAAAGACTGATCAAGCAGATTTTGTCCACCCAAACAGCCACGAAGAAAGATATGCAACAGAAGAGACTTCCACCATTCCCATAATATCCAAAAAAACAGTAGAGAAAACTCTAAACAAGGCGGTTTAATTAATGATAAATGCTCCTTCAGAACAACGAAACAGAAAGGCCCAATCCGAGCTCTCTCGAATGCTCCGATTCGCAGTCACCTTCTCTCTCTTGCAAAACAAATCCGGTGTACATAAACTCAAGGCGAGAGGCGAGAGGCGAGAGACAAGATCTCAACATGTACAGGATCAAGCAGACAATCAAATCAGTAAATCATATCTCAGGGTCGATGCGTCAACTAATAACCATGCAAATCGCACTAGAATACTCTCAGATTGACTAATGACATAAGCAAATCAATACTGGAAGTCACTTGGGCAAAACATTGAACACCTGATGAACATGAAGTTCGACGTGCTCGGACCAGAATATGTAACAAATCAGTGAGGAGTATAAAGTGAGGTGTTCATTTAAGCATTATCAAAGACAAATCGACGAATCGGAGGACAGGCGATAAACGACCATGCACTGAAACATGCTCGGCTGAAGCCAAAACAGAGCATAGAAGAGGGATGCGTTGCCAGAGCCATCACTAGTCGAGATTGATCGCCTGAAGTAGAGAGATCGTAACGGACGGTAACGCCGAGGCCTAGAACCGTCAAAGGGAGGAATAGACCGAAAGAGTACTTCGGCAGCGATGACTCTGAAACAGGGGCGAACAATGCCTCTTCACGGCGGCGGAGGAACTGGTGGTGATCGGGCGGCTAACGGTGGTTGTAAGTGACTTGACCAAGAGGGAATGAAGATGGAGAATCTTCTGGAAACCAATTCTGCGAGAGGGAATTTTCTCCCCCGAGCTCTCCTTGTGCCTGTGCTCTGTTCTTTGTTGATGTGGTCTCTGTGATTTCTGCGTGCGTCTGGTGGCCGGCGATGGCCGATTGCCGGTGGCTACCGGTGGCCTGAGGGCGATGGAGAGGGAACCACCATGAGAAGCTGCTGAACCGCGAGAGTGGAAAGTGGATCGGGTCTGGGCTGCGCAAATTGGACCCGGCCCTTTCAATTGTGACCAAGTTGGAGCCTTTCTTATTATTTTCTCTCTCTTTTTTACTATTTGTTATTTATTTTTTTTCTTACTATTCTCTCTTTCTTTTTATAACAAAAATACATGTTTGACTTGCCGGTAAAAATTCAGGTGTCAACACTTGTCATGGAACATATTAAAAGGTAAAATACCTACTTCAGCGGGCGACATGAAGATGTTATGGACTTTAGATGTGTTCACTCGTAGCTTCACACGAGATATGTTAGATGCACTAGCCACTGATTATCCTAATTACCAACTTGACCAGTCTGAAACATTTGTATCCGGAGAACAATGAATTCACAAGGGATTTATTACCCGGTCTGTTGAATAGTTCCGAGCTTAAGGATTTTGCATGCTAGTAATTAAATTAGGGGACAACTTTTATGGACAAGCCCAGCCCATTCAACATCAAAGATAAAACAAAGATATTAAAAGATCCACCTCTCCAACACTAGTGATACTAAAGATGAAAATTAAAAATTAATAAAATTTAGGAGCCACCAAGAGATCGAAAACCCGAATTGGCCTAGCCAAACGGACCCCACATTTCTCAGGCACAATTTAGATGGGCCAGTCCTTGGGGTGGATTTTTCTAATTTTGTTTTCGTGCTTGTTTTGGCTACTAGCCTAGGGGAGTCGAGATGCCATTAGCAAAAATAAGTGAAGTAGCAATTATAATGAAACGAAGTGAATTATAAAGGAGATACAGAGATATGCAGATGAGAAGGAAGGCTAATGAGAATCGATGAAAGTGTGGTATCAAATATATTCCAAATTTTATAACTGCATTATTTCTATTAATATGACTTTGCAACAGATAAACGTATAAGAACATTGTTTATTCATCCTATATCTTGCTATATACTTCCATTAGAAAATGGATTTTGACAGGCTATACAAAAGAAAATTTCCCATGTAGCGGCTTCGTGGGCCCTTTCCCAGTGGTAGACGTGGGGAAGAAAAAGAAAATAAAATAAATAATTCGAAAAAAAATATTTAAAAATTACCACGTCAATGTCGGTCAGATGGCCAGCGTCCACGTCAGTGTTTGCGGACCAAAATTAGACGGATGAACTAAATTAACTCAAATACAAAACGTTAATGACTGAATTGGCACAATTGTAATAGGTTTATAACTTTTTTGGTAATTTTCCCAATTGATACCTCACCATGTGCATTGGACGGTTTAGATTTAATCTTCTTTTTCCTTTTTTGCCCCTTTATTTTCTTTCCTTTATTTTCGTTTTCCCTTTCCACTTCTGCCTCCGTCCCTCTCTCTCTCCTTGGATCTTAAATTTGTTGTTAACATCACCAGATAAAGCTACTCCAGACTATAGAAAATTGCAATCTGTATTTTCAAATCCGCGTTAAGGTAAAGGGTCCTTGCATTGACCAATCTTTGGAGTATTGGCCAAGTGTTTGATCGAGAAAATAAGCAATTAGTCTAGCGTTTTGTCGGGGTCAAGAGGCAAAATCTCATTCAAGATTTAGATGAGATGGAAAGAGAAATTGAATGACTGGGCCTCCTTTCTTTTCCTTCATCGTCATATTGCTTTTTCTTTAAAGAAACATAAATTTGGTCAAGGTCTTTCCACTTATTTTCTATAATGGACATGCTTGCCAAAAAGGTAAGTGGAAACTGATGGGGTGCTTGGAAGGAGAAGCGCCCTGCTCAATAAATCATTACAAACACAAAGAGTATGTCTCTTCATTTTATTTATTTCTTAATTAGTCAACACATATAATTAAGTAATTAGTTAATGTTCCACATAAAACTTTCCTACTGTATGGCTCGAACCTTCTTTTGAGACATGATTGTACACTCTCAACGATTTAGCAACGGTCTTTTTACATATTACGTAAATCAATTTTAGGATATTTTTTTCTAGGAACATCAATGTTAAATAAGTAATTGAGCTTCTTTATCTAATTAATGTGTAAGAAGATTGCATAAAACTAAAATATTTTCTAAAAGAGAAAAGGTACATCTAACAGGCATAGGGCAAAATTAGCGTAACCAAGCTCCCAATTCCAAACTCTCTAGTTCATAGATTAAGGTTGCCTCTCACGCCTTACTCGTCTCTTAACCGACCTAGAGTAGGTTAGTGAAACTCTAATTTCTTTCGATTAAAAGTAATTGAGAAATCAATTTACGGCTAGTATGGTTGCGAGAGTTTGAGCAAAGCATTAGTGCTACCTTGCAAGAGGGTTACATGCGTCCGCTTGGCAATCTGTTAAACTCCCCTTGAAGTTCATCTCGGGACGGTCGTGAAACCACTATTTGAGAATTGAGATTCTCTAATTTTCAAAGAATTGATATTCTCTAATATTACTAGGAGGTAAATTTATATCTTAAATTTTCTCACTTAGGAAGTTGATACCTTTTTCTGGTTTTCCTTTTTCCCCTCTTTCTTTTCTTTTTCCCTTTCCACTTCTGCCTCCATCCCTCTCTCTCCTTCGATCTTGAATTTAGGGTTAATATGACCACATAAAGTTACCCCAGACTTTAGAAAATTGCAAACCATTTTTTCAAATCCGCCTAAGGAAAAGGGTCCTTGCATTGACCAATTTTCGGAGTATTGGCCAAGTGAAAAGAAGTATTTAGTCTAGCGTTTTGTCGGGGTAAAGAGGCAAAATCTCATCCAAGAGGGATTGAGGCCGGCTTTCTTTTCCAATATTTTCGTGCCGCTTTCCCATTACAATTTAGTCAAGGTCTTACGACTTTGCTTTCTATAATGGACATCCCTATCAAAAAAGTAAAGCATATTCCAGCTTTCATCGCAAGTGACCGAAACGACTTGGGAGAAGTCTAAGTCAAGCTATAACGGACATCCCTATCAAATCATTAAAGCATTTAACAGCTTATACCGCAAGTGACTAAAATGACTTGCTCGAATTATAAATGAGTCCCTAAATTATGAGGCAGACATTTAAGCATTCAATATAGTATAGGTTTGGTGAAAAAAAAAAAGTAGAACATGGTACATTGAATCCAACTGATAAGTTCAACTTATTGATTGACAGGTTTGGATACATTGTTATATTGATTTATCCGTTCTATTTTGTTATATTTGGTTGAAAATTTTTTCAAAGAAAACCTTTTTAAAAGTGGAAGGAACAAGAATATCATATCTCTCTTCCCATCCACACAATGCAGACCTTAAAGGAAATTAGACGTGAATTTGCCAAAAAAGAAAAAAGAAAAAGACGAAGGAAAGAAACTTGCAACCATATCTCTCATCTCTCTTTCCATCAACTCATAGAATGACTCAATCGCCAAAGAGGGAAGACTCGTTCGGTGACTCTTAAAAGGACAGTAACATACAATTATATCTAATGGATGAATTACCAAATTACGAAAATCCAATTTGAACGATTTTTTTTTTCAGAACTTGATTCTTTTATATTTTTTATGCTTATTAGAATAATTATGGATATAAGATAGTAATTTGAATTTGTAAAATAAAGTCTCAAGATTATTATACAGTAGAATTATAGTGTAGCTAAACTCTGCAACATGGCTTTTCTCTTTTCACGCTGCTCATGAACTTTGCACATTCCTTGCATTGACCCCATATCCATTGGGTCATTGGTGTTTGGTTAAGAGATAATTTCACCAAGAAAGAAGAGTCGAAACTCCCACAGCCCACAAGGGCCTCCGTGGCATGTTCGTTTGATATACAGGATGGCAGGCTCCACGGATGCGTATCTTATTTCAAAGTGCCGGTGCCCGCATGCCCTGTGCCCCCAATTTCCCCCTGAATCTTTATCTTCCTCTGGGTGGTAAGAATACCCTTTCATTGTTTTACATCCCGAGAATCTTGAGGTCCGAACGAGACTCGAGATAAAGCCTTTTAACGTCTTGCTTAAGACGGAAACTTTGCACCATGGCTTTTCTCTTTTTGCGCTGCTCATGAACTTTGCACATTCCTTGAGATAAGAACAGCACGAATGCCATAACTTTCGTACGACACTTACTTGAATGCCATAACTTTTTTTTTGCTCACTTAAGAGCCACAAATTTGAAAATTTGATCACTTGAGTGCCAACGGCGATTTGCTTCGCCAGAAATCCGACGTAGATGCCGGAAAATCCGACATGGACACGGGAAAATCTGACGTGGATAATTTTTAAAAATTTATTTAATTTAATTATGCTTTTTTATCATTTTTTTATTTTTATTTGGCCAATCTAATTTGCAGATGGGCACGATGAAGAACTTCATCTTCTCCATGGTTGGGGTGCTGTAGCATCTAGGGATTTTGGCTAGCCAAGCCCAAATCCTGTGAGGGCTTCGTCGCACGCCTCGCCGCTCAAAATTCCTAGTAATTCCTCCTCGCTCCACTTATCATACTTATCGAACATGTTCTTGTACAGTTCCGAGGTGCCCTTGGTCTTGATGGTGTTGAGTGGGCGCAAGCACATGTAAGTGAATGTGCCGGCGATGTTACCTCCAACAGTGTCGATTAGGGTTCGCTCAAAGACGAAGAGGTTCTTCATGAGGGACTACAGTTTGGAGCTGTTTTTTGAGGTGTGTGACATTCTGAATTTCGACCCACTTTCTAGATTTATGAAATAATATTATCATCAATGCATTTTCTGTTATATTTCACTGAGGGTTTTTCCTTTCATCACTCTCTCTCTCTCTCCAAAATATCTTCTGTTTTTCTCTCTCTTACTAAAGGGTTTATGTCTGATCCAAAAAAAAAAAAAACTAAAGGGTTTATGTATGGCTGCCACCAATCCGTGGCCATGCGTGTGGGTGACAAAAAGCCACTAGCAACCGTCGGTGGTGGCTCCGACTCATTAATAGGATCTCGCTCGGTTCATTTTAGACAACTTTTACGGACAAGCCCAGCCCATTCAACATCAAAGATAAAAAAAAAAAAAAAAGGAACTAAAGAAATTCCACCTCCGCAGCACTAGAGATGCTAAATATGAGAAATAAAAAATAATAAAATGTTAACAAAATTCGGGAGCCATCAAGAGCTTGGAAACTCGAATTAGCCTGATTGAATCGACCCCCGCATTTCTCTAGCACGAGTTAAATGGAGTAGGTTTTTAGGGCGTATTTTTCTAATTTTGTTTTCAGGCTTGTTCAGGCTACTTGCCTAGTGAATGCAATCAAATGTAAAGGAAACACAAATATACACAGATGAACATGGAGGCCAATGAGAATCGATGAAAGCATGGCAAGACGTATATTCCAGATTAAGCAACTGCATTCATTCCATTAATATGACTTTGCAAAGGTTATATGTAAAAAATAATGTTTATTCATCTTATATCATGCTATAAACGTCCATTAGAAAATAGAATTTGACAGGCTATGAAATCACTACATAGCAAATTTCCGCGTAGGACCAATCTAATGTTCCTTGGTCCGGAAACTGCCATCTGGCATTTGGAAACCTTCCCCCCCCCCCCCCAAAAAAAAAAAATCAGTAATCGAGGGAACAAATGAGAAAAAAAGATCTTTACCAAAAAAAAAATGAGAAAAAAAGATTAGGAATAATATAATGAGAGACGTCATTTGGAAGCTCATCTGATGCATGACACCAACACTTACACGCGTGTCATCTGCTGTCTCGTGGTGAGAAGCTTGATCATGTTGGGATGAGAGAGAGTGAGTTGAGAGAAGAGGCTGATCAAATCTAAACATATAATTACAAAAACAAAGGAAGCTGAGAGAGGAGAGGAGGGGTCGACAGTGAGTTAACATATAGATACGCGGGAGTTACAGGTTCTTCACATTAGAAAGTCGTTGACATCAACCCCTGTCTTTAAGATGATTAAATATGATTTATCAAATGGTATTTACCAACAAAAAAAATTAGATATGGATTTACAAAAAAAAATGGAAGGAAAAAGAACTTCCATCATATATCTCTATCCATCAACTCAAGTGACTCTTAATGGACGAATTACTAAATTACGAAAATCCAATTATATATGCTAAGTTAATTTGTGGTATTTTGAATGAAATTTCTCAAATGACCGAAGCATTTTGGTAAGATGGTTAACATTACCAGATAAAGTGACTCCAGACTTAAAAAAATTCCGATCCGTTTTTCATGTCCGTGTAGGGACAAGGGTCCAACTGTCCTTGCACTGACCAACTTTCGGAGAATTGGCCAAAGTGCTTTATGAGAAAAAGAAAGAGTTAGTCTAGCGTTTTGTCGGGGGTAAAGATGCAGAATCTCATCCAAGATTACATCGAGTTGGAAAGTGAAATTTGACTGGGCCGACTCTCTTTTCCATCATCCTCATATTGCTTTTGGACTTACGAAACATATAAATTTAGTCAAGGTCTTGCCGCGTACTTTTTCTAATGGACATCCCTGTCATAAAGTCAAAGCGTTTCCCAGCTTTTATGGTAGGCAGCCACCACGACTTGGGAGAAATCCGAGTCAAGCTATGATGGACATCCCTGTCCAAAAAGCAAAAGCATTTCACGGCTTTTGTCGCAAAGTTGATCAAAATGATTTGCTCAAATTATACATGAGTCCCTGCACGATGAAGCAAGCAATTAAACATTCAAAACGCCTAATAAACCTTCAATCCCATGTCAGTTGAATACACAAAAGTTTCCGATTCTATACCCTCAAAATGCCTTGAATGAAATTGGAGCAGATAAAATAAAAATGAATCATATAACTGGACCAATAGTTGGTACTGTATACTACTATTATTAATCTTTGGAAAATTTGTTAACCAACTGATAATAATACATATATATTAATTTTTTTTATCTTTTAAGAAGTTGATAGCTCACCACTTGTTTTATTTGACGGTCTAAATTAATTCTTCTTTTTTTCCTTTTTCGCCCTTTCTTATCTTCCCTTTGTTTGTTTATTCCCTTTCCACTTTTGCCTCCGTCCCTCTCTCTCCTTGGATCTCGAACAAATTGCACAATATTGATCCATATCACACTTAACTCTCTCTCTCTCTCTCGCTCTCGCTCTCTCTCTTCTCGGTTTGAGCCACCATTGCTAGTGGCCTCCTTTGCTGTTGTCGCCCTACCATGGCTCCAAACTCCATCTGAACCCCGCGATTTGTGCGGTGAGGCCTCAACCATAGATGTAACATTACTGGCCTGGGGCGACCTTGAATTTGTGGTTACCCGAGGCTGAGGCCGCCACTTTTGCAAGCGGTTGCGTCCTCTATAGTCGTTACCATCTTTGCAGAGCTCCTTTTTGCTGATGTAAAAAAGGAAGAGAAGTGCTATAACAAGTTTTATCATACTCAAGCTATTTGATTAATCAGGGGAATGAGAATGTGAATGTTACTCTGTCATACACAGAATATTATTTTGACATTATTACACAAATTTTATTAGAATTATATTAATAATTTTATCATCATAAAAAATAGGGAGATTGTTGAGAAAAATCCCTAATTAGTTTTGAAGTATGACAAAACAATCTTGTCTGACCAAATTATGCTTAAGATGTTTGATGCAGATCTACATTAAGCCATCAGACTTAATAAATGGAACTACTTAGTCATCAGACTCAAATACTATATCAGAAGACTTAGTCGATAAAAGGACTTTATCATCAGATGCAGATATTGAGTCATCAGATGCAGAATTTCTCATCAGATTCAACAAGCGTTATTTTTGGTAGGTTTATGAAGGACAATCAAAATAATATCATAAGATATTATATTTTGGTAATCACAAGATTATTCCTTAATACGAAGAACTACACTTTTGGAAACCAAGATTTGATTGTATGGGCGATCGAATGAACTTGGAGATAATGATTCTTTCTACCGGCTATGTATCTTCTTTTGGGAAGTTTCTTCAACGGATTAATTTGGAGATAAATCCTCTGAAGACTATCCAATGGGTAGATTGGAAGTGGAGGAGTATAAAAGGAGTGCATATGTCGTACAAAGAGAGAATCAGAATCGAGAATTCCAGAGTCTGAATAGAGTTTCGATCTTACACACACTGGCGATTATTGTTTTTCATGCTGTGATTTTTTAGAGAAAAATTACTTGAGTGTAGAGTCTATGTGATAGTGTGATCTATCATATGAAGAAACACTACTTTTGTAACCTCTTGGTGATTTATAGTGAAACACAGCCAATAGGCTATTAGCGTGGAGAGTGGACGCATGCTTGATAAAGTTGAACCACTATAAAGATTAGTGTGCAGTATTCTCTATCTCTAAACTCTCTTTAATTATTGTTATTATCGTACTGCACATATATCTTCATCAGAATATCATCGCCGTCATCAGTCGTAAAAATCGTAGTCATCAGACGCAAGCATTTGACGATAATTTATCATCAAACGCATCCATCTGACGAAAAATTTTATCGGACATAAACATCTAATATAGCGAGCATAAGTTGTTAGTCTTGACTATATTCATTCCGCAATTTTATTTTATCAAATTTGATACAATCACCTATTCACCCCCTCTAGGTGATAGCACTAGCCCTAACACCTTGGAAAGTTTCTGGGTCATGACAAGCTTTAATGATCGCGTGGGATAAGATGTGTCGCATCTTTGACTTGAAGATTTCCCCAGCAGAAAATTAAGGATCCTCCATCTGTACTGAACATGTGCGTGGGGACTTGGGCGGTGTCGATGTCAGAGCGAAGCAGAAGCTCAAGTGGAAGTTGTTTAAATCTGCCTTAAACAACCCAAATCGGTCTGCTTCTTTTGTGGATTTTTATAATACTAACAAGATATCCGTGCATCATAACAGTTTAAGACTACGTTTTTTATATTATTCTAAATTATTGATAGTTAATCAATTTTGCATTCATTGATACTTCAAGTTAAATATAAGATATATTGAACGTTGATCAGTATTGTTTTGATCACATTATCAAATTGAATGAAGTTGTCTTATTTTTTCTTCAATGAGTCCAAACAAATACGAATTTGTGTAATATTTCTTGGCAAAACAACATTTATACTAAAAATTAATAACATCAAGTTTTTGCTATTTATCTCTCTTTTTTAGAAACGGTACTTGGGGAATGCATATTTACTTTACAACTTTGGTGAAATCACTAGTGCCTCTTTTTTGTCGATCTGCTTATAATCATTTTTTTAATCAATTTACAACGTTCATCTTATAATTTTCATCTCTCTTTTGGGGAAGTTCTGGGTCAAGTCAATGGCAAGAATCACGTGTTCTGAAGAATTGGTCCGAGTAGACTTTGAGTTTGCCCATGGTTGTTTCGTGGAGTTGGCCCAACCGTAATAATCACTCAAAAGGGAAAGACTCCGCATGTATAAATGAAGTAGACCCTCGTAAGTTTGCACATGGTGAAGCAGAAGAAACAGATAACCCACAAAACACCATTATAGATAAACATGAAGTGACTTTTATCGTGTATGCGGACTTGGGCGTTGTTGGTATTGATGGGAAGAGGCTGATCAAATCTGAACATATAATTGCAAAAACAAAGGAAGCTGAGAGAGGAGAGGAGGGGTCGACAGTGAGTTAACATATAGATACGCGGGAGTTACAGGTTCTTCACATTAGAAAGTCGTTGACATCAACCCCTGTCTTTAAGATGATTAAATATGATTTATCAAGTGGTATTTACCAACGAAAAAAATTAGATATGGATTTACAAAAAAAAATGGAAGGAAAAAGAATTTCCATCATATATCTCTATCCATCAACTCAAGTGACTATTAATGGACGAATTACTAAATTACGAAAATCCAATTATATATGCTAAGTTAATTTGTCGTATTTTGAATGAAATTTCCCAAATGACCTTAGCATTTTGGTAAGATGGTTAACATTACCAGATAAAGTGACTCCAGACTTTAAAAAATTCCGATCCGTTTTTCATATCCGTGTAGGGACAAGGGTCCAACTGTCCTTGCACCGACCAACTTTCGGAGTATTGGCCAAAGTGCTTTATGAGAAAAAGAACGAGTTAGTCTAGCGTTTTGTCGGGGGTAAAGATGCAGAATCTCATCCAGGATTACATCGAGTTGGAAAGTGAAATTTGACTGGGCCGACTCTCTTTTCCATCATCCTCATATTGCTTTTGGATTTAAGAAACATATAAATTTAGTAAAGGTCTTGCCACTTACTTTTTATAGTGGACATCCCTGTCATAAAGGTAAAGCATTTCCTACCTTTTATGGTAGGCAGCCACCACGACTCGGGAGAAATCCGAGTCAAGCTATGATGGACATCCCTATCCAAAAAGCAAAAGCATTTCACGGCTTTTGTGGCAAAGTTGATCAAAATGATTTGCTCAAATTATACATGAGTCCCTACACGATGAAGCAGGCAATTAAACATTCAAAACGCCTAATAAACCTTCAATCCCATGTCAGTTGAATACACAAAAGTTTCCGATTCTATACCCTCAAATGCATCAAATGAAATTGGAGCAGATATAATAAAAATGAATCATATAACTGGACCAATAGTTGGTACTGTATACTACTATTATTAATCTTTGGAAAATTTGTTAACCAACTGATAATAATACGTATATATATTAATTTTTTTTATCTTTTAAGAAGTTGATAGCTCACCACTTGTTTTATTTGACGGTCTAAATTAATTCTTCTTTTTTTCCTCTTTCGCCCTTTCTTATCTTCCCTTTGTTTGTTTATTCCCTTTCCACTTTTGCCTCCGTCCCTCTCTCTCCTTGGATCTCGAACAAATTGCACAATATTGATCCACATCACACTTAAGTCTCTCTCTCTCTCTCTCTCTCTCTCTCTCTCTCTCTCTCTCTCTCTCTCTCTCTCTCTCTCTCTCTCTCTCTCTCTTCTCGGTTTAAGCCACCATTGCTAGTGGCCTCCTTTGCTGTTGTCGCCCTACCATGGCTGCAAACTCCATCTGAACCCCACGACTTGTGGGGTGAGGCCTCAACCATAGATGTAACATTACTGGCCTGGGGCGACCTTGAATTTGTGGTTACCCGAGGCTGAGGCCGCCACTTTTGCAAGCGGTTGCGTCGTCTATAGTCGTTACCATCTTTGTGGAGCTCCTTTTTCCTGATGTCAAAAAGGGGGAGAAGTGCTATAACAAGCTTTATCATACTCAAGCTATTTGATTAAACAGGGGAATGAGAATGTGAATGTTACTCTATCATACACAGAATATTATTTTGACATTATTACACAAATTTTATTAGAATTATATTGATAGTTTTGTCATCATAAAAAAGGGGGAGATTGTTGAGAAAAATCCCTAATTAGTTTTGAAGTATGACAAAACAATCCTGTCTGACCAAATTATGCTTAAGATGTTTGATGCATATCTACATTAAGTCATCAGACTTAATAAATGGAACTACTTAGTCATCAGACTCAAATACTGTATCATAAGACTTAGTCAATGAAAGGACTTTGTCATCATATGCATAATTTCTCATCAGATTCAACAAGCGTTATTTTTCGCAGGTTTATGAAGGACGATCAAAATAATATCATAAGATATTATATTTTGGTAATCAGAAGATTATTCCTTAATACGAATAACTACACTTTTGGAAACCAAGATTTGATTGTATGGGCAATCGAATCAACTTGGAGATAATGATTCTTTCTAACAGCTATGTATCTTCTTTTGGGAAGTTTCTCCAACGGATTAATTTGGAGAAAAATCCTCTGAAGATTGTCCAACGGGTAGATTGGAAGTGGAGGAATATAAAAGGAGTGCATACGTCGTGCAAAGAGAGAATCAGAATGATTAATTTGGAGAAAAATCCTCTGAAGATTGTCCAACGGGTAGATTGGAAGTAGAGGAATATAAAAGGAGTGCATACGTCGTGCAAAGAGAGAATCAGAATCGAGAATTCCAGAGTCTAAATAGAGTTTCGATTTACATACACTTGTGATTACTGTTTTTCACGCTGTGATTTTTTAGAGAAAAATTACTTGAGTGTAGAGTGTATGTGATAGTGTGATCTATCATATGAAGAAACACTACTCTTGTAATCTCTTTGGTGATTCATAGTGGAACATAGCCAATAGGCTACCAGCGTAGAGAGTGGACGCAGGCTTGATAAAGCCGAACCACTATAAAGATCAGTGTGCAGTATTATCTATCTCTAAACTCTCTTTAATTATTGTTATTATCATACTGCACATATATCTTCATCAGAATATCATCGATGTCATTAGTCGTAAAAATCGTAGTTCAGACGCAAGCATCTGACGATAATTTATCATCAGACGCATCCATCTGACGAAAAATTTTATCAAACATAAACATCTGATATAGCGAGTATAAATTGTTAATCTTGACTATATTCATTCTGCAATTTTATTTTATCAAATTTGATACAATCACCTATTCACCCCTCTCTAGGTGATAGTACTAGCCCTAACACCTTGGAAAGTTTCTGGGTCATGACAAGCTTTAATGACCGCGTGGGATAAGATGTGTCGCATCTTTGACTTGAAGATGTCCCCAGCAGAAAATTAAGGGTCCTCCATCTGTACTGAACATGTGCGTGCGGACTTGGGTGGTGTCGATGTCGGAGCGAAGTGGAAGCTCAAGTGGAAGTTGTTTAAATCTGCCTTAAACAACCCAAATCGGTCTGCTTCTGTTGTGGATTTTTATAATACTAACAAGATATTCGTGCATCATAACAGTTTAAGACTACGATTTTTATATTATTCTAAATTATTGATAGTTAATCAATTTTGCATTCATTGATACTTCAAGTTAAATATAAATATATTGAACGTTGATCAGTATTGTTTTGATCACATTATCAAATTGAACGAAGTTGTCTTATTTTTTCTTCAATGAGTCCAAACAAATACGAATTTGTGTAATATTTCTTGGCAAAACAACATTTATACTAAAAATTAATAACATCAAGTTTTTGTTATTTATCTCTCTTTTTTAGAAACGATACTTGGGGAATGCATATTTACTTTATAACTTTGGTGAAATCACTAGTGACTTTTTTTTTTGTCGATCTGCTTATAATCATTTTTTTAATCAATTTACAACGTTCATCTTATAATTTTCATCTCTCTTTTGGGGAAGTTCTGGGTCAAGTCAACGGCAAGAATCACGTGTTCTGAAGAATTGGTCCGAGTAGACTTTGAGTTTGCCCATGGTTGTTTCGTGGAGTTGGCCCAACCGTAATAATCGCTCAAAAGGGAAAGACTCCGCATGTATAAATGAAGTAGATGACCCTCGCAAGTTTGCACATGGTGAAGCAGAAGAAACAGATAAACCCACAAAACACCATTATAGATAAACATGAAGTGTCTTTTATCGTGTATGTGGACTTGGGCATTGTTGGTATTGATGGGAAGTGGAAGAAGCATGGGGTGCTTGGAAGAAGAGAGGAATGCACTCCTCAAGATTAAGGCCGCCTTCAACCACCCGAATTGGTCTGCTCTTCCGTCGTGGCGCGATGGCAATGGTGGCTGTTGCGGCTGGGAACGCGTGGAGTGCAATAACACCATTTCGCGAGTGACTGGACTATATCTGAACCGGACACGCCTGGAGGCATTGGGAAAGGACTATTGGGAATTGCCCGGGCTGGTTATTGACGCGTCTTTGTTCCTTCCCCTGGAGGAACTTCAGGTGTTGGATCTAAGTTTTAATTCTCTCTCAGGTGAATCTCTCTCTCTCTCTCTCTCTCTCTCTCTCGCAGGTATTTGTTCCTTTTGTCTTTGTTCAATTATGTCTCTATGTAATCGTTTACTTACCGTTTCTAAATAATGTAAAAATGTCATAGGTGGGTGCTCCAAACAACAAAGTGCATTAAGTGAATTAATGACAAACACATGATTGCACAAATGATGCAATTCTTAAAGTAGTAGATTGCACAAATCATAACATAATTAGGAGACTCATCTCCACAATCAGGATAGGTACGAAGAGCGAAAATAGAACCAGTTCAGTAGGCAATGATTTACCAAATGCCGACTTCTCTGCCATCATAAAGAGTCTGACTTGTTTGCATTTTGCACCCCAAAAAGTTGACTTGAAGGGCACTTGTTTGGAAGTGGACTAAAATCTACTTAATACTTTTATTTGTGACTTTCTCTCAAGATTCAATATAAGAAAAAAGAAAATCAAGTTCCATCGGATTATGAAAGAACTATATATAATTCTACGTATTAATATTTACATGTTTGGGAATGTTTTGAGCGTTTCATGGTAATTCAAAGTCAAATTGCGAGAGTTATAAGGTTTTACAAAAAATAAAAAATTAAAATTAAAAATCAGGAAAAGTAGATTGATAGAGGGGATTAATTTAGAGGGTAGAGAAAGGATCTTAAAGGTTGTGTAGTGTTCGGATAGAGGGAAAGAAAGGGACAGGAAAAGAAAGAGTAGAAAATATTAGGAGGAATTATGTATAGTCATGTGTCTTTTAAATCCCTCATATAAAGGGATTTGGAGGGACTAAGGGGGACCAATACTTTTATCATACATCATTTTTCTTTCCCAAATATACCTTCGATGCATTTCAAATTGTAAATACATAATTATTTATATATATAAGTACAATAAAGTGATAATGCATAAAGTAATAATGCATCATTTACCACCCGCCTAGGTGGCGCTGCTGGAACGCGCACTCTTCCTCTAGCAAAAGGTTGAGTGTTCGAATCCTGGGCGCCGCAGGATGATTTAACCGGTGGCACGTGTGTGGTGGTTAGCATGTGTCGACCCCAGGGTTTACTCTCCGGCTGTCGGCCGTGCGGGGGTTCCTTGGGTTATAAAAAAAATAAAATAATAAAAAGTGATAATGCATCATTTCTTTTCTTTTCTCTCTAGATCATTCCTTTTTCTAGTATCCAAACAATAAAATGAGGGTACATTTTCTCAGCTCTACTAGTGTTAGTTAACTACGTATGATCAACATTGTTAAGAGTATAAGTTACTTGTTTATTAAATTGGTTTACAAATTCATGTGACAGAAACCTTTTTTATGCTCAAATATGTCGAACCAGCTGGTTTCTGCTTATAAACCAATTCTCCTTGTCATGAGCATATAGTTATTATCGATAAATTTAAGGTAGTTAGACATATGATATCTACAAAGAATTAATTAACTATTGGATATGCATGAGTCTTTTCTTAACCAGATTTAAAGGGAACGCTACACCTGAGAAAATTGAAGAGGCTAGATCTATCTATCAATCATCTACAACGAGTCCCCTCACTGTTCAAGCAAACTTCAATGGAGGCCCAAAATTTATCTTCCAATCAGCTTGAAGGTACATGTAAAATAGATGACCATACCTTGATATATAAAGTTCGATTTTGAGAACCTTTGTCAATCACAGGTGTGAATCTGAAGGCGTTGGATCTTTCTAGAAACAATTTGGTGAATGATGCCCTCGTGGACATTGCGAGGATAACATCTCTTAAGGCCTTAGACATTAGTGATTGTGGACTGAATGCTTCGAAGTTGCTGGAAGGTACTTCTCTGAAAATGCTTTCATTTATCACCTTCTTAAGAGAAAATAAGATAATATTACCTTGAACATAGAAGGCATGACTGCATTATATTCGACGTACTCTGGATCTTATTTTGGCCACACATTTTCTTCAAATAACTTATCGCGAACGACTTGCATCTAAGTAAATGATATCATATAATTGTTTGCCTCATGCTTGAAGTGAGAAGGATTTAGTTAAATGTCTATGGAAGCCATAAATAAACCCATGTCATGCTCAATGTCTTTATTGTGGGATCATGATGTCGGTGATCCTAAAAAATTTGGTCATTTTCAATTTAATCCCTGATCTTTAAATATTGAAGTTTAGGCTCCATGATTTTACTTTTGTGAAACTTTTTTACTAGCCAATATGAAGAATAGTGCGATAAAATAATAGATGCAAGGAGTAATTGCTTAGAAGATAAGAATAGTCAAAATAACAATATACCAGAGGGGTTCAAATATTGTGCAGGAATCATAATAAAATTAAATGCAAAAGTTAATCGGGAATCAAAATCCAAAAGATCCTTATAGTTTACATATTAAACCACAATGGTGGTCAAACTTCAGGGATTGCAAATGTTAATAAATTCAACTAGGCCATGAAAATTATATAAGAAAATGAAAATTCTTATCAATAAACTAAGATACGTAAAATCAATCAAAGAAAGGATTTCTAATAATGGATAAATTAATTAATTTGAAAAATGTTTTTTCCATTAGGATAAACAATGTATAGAATAGAATAAATAATTACAATATTAAAAACTCATTCGGCCTTTAAAAACCTCAGCATCTTTTGCACCAATGTCTATTGCTGCCTTCGCCCACTACGGTGCTCATGCCCATCATCACACCACGAAGCTCGGTCACCATTACCACCGCCAGAAGACCCTGCACGACCTTTGGTGTGAACTACGACGACCTAAGATCTAAAGTGTGTCCTCAATTTTGAGGCCGTGATGCTCAAAATTGAGGTCACGCGTCTCAAATCTTAGTCCCGGAGGGTAGAATGGACAAGCAGCGAGGTGGCAGTCATGGACAGCAAACTGGGACGATAATGTGGATGGTGGTGGAGGGCGGCGGGTTGCAGTGGTGAGTCGCGAGTCCAAATGATGTTTGGGGGGCCTCCACTGCTGACTTGGCAGGCATGTCAGCCAAAAGATCACCGTGATCTCGCGCTGCACTAAATGGAGGATCCCATTGCATTGTTTTTGAAAAGTACATAATTAAATTGGAAAAGAAAATTCAGAAACTATTACAAAAATGGAGCAAAGGTTTAGAGGTTACCCATGCCATTAACCCATAAATTTTATGAATAGTATCAACTTTAGAGTTCATTTCCAATCCAATTCAAAATTTGTCAAACTCCGGAAGTAATTAATTTAATGTGAAGAACAGTGGAAATGAAGCATCGTGGTGATGCGACTCCACTCCAAAGTTCCATCTTACCATTTTTTATGTTTGTATTTTTGGGTATTAGATTGTATGCTCTTTCTATCCTCCATTATTGGCACAAACCATGAACTTGAGTGTTTCAATCATACAAAGTACAATTTAGTGACGATACTCATAATTGCAGTGTCCATTTCAACAGGCTTGTGCGGATTGAGGAACCTTGAAGAGTTGGATATCGGTGGTAATGGATTTTGGGGTCTTCCTTCATGCTTCAGCAATATGACCTCACTCCGTGCACTTGATGTTAGATATAACAATTTGGTGAATGATACCCTTGTGGACATTGTGAGGATAACATCTCTTAAGGTCTTAGACATCAGTGATTGTGGACTGAATGCTTCGAAGTTGCTGGAAGGTACTTCTCTAAAAATGCTTTCATTTATCACCTTCTTAAGAGAATAATAAGATAAGATTACCTTGAACATAGAAGGCATGACTGCATTATATTCGACATACTCTGGATCTTATTTTGGCCACACATTTTCTTCAAATAACTTATCGCGAACGACTTGCATCTAAGTAAATGATATCATATAGGTTTTTGCCTCATGCTTGAAGTGAGAAGGATTTAGTTAAATGTCTATGGAAGCCATAAATAAACCCATGTCATGCTCAATGTCTTTATTGTGGGATCATGATGTCGGTGATCCTTAAAAATTTGGTCATTTTCAGTTTAATCCCTAATCTTTAAATATTGAAGTTTAGGCTCCATGATTTTACTTTTGAGAAACTTTTTTACTGGCCAATATGAAGAATAGTGCGATAACATAATAAATGCAAGGAGTAATTGCTTAGAAGATAAGAATAGTCAAAATAACAATATACCATAGGGGTTCAAATATACCAGAGGGTTTCAAATATTGTGCTGGAATCATAATAAAATTAAATGCAAAAGTTAATCGGGAATCAAAATCCAAAAGATCCTTATAGTTTACATATTAAACCACAATGGTGGTCAAACTTCAGGGATTGCAAATGTTAATAAATTCAACTAGGCCATGAAAATTATATAAGAAAATGAAAGTGCTTATCAATAAACTAAGATACATAAAATCAATCAAAGAAAGGATTTCTAATAATGGATAAATTAATTAATTTGAAAAATGTTTTTTCCATTAGGATAAACAATGTATAGAATAGAATAAATAATTACAATATTAAAAACTCATTCGGCCTTAAAAAACCTCAGCATCTTTTGCACCAATGTCTATTGCTGCCTTCGCCCACTACGGTGCTCATGCCCATCATCACACCACGAAGCTCGGTCACCATTACCACCGCCAGAAGACCCTGCACGACCTTTGGTGTGAACTGCGACGACCTAAGATCTAAAGTGTGTCCTTAATTTTGAGGCCATGATGCTCAGAACTAAGGCCTGGAGGGTGGAATGGACAAGCGGTGAGGTGGCAGTGATGGAGGGTGCAATGGACAAGCGGTGAGGTGGCAGTGATGGACAGCAAACCGGACGATAATGTGGATGGTGGTGGAGGGTGGCGAGTTGTGGTGGTGAGTTGTGAGTTCAAATGATGTTTGGGGGGCCTCCACTGGTGACTTGGCAGGCATGTCAGCCAAAAGATCACAATGATCTCACGTTGTACTAAATGGAGGATCCCATTGCATTGTTTTTGAAAAGTACATAATTAAACTGGAAAAAAAAATTCAGAAACTATAACGAAAATGGAGCAAAGGTTTAGAGGTTACCCATGCAATTAACCCACAAATTTTAGGAATAATATCAACTTTAGAGTTCATTTCCAATCCAATTCAAAATTTGTCAAACACTGGCAATAATTAATTTAATGTGAAGAATAGTGGAAATGAAGCATCGTGGTGATGCAACTCCTCTCCAAAGCTCCGTCTTACCAATTTTTTTGTTTGTATTTTTGGATATTAGATTGCACGCTCTTTCTACCCTCCATTCTCAATACAAACCACGACCTTGAGTGTTTTAATCATAGAAAGTACAATTTAGCGGCGATACTCATAGTTGCAGTGTCCATTTCAACAGGCTTGTGCAGATTGAGAAACCTTGAAGAGTTGGGAATTAGTCACAATGGATTTTGGGGTCCTCTTCCTTCATGCTTCAGCAATTTGACCTCACTCCGTGTGCTTGATGTTCAATATAACAATTTTAGCGGGGCCATTCCTTCGTCTCTCCTCTATAATCTCAAGTCACTTGAATATATTGTGTTATCTGGAAATGCATTTGAAGGCTCACTTTCACTTGATTCCCTGGCTAATAGTTACAACCTTGAGGAATTCCACCTCATGGACAACCATAATAGTTTGGTAGTAAATACAGAAGAGCCCACTTGGTTTCCTTCATTTCAACTAAAGGCGTTTAGTTTATCAAACTGTGTGCTCAACAAAAACGCAAGTGGCGTAATTCCCAGCTTTTTGAAAGAACAACATGAATTGACACATGTTCAACTCAGCCACAATGGAATGACAGGAAATTTCCCAAGTTGGCTATTGGACAACAATGTAAATCTAGAGCGGTTCGTACTCAGAGGCAACAATTTGTCAGGTTCATTTTATCTGCCTTTCAATTTGAATCTTGCCAACTTATGGATTTTCGATGTGTCTGCTAATTTTATGGAAGGAGAGCTTCCATCTCATATTGGTTCTATCCTCCCGAGCATTGACTATTTGAATCTGTCAAACAACAATTTGAAAGGTGGAATCCCTTCCTCAATGGGCAATATGTACTGGTTGTCCACATTGGACTTGTCGAATAATGGCTTCACGGGAGAAATACCAAAGACATTGGCTGAAAATTGTTTGGAACTTACGGTATTAAAACTGTCAGGCAACAATTTGCAAGGCCAAATGCTACCGAGGTATTCTAACTTGAAAGGCTTGGAATCTTTGTGTCTGGACGGCAATCGTTTTACAGGGGACATATCGCCTAGTATATTAAATATGTCCTCCTTGCAAGTTTTAGATGTAAGTAATAATTCCCTATCTGGAATACTTCCCAATTGGATTGGAGATATTCAATACTTGACAACGCTTATACTGTCAAGTAATTTATTGGGAGGTCCTTTACCGTTGAGCTTATGCAACTTACGGTATCTCGATCTTTTAGACCTTTCAAGTAACAACCTTGGGCCGAATATACCCCCTTGTGTAAATGTTACATTTACGAGGTTCTTGCATTTAGCAAATGACATGCTTGCTGGGCCTTTTCCTGAGTTTCTGTCAGGAGCTTCATCGATTGTCACGTTGGATCTGAGAGATAATGTATTGTCAGGTGAGGTCCCCAGCTGGATCGGTTCACTTCGGAACTTGAAGTTTCTTCTACTACGAGGAAACAATTTTGAAGGTTCAATCCCTCTGGATCTATGTCTGTTGAAAAATATGAGCATATTGGATCTTTCCAATAATAATCTTTCTGGAACAATTCCTTCTTGTTTGAAAGATTTGACATTTGGAAACGTCGGGGTATCTACGGAGGCGTTTGCTACCTTGTTCGCTCCTATCGATTACGAGGGCTCAAACTATAATGGAAGATTCGGTTTACATTATTCATATGATGACATATATGCTTATACAGAGAGATTTGAAGAAGTACACTTCATGACAAAGAGTAGGTTGGAATCTTATAAGGGCAAAATTCTAAAACTTATGTCGGGAATGGATCTCTCGCAGAACAATTTGACTGGCTTTATTCCTCCAAAGGTTGGCTACTTAAGTGAACTTCGAGCATTGAACTTGTCACACAATCATTTGAAGGGAACAGTCCCAGAAACATTTTCCAAGCTAAAGAACATAGAGAGCTTGGACCTGTCCTTTAACAACTTAACCGGTCCCATCCCTCCACAACTAATAGAGCTTTGCATGCTGTCAGATTTTAGTGTGGCTCACAACAACTTGTCAGGCAAGATACCAGATGGAAAATATCAATTTGGAACTTTTGGTAAAGCAAGTTATGAAGGTAACGCTCTTCTTTGTGGAGCACCATTAACCAGCTGTGATGACTCCGATCAGGAACAAGGGACACAACCACCTTTTAATCGTGCAAGGAAGGATGACTCTTATAGAGAAGCCTTCTTGTGGAGTTTTGCAGGATCATATGTGGTGGCGTTCCTTGGGGTAGTTCTTTTTCTTTGCCTAAACTCGCACTATCGATGCGTGCTATTCGAGCTTGTTCGTAAACTTATCCCAACGTTTCCCCATTAGATATTGTTCTTCTATTTATTTTGTGATTGAAAAATATGATGAAACAGTGGAGAACCTTTATTTAATAGGATTGTAAGCACTTGAGTCTTTATTATGGATTGGGAACGCTTGGCTCCTAGGGTGTTCAAATTGTATTCCTTGTCCTGCTAATTTGAATACTAGGCGAATTGATTTGGTTGTCAATTGAGAGAGGATAGTTTACTTTACAACCAAAATAAATCCAACATTAACAAATTCCTGTACATGTTACCTAAGATGAGAAATATCTGATGGTTGGAACCAACAACATCGAACCAACTGGGTTTTAGCGTATCAAGACAAGATCCTACTAACACAAAGGATTGGGCGCAGGGAATTGCTCCAATTTGACGACAAAGGCATGCATTGTAGGACCACTGTTATGCAACTTGGGCCCACCTTTATGGTCACTGCTTGATGAAGATTTATAGCAAGAGAACGAAGCTTATCCAATACTTAATGCAAAAGTGCTTAGAGGGTAAGTTCGACTCTACTGGCAGAAATTTAAGAGCGACTGTCTTCTACATATGTATCAGGATCAATGATTGTGCCAGCATTTCTTTTCCCATCACCTTGATGTCGTGTTCAAACTAAACCAACATAGAATATTAGTCAAGGGTCAACCTAGTCACACCTTTTATCCAAAAGAAATATGGGTCAAGCTCAATTAATAGCCATCTTAAAAAAAACAGAGAACATAATGCTGAGCTACATATATAACAGATACTGAATCAGGCAATGACGCAATGCAACAGTTCAACAGAAAAACATGAGGTGCTCTTTACTAGTGCTGTGCATGTGGAGTTCAGTGGTGTTGAGATTGGTTATTGCCAAATAAGGTGAATCTCGTCGAGTTAAAACTCACGGGCAACAACTTGCCAGGTGTTTTTCATTGGCCATCTTAGTCAAATCTTGTGAATAGGTGTTGGTTCAATGCATTTGCCAATAGGATCGAAGGAGCGCTTCCATCTTAGATTGATTCCATCCTTTCGAATTTGCAGTACCTAAACCTGTCGAGGGACTCGATAGGAGTCAGAATCTATCCATCTGTAGGCGATATGAAATTGTTGTCAACGTTAGATCTGTCAAATAACAGCTTCCTGAGGGAGATGCCAGAGCCACTGGCCATAGGTTGTGTCACACTATCTATACAAAAACGGTCAGGCGAGAAATTGCGTGGCCGAATGCTATCAATAACTACTAACTTTACAAGGTTGAAATATTTATATATGGACGACAATCAACTCATTGGGATATATCACTCGGCATTTGGGATAGCTCAGACTCAAGGATTTTGGATTTAAGCGATAATTTCTTGTCCATACCAATACCAAACTAGATTGGAGATATTCAACTTTTGGAATTTCTAAAGTTGTCGCAAACTTATGGGTGGTCTTTTATTATTGAGCTTTTGCAAATTGAATCCTCTCCTTTTTTATACCTTTGGACTAACAAATTTTGGTCCAAATATACCCTACCGTGCCACTATTACATTTATGAGATTCTTGCATCTACAAAGGGTTGAGCTCACTAGGCTTTTTCCTTAGTTTCTTCCTAGAGCTTTGTCCATCGTCTTCACGAAAATTGCATTGACAGGTTAGATGCTCAACTGGATCTGTTTCTTCTACTGAAAGGAAACCACTTTTAAGGTTCAATTCCTCTAGCTCTTTGTCAGTTGACCAAGATGAGCATACTGGATCTCTCTTATATAGGCCTTTCTAGAGAAGTTCCTTCTTGTTTTTAAGATTTTCAATTTGGAAATGGTGGGGCATCTAGTAGCACATTCAATACTTTGAGTGAAAACGCTGAGTATGGCAGCGCTACTAGTACGAGGCAAAACTTGGCTTATAATTTTTCTATGACGGTAGCGGTATAGATGCTTTTTTGGATGAACTAGGAGAAAGCGACCTTCGTGTCAAAGAGTAGATTGAAATATTAAAAGTGCAACTTTCTGGAATATCTGCCTGGAATGGATCTCTTGCACAATAATTTGATGGGCTTTATTCCACTAAAATCGATTATTTGAACGAAATATATGTCTTATATCTGTCGCATAATCATTCGACGAGATCAATTCTAGAACAATTCTCCAATTAAAGGAATATAGAGAGCTTGGACCTTTCCTTCAACAATTTAACTGGTCTGATTCCTCCGCAAGTGAGAGAGCTATATGCACTTTTACTTTTTAGCTTTGCTCACAACAACTTGTTAGGCAAGACAACAGACAGAAAAAATCAATTCAACTTTCGATCAAGCAATTTATCAAAGCAACCCTCTTCTCTGTGGACCACCATTAATAAGTTATAAAAGCTCAAATGACAGTCCGTGGACTCTGTCGACTGTTGACATAGGCAAAGATGATGTGTCCTGAAAAGAAGCATTCTTACGGAGTTTCGCCGGATCATACGTGATGGCTTTTGGTGGGGTCGTTATTTTTCTCTACTTCAACTCCTACTATCTCAACCTGTTAAATTTTGTTTGTAAGGATATCCGATTGTTTCCTTAGCAGAGCTCGTGCTTGCAAGCATTTGAACATCTCGAGTCTCCACTATGCATGTTGAACCCTTGGATCTGTCATGTTGTCTGTCTTTTCCTTTAAATTTGGATGTGAGGTATCACCAGATTTTCTTTTGGTTGTGAACTGAAGGAAAGATCAATGTGGTCACAGATACAATAACCATGAAGAATAATAATTCATAGCTATGGCTGTTAATTGTCATCACAGATTGACGAGTGCTTCTCTGATTTTCCTTGAAAATCTATGAGGTACGCTAGTATATCTAACCGCCTCCTTTTTCATGACTCTTTACAATACCATTGAAGTGGCTGATTTTTCGGAAGCCAGATCGGCCGTCAACTGACTTTGCCAATACTTATCTGATTCTTCTTCGAGAGTAAGCAGCATTACTGCCAGAATGAAGCTTCGCTGAAGGTGAATATTACATCGTCTGAGTCTTTTTTCCCTTCCTAACAACTGCTCGTTCTTGGACTTCCAAATTCTCCATATCTTGCGCTTCTTTCAACGAACTTTTTTAATGGCAGAACTTAGATGGATGCAGAGATTGCAAATGGGCTAAAGCAAGTTTCACGTCTGCAATTTCTATTTGCTTGCATCTGTTGCTTTTTCCCGAACCCTATTAGGTAGACTCTTAGCAGTTCTATATATTGTATTGGGTCATAATTTATCTTCTTAAAATTCACCACACAAAGAATTCATCACCCTCCTGCTCTAGCTTTTTTCTGTCCTGTAGATAGCGATACAGCGCTTAACAAACTATTCTCATGTTGGTGGTGGTAGTATTCTTTAGCCAAAAAGAAAAAAAAGAAAAGTGATAGTGGTCGAACTAAAATTATGGAGCAACTACTCACAAACAGCTCAAAATAAGATGAAAGCAGAAAAGATTATCACCCGAATATGATCACATTGTAAATCAAATCATCCATTGAAAATGAGAAAAATATAACAAATACAATGGGCATTCCTCTTCTTTATAAATGGAGGCATCTCCTCTGTCATGGAACGCCATCTCTCCTTGAGGCTTTTTGACTTGGGGGTGTACACAAACTAACATAATAACATGAAACTCCAGCAAATCGCTCGCACGCGGTTCAATCGAAATGAATCGAATTATGACTAATTTTTGCATTGTTACACAGTTCTATTGCACCCGATTCTATCTTGCCACTGTAAGAGCAACAGAGTAGCGCCATAATGAGCCAAGGCACCCATGATCACAAAAACATGAAATATCTGATGGACGTGACCAGCATGGTCGAACCAACCCGATTTTAGCCTCTTAGGAATCCTGCTAACATAAAACAAAGTACCTGTAATGTAAGACAGTGCCATGGCCAACTCATAAGCAAGCGTGATTGGGCGTTGGGGATTGCTCCAATTCACAATACAGGCATGGATCGCAGGTACGATGCCGAAAAACCCTATGCATGAGAAGTGCATCGCCCGAAACACCCGGAATTTCCCAGAAGGAAGAGAAGGGGCAAGCAATGTCACGATGGTGAACATCCCCATTGCTGTTATTCCGCCAAGATAGATCAGTTGCCAATGGGGCTCTCATTGGAAAATGTAGTAGATTGGGGGGAAGAATAGGGTGATGATCATGACCGTGATGCCGACGTAGTCCATCTGCAACAGCTGGATGTTCAAGCAGTGTGAGTGGCATGAGAAAAGGTGGCAAATGCTGCTCGAGAGGAGGCAGAACATGGATCTGCCTAAGAAGACAAAAACCGGCCACCGTGTCACAGCTGGTTGGAGTGAAGCGATCATCATTTCTTCTTCTGTTATCTGATTCAAGTTCACCAAAGAATTTGTGCCCTGAAAACTATTTTGTGTTAGATGCATCTGTAGACTTCAAAAGAGAGTATTCTTTTCATAAGTTGAAAGAAACATCGTTGGTGCGCCACTCACCAAAAGCAATTCCTTTGAGTAAGAGATATTAATTCCTGCACCAGTACAGTTTGACCTGCACAAGTGGATTTGCATATCAAGCCATTGCATAATCTGTGGAAATACTAGTCGGAATCCAATCCTCAGATCATAATTTATAGAAAATGGTTCAATCCTGTCTGCCGAAGGGAGAGAGTAGGCCAAAATGGTGAAAGTGACTGGACAGAGCACTAATTGAATAACTATGTAGCTTGCTTAAGCTGATACTTTCAAATTCAATTTGACCACCAGTGTGCTACTCTTCACTGTAAAAGCTATTTATCACTGATGTCGTTCAGAAAATCTTAGCAGCAATCAACTTTCAGAGCATTCTGCAGTAGTTTATTACAAGGTCCACCATGTGTGAACTTTTTCTTGACACACAGTGCTACTTACGTGGAAAATGATTGTCCACTGAAGGTGGACTGAATCCATGTTGAATTACCAGGAACACAGAGAGATTTTCCAATGGATTGGATCTTTAATTTATGTTTGAAAAGAAAAAAAATTTCTATTAATACTTTGATCCATCATTTTAACTAATCACAGATGACCCCTGTTATCCACCTTAATTCTGCACTTGCTGTTTGAGCAATACTGTCTTGACTGTCAGGCTACTACTACTCCTGAAATTTAAGCAGCAATGAAAATGACAAGCACGACCCTTGTATATTCCTATGAAACAAACTTTCTGAGTTAAATTTTATGTGCCCGCCCTTAATGTCACAAACTCCAGTTATTCATCTGTGGCACTTGCAATTTTGATATAGCACCACAAGAAAATGAAGGTTTTAAATGGCAATTTTGGTTGCCAATTGCCGATTTGAAGGAAGGTCAGCTGATGAAATGGCCGATTGCTTGGTATGGTAACAAGCCACGAATATCACAATACTACACTGACTTGTACACACTAAAAGCGCTGTTCAGCTGATGAATGCATGTTGTATTACCAGGAACAGAGAGATTTTCCAATGGGTTCGATCTTTTATTTCTTTCTAAAAAGAACAGAAATTTCTATTAATACTTTGATCCATCATGGTAAGTAATCGCTGATGACCCTTGTTATCCATCTTAATTTTGCACTTGCTATTTGAGCAAGACTGTCTTGACTGTCAGGCTACTACTCCTGAAATTTAAGCAGCAATGAAAATGACTAGCACGACCCTTGTATATTCCTATGAAACAAGCTTTCTGAGTTTAATTTTATGTGCCTGCAATTGATGTCACAAACTCGAGTTATTCATCTATGGCACCTGCAATTTCAATATAGCATCAGAAGAAAATGAAGTTTAATGGCAATTTTGGTTTCTGGTTGCAAGAAAGGTCAGCTAATGGAAATGGCAGGTTGCTCGGTATGGTAACAAGCCACGAATATCACAATACTACATTCACTTGTATATACTAAAAGCGCCATTCTGCTAATAAACAGGTAGGAAAAATCTAAGCGGTTGTGACTGAAATTCGACAATTTTTAGCAGGTTATGGAGGATCTGATCAAAACAGGGTAACTCAAACATCTTCACCAAATGAGCAATTTAGCAAGCTCTCTAGTGAGTTCTAACTTGCACCTACAAGCCTCAGTCTTAGATCACACTTGAGACAGTGAAACCGAGCTATGATTATCAACACAGATTGAGCTGCTACTGACAAATTCCTCAGTAGAAATTATGGGTTCCATCCGATATCGTCGGGTTGGGACGAGTCGCTAAATACAAACATCGATAAATCAAAACTCACTAAAATGTGCACGCTAGTATAGGATTGAATGATACAAAAAAACACCTTGAGAATAGGCCGAGAAGATCCGCAACAGGAGGCACGTCCACAAAGTTGGCCACCGTCAATCCCAGAAACACCAGGAACCCAATCAAATGCCTGCTCCCCCATCACACACAGAACGCAAAAGAGATCACCACAAATCACGAAAAATGAAAAGAGATAAAATGAACTCAAGAAGAAAATAGGAACAAAGACGGCCTCGCATGAAAAAAAACAAATCGAACTAAAAACACACCATCATTCATCCTCACGTCCAGACGTTGAGCCAACGGAACAAGCTGAGGGCGGCCTCGGGGAGCGGCCGGTTGGCACGGAAGTGGCGGAGGATGAACTCGCTGTCCTTCGTGTACTCCGGCAGCTCCAGGAAAGACACCAGCGGGTACCGTGATGCCGACGTAGTCCATCCGCAGCAGCAGCTGGATGTTCAAGCAGTGCGAGCGGCATGAGAAGTAGAATTGTGGGTGAAATCGATGGCCCATCGTCTCCCCCATTGTTGGTTTTCTTCCTCTCCTCCTTCGCTCCATCTCGCCGTGGCTTTTTCCCTTTCTCTGTGAAGAACTCGCAGAGCAGCAGGCCTTTGCTTTTGTGGTTAGGCCGATCGGAGAAGAAGATGAAGAAATCGTTGAGGGCCTTATTTGGCCCAATATCAGCGTCTCCTTTGTATCTCTATATATATCTTTTTCAAGATTAAGATTTAAGGTTTTTTTTATTTTGTGAAAAAAGGATTTTTTTTAGCAAGTTATGTTGGATATTTGTCAAGAAATCAAATAATAAAAATCTAAAAATTTTCAACGCTATTCGTGTTATGTGATGACAATATTTTGGGAATCGAAATGTTTTTTGTTAGAATCGAGCAAAAAGATCAAGTTTCCTAATTTTTATCCTCCGGACAAAACTCCGTCCATTTACTTATATTTTTCAAGATAATGTCAGCCATACTAAAAATTTTGTAATAATAAGACAGATGTGCTAATGGATGATGACGATTTAGATTTAAATTGGTACCTTTATGAAAATCACGAAATATCTAAATAAAATAATACCATCGAATCAATCGATTCCCACGTTTTAACAAAATCTCGTATCTTTATGATCAAAGAGGAGTGTCAAAATCCGATCAATTTTTCTAAAAAAAAAAATCTAGAGCCCTCTAACAATGTCTTTAAGACTTTAGTCTACTTGTGCTTGGTGAAGTTTGTGGCCTATAACTAAAGAAAAAGAAAGATCTCTGATAACAGCAGAGATTTTTGTATGCACCATGTTGGTGGAAGAGGCCTATATAAATAGGTCTTCATGCGCTAGTAGAGAGCGTAAGAATAAATAAGTCCAAAGTCTCTTTCCATGCATCAAACTTTGTGAATCACTTTCCATCAAATTACGTGCCACAGCCGGCATCGATATTGACAATTTTTAATAGTATTTTAATATTTTTAATATTTTTTTCTTTTTTTTTCTTTCCTTTTTCCTCCTCTAGCCGGTCGCCGAGCTTTTGCGACCGGCCAAAGGTGAGGGGTTGTTGTTACAAAATCAATATTACATTCCCAACACGGAAATCTAAAAAATGAAAATTAATGAAAGCATACATTTGTATAAATAAGTTAAAATGATGATTAAATTTAATTCGCTTTTGATCGACAAAAAGAAGAAGAACAACGACGACAAGAAGACAGAGCAAGAAGTAATTCCACAGCCAATCAAAAAGTCGCAACGCCTAACCCAACTTGTCGATTTTCATTGCTTTAATTAATTTTCATTTTTCGATAATTCAAAAAGGAAAAAAAAAAGAACTTACGATTCTTGTAATAATCGACCGTGCTTCAATCAAACACGAGAAGCAGGGAAAGCACTCAAAGGCAGAGAATTAGAATGGGATAGTCATAATATCATGTTTTTTTTCCCTAAAAATTGGAGGAAATACATGAAATTACATTTGTAGCCCGGAAAGAGCTTTATCGGTTCCTCCTTGCCTTAACGAAAATTCGCACCAACCTAGAGTTAATTTTAAGTCTTTTTTTTTGGTAAATAAAAAAAAAAATCAATCGCTACTATTGAGCTAGATGAAGATTTCGCGGCCATGGTTAAGCTCGTTGAAACTCGATTGGCTGCTGTGGTTGCGAGCTTAAAGAATTCTTGTAGCTAGAGTACCCATGGCTGAGCTTAACGAAACTCGAGCAGCTATGGCCCATGGGTAGGAGCTAGACAAATCACGAGCAGCCATAGCCAAGAGCTCGATGAAGCTTGAATGGCGGGCTGCGAGCTTAGCGAAGCCTGGTAGCTGAAGTGGCAATGGTTGCAAGATCGAAGAAATTAGAGCAGCAATGGTCTAAATCTTGTAGAAGCCTGGAAGTTGGTCCTGGCCAATCTTGACCAAGCTTGTACGGCAAGGTTTTGCCTTTTTTTTTCCATAAGTTTTTAGCTTTTATATTTTTTAATGCTTATACTTTTTTCTGTTATCCTATTTTTATTTTCTATAAATAATTTTATTATCCATTTTACTTTTTAAATTTTCAAGTTTTTTTCCAGATGTTAGTGCTTGGTGGACGCTAGGTTTTCTTAGGAAACTAATGAAAAGAAAATCATGTCAGCATTTTTCGTTAGTGAAATGGGATGGAATTAACTGAGGGATTTGATTACACAAATTTAACAAAATTTATGACTTGGTTGTATTTTTTGAAAATTTAAAGACTCAATTGCACTTTTCCGACAAATTTAAGATTTTTAGTACACTTAATCCTATTTGTAAATTAGATTTCCAATAACTTTTGCATTACATATAAAATCAATGCCTTCCAACTAATAAAACAAGTGATTCAACGTAGGACTCAAGCAATGTAACAGATCACATCCACTGAGCGCAAGTGATCCGCGGACCACACAATAAACTACATAGATTTCCACATACGCTATTCCATTCACCATTATTATTGAACATTCAATTTCCGCGAAGAACTTGATTGGTTTTATGTCACACTAATTGAATCAGCTGTGGTGCTTGGCTTCTTCTCTATCATTTTCATGTCTTTAATTCTCAGCTAACTTGAAGAATGGCTTGCATACTCTTACTTGGAAAATTTCTATGTCATGACAAGCTTTAATGACCGCGTGGAAGATAAGATGTGTTGCATCTTTGACTTGAAAGGTCCCCAGCAGAAAATTAAGCGTCCTTCGTTAGCAATGAACATGTGCGTGTGGACTTGGATGGTGTTGATATTGGAGGGAAGTGGAAGTGGAAGGGGAAGGGGAAGTAGAAGTTGTTTAAATCTACCTTAAACTTGAAGGGAAAATTATCAAAAAAGTACTAAATCTATTATAATTATATCAATTCAGTCATAAACATTTTTTTGGCCAATTGATTCTTAAACATTTTGTATTTGTGTAAATTCAGTCCATTCGATCAATTTTGATCGGAAATCACTAACATGAACGCCGCCCATCCTGCATGGCGCAGCCAATGCTAACATGAATTTTTTTTTAATAATATTTTAATATTTTGTTGAATTTTTTTTATTTTTCATTTCTTTTTCCTTTTTTTCTTTTCTTTCTCTTTATTTTTTTTTCTTCCCTTCCTTCTTCCTCCAGCCGGTCACCGAACTTCAGTGACCCGCAGCCTTTGGTGAAGCTTGCCCCTGCCATCCCCTGGCGAGGGCAAGCCTCACCATGGCTAGGCGAGGTCGGGGGCGGGTGAGGCTAGCTCGATTCTATCGACCTATTCAGTCAGAGTTTCCAAAATCAATATATATACACACACACCTCATAGAATTATGCTAAACTCAACAATTGTCATCAGACATGTATACAATTGTCTCTATCCATATTTACAATCTAACTACCAAAAGTTTTCCATTTGATAGTGCTCTTGCTACTTGCCGCAAACTGAAGGACCTAAAAAAGATGTAAGATTAATGGTGTGACCAATCACCGCTTAGTAAGTAGTACATATTTATTCTAAGCAGATCAAATACCCAATATGCATATTTACAAAACAATAACATCAAATCATTTATCTCAATTCAATAACATAATACACATCAAGTTCCAAAAATGAGTTATATCTTTTCAAAAAAGCTTTATATGTATCAGAAACACTCATTTTATGAAGAACATCAAATGATTTGTTCCATTAATCAATCTCGTATCATATATCAACGATCTATTCCATTGGCTAATCTCCTGCTCATCCAACCATGGTCATAATATTACATCATGTAACAAGGCAATCAAGATTCCTCCTTGGCAAATTCTCCACATATTATTGGCTAGTGGTTTAACCCAAAAGGATATCATAAAATAGTATGCATACCTAGAAACCCTTCAATGGGTTCACAGTGATGATGAGCATCAAACTAGCAACTCATCCTCCAAATATCCACAAATCAAATCCAAAATCCATCTCACAATTCAAAATACATTTCATTTTTATTTTGCATGTTACTGCCAAACTCTTTTTTGTCAATTATCTTTCATATTCACATAATGAGATGATCAAATTAAATAAAAAGAAATTTTTTAAAGACATGTCGTTACAAAATCGCTATGACATTCCCCAACGCGGAAATCTAAAATATGAAAATTAATTAAAGCATGCATTTGCATAAATAAGTTAAAATGATGGTTAAATTTAATTCGCTTTCAACTGACAAAAAGAAGAAGAAGGACGACAAGAAGACAAAGCAAGAAGTAATTCCACAGCCAATCAAAAAGTCGCAACACCTAACCCAACTTATCGATTTTGATAATTCAAAAAGAAAGAAAAAAAAAAAAAAGAGCTTACGATTCTTGTAATAATCGACCGTGCTTCAATCAAGCGCGAGAAGCAGGGAAAGCACTGAAAGGCAGAGAATTAGAATGGGATAGTCATAAGATCATGTCTTTTCTTTTTCTGAAAATTGGAGGAGATACATGAAATTACGTTTGTATCCCGGAAAGAGCTTTATGCCTTACAAAAAATTCGAACCAACCTAGAATTAATTTTAAGTCTTTCATCTTCATTTTAGCTAAAAAATTTATCTCAACTATCAAGCTGAATGAAGCTTTCGCATCCATGGTTAAGCTCAATGAAACTCAATTGGCTGTTGTGATTGCGAGCTTGAAGAATTTTGGAAGCTAGAGTGCCCGCAACTGAGCTTGACGAAACTCGAGCAGCTATGCCCGCAACTCGAATGGTGGGCTGCGAGCTTAAAGAAGCCTGGAAGCTGAAGTGGCAATGGTTGCAAGCTCGACGAAATTGGAGCAGCGATGGTCAAAATCTTGAAAAAGCTTGGAAGTCGGTGGTCATGGCTAGACCTGTCAAATGGGTTCAGAACCCATTTATATACCCACATTTGTTTAAATGGGTCATTTCTTTTTTTTTAGATCAGCCTTAATGGGTTTCAAACAAAAAAAAGACCAAAATATATGGGTCTTAAATGGGTATACTCTGAACCCATTTACGACCCATTTAATAACCCATTAAAAAAAAGCCTGGCTCATGGTCCGTCTCTTCTCTCCCTCTCTCTGCTCGATCTTCTCTCCATCTTCTTCGCAGATCGCTTTCTCGCTCGTCTTCCCTTGCTCGAGTCCAAGCCGAGCGGAGTCGCATCGGTCCCTTCGAAGCAACGCCAGCAGGTCCGCTACCGCCGGCGACGGCGCCGGCGACTAGGGTTTTGGGACCCAGGAACCCGCGAATCCGGCGATACGCTTGGCTGCATTCCGCGCGTAGCTCCGGGGGATCGAAGGGTTCGAGAGAGTTCACCTCGACTTTGGGGGGATTTCAGGTGAGTCGTTCCTTCGAATCGAACTCGGATCTGCGATGCGGGGGCCCTGTTTTGTGTGTTCTCTCTGTTCTAAGGGTTGGTTTTTCCTTCTTCCGAGTGATTTGGGTCTTCGGAAAAGCGTGGAATTCGATCGGTGGTAGGGCGGACGACCGCGAGAGCGTGAGCTGAGTAAGAGGCGGCGGCTGTGTTCATTGTCGGATGTGACTGGCGAAGTACACATTCCTCTATATTTAATCAAAGAGTATGAAGGTGTTGATAGGTTGCCTATGCCTTCAGAGAAGATGCGTCTATTTTCGCATATCCAAAGAGTGCAGTTAAAGGCTGTTCGCATCGATATATTCTCATATCTTGTGTATAGGAGGGATAATGTGGATAAGTTCTCTTGCAGTTCATGTCAACGGGCTGTTCCGCTCAGGTAGATGGTTTTATTACTTAATCTCAATTTTCCATGTCTATAGAAACTTGTTTTCATAGTAACTTTGATCCTGCGCTTGGCTTATTTTTTTTTCTGCTCTGAATTTCAGGAATGCAGTCAAATGCAGCTCACGTCGAGGTATGCCTATTTGTAGCAACTTCATTTGCATGCTTTTTTTTTTTTATTGAGAAACCAAATTATGCCTATTGAATTGGTGTATTTGCCTCCAGATTTCTCTGCTCAGAAAAATGAGAAAAAAACATGTTAAACCTTTCGTTTTTCTCTTTGTACTACAGAAGGTCCATGAGGATTATTTTAAATAGGCTTATTCTTTTCAGTTATGATTTGCCCTTGAAGCTCCTATTTTAGCAACTATAAGTAATGTGGCAAGACTTTTGAAAATTATTTTCCTGGTCAGAGTATTTGCCAAATGGAAGTGTATTTTGAAGGGATTTCTTTTACTCACAAGTTGGGAAGGTGTTTGATGTGTTAAATATTCTTGTGAATATCACCCATCAGTTTTGGTTGATGCTCTTATTGATCTTATGGCTCAGTCAAATTATCATCCTGTTTTGGGAGCAAGATGGCGATTTTACCTTTAAGAATAGAGTAGGCTTGGTATGTAATTGCAGAGTCCTTAGATAATTGCTTTTCAGTTGTAGTAGGTAGGATAAACAGGAGGAAGATGTGGTGTCCATTCTGCAAATTGTTCCCTTAAATTTGTTCTGCCAACTCTAGCCTTTCTTGCCTATGTAGACATTAAAAAAATTATTGAGCCAATAGTTCTGAGCTTTTAGTGACTGAGATTTTACAAGGAGGTGTTCAGATATTTCCTTACTGCTGATTTATCTCCTGCAATGTATTGGTCAGGTTATTGTCATGAGCAATGTATCGTAGGTTCAAGAATTATGGCAAATGGGTTCAGTTGCAGGCAGTGCTTCAATGCCAAAGCTTTTTTGAGGAAGGAAAGCACGGAATCTCCAACCAGTCCATTGCTTTTACAAACCCGCGAAAATCCTGCCAATGGGACAATCATCAGACTTCCTAAAGTTAAGGGGTACAGTCAACCATTTGCATCTGCCAGAGCTATGGATAACGGTCAGGAGATAAAGCATGGCACTTCAGGATCTAGTTTGGCGACGAAATCCCGAGCTAAGCTCCCTACTTGGGGTGTTATATGGAGGAAGAAGATCTGTGATGATTCAGGGTCAGAGTTCAGGGTTAATAACATTCTTTTGAGGGGAGATGCAGATTTGCGGTGGTCCGGACCTGTATGCCATCTTTGTGGGAAGCCATATAATTCTAAACTGATGTACATTCGATGCCAAAATTGCACCCGTAAGCATGTTTTTTAATATTCTGGGCTATTTTTTTCCCTGGACCTTTGTTAGTGTGTATTTGCCAGAAATCTTTTAATGTTGATGATATACAATCATTTGCAGATTTGTTTCATGCTGATGCTATTGAACTTACGGAGTCGAGAATATTTGATGTGGTGGGTTTTAAGTGTTGCAAGTGTTGTAGAATAAGATCACCCGAGTGTCCTTATGATGACAAAGGCAAGAAGCGAACAGTTAAAAAGCAGCAATCTTCGGCTATAAAGCAAGAATCGGAGTCTGATTTGGGAAATACATCTGAATCGAGAGAATGTGAACCCACAACTCCAATGTTCCCTCCTGAGGAGATGCAAATGCAAGAGGAGGATCCTCTTCTTCAGTCTACCTCAAGAGTGCATCAGATTGCTGACGACAATTGGGAGGTGGATTTTGGCCAGGTGAGTGTGCCAGGGCCGGCACTGCAGAAACTTCCTGTTAGAAGGCATGTAAAGCGAGACGGAGTTGCAGATGGCCTTTTGGAGAACAATTACTTTTATTCAGAATCCTCAACTTCAATGGAAATAAATATTCCCATGGATCAGATTGGGGATGCAACGACTCCAGCAGCAGCGTGGGATATTCCCAGCAATGGCCTTGATGGGGAGGTTCTTATTGATTATGAAAGTTTTGACTACGGTGATATGGAGTTTGAACCGCAGACTTACTTCTCTTTTACGGAGTTGTTGGCTTCTGATGATGGTGATCAGTTTGATGAAGCTCATACAATTGAGGAAGTGTCGGGGAAATGGGATAATTCGGCTTCTGCAGCTTTGCAGGGTGGTGTTGCTGAGGACTTTGGAGAGGTCCCCTCTGATAATGGAGTTGGGCAGACTAGTTCCGAAATGTCTGGCGTTGCTGTCCCCTGTCGGATATGTACATGCTCAGATCCCCTGTCGGATACGTTGCAAATACACTTTCAAGTTCTTGTTGACTGAGCAATTTGAGCTGTCATTACTGCATTGTGCTTTTCGTAGTTGTCAATATGTTTATCTGCGATATAGGTATTTCATTGCCAACAATGTGCTAGATGAAATTACATTTGGATGGCCAAGGCAAAAAGTTAGCATTCAGTCTAAGGAGCAACTTGCTTTCAAACTTCAAAGAGCTTTCAATTGGGTATTTCTTCTTTGACACGTAACAGTCTGTCACCATGATGGCCATAATCTAGCAGTGGATGAAGGATTCAAGAATGCCTTCTCACCAGGAGGAGGAAGAGGTCCGGCGGGAGAACAAGTGGGCATTTAAGACAAATATATTTTGGCCTTCTTATTTTTAAAACCCATTATGGCCGCTTTGAAAAAAAGGAATTACCTATTATCGACCCATTTAAGCAAACATGAGTGGATTTTGGACCCATTTGATAGATCTATAATGTATATGCTTTTGAACCTAAAACCTGATTTTATGAATTTATTATTATAATTATTGATTTTATTATTTTATATTTGTGCACTTCTTTATGGGCAATTAAAATTAAAAAATATTGTATCAAATAATGTATTATTAAATGGGTGTTATCCGACTAAAAAAACAACAGATGTTAATTTTTTAAGATCTCATTTATATTTAATTCAAAACTAAAACTCAAATCCATTTCAAGATTTGTGAAAAAAAAGAAAGAAAGAAAAAGAAAAGTTAAAAAAATTATATTAACTTAAATATGGAAGTGTTTTAGCAATACGGGTTGGGTCGAGTATGGGTCAAGAAAATTACATTGCGTATAAATGGGTCATAAACGGGTTGATGGGTCAGTTTGGGTCGGACCATTTATGACCCGACCCAAACCCGACCCAACCCACCCATTTGACACCACTAGTCATGGCCAAGCTTGAACAAGCTTGTGCGGCAAGGTTTTGCCTTTTTTTTTTACCATAAGTTTTTAGCTTTTATATTTTTCTAATCCTTATACTTTTTTCTGTTATCCTATTTTATTTTCTATAAATAATTTTGTTATCCATATCTCTTTTTAAATTTTCAAGTTTTTTTCCAGATGCGGCGCTTGGTGGATGCCAGGTTTTCTTAGGAAAGTAATAAAAAAAAATCACGTCAGCATTTTTCGTTAGTGAAATGGGACGGAATTAACTGAGGGAATTGATTACACAAATTTAATAAATTTTATGACTTTGTTGCATTTTTTGAAAATTTAAGGAATCAATTGCACTTTTCCTACAAGTTTAAGATTTTTAGTATACTTATTCCTATTTGTAAATTAGATTTCCAATAACTTTTGCACATGGAATTGGAACATATAAAATCAATGCCTTCTAATTAATAAAACAAGTGATCCAACATAGGACCCACGCAACGTAACAGATCACATCCATTGAGCGTAAGTTATCCGCAGACCACACAATAAACTACATAGATTTCCACGTACACTATTCTGTCAACTGTTATTATTGAACATTCAATTTCCTCGAAGAACTTGATTGGTTTTATGTCACACTAATTGAAATCAGTTGTGGTGCCTGCCTTCTTCTTTATCATTTTCATGTCTTTAATTCTCAGCTAACTTGAAGAATGGTTTGCATACTCTTACTTGGAAAATTTCTCTGTCATGACAAGCTTTAATGACCGCGGGGAAGATAAGATGAGTTGCATCTTTAACTTGAAAGGTCCCCAGCAGATAATTAAGCGTCCTCCTTTAGTAGCGAACAGGTGCGTGTGGAATCGGTTGGTGTTGATGTTGGAGGGAAGTGGAAGTGGAAGTGGAAGTGGAAGTAGAAGTTTAAATCTGCCTTAAACAACCCGAAGTGGAAAATTACGTTTTTAGCACGGAAAGAACTTTATCGGTTCCTTCGTGCCGTACAAAAAATTCGAACCAACCCAGAATTAATTTTAAGTCTTTTTTTTTTGGTAAGGAAATTAATTTTAAGTCTTTCATCTTCAGTTTAGCTAAAAAACATTATCTCAACTGTCGAGCTGGATGAAGCTTTTGTGGCCATGGTTAAGCTCGATGAAACTCGATTGGCCATGACTACAAGCTTGAAGAATTCTGGTAGATAGAGTATCTATAGCTGAGCTTGACAAAACTCGAGTAGCTACGGCCCATGGCCAAGAGCTCGATGAATCTCGAGCGGCCATGGCTGCGAGCTCGATGAAGCTCAACTGGCCATAGATCGCGAGCTTAAAGAAGCTTGGAAGCTGAAGTTGCAATGGTTGCAAGCTTGACGAAATTCGAAAGGGCATGGCCAAAATCTTGAAAAAAGCTTGGGAGTTGGTGGTCATGGCCAAGCTTGACGAATCTCGTGCGGCAAGGCTTTGCTTTTTTTTTTTCGCCATAAATTTTTAGCTTTTTTATTTTTTATGTTTATAATGCTTACACTTCTTTCTTTTATCATATTTTTATTATTAAAAATAATCTTGTTATCCTTTTTTCTTTTTAAAGTTTCAACTTTTTTCCTTGATGAAGTGCTTGGTGGACGTCACAGCGGTGCCATATTTGTTTTCGAAACTTTTTTATTGAAAAAAAAGTCATGTCAACATTTGTCGCAAATGAAAATCGGAAGGAGTTAGATAAGATTTGGAAGGAGTTAGCTAAGATTTGGTTGCTTTATTTGAAAGTGTAAGGACTCAATTGCATTTTTGCGACAAATTTAAGACTTTTACTACACTTATTCCTATTTGCATATTAGATTTTCAATAACTTTTATACATGGACCCGAAACATGTAAAATCAATGCCTTCTTATTAATAAATCAAGTGATTCAACATAGGATCCACACAATATAAGGAATCAAATCCATTGAGCGCATATGATCGGCGGACCACACAATAAACTAAATAGATTTTCACATACGCTACTACATCTACCGTTATTATTGGACATTTAATTTCCATGATCAACCTTGATTGGCTTTATGTCACAGTCATTGAATCAGCTGTGGTGCCTGCCTTTTGCTCTATCATTTTCATGTCCTCAATTGTCAACTAATTTGAAATGGTTTGCACACTTTTCCTTGGAAAATTTCTGGATCACGACAAGCAATCCCGACCTTGGGGATGTTCTGGGTTAAGTCAACGGCAGGTTCCGCGAAATTGGGCCCTGCAAACTTGACCTTGCCCATGGTAGTTTCGTGGAATTGGCCCAACCGTGATAATCACTCGGAAGGGAAAGACCGTACATATATAAATGAAGTAGACGATGCTCGTAAGTTTGCACCTGGGGAAGTAGAAGAAACAGAAATAACGCACAAAACACCATGTTAAACATGAAGTGTCTTTAGCAAAGAAGGAAAAGTAATAGTAGAAGAACTAAAATCACGAAGCAACAATCTCACAAACAGCTCAAAATAAGATGAAAGCAAAAATAATAATCACCCGCATATGATCACATTGTAAATCAAATCATCCATGGAAAATGAGAAAAATATAACAAATACAATGAGCATTCCACTTCTTTATAAATGGAGGCATCTCCTCTGTCGTGAAACGCCATCTCTTCTTGAGGCTTTTTGACTTGGGAGTGTACACGAACTGACAACATAATATCTCGAAACTCCAGCAAATCGCTCGCACTCAGTTCAATCGAAATGAAATCAAATTTTGACTAATTTTAGTATTGTTTCACAGTTCTATCGCATTTGAATCTATCTCGCCACTCTAAGAGCAACAGAGTAGCGCCATCATGAGCCAAGGCACCCATGATCACAAACACGTGAAATATCTGATGGCTTTGACCAGCAAGGTCGAACCAACCCGGTTTTAGCCTCTCAGGAATCCTGCTAACATAAAACAAAGTGCCTGTAATGTAAGACAGTGCCATGGCCAACTCATAAGCAAGCGTGATCGGGCGCTGGGGATTGCTCCAATTCACAATACAGGCATGGATAGCAGGTACAACGCTGAAAAACCCCATGGACAAGAAGAGAGCATCGCCCGAAACGCCCGGAATTTCCCAGAAGAAAGAGAAGGGGCAAGCAGTGTCGCGACAGTAAACATCCCCATCGCCATTATTCTGCCAAGGTAGATCAGTTGCCCATGGGGCTCCCACTGGAAAATGTAGTAGATTGGGGGGAAGAATGAGGTGATGATCATGACCGTGATGCCTACATAGCCCATCCGCAGCAGTTGGATGTTCAAGCAGTGTGAGTGGCATGAGAAAAGGTGGCAAATACTGCTCGAGAGGAGGCAGAACATGGATCCGCCTAAGAAGACGAAGAGCGGCCACCGTGTCGCGGCTGGTTGGAGAGAAGCAATCTTCGTTTCTTCTTCTGTTATCTGATTCAAGTTCACCAAAGAATTTGTACCCTGAAAACTATGTTGTGTTAGATGAATCTGTAGACTTCAAAAGAGAGTATCATTTTCAAAAGCCGAATGAAACAATGCTGGCACGCCACTCACCAAAAGCAATTCCTTCGAGAAAGAGATATTAGTTCCTGCACTAGTAGAGTTTGACTTGCACAAGTGGGTTTGCATATCAAGCCATTGCATAATCTATGGAAATACTAGTCGGAGTCCAATCTTCAGATCATAATTTAAAGAAAATGGTTCAATCCCGTCTGCTGGAGGGAGAGAGCAGGCCAAAATGGTGAAAGTGAATGGGTAGAGCACGAACTGAATAACTATCTAGCTTGCTTAAGCTCATACTTTCAAATTCAATTTTACAACCAGTGTACTACTCTTCACTATATAAGCTATTTACCACAATGATTTGGTTCAGAAAATGTTAGCAGCAATCAACTTTCAAAGCATTCTGCAATAGTTTGTTACAAGGTCCAGCATGTGTGAACTTTTTTTTTGACGCACACAGTGCTACTTGCGTGGATAATAATTATCCATTGATGGTGGACTGAATCCATGTTGTATTACCAGGAACAGAGAGATTTTCCAATGGATTGGATGTTTAACATTTGTTTGAAAAGAAGGAAATTTCTATTAGGACTTTGATTCATCATGGTAACTAATCACATATGACCCTTGTTATCCATCTTTCTTTTGCACTTGCTGTTTGAGCAAGACTGTCTTGATTGTCAGGCTACTACTCCTGAAATTTAGCAGCAATAAAAATGGCGAGCATGATCCTTGTATATTCCTATGATACAAACTTTCTGAGATTATGTTTATATACCTGCACTTAATGTCACAAAATTGAGTTATTCATCTGTGGCATCTACAATTTCGATACAGCACCTGAAGAAAAAGAAGCTTAATGGCAATTTTGGTAGCCAGTTGCAAGAAAGGTCAGCTCATGAAAATGGCCGGTTGCTCGGTATGGTAACAAGCCACGAATCACAATACTACATTCACTTGTACATAATAAAAGCGCCCTTCTGCTTGGAAACAGGTAGGAAGAATCTAAGCGATCGTGACTGTGAAATTCGACAATTTTAAGCAGGTTATGGAGGATTTGATCAAAACAGGGTAACTCAAACATCTTCACCAAATGAGCAATTTAGCAAGCTCTCTAGTGAGTTATAACTTGCACCTACGGGCCTCATCTTAGATTACACTTTGAGACAGTGAAATGGAGCTATGATAGTCAACACAGATCGAGCTGCTACTGACAAATTCCTCACTAGAAATTATGGGTTCCATCCAATATCGTTGAGTTGGGACGAGTTGCTAAATACAAACATCGATAAATCAAAACTCACTAAAATGTGCACGCTAGTATAGGATTGAATGATACAAAAACACACCTTGAGAATAGGCCGAGAAGATCCCAACCTGAGGCACGTCCACGAAATTGGCCACCGTCAATCCCAGAAACACCAGAAACCCAATCAAATGCCTGCTCCCCCATCACACACAGAACGCAAAAGAGATCACCACAAATCACAAAAGAGGGAGAGAGAGAGAGAGATAAAAATGAACTCAAGAAGAAAATAGGAACAAAGTTGGCCTCGCATGAAAAGACAAATCGAACTAAAAACACCATCATTCATCCTTGACGTGCAAACGTTGAGCGTCTCGTTGTGCCAACGGAACAAGCTGAGGGCGGCCTTGGGGAGCGGCCGGTTGGCGCGGAAGTGGCGGAGGATGAACTCGCTGTCCTTCGTGTACTCCGGCAGCTCCTGGAACGACACCAGCGGGTACCGTGATGCCGACGTAGTCCATCTGCAGCAGCAGCTGGATGTTCAAGCAGTGCGAGCGGCATGAGAGGTAGAATTGTGGGTGAAAATCGATGGCCCATCGTCTCCCCCATTGTTGGTCTCCTTCCTCTCCTCCTTCGCTCCATCTCGCTGTGGCTTTTGCCCTTTTTCTGTGGAGAACTCGCAGAGCAGCAGGTCTTTGCTTTTGTTGAAAGGCCGATCGGAGAAGAAAGATGAAGAAATCGTTGAGGGCCTTATTCGGCCCAATATCAGCGTCTCCTTTGTCTCCCTACATATATATATATGTATATATGTATATATATATATATATATATATATATATCTTTTTCAAGATTAAGATTTAACATTTTTTTTATTTTGTGAAAAAAGGATTTTTTACGCCACTTATATTGGATATTTGTTAAGAAATCAAATAATAAAAATTTAAAAATTTTCAATGCTATTTGTGTTATGTCATGAAAATATTTTGAAAATCGAAATGTTTTTTTGTTAGAATTGAGCCAAAAGATCAAGTTTCCTAATTTTTATTTACAAAACCAAATAACTAGCCCTTTGTCCAAACTACATTAAATAAATAGACAAAATCTATCAAATCTTCAAATAATAATTTGTAGAAAACAGTTCAATCCTGTCCACCGAAGGGAGAGAGTAGGCCAAATTGGTAAAAGTTAATGGGCAGAGCACTCTTCACTATGAAAGCTATGGGGTGTTGATATTGGTAGGAAGAGGAAGCACGGGGTGCTTGGAGAGAGGGGACTACACTGCTCAAGATCAAAGCCACCTTCGACTGCCCGAATGGGTCTTCTCTTCCACTGTGGCGCAACGGCAAGGGTGATTACTGCGGATGGGAGGGCGTTAGGCTCGATGATACCACTTTGCAGGTGACTTGACTATTTCTAAATCACATACGAGATTAGAACTTGGAATTCTCTTGGGCTATCCATGACTCCTTATTCCTACCTCTTGTGGAGCTTCAAGTGTTGGATGTGAGTTGTAATGATCATAGCAGGGAATATCTCTCTCTCTCTACCTACAACACATAAACACAACATAGAATTACAAGGAGATTTTGTGAGGTACTATAATATATTGTACACTGTTGTCATGCATCGACAAAGATTTATCCATTAGATTTTTTTTATCAACCAGTGTCATATAATGGTCGATAGTTGATGATGTTCTACAATAATATTGTAAAATGAAATGTCTAGAATTTTAGTGAAAACTTTCCATAAAACTTTAAAAAAATTGTCAATTGGAAGTCACCTAACTTTTTCTTTGTAATTTCACTAGGAAATTTTAAAAAATATTTTCTATATTGAGTTTTTAACAAAGGGTCGTGCTTGGGTAAGATCAGCCAAAATAACTCGAGCAAGTCAATTTCTTCTCATCTAATTGTAACATACTATTTCAAGAAGCTTTAAACGAAGAAGAAAATGTGCGGGAAATAGTAATTGGGTTGTGTTTTATGTTGAAAAATTAATCGAACATACTAAAGACACAAAGTTTTTTAAAATACAAATGTTTCACCCTATCCTAGTTATTTAAAATAGAAAAAAAAAGAATATTGAAAATGATAGAGATTGGGCTTGAGAAACTTTGAATCTACAATAAATGGAAATTATGAAAGGTGGATTCTACTATCGAAAAGATTTTCTTTTGTTTTCAAGAAAAGGGAATCGTATTCACTAGCCTTCATTTACACGTATATTGTCCCAATCAAAATTGCACAATTTTCGTGTCAAATTTCATTCTCTCTTTTCACATTGTTGTAACATACGGTTTGAAAAAGGTTTTCAAGTGAAGAAGCATGAGCCGGATATCCGTGATTAATTCAAATCAATGAAATTAATCTGTGAAGCGTCTCTCAAAAATCATTTTAAACACGTTCTCAGAAATTCCGTAGATATTCGGCAGACAATGGCCACGACGCCTCCTGAGCCTTCTTCCCATCGTCTCTCCTCCGCCCGAAATCTGCGCGACCTCCTCTCGGAGACGAGAAGCAAGAGCAAGTGCATTTTACGGGAGGCAAAGCCTCGCCCTCAGATCGATCAAGACCGCTCCGGAGAGCCAGAGGCGCCATCTCTCCGTGCAGAACGGTCCTCCGACTGTCCTGGCGGCTGCTTCGGCTCCCTCCTCTGTGTTTGGAATTTACGGCAATGGATGGAATATTGACGACGGTGCTGAACAATGCATATGGGTGACGAATTCCGAGGGCTTGCCGAATGGTGTTCCAGGCTGCCACTTCGATTTTTCGCGAACTATTGAGGTTACTGATTCTGATCAAAACGTGTTCGACGAATTGTCCCAGAGAGAGAGGAGAAACGAGAGTAACGCCGCTCTAACTTTTGATTACTTGTTATGTCAACAATAAGCAATACTCTTCTCTGTTCTGACTGTACTGAATAATCTGAGCAGAAGTATCATTGTCACGGGTCCTCGCCAAAATTTTCTTCTCAAGCAGGTGAGGTTCTCCCGCGAGATTCTGCTTTGCTGAACTCTTCAAATTGCTGGAGACGCGCTCTTGCACGTACCAGAGAAGTGTCAAGGCATACAATGAATTCAAAATTCCTTAGGCGTTTGTTTCATATTGGTTTTGTTTCACAGATATGAAGTCTCTTCCATTGGGGTTGAACCTCTTACTCTTTCCCCTGCTCCAATCTTTGTCTCCCAACATCAGGTAGTGGAGGACCAAGTCCAGGAAGGTCATTGCATGAATAGAAAGTTTTGCGTATAATGAATCTACACATAATGAATCTCACATCTTTTGTCAGTTAAATGCACAAAGTTTCCAATTCTATATCCTCAAACCGCCTTAAAAGAAATTTAAGCAAGATAAAAAAAAAGGACAAATAAATTGTATTGCTGGACAAACAATTGGTACCGTAAATTATGTTTATTAATCTTTAGAAAATGAGTTCACCTCATAATAACAACAAACATACGATCTATGAAAACCGAGAGATCATGGATATTACTTGGACTTAGCCTTTAGTAGGTTTGACCACATATAAGGGTAAAGGTCTTCGGTGGCCAAAATGAGATAACCGAAGCTAACTGTGACATCAGTAATAATCATGAAAGAGGTTGAGGTTCGAAGCTTATTATTGATTTTTTTTTCACAAAAAATCATTGATACATTTTTCTAATTTTTTTTTATTTGTGTTGGTTAGAAAAACTAGTTAACAGAATATATTTTCATCATCAAATATTTTTCTAAACATTTGATTAATGAAAAAAAATTTTCTAATTAATTTATTTTTGCAAGCGATAGACGTGAGTATTTTTAGAAATATTTTAAATTGGTGATTTTCCATGAAATAAACTCATGTCGAAGTTAAATGGTTTTATCTATTTCCTTTTTTTTTCTATCATTTTCTTTCCTTTCGCTCAGGATTTTTCTTTTCATCACTCTCTCTCCAAAATATCTTCTCTTTTTTCTCTCTCTAACTTAAGGGCTTATGTATCAGCGCCTCGTCATTGGCTTTCGTGCGCCATTTTGTGTCCATTACATGCGGGCAATGAAAGATACACATCTAGAAATTAAAGGTTTTTATCTTCTTCTTTTTTACCTTTTCTTCTCCTTTCACTGAGGGATTTTCCTTTCATCTCTCTCTCCAGTATATCTTCTCCTTTTTCTCTCTCAAACTAAAAGATTTAGGTATCAGCACCACGTCATCAGCTTCGCACGCCATATTGTGGATCGTGCGTGCAGTTCACGAAAAGCTGCTAACAGAGGTCGGCGGCGGCTCCAACTCCTTGATATGATAGGGTCTCGCTCAGTTCATTATGGGCTCTTGGTAGGGGAACAACTTTTATGGACAAGCCCAGCCCATTCAACATCAAATATCAAAATAAAAATAAAAATAAAAATCCACCTCTCCAGCACTAGTGATGCTAAATATGAGAAATAAAAATTAATAAAATTCAGGAGCTGTTGAGAGCTTAAAAACCCGAATCGACCCGACCAAGCCAACCCCCCCATCTCTCAGGCACTAAGTAGACGGTGCCGGTCCTTGGGCCATAATTTGCTAATTTTGTTTTTGGGCTTGTTCAAGCTACTAGCCTAGGGGAGTCAAGATGCCATTAGCAAAAATAAGTGAAGTGGCAACCATCTGGAATTTGGGTACCCCTTAAATCAGCAATTAATCCTCTTATCTGAGCGGTGGTCCTGCAGGGAGCAAATGAGAAACGAAGTTACGATTAATACAATAAAAGATGTCAAGTTTTGAAGCTTGGTATCAGAGACATGCACAAAAGTATGGCACTGACAATTTCCACGCATCTCATCTGATGTCTTGTGTGGAGAAGGTCCGATCATTTTGGGATGAATTACTAAATTACGAAATTAGAGAAATTGCTCAAAGAGTAATTGCACATCGCTAATGCACGAAAGCCTTCTATATACCCATCAATCAATATTCAGATTATTCTGAAAAAAACTCAGCATGGCCTAATGATAAAAACAAACCTCTCTTACGTATAATTATAGATACTAGATATTGCAAACTTAATATATTTTGCATACCTTTTCCAGATATATGGTGATTTATATATATTGCAAACATTTTTAACCAACACATAGGAGCATGTTTCTTTAACTTCGATATTTAAAGATTTCATTTTATTTATATTTGAATAGTCAACACATATAATTAAGTAATTAGTTAATGTTCAACATAAAAAATTTCCTACTTAATGGCTTGAACCTTCATTTCAAGCATGATTGTACACTTACTGTGGTTTAACAACGGCCTCTTTACATATTACATGAATCATTTTTAAGTTATACTTTTTAGGAATTTCAATTTAAATAAGTAATTAAATATGTAAGAAAGCCTCTTTATCTAATTAATAAGATGTTAGTTATATTATAGGAAGTCTATAAAACAGAGCATCAAAATTTGGTTTCGGTCCCTTTAATCTCCATGGACTTGCATATGTGCCTTTTAATTTGGAAACACAAGAGGAAAACCGACATTACTTATAGATTTATGCAATTTCGACCTCTTTTCATCACCGTCTTCGTTAATAATGCTTATTCGGACTTGTTCCGCTGCGATAGTCATGGCCATGGTTAAGGAACCGGTGGTTCTGATTCCTAGCCATGTATGAACCAGAACGGTCCGATTTTGGTTCCAGTTCCGGGCCAGTTTTGGGTCGGTTCCGATCTGGTTTCGGTTCCGGGCCGGTTCATTCCGATTCCGATTTCGGTTCCTGCCGGTTTGGGTTCATAATTTAAAATTTTTAAAAAATTTATTAAATAAAAAATAATGAAATTATGAAATAATGAATTATTCAATATAAATTGTAATCAAAATGTAAATTGTAATAGAATTTGGGGACAAAAAGAGAGAATGAGGGGGCTTGAACTTAATAAATTATCATTAAGCGCCTTACAATTCGTTACAATGATCTATAAAAAAAAAGAGCACAATATATATGCCCTAAAATAACCCGGGCCCTAAAATTTTTTTAAAATTTTAAATTTTTTTTTAAATTTTAATTTTTTTTTGGAACCGGGCTCGGAACCGGCGGTTCTGGGCCGGTTCCAAAATTTCTTGAACCAGAACCGGGCCCGTAGGCCACGGGCTGGTTCTGGTTCCGAACCGCGGGCCAGGTCAACAAGCTGAGCCCAGGTTTGACCGGGTCGATATTGCCCCGTCGCCATGACTATACTGAGATGATAATTCTCGGTTGTGCATGCACACTTCTTAGCGCTAATGTGTTCAAATCTTAAATAATATCTTCATGAAGTCGTTTATGTTGATAATAGGGGTACGGCTCTAATACCAATTATTGAGCATAGAAGCGTGGCTCTGATAACACTTGTTGCAATGCGGAAGAGAGGTGGTGACAACACGAGGAAATTGTAATAGCCAACACTTGTTGAAGTCGTTTATGTCAACATGCTGACCATACCAAACCAGCATAAGAGCAACGGAGGGCCGCCCTAATGAGCCCCAGTTTTTGAGCTCACTGCTGTACCCCTTGGTTGGCCATGGAGATCATAACCTCCATCAAATCGCTCGCGCGGAGATCGCAGGCCTCCTACAACTGCAGAAATGCGCGTGCCAGCAAATTGACGGGGGTCGCGAGCAGCGGAAGTAGCCATGTCGAGGGGTTCTTTGGAGCCGGAGCTATTGTGGCTGGATTATACGATTTTCTCGAACTCAACATTTTAAGCTCAAGACGATGATCTGAAATCCTAATTTGCAAACTCGATTTGGGCAAGATCCTGGCCATCCAATTTGCGAACTCAATTTAGGGCTAAATTCTCTCCGTCTCTTTGTTACCTGAAAAAGGATTAGCCAATACCCTGCTTATTTTCTTCTTTTTTTTTGTTGAAAAACATATGACGTCGGTTTGGCTCAGCCAGCATGTCCATTGTACTCGGTCGTTAGCCATGCTAGAGGCAGCATGGTTTTGTCAAAAAGGCAACAGTGGATAATTTTTGTCCTTCTTGTCCTCCGGGTGAAAATTTGTGTTTTCCTTGGAAGTTTTTGAAAAGTGAGATTATTTTTGGTCCCCGATGTATAAGTCTGCGGATAATTTCGTTCAGTGAGTAAATGCCCGTGCTTCTTTTTGGATGGTTTGAGAAGTGGAATTATTTTTGTCCTGAGGCTAAAAATGCGGGTTTATTTTCTTGTTCTCATTGGGCCCTTTTTCGCCTTAACCGTTCAAGTTATTCACAAAATTCTGTAGCTGCTTATCCTATTTCTATTTGAATGACGTTAGCTCATTGCTTGTAAAATATTCTTGCATAGGGATTGGTACCTGGACCTGGAAGAGAGATCGTTGAGCAATAATATGTATGTGCCAGTTTTCTTGCAATAACAAATCAGTAATCATATTTTAGGGTCGATACGTCAAAGAATAACCATGCAAATCGCACGAGAATGCTCTCAGATTGACTAACAACGGAAGCAAATCAATACTGGAAGTCACTTGGGCAAAACATCGAACGCCTGACGAACATGAAGCTCGAGTGCACGGCACAGAATATTCAACAAATCGGTGAGGCGTCTAAAGTGAGGTTTGCATTTAAACATTATCAGAGACAAATCGACGAATCGGAGGACAGGCGTGCACTGCATGCTCGGTTGAAGCCAAAACAGAGCATAGAAGAGGGATACGTTGCCAGAGCCGTCTCTGGTCGAGATTGATGATCCCCTGAAGGAGAGAGATCGTAATGGACGGTAACGCCGGGACCTAGAATCATCAAAGGGAGGAATAGACCTAGATTGAATACTTCGGCAGCAGCGATGACTCTGAAAAAAGGAGCGAACAGAACCTCCTCACGGCGGCGGAACTGGTGGCGATCAGGCAGCTACCGGTGATTGTGAGTGACACTACCGAGAGGGAATGAAGATGGAGAATCCACTGGAAACGGATTCTGCGAGAGAGAATTTTCTCCCCGAGCTCCCCTTGTGCCTGTGCTCTGTCCTTGCAGATGTGCTCTCCGTGATTTCTGCGTGCGTCTGGTGGCCGGCGATGGACGATCGGGCGGCGGCTACCGGCGGCCTGAGGGCGATGGAGAGGGAACGACCGTGAACCGCGAGAGTGGGTAGTGGATCGGGTCTGGGCTGCGCAACTTGGACCCGGCCGTTTCAATTGTGACCGAGTTGGAGCCTTTCTTATTATTTTCTTTCTCTTTTTTAGTGTTTGTTATTTTTTTTTCTTACTATTTCTTATGTCTCTCCCTTTCTTTTTATAACAAAAATACATGTTTGACTTGCCAGCAAAAATTCAGTTGTCAACGGCTATCACGAAACATAATGAAAGGTATAATACAAACTTCCGTGGGCAACATGAAGATGTTATGGGCTTTAGATTTGGCGACTCATTGCTTCCTAGGAGATATGCTTGGTCTAGATGCACTAGCCACTAGATATCCTACCGAGAATTACCAACTTGACTGGTCTGAAATGTTTGTATCCGGATAACAATGAATTCGTGCCCTATCTACTGAATAGTTACAGTAAGTAATAAATTAGGGGGACAACTTTTACGGACAAGCCCGACCCATTCAACATCAAATATAAAAAAAAACAAAGAAATTAAAAAATCCACCTCTCCAGCACTCGTGATGCTAAAGATGAAATTAAAAATTAATAAAATTCAGGAGCCACCAAGAGGTTGAAAACCCGAATTGGCCGAGCCAAATTGACCTCGCATTTCCTACGCACAATTTAGACAAGTAAGTCCCTCAGGCATTTTTTATAATTTTGTTGTCGAGCTTGTTTAGGCTACTAGCTTAGGGGAGTCGAGATGCCATTAGCAAAAATAAGTGAAGTAGCAATTATGATTGAATGAAGTGAATTATAAAGGAGTTGCAAGGATGCACATATGAAAAGGGAGGCCAATGAGAATCAATGAAAGCATGGTGCAAAATATATTCCAAATTTGGCAATTGCATTATTTCTATTAATATGACACTTTGCAACGGTTATACGTATAAGAACATTGTTTATTCATCCTATTATCTTGCTATATACTTCCATTAGAAAATAGAATTTGATAGGCTATGAAATCACCATAAAGCAAATTTCCACGTAGGACCAATCTGACGGTCTTGATCTAGAAACTGCCTTATGGAATTTGGGAACAAATGAGAAACAAAATTACGATTACTGTAATAAAATACGTCAAGTTTTGAAGGTTGATATGGGAGACATGCACAAAGGCATGGCAACAACAACTACCACGTATTTTATCTGATGTCTCGTGGGGAGAAGCTCGATCATTTGGGGATGTTGTTCGAGTATGCGTGGATGAGAGAGAGATAGAGTGAGTTGTGGGAAGAGGCTGATCAAATCCAAACAAATAATTACAAGCACAGAGGAAGCTGATAGGAGAGGTGGGGTCGGTACTGAGTTAACATGGAGATTGGAGACCTGTGGGAGTTGCAGATTCTTCGCAATGGAAAGTCATTAACATCTACCGCTGTATTTACAAGCAAATTTAGACCTTGAAGGAAATTAGATGTGGATTTACAAAAAGTGGAAGGAAAAAGAACTTCCATCATATCTCTCTTGCCATCAACTCACTTTACCCTTGAAAGCAAATTAGGCATGAATTTACCAACAAAAAAAAAAAGGAAAGAAACTTTCAATTCATTGACTATCAATGGATGAATTACTAAATTACGAATATAAAAGTATAATATATATATGTTAAATTATTTTATGGTGTTTTGGAAATTGGACTTTAGCATTTTGATCTAGTCGTTAACATTACCAGATAAATTATTCCACATTTAAGAAAATCCCAATCAGTTTTTCAAATCCGCGTAGGGACAAGGGTCCAGCCGCCCTTGCATTGACCGACTTTCGGAATATTGGCCAAGTGCTTTATGAGAAAAAGAAGTAATTAGTCCAGCGTTTCGTTGGGGGCAAAGAAGCAAAATATCATCTAAGATTAGATCGAGATGGAAACAGAAATTGAGGGACTGGACCCAGCTTTCTTTTCCATCATCCTCATATTGCTTTTTTGGATTAAACAAACATAAAGTTTAGCCATGGTACCACCCGCCTGGGTGGCGCTGCTGGAACGCGCACTCTTCCTCTCGCAAAAGGTTGAGTGTTCGAATCCCAAGCGCCGTAGGGTGACTTAACCGGTGACGCGTGTGTGGTGGCTAGCACGTGTCGCCCTCAGGGTTTACTCTCCGGCTGTCGGCCGTGCGAGGTTTCCTGGGTTATCAAAAAAAAAAAAGTTTAGTTATGGTCTTGCCACTTACTTTCTATAGTGGACATCCCGGTCAAAAAGGCAAGTGGAAACTGACGGGGGTGCTTGGAAGGAGAGACGCGGGGGCTGCAGATCCTTCACCATGGAAAGTCATTAACATCAACCACTGACTTTAAGATATTTACCAACTAATCTAGCACTTGAAGGAAACTAGACGTGAAATTTGCAAAAAGTGGAAGGAAAAAGAACTTCCATCATATCTCTCCTTCGATCAACTCAAATTAACCCTTAAAGGGAATTAGACGTGAATTTGCATAAAAATAAATGGAAGGAAAGAAACTTCCAATTCAATGACTATTGAATGAATAGAAACTTTTTTGTGTTTGGAATTTACGGCAATGAACGGAGAATAATCTAGCGATTCCGAAGATGGTGCCAGATTTAGCTTCATTGGAGAAAGGCGAAGGCGCGGCTGAACAACAATGCATATGGGCGATGGATTCTGAGGGCCTACCGAATGGTGTTCGAGGCGGCCACTTCGATTTTTCCGTGAACTATTGAGGTTACTGATTTTACTAAGAAAGTGTTCGACGAATTGTCCGAGAGAGGAGAAACGAGAGCAACAGCACTTCTAACTTCGATTACTTGTTATGCCAACAGTAACCAATACACTCTTCTTTGTTCTGACCATATTGAATAATCTGAGCAGAAGAGTCATTGTTACGGATGAGGTTCTTCTACTAGAATTTGCTTTGCTGAGTCTTCGAATTGCTGAAGACGTGCTCTTGCACATACTAGAGGTGTTAAGGCATATATGGAATTTGTATATCGAAACCAGCTGGTGACTCCGTATTGGTTTGTTTCACAGATATGAAGTCTCCTCCATTGGTAGTGGAGGACCAAGTCCACAAAGGTCATTGCGTGAATAGAAAGCTTTGTGCATAATGAGTCTACACATAATAAATCTCATATCTCTACTCAGTTAAATACATAAAGTTCCCAATTCTATACCCTCAAGACTCCTCAAAAGAAATTCAAGCAAAAAAAAAAGGACAAATAATTTATATAACTGGACAAACAGTTGGTACCGTGAAATATATCTATTAATCTTTAGAAAATGAGTTAACCTAATGATAATAACAAACATACGATCTACGAAATTGAGAGATCATGGATATTACTTGTACTTAGCCTTTAGTCGGTTGGACCAGATATAAGGGCAAAGGTCTTCGATGGCAACGATGGGCTTGCCCTTTCTTGGAGTCTTGTTTTCACGGTCAACACAAGTCCAACTGGACTTTCCACTTTTGACTTCTTTAGCCCACCGCACTAACGAGGAAATATAATTTTGTGTGTCCCTCCCTCGTATTCTTGGCCAACTTCAACTACGGAAAATCAAATTTCCATATATTCGTTTTCGAACTTTCACGTACCGAGTAATTCAATTCAGGTCATTCATTCAACGGGCTCAAAGTCGAGACATGTTTTAACAAATACACCACAAGTAGGCCCTAGTTTAATGTATCTTATATTGATCAAGTAGTCTTGATTTAGAGCCTATTGAGATATAAAGATGCTGCTCCGGAGACCGAATAAGTACTCCAAAAACTATAGCAAGTCAAAATTAATGGGCGCTTTGAACCTTAACATAAAATTCATAATGACTAAATACACAGAAAATGACATCAGTTGGTTCCTCAATTTAAGAATGTCATAGGGCTCTCACCTAGCTTTAGAGATTGTATTTATAGGATTAACTCCACTTTTAACGTATAGACATTTATTTTATTTTGCTGTCTCAAGAGATAAATGCTTCATAGTGGTACTGATAATGTCAAGAAAAAGTTATTATGGATGTATCATGTCCTCTCAATCCCCTCTATGCCAAAATCACCTCATTTAGTAAAATGACACAATTGCCCTTATTCATTTAACTAAAATTTAAAATGGTGGACCATAAACTTATTCACTTTCCTTCTCTTTTTTTTTTTCTAGTTCTACATAAGGTCTAGTCGTCTTCAATTCATGTTTTCTTCTTTCTAAAAATTTTAAGTGGAATTACCATGCATATTAAAAGCACTATTTTCGCTTTTTGAATTTTACCATTGTACGTATTAGCTTTCTCGAAGAGAGAATTTTCTGAAAAACCTAATTATTTTTCTAGTAGTTAAGCAAATTTATGGATTAATTGTCAAGAAAAATTCTAAAAATAACTGAACATCAACAACTTTTAAGACAATCAAATATTTATAAATAGTTTATTTTTAATGTGCATTTTACCGCTTTCTTGTCAGTTTTCTTTTATATTCACATAATAAGCCGATTGAATGAAATAAAAAGAAACTCTTTTAAAGAATTGTCATAATAAAATCACTATTACATTGCCTAATGTGGATAAAAGATAAAAATTAATTAAAGCACAACTTTGCAAAAATAAATTAAAATGACGGTTATATTTAATTCGTTTTGAATTGTCAAAAAGAAGAACAACAACAAGAAGAAGGGAGAGTAGGAAGTAAATTCACAGCCTCTACCTATCTTTCAGCCAAATAAAAAAGTCCCAACACCTAGCCCAGCTTCTCGATTTTGATCATTAAAAAAAAAATACGTGAAGCAGACTGCAGTGAAAGCACTCAAAGGCAATAATATCATTTTTCTTTTTCTTTTTTTCCTGAAAATTGAGGAAATACGTGGAATTACGTTTGTAGCCTGAAAAGAGCTTTATTGGTTCCTTCGCGCCTTACAAAAAAATCGAACCAACCTAGAATTAACTTGAAGTCTTTTTTCTTTTTGGTAAGGATGAGGGGGGTGGTGTGTTGTTGAGAAGTGTGTGAATTAACTTGAAGTCTTTTTTTTTTTTGGTAAGTAATTAACTTGAAGTCTTTCATCTTCAGTTTAGCTAAAAAATTTATCTCATTGGTCGAGCTCAACGAAGCTCTTCGTGGTCATGGCTGCAAGCTCAATGAAGCTTTCACGGCCATGGTGAAGCTTGATTGGCCATGACTGCGAGCATGAAAAACCTTGAAAGCCGGAGTGCCCATGGTCGAGCTTGACAAAACTTGAGCAAGCTATGGCCCATGGCTAGGAGCTTGAAGAAGCTTGAGTGGCCATGGCTGTGAGCTCAACGAAACTCCAATGGCCATGGTCCCCAACTTGAAGAAGCCTAGAAGCTGAAGCGACAAGCTCGACGAAACTCAAGTAACCATGGCCGAAAGCTTGAAGAAGCCTAAGAGTTGGTAGTTATGGCCGAGCTCCACGAAACTCGAGCGACAAGGTTTTGCCTTTTTTGCCCCCTTAAATTCTTATTTTTTTTATTTTTAAAATTTTTATCATTTTTCCATTTATCCTATTTTAATTTTTTAAAAAAATCTTGCTATCCTTTTTTCTATTAAATTTTCAAAATTTTTTTAATGTAACGCTTGGTAGAAGCCATATCGACGCCATTTGTCTTAAAAAAGTAATATAACAAAGGTCACGTCCACATTTTCCGTTAGTTAAATTAGATAGAGTTAATTGAAGGATTTGATTGCACAAATTTAACAAATTTTAAGATTTAATTGTGTATTTTGAAAGTTTAGGGACTCGATTGCACTTTCTAGTGCACTTAGTCGTATTTGTAAATTAGATTTCCAAATACTTTTGCACATGGACCCGGAACATATAAAACTAATAAATCAAGTGATTCGATATAGGACCCACGCAATGTAACGGATCACATCCATTAAGCGCATGTCCATTTGATAAACTAAATAAATTTTCACATACGTTCCTGCAGTCCATCGCTATCATTGAACATTCAATTTCCACGAAAAACTTGATTGATTTTATGTCACGGTGATTGAATCAGCTATGGTGCCTGCCTTCTTATCTTTCACTATCGTGTCTTTTTTTTTTATTTGGTAATCGAGGATCCACCACCATTCCTCGGGGACGAGCCCGTATAGGTAATCGGGGCACCTATACCTCGGGAGAGACTAGCTCAGCAACCCACCGCCAGGGCCCCCTACTTAAATTACGGAACCGAGTGGGGATTCGAATCCAGAACTTCTGAGGAGGGAAGGAAAGCGCACACCAACTCGGCCATGCGTAGGTGGGTTCCACTATCGTGTCTTTAATTCTCAATTAACTTGAAAAAGGGTTTGTATACTTTTCCTTGGAAAATTTTCTGGGTCATGATAAGCTTTAATGACCGTGTGAGAGGATAAGATGTGTCTCATCTTTGACTTGAAGAGGTCCCCAGCAGAAAATTAAAGTGTCCTCCATTTGTACTGAACATTTGCATGTGGAAGTCATTTAAATCTGCCTTAAAAAAGTAATAGAACAATGGTCCCGTCCACATTTTTCATTAGTTAAATTAGATAGAATTAATTGAAGGATTTGATTGCACAAATTTAACAAATTTAAAATTTAATTATATATTTTAAAAGTTTAGGGACTCAATTGCACTTTCTAGTGCACTTATTCCTATTTATAGATTAGATTTCCAAATACTTTTGCACATGGACCCGGAACATATAAAATCAATGCCTTCTGATTAATAAATCAAGTGATTCAATAGAGGACCCACACAATATAACGGATCACATCCATCGAGCGCATGTCCGCACAATAAACTAAATAAATTTCCACATACGTTCCTACGGTCCATCATTATCATTGAACATTCAATTTCCACGAAAAACTTGATTGGTTTTATGACACGGTGATTGAATTAGCTGTGGTGCCTGCCTTCTTCTCTATCATTTTCATGTCCTCAATTGTCAACTAACTTAAAGAATGGTTTGCATACTTTTCCATGGAAAATTTCTGGGTTATGACAAGCTTTAATGACCGCGTGGGAGGATAAGATGTGTTGCATCTTTGACTTGAAGATGTCCCCAGCAGAAAATTAAGGGTCCTCCATCTGTACTGAACATGTGCGTGGGGACTTGGAATGTTTCGATGTTGGAGGGAAGTGGAAGCTCAAGTGGAAGTTGTTTAAATCTGCCTTTAACAACCCGAATGGGTCTGCTTCTGTTGTGGATTCTTATAACACTAACAAGATATCCGTGCATCATAAGAGCTTAAGACTATGTTTTAAATATTATTCTATATTATTGACAGTTAATTAATTTTGCAATAATTGATACTTCAAGTTAAATATAAGATATATTGAACGTTGATCATTATTGTTTTGATCACGTTATCAAATTGAACGAAGTTGTCTTATTTTTTCTTCAATGAGTCCAAACAAATACCAGTTTATGTGATATCTCTTGGCAAAACAACACTTAGACTAAAAATTAATAACATCAATTTTTTGTTATTTATCTCTCGTTTTTTAGAAATGATACTTGGGGAACGCATATTTCCTTCATAACTTTGGTGAAATCACTAGTGGCTTATTTTTTGTCGATCTGCTTATAATCATTTTTTTAGTCAATTTATAACATTCATCTTAAAATTTTCATCTCCCTTTTGGAGAAGTTCTGGGTCAAGTCAACGGCGATAATTACGTGTTCCGTGGAATTGGCTGCAGTAGACTTCGAGTTTGCCGATGGTTTTTTTGGTGCAGTTGGCCCAATCGTAATAATCACTCAAAAGGAAAAAACTCCGCATGTATAAATGAAGTAGATGACCCTCGCAAGTTTGCACATGGTGAAGCAGAAGAAACAGATAAACGCACAAAACACCATTATAAACATGAAGTGTCTGTTATTGTGTATGTGGACTTGGGTGCTGTTGGTATTGATGGGAAGTGGAAGAAGCAAGGGGTGCTTGGAAGAAGAGAGGAATGCACTGCTCATGATTAAGGCCGCCTTCAACCACCCAAATGGGTCTTCTCTTCCGTCGTGGCGCGATGGCAATGGTGACTGTTGCGGCTGGGAACACGTGGACTGCGATAACACCATTTCGCGAGTGACTAGACTATATCTGAACTGGACACGCCCAAATGAATTTGGAGAGCAATCTTGGGAATTGCCTAGGCTGGTCCTTACGCGTCTTTATTCCTTCCCCTGGAGGAACTTCAAGTGTTGTATTTAAGTGGGAATTCTCTCTCGGGTGAATATCTCTCTCTCAGCTATTTGTTCCTTTTGTCTTTTTACAATTATGTCTCTATGTAATCGTTTACTCACCGTTTCTGGATAATGTAAAAATGTCATACGTGGGTGCTTCAAGAAACAAAGAGGATTAAGTGAATTAATGACAAACACATGATTGCACAAATGATGCAATTCTTAAAGTAGTAGATTGCACATATCATAAAATAATTAGGAGACTCATCTCCACAATCAGAATAGGTACGAAGAGCGAAAATAGAATCAGCTTAGTAGGCAATGATTTACCAAATGCCGACTTTTCTGCCATCATAAAGAGTCTGACTTGTTTGCATTTTGCACCCCAACAAAGTTGACTTGAAGGGCACTTGTTTGGAAGTGGACTAAAATCTACTTAATACTTTTATTTGTGACTTTCTCTCAAGATTCAATATAAGAAAAAAGAAAATCAAGTTCCATCAGATTATGAAAGAACTATATATTATTCTACGTATTAATATTTACATGTTTGGAAATGTTTGAGCGTAGTGATAAGATTGCAAAAAATTAAAATTGAAAATCAGGAAAAGTAGATTGATAGAGGGGATTAATTTAGAGGGAAGAGAAAGGACCTTAAAGGTAGTGTAGTGTTCGGATAGAGGGAAAGAAAGGGACAGGAAAAGAAAGAGTAGAAAATATTAGGAGGAATTATGTATAGTCATGTGTCTTTTAAATCCCTCATATAAAGGGATTTGGAGGGACTAAGGGGGACCAATACTTTTATCATACATCATTTTTCTTTCCCAAATATACCTTCGATGCATTTCAAATTGTAAATACATAATTATATATATAAAAGTACAATAAAGTGATAATGCATCATTTCTTTTCTTTTCTCTCTAGATCATTCCTTTTTCTAGTACCCAAACAATAAAATGAGGGTACATTTTCTCAGCTCTACTAGTGTTAGTTAACTACGTATGATCAACATTGTTAAGATTATAAGTTACTTGTTTATTAAATTGGTTTACAAATTCATGTGATAGAGACCTTTTTTTTGCGCGAATATGTCGAACCAACTAGTTTCTGCTTATAAACCAATTCTCCTCGTCATGAGCATATAGTTATTATCGATAAATTTAAGGTAGTTAGACATATGATATCTAAAGAGAATTAATTAACTATTGGATGTGCATGAGTCTTTTCTTAACCAGATTTAAAGGGAACGCTACACCTTAGAAAATTGAAGACGCTAGATCTATCTGACAATTATCTACAACGAGTCCCCTCATTATACAAGCAAACTTCAGTGGAGGCCCAAAATTTGTCTTCCAACCAGCTTGAAGGTACATGTAAAATAGAAGACCATGCCTTGATATATAAAGTTCGATTTTGAGAACCTTTTGTCAATCACAGGTGTGAATCTGGAGGTGCTGGATCTTTCTTTTAACAATTTGGTGAATGATGCCCTCGCGGACATTGCGAGGATAATATCTCTTAAGGCCTTAAGCATAAGGTTTTGTGGACTGAATGCTTCGAAGTTATTGGAAGGTACTTCTCTGAAAATGCTTTCATTTATCACCTTCTTAGGAGAAAATAAGATAAGATTATCTTGAACATAGAAGGCATGACTGCATTATATTCGACGTCCTCTGGATCGTATTTTGGCCACACATTTTCTTCAAATAACTTAGCGCCAACGACTTGCATCTAAGTAAATGATATCATATAATTGTTTGTCTTATGCTTGAAGTGGGAAGGATTTAGTTAAATGTCTATGGAAGCCATAAATAAACCCATGTCATGCTCAATGCCTTTATTGCGGGATCATGATGTCGGTGATCCTAAAAAGTTTGGTCATTTTAAGTTTAATCCCCGATCTTTAAATATTGAAGTTTAGGCTCCATGCTTTTACTTTTGTGAAACTTTCTTGCCGACTAATCCGAAGCATAGTGTGATAACATAACAGATGTAAGGAGTTATTGCTTAGAAGATAAAAATAGTCAAAATAACAATATACCAGAGGGGTTCAAATATTGTGCCGGAATCATAATAAAATTAAATGCAAAAGTTAATCGGGAATCAAAATCCAAAAAATCCTTACAGTTTACATATTAAACCACAATGGTGGTCAAAATTCAGGGATTGCAAGTGCTAATAAATTCAACTAGGCCATGAAAATTATATAAGAAACTGAAAATTCGTATCAGTAAACTAAGATGCATATAATCAATCAAAGACAACATTTCTTATAATGGATAAATTAATTTATTTGAAAAATGTTTTTTTCCATTAAGGTAAACAATGTATAGAATAGAATAAATAATTATAATATTAAAAACTCATTCGGCCTTAAAAAACCTCGGCATCTTTTGCACCAATGTCTATTGCTGCCTTCGCCCACTACGGTGCTCATGCCCATCATCACGCCACGAAGCTCGGTCACCATTACCATTGCCAGAAGACCCTGCACGACCTTTGGTGTGAACTACGATGACCTAAGATCTAAAGTGTGTCCTCAATTTTGAGGGTGCAATGGACAAGTAGCGAGGTGGCAGTGATGGACAGCAAACCGGGACGATAATGTGGATGGTGGTGGAGGGCGGCGGGTTGCGGTGGTGAGTTGCAAGTCCAAATGATGTTTGGGGGGCCTCCACTGCTGACTTGGCAGGCATGTCTGCCAAAAGATCACAGTGATCTTGCGCTGCACTAAGTGGAGGTTCCTATTGCATTGTTTTTGAAAAGTACATAATTAAACTGGAAAAAAAAATTCAGAAACTATAACGAAAATGGAGCCAAGGTTTAGAGGTTGCCCATGCAATCAACCCAAAAATTTTAGGAATAGTATCAACTTTAGAGTTCATTTCCAATCCAATTCAAAATTTGTCAAACTCAAGAAATAATTAATTTAATGTGAAGAATAGTGGAAATGAAGCATCGTGGTGATGTGACTCCACTCCAAAGCTCCATCTTACCAATTTTTTTTCTGTTTGTATTTTTGGATATTAGATTGCACGCTCTTTCTATCCTCCATTCTCGATACAAACCATGAACTTGAGTGTTTTATTTAGTGACGGCACTCATAGTTGCAGTGTCCACTTGAACAGGGTTGTGCGGATTGATAAACCTTGAAGAGTTAGATATCGGTGGTAATGGATTTTGGGGTCCTCTTCCTTCATGCTTCTGCAATAAGACCTCATTCCTCGCGCTTGATGTTCAAGATAACCATTTTAGCGGGGCCATTCCTTCGCCTCTCCTTTATAATCTCAAGTCACTTGAATTTATTGACTTTTCAGGAAATGCATTTGAAGGCTCACTTTTGCTTGCTTGCCTGGCTAATAATTCTAACCTTGAGGAGTTCTACCTCATGGACAACCATAATCGTCTGGTAGTAAATACAGAAGAGCCCACTTGGTTTCCTTCATTTCAACTTAAGGTGTTTAGTTTATCAAACTGTGTGCTCAACAAAGACGCACGTGGCGCAATTCCCAGCTTTTTGAAAGAACAACATGAATTGACACATGTTCAACTCAGCCATAATGGAATGACAGGAAATTTCCCAAATTGGCTATTGGACAACAATGTAAATCTAGAACAGTTCGTACTCAGAGGCAACAATTTGTCAGGTTTATTTTATCTGCCTTCCAATTTGAATCTTTTCAGCTTAAGGAGTTTCGACGTGTCTGCTAATTTTATTGAAGGAGAGCTTCCAGCTCATATTGGTTCTATCCTCCCAAACATTGGCTATTTGAATATGTCAAACAACAAGTTGAAAGGTGGAATCCCTTCCTCAATGGGCAATATGCACTCGTTGTCCACATTGGACTTGTCGAATAATGGCTTCACAGGAGAAATACCAGAGACATTGGCTAAAAATTGTTCGGAACTTAAGGTATTGAAACTGTCAAGCAACAATTTGCAAGGCCAAATGCTACCAAGGTATTCTAACTTGACAGGCTTGGAATTTTTGTATTTGGACGGCAATCGTTTTACAGGGGACATATCGCCTGGTATATTAAATATCTCCTCCTTGCAAGTTTTAGATGTAAGTAATAATTTCCTGTCTGGAACACTTCCCAATTGGATTGGAGATATTCAACACTTGAGCGTGCTTACATTGTCAAGTAATTTATTGGGAGGTCCTTTACCGTTGAGCTTATGCAAGTTACGGTATCTCAATCTTTTAGACCTTTCAAGTAACAACCTTGGGCCGAATATACCCCCTTGTGTTAATGTTACAGTTATGAAGTTCTTGCATTTAGCAAATGACACACTTGCTGGGCATTTTCCTAAGTTTCTTTTAGGAGTTTCATCAATTGTCACGTTGGATCTAAGAGATAATGTATTGTCAGGTGAGGTCCCCAGCTGGATCGGTTCACTTCGGAACTTGAAGTTTCTTCTACTACGAGGAAACAATTTTGAAGGTTCAATCCCTCTGGATCTATGTTTGTTGAAAAATATGAGCATATTGGATCTTTCCAATAATAATCTTTCTGGAACAATTCCTTATTGTTTGGAAGATTTGACATTTGAAAACGATGGGGTATCTACGGAGGCAATTGCTATCTCGTTCCTTCATATGCATTACGGGGCCTCAGACTATAATAGCAGATTCGGTTTATATTATTCGTATGATTACATATCTGCTTATACAGAGAGAATCGAAGAAGTACACTTCATGACAAAGAGTAGGTTAGAATCTTATAAGGGCAACATTCTAAAACTCATGTCGGGAATGGATCTCTCGCAAAACAATTTGACTGGCTTTATTCCTCCAAAGGTCGGCTACTTAAGTGAACTTCGAGCATTGAACTTGTCACACAATCATTTGAAGGGAACGGTCCCGGAAACATTTTCCAAGTTGAAGAACATAGAGAGCTTGGACCTGTCTTTCAACAACTTAACCGGTCCCATCCCTCCACAACTAATAGAGCTTTACATGCTGTCAGATTTTAGTGTGGCTCACAACAACTTGTCAGGCAAGATACCAGATCGAAAAAATCAATTTGGAACTTTTGGTGAAGCAAGTTATGAAGGTAACCCTCTTCTTTGTGGAGCACCATTAACCAGCTGTGATGACTCCGATCAGGAACAAGGGACACAACCACCTTTTAATCATACCAGCGAGGATGACTCTTATAGAGAAGCCTTCTTGTGGAGTTTTGCAGGATCATATGTGGTGGCGTTCCTTGCGGTAGTTCTTTTTCTTTGCCTAAACTCGTACTATCAGTGCATGCTGTTCGAGCTTGTTCGTAAGCTTATCCCATCGTTTCCCCATTAGATATTGTTCTTCTAATTATTTTGTGATTGAAAAATATGATGAAACAGTGGAGAACCTTTATTTAATAGGATTGTAAGCATTTGAGTCTTTATTATGGATTGGGAACGCTTGGCTCCTAGGGTGTTCATATTGTATTCCTTGTCCTGCTAATTTGAATACTAGGAGAATTGATTTGGTTGTCAATTGAGAGAGGATAGTTTGCTTCACAACCAAAATGAATCCAACATTAACAAATTCCTGTACATGTTACCCAAGATGTGAAATATCTGATGGTTGCAACCAGCAACATCGAACCAACTGGGTTTTAGCGTATCAAGACAAGATCCTACTAACACAAAGGATTGGGCGCGGGGAATTGCTCCTATTTGACGACAAAGGCATGCATTGTAGGACCACTGTTATGCACCTTGGGCCCACCTTTATGCTCACTGTTTGATGAAGAATTATCTCAACTGAACTAAGCATTATCCAACACTTAATGCAAAATTGCTTGGAGGATAAGTTCGACTCTATTGGCAGAAATTTAAGAGCGACTTTCTTGTTCATATATATCAGGATCAATGATTGCGCCGACGTTTCTTTTACCATCACCTTGATGCCGTGTTCAAACCCAACCAACATAGAATATTAGTCAAGGGTCAACCTAGTCACACCTTTTATCCAAAAGAAATATGGATCAAGCTCAATTAATAGCCATCTTAAAAAAACAGAGAACATAATGCTGAGCGACATATATAACAGATACTGAATCAGGCAATGACGCAATGCAACAGTTCAACAAAAAAACATGAGGTGCTCTTTGCTAGTGCTGTGCATGTGGAGTTCAGTGGTGTTGAGATTGGTTATTGCAAAGTAAGGTGAATCTCGTCGAGTTAAAACTCACTGGCAACAATTTGCCGGGTGTTTTTCATTGGCCATGTTAGTCAAATCTTGTGAATATGTGTTGGTTCAATGCATTTGCCAATAGGATCGAAGGAGCACTTCCATCTTAGATTGATTCCATCCTTTCGAATTTGCAGTACCTAAACCTGTCAAGGGACTCGGTAGGAGTTAGAATCTATCCATCTGTAGGTGATATGAAATTGTTGTCAACATTAGATCTGTCAAATAAAAGCTTCCCAAGGGAGATGCCAAAGTCACTGGCCATAGGTTGTGTCACACTATCTATACTAAAACGGTCAAGCGAGAAGTTGCGTGGCCGAATGCTACCAATAACTACTAACTTTATAAGGTTGAAATATTTGTATCTGGACGACAATCAATTCATTGGGATATATCACTTGGCATTTGGGATAGCTCAGTCTCAAGGATTTTGGATTTAAGCAATAATTTCTTGTCCAGACCAATACCAAACTAGATTGGAGATATTCAACTTTTGGAATTTCTAACGTTGTTGGAAACTTATGGGTGGTCTTTTATTATTGAGCTTTTGCAAATTGAATCCTCTCGTTTTTTATACCTTTGGACTAACAAATTTCGGTCCAAATATACCCTACCGTGCCAATATTACATTTATGAGGTTCTTGCATCAACAAAGAGTTGAGCTCACTAGGCTTTTTCCTTAGTTTCTTCCTAGAGCTCCGTCCATCGTCTCTACGAAGAATGCATTGACAGGTGAGATGATCAACTGGATCTGTTTCTTCTACCGAAAGGAAACCACTTTTAAGGTTGACCAAGATAAGCATACTGGATCTCTCTTGTATAGACCTTTCTAGAGAAGTTCCTTCTTGTTTTTAAGATTTTCAATTTGGAATTGGTGGGGTATCTAATAGCACATTCGATACTTTGAGTGAAAACGCTGAGTATGGCAGCGCTACTAGTACAAGGGAAAACTTGGCTTATAATTTTTCTATGATGGTAGCGGTACAGATGCTTTTTCGGATGAACTAGGAGAAAGTGACCTTTGTGTCAGAGAATAGATTGAAATATTAAAAGTGCAACTTTCTAGAATATCTGCCTGGAATGGATCTCTCGCACAATAATTTGATGGGCTTTATTCCACTAAAATCGATTATTTGAACGAAATATATGTCTTATATCTGTCGCATAATCATTCGACGAGATCAATTCTAGAAAAATTCTCCAATTAAAGGAATATAGAGAGCTTGGACCTTTCCTTCAACAAGTTAACTGGTCTGATTCCTCTGCAAGTGAGAGAGCTATACGCACTTTCACTTTTTAGCTTTGCTCACAACAACTTGTTAGGCAAGACAACAGACAGAAAAAATCAATTCAACTTTCGATCATGCAATTTATGAAAGTAACCCTCTTCTCTATGGACCACCGTTAATAAGTTATAAAAGCTCAAATGACAGTCCGTGGGTGGACTCTGTCAACTGTTGACATAGGCAAAGATGATGAGTCCTGAAAAGAAGCCTTCTTATGGAGTTTCGCCGGATCATACGTGGTGGCTTTTGGTGGGGTCGTTATTTTTCTCTACTTCAACTCCTATCTCAACGTGTTAAATTTTGTTTGCAAGGATATCCGATTGTTTCCTTAGCAGAGCTCGTGCTTGCAAGCATTTGAACATCTCGAGTCTCCACTCGAGTCTCCACTATGCATGTTGAACCCTTGGATCTGTCATGTTGTCTGTCTTTTCCTTTAAATTTGGATGTGAAGTATCACCAGATTTTCTTTTGGTTGTGAACTGAAGGAAAGATCACTGTGGTCACAGATACAATAACCATGAAAAATAATAATTCATAGCTATGGCTGTGACTTGTCAACACAGATTGACGAGTGCTTCTCTGATTTTCCTTGAGAATATCTAAGGTACGCTAGTATATCTAACCGCCTTCTTTTTCATGACTCTTTACACTACCATTGAAGTGGCTGATTTTTCCGAAGCCAGATCAGCCGTCAACTGACTTTGCCAATACTTATCTGATTCTTCTTCGAGAGTACGCAGCATTACTGTCAGAATGAAGCTTCGCTGAAGGTGGATATTACATCGTCTGAGAGTCTTTTTTTTCCTTCCTAGCAGCGCCTCCTTCTCGGACTTCCAAATTCTTCATGTCTCGCGCTTCTTTCAACAAACTTTTTTAATGGCAGAACTTTGATGGATGCAGAGATTGCAAATGGGCTAAAGCAAGTTCCACGTCTGCAATTTCTATTTGCATACATCTGTTGCTTCTTACCGAAACCTATTAGGTAGACTCTTAGCAGTTCTATATGTTGTATCGGGTCATAATTTATCTTCTTAAAATTCACCACACAAAGAATTCACCATCCTCCTGCGCTAGCTTTTTTCTGTCGTACAGAGGACGATGTAGCGCTTAAAAAACTTTTCTCATGGTGGTGGTGGCAGTATTCTTTAGCCAAAAAAAAAAAGTAATAGTGGTCTAACCAAAATTATAGAGCAACTACTCACAAACAGCTCAGAATAAGATGAAAGCAAAAAAGATTATCACCCGAATATGATCACATTGTAAATCAAATCATCCATGGAAAATGAGAAAAATATAACAAATACAATGAGCATTCCACTTCCTTATAAATGGAGGCATCTCCTCTGTCATGGAACGCCATCTCTCCTTGAGGCTTTCTGATTTGGGGTGTACACACACTGACAACATAATAACATGAAACTCCTTCAAATCGCTTGCACTCGGTTCAATCGAAATGAATCGAGTTTTGACTAATTTTTTTACTGTTACACAGTTCTGTAGCACCCAATTCTATCTCACCAGTGTAAGAGCAACAGAGTTGTCACGCCCGAAGCCTACGATGCGCGGACATCCCTACCATGGTCGATTCGTGTGCGACGCCCCAGGACGCGTCGCAGACCCAACACCCAAACGACAGAGAACAAAGCATAGCGGAAATAATAAACATCCGAATAATAATTCACATAACCAGGGATGGCCGCACAACCATCAATATAAACAAATACACACTTGCATTGCCAGGGAGAATCTTTACAATATTCATATACAGCATGAACCTCAAAAAATCAAAAGCGGGTCAAGGCCACTACTGACAAAAAGGGCTAAGTGACTCGGGGTTCAGTCTACTACTAATGGCGGGACGCTGGTCAAAAAGATACTGGCCCTACCCATTCTAAGGCGAATACTAAGCCTTACGGTGCCCAGTCTGGGTCGAAATCAGAAAACTCCGAAGATGAAGAGCTGTCAGGCATCTCCTCTTCGGACCCTGATGAGTCCGACTCTGGCTCGACCTCAGCAGCCTCCTCCTCTAAAGCCATATCCTCCGGCTCGGCTCGTCCATCTCTTACTCCACTGGAACTCCATCAGAACTCATACACTCATCAGATGATGAACCAAGATCCGTCACCTCACCATCGGGGCATCGGGGATATCTCGTGCCCATCCCGGTAAACGGAACATCAAAAGTCCGGAGAGGACCATGCTCTCCGAAGCTGTCACGGAAACACCATGCCACATACTCATGGGTTTGGTAATGCGTCGCCCCCACCTCTACCCAAATAATAGAAGAATACCTAACATACGATTCCCCGTTCACTACAGGGTGTATCGTCCTCGTCCGCTCTACCGGGAGCGAAATCCCAAAACGAACCGGAATCTCGGACATCTTAACGCTGGGGGTCTGAAAATGTGGTTTTAAACAACAGTGAGAATAAATCTCAGCGAGGAATTTCCTAAACCTAAACTAGGCTAACGTACACCTCTTGACAAGCGGTAACAACACATAATATACACATAACTGACTCAGGCCCTCGGGCCTAAATCTAATCTTACTTGACCCTGCAGGTTAGGCATTTAATAAACAATAGTAGTCACGCAACAGAATTTAATTACGGCACATATACGCGCATTTCTATATCACGATGCATGTTATGCATATGCTAATGCTCGCACTCATGCTCATGCCTCATCAATGCATTATCGCACATTTACATACTAGCATTCAGCCATTTATCAATTTCTCCTCCGACCCGCGTTAAACGCATCAGGTCCACACTTCGAGATCGATCTCCAGCCCGCAGGCTCATGACACACAGCCCGCGTAAAACGCATCAGGCCGGTCAGCTTCCGGCAATCCGGGCATCGTCCCGCGCAACACGCCTCAGGACGGGTTCACTACCCCGCGTAAAACGCATCAGGGTTTATTGTGATCACACATTCACAGGCACCAATTTTTATCTGAACCCCACGTAAAACGCATCATGGCATTTTAGGTGATCACAATGCATGGGTCATTTGGGCACATTCGCACATGCCATGCCGTGCTAATGCTTGAGATGCATACTCATGGCTATCATGTTCACATTTGGGCATCCACATGCGCAATTTACGATGTAACATGTTCAACTTGCACCACACATATTCAATTTCATAAATCGATATGCCCAGTCAGACAATCAATTCAAATCAACCATAGCATCAAATTGACACACAACCCGTGCACAAATTCACACAACCAGGTCAACAAAAACTCGTGCATCCTAGGCCCACCAAGCTAATACATTCCTAGTCCCGCTAGACATGTGACATGACATCATCGAATGAACCACAAATAAGGCTCAATTAGTCAGTTAATTACACAAATCGATCATTCCCAGTAATTGCACGACTAAACCCCAAATTGACCGCGTCTCGCCCAAATCAAATCCCGTAGTGGGCAGTCACTATACCGCAATTGTCTAGACCATTAATTATTCTCAAACTGCTCCAATTGACTCTCCAAAATATCATCCAGAATAGCCACCATAAGAATAAATGCGAGGCGCGCACAATAGTCCACAATTGAAATCGAACCGAGCCAAACTCGGGCCGTTCCGATCCACTAATTTCCAGCCAATGAATAGCACCTCTCGGGCCACTAAACCTCGATAAAATGATCACGCTACACCACTAAATCAGCCCCGACATCGGCCCTTAACAATCTCCACAATTTAACCCCTAATTTGCCTTAATTAATCCCTAAAACCTGTCTAAAAATGCAATTTATCCTAATTAGGGTTTAGAGTCAAACTCACCGGGTGTCCTAAGCTTGAAACGGGGCCGGACACGCGACGAGGGAGGCTGGGCAGCGGGCTTGGCGAGCTCGGCCACGGCCCGGGACGTTCGGGCGACGACGACAACGACAATTGAGCTATCCCGACGAACATAGTGGCTGCAAGTGGCTGGGCAAGGTCGCCGGGGACTAGTCGGTGGTGGACGGAGTGGCGGCGACGGCTGGGGCGGCGGACACGGTGGGAAGAAGCCCAGAACAGGGGAGGGCTTCGGGGAAGAAGAAGAACAGGAAAGGGGAAGTTGTGGCGGCCAAGGGGACAGCAGGGTGGCGGAGGTGACTGTGGGGGACGGCTGGGTGGCAAAGGCGGGGCGGCGGCGGCCGGAACGTCGGCACGCGACGGCGGTGAGGCCGGGAGTCCGAAACAGGGGAAGGCTTCGGGGGGAAAGAGAGAGAGAGTGAGGGGGAGGAAAGGGAACGGTCGGAGCGGTGGCTGGTGGTCGGCGCGACGGCGATCGGGCTTGCTGGCGGTGGCGACTGGCGGAGCAGCGTCGGGCGGAGGCGGAGGGCGACTGAGCGGCGGTCGAGCTGAGGGCTGCAGAGGAGGGAAGGAGAGGGAGAGGAGGACGGTCGGGGCGACGGTTGGCGGACGGCGCGGCGCGGCGGTCAAGCTGGCTGGCTACGACGGCGGCGCGCGGCGTCGGGCGGAGGCGGAGGACGGTCGCGCAGCGTTCGGGAGTAGACGCACGCGCAGAACCAGTCGGGGAAGGCGAGAGGAAGAAGAAGAAGAAGAAGAAGAAGAAGAAGAAGAAGAAGAAAAAGAAAAAGAAAAGAAAGAAGAGGAGAGAGAGAGAGAACAAACGGGAGTTGGTCTGCAGAGGCATGGGGGGATGGAACGTAGGCGGGGAAACGTGCGCACATAGGAGAGAGAGAGAGAGAGAGGGAGGAAATGATTAAAAAAAATAATCATTCAAATATTAAATGCGACCGATGGCCCAAATTCAAAACCGAAAATTATCTACCGATCCAAAATAGGCCTCACATATAAAAAAGGATAAAGGCCAAATTAATTAAACCAAATTTTAACGAGAGAGGTCTACTAGTCCAAATTTTCACTTGGTCAAAAACTCCCCTTTTTCCATTATTTCTGACAATCTCAACGTTGACTACAATAATATTGATACCGTCAAATTTATTTTATCATGAAACTCCCGAAAATCGACTGCCAAGTTCAGGGTCTAAATAACGATAAAAATTCGATTGAGTGCGATTCTAGCGAAATCTCTAATTTAAAATAATAACCGAGAGTGATCAGTTTTCGAGCGAGATTTTACTATAAGCACACTGACAAATCACGCATTTTATAAATCTCAAAAATGGGCCGAAATTCGGGATGTCACAATAGTAGCGCCATAATGAGCCAAGGCACCCACGATCACAAAAACGTGAAATATCTTATGGCTGTGACCAGCAAGGTTGAACGAACCCGGTTTTAGTCTCTCAGTAATCCTGCTGACATAAAACAAAGTACCTGTAATGTAAGACAGTGCCATGGCCAACTCATAAGCAAGCGTGATCGGGCGTTGGGGATTGCTCCAATTCACAATACAGGCATGAATCGCAGGAACGATGCCCAAAAACCCCATGGATAGCATCGCCCGAAATGCTTGGAATTTTCGAGAAGAAAGAGAAGGGGCAAGCAGTGTCACGACAGTGAACATCCCCATTGCTGTTATTCCGCTAAGGTAGATCAGTTGCCAATGGGCTCGCACTGGAAAATATAGTAGATTGGGGGGCAGAATGAGGTGATGATCATGACCGTGATGCCGACGTAGTCCATCCGCAGCAGCTGGATGTTCAAGCAGTGTGAGTGGCATGAGAAAAGGTGGCAAATGCTGCTTGAGAGGAGGCAGAACATGGATCCGCCTAAGAAGACAAAGAACGGCCACTGTGTTGCGGCTGGTTGGAGTGAAGCAATCTTCAAATCTTCTTCTGTTATCTGATTCAAGTTCACCAAAGAATTTGTACCCTGAAAACTATATTGTGTTAGATACATCTGTAGACTTCTAAAGAGATTATTCTTTTCGTAAGTCGAATGAAACATCGTTGGCGCGCCACTCACCAAAAGCAATTCCTTTGAGTAAGAGATATTATTTCCTGCACTAGTAGAGTTTGACCTGCACAAGTGGGTTTGCATATCAAGCCATTACATAATCTATAGTATACTAGTTGGAGTCCAATCTTCAGATCATAATTTATAGAAAATGGTTCGATCCTGTCTGCTGAAGGGAGAGAATAGGCCAAAACGGTGAAAGTGAATGGGCAGAGCACTAACTGAATAACTATCATGCCTGCTTAAGCTGATACTTTCAAATTCAATTTGACAACCAGCGTTTCTTCACTATAAAAGCTATTTACCATTATGATTTCGTTCAGAAAATCTTATCAGCAATCAACATTCAGAGCATTCTGCAATAGTTTATTACAAGGTCCACCGTGTGTGAACTTTTTCTAGACACACACAGTGCTACTTGCGTGGAAAATGATTATCCATTGATGGTTTGACTGAATGCGTGTTGTCTTACCAGGAACAGAGAGAGATTTTCCGATGGGTTCGATCTTTTATTTCTTTCTGAAAAGAACGGAAATTTCTATTAATACTTTGATCCGTCATGGTAAGTAATCGTTGATGACCCTTGTTATCCATCTTAATTTTGCACTTGCTATTTGAGCAAGACTGTCTTGACTGTCAGGCTACTACTCCTGAAATTTAAGCAGCAATGAAAATGACGAGCACAACCCTTGTATATTCCTATGAAACAAAATTTCTGAGTTTAAATTTTATTTTATGTGCCTGCCCTTAATGTCACAAACAAGAGTTATTCATCCGTGGCACTTGCGATTTCGATACAGCACCACAAGAAAATGAAGGTTTTAAATGGCAATTTTGGTTGCCGGTTGCCGGTTGCAAGAAGGGTTGGCTAATGAAAATGGCCGATTGCTCAGTATGGTAACAAGCCATGAATACCACAATACTACATTGACTTGTACGTACTAAAAGCGCCGCTCTGCTAATAAGCAGGTGGAAAAATCTAAGCATTGTGACTTGAAATTCGACGATTTTAACAAGGTAATTCAAACATCTTCACCAAATGAGCAATTTAGTAAGCTCTCTAGTGAGTTATAACTTGGACCTACGAGCCTCATCTTAGATTACACTTTAGACATTAAAAACGAGTTATGATAGTCAACACAGATCGAGCTACTACTGACAAATTCCTCACTAGAAATTATGGGTTCCATCCGATATCGTCGAGTTGGGACGAGTTGCTAAATGCAAACATCGATAGATCAGAACTCACTAAAATGTGCATGCTAGTATAGGACTGAATGATACAAAACACACCTTGGGAATAGACCGAGAAGATCAGCAACCTGAGGCACGTCCACAAAATTGGCCACCGTCAATCCCAGAAACACCAGAAACCCAATCAAATACCTGCTCCCCCATCATACAGAGGACGCAAAAGAGATCACCACAAATCACAAAGAAAAAAAAAAGAGATAAAAATGAACCGAAGAAGAAAATATGAGCAAAGATGGCATCGCATGAAAAAAAAAACAAATCGAACTAAAAACACATCATCAGTCATCCTCACGTCCAAACGGTGACCGTCTCGTTGTTCCAGGGAACAAGCTGAGGGCCGCCTCGAGGAGGGGCCGGTTGGTGCAGTAGTGGCGGAGGATGAACTCATTGTCCTTCGTGTACTCCGGCAGCTCCCGGAACGACACCAGAGCGTACCGTGATGCCGACGTACTCCATCCGCAGCAGCAGGTGGACGTTCAAGCAGTGGGAGCGGCATGAGAAGTAGAATCATCGGTGAAAATGGATGGCCCATCGTCTCCCCCATATTGCCATCACTCCTTTTCCCCTTCTCCATCTCCTCCTCCTCCTCTTTCGCTGGTGGTCTCGCTGTGGCTTTGTCCTTTCTATGGAGAACTCAAGAGGAGGCCTTGGTTTTATTGATAGGCCGAACGGAGAAGACGATGACGAAATCATTAAGGCCATTATTTTCTAAGTTCAAGATTTAGTATTTTTTTTATTTTGCGAAAAAGGTTTTTATTAGCGAGTTATATTGGGTATTTGTTAAGAAATCAAATAACAGAAATTTAAAAATTTTCAACGCTATGCATGTTATGTGGTGAGGATATTTTGAAAATCGAGATGTCTTTCGCTAGAATTGACTAAAAAAAAATATCGAGGTTCTTAACTTTTACTATCAAGACAAAACTCCATCAATTTACTTATATATTTCACGACAATGTTAGTCAATACTAAAAATTTTATAATAAGACAGATATACTAACTAATGATAAACGATTTAGATTTGAACCGGTACCTTAATGAAAATCACGAGATAACTGGCCCTTTATCCAAACTACATAAAATAAATAGATAAAATCTATCAAATCTTCAGATAATAATTTTGTAGAAAATGGTTCAATCCTGTCCGCCGAAGACAGAGAGTAGGCCAAATTGGTAAAAGTGAACGGGCAGAGCACTCTTCACTACGAAAGCCTTCGATCATATTCGTGAATGTCACTTTTGAGCCTTTCTTCGATCGTCTCTCCTCTATCCGAAATCTGTGCGATCCGACCTCTCTCCGTGCAGAACTGCTCCGACTCACTTCTCTGTGTCTGGAATTTACGGCAATGAACGGAAGCCTTCTTATGGAGTTTCGCCGGATCGTATGTGGTGGCATTTGGTGGGGTTGTTATTTTTCTCTACTTCAACTCCTATCTCAACGTGTTAAATTTTGTTTTTAAGGATATCCGATTGTTTCCTTAGCAGAGCTCGTGCTTGCAAGCATTTGAACATCTCGAGTCTCCACTATGCATGTTGAACCCTTGGATCTGCCTTGTTGTCTGTCTTTTCCTTTAAATTTGGATGTGAAGTATCACCAGATTCTCTTTTGGTTGTGAACTGAAGGAAAGATCACTGTGGTCACAGATACAATAACCATGAAGAATAATAATTCATAGCTACGACTGTGACTTGGCATCACAGATTGACGAGTGCTTCTCTGATTTTCCTTGAGAATCTCGAAGGTACGCTAGTATATCTAAACGCCTTCTTTTTCATGACTCTTTACACTACCATTGAAGTGGCTGATTTTTCCGAAGCCAGATCGGCCGTCAACTGACTTTGCCAATACTTATCTGATTCTTCTTCGAGAGTAAGCAGCATTACTGCCAGAATGAAGCTTCGCTGAAGGTGGATATTACATCGTCTGAGAGTCTTTTTTTCCTTCCTAACAACGCCTCCTGCTCGGACTTCCAAATTCTTCATATCTCGCGCTTCTTTCAACAAACTTTTTTAATGGCAGAACTTTGATGGATGCAGAGATTGCAAATGGGCTAAAGCAAGTTCCACGTCTGCAATTTCTATTTGCATACATCTGTTGCTTCTTACCGAAACCTATTAGGTAGACTCTTAGCAGTTCTATATGTTGTATCGGGTCATAATTTATCTTCTTAAAATTCACCACACAAAGAATTCACCATCCTCCTGCGCTAGCTTTTTTCTGTCGTACAGAGGACGATATAGCGCTTAAAAAACTTTTCTCATGGTGGTGGTGGTAGTATTCTTTAGCCAAAAAAAAAAACGTAACAGTGGTCTAACCAAAATTATAGAGCAACTACTCACAAACAGCTCAGAATAAGATGAAAGCAAAAAAGATTATCACCCGAATATGATCACATTGTAAATCAAATCATCCATGGAAAATGAGAAAAATATAACAAATACAATGAGCATTCCACTTCTTTATAAATGGAGGCGTCTCCTCTGTCATGGAACGCCATCTCTCCTTTGAGGCTTTTTGATTTGGGGTGTACACACACTAACAACATAATAACATGAAACTCCATCAAATCGCTTGCACTCGGCTCAATCGAAATGAATTGAGTTTTGACTAATTTTTGTACTGTTACACAGTTCTGTAGCACCCAATTTTATCTCACCACTGTAAGAGCAACAGAGTAGCGCCATAATGCCAAGGCACCCATGATCACAAAAACGTGAAATATCTTATGGCTGTGACCAGCAAGGTCGAACGAACCCAGTTTTAGTCTCTTAGGAATCCTGCTAACATAAAACAAAGTACCTGTAATGTAAGACAGTGCCATGGCCAACTCATAAGCAAGTGTGATCAGGCGTTGGGGATTGCTCCAATTCACAATACAGGCATGAATTGCAGGAACGATGCCCAAAAACCCCATGGAGAGCATCGTCCAAATTGCTTGGAATTTCCCAGAAGAAAGAGAAGGGGCAAGCAGTGTCATGACAATGAACATCCCCATTGCCGTTATTCCGCTAAGGTAGATCAGTTGCCAATGGGCTCGCACCGGAAAATATAGTAGATTGGGGGGCAGAATGAGGTGATGATCATGACCGTGATGCCGACGTAGTCCATCCGCAGCAGCTGGATGTTCAAGCAGTGTGAGTGGCATGAGAAAAGGTGGCAAATGCTACTTGAGAGGAGGCAGAACATGGATCCGCCTAAGAAGACAAAGAACGGCCACTGTGTTGCGGCTGGTTGGAGTGAAGCAATCTTCAAATCTTCTTCTGTTATCTTATTCGAGTTCACCAAAGAATTTGTACCCTGAAAACTATATTGTGTTAGATACATTTGTAGACTTCAAAAGAGATTATTCTTTTCGTAAGTCGAATGAAACATCGTTGGCACGCCATTCACCAAAAGCAATTCCTTTGAGTAAGAGATATTATTTACTGCAATAGTAGAGTTTGACCTGCACAAGTGGGTTTGCATATCAAGCCATTGCATAATCCATGGTATACTAGTCGGAGTCCAATCTTCATATCATAATTTATAGAAAATGGTTCAATCCTGTCTACGGAAGGAAGAGAATAGGCCAAAACGGTGAAAGTGAATGGGCAGAGCACTAACTGAATAACTATCAAGCCTGCTTAAGCTGATACTTTCAAATTCAATTTGACAACCAGTGTACTACTCTTCACTATAAAAGCTATTTACCATTATGATTTCGTTCAGAAAATCTTATCAGCAATCAACATTCAGAGAATTCTGCAATAGTTTATTACAAGGTCCACCGTGTGTGAACTTTTTCTAGACACACACAGTGCTACTTGCGTGGAAAATGATTATCCATTGACGGTTTGACTGAATGCATGTTGTATTACCAGGAATAGAGAGATTTTCCGATGGGTTCGATCTTTTATTTCTTTCTGAAAAGAATGGAAATTTCTATTAATACTTTGATCCATCATGGTAAGTAATCGCTGATGACCCTTGTTATCCATCTTAATTTTGCACTTGCTATTTTAGCAAGACTATCTTGACTGTCAGGCTACTACTCCTGAAATTTAAGCAGCAATGAAAATGATGAGCACGACCCTTGTATATTCATATGAAACAAACTTTCTGAGTTTAAATTTTATTTTATGTGCCTGCCCTTAATGTCACAAACACGAGTTATTCATTTGTGGCACCTGCGATTTCGATACAGCACCACAAGAAAATGAAGGTTTTGAATGGCAATTTTGGTTGCCGGTTGCCGGTTGCAAGAAGGGTTGGCTAATGAAAATGGCTGATTGCTCGGTATGGTAACAAGCCATGAATACCAAAATACTACATTGACTTGTATGTACTAAAAGCGCCGTTCTGCTAATAAGCAGGTAGAAAAATCTAAGCATTGTGTCTTGAAATTCGACGATTTTAAGCTGGTTATGGAGGATTTGATCAAAACAGGGTAATTCAAACATCTTCACCAAATGAGCAATTTAGCAAGCTCTCTAGTGAGTTATAACTTGCACCTACGAGCCTCATCTTAGATTACACTTTAGACAGTAAAAACGAGCTATGATAGTCAACACAGATCGAGCTACTACTGACAAATTCCTCACTAGAAATTATGGGTTCCATCCGATATTGTCGAGTTGGGACTAGTTGCTAAATGCAAACATCGATCGATCAGAACTCACTAAAATGTGCATGCTAGTATAGGACTGAATGATACAAAACACACCTTGGGAATAGGCCGAGAAGATCAGCAACCTGAGGCACGTCCACAAAATTGGCCACCGCGCGTCAATCCCAGAAACACCAGAAACCCAATCAAATACCTGCTCCCCCATCACACGGAGGACGCAAAAGAGATCACCACAAATCACAAAGAAAAAAAAAAGAGATAAAAATGAACCGAAGAAGAAAATATGAGCAAAGATGGCCTCGCATGAAAAAATAACAAATCGAACTAAAAACACATCATCAGTCATCCTCACGTCCAAACGTTGAGCATCTCGTTGTACCAGCGGAACAAGCTGAGGGACGCCTCGAGGAGGGGCCGGTTGGCACAGTAGTGGCGGAGGATGAACTCATTGTCCTTCGTGTACTCCGGCAGCTCCCGGAACGACACCAGAGCGTACCGTGATGCCGACGTACTCCATCCGCAGCAGCAGGTGGACGTTCAAGCAGTGGGAGCGGCATGAGAAGTAGAATCATCGGTGAAAATGGATGGCCCATCGTCTCCCCCATATTGCCATCACTCCTCTTCCCCTTCTCCATCTCCTTCTCCTCCTCTTTCGCTGGTGGTCTCGCTGTGGCTTTGTCCTTTCTATGGAGAACTCAAGAGGAGGCCTTGGTTTTATTGATAGGCCGAACGGAGAAGATGATGACGAAATCGTTAAGGCCATTATTTTCTAAGTTATTTAGTATCTTTTTATTTTGCGAAAAAGGTTTTTATTAGCGAGTTATATTGGGTATTTGTTAAGAAATCAAATAACAGAAATTTAAAAATTTTCAACGCTATGCATGTTATGTGGCGACGATATTTTGAAACTCAAAATGTCTTTCGCTAGAATTGACAAAAAAAATCGAGATTCTTAACTTTTACTATCAAGATAAAACTCCATCAATTTATTTATATATTTCATCACAATGTTAGTCAATACTAAAAATTTTATAATAAGATAGATACGCTAACTAATGATACACGATTTAGATTTGAACCGGTACCTTAACGAAAATCATGAGATAACTGGCCCTTTATCCAAACTACATAAAATAAATAGACAAAATCTATCAAATCTTCAGACAATAATTTTGTAGGAAATGGTTCAATCCTGTCCGCCGAAGAGAGAGAGTAGGCCAAATCGGTAAAAGTGAACGGGCAGAGCACTCTTCACTACGAAAGCCTTCGATCATATTCGTGAAATGTCTCTTTTGAGCCTTTCTTCGATCGTCTCTCCTCTGTCCGAAATCTGTGCGATCCGACCTCCTCCCTCCCCTCTCGGAGCCGAGAAAGCCAGAGCAAGCGCATTTTACAGGAGGGCAAAGCCTCTCCCCCCCACCCTCAGATCGTTCAACGCCGCTCCGGAGAGCCAGAGTCACCATCTCTCCGTGCAGAACTGCTCCGGCTCACTTCTCTGTGTTTGGAATTTACGGCAATGAACGGACTATAATCCGAAGACAGGTGCCAGATTTAGCTCCACTGAAGAAGGCGAAGGCGACGCTGAACAATGCACCTGGGTGACGGATTCCAAGGGCCTGCCGAATGGTGTTCGAGGCGGCCACTTCGATTTTGCCGCGCAATACCGAGGTTACTGATTCTGCTCAGAAAGTGTTCGACGAATTGTCCGAGAGAGGGGAAACGAGAGTAACAGCTCTCTAACTTCGATTACTTGTTACGTCAACAGTAAGCAATACTGTCCTCAGTTCGACTCTATTGAATAACCTCAGCAGAAAGGGTCATTGTCGCAAGTCCTCGCCAAAATTTTCTTCTCAAGCGGATGAGGTTCTCCCGCGAGATTCTGCTTCACTGAACTCTTCAAATTGCTGGAGACGTGCTCTTGCACAGACCAGAGAGGTGTTTAAGGCATACAGGGTATTTGAGATTCCAACTGGAGTTACTGAGACTCCATAATGTTGAGAGGCTGGTTCTTGTGTATCAAAACCAGGGCAATTGAGTTTGGATATCAGGACATCTGTTGACTCCATATTGGTCTTGTTTCACAGAAACGAAAGTCTCCTCCATCGGAAGACATTTTTCCTTAGGGGGTTGAGCCTCTTGCTCTTTCTCCTTCTCCGATCTTTATGCCTCCCAACTTCTGGTAGTGGAAGAACCCAGTCCAGGAAGGTCATTGCATGAACAGATAGTTTTGTGCATATTGAGTCTTCCCATAATAAATCTCACATCTCGTCAGTTAAATACGCAAATTAAGTTTCCCGAGATAAACGTCGACGGGTCCTTCGAAGCTGGTGGCTCGGAAGGATCGGTCGCGGGAAGCCGATTCAAGCCCAAGCTATGATGTACTTCGGATATATCTGACCAGAAGAGGACACGTACTTGGAGTCAGACAACTTTGCTCTGGTCGACGCTCTGCCGGAAGACTATCACGTGCCGTGGGAGGTGGAAGCCCTACTTGTCTTGGGCCCATTGTGGAAGAATGGCGAATCAAGTAGCTGATTGGGTAGCCAAAAAGCCCAACGTTTGAATACCCTTTCTAGTTAGCCCAACCCCCCAGTCCCCATGGGACTTGTTGTGTTTTGATGTCCCTTCTCTGGGCTTTGTCTAGAACCACTAGTGATAAATAAAATTGGTGTTTCTGACCAAAAAAAATTACACAAAGTTTCCAATTCTATACCCTCAGACCGCCTCAAAAGAAATTTAAGCAAAAAAAAAAAGGGGGACAAATAAATTGTATGACTGGACAAACAATTGGTACCGTAAATTATGTTTATTAATCTTTAGAAAATAAGTTAACCTAATAATAATAACAAACATACGATCACGGATATTATTTGGACTTAGCCTTTAGTAGGTTCAACCACATGTTAAAGGAGGATGGCCGAAATGAGATAACGAAGCTAACAGTGACATCAGTAATAAAGATGAAAGAGGTCGAGTTCCGAAGCTTATTATTGATTTTTTTTTCAAGAAAAATCAATGATTTGTAATTACATTTCTAAAATTAGTTATTTGTATTGGTTAGAAAAACTGGTTAACTGAACATATTTTCATCATCAACAATAATCTCTGCCTATGCGTTTTATTAATGATAAAAGTACTTCTCATAAATCTTTTTTTTGCAAGCGATTGAAAAGAGTATTTTTAGAAATATTTTAAATTGATAATTTTCTGTAAAGCCAACGCATTTTGAAGTCAAAGGATTTTATCTTCTTCTTTTTTTTTATCATTTCTTCTCCTTTCACTGAGGGTTTTTCCTTTCATCACCCCCCTCTCCAAAATATCTGTCTTTTTTCTCTCTAACTAAATTGCTTATGTATTGGCGCCTCGTCATCGGCTTCGGCGTGCCATTTTGTGGCCATGCGTTTGGGCGACGAAATGCCGCTAACAACCGTCAGCAGTGGCTCCAACTCATTGATAGGAGTTCACTCGGTTCATTATGGGCTTTTGGTAGAGGGACAACTTTTACAAATAGGCCCAGCCCATTCACCATCAAAGAAACAAAAAGAAACTAAAAAATCCACCTATCCAGCACTAAGGATGGTAAAGATGAAAAATTAAAAAAATAAAATAATAATAAAAGTTAATAAAATTTAGGAGCCATCAAAAGAGATTGAAAGCTCGATCGGCCGAACCAAACTTGCATTTCTTAGGCACGAGGTAGACATGGTCGATCCTAGGGGCATATTTTTCTAATTTTGTTTTCAGGCTTGTTTGGGCTACTAGCCTAGGGGACTCGTGATGCCATTAGCAAAAATAAGTGAAGTAGCAATTATAGTTGAATGAAGTGAAACATAAAGGAGATACAAAGGTACGCAGATGAGAAGGGAGGCCAATCAGAGTCGATAAAAGCATGGTACAAAATATATTTCAAATTTATCAACTGCATTCATTCTACTAATATGATACTTTGCAGCGGTTATATAAAAAAAAATAGTTTGTTCATCTTATATCTTGCTATAAATTTCCATTAGAAAATAGAATTTGAGAGGCTATGAAATCACTACAAAGCAAACTTCCACGTGACCAATCTAATGGTCCTTGGTCCAAAAACTGCCATAAAAAAAAGAACTTCCAACATATCCCTCTTTCCATGAACTCAATTCAAATAGAAAAATTGGAAGGAAAGAAACTTCAAATTCAGTGACTATTAGTGGATGAAGTACTAAATTACGAAAATCCAATTATATATGTTAAGTTAATTTATGGCATTTTGAATGAAATTTCTCAAATGACTGAAGCATTTTGGTCTGGTGGTTAACATTACCAGATAAAGTTACTCCAGACTTTGGAAAATTCCAATTCGTTTTTCAAATCCACGTAAGGGCAAGGGTCCAGCCACCCTTGCATTGACCAACTTTTGGAGTATTGGCCAAATGCTTTATGAGAAAAAGAAATAATTAGTCTAGCGTTTTGTTAGAGGTAAAGAGACAAAATCTCATTCAAGATTACATTGAGACGGAAAGAGAAGTTGAGTGACTAGGCCGATTCTTTTTTCCGTCATCCTCATATTGCCTTTGGGTTAAAGAAACACAAACTTAGTCAAGGTCTTGCCACTTACTTTCTATAATGGACATTCCTATTAAAAAGGATAAGGGTTAATACCACGAAAATCCTAAACATGTATACCTATGATAAATTTTTCATAAATTAATTTTTTTATCACAAAAAATCTCAAACTGGTATACCTGTGACAAATTTACCCTCCGTCAGTTTCCGTTAAATTTTATCATCAAATTACTGAGTTGGATAACACGTGACAATTGATGAATATACCAATTTAGGATTTTACTCTCTGTCTATCACAGGTGTACCAGTTTCATGGTTTTTCGTGTATACGTGGATGAGAAGAGTGAGTTGAGAGAAGAGGCCGATCAAAATCCAATAGATCATTGCAAACCACAAAGGAAGGTGAGAGTGGAGAGAAGGGGTCGACAGTGAGTTAACATGGAGATACGTGGGAGTTATAGATTCTTCATATTAGAAAGTCATTGACATCAACCACTGTCTTTAAGATGATTAAATACGATTTGTCAAATGGTATTTACCAACAAATTTAGCCCTTGAAGAAAAATTAGATGTGGATTGACAAAAAAGTGGAAGGAAAAAGAACTTCTATCATAACTCTCTTTCCATCAACTCAATTCAAAGAGAAAAATGGAAGGAAAGAAACTTCCAATTCAGTGACTATTAATGGATGATTACTAAATTACGAAAATCAAATTATACATGTTAAGTTAATTTATGGTATTTTGAACGAAATTTCTCAAATGACTGGAGCATTTTGGTCTAGTGGTTACTATTACTGGATAAAGTTACTCTAAATTGTAGAAAATTCCAATCCGCTTTTCAAATCCGTGGAAGGACAAGGGTCTGGTCACCCCTGCTTGACCAACTTTCGGAGTATTGGCCAAATGCTTTATTAGAAAGAGAAGAAATTAGTCTAGCATTTTGTCTGGAGTAAAGAGGCAAAATCTAATTCGAGATTAGAAAGAGAAGTAATTAATCTAGCATTTTGTCTGGGCCAGCTTTCTTTTCTGTTATCCTCATATTGCTTCTTGGATTAAAGAAATATAAAGTTTAGTCAAGGTCTTATTATTTACTTTCAATTATGGACATCCCGTCAATAAAGGTAAAGCATTTCCCAGCATTTGTCGAAGGTCACTACAAAAAAACATCTTTTTTCCGACGAAATTTCCAACGAAAAATTTAGCATTTTCTAAATTCGTGGGAAAATTCGTTGGAAATTTTCAATGAATTTTGCGACAAGATTAGTACATGCGGTATCTTTCAAATTTGTTGCAAAATTCGTGGGAAATTTTCAACGAATTTTCCCACGAATTTCAATTTTCCGGACAATTATTTCAGTGTGTACAATTTTCGTTGCAAAATTCGTTGAAAATTTCCAACGAAAAAATTTTTGTCGCAAATTTTCGTGGCAAAAATCCAATTTTTTTGTAGTGGGTGGCCAAGACGACTTAGGAGAAAGCTGGGTCAAGCTATAATGGCCATCCCTATCCAAAGAGCAAAGCATTTCACAGCTTTTTATCGCAAGTGATCGCAAGTGACCAAAATGACTTTGCTCAAAATTATCCAAGAGTCCCTACATGTCCGTGTTTGAAGCAGGCATTCAAACATTCAACAAAATATAAGTTTGTTGAAAAAAATAGAACAGGATATAATGAATTCAATTGATAAGCTCAACAAAGATTTACAAGTCCGTGTATCTTATGTTATTGATTTGTATGTTCTATTTCGATATACTTGGTTGAAGAATTAATAAAGTCATACAAAATCTTTAATCAGTAATTTTTATAGATGAAGTGATTTTTCTTACTAGTAATGGGTTGCCGAACAACGTCAGCAAACTCCCAAAATAACCTTTCAAGTAGTAATCATGTGGAAGGTTGATTTTACTTTGAACCGTTATTAAATGGAAATCACCAGAGAGAATCCGCTTGTGTTTTGCAGACTCCCACAATTGTCTCCTTGAGGCAAAGGGGCGACCTTAATTGAGATCTATTTTGAACATCCAAGGAAATGCCTATATAAAATGCTCAAGTCTTTAGGGACAAAATCATCAAATAGTGTAGCTCATAAGGAAATTAATCGTCATAGGAAAAAAAATTTCACGATGTCCTGGATTTTCATGTTCTTTAATAATCTCATGGTCATCGTTAACCTAATACTTATTTAAAGATTAATGATTCTTTTATAAATTTGACTACTAAAAGTCATGATGCAATCTACATCCAGTAATTGCATTAGAATGACAGTTGCAATTGAGAAGGTGACAAATGATCAGGCTTAATGATATACATTAATTTCAAAAATTCGTATTTTCATAGTAACAACAACAAACAAACGACAATAATAACAACAACAATGATAATAGTAACAATGGAAAATTTAGTGACAACAACTAATAGCAAATCCTCCCACATCATACAATGCACAAAGACATTTTTTCATGCGGATACATAAGATAAGATGAAAGATATCAAATATTGCAAACTTTTTAAAGTCAAATAAGAGAATTTATCGTATAACACGTACATATATACTGCAAACTTTTTAACGAATATACGAATATGTTTTGTAATGGTCAATATTAAATATTTCACTTCTTTTATTTTTTATTAGTCAACATATATAATTAAGTAATTATGTACTATTCAACATATATTATTAAATTAGCAATGACCTCTTTATATATTACATGAAGGGAAAATTATCCAAAAAGTCTTAAACCTATTACATTTTTGCCAATTTAGTTTTAAACATTTTGCATTTGTACCAATTCAGTCCATCAGGCCAATTTTGACTAGCTGGAGCTGATGTGGACGCTGAACGGCACCGACAGTCCGGCCAACGCTGACATGGAAATTTTCAAAATATTTTAATACTTTTTTTTCAAATTATTTATTTTTTTTTTCTGGCCAATCCGGTGATTGGCCAAAGGCAAGGACCGATGAAGCTTGCCCCCACTGGCCACTGGCGAGACCGACCTCGCCATCACTAGGCGAGGCTAAGGGCCAGTGAGGTTGACCTTGCTGGCCCTCACCTCTAGCCGGTCTTGTAATTAGCCAAAGAAGAAGGCCAGAAGAAAAAGAAAATGAAAAAAATGAAAAAAATTAATAAAAAAGTTCGAAAAAAATATTAAAATATTTTAAAAATTACCACGTCAGCTCTAGCCCACCAAAATTGGTCAGATGGATTGAATTGACATAAATACAAAAAGTTTAAGTCCGAATTGATAAAATTGAAAGGTTTATAACTGAATTGGCAAAAATACAATAAATTAATAACTATTTGGAAAATTTTCCCACTACATGAACCTATTTTAAAATATTTTTCTAGGAACACGTGTAGTAGATTTCCAAGCAACTTTTGGACATGGACCTAGAGAATATAATTCAATTCATTTTGACCGGTATTGGGTGAATCTAACATTGAATCCGCACAATGTAACAAATCACCTCCATTGAGCGCATGCGATTTGGGGCCACATAATAAGCAGAATAGATTTCCATATGCTTCTAGCATTCAAAATTGTTATTGAACATTCAATTTCCACGAAGACCGGTTTTATTTCCCAGTGATTGAATTGGCAATTGTGCCTACCTTCTTCTCTATTAATTTTCATGTCCTTAATTCTCAACAGAATTGAAATGGTTTGCTTGCTTTTCCTTGGAAAATTTCTGGGTCACGGCAAGCTTCAATGACCACGGGGGAGGATAAGATGTGTTCCATCTTTGAGTCAAAGAGCTCTCTAGCAAAATTGATCAACTCATGGGCCACAGGCAAGTATTTCATACATATGATACATACAAAAATTGAATATGGATCATCAAATCTCGTGGGATTCACTAGCTCCAATGGTTGATATTCATTCAATACATATACTATACTCATATAATAGTTTCTCATAGTCCTTTATGGGCATGTGGACTTGGGTGGTGCCGAATATTGGAGGGAAGTGGAAGCTGAGAGCGTTGCTAGGAAGGAGAGACTGGAGAGGAATGCCCTGCTCAAGATTAAATCCGCCTTAAACAACCCGAAAGGGTTTTCTTCTATCGTGGCGTGACAATTACAAAGATTTTTATTTAATACTAGCAAGGTATTCATACATTGCACAAGATTAAGACTATATGTTCCGTATTATTCTAAATATTGATAGTCAATCGATTTTACAGTGGTAGTTAAAGTTAATTATAAGATATATTGAATGTTCATCGGTATTGGCTTAGCTGGTTTATCAAATCGATTGAAATTGTCCTTTTTTTTCCTTCAATAAGTCCAAACAAATACTCATTTGTTTCATATTTATTGACAAAACAATACCTTCACATAAAAATTAACAACATCAAGTTTTAGTTATTTATCTTGTCCTTTCTTACGAAGCGATACATGGAAACATATTTTTCTTTTATAATTTTGGTGAAGTCACTGGTAAAGTTTTGTTGTTGATATGCAAATGGTCATTCTTTATCATTTTATAATATTCGCTTTATCATTTTCATCTTTCTCTTTTCGAAAAGTTCCGAGTCAAGTCAATGGCGCTAATCACGCCCATGATTGTGTCGTGGAGTTGGACTAACCGCGATAATCACTCGAAAGGGAAGGACTGCATATATAAATGAAGTACATGAGCCTCATATAGACATTTATATGCTAGTACTAGCTATGAAAGTTACCATATGGTCGGTGTGCTCCATGAATGAACTTTATAGATTAAGCATATCGGCACAATTGGACATATCCATTGATTTACTTTATTTGACCCATATAGTCTATCTCATCTTATAATTTATCACAATGTCCTCTGCAGATAATCTCAACAAATCAAATATAGATAAACGGTAAAATATATGAGTCGATATAAGTTTTTGCACTAACTGTTGAAATAACTCTCCTAGTTTTGTTATGAATTACGTATAAATTCTATATACAAAGAGCAAAAGTATACGTGCATATTGTAATTCTTTTTTTAAAAAATCTCAATTTACCAGTACGTGATGGATTGGTCAACACGGCAAAATATTTAAGTAGAAGACAACATTTACACATCCCAACTGATGTCTCGTGGGGAGAAGCTCGATCATTTTTGGGATCCTTTTCGTGTACGTGTAAATGAGAGAGAGTAAGTTGAGAGAAGAGAGGAGGGGTTGATAGTGAGTTAACATGGAGATTAATCTCTGTCTCTAAGATGATTAAATACAATTTGACAAATGGTATTTACCAATAAATTTAGCCCTTGAAGGAAATTAGACGTGGATTTACCAAAAGTGGAAGGAAATATAACTTCCACCATATTTTTCTTTCCATCTACTCACTTTAACCCTGAAAGGAAATTCGACGTGAATTTGCGAAAAAAAATGGAAGGAAAGAAATTTCTAATTCAATGACAATTAATGGATGAATTACTAAATTATGAATATCCAATTATATTTATTATAAATTTATTTTAAGGAGTTTTGGATGGATTCTCCGAAATTACTGGAGAATTTTATATATGGTGGTGGTTAATATTACCGGATAAAGTTACTCCATACTTTAGAAAATTCCAATTTGTTTTTCAAATCAGTGTTAGGACAACGGTCCTAGCATTGACCAATTTTCGGAGTATTGGCCAAGTGCTTTATGAGAAAAAGAAGTAATTAGTCTAGCGTTTTGTCGGGGTAAAGAGAAATCGAGTTACTGTGCCAGCTTCCTTTTCCATCGTCCTTATATTGCTTTTGAATTAAAGAAATATATATTCAGTCATGGTCTTGCCACTTAATTACTTTGTAGAATGGCATCCCTATCAGAAAGGTGAAGCATTTCCAGCTTTTATCGTAGGTGGCCAAGACGATTTGGGAGAAATCTGAGTCAAAGCTATAATGAACATCCCTATCCAAAAAGTAAAGCATTTCACAACTTTTATTGCAAGTGACCAAAATGACTTATTCAAATTATACAAGAGTCCCTACATGATGAAGCAGGCGTTCAAAGATTCAACAAAATATAGGTTCGGTGAAAAAAATTAAAACATGGTATAATGAATCCAACTAGTATGTTCAACTTATGGATTTACAGGCTCTAGGTATCCTATGTGATTAATTTGTCCGTTCTATTTCGATGTATTTGATTGAAAATTTAATGAAATTATACAACATCTTTGGTTGGTAATTTTTATAGATCAGGCGATTATGCTAACAAGTAATGATTGCCGAGCAAAGTTGGCAAACTCCCAAAATAACTATTCAAGTAGTAATCATTTGGAAGGTTAATTTTACTTACGAATCACTGTTAAACTGAAATCATCGCAAAGAATCTGATTGTATTTTGCAGACCCCACCAATTATTTCCTTGAGCCATAGAGGTGACACTAATCGAGACCCCATCTGAACATCCAGAGCAATGCCCATACAAAATGATCAAGTCCTTAAGGAGAAAGCCATCATATCGTGCAACCCAATGGTTTTGCTTCTATCTTTGCACGACGGTTAAAAATATTTTTATCTAATACTAGTAAAGTAATCGGGTGTTTAAGACTATGTTTTTTATAAACTATTAATCAATTTTGCATTCATCGATTTTTCAAGTAATTATAAGTTATACTGAATGTAGGCCTGTATTGTGTCGGTCGCTTTGTCAAATTGATCAAAATTGCCTTATTTTTCCTCCAATGAGTCCAAACAAATACCAATTTATATGATATTTCCTTGCAAAACAACACTTGCACCAAAAACTAACATTATCAAAACTTAGTTATTTCTCCCTCTTTTCGCAAAGTAATTCCTGGGCACGTTTTTTTGGTTGATTTGCTGATAATAATTTTTTTCATCATTTTATAATCTCGATCTTTCTCTTTTGGAGAAGTTGTAGGTCAAGTTGACGACGATAATCACGTGTTTCTTGGAATTGGCCCCCGGCAGACTTGACTTTGCACATGGTTGTTTTGTGGAGTTGGTACAATCGTGGTAATCATGGAAACGTATTACCCACATAGGATGAGCAAGTATTTTGTGAACCCGATACATATGTTAAATTGTATCTGGGCCATCCGATCTCATGGAATGCATTATCTTTAGCGGTCCAGATTCAATTTATGTATATATGTATATATATAAATACACACACTAAACTCGTATAATAGTGTCTCATAATCCACAAAATATTATAAAAAAAAGTGGAGTTGGGAGGTGTCCATGTTGGGGGGAAGTGGAAACTGACGGAGTGCTTGGAAGAAAGACGCCTCGCTCAAAGATTAAATCCACCTTCTGTCGTGACACGATGTTTAAAAAGATTTTTATCAAATACTAACAAGTATTCGAGCGTTGCTCAAATTTAAGACTATATTATTTTATATTAATTTATTTTGGGTTTATTGACACTATAATTAATTATGAGATTTACCGAATGTTGATCTGCATTGTCTTGATCGCTTTATCAAATTCATGGAAATTGCCTTTTTTTTTCCCTTCAATAAGTCCAAGTAAGTACCCACTTATTTGATAGTTCTTAGAAAAATAACACTTACTGAAAATTCACAACATCATCTATGTCGGCTTATTTTTTTCTTTTTGTGACACGATATTAGGGCACATGTTTTTCTTTTATAGCTTTGGTGAAATCAAATGGTAACTTTTTATCTTTTTCGATTTGCCAACGATCATTTTTATCATTTTGTAATATTCATTTTATAGTCTTATCTTTCTCTTTTGGAGAAGTTCCGGGTCAAGTCACCGGCGATAATCACGTGTTCTAGGGAATTGGCCCTAGCAGACTCGACTTTGCCCACGGTTGTTTCGTGGAGTTGTTCCAACCGTGATCATCACTCAAAGGGGAAAGACTCTGCACATATAAATGAAGGAGATGACTCTCGTAAGTTTGCACATGGTGAAGCAGAAGAAACAGATAAACGCACAAAACACCATATAGATAAACATGAAGTTTCTTTTACTGTGTACGTGGACTTGGGTGTTGCTGGTATCGATGGGGAGTGGAAGAAGCATGGGGTGCTTGGAAGAAGAGAGGAATGCACTGCTTGACATTGACGCCGCCCTCTACCCCCCCAATGGGTCTTCTATTCTGTCGTGGCGCAACAACGATAGTGACTGTTGTGGCTGGAAAAGCGTGGAGTGCGATAACACCACTTTGCGAGTGACTGGACTATATCTGGGTGAACCACGCCGTTGGAAATGGAGAGTGTCGTACTGGGAACAGTCCGAAATTAATTGGGAAGGAGGGTGGAGGTGGGCAGAAGAATGGTCTACCCAGTCCGGAAGTAATTGGGAAGGGTTGGGCCGGGAAAGAGAAGGGTCTCGTGGTTTGGTTATTGATGCCTCTTTATTCCTTCCTCTGGAGGAACTTCAAGTGTTGGATTTAAGTCAGCATTCACTCTTAGGTGAATCTCTCTCTCACAAAGTAATTTGTTTGTTTTTTCCTTTTCTCTAAATATGTTCAAAATAATCGTTTACTCACCGTGTTTGAACTCTCAGGTGAATCTCTCTCTCTCTCTGTTATTTGTTTCATTTTTCTTCTTTCAATTATGTTTCTAAGTAATAGTTTGCTTTTGGACAACGAAAAAATGTCAGACTATGGTGCTATAAACTATAAAAGTGAATTAAGTGAATTAATGACAAACACATGATTGCACAAATGATGCAATTCTTAAAATAGTTGATTGCACATATCATGAATTAATTATGAGACTCATTTCCATGGCGATGATAAGTACGAAGAACGAAATTAAAATTAGCTCTATAGGCAATTATTTATCAAATTCCGACTTTTCTTTATCATAAAAGGGGTGGACTTGCTAGAATTTTTCACTCCAACAATTTTGCACTTGTTTGGAAGTGGACCAAAATCTACTTAATATTGAGGAGCTTGTGACTTTCTCTCACGATTCAAAATAAGAAAAAGAAAATCAAGTTTATCATTCTACATATTAATAATTACATTTTTGTAAAGGTTTTGAGTGTTTTACGATAAATAAAAGTCAAATTACGAGTGCCATAAGGTTTGCAAAAAATAAAAAATCACGAAAAGTAGATTGGCAGAGGGGATTAATTTAGAGGGATGAGAAAGGATCTTAAAGGGAGTGTAATGGTAGGACAGAGGGAAAGAAACGGACCGGAAAAAAAAAGATTAGATCATATCAAGTGGAATTGTATGAGTAGCTATGTGTTTTTTAAATCCCTCATATAAAGGGATTTGGAGGGATTGAGGGGACTAATACTTTTATCAAACAATTGTTTTTTCTTTCTCACATTTACCTTTGATGTATATTACAAATACATCAAATTATATATACATAAAAGTACAGTGATAATCATCATTTATTTTATTCTCTCTCCTGATCATTCCTTTCTCTAGTATCCAAATAATATTATAGCATATTTCCTTTATTTCCTTTTTCTTCTTTTCTCTTATAATTATTTCCATCTCTTATTTTCTACTTTGGTTACATCTTCCGACATCTATATTTATTTGGATGCATGGTTCCAAAATTCCAAGCCGCTCTAATTATGCATCCAGACATGCAAGAAAATCAGAATACCCTTCAGTGCTTTCCAGGTCAACTTTTAGTCTATTTAGATAGGAAAACTCACACATAAGGCGATTGATTAGATTTATGATCGATATATATACTTAAGAAGAGCAGCAAGAAATTCCATTATAAATCAAGTGATATAATTGAGATAAGATTAAAAGGACAGCGTTTTTTCCTCTCCTTTTTTTGCTAATACACTCCCTATAATGGTGGACGGACCATATTACCCTCGGTGGATCAAACTTGTTTACATATTATATACACACATAAATGATTAAAGTGGGGCCCAATTTTTCCACGCTCTCTGTGTCTCAGATTCTTTCTCTCATTCTCTTCACTTCGTTGCGCTTCTCTTGAATGTATCCAAATTTGAGAAGCCGAAAATAGAATCAAAGCATAGGGGACTTCATGAGTAAACAAGCTCTCTCTCCCCAAGCAGCTTTTCAAATTTTCATCACCACTAGGCGACGTATCGTCATCGCCACCTACCGTTGCTTGCCCCGCTTAACTTGGTCGACGCAGCCCTGCCTCTGTTCGAGCCACACAATGTCGGCGACGTAGCACTTGGCCTCTAAGCTCAACAAGGCCACCCAAAAGCCCTCCTTGCACCCAACCCCCACCTCTCTCTTCCACTTTCCCGCCATTATGGCAACTCCCTCGCCAGGGTTCAACGGTGGCTGTCGACTTCAAAACCCTCAATTGCGGCTGTTGCTGGCCCCTTTTGACCTCAGATCAAGTCGAGCCTTAGATCTCAGATCTAGAGCTCGGTTGACCTCAGATCTAGAATGTGAGGCTCGATTGTGCCGTGATGGCGCTAGCGGAAGTTGGAGGCGAGGGTGTTGACCTAGAGCAGAGGTCTCTATCAACGTCCGCATCTGCCATTAAATCTTTCTAATCTACTCTGGAATTCATTGATGTCTTCGGAGAGCTCCCCGATCTCTTTATCCATTCTCAAGATGGAGTTGTTATCTTGTGGAAGTTGCAGCCAATTTCTGGGTCATCTTGTGCTCCGTCACCTGGATGATCCTTTCATCTTTGGGTGCCACCGCAAGAGAATTGATCCACGGGGATGTCGCCGGGAAGCTTCTTCCCAAACTCCGAGAACGCCTTGTCCAAGAATGGCAAATTCAAGACAGCTTCCACCAGCATTGTTTTGTCAGGCTAGCACCTTTATGGTTTCTTTTTTTTTGGGTCGAACCTTTATGGTTTCCACCACCCGCCTCTTGTGCACTTCCTCCAGCTCCGCTTTCTCTTTGTCGTCCATTGTATCGACCATACATCCTAAGTTCTTGACATGCTGCTTCCCCTTCTCTTCGGCTTCAGAATGTCCTCTTTTTCCCCATCTTGCTTCGCTTATGTCGAGTATACTACTTCAATTTCTCTTACTTTTCCAGCATTATTGTTGGTGGTGACGTTATAACGCAAAAGACTCACCCTGAACAGACTCCCTCCGTCCCTCCCTTCTCCCCACCCCCTCTATATATATATATGCCGTCGCCCACTCGACTTCCTCTCTCTCTCTCTCTCTCTCCCTCTCTCCCCGGGTGTGTGGCCAAGTGGGGCTATGATGGAGGCCGCAACCCCAAATCCGTTGTTCCTCGAGGCTGGGCCGCTGTTTTGCATGAGGTAGTGACCTCGCACAAGCAAGCCCAATGTCTGCCATATTTTAACAAATTTTCACCTAGGTTCAATGTTTGCCATATTACAATCGCTTTGGTATTACCTAGACTTTTCGCTAATACCTAAAAAATTTTCTGCTACTCCCCCACATTCTTTATGGGCTCCTTAACCGCTACCGTTGTCTTCCAAGTGCGAGCTGCACTTGAATTTCTCCATTACCAGGAAGCTTATCAGAACATCAATTCTACTTGCACTTTTATGTATTCTACAAGAATTGTCATATTCAATCTCATCTATCACATATAAAGCAAAAGCAATATTCATCCACACTTGTCAAGAGATTGAACTCATGTCTAGCAGCTACTACATCGATTGGCTCTGCAGGTTCTACCTCGATGCAAGCACCATTTAAGTCGATTACTACACTAGCACCTGCTATCTCAAGAGTTCTCGATGCAACTCCATTTTGAGCTTCACTATCCATGTTCATATATGCATTACCAATAAAACTCTTATCTAGAATTACTAGAGACTCGTCAAAGGTAACTTCTTTGTTTGTTGGTGACATGTGAATTTAACATTGAACATTACAGTGGATAGACCTGCTCACCTAGTGCATAACCTAGGAAAATGCTAGGGGAACCAACTCTTTGAAATATTTAAGCAAATATAACAAGGGAAATCAAATGTACGCAACACGGAATAATCACATGGTGGCGAACCAACTATTTGAAACATTTAAGCAAATATAACAATGGAATCCAAATGTCTGCAATTCAGAATAATCGCCTGGTAGCTTGCCAAATAAAGCATATTTGTTGGGAATCTCCTAGCCACACCATCACTAAAGATTATTTTATGGGTCCTCTCTTATAACATTTTACTCATTAATTCTACAACATACTATAGTTCACTAGCACTGGGTGTTGCCTCATTATAGCCTCTTCCTTGTGGAATTCATTTAAAAGCTCTAAGCAGAATTCCATGCCACTTTTAATCCGCACATCTTAATCATCTAGCTAGTCTCCACTCCAATCAAAGCTCTCCACCACTTGATGTTGAAAACAACATAAAATTTGTGCCTTAGTTCAAACAATTCAAGTCTTTCTTGAGAAGTCATCCACAATTGTTAGCACAAATTTAACTCTCTTCAAAGTCGCAGCAGCCATGAAAATGTCAAAGTGAAGTAACTCTGCACATTAGAAGAAACAACTCTCATAAATCAATCACCTTATGAGGTACTTCAGAATGTACTTTAACGAATAGTATCGGTCAGTAAGCAGAACCGAGTGACCCATGCAAAAATTGTATCAAAGAAAGGATGATGATGATAAAATGCCTTTTATTTTTTGCTTTCTACACTAAAAGAGCTAAATTACTACATATATACACACTCCCCTACTAAAGGGAAGGTCTATTTTCACAGCCTAAAAAACTGGGAACACAGCCTTTTCCTTTGATGGAGCAAAATCCCATTGTCCTTTAGGCGTTAAATGCAAAGTGAAGGAAAATTGGAGGGGAAGAAAATTTTGGGTGAAAATGTCGGAAAGTTTAAAATTTATGTGAGATGGAAGAAGGAGCAAATTTTGAATTTTAAGTAACTTTTCCTGTCAAATTTCATAACCTCTTTCTCCAAAATACTAAATGGAGCATTAACGATCTTGGAATTCGATATTCAAATTATGGAATAGGAAGCGATGCCCGAAGAAGAAGCCGACAAGCTGGACAGAGAATTAATGACACAGGAACATTTCGGTTAAGTTTAAACAAATCCCGTCCATTTAGGCCGTGGAAATATCTGCACACTATACCAAAAGCTTCCATCTTTAAATTTAGTCAAACAAAGTGAATATATAAATAAATTGTTCAAGTTATTGTTTTCAATTCTAAATAGATTGAAAATATGTTAAATTTTAAATGAAGTTGTGATTTTTAGCAATTTATAATTTTAAAGACATATTGCAAGTTTAAAAGCTTCGTCGTAATTTTTGAAGGGATAGGATTTTATATTTTGTTTAATTTCCTTCTAATCGAAAGTAAGAAACTGATTAACAAAATTGCATTGGCTTAAATAAAAGTTTATACATTTAAATTATCGATGGCTCATTACAAATAAAATTCATCACTAGTTTGTTGCATTTTGTTGAGTTTTAAATGCAGTGGATTTCTTTGTTGGAAGAATTTTTTCTATATTAGAGTAACATGTAATTTCGCTTTATGCATTTTTTGAATTTTAAAGTAATAAGTTTTTGAAGATTGGGAATGGCAAAATAAACTATATCTTCAAGAATATATTTGAAAATTTTTCTCTTTATTCACATTTTGGAATTTAAACTACATAGAGATAGGAGCTTGGATACGACAAATCATTTAACTGATACTTATTGGTAGAACATGGGCCACATGGCAAAATCAGGCTATGTATCTTGCCACATAGAGATAAAGTCAAATGTCACACGACAAGCATGTAATGAAACGTTCTCTTGGCAAAATAAACATATCTTCAAGAATATATTCTAAAAATTCTTTTTTCTCTTTATTCATGTTTTGAAATTTAAAACTCAACAAGAGATGGAAGTTTAGAGATGGCCAATCAATAAATTAATGCTTGTCAGTCGAATTTAGGTCACATGGAAAAATTATGCCATGTATCTTCCCACATGGCAAACATAGAAGCAAAGTCAAACGTCACATGGGAGCAAATAAGGGAACATTTTCTCAGCTCTGCTAGTTAACTACATATGATAGACATTGCTAAATGTTTAAGTTGTTTATGAAATTGGCTTATAAATTCGTGTGACAAAGAATTTTTTTATGCTTGAATATGTTAGACCAAACAGTTTATGCTTATAAACCAATTCTCCTCATCACGAGTATATAGTTATTCTCAAAAAATTAAAGATAGTTGGAAATCTGATATCTATAGATAATTTATTAACTATTGGGTATGCATGGATCTTTCCATTATCAGATTTAAATGGAACTCTACACCTAAAGCGATTGAAGAGGCTATATCTATCTCCAATTATTGGGAATGAGTCCCCTCATTATACAATCAAACTTCAGTGGAGGCCCAAATTTTGTCTTCCATCCAGCTTGAAGGTACGTGTGAGATATAAAACAATATATGCCTTGATATTATATGGTTCTATTTTGAAAACCTTTTGTCAATCACAGGTATGAATCTAGAGGTGCTGGATCTTTCAAATAACAAATTAGCCAATGATTCCCTTGCGGACATTATGAGGATAACATCTCTTAGGGCCTTATACATCAATGGTTGTGGATTGAATGCTTCAAAGTTTCTGGAAGGTAATTCTCTGAAAGTGCTTTCGGTTATCACCCCTTCAAAATAAGACAAGGTGAGATAGTCTTGAACATAAAAGGCATGACTGCACTATATTCGATGTCCTCCAGAGATCATATTTTGGCCGCACAAATTCTTTAAATTACTAAGCGCCATGTACTTATATTTAGATAAGTGCTAATCACAAAAGCACATATAGTTGTTTGACCTATGCTTGAAGTTGGAAGGATTTAGTTAAATGCCTATGAAAGCCATAAGCAAATGTATGTCATGATTGTGGCATCCTTAAAAGTTGGATCAGTTTCAATTTAGTCTCTGATCTTTGAAGATTGAAGTTTAGTCCCCATGCTTTTACTTTTACGTAACTTTTTTTCTCGACCAATCTGAACAATAGTGTGATGCCATAACAGATACAAGGAGTTATTGCTAAAAAGATACAAATAGTCCAAAATAACAATATACCGTACGAGTTCAAAATTTGTCCAAGAATTATAATTATATGTAAAAGTTAATCAGGAATCAAAATCAAACAATATCTTAAGTTCACGGATTAGATCCAAATGGTGGTCAAACTTCTGCATGTGTCATTAGTAGAATTCATGCATTTCACAAATCTTTGATTTTTCATTTGTTGTAAAATTTTGTTTGATTGTATTGATAGGAATATATCCAACATTAATTTTTTTTCCTTTAAAATATCCACTTAGAACGAATAATTTATCAAAATTATTCTTTTAGTATGACAATTTTCATCTTTTACCCAGTTATGATTTTATATTTCTTCCTATTGAACTTGTCTCAAATTCCCGATTACTATATCAAAAGCATATATGCAAATCCAGTTTCTTCAACATTATCACTACCATCACTATGTATACGATTCATCAATAGTATTGCCACATTTGTCTTGATATGTTTAGTATATTTTAGCTAGGGGAAACGATTGTCCTATTTAATGGTCGGGTTTGACTTTCTACGTATATATAATACTTGTTTTGACATATAGTGATCCTTGAATCCATCATTTGGTGTATCTAACCATTCTCTTAAATGCATGCAAAATATGATAACCAGAGATTATTTCGTAAATGGCTACTAGCTCCTTGTGGGAATTTAATAGGGTTAGGCGGGAACAGAAGGGCCTTTCTCAAAACTCAAAAGAATAACTAATTGGGACATGAATACTAAAACATAAAAACATTAAAGACACCATTTTCTTTTGAAAAAATGTTTTTAAATTATGTTTTTCCATGTATTGCTACCAATAAATGTCATATTTTCTCAATATTTGTTTAAATCAACTAAAAGTACTATGTTTCTGTAAGAAGATGATGTAGGTATGATTTCTTAAATTATGCCAATCGGAATAGATGTGAAATAAAAGAGGAGCTCAAGTTTACTAAATTCTAATATTTATTTCTTTAGTAAAATATCATAAATCAGGAGTTGAAAGATTGATGAGGGGAAGAAAATATTTCATAAGTTGCGGAAATATAGCAAAAAATTAAATTCCAAATGACTTTTTCCATTGATAATACTAAGCCGAGAACAAAGTTAATTAAATTCTATGGCATTTTTTCAGTATTTGTGAATTTTGCTTCGAATATTTAGGCTCAAGTTCTGTCTTCCAATCTATTGGATGCATCGATCGATAGACAAATAGAAAAACAAAAGCAAACTTAGTGATCTATGCAAAATCGTATCAAAGAAAGGAGGATGAAGATAAAAAGGAAAGCTGGGAACACAGCCCTTTCCTCTAAGGGACTGCCGTTTTCCTTTAAAGGACTCAATTTACTGTATCTCCTTACAGCATTAAAGTTCTTCATTCGAAAAGAATGGACAAGATTTATGTTGAAAATACACACAATAATGTTGATGTCTGATTCTAGTATGCATCCCTTTCATTTGATGATACGAGGACTGATCTAAATAAGATTGATAACACATATGTCACATACAGATGAAATCATCAAATTAATAATAAACTATCTATTAATACAAACAGTTCATTGAAGAAAAATTGCTTTCAAATTGCTCTATTTAACATGAAAGTGCATGTATATGAATTATGAAATATAAAGTATAATTACAAAAAACTACATAACATGATACCTTTAATTGTGAATGAGTTGAATAATATATAGATGAGTTATTACCACCAAAAACCGCAAACTGGTATACTTATGCCACATTTTACTTCAAACTAATTTTTTTGTCACAAAGTCTCATAAACTGGTACAGTACCACATTTACCCCAAATTGGTCTACTCACGTAACATTTACCCTAAACTAATTTTATGTCACAAAAATCTCCAAACTACTATCCTATGCCACATTCACCCAAAACTAGGACACTACACCACATTTACCCCTAAAAAATTTTGGTTTTAACACAATTTGGGATAAATATGGTACGGGTATAATTGTGGCACAAGTGTACCGGTTTTATATTTTTTACGACATAAAAATTAGTTTTGCATAAATGTGGCACGGGTGTACCAAATTGAGATTTTTTGTGGTATTACCCTATACAAAGACCCTCTTTCTATCCTCCAATCTCGACACTAACCACAATCTCTAGTGTAAGTACAATTTAGTGATGATCCTCATAGTTACAATGTCCACTTTAACAGGTTTATGCGGATTGAGGAACCTTGAAGAGTTAGATATTAGTCATAATGGATTTTGGGGTCCTCTTCCTTCATGCTTATGCAATATGACCTTGCTCCGTGTGCTTGATGTTCACGATAACAATTTTAGCGGGGCCATTCTATCATCTCTCCTCCATAATCTCAAGTCATTTGAGTATATTGAGCTCTCTGGAAATGCTTTTGAAGGCTTACTTTTTTTTTTTGGTAAAAAATAAAAATAAAAATAAAAATACAGAGGAGCCCTCTTGGTTTCCTTCATTTCAACTGAAGATGTTTGGTTTATCGAACTGTGTGATCAACAAAGACGCAAATGGCCTAATTCCCAGCTTTCTGAAAGAACAGCATGACCTGAGAGGTGTTCAACTCAACCACAATGGAATGACAGGAAATTTTCCAAATTGGCTATTGGACAACAATGTGTTTCTAAGACAGTTCGAACTCATAGGCAATAATTTGTCAGGTCCATTTCATTTGCCTTCCAATTTGAATCTTCTCAACATGTGGTGGTTTGATGTGTCTGCTAATATTATTGAAGGAGAGCTTCCATCTCGAATTGGTTCTATCCTCCCGGATTTGAGATATTTGAACCTATCAAACAACTTATTGCAAGGTAGAATCCCTCCCTCAATTGGCAATATGAAACAACTGGATGCATTGGATTTGTCAAATAATGGCTTCGTGGGAGAAATACCAGAGACACTGGCTAAAGGTTGTGCGTTACTTTCTACATTGAAACTGTCCAGAAACAATTTGCAAGGCCAAATGCTACCAAGGTATACTAACTTGACAAGGTTGAGATATTTGCATTTGGATAATAATCGTTTCACGGGAGACATATCGCTTGATATATTAGTTATCTCCTCCTTGATCATTTTGGACGCAAGTCATAATTTCCTATCTGGAACACTTCCTATTTGGATTGGAGCTACTGGAAGTATTGGGCTTATCTTGTCGAGCAATTTATTCGAAGGTCCTTTCCCATTGAGCTTTTGTGAGTTACTTCATGTCGATTATTTAGACCTTTCAAGTAACAACCTTGGGCCAAATATACCCCCCTGTGACAATTTTACATTTAGTTTGAGGTTCTTGCATTTAACAAATGACACACTTGCTGGGCAATTTCCTAAGTTTCTTTCTAGAGCTTCAAATTTGGTCACATTGGATCTTAGACACAATGCATTGTCAGGTGAGATCCCCAGCTAGATCGGTTCACTTCACAAGTTGAAGGTTCTTCTATTGCAAGGAAACAATTTTGAAGGTTCAATCCCTTTGGATCTATGTCTATTGAAAAATATGAGCATATTAGATCTCTCCAATAATAATCTTTCTGGAAATATTCCTTCTTGTTTGAACGATTTGACGTTCGGAAGCTTTGGGAATCCTATGTCCAGATCTTCTACCATGACAAGTTGGGAATGGGCATGGGAATCACACTACAAGGTCGATTACCGTTTACTGTATTTTCAAAAAGAAGATGACACATATACTTATACGAATGGATTAGAAGAAGTGAACTTCATGACAAAGAGAAGGTTGGAATATTATATGGGCAACATTCTAAAACTCATGTCGGGAATGGATCTCTCGCAGAACAATTTGACAGGGTATATTCCTCCAGAAGCCAGCTACTTGAGTGAACTTCTCTCATTGAACCTATCACACAATCATTTGACGGGACCAATCCCGGAAAAATTTTCCAATTTAAAGAATGTAGAGAGCTTGGACCTCTCCTACAACAACTTAATCGGTCCCATCCCTCCACAACTAACAGAGCTCTACGCACTATCAGATTTTAGTGTGGCTCACAATAACTTATCAGGCAAGACACCAGATCAAAAAAATCAATTTGGAACTTTTGGTGAAGCAAGTTATGAAGGTAATCCTCTCCTTTGTGGACCACACCATTAACAAGTTGTCATGGCTCAAATCAGAAACGGGGGACACTGCCATCTTTTAATTATACCAGGGAGAACGATTCCTGGAGAGAAGCCTTCTTGTGGAGTTTTGCAGGATCTTATGTAGTGGCGTTCTTTGGGGCGATTCTTTTTCTCTACCTAAACTTGCACTATCGGTATGTAATGTTCGGGCTCGTTCGTAAGTTTATCCCATCATTTCCCCAGTAGATAATGTTCTTCTAAGCATTTTGTGATGAAAAAATATGATGAACGGTGGAGAACTTTTGTTTAATAGGATTGTCAGCATTTTGAGTTTTTATTATGCATTTTGAATGCTTGACTCCTGTAGTGTTTGTATTGTATTCCTTGTCCTGCTAATTTGAATATTAGGAGATTTGATTTGGTTGAGAATTGAGAAATGATAGTTTATTTGCAACCAAAATCAATCCAGCATTCACAAATTTTTGTAAATGTTACACCGAACGTAAATTATCTGATGGCTGCAACCGGCAACATCTAACCAACCGGGTTTTAATTTCTCAAGAATCTTACTAACATAAAGGATTGGGCACTTGGAATATCTCCAATTTGAGGATAAATTAAGGCATGGATCGTAGCTAGGATGACAACGGTATCCCAATTGCAGGACCACTACTGCTCTACAGCTTGAGCCCCACCTTTGTGATTTACTTGATGAAGAACTCGTCGCAGCCCTCCCTCATGGCTCTCTTGAGGGGAGCGGATTTAGCGGAATTTCCAATGGGAACGGGCAGTCCCTCTGTTCAAGGTGCTTGCTCTCGTTCAACGAGACTGCATTTGGTTGTTTAGATTTTTAATTAGGGTAGGACTGAATAAGACAGGATATGAAATCCAAGAAATTTGTTATATCCTATCTACTATTTAGTGAATTACTATAATAAAGTTGGGTACTTTCATATCTTACGATGTACGTATTTTCAATGAATGTCATATCAGTGAAAATGAACCTAAAAATTGCACAAATGGAGATAATAAAAATCTCTCGTGACACTCTTATCCATTTCATTTTTATTTGCTTATTTTTTTATTATTTTTCCCTCTCTTTTATAATTCTTTCCTTTTTTTATTTCTTTTTTCCCCTTCCATCATTTTCTAATAAATTTTTATTAAATAGTAAACTACACTAATATACCTAAAATATATAATAAATATAAATACTAAATGTATTTATTTTTATAGATATGAAATTTATATCATAAGATATAAATTTTTTTTGAATATATAAATAAAATTAAGAATAAAGAAAAACGATGTTATTGTTATTTTGAATTTTTATATTAAAATTCAAATATTATTTTAATATTATTAATTTAACAAGCTTGTTGTTCGAGAAAAATAAATTTTATATTATGGATATTATAAATCCTATCCACCTTTATTCCAATTCTCTCGTGAGATAATTTTATCTAAGCTATATCTCTCCTATATCTGACTTTATTCTGTTTTGGATAGGCATCAAACGCAGGATATGATAAAATTTATCCTATGCTAATTTTATCCCGACTACCAAATATAGACTAAGAGTTCTCCAAAATCCTACGGTACACGACATTGGATGATTCGGTTTTGATTAAACAATGAGATCTTATCTAATTTGGAGTCCTCACTAGCCTATTTGGGCCAAATAGGAGAAAAGCTAGAAAATCCCAAGTTAAAAATCTAAGTTCGGTGACTTGATTATGCTAACGTTTAATTAGCACTTTTTCGGTTCCTAAACTCGTTTTGATGCAAAAGCATGAATTCGCTGTCTTGTTCGTTTTAAGTCGCTAAGTATGTTCTATTTAAATGTCTAATTATGGTTATTTGCGAAAGCATTTTTCAATCAATCATATGAGTCAAAAATCATACCAAATCAAAGTAATAAAAGTCACATGTCAAACGACATAAAGACAAAAGAATAGACTATGAAAGCAAAATACGAAAAATGAACCCAATACAAGTTGGGCTAAAAACATACATGGACTTGTTATGAGCCCCGGGTTAAAAATTCCGCAAGCTAAACTTAAAACCTTGTATTACCCAAACACAAAAAAATGACAAAATATAGAGCACGGTAAAGTAACCCGATATCAGTCGATCAAATAATATACAAACTTTGTCATTTGAGCTTCGGGATATGAACCCGTGAGCTAGTCTCGAAGTCCAAGTCAAAATCTTATTCTAGCTAAAGAAAAACTACCTAATAAAAGATAATCACCATACGAACCTCAAAAATGAAAAAAACAGAAGGCATGCATGATTTTCAGAACGACGAACCAGAAGAGCCAAATCCGATATAAGTGTACCTTTTATGCGTCCACCACCAAAAAACAGTAGAGAACTCAAAAAAAAAGCTGGTTAATTAACGATATATCCTCTTTCAGAACAACGAACCAGAAAATCCAAATCCAAACTCTCTCGAATGCTCCGATTCGCATTCACCTTCTCTCTCTTGCGAAACAAATCCGGTGTACATAAACTCAAGGCGAGAGGCAAGATCTCAACATGTACAGAAGCAAGCAGATGTTCAAAGCTTGACGCCACTATAGAGAAGACCCAGATTGTTCTCGACCAGCAAGCAAGAAATCAGGAATCATATCTTAGGATCGATGCGTTAAATAATAGCCATGAAAATCGCACTGCACTAGAATACTCTCAGATTGACTAATAACAGAAGCAGCAAATCAATACTGGAAATCACTTGGGCAAAACATCGAACGCCTGATGAACATGAATTCGAAGTGCTCAGGACAGAACATTTAACAAATCATCGGTGAGGAGTATAAAGTGAGGTGTTCATTTAAACATTATCAGAGACAAAATCGACGAATCGGTGGACAGGCGATAAACGATCGTGCACCGAAACATGCTCAGCTGAAGCCAATACAGAGCATGGAAGGGGGATACGTTGCCAGAGCCGTCTCTGGTCGAGATTGATGATCGCCGGAAGGAGAGAGATCGCAATGGACAGTAACGCCGGGACCCAGAACCGTCATAGGGAGGAATAGACCTAGATTGAATACTTCGGCAGCAGCGATGATTTTGAAAAAGGAGCGAACGGAGCCTCTTCACGGCGGCATAACTGGTGGCGATCAGACGGCTACCGGTGGTTGTAAGTGACGCTACCGGGAGGGAATGAAGATGCAGAATCTTTTGGAAACCGATTCTGCGAGAGAGAATTTTCTCCCCCGAGCTCCCCTTGTGCCCGTGCTCTGTTTTTTTGCGTACGTGCTCTCTGTGATGACTGCGTGCGTCTGGTGGCCGGCGATGGACGATCGGCGGTGACCACCGGTGGCCTGAGGGCGATGGAGAGGATTGGACTGGCTTAATGGTTTTGATCTCTGGGCCGATGCTTCCTCTGATGGGCTTGGTTCGGCCTGGGCTGCGCGAATCGGACAAGGCCCTTCCAATTATGACTGAATTGGAGCCTTTATTATTATTATTATTATTTTCTTGCTTTTTTATTAATTGTTATTTACATTTTTATTATATTTTTCTTCTGAGAGGAAATAATTTTTTTTTTGAAGTTTATATGCCTCCGCAAATATGTCAACTCCAAGATATGACCATAGTGGATCTCTCAAATAATAATGATCTTTTTGGAGAAATTCCATCTTGTTTGGGAGAGCTTGAAATTTGTAAGTCATGAGATGCTCAGAAACACATTTGATATTGCATTTTTGAGATAGATGAAGATTGACTGCCATGCTTGCATAGGAGCAAATTCACTGCGACACTTGAATATGGTGATGGTTTTCGAGTTGCTTGGATGGATGAACTCGAAGAAGTGAAGTTCATCTCACATATGGATTGGTACCTGGACGAGAGATTGTTGAGCAATATACAAGTACCAGTTCATATTATATATCAAATGACCATTTGAATGATTATTAAATAAAAATAAGTTATGCGGAGCTTTGATTTTTTTATATTCTGTTAATGCTTATGAGCATAATTATGTATACAAGTAGAAACTTGAATTTGTAAAAATAAGTGTTAAGATTAATATACTGTGTCGGATATTATGATCATATACTGTAGCTGAACTCTGCAGAATGGCTTTTCTCTTTACGCGCTACTCATGGACTTTGCACATTCCTGGCATTAACCCACTGTTTTTATTTACTTTGGACTATAGTATCTTGATCACTTACACTACAGTTTTGGCCATTAATGACCAATAAAATTAGAAAGCTAAATTATATGTTAAAATATCAAATTATATTATTCCTGCAACAATATACGGTTAATTGACCTATATAATGCAGAAAAAAACTCAGAATGGTCTAAGACTGTCGGGGACCTTCTCTCTTCAGTTCAGTCCCCTAGTTTACAATTACATGTTATTTTGTCTTCTCCTTCTTCTTTTTTCTCTTTTCCAGGATTATTTTCACAGCACGAAAGTATGGGTTGTAACATACTTTCGTGCTTTAATCATATAAATCATATATTCATAGGCGCCTATATATTTAAAAAATACGTACGTATGCCGCAATAACTTCTTTTGGATGCTGCCTTTCCTCATCCTCTTATTGTTTTCTTTTTTATAAATTCTTGTGATTCGTTATGAATTCTTATAGAACTTATTCATTATATTATGCTATTATGGAGCTCATAATAATAAAACAACGCGATGGTTGGTTTTACAAGTAAAATATCCTAAATTCACTGTAGCCTCGGTCAATCTCTTTGTAAATAACCACTTATAGTAAAAGAAAAATCCTAAACTACTAGTTTAGTTTTCAAGTCGTTGCACGAACAAAAAATTATGTGCATAAAGAGTCTATGAGAAAATTATCCAAAAAAATCACAAATCTATTGTATGGTAGCTAATTCAGTCTTAAACTTTTTAATTATGCCAATTTAGTTTTAAACCTTTTGACTATTTGCCAATGTAGTCCTTTTAACCAATTTTAACTAGAAATCAATTATGTGGATGCCGACCATCCTACGAGACATGAGTGGCGTTGAAGTGGATAAATTTTTTAAAAGTTTATGAATTTTTATTGGTTTTTGTTATTTTTATTTTATTCTATCTTTTCTTTTCTTTTTTTAATATTAAGGTTGGCGCGAGGCTGCTAACCATTGGCCGAGCTCCAACGATCCCTGCTAGCCACTAGAAGTGCGCATGATAACTATTATGTTTCTCTGTTTTTCTGTTCCCGGAAACAGGTTTAGAATAAAAATCTGTTTGGTAACGCAATTTCATTTTTCTAGTTTTAGAATAAATTTTTAGTTCAGAAATAGGTTTTGAGTAGAAATGAGAAGTAAAAATTTTCTACTTTTTTGTTTTCGGAACAAAAACAGAAATAAAAACTGCCTCATTGCTTGCCCTTGCATCTCTTTGTCTGCCGCACATGGTCGCCGCCCCCCACCACTGACACCCTTTGTGTCGTTATCAAACGAGTATTTTTGTTTTAGAAAAGAAATTTTGTGTCATTTGATCTATTCAGAAACTCTTTTAGAAAATAGAAACAGAAAAATCTATTTCTGGCCAGAAATATATTCTAGAAACATAATGGTTATTATTCGTGCCCTAGGTGAGGGCCTATGAGCCCTCGTCACCGCGGGTGAGGGCCGCAAAGATATTTTGGGATAAATATGGTACAAGTGTACCAATTTAAAATTTTTCATGATACGGTATTTGTTTAGAATAAATACAATACTCTAAACTATTCTAAACAAATACCGATGTATCAGTTTGATATTTTTGGTGATATTAAGCCTAGTGTCAATGAAGTAACAAGAGTGATGATTGTTGTTGACTCTGATGTGGGTCAGCTTAATTAAGCAGTGAACTATGATCCCATGAGTCCTTATCATATCAGCTGTGAAGATAAATCGCCTAAAGACCCCTTCAATCGAATTTTGATATCAATCAATGGAAAAGGAAAAGAGAAAAAAGAAAAAAAAATTAATTGGTGCCTCCAGAATATATATATATATATATATATATATATATATACACACACACACCTGCCTGAGGCATATTACTAGGGGTGTCAAAAGTACCCGCTCAAACATGACCCAACCCGAACCGACCCGATCCAAACAAGGAATTTTCATATTGGGTCGGGTTGGCCTTAACTTGTTTGGGTAACAATAAAAACAAGGCTTAAACTTGTTTTGGATCTACCAATCCCGCCTGAAACAAGCCCACCCATTTGTCCTTCTTGTTCCAAGCGCGCCAGAAACCCTATCATTTCTTCCAAAGCTCTAGTGAAGGACGGAAACCTCCTCGCGACGGGAACTTCATCGTCGCCTTCCCTCCTTACTTCGACCTCCATATCCGAGGCTCTCGCAAGCTTCGAGTTCGCCCGCTGGAGATCCCTCTCCCCGCTTCAATTGCCGGATCTCTCGTCGGTGCCTGGGCAGAGCTCGTGATCGCCGACTTCGAGGAACCGCCGCCATGGCTCCGCCGGCTCTGTCGCAGCAGTCGCCGTCGCCATCCCAGCCTTCCGGGTGAGTCCTCCTTCCCTCCCGATGCCATCGCCCCCGCAGTTCCATGCCCGATCGACTTCTCTTGGAAGAGGAATAGCCTCCGGCTCTGTTTCTGCGTCGTTCGCTGCGATCTTGAGTGATGATCGCGGTTTTGGTCGCCCCCCCCCCCCCCCCCCCCCCCCCCGGTTTTCTTCTTTTCAAGTCCCATTTGCTTGCGTTGAATAGGCGGGGCCAGTTCGTCATCTGGGTAAGTTCCGTTTCTCTCCGGATTTCGCCCTCGCCCTCAAAGTAGATCTCTTTATGTCGATGTAGATGTGTTCGGTTTCCTTGGTTGGCCCCGGGTGTTGGTCGAGTGAGATCTGCTTATCCCCATTTTGTTTGATTCGATGATGGGTATGTTGTGTAGCTTTAGTGTACTTGGAAATGCGGGTTTTGTTCGGCTTTTTGATCGGGCTTGATTGGGACTTTCGGTGGTGCGAATGTCGATTTAGTTGGTATGTCATGAAAATTGCGTACTTGTATTGTAGATTCATGTTCTTCCCGTGAATTTCGGTCAGTTCTGGTATGACTGTAGATTTAAAGGGTGTTATCTCTTAAATTCATATTGAGGATGGTTTGGTTACACCTAGTAGCTCTTAGCACACGTCCAGTGAATATCTATTTGTTTTCGTGTTTCTTCCCTATGCTGTGGAGTTTAATAGTGTAATCTCTCAAAGATGGACAACCAATTTGGACTGCATTTGTTGATGATTTGCTGAATTGTCACGAAGTTGTTGTGAACCCCTCTGAAATGCAAACCATTTATCCATTTTGTGGTATTGGGCTGGTTTTTGCAGACAAATAGTCTCGAGATTGAAGAGGATTCAAGATGTTTAGGCTTTCACCTCGCAGAAGCCAGAGGTCGAAAGGCTTCAAGGTCAAGCATGCTTTGCAGATCCTTCTTCTGGTCGGCATCTGCATCTGGCTTCTGTACCAAGTGAAGCATTCACAGAATAAGAAGGCGGAGTATGACCAAAGTGCAAAAGCAGCGAACGATATTGTGAAATTTGGCAGAAAGGATCTCAATCCTCAAATGGAGGCTGGAGCTGCTGGCAATAAGGAGGATGGCAAATTGAAAGTTCCCTAAGGGCAAGTCTCAGAACAGTAGGGGAAAAAGAAATTCGAAATTGATGGCAGATTGTTTGTAAGGAATCTTTGTTTTGTCAACGAAGCCTTATCAATGTACTTAGCCCTCTTTTGTTCTATCTTTTGTATCATTTTAATAACAATTAGTAAACCTCTAAACATGAACCCGAACCGACCCGACCCGAACCGAACCCGACCCGATTGTGCGGCTATATCATGTTCGGGTCTTGTTTCGGGTCGGGCCAAGCACATATATTCATTGTTTCGGGCCGGGTCGGGTATTATGAAAACCCAACCCGACCCGACCCGTTGACACCCCTACATATTACCACATTGAACATTTATGTAGAATATATACTTGTTGATCACGTGATGATGCATCCATAGCGAAAAGGGACGCCAATAAATTACAATAAAAAAGCAAAAAAAAAAAGAAAAAAGATCGTAGTCCTTTCCTTTCGAATTGTCCACACCAGATTCATCGGCCGCAACATTTAGGATAGTCGGGTCGGTGATTATTGGACCAGCACATTGGCATTTTCAAGCGAAATATGGCCAGAAAGACTTGATTGCGTTTTTGTTCAAAGGTTTAGAACTACATTAGTTTAATTGAGAAGATTAAGATTGAATTCAAATATGTATAATAGGTTTTGAATTGAAAATGCAATTTTTCACCAAACAACTTTTGCACATGGACTCAAAACATGTAAAATCAAAGATTTACGATGAATAAATCAAGTGAGTTCACATAAGACTTGCACAATGTAATGAATCATATCCATTGAGAGCATGTGATTCGAAGACCACACAATAATCATAATAGATTTTCAAGTACATTTTTGCATTCACGGTCATTGTTGAACATTCAATTTCCACAAAGAACTTGATTGGTTTTATTTTAGTGATTAAATCAATTGTGGTACCTGCCTTATTCTCTATCATTTTCTTGTCTTTCATTCTCAACAGAATTGAGATGGTTTGCATACTTTTTCTCGGAATATTTCTAGTTCACGGCAAGCTTTAAGGACCACACGGCAGGATAAGATGTGTCGCATCTTTACAACAAGTGGAAGGAACAAGAACTCCATCACATCTCTCTTCCCATCCACTCAATTTAGACCTTAAAGGAAATTAGACGTGAATTTGCCAACAAAAAAAAGAAAGAAAAAGACGAAGGAAAAAAACTTCCAACCATATCTCTCATCTCTCTTTCCATCGACTCAGAATGACTCAATCGCCAAAGAGGGAAGACTCATTCGGTGACTCTTAAACGGATAGTAATATCCAATTATATCTAATGGATGAATTACTAAATTACGAAAATCCAATTTGAACGATTTTTTTCGGAACTTGATTTTTTCATATTTTTTAAGCTTATTAGAATAATTATGTATATTAGATAGTAACTTTTTAATTTGTAAAATAAAGTCTCAAGAATATTATACAGTAGAATTATAGTGTAGCTAAACTCTGCATCATGGCTTTTCTCTTTTTGCGCTGCTCATGAACTTTGCACATTCCTTGCATTGATCACACATCTCTTAGATCATTGGTATTCGGTAAGAAGAGACGAAACTCCCACAGCCCACAGGGGTCTCCATGGCTTGTCCATTTGATATATAGGGACTGCGGGCTCCATGGACACGTTTTTTATTTTAACATGCATGTGCCCGCACACCCTTTGTCCCCAATTTTTCCCGGAATCTTTGTCTTCCTCCAGGAGGTGAAAATACCCTTTAATTATTTCACATCCCAAGGTCTGTACGAGGCTCAGGATAAAATCTTTTAACATCTTGCTTAGGACAGAAACTCTGCAGCATGGCTTGTCACGCCCCAAACCCTACGGCGTGCGAGCATCCCTACCATGGTTAATTCGAGTGCGACGTCCCAGGACGCGTCGCCGACCTAACACCCAATGCAGAGATTTAAAGCACATGCGGAAGTATTTAAAATCACCCGTACAATAATATACACACACCCAAGGATAGCCACAGAAATAAACAACAACGACTACGGAATAAACATTTGCACTAATACTGGAAACCATATACAATATCCATGCATAACCCGATCATCAAAAACCAAAAACGGGTTAAGGCCACTACTGACAAAAAGAAGGTAAGTGGCTTGGGGGTCAGTCTACTGGTAGAGGTGGGGCACTGGTCAAAAAGGTACTGGCTCTACCAAACTGAGGCAACTGCTAACTTCTACGGTGCCCAATCCGGGTCGGAATCAAAAGACTCTGAGGATGAAGAGCTATCAGGCATCTCCTCCTCGGACCCTAATGAGTCCGTCTCAGACTCGGCCTCTATAGTCTCCTCTTCCGAGTCCATATCCTCAAACTCGACCTCTGGCACGAGGTCCTCCTTGATCGACTTTGGCTCCTCCCCGTCCGACTCCATTGGCCCTGGAACAGCGTCTCCGTCATCTGCCTCTATGTCCATCGGCTCGAACTCATCTACCTCGTACTCTACTGGTACACCGTCGGAGCTCGCACTCTTCTCGGTTGAAGAACCAGGGTCGGTCACCTCGCCATCAGGGCATTGAGGATACTGGGTGCCCAACCCAGTAAACCGGACATCAAAAGTCCGGAGAGGACCATACTCTCCGAGATTGTCCCTGAAGCACCAAGTTACGTACTCGTGAGTCTGATAATGTGACTCCCCCACGTCCACCCAAACTTGAGTATAGTATCTAATATATATACCTCCCCGTTCCCTATGTGGTGTATCGTCCTTGTCCGTTCTATATGGTGTGGAATCTCACAACGTACTGGAACATCAGGCATCTCAAGGCTGGGGGTCTAAAAAAGTGGTTTTATACAATAATGAGAATAATCTCAATGAGTAGTTTCCAAAACCAAAACTAGGCTAACGTGCACATCCTGACGAGTACTAAATAACGCACAATTCAAAACGTAAACTGACTAGGGCCCTCGGGCCTAAATCTAAATTTATTTGACCCTGTAGGTTAGGCATTCTATAAAATATTCACATTAGTACCATAGAATTAGATCGCGGCACATATACACACATCACTTAGTCCCGACGTATGCAATGCATATGCTCATGTTCGCACTGATGTTCATGCTTCATCAATGCATTAACGCACACGTGCATGTTAGCACTCTGTCATTTACCAATTTCTCCTCCGACCCGCGTTAAACGCATCAAGTCCACCACTTCGAGATCGATCTCTGGCCCGCGTAAAACGCATTAAGCTCATGACACATTACCTGCGTAAAATGCCTCAGGTTGGTCATCTTCCGGTAAACCGGGCATCGTCCCACGTAACACGCCTCAAGACGGGTTCACTACTTCGCGTAAAACGCATCAAGATTTATTGTGATCACACGTTCACAAGCAGCAATTTTTATCTAAAACCCACATAAAACGCATTAGGGCATTTTAGGTGATCATAATGCACATGTCATTCGGGTATACTTGTAAGTGCAAATGCCATGCCAATGCTTGAGATACACATTCAGGGTCACCACAAGGTCACCACAATCACACTTGGGCATTCACACAATTCACGATGAGCATTTAATATCGCTACACCACTTGTTCAATATACCACGCAAAAATGCTCATGCTACCTTTCAATATATCCAACCAACATACTACACAACGATGAAGACAACTCAAGTACTCTGGCATGGTACGAAACTCATACATATAAGTCACACAAATAGCTCAACATAATTCCGTGCAAACAAGGTCCGCTAAGCTACTCCGTTCTTAGCCACACTAAACATATCACGACATTACCTAATCACTCCTAATCGAGGACAATTTAATCACTAACTCAGTCTATCTAACAATTCCGCCAATTACACTATTAAACCTCAAATCAATTGCACCTCGCCCAATACAATCCCGTCATGAACAGCCACTAGTCCGCTAATTCTAGGCCATTAATTATTCTCAAAATATTCCATTAAACTCTCCAAAATGCCATTCTAATCAGCCACCACAAAGCTAAATAAGACGCGCACTAAAGTCCGCATTTCAACCCGAACTTTCTCGAACTTGGGCCATTCCGATCCAAATCTGTCCAGACAATGTACAGCGCCTCTCGGGCCACTAAACCTCCATTAATTCATCACACTAATCCACCAAATCAGCCACAACAATAGCCCCTAATCACCTCCACAATTTAACCCCAAAATTACCCTAATTAATCCCTAAAACCCATCTAGAAATGCAAATTATCCTAATTAGGGTTTAGCGCCAAACTCACTTGATGTCCTAAGCTTGGATTGAGGCTGAGCAAGTGGTGAGAATGGCTGGGTAGTGATGGGTTCTCGTCGGAATAGGAACGGCGAGCGGCGGCTCCGGCGAGCGGCGGCTCCGGCGAGCGGGCCTTGCGCGGCTGGGAAAGAGAGGGCGCGGGAGAGGGGAGAGACACGGCTGGGGGGCAAAGGAGAGAGGGAGAGAGAGACGGCTGGGTGGTGGTGAGGCGAGGGGCGGCGTCCCCGGCGGTGGCACCGGCTTCCCGGCAAGTGGTGGCGATGGTGTGAGGCCGGAAGGGGGGGGGAGCTCACGGGAGAGGGGAGAGGAGAGGGTGGTCGGCTGCTTGGGGGGGAGAAAAATGAGAGGAGAGAGAGAGAGAATAGAGAGCTTATAGGGTGCTTGAGTGAGTAGAGTGGGCGAACAACTTTTCCTAATACTCAAATTACCCCTAATCAAAGGATTGTGGTTCAATCAAGCTCACTAGTGGAGGGGCATTTTGATCGTCAACAATTTGAATTATTGGGGGCTGATGAGACTTAGGGCCTGTTTGGTTCGGCTTTGGAGGAATGCATTTGGGGAAATGCAAATACCTTTAGGTGAAAGCCGATTGGGGAAAGGCAAATAGTGTTTGGTAAAAATATTTTGTAAAGTTATTTTAGCCAAAATATAGTGTTTGATGAATTTTTTTTTTTGTAAATGGACTTTGAGAATTATTTTATTTATTAAAAAAAACGAAACTTACCCATTGCCGAAGCCGGTCGCCGTCGCCCGAGGTCAGGCAACCCCTGGCGAGCCGGATCCGCCATCGCTGGCGGTCGCCCGAGGCCAGGCGACCCTCGGCGGGGGTCGCACGGCCCAAGCGACGACCACCTGGGGTCGGGCGACCTCAGGTGACCCCAGGCGGCCGTGCGACCCCCGCCGAGGGTCGCCTGGCCTCGGGCGACCGCCGGCGGCGGTGGATCTGGCTCGCTGAGGCTCGCCCGACCCCAGGCGACCTCGCCGGCCCTTCTCCCTCGCCAGCTGCTGTCGCCTGCCCAAAGAAGAAGCTTCAAACCCTAAAAAAAAAAAATGAACGGTAGCATTCGTGGAATGCTAGCATTTGGCCAAATGCTAGGCCAAATGCTAAAACAAACACTCTAGCATTTTGGGAAGGGGCTTTCGAGACCCAAAGCTTAACCAAACAAGCCCATTTAAATCCCAAAATAATATCCAAAATTCGGAATCCTAAAATTAGGCCTAGGAGCAAAATGGTAATTTTCCGGTCTCGGGTTAAATTTCCAATTTTTGACTCTATGGACTCAAATACACGTGGCCACATAAAAATGACGTCGTCCTCGCAAAATAGTCACGTACGCCCATGAAAATCGACACCGAAGTCCGGACTCAATTCCACGATCGTTTTAACTCAATTTGTAGTTTTAGCGTCTTTCACTAACGAACGGCTGTTTAGGGGTTACGCGTATCGAACTAGGGCTACTCGAGTCGTGACGGTTCCGATTTCTCAGAGAACACAAGGATTTATTGCTAGTCCCCGGGGTCGCGGTCGTCCGGAATAAGTTCGGGATCGTTCGTCGCGCGTACTCTCGGTCGTGCGGAATCACCTGCTATCCTATTGTACGTCGTCGACCGAACTAGATCTGTCACCCTCTTTATACCGGCTCACATTGGCACAAAATATTCAATCGTCGTACCTCGGGATCGGACTCAAATCACGTTCGAGTTCTTGGGTTCACGCACCGTTTTTTCTAGTTAGCCTTTCCCTACTGGTCAGTATCCCGAGAATGATCAGTTCCGGACGAGACTTACTAAAATGAAATGAGAGATACATCGATTTCATTGACCATGAAAATGAGTCGAATTTCAGGGCGTTACATGGCTTTTCTCTTTTTGCGCTGCTCATGAACCTTGCACATTCCTTGCATTGACCCCACTATTTTATCTACTTTGGACAATATTATCTCAATCACTTACGCTACAGTTTTGGCCAATATAATTAGAAAGCTAAATTCTATAATAAAATATCAATTTATATTTTTCCTGCAGTAATACACAATCAATTGACCTATTTAATGCTGAAAAAAAAAACACCCAGCATGGTCTAAGGCTGCCGGCTACCTTCCATCTTCATTTCAGTCCTCGTTTTACAATTACCAGGTACTTTGTCTTCTCCTTTTTCTTTTTCTTTTTGGTGCCTTTTTCACGGTTATTTTCCCGGTACAATAACTTTTGGTTTTCTGATTAAATATAAACAATTTGTTGACTACCATACAACATACTTTCGTGATTTAATCAAATAAAACCATAGGCACCTATATAGTCAAGAAATACGTACCTATACCTCTATATTTTTTGGGAAAATTCCTATTAAGGACCCTCGTGGGGTCAAATTCTCAAATAAGGACCCAAAGTGAACATTGTGTCAAATAAGGGCATGAAGTGCCCAATCAGTCTCAAATAAGGACCCGAAGTGTCCAAAAAGTCTCAAATAAGGACCTGGGTCCCCCGCCGGCCAAAATACTTGCTAGCACGCTAGAAAGTTATTGTTCTGGCACCGAAACAGTAACTTTTTCATTTTTTTATTAATTTCTTTTTCTTTTCCTTTTTTTTTTCTTCTCTTCCTCCGCCGGCTATAGTTGGGGCCGATGGAGGTTGCCGGCCTCGGGCGAGAGTGCCCTTGCCGGCGTCCGGCGAGGGCCGCCCTCGCCTTGGCTGGGCGAGGTCGCCCTCGCCAGCGTCGAGCGAGGCCGGCCTCGCCAGTTGCCGGCGAGGTCGAGCCTCGCTAGATCTAGCGAGGGCTTGGCCCCGCCGCCGTTGGGCGAGGCCGACCTCGCCAGTTGCAGGCAAGGTCGAGCCTTGCCAGCGGCCGGCGGGGCCAAGCCCTCGCCAAATCGGGAGAGGCCGGCCTCGCCCGACGCCGGCCAGGCCGACCTCGCCCGACGCCGGCCAGGCCGACCTCGCCCGACGCCGGCGGGGTTGAGCCATCGCCTGCAACTGGCGAGGCTCGGCCTCGCCGGCAACTGGCGAGGTCGGCCTCGCCCTACGCCGACAAGGGCGACCTCGCCCAGCCCAGGCGAGGGCGGCCCTCGCCCAACGCCAACGAGGGCGACCTCGCCCAGCCTAGGCGAGGGCGGCCCTCGCCCGATGTCGACGAGGGCAGCCTCGCCTGAGGCCGGCGACCACCGCCGGCCTCGGCTATGGCCGGCGGAGGAAGAGAACAAAAAAAAAAAGAAAAGGAAAAGGAAAGGGAAAAGAAAAAAACAGAAAAAGAGAAACATAAAGAAATTAATAAAAAATGAAAAAGTTACTATTCTGGTGTCGGAACAGTAACTTTCTCGCCAGTCGGCGGGTATTTTGGCCGGCCGGGGACCCAGGTCCTTATTTGAGATTTTTTGGACACTTCGGGTGCTTATTTGAGACTGATTGTGCACTTGATGCCCTTATTTGACACGATGTTCACTTTGGGTCCTTGTTTGAGAATTTGACCCCACTTGGGGTCCTTAATTGGAATTTTCCCTATTTTCTTGGAGTGCTGCCTTTCCTTGTCCTCTTCTCTTATAGTTTATTTTCCAAATTTTAGTGATTCGTTATGAATCCTCATAAAATTTTTTATGCTATTATGTAGTTCATAATTCTAAAATAACGCGGCCATAAGTTTTACGAATAAATTATCCTAAATTCACTTTAGCCCCGGTCAATCTCTTCATAAATAACCACTTATTAAAAGAAATCCTAAACTACTAATTTAGTTCTCAAGTCATTACACGAACATAAAGTTTTGTGCATAAGCAGTCTACGGGAATATTGTCCAAAAAGTCATGAACTTATTATATGACAGTTAATTTAATCATAAACCTTTCAATTGTACCAATTTAATTCTAAACCTTTTGATGATTTGCCAATATAGTCATTTCTACTAATTTTGGCAGGAAATTCATTACGTGGATATGGGCCGTCTTGCGCAACATGACCGGCATTGACATAGACCATTTTTGCAATATTTTTAATTTTCAGAATTGTCATTAATTTTTTAATAGTATATTATATTATATTTTTCTTTTCTTTTCTTTTCTTTTTTTTGACTGGCTATGGCTCGATGACCCCCACCGGCCATTAGGCGAGGGATTGCAGGCCCTCATCAACAGTGAACGAGGACTGTGAAGTTTTTTTTAGGGTAAATGTGGTATGAATGTATTAATTTGAGATTTTTTGTGATAGGGAAATTAGTTTGGAATATATATGGTACGGGTATACCAATTTGAGATTTTTACTAATATTATCCCTAATATCAACAAAGTAACAAGATTTGATCATTGTTGCGTCTCTTGATAGGGGTCAACTCAATTAAGTTGTGAACTGTGACCACATGAGTCCTCATCATATCCGCTATCAAGATAAATCATCTAAAGATTCTACCCTTTTCACCAAATTTTGGTAAATCAATAAATGGAAAAAGAAGCAAAGAAAAAACAAAAAAAAATCCAATTCGTTATAATTGTATCATTGTATGTAACGAGGAAATGATGATATGTTGATTGTCCGTCAATTTTAAAAAATTTAATTGGTACCTCCATTGAACATAGACTTCGTTGCCGGAGGACTATCACCACATTGAACATTTTTGAAGAGGAAATACCTGTAGATCACATGCCGCGTCCGTAGTAAAAGGGGACACAAATAGATTAAAATAAAAACATGAAAAAGAAGAAAAAGGATCCGCCGCTTTTCATTTGGAATTATCCATATCAGATTGCCGCCCATGACACCTAAGATGGTTGGACCGGCGACAACTGGACCGCTATATTGGCATTTTCAGGCAAGATTTGGCCTAGAGGACTTGATTGCATTTTCTCTCAAAGGTTTATGCTACATTGTTTCAATTGAAATGATTAAGATTGAATTCAAATTTATATGATAGGTTTAGAACTAAAAATGCAATTTTTCCCCAAACAACTTTTGCACATGGATCCTATTTTTTACTAGTAAATCAAGTGAGTCCTTTGACCAAAAAAAATTAGGTGAGTCCAAATAAGATCTACACAGTGTAACAAATCCCATCTATTAAGGGCATGTGATTAGAAGACCACGCAACAAAGATAATAGATTTTCAAGTACGTTTTGGCATCTAATTATTGAACGTTCAATTTCTTCCACGAAGAACTTGATTGGTTCTATTATAGTGATTGAATCGACTGTAGTGTCTGCCTTCTTCTCTGTCATTTTCATGTCCTTCATTGTCGCTAGCGTCCGTTGTGTAGCAAAAGTCTCGTCTCTGGCTTTTCTCGCGTTCATCTCTCGTTGCGGCGCGACGTTCTGTAGGTCCATCAGTCGTTCAACGTATGATCTGCTGGACGAACGTTTTCCCTACTCCATCTCGTGCTCTGCTCTGAGAGAGAGAGAGAGAGAGAGAGAGAGGACAGTGTTGGTTAGTGATGGAAAATAAAGAGAGAAAGTGGAAAAGTGGAAGTGGGAGCGGGGTGGAGGGAAGTGATCATGAGAAATTACGTACGGTGTCGGATGTCTCATTTTATATTAACAGTGTGTACTAGGCTCCTCTTTATCTAACTTGGGGGGCCTTCATGATCTCACTCGAGCATTTCTTGATCCTAATTCGGCCTATTGTTTCGTAACTCCTTATCACTTTGGCCATCGAATATAATCTTTGATCGTTGTCATAGCACTCGCAACCGCTGCCATTAGTCGTTGCTCGGTGCTGTTAGCGGTTGCACGGTCGAGTTTGACTGCAATAGTGACGACGGCTGGCCACTATGGTAGGTGGTGTTCAAGTCCCATGGCCGTGGACGGGGTATTACCATGAGGATTTTGTTTTGTGTTTAGAGGAACGAGAGAGGGTGAATGACACGTGGACTTCGTGTAGATCCCGACATGTCCCAATCATTTAATGGTGTCGTCTCCTATATTAGCCAACTATCGGTATTTATTGAAAGGATTACATTGGATAGATTTTGAAAAATTTCAGAAATTAAATTGAATAAAAAGGATTCAGGGTATGCAACGAACCATGAAGAATCGTTCAGGACCACCTATGTAGTTACCCCTTTCGAATTTGTATATAATTTTATGTCTTCTAAATTTTGTCATTTGTACAGTTTGGCTATTTGATTCCTTCTCGCGTAATCAAGTCCGCCAATTGAATTATCCAATTGAATGACGCTCACGAATCGTGCTGTCGTTGGTAAGATTGTTAATTCAACTATGACATAGCAAAATTTTACTTACCGTGTTAACGTGGTGCTTACTTGATGGTTATATAATTAACAAATATTTTTGTCTTCAAAAGAGTAAAGCCAAAGCCTTGAGAAAAATGAATTTCGAAAATAAATTTCTAAAAAGATTTTATTTTCTTTCCTTTATTTTCGTTTTCCCTTTCCACTTCTTCCTCCGTCCCTCTCTCTCCTTGGATCTTAAATCTGGGGTTAACATCACCAGATAAAGCTACTCTAGACTTCAGAAAATTGCAATCTGTATTTTCAAATCCGCGTAAGGAAAAGAGTCCTTGCATTGACCAATCTTTGGAGTATTGGCCAAGTGCTTGACCGAGAAAATAAGCAATTAGTCTAGCGTTTTGTCGGGTAAAGAGGCAAAATCTCATTCAAGATTAGATGAGATGGAAAGAGAAATTGAGTGACTGGGCCTCCTTTCTTTTCCTTCATCCTCACATTGCTTTTGCTTTAAAGATACATAAATTTAGTCAAGGTCTTTCCACTTATTTTCTATAATGGACATGCTTGTCAAAAAGGTAAGTGGAAACTGATGGGGTGCTTGGAAGGAGTGGCGCCCTGCCCAATAAATCATTACAAACACAAAGAGTATGTCTCTTCAATTTCCATAATTAAAGATTTCATTTTGTTTATTTCTTAATTAGTCAACACATATAATTAAGTAATTAGTTAATGCTCCACATAAAAACTTTCCTACTGTATGGCTCGAGCCTTCTTTTGAGACATGATTGTACACTCGCATCGATTTAGCAACGGCCGCTTTATATATTACGTAAATCAATTTTAAGATTTTTTTTCTAGGAACATCAATGTTAAATAAGTAATTGAGCTTCTTTATCCAATTAATGTGTAAGAAGATTGCATAAAACTAAAATATTTTCTAAAAGAGAAAAGGTACATCTAACGGGCATAGGGCAAAATTAGAGTAACCAAGTTCCCAAGCCCAAACTCTCTAGTTCGTAGATTAAGGTTGCCTCCCATGCCTTACTCGTCTCTTAACCGACCTAGAGCAGGTTAGTGAAACACTAATTTCTTTCGATTAAAAGTAATTGAGAAATCAATTTAGGGCTAGTATGGTTTGTGAGAGTCTCAGCAAAGCATTAGTGCTACCTTGCAAGAGGGTTACATGCATCCACTTGGCAATCTGTTAAACTCCCCTTGAAGTTCAACTCGGACGGCCGTGAAATCACTATTTGAGAATTGAGATTCTCTAATTTTCAAAGAATTGATATTCTCTAATATTACTAGGAGGAAAATTTATATCTTAAATTTTCTCACTTAGGAAGTTGATACCTCACCACGTGTCATTGGACAGACTACATTCATTTTCCGGTTTTCCTTTTTCCCCTCTTTCTTTTCTTCCATTTCTTTTTTTTTTCCCTTTCCACTTCTGCCTCCATCCCTCTCTCTCCTTTGATCTTGAATTTAGGGTTAATATGACCGGATAAAGTTACACCAGAGACTCAGTTATTTCCTCCCTTCGTTTGTTGGCCTCAACCAAACCGCTTTTATTTCGGGTAGACAGATATCGGAGAATATTCTGCTTTGCCAAGACCTTCTTCATAACTACCATAAGGGCGATAAAGGTAAACGCGTGGCAATAAAAATCGACCTCATTAAAGCTTTTGATATGGTAAAATGGGAAGCAGTTCTTGGTGTTCTTAGGGCTATCAATATATCTCAACATTTGTTTGATCTGATAGCTCAATGCATAACTGCACCGAGGCTTTCGATAAACCTCAATAGCGAACAAGTTGGCTACTTTGCTGGTACCAATGGACTAAGACAAGGTGACCCACTCTCTCCTTATCTGTTTGTCTTGGTTATGGAAATCCTCAACAGGATCATAATTGAGAAAGTTGCAGCATCCTTTTTCAAATATCATTGGCACTGCAAAACGGAAAAAATCACTCTCTTGTGCTTCGCAGATGATCTGTTTCTTTTTTTTCATGGGGATGTAGATTCAGTCATTTGCCTTGTTGATGTACTTGATGAATTTGCAGCTCTCTCAAGACTGCACTTCAATCCAGATAAATGCCAAATCTTTTTCTCTGGGTTGTCCGAGGAAGAAAAGGGAATCATATTGGATCACACACCTTTCCCCACAGGTAACCTCCCTATTAGATACCTTGGTGTTCCGCTTATTACAAGAAGACTCACACAAGCAGATTGTAAGAGTCTGACCGATAAAATCTTCAAAAAAATTGAAGGCTAGGGCATGCAACATATTAGCTACGCTGGTCGTCTCCAGTTGACGAAATCAGTACTTATTTCCATCTGTACCTTTTGGATGCAAATGTTTTTACTTCCAAAGCAAACTATATATGAAATTGAAAAGAAGATTAGACATTTTTTGTGGGTTGGAAATACAGAAGGCCACAGATCACACAAAGTTGCTAGGGAAGTTGTTTGTTCGCCAAAAAAGGAAGGAGGTCTAGGGTTGCCTCATCTAAAATTATGGAACAAAGTTTTGCTTGGCCGTATGCTTTGGAACCTCATAAATTCTTCGTCATCTTCCTTGTGGAGTAAATGGGTCCATAGTACCAAGTGTAGAGGCAATTCGATTATGCAGCTTGAAATCAACGGTTCTATGGCATAAAGTTGGCGTTGTATTCTTCAACTAAGACCAGCTTTAGCTTCAATCATATCTAGACTAAGATATTGTTGCCAAGAGGTATAAGATGAAACCAGAAATGTGAGACCGGCTGTGGAATGGTCCCAATTGATTTGGAAAGGAGGTATTAGCAAGCATAACTTCATCGGCTGGCTAGTTTGTAGAGATAGATTATAGACAGCAGAAATCATATCACGTTGGAAGCCTGAAGTTGATATCCATTGCAATTTTTGTATGTCTGGTTTGGAAAGCAAAGACCATCCATTCTTCCAATGCACCTGGACCGGAAGTATTTGGCGTGCTATTCTTGCACAATACGGAATTCGACGCCCTGTAGAAGGATGGAATGATGAACTTAAATGGATGATCAAGGCTACAAAAGGTAAGGACTTGGCGGCGAGACTTCTAAAGGTATCTTTCCTAGCGATCATATACTGCATTTGGATGGAGCGTAATCGTAGACGCTTCCAACAAAAGTCAAATGACGCCCTTATCATTTTGGCTAAAGTTCGCAAACTTGTTAGAGGGCGAGCTTCGCATTACAAATCTTTTAGATTGTCCCGAACAAATGGAACTTTGGCTACTATATGGAGACTCCCCCACTCCATTTTTTTGCAATCATAGTTCTATTTGTAATGCTGGGGAATGCCCCTAAGCTTTTGTACGTCATCTTATAAATATTACTTACATTTACACCAAAAAAAAAAGTTGCACCAGACTTTATAAAATTGCAATCCATTTTTTCAAATCCGCGTAAGAAAAAGGGTCCTTGCATTGACCAATTTTCGGAGTATTGGCCAAGTGAAAAGAAGTATTTAGTCTAGCGTTTTGTCGGGGGTAAAGAGGCAAAATCTAATCCAAGAGGGATTGAGGCCGGCTTTCTTTTCCAACATCCTCGTGCCGCTTTCCCATTACAATTTAGTCAAGGTCTTACGACTTTGCTTTCTATAATGGACATCCCTATCAAAAAAGTAAAGCATATTCCAGCTTTCATCGCAAGTGACCGAAACGACTTGGGAGAAATCTAAGTCGAGCTACAATGGACATCCCTATCAAATCATTAAAGCATTTGAAAGCTTATACCGCAAGTGACTAAAATGACTTGCTCGAATTATAAATGAGTCACTAAATTATGAGGCAGACATTTAAACATTCAATATAGTATAGGTTTGGTGAAAAAAAAAAAAGTAGAACAGGTACATTGAATCCAACTGATAATTTCAACTTATTGACAGGTTTGGATATATTGTTATATTGATTTATCCGTTGTATTTTGTTATATTTGGTTGAAAAAAATTTCAAAGAAAACCTTTTTAAAAGTGGAAGGAACAAGAATATCATCTCTCTTCCCATCCACCCAATGTAGACCTTGAAGGAAATTAGACGTGAATTTGCCAAAAAAGAAAAAAGAAAAAGACGAAGGAAAGAAACTTGCAACCATATCTCTCATCTCTCTTTCCATCAACTCATAGAATGACTCAATCGCCAAAGAGGGAAGACTCATTCGGTGACTCTTAAAAGGACAGTAACATACAATTATATCTAATGGATGAATTACTAAATTACGAAAATCCAATTTAAACGATTTTTTTTTTCAGAACTTGATTCTTTTATATTTTTTATGCTTATTAGAATAATTTTGTATATAAGATAGTAATTTGAATTTGTAAAATAAAGTCTCAAGATTATTATACAGTAGAATTATAGTGTAGCTAAACTCTGCAACATGGCTTTTCTCTTTTCATGCTGCTCATGAACTTTGCACATTTCTTGCATTGACCCCATATTCATTGGATTATTGGTATTTGGTTAAGAGGTAATCTCACCAAGAAAGAAGAGCCGAAACTCCCACAGCCCACAGGGGCCTCCGTGGCATGTCTGTTCGATATACAGGGATGGCGGGCTCCATGGATGCGTTTCTTATTTCAACGTACCGGTGCCCGCATGCCCTGTGCCCCCAATTTTTCCCTGAATCTTTATGTTCCTCCGAGTGGTAAGAATACCCTCTCATTGTTTTACATCCCGAGAATCTTGAGGTCCGAATGAGACTCAAGATAAAGCCTTTTGATGTCTTGCTTAAGACGGAAACTTTGCAACATAGCTTTTCTCTTTTTGCGCTGCTCATGAACTTTGCACATTCCTTGGGATAATAATAGCAGGAGTGCCATAACTTTCATACGACATTCACTTAAGTGCTATAACTTTTTTTCGCTAACTTAAGAGCCACAAATTTGAAAAATTGATCACTTGAATGCCATTGGCAATTTGCTTTGCCAGAAATCCAACACGGATGCCAGAAAATCCGACATGGACGTTGGAAAATCTAATGTCGATAGTTTTTGAAAATTTATTTAATTTAATTATTCTTTTTTATCTTTTTTTTATTTTTATTTTGCCAATCTAATTTGCAGATGGGCACGATGAAGAGCTTCGTATTCTCCATGGTTGGGGGTACTGTAGCATCTAGGGATTTTGGCTAGCCAAGCCCAAATCCGGAGAGGGCTCCGCCGCACGCCTCGCCGCTCAAGATTCCTAGTAATTCCTTCTTGCTCCACTTATCATACTTATCGAACGTGTTCTTGTACAGTTTCGAGGCGCCCTTGGTCTTGATGGTGTCGAGTGGGCGCAAGCACATGTAAGTGAATGTGCCGGCGATCCTGCCTCTAGCAGTGTCGATTAGGGTTCGCTCAAAGACGGAGAGGTTCTTCATGAGGGACTACACTTTGGGGCTGTTTTTTGAGGTGGGTTTGATCAATTTTGAATAATTAGGAAGGGAATTAGGGTTTTTGAGAGAGAGGGTTGTGGAGGAGAAATTGAAGCCGATGGCAGGATGTGCGGCGATTTGGGAGTCTCGAGGGCAGAAGCGAAATGAGGGAGTTGAAGTGAGTGAAGAGGCTTGTGAATTTGGATGGAATTGGGTGGTGATTTGAGGTGTGGAAATGGGAGGTTGAGAGATGCAAAGAGCCTTCCCTCCATTCTTTCTCTCAAGCTTTAGCTCTTAGCTGCCATGGCTGATCGAGCTTTAAGCTCATGGCGGAACACCTTTGTCTAGTCGCAGAAAATGGAGGGGCACTTGATCGGTTGTTTGTCGGCAAGAAATTGTTCCCTCTGACCTTTGACTTTTGGCACCGCCATCTCTGTTTTGCTCGCGGTAGCCATCGTGGCTTGAAACTCTAGCGGCCATGGCCACCCGAAGCTTAGAGCTTGAGCGGCCATGGCAGCCCCTCTCTCTCTCCCTAAGTTTTTCTTTTTCTTTCTTTTTCTTCCTTTGTGTTTTTCTCTCTTTTCTTTTATTTTACATGACGCGGCAATAAATTCATCCCTTAATTTTTAAAAATTTCCACGTAGAAATGAAAAATTAAATAAAAAATCTACGCAGGACAATTTGTCGAAAATGGCACTCAAATGATTGATTTTACTCTAATGTGGCACTTAAGTGAGTGAGAAAAAAAGTTATGGCACTCAAATGAGTACCGTGCGAAAATTACAACACTCCTGTTGTTCTTATTTGCACATTCCTTGCATTAACCCCACTATTTTATCTACTTTGGAAAATGTTATCTTAATCACTTATACTACAGTTTTGGCCGTTAATGCCAAATATAATTAGAAAGCTAAATTCTATAATAAAATATCAATTTATATTTTTCCTGCAGTAATATACAACCAATTGACCTATTTAATGCTGAAAAAAACACCCAGCATGGTCTAAGTCTGCCGGGGACCTTCCATCTTCATTTCAGTCCCCTCGTTTACAATTACATTGTACTTTGTCTTCTCCTTTTTCTTTTTCTTTTTTGGTGCCTTTTTCACGATTATTTTCCCGGTACAATAACTTTTGGTTTTCTGAATAAATAGAAACAATTTGTTGACTACATACAGCATACTTTCGTGATTTAATCAACTAAAACCATAGGCACCTATATAGTCAAGAAATACGTACCTATGCCTCTATATTTTCTTGGAGTGCTGCCTTTCCTTGTCCTCTTCTCTTATAGTTTCTTTTCCAAATTTTAGTGATTCGTTACGAATCCTTCTAAACTTTTTTATTCATTTTTCCCTAATCCTATTGTGCTATTATGTAGCTCATAATTCTAAAATAACGCGGCCATAAGTTTTACGAATAAATTATCCTAAATTCACTTTGGCCCCGGTCAATCTCTTCATAAATAACCACTTATTAAAAGAAATCCTAAACTACTAATTTAGTTCTCAAGTCATTACACGAACATAAAGTTTTGTGCATAAGCAATCTACGGGAATATTGTCCGAAAAGTCATGAACTTATTGTATGATGGTTAATTTAGTCATAAACCTTTCAATTGTGCCAATTTAATCCTAAACTTTTTGACGATTTGCCAATGTAGTCATTTATACTAATTTTGGCTAGAAATTCATTATGTGGATACAGGCCGTCCTACGTAACATGACCGGTGCTGACGTAGACCATTTTCGCAATTTTTTTTAATTTTCAGAATTGTCATTAATTTTTTATTATATGATATTTTTCTTTTTATTTTAGTTTCTTTTTTTTTTATAGGCCGAGGCTCGACGACTCCCGCCAACCATTAGGCAAGAGGCTTGCAGGCCCTCACCGACAGTGAACGAGGACTGTGAAGATTTATTTGGGTAAATGTGGTATGAATGTATTAATTTAAGATTTTTGTGATAGGGAAATTAGTTTGGAATATATATGGTATGGGTGTACTGGTTTTGGATTTTTTGTGATATTATCCCTACTATCAATGAAGTAACAAGAGTTGATCATTGTTGCGTCTCTGATGGGGTCAACTCAATCAACTTATGAAACTGTGACCACATGAGTCCTTATCATATCCGCTATCAAGATAAACAGCCTAAAGATTCCACCCTTTTCACCAAATTTTGGTAAATCAAAAGAGGGAAAAAAAAAGCAAAGAAAAAACAAAAAAAAAAAATCCATTTCGTTATAATTGTATCATTGCATGTAACGAGGAAATGATAGTATGTTGATTGTCCGTCAATTTTAAAAACTTTAATTGGTACCTCCGCTGAACATGACTTCGTTGCCGGACGAATATCACCGCATTGAACATTTTTGAAGAGGATATACTTGTAGATCACATGCTGCGTCCATAGCGAAAGGGGACGCTGATAGATTAAAATAAAAACATGAAAAAGAAGAAAAAAGATTGGCATCCTTTCATTTAGAATTGTACATATCATATTGCCGGCCATAACACCTAAGATGGTCGGACCGGTGATAACTGGACCACTATGTTGGCATTTTCAGGCAAGATTTGGCCTAGAGGACTTGATTGCATTTTCTCTCAAAGGTTTATGCTACATTGTTTAAATTGAAATGATTAAGATTGAATTCAAATTTATATGATAGGTTTAGAACTAAAAATGCAATTTTTCCCCAAACAACTTTTGCACATGGATCCTATTTTTTACTGGTAAATCAAGTGAGTCCTTTGACCAAAAAAAATTAGGTGAGTCCAAATAAGACGTGTCGCATCTTTACAAAAAGTGGAAGCAACAAGAATTCCATCATATCTCTCTTCCCATCAACTCAATGTAGACCTCAAAGGAAATTACACGTGAATTTCCCAAAAAGAAAAAGGGGGGAAAGAAACTTCCAACCATATCTCTCGTCTCTCTTTCCCACAACTCACAGAATGACCGCCAAAGAGGGGAAGATTATTCGTTGACTCTTAAAAGGACAATAATGCCCAATTAAATTAATGGATGAATTGCTAAATTACGAAAATCCAAATTTGTATTAGAGAAATTTCTCTAAAAGTAATTGCACATCATTAATACATGACAACCTTCTATATAGACATCTATCAGTATTCAAATTATTTTATAAAAACTCAGTATCAGCCTAATATATTCCAAACCAAACCTTTTTTCATATATATATATATGTTGAATTTTTTTTTCGACCAAAAAAAATATATTCCAAACCTTTTTTCAGATATATAAGGTAATATATATTGCAAACCTTTTAATCGATGCATTAGACCATGTCATAACAAAATCACTATTACATTCCCTAATGCGGATAAAAGATACGAATTAATTAAAGCATAACTTTGCATAAATAAATTAAAATGACGGTTAAATTTAATTCGTTTTGAATTGACAAAAAGAAGAAGAACAACAACAGCAAGAGAAAGTAGGAAGTATATTCACAGCCTCTGTCTTTCAGCCAAATAAAAAAGTCCCAACACCTAGCCCAGCTTCTCGATTTTGATCATTAAAAAAAAACGTGAAGTAGACTACAGTGAAAGAACTCAAAGGCAATAATATCATTTTTCTTTTTCTTTTTTCCTGAAAATTGGAGAAAATACGTGGAATTACATTTGTAGGCCGGAAAGAGCTTTATCGGTTCGTTCGTGCCTCACACAAAAATCGAGCCATCCTAGAATTAACACGTAGTCTTTCATCCTCAGTTTAGCTAAAAAATTTGTCTCAACGGTCGAGCTCGATGAAGCTCTTTGCAGCCATGGCTGCAAGTAGACCTATTAAACGGATGGGTCGGGTTGAGTTTAGGTCAGGTCATAAATGGTCCGATCCAAATTGACCCATTAATCCGTTTATGACCCATTTATTTGTAGTGTAAATATCCTGACCCATACCCTACCCGACTCATACCCAACCCATACCGGACTCATATTGCTCAAACACTTTTATATTTAACCTAATCTAGGAATACTTATTTCTTATATTTTTTTTTAAAATTGAGGCTTTGTTTGTTTCACAAAAAATGCGACATTTTTAGAAAATATTTTCCATAAAGTCATTATCTAAGAAAATAAAAAAAATTTCTGATGTTTGGCCAAAACTTGAAAATAAATTAGAAAAATATTTTTCGATATAAAATCTGATTTGATTTTACTTTGTGCATTCATTTTAATAATATTAATATTTTCTATTTTTTGAATCGAATTTTTAATTATTTTTTATTTTTATTTTTTTATTTTTCCTTTATTTTTGGCCGATCACCGGCCACCATGGCCAACGACCCACCACGGCCAACGACCCACCACAGGTGAGGACGAGCTCGCCGGAGGCCGGCGAAGGTCGTTCTTGCCGATTTGGTGAGGCTGAGGCCTCGCCGGCCTTAGGCGAGGCTTTAGCTCACCTGATTCCGGCGAGCCAAGCCTTGCTAGCCTCAGGCGAGGCTCCATCTCGCCAGATCCGGCAAGGTCTAGCTCGCCCGAGGCCGGTGAGCTCGAGTCTCGCCAGATTGGCGAGGCCAGAGCCTCACCACAGGTTTGCGAGGCCTTGGCCTCGTCCGAATCGAGCGAGCCTCTAGCTCGCCGAAATCGGGCAAGCTCGAGGCTCGCCAGATCGGCGAGGCTTGAGCCTTGCCCCAGGCTAGCAAGGTCGAGGCCTCGCCCAGGTCGACGAGCTCGAGCTTCGCCGGCCTCCGGTGAGGTCGTCCCGCCCCAGTGGTCGGTCACTATGGTCAACCACTGACCAAAATAAAAAATAAAAGAAAAAGAAAGAAAAGAAAAGAAAAAAATAAAAAATAAAAGAAAAGAGAAAAAATAAAAATAATTAAATTTTGATTTTTCTTAAACATTTTTATAAAGAGGGAGAGTGTGTGTGGATGGGTCTAATGGGTGGGTTGGAAATGGATTCCAAACTCAATCCATTTAGATCCATTTATCTTTAAGCTTTAAAGTTTAAAACCCATTTAAGGTTGACTCTTTAAAATTAAAGTGATCCATATATGACACATTTATTTTTAAATGCGTCATATATGGGTTTAAGACCCATTTTGACACATCTAGCTGCAAGCTCGATGAGACTTTCATAGCCATGGTAAAGCTCGATTGGCCATGATTGAGAGCTTGAAAAACTTTGAAAGCCGGAGTGCCCACAGTCGAGCTTGACAAAACTCGAGCAAGCTATGGCCCATGGCTAGGAGCTCGAAGAAGCTTGAGTGGCCATGGCTACGAGCTCAACGAAACTCCAATGGCCATGGTCACCAACTTGAAGAAGCCTAGAAGCTGAAGCAACAATGGTTGCAAGCTCGACGAAACTTGAGTAGCCATGGCCGATAGCTTGAAGAAGCCTAAGAGTTGGTAGTTATGGCCGAGCTCCATGAAACTCGAGCGACAAGGTTTTGCCTTTTTTTTTCCCCCTTAAATTCTTATTTTTTTAATTTTTTTTATCCTTTTCTATTAAATTTTCAAGTTTTTTTAATGTAATGCTTGGTGGAAGCCATATCGACGTCATTTGTCTTAAAAAAGTAATAGAACAAAGGTCAAGTCCACATTTTCCGTTAATTAAATTAGACAGAGTTAATTAAAGGATTTGATTACACAAATTTAACAAATTTTAAATTTTAATTGTATATTTTGAAAGTTTAGGGACTCGGTTGCACTTTCTAGTGCACTTATTCCTATTTGTAGATTAGATTTCCAAATACTTTTGCCATGGACTTGGAACATATATAAAATCAATGCTTTCTGACAAATAAATCAAGTGATTCAATATAGGACGCACACAATGTAACAGATCACATCTATCAAGCGCATGTCCACACAATAAACTAAATAAATTTCCGCATACGTTATCATTGAACATTCAATTTCCACGAAAAACTTAGATTAGTTTTATGTCACGGCGATGGAATTAGCTGTGGTGCCTGCCTTCTTCTCTTTCACTATCATGTCTTTAAGTCTCAATTAACTTGAAAAATGGTTTGCATACTTTTCCTTGGAAAATTTCTGGGTCATGACAAGCTGTAATGACCGCGTGAGAGGATAAGATGTGTCTCATCTTTGACTTGAAGAGGTCCCCAGCAGAAAATTAAAGAGTCCTCCTTTTGTACTGAACATTTGTGCATGTGGACTTGGGAGGTGTCGATGTTGGAGCGAAGAGGAAGTTGTTTAAATCTGCCTTAAACAACCCGAATGGGTCTGCTTATGTGATGGATTCTTATTACACCAACAAGATATTCGTGTATCATACGAGTTTAAGACTATGTTTTACTCTAAAATATTGACAATTAATCAATTTTGCATTCATTGATACTTCAAGTTAAATATAAGATATATTGAATGTTGATCGGTATTGTTTTGATCACATTATCAAATTGAATGAAGTTGTCTTATTTTTTCTTCAATGAGTCCAAACAAATACCAATTTATGTGATATCTCTTGGCAAAATAATATTTATACTAAAAATTAATAACATCAAGTTTTTGTTATTTATCTCTCGTTTTTTAGAAACGATACTTGGGGAACACACATTTCCTTTATAACTTTGGTGAAATCACTAGTGACTTTTTTTTTGTCGATCTGCTTATAATCATTTTTTAATCAATTTATAACATTCATCTTATAATTTTCATCTCTCTTTTGGAGAAGTTTTGGGTCAAGTCAACGGCGATAATTACGTGTTCCGTGGAGTTGGCCACGGTAGACTTTGAGTTTGCCCATGGTTTTTTTGGTGGAGTTGGCCCAACCATAACAGTCACTCTGAAGGGAAAGACTCCGCATGTATAAATGAAGTAGATGACCCTCGCGAGTTTGCACATAGTGAAGCAGAAGAAACAGATAACCCACAAAACACCATTATAGATAAACATGAAGTGTCTTTTATTGGGTATGTGGATTTGGGTGCTATTGGTATTGATGGGAAGTGGAAGAAGCATGGGGTGCTTGGAAGAAGAGAGAAATGCACTGCTCATGATTAAGGCTGCCTTCAACCACCCGAATGGGTCTTCTCTTCCATCGTGGCGAGATGGCAATGGTGACTGTTGCAGCTGGGAAAGGGTGGAGTGCGATAACACCACTTTGCGGGTGACTCGACTATATTTGAACGAAACACGCGGGTTGGTATCTGACTATCGCTATTGGGAATTGCCTAGGCCTTGGGTTATTGACGCGTTTTTATTCCTTCCCCTGGAGGAACTTCAAGTGTTGGATTTAAGTGGGAATTTTCTCTCAGGTGAATATCTCTCTCTCTCTCTCTGTTATTTGTTCCTTTTGTCTTTTTACAATTATGTCTCTATGAAATCGTTTACTTACCGTTTCTGGATAATGTAAAAATGTTGTATGTGGGTGCTCCAAACAACAAAGTGGATTAAGTGCATCAATGACAAATACGTGATTGCACAAATGATGCAATTCTTAAGTAGTTGATTGCACATATCATAAAATAATTAGGAGATTTTCTTACCTTACCAAAAAAAAATAATAATTAGGAGACTCATCTCCACAATCAGGATAGGCACGAAGAGCTAAAATAGAATCAGCTCAGTAGGCAATGATTTACCAAATGCCAACTTTTCTGCCATCATAAAGAGTCTGACTTGTTTGCATTTTGCGCCCAAACAAAGTTGACTTGAAGGGTACTTGTTTGGAAGTGGACTAAAATCTACTTAATACTTTTATTTGTGACTTTCTCTCCAGATTCAATATAAGAAAAAGAAAATCAAGTTCCATCAGATTATGAAAGAACTATATATAATTCTACGTACTAATATTTACATGTTTGGAGATGTTTTGAGCGTTTCATGATAATTAAAAGTCAAATTGCGAGAGTGATAAGGTTTGCAAAAAATAAAAAATAAAAAAATCGGGAAAAGTAGATTGATAGAGGGGATTAATTTAGAGCGAAGAGAAAGGATCTTAAAGGTAGTGTAGTGTTTGGATAGAGGGAAAGAAAGGGACAGGAAAAGAAAGAGTAGAAGCTATTAGGAGGAATTATGTATAGTCATGTGTCTTTTAAATCCCCCATATAAAGGGATTTGGAGGGACTAAGGGGGACCAATACTTTCATCAAACATCAATTTTCTTTCCCACATATACCTTTGATGCATTTCAAATTGTAAATACATAGTTAATTATATATAAGTACAATAAAGTGATAATGCATCTTTGCTTTTCTTTTCTCTCTAGATCATTCCTTTTTCTAGTATCCAAACAATAAAATAAGGGTACATTTTCTCAGGTCTACTAGTGTTAGTTAACTACATATGATAGACATTTAAGTTACTTATTTACTCAATTAGTTTACAAATTCATGTGACAGAAACCTTTTTTATGCTTGAATATGTCGAACCAGCTGGTTTATGCTTATAAACCAATTCTCCTCATCATGAGGATATAGTTATTATCGATAAATTTAAGGTGCATCTGATATCTACAGAGAATTAATTAACTATCGGATATGCATGAGTCTTTTCTTAACCAGATTTAAGGGGAATGCTACACCTGAAGAAGTTGAAGAGGCTAAATCTATCTGACAATTATCTACCACCAGTCCCCTCACTGTACAAGCAAACTTCAGTGGATGCCCAAAATTTGTCTTCCGACCAGCTTGAAGGTACATGTAAAATAGAAGACCATGTCTTGATATATAAAGTTTGATTTTGAGAACCTTTTGTCAATCACAAGTGTGAATCTAGAAAATCTGCATCTTTCTATTAACAATTTGGTGAATGATGCCCTCGCGGACATTGTGAGGATAACATCTCTTAAGGCCTTAGACATCGATGATTGTGGACTGAATGCTTCGAAGCTACTAGAAGGTACTTCTATGAAAATGCTTTCATTTATCACCTTCTTAAGAGAAAATAAGATAAGATTGTAATGAACATAGAAGGCATGACTGTGTCATATTCGACGAACTCTAGATCTTATTTTGGCCACACATTTTCTTCAAATAACTTAGAGCCAACAACGTGCATCTAAGTAAATGATATCATATAGTTGTTTGCCTCATGCTTGAAGTGAGAAGGATTTAGTTAAATGTCTATGGAAGCCATAAATAAACCCATGTCATGCTCAATGTCTTTATTGTGGGATCATGATGCCGGTGATCCTAAAAAATTTGGTCATTTTCAATTTAATCACTGATCTTTAAATATTGAAGTTTAGACTTCATGATTTTACTTTTGTGAAACTTTTTTAGTGGCCAATATGAAGAATAGTGCCATAACATAACAGATGCAAGGAGTAATTGCTTAGAAGATAAGAATAGTCAAAATAACAATATACTAGAGGAGTTCAAATATTGTGCAGGAATCATAATAAAATTAAATGCAAAAGTTAAACGGGAATCAAAATCCAAAAAATCCGTACAGTTTACATATTAAACCACAATGGTGGTCAAACTTCAGGGATTGCAAATGTTAATAAATTCAACTAGGCCATGAAAATTATATAAGAAAATGAAAATTCTTATCAATAAACTAAGATACATATAATCAATCAAAGAAAGCATTTCTTATAATGGATAAATTAATCAATTTGAAAAATGTTTTTTCCATTAAGATAAACAATGTATAGAATAGAATAAATAATTACATTATTAAAAACTCATTCGGCCTTAAAAAACCTCCGCATCTTTTGCACCAATGTCTATTGCTGCCTCTGCCCACCGCGGCGCTCATGCCCATCATCACACCAAGAAGCTCGGTCGCCATTACCACCGCCAGAAGATCCTGCACGACCTTTGGTGTGAACTACGACGACCTAAGATCTAAAGTGTGTCCTCAATTTTGAGGCCGTGATGCCCAAAATTGAGGTCACGCGTCTCAAATCCAAGGCCCGAATGGTGGAATGGACAAGCAGCGAGGCGGCAGTGATGGACAGCAAACTGGGACGATAATGTGGATGGTGGTGGAGGGCGGCGGGTTGCGGTAGTAAGTCTCGAGTCCAAATGATGTTTGGGGGCCTCCACTGCTGACTTGGCAGGCATGTCAGCCAAAAGATCACGATGATCTCGCGCTGCACTAAATGGAGGATCCCATTGCATTGTTTTTGAAAAGTACATAATTAAACTGGAAAAAAAAATTCAGAAACAATAACGAAAATGGAGCAAAGGTTTAGAGGTTACCCATGCAATTAACCCACAAATTTTAGGAATAATATCAACTTTAGAGTTCATTTCCGATCCAATTCAAAATTTGTCAAACTCCCGAAGTAATTAATTTAATGTGAAGAATAGTGGAAATGAAGCATCGTGGTGATGCGACTCCACTCCAAAGCGCCGTCTTACCAATTTTTCTGTTTGTATTTTTTGGGTATTAGATTGCACGCTCTTTCTATCCTCCATTCTCGGCGCAAACCATGACCTTGAGTGTTTTAATCATACAAAGTACAATTTAGTGACGATGCTCATAGTTGCAGTGTCCATTTTAACAGGCTTGTGTGGATTGAGGAACCTTGAAGAGCTGGATATCAGTATTAATGAATTTTGGGGTCTTCCTTCATGCTTCAGCAATATGACCTCACTCCGTGCACTTGATGTTCAATGGAACAATTTGGTGAATGATGCCCTCAAGAACATTGCGAGGATAACATCTCTTAAGGCCTTAGACATCAGTGGTTGTGGACTGAATGCTTCGAAGTTGTTGGGAGGTACTTCTATGAAAATGCTTTCATTTACCACCTTCTTAAGAGAAAATAAGATAAGATTGTCTTGAACATAAAAGGCATGACTGCGTCATATTCGACGAACTATGGATCTTATTTTGGCCACACATTTTCTTCAAATAACTTAGCGCGAACGACTTGCATCTAAGTAAATGATATCATATAGCTGTTTGCCTCATGCTTGAAGTGAGAAGGATTTAGTTAAATGTCTATGGAAGCCATAAATAAACCCATGTCATGCTCAATGTCTTTATTGTGGGATCATGATGTTGGTGATCCTAAAAAATTTGGTTATTTTCAATTTAATCCCTGATCTTTAAATATTGAAGTTTAGGCTCCATGATTTTACTTTTGTGAAACTTTTTTAGTGGCCAATATGAAGAATAGTGCCATAACATAATAGATGCAAGGAGTAATTGCTTAGAAGATAAGAATAGTCAAATTAACAATATACCGAAGGGGTTCAAATATTGTGTAGGAATCATAATAAAATTAAATGCAAAAGTTAATGGGGAATCAAAATCCAAAAAATCCGTACAGTTTACATATTAAACCACAATGGTGGTCAAACTTTAGGGATTGCAAATGTTAATAAATTCAACTAGGCCCTGAAAATTATATAAGAAAAATGAAAATTCTTATCAATAAACTAAGATATATAAAATCAATCAAAGAAAGCATTTCTTATAATGGATAAATTAATCAATTTGAAAAATGTTTTTTCCATTAAGATAAACAATGTATAGAATAGAATAAATAATTACAATATTAAAAACTCATTCGGCCTTAAAAAACCTCGGCATCTTTTGCACCAATGTCTATTGCTGCCTCTGCCCACCGCGGCGCTCATGCCCATCATCACACCAAGAAGCTCGGTCGCCATTACCACCGCCAGAAGATCCTGCACGACCTTTGGTGTGAACTACGACGACCTAAGATCTAAAGTGTGTCCTCAATTTTGAGGCCGTGATGCCCAAAATTGAGGTCACGCGTCTCAAATCTAAGGCCCGAATGGTGGAATGGACAAGCAGCGAGGCGGCAGTGATGGAAAGCAAACTGGGACGATAATGTGGATGGTGGTGGAGGGCGGCGGGTTGTGGTAGCAAGTCGCGAGTCCAAATGATGTTTGGGGGCCTCCACTGCTGACTTGGTAGGCATGTCAGCCAAAAGATCACGATGATCTCACGCTGCACTAAATGGACGATCCCATTGCATTGTTTTTGAAAAGTACATAATTAAACTAGAAAAAAAAATTCAGACACAATAACGAAAATGGAGCAAAGGTTTAGAGGTTACCCATGCAATTAACCCACAAATTTTAGGAATAATATCAACTTTAGAGTTCATTTCCGATCCAATTCAAAATTTGTCAAACTCCCGAAGTAATTAATTTAATGTGAAGAATAGTGGAAATGAAGCATCGTGGTGATGCGACTCCACTCCAAAGCGCCATTTTACCAATTTTTCTGTTTGTATTTTTTGGGTATTAGATTGCACGCTCTTTCTATCCTCCATTCTCGGCGCAAACTATGAACTTGAGTGTTTTAATCATACAAAGTACAATTTAGTGACGATGCTCATAGTTGTAGTGTCCATTTCAACAGGTTTGTGCGGATTGAGGAACCTAGAAGAGTTGGATATCGGTTATAATGGATTTTCAAGTCCTCTTCCTTCGTGCTTCAGCAATATGACTTCACTCCGTGCACTTGATGTACAATCGAACAATTTGGTGAATGATGCCCTCAAGGACATTGCGAGGATAACATCTCTTAAGGCCTTAGACATCAGTGGTTGTGGACTGAATGCTTCGAAGTTGTTGGGAGGTACTTCTATGAAAATGCTTTCATTTATCACCTTCTTAAGAGAAAATAAGATAAGATTGTCTTGAACATAGAAGGCATGACTGCGTCATATTCGACGAACTATGGATCTTATTTTGGCCACACATTTTCTTCAAATAACTTAGTGCGAACGACTTGCATCTAAGTAAATGATATCATATAGCTGTTTGCCTCATGCTTGAAGTGAGAAGGATTTAGTTAAATGTCTATGGAAGCCATAAATAAACCCATGTCATGCTCAATGTCTTTATTGTGGGATCATGATGTTGGTGATCCTAAAAAATTTGGTCATTTTCAATTTAATCCCTGATCTTTAAATATTGAAGTTTAGGCTCCATGATTTTACTTTTGTGAAACTTTTTTAGTGGCCAATATGAAGAATAGTGCCATAACATAATAGATGCAAGGAGTAATTGCTTAGAAGATAAGAATAGTCAAATTAACAATATACCGAAGGGGTTCAAATATTGTGTAGGAATCATAATAAAATTAAATGCAAAAGTTAATTGGGAATCAAAATCCAAAAAATCCGTACAGTTTACATATTAAACCACAATGGTGGTCAAATTTTAGCGATTGCAAATGTTAAAAAATTCAACTAGGCCCTGAAAATTATATAAGAAAATGAAAATTCTTATCAATAAACTAAGATATATAAAATCAATCAAAGAAAGCATTTCTTATAATGGATAAATTAATCAATTTGAAAAATGTTTTTTCCATTAAGATAAACAATGTATAGAATAGAATAAATAATTACAATATTAAAAACTCATTCGGCCTTAAAAAACCTCCGCATCTTTTGCACCAATGTCTATTGCTGCCTCTGCCCACCGTGGCGCTCATGCCCATCATCACACCAAGAAGCTCGGTCGCCATTACCACCGCCAGAAGATCCTGCACGACCTTTGGTGTGAACTACGACGACCTAAGATCTAAAGTGTGTCCTCAATTTTGAGGCCGTGATGCCCAAAATTGAGGTCACGCGTCTCAAATCTAAGGCCCGAATGGTGGAATGGACAAGCAGCGAGGCGGCAGTGATGGACAGCAAACTGGGACGATAATGTGGATGGTGGTGGAGGGCGGCGGGTTGCGGTAGTAAGTCTCGAGTCCAAATGATGTTTGGGGGCCTCCACTGCTGACTTGGCAGGCATGTCAGCCAAAAGATCACTGTGATCTCGCGCTGCACTAAATGGACGATCCCATTGCATTGTTTTTGAAAAGTACATAATTAAACTGGAAAAAAAAAATTCAGAAACTATAACGAAAACGGAGCCAAGGTATAGAGGTTGTCCATGCAATTAACCAATTTTAGGAATAATATCAACTTTAGAGTTCATTTCCGATCCAATTCAAAATTCGTCAAACTCCCGAAGTAATTAATTTAATGTGAAGAATAGTGGAAATGAAGCATCGTGGTGATGCGACTCCACTCCAAAGCGCCGTCTTACCAATTTTGTCTGTTTGTATTTTTTGGGTATTAGATTGCACGCTCTTTCTATCCTCCATTCTCAGCACAAACCATGACCTTGAGTGTTTTAATCATACAAAGTACAATTTAGTGACGATGCTCATAGTTGCAGTGTCCATTTTAACAGGCTTGTGTGGATTGAGGAACCTTGAAGAGCTGGATATCAGTATTAATGAATTTTGGGGTCTTCCTTCATGCTTCAGCAATATGACCTCACTCCGTGCACTTGAAGTTCATTATAACAATTTGGTGAATGATGCTCTCAAGGACATTGTGAGGATAACATCTCTTAAGGCCTTAGACATCAGTGGTTGTGGACTGAATGCTTCGAAGTTGTTGGGAGGTACTTCTATGAAAATGCTTTCATTTATCACCTTCTTAAGAGAAAATAAGATAAGATTGTCTTGAACATAAAAGGCATGACTGCGTCATATTCGACGAACTATGGATCTTATTTTGGCCACACATTTTCTTCAAATAATTTAGCGCAAACGACTTGCATCTAAGTAAATGATATCATATAGTTGTTTGCCTCATGCTTGAAGTGAGAAGGATTTAGTTAAATGTCTATGGAAGCCATAAATAAACCCATGTCATGCTCAATGTCTTTATTGTGGGATCATGATGTCGGTGATCCTAAAAAATTTGGTCATTTTCAATTTAATCCCTGGTCTTTAAATATTGAAGTTTAGGCTCCATGATTTTACTTTTGTGAAACTTTTGTAGTGGCCAATGTGAAGAATAGTGCCATAACATAATAGATGCAAGGAGTAATTGCTTAGAAGATAAGAATAGTCAAATTAACAATATACCGGAGGGGTTCAAATATTGTGCAGGAATCATAATAAAATTAAATGCAAAAGTTAATCGGGAATCAAAATCCAAAAAATCCGTACAGTTTACATATTAAACCACAATGGTGGTCAAATTTTAGGGATTGCAAATGTTAATAAATTCAACTAGGCCATGAAAATTATATAAGAAAATGAAAATTCTTATCAATAAACTAAGGTACATAAAATCAATCAAAGAAAGCATTTCTTATAATGGATAAATTAATCAATTTGAAAAATGTTTTTTCCATTAAGATAAACAATGTATAGAATAGAATAAATAATTACATTATTAAAAACTCATTCGGCCTTAAAAAACCTCGGCATCTTTTGCACCAATGTCTATTGCTGCCTCTGCCCACCGCGGCGCTCATGCCCAGCATCACACCAAGAAGCTCGGTCGCCATTACCACCGCCAGAAGATCCTGCACGACCTTTGGTGTGAACTACGACGACCTAAGATCTAAAGTGTGTCCTCAATTTTGAGGCCGTGATGCCCAAAATTGAGGTCACGCGTCTCAAATCTAAGGCCCGAATGGTGGAATGGACAAGCAGCGAGGCGGCAGTGATGGACAGCAAACTGGGACGATAATGTGGATGGTGGTGGAGGGCGGCGGGTTGCGGTAGTAAGTCTCGAGTCCAAATGATGTTTGGGGGCCTCCACTGCTGACTTGGCAGGCATGTCAGCCAAAAGATCACTGTGATCTCGCGCTGCACTAAATGGACGATCCCATTGCATTGTTTTTGAAAAGTACATAATTAAACTGGAAAAAAAAAATTCAAAAACAATAACGAAAACGGAGCCAAGGTTTAGAGGTTACCCATGCAATTAACCCACAAATTTTAGGAATAATTTCAACTTTAGAGTTCATTTCCGATCCAATTCAAAAGTTGTCAAACTCCGGAAGTAATTAATTTAATGTGAAGAATAACGGAGATGAAGCATCGTGGTGATGTGACTCCACTCTAAAGCTTCATCTTACCAATTTTTCTGTTTGTATTTTTGGATATTAAATTGCACGCTCTTTCTATCCTCCATTCTCGACACAAACCATGATCTTGAGTGTTTTAATCATACAAAGTACAATTTAGTGACGATACTCATAGTTGCGGTGTCCATTTCAACAGGCTTGTGCGGATTGAGGAACCTAGAAGAGTTGGATATCAGTCATAATGGATTTTCAGGTCCTCTTCCTTCGTGCTTCAGCAATATGACCTCACTCCGTGCACTTGATGTTTATTATAACAATTTTAGCGGGGCCATTCCTTCGTCTCTCCTCTACAATCTCAAGTCACTTGAATATATTATGTTATCTAAGAATGCATTTGAAGGCTCACTTTCACTTGCTTCCCTGGCTAATAATTACAACCTTGAGGAATTCCACCTCATGGACAACCATAATAGTTTGGTAGTAAATACAGAAGAGCCCACTTGGTTTCCTTCATTTCAACTGAAGGCGTTTAGTTTATCAAACTGTGTGCTCAACAAAGACGCAAGTGGCGTAATTCCCAGCTTTCTGAAAAAACAGTACAACTTGAGCAGTGTTCAACTCAGCCACAATGGAATGACAGGAAATTTCCCAAGTTGGCTATTGGACAACAATGTAAATCTAGAACAGTTGGTACTCAGAGGCAACAATTTGTCAGGTTCATTTTATCTGCCTTCCAATTTGAATCTTGTCAGCTTATGGATTTTCGATGTGTCTGCTAATTTTATTGAAGGAGAGCTTCCATCTCATATTGGTTCTATCCTCCCGAACATGGGCTATTTGAATCTGTCAAACAACAATTTGAAAGGTGGAATCCCTTCCTCAATGGGCAATATGCACCGGTTGTCCACATTGGACTTGTCGAATAATGGCTTCACAGGAGAAATACCAGAGACATTGGCTAAAAATTGTTTGCAACTTGTGGTATTGAAACTGTCAGGCAACAATCTGCAAGGCCAAATGCTACCGAGGTATTCTAACTTGATATGGTTGGAATTTTTGTATTTGGACAACAATTGTTTTACAGGGAACATATCGCCTGGTATATTAAATATCTCCTCCTTGCAAGTTTTAGATGTAAGTAATAATTCCCTATCTGGAACACTTCCCAATTGGATTGGAGATATTCAATACTTGAGCGTGCTTATACTGTCAAGTAATTTATTGGAAGGTCCTTTACCGTTGAGCTTATGCAACTTACGGTATCTCAATCTTTTAGACCTTTCAAGTAACAACCTTGGGCCGAATATACCCCCTTGTGTCAATGTTACAGTTATGAGGTTCTTGCATTTAGCAAATAACACGCTTGCTGGGCATTTGCCTAAGTTTCTTTTAGGAGCTTCATCAATTGTCACGTTGGATCTGAGAGATAATGTATTGTCAGGTGAGATCCCTAATTGGATCGGTTCACTTCGGAACTTGAAGTTTCTTCTACTACGAGGAAACAATTTTGAAGGTTCAATCCCTCTGGATCTATGTCTGTTGAAAAATATGAGCATATTGGATCTTTCCAATAATAATCTTTCTGGAACAATTCCTTCTTGTTTGAAAGATTTGACATTTGGAAACGCTGGGGTATCTATGGAGGCATTTGCTACCTCGTTCATTGCTATAAATTACGAGGTCTCACACTATATTGGCAGATTCAGTTTATCTTATTGGTATGATGACATATTTGGTTATACAGAGAGATTCGAAGAAGTACACTTCATGACAAAGAGTAGGTTGGAATCTTATAAGGGCAACATTCTAAAACTCATGTCGGGAATGGATCTCTCGCAGAACAATTTGACTGGCTTTATTCCTCCAAAGGTCGGCTACTTAAGTGAACTTCGAGCATTGAACTTGTCACACAATCATTTGAAGGGAACGGTCCCGGAAACATTTTCCAAGTTAAAGAACATAGAGAGCTTGGACCTGTCGTTCAACAACTTAACTGGTCCCATCCCTCCACAACTAATAGAGCTTTACATGCTGTCAGATTTTAGTGTGGCTCACAACAGCTTGTCAGGCAAGATACCAGATCGAAAAAATCAATTTGGAACTTTTGGTGAAGCAAGTTATGAAGGTAACCCTCTTCTTTGTGGAGCACCATTAACCAATTGTGATGACTCCAATCAGGAACAGGGGACACAACCACCTTTTAATCATACCAGGGAGGATGACTCTTATAGAAAAGCCTTCTTGTGGAGTTTTGCAGGATCATATGTGGTGGCGTTCCTTGGGGTAGTTCTTTTTCTTTGCCTAAACTCGTACTATCAGTGCGTGCTGTTCGAGCTTGTTCGTAAGCTTATCCCATCGTTTCCCCATTAGATATTATTCTTCTAATTATTTTGTGATTGAAAAATATGATGAAATAGTGGAGAACCTTTATTTAATAGGATTGTAAGCATTTGAGTCTTTATTATGGATTGGGAACGCTTGGCTCCTAGGGTGTTCATATTGTATTCCTTGGCCTGCTAATTTGAATACTAGGAGAATTGATTTGGTTGTCAATTGAGAGAGGATAGTTTACTTCACAACCAAAATAAATCCAACATTAACAAATTCCTGTACATGTTACCCAAGATGTGAAATGTCTGATGGTTGCAACCAGCAACATCGAACCAACTGGGTTTTAGCGTATCAAGACAAGATCCTACTAACATAAAGGATTGGGCGCGGGGAATTGCTCTTATTTGACGACAAAGGCATGCATTGTAGGACCACTGTTATGCAGCTTGGGCCCACCTTTATGGTCACTGCTTGATGAAGATTTATAGCAAGAGAACGAAGCTTATCCAATACTTAATGCAAAATTGCTTAGAGGATAAGTTCGACTCTACTGGCAGAAATTTAAGAGCGACTGTCTTCTACATATGTATCAGGATCAATGATTGTGCCAGCATTTCTTTTCCCATCACCTTGATGTCGTGTTCAAACTAAACCAACGTAGAATATTAGTCAAGGGTCAACCTAGTCAGACCATTTATCCAAAAGAAATATGGGTCAAGCTCAATTAATAGACATCTTAAAAAAACAGAGAACATAGTGCTGAGCTACAAATATAACGGATACTGAATCCGGAAATGACGCAATGCAATAGTTCACCAAAAAAACATGAGGTGCTCTTTGCTAGTGCTGTGCATGTGGAGTTCAGTGGTGTTGAGATTGGTTATTGCAAAATAAGGTGAATCTCGTCGAGTTAAAACTCACTGGCAACAACTTGCCGGGTGTTTTTCATTGGCCATCTTAGTCAAATCATGTGAATATGTGTTGGTGCAATGCATTTGCCAATAGAATCGAAGGAGCGCTTCCATCTTAGATTGATTCCATCCTTTCGAATTTGCAGTACCTAAACCTGTCAAGGGACTCGATAGGAGTTAGAATCTATCCATCTGTAGGCGATATGAAATTGCTGTCGACGTTAGATCTGTCAAATAACAGCTTCCCGAGGGAGATGCCAGAGCCACTGGCCATAGGTTGTGTCGCACTATCTATACTAAAACGGTCAGGCGAGAAGTTGCGTGGCTGAATGCTACCAATAGCTACTAACTTTACAAGGTCGAAATAGTTGTATTTGGACGACAATCAATTCATTGGGATATATCACTTGGCATTTGGGATAGCTCAGACTCAAGGATTTTGGATTTAAGCAATAATTTCTTGTCCAGACCAATACCAAACTAGATTGGAGATATTCAACTTTTGGAATTTCTAACGTTGTTAGAAACTTATGGGTGATCTTTTATTATTGACCTTTTGCAAATTGAATCCTCTCGTTTTTTATACCTTTGGGCTAAAAAATTTCTGTCCAAATATACCCTACCGTGCCAATATTACATTTATGAGGTTCTTGCTTCTACAAAGAGTTGAGTTCACTAGGCTTTTTCCTTAGTTTCTTCCTAGAGCTCCGTCCATCGTCTCTACAAAAAATGCATTGACAGGTGAGATGCTCAATTGGATCTGTTTCTTCTACTAAAAGGAAACCACTTTTAAGGTTCAATTCCTCTAGCTCTTTGTCAGTTGACCAAGATGAGCATACCTGATCTCTCTTATATAGGCTTTTCTAGAGAAGTTCCTTCTTGTTTTTAAGATTTTCAATTTGGAAATGGTGCGGTATCTAATAGCACATTCGATACTTTGAGTGAAAACGCTGAGTATGGCAGTGCTACTAGTACGAGGGAAAACTTGGCTTATAATTTTTCTATGATGGTAGCGGTACAGATGCTTTTTCGGATGGACTAGGAGAAAGCGACCTTCGTGTCAGAGAGTAGATTGAAATATTAAAAGTGCAACTTTCTAGAATATCTGCCTGGAATGGATCTCTTGCACAATAATTTGATGGGCTTTATTCCACTAAAATCGATTATTTGAACGAAATATTTATCTTATATCTGTCGCATAATCATTCGGCGAGATCAATTCTAGAAAAATTCTCCAATTGAAGGAATATAGAGAGCTTGGACCTTTCCTTCAACAAGTTAACTGATCTGATTCCCCCGCAAGTGAGAGAGCTATACGCACTTTCACTTTTTAGCTTTGCTCACAACAACTTGTCAGGCAAGACAACAGAGAGAAAAAATCAATTCAACTTTCCATCAAGCAATTTATCAAAGTAACCCTCTTCTCTGTGGACCACCGTTAATAAGTTATAAAAGCTCAAATGACAGTCCGTGGACTCTGTCGACTGTTGACATAGGCGAAGATGATGTGTCCTGAAAAGAAGCCTTCTTACGGAGTTCCGCCGGATCATATGTGGTGGCTTTTGGTGGGATCGTTATTTTTCTCTACTAGAACTACTATCTCAACGTGTTAAATTTTGTTTGTGAGGATATCCGATTGTTTCCTTAGCAGAGCTCGTGCTTGCAAGCATTTGAACATCTCGAGTCTCCACTATGCATGTTGAACCCTTGGATCTGTCATGTTGTCTGTCTTTTCCTTTAAATTTGGATGTGAAGTATCACCAGATTTTCTTTTGGTTGTGAACTGAAGGAAAGATCAATGTGGTCACAGATACAATAACCATGAAGAATAATATTTCATAGCTATGGCTGTTACTTGTCATCACAGATTGACGAGTGCTGCTCTGATTTTCCTTGAGAATCTCTAAGGTACGCTAGTATATCTAACCGCCTCCTTTTTCATGACTCTTTACACTACCATTGAAGTGGCTGATTTTTCCGAAGCCAGATCGGCCGTCAACTAACTTTGCCAATACTTATCTGAATTCTTCTTCGAGAGTAAGCAGCATTACTGCCAGAATGAAGCTTCGCTGAAGGTGGATATTACATCGTCTGAGTCTTTTTTTCCTTCCTAACAACTGCTCCTTCTTGGACTTCCAAATTCTCCATATCTCGCGCTTCTTTCAACAAACATTTTTAATGGCAGAACTTTGATGGATGCAGAGATTGCAAATGGGCTAAAGCAAGTTTCACGTCTGCAATTTCTATTTGCTTGCATCTGTTGCTTTTTCCCGAACCTTATTAGGTAGACTCTTAGCAGTTCTATATGTTGTATTGGGTCATAATTTATCTTCTTAAAATTCACCACACAAAGAATTCATCACCCTCCTGCTCTAGCTTTTTCCTGTCGTGTAGATGGCGATACAGCGCTTAACAAACTATTCTCATGTTGGTGGTGGTAGTATTCTTTAGCCAAAAAAATAAAAGAAAAGTGATAGTGGTCGAACTAAAATTATAAAGCAACTACTCACAAACAGCTCAAAATAAGATGAAAGCAGAAAAGATTATCACCCGAATATGATCACATTGTAAATCAAATCATCCATTGAAAATGAGAAAAATATAACAAATACAATGGGCATTCCTCTTCTTTATAAATGGAGGCATCTCCTCTGTCATGGAACGCCATCTCTCCTTGAGGCTTTTTGACTTGGGGGTGTACACAAACTAACATAATAACATGAAACTCCAGCAAATCGCTCGCACTTGGTTCAATTGAAATGAATCGAATTTTGACTAATTTTTGCACCGTTACACAGTTCTATCTCACCCGATTCTATCTCGCCACTGTAAGAGCAACAGAGTAGCGCCATAATGAGCCAAGGCACCCATGATCACAAAAACGCGAAATATCTGATGGCCGTGACCAGCAAGGTCGAACCAACTCGATTTTAGCCTGTCAGGAATCTTGCTAACATAAAACAAAGTACCTGTAATGTAAGACAGTGCCATGGCCAACTCATAAGCAAGCGTGATCGGGCGCTGGGGATTGCTCCAATTCACAATACAAGCATGGATCGCAGGAACGATGCCAAAAAACCCCATGGACGAGAAGTGCATCACCCAAAACGCCCGGAATTTCCCAGAAGAAAGAGAAGGGGCAAGCAATGTCACGATGGTGAACATCCCCATTGCCCTTATTTCGCCAAGATAGATCAGTTGCCAATGGGGCTCTCATTGGAAAATATAGTAGATTGGGGGGAAGAATGAGGTGATGATCATGACCGTGATGCCGACGTAGTCCATCTGCAGCAGCTGGATGTTCAAGCAGTGTGAGTGGCATGAGAAAAGCTGGCAAAAGCTGCTCGAGAGGAGACAGAACATGGATCCGCCTAAGAAGACGAAGAACGGCCACCGTGTCGCAGCTGGTTGGAGTGAAGCGATCATCATTTCTTCTTTTGTTATCTGATTCAAGTTCACCAAAGAATTTGTGCCCTGAAAACTATTTTGTGTTAGATGCATCTGTAGACTTCAAAAGAGAGTATTCTTTTCATAAGTTAAATGAAACATTGTTGGTGTGCCACTCACCAAAAGCAATTCCTTTGAGTAAGAGATATTAGTTCCTGCACCAGTACAGTTTGACCTGCGCAAGTGGATTTGCATATCAAGCCATTGCATAATCTGTGGAAATACTAGTCCGAGTCCAATCCTCAAATCATAATTTATAGAAAATGGTTCAATCCTGTCTGCCGAAGGGAAAGAGCAGGCCAAAATGGTGAAAGTGACTGGGCAGAGCACTGATTGAATAACTATGTAGATTGCTTAAGCTGATACTTTCAAATTCAATTTGACCACCAGTGTACTACTCTTCACTGTAAAAGCTATTTACCACTGATGTTGTTTAGAAAATCTTAGCAGCAATCAACTTTCAGAGCATTCTGCAGTAGTTTATTGCAAGGTCCACCATGTGTGAACTTTTTCTTGACACACACAGTGCTACTTACGTGGAAAATGATTGTCCATTGAAGGTGGACTGAATCCATGTTGAATTAAGAGGAACACGGAGAGATTTTCCAATGGATTGGATCTTTAATTTATGTTTGAAAAGAACGAAAATTTCTGTTAATACTTTGATCCATCATGTTAACTAATCACAGATGACCCTTGTTATACACCTTAATTTTGCACTTGTTGTTTGAGCAAGACTGTCTTGACTGTCAGGCTACTACTATTCCTGAAATTTAAGCAGCAATGAAAATGACGAGCACGACCCTTGTATATTCCTAAGAAACAAACTTTCTGAGTTAAATTTTATGTGCCTGTCCTTAATGTCACAAACTCGAGTTATTCATCTGTGGCACTTGCAATTTTGATATAGCACCACAAGAAAATGAAGGTTTTAAATGGCAATTTTGGTTGCCAGTTGCCGATTTGAAGGAAGGTCAGCTGATGAAATGGCCGATTGCTTGGTATGGTAACAAGCCACGAATATCACAATACTACACTGACTTGTACACACTAAAAGTGCCGTTCTGCTAATAAACTGGTAGGAAAAATTTAAGCGGTTGTGACTATGAAATTTGACAATTTTAAGCTGGTTATGGAGGATTTGATCAAAACAGGGTAACTCAAACATCTTCACCAAATGAGCAATTTAGCAAGCTCTCTAGTGAGTTATAACTTGCACTTACGAGCCTCATCTTATATTACACTGTGAGACAGTGAAATCAAGCTATGATAGCCAACACAGATCGAGCGGCTACTGACAAGTTCCTCGCTAGAAATTATGGGTTCCATCCAATATCGTCGAGTTGGGACGAGTTGCTAAATACAAACATCGATAAATCAGAACTCACTAAAATGTGCACGCTAGTATAGGATTGATTAATACAAAACACACCTTGAGAATAGGCCGAGAAGATCCCCAACCTGAGGCACGTCCACAAAGTTGGCCACCGTCAATCCCAGAAACACCAGAAACCCAATCAAATGCCTGCTCCCCCATCACACACAGGACGCAAAAGAGATCACCACAAATCACAAAAAAGATAAAAGATAAAAAAAAAAAAAAAACTGACTCAAGAAGAAAATAGGAACAAAGATGGCCTCGCATGGAAAAAAACAAATCGAACTAAAAACACATCATCATTCATCCTCACGTCCAAACGTTGAGCATCTCGTTGTGCCAACGGAACAAGCTGAAGGCGGCCTTGGCGAGCGGTCGGTTGGCGCGGAAGTGGCGGAGGATGAACTCGCTGTCCGTCGTGTACTCCGGCAGCTCCCGGAACGACACCAGCGGGTACCGTGATGCCGACGTAGTCCATCCGCAGCAGCAGCTGGATGTTCAAGCAGTGCGAGCGGCATGAGAAGTAGAATTGTGGGTGAAATCGATGGCCCATCGTCTCGCCTATTGTTGGTCTTCTTCCTCTCCTCCTTCGCTCCATCTCGCCGTGGCTTTTGCCCTTTTTTCTGTGGAGAACTCGCAGAGCAGCAGGCCTTTGCTTTTGTGGATAGGCCGATCGGAGAAGAAAGATGAAGAAATCGTTGAGGGCCTTATTCGGCCCAATATCAGCGTCTCCTTTGTCTCTCTCTCTCTTATTTTGTGAAAAAAGCATTTTTTTAAGCAAGTTATGTTGGATATATGTTAAGAAATCAAATAATAAAATTTAAAAATTTTCAACGCTATTTGCGTTATGTGATGAAAATATTTTGAAAATTGAAATGTTTTTCATTAGAATTGTGCAAAAAGATCAAGTTTCCTAATTTTTATTTTTTTGGACAAAACTCCATCCATTTACTTATATTTTTCAAGATAATGTCAGCCAAACTAAAAATGTTGTTATAATAAAACAGATTTGCTAATGGACGATGACGATTTAGATTTGAATCGATGCCTTAATGAAAATCACGATATACCTAAATGAAATTATGCCATCAGATCAATCGATGCCTACTTTTTAACAAAATCTAGTATCTTTATGATTAAGGAGGAGTGTCCAAATCCGATCAATTCTTCTAATAAGATCTAGAGCCCTCTAGCAATGAGCATAAGACTTTAGTCTACTTGTGATTGGTGAAGTGTGTGGCCTAGAACGAAAGAAAAGATTTTTGTGTGCATCATGGCGGGGGAGAAGAGACCAATGAATAGGTGGTCCTCACGTGCTAGTAGAGAGCGTAGAGCAAACTAAGTCCAAAGCCTCTTCCCATAATTTGTAGAAAATGGTTCAATCCTGTCCACCGAAGGGAGAGAGAGAGTAGGCCAACAATGGTAAACATTGAATGGGCAACGATACTACTTTTCAAGTGACTCGACTATTTCTAGACCACACGCACGAGATTGGAACTTTTCAATGATCTTTAATCTCTCGCTGTTCTTGGACGGAGAAGACGAAGAGCAGCCCAATCGGCGATTTTGTTCTGAAGATCCCGGTTGTCGCTCGAAATCAGCCCTCGACGGAGCTTTGATCTCTTACAGGTCCGATGCGTTTCCCCTAGTGGCAACAATCAGTCTCTCCTTTCGAGAATGTCTCCTTTGGAGCCCCTACGACTCCTGAGCCTTCTCCGATCATCTTTCCTCTGTCCGATATCTGTGCGATCTGACCTCCTCTCTTGGAGGCGAGAAAGCCAGAGCTGACCATCATGGTGAATGCTCCAGCTCACTTCTGTGTTTGGAATTTACGGCAATGACTGGACTACAATCCGAAGACGGTGCCAGATTTAGCTCTACTGAAGAAGGGGAAGGCGAGGCTGAACAATGCATATGGGTGACAGATTCCGACGGCCTGCCGAATGGTGTTCGAGGAGGCCACTTCAATTTTTCACGAACTATTGAGGTTACTAATTCTGCCAAGAAAGTGTTCGACGAATTATCCGAGAGAGGAGAAACGAGAGTAACGGCTCTCTAACTCTGATTACTTTTTATGTCAACGATTAACAATACTCTTATCTGTTCAACTATATTGAATAATCTGAGCAGAAGGGTCCTCGTTACGGGTCCTCGCCAAAAATTTTCTTCTCAAGCGGATGAGGTTCTCCCGCTAGATTCTACTTTGCTGAACTCTTCAAATTGCTGGAGACGGGCTCTTGCACATACCACAAAAGTGTTAAGGCATACGATGAATTGGAAATTCCCTGGGCGTTTGTTTCATATTGGTTTTGTTTCACAGATATGAAGTCTCTTCCATCGGGGTTGAACCTCTTACTCTTTCCCCTGCTCCGATCGTTATGCCTCCCAACATCTGGTAGTGGAGGACCAGGAAGGTCATTGCATGAACAGAAAGTTTTGCGCGTAATGAATCTACACATAATAAATCTCACATCTCTCGTCAGTTAAATGCACAAAGTTTCCAATTCTATACCCTCAAACCGCCTCAAAGGACTAATCAATTGTATTGCTGGACAAACAATTGGTATCGTAAATTATGCTTATTAATCTTTAGAAAATGAGTTCACCTAATAATAACGGCAAACATACGATCTACGAAAACCAAGAGATCATGGATATTACTTGGACTTAGCCTTTAGTAGGTTCGACCACATATAAGGGTAAAGGTCTTCGATAGCCAAATTGAGATAACAAAGTTAATAGAGACATTAGTGATAATAATGAAAGAGGTTGAGTTCCCAAGCTTATTATTGATTTTGTTTTTTCACGAAAAATCATTGATACATTTTTCTAATTTTTTTGTTTGTGTTGGTTAGAAAAACTAGTTAATGGAATATATTTTCATCATCAAATCTTTGCCTAAATGTCTTATCAATGATAAAAAAAATTTCTAATTAATTCATTTTTGCAAGCGATAGACGTGAGTATTTTTAGAAATATTTCAAATTGGTGATTTTCCATGAAAAAAACTCATGTCAAAATTAAATGGTTTTATCTATTTCCTTTTTTTTCTATCATTTTCTTTCCTTTCGCTCAGGATTTTTCTTTTCATCACTCTCTCTCCAAAATATCTTCTCTTTTTTCTCTCTCTAACTTAAGGTTTTATGTATCAGCGCCTCGTCATTCGCTTTCGTGCGCCATTTTGTGTCAATTACGTGCGGGCAATGAAAGATACACATCTGGAAATTAAAGGTTTTTATCTTCTTCTTTTTTACCTTGTCTTCTCCTTTCACTGAGGGTTTTTCCTTTCATCTCTCTCTCCAGTATATCTTCTCCTTTTTCTTTGTCTAACTAAAAGATTTAGGTATCCGCACCACGTCATCAGCTTCGCACGCCATATTGTGGATCGCGCGTGCGGCTCACAAAAAGCTGCTAATAGAGGTCGACGGCGGCTCCAATTCCTTGATATGATAGGGTCTCGCTGAGTTCATCATGGGCTCTTGGTAGGGGAACAACTTTTACGGACAAGCCCGGCCCATTCAACATCAAATATAAAAAAAAATTAAAAATCCACCTCTCCAGCACTGGTGATGCTAAAGATGAGAAATAAAAATTAATAAAATTCAGGACCCGTTGAGAGCTTAAAAACCTGAATCGACCCGACCGAGCCAGGCCCCCCATTTCTCACGCATGAGGTAGATGGGGCCGGTCCTTGGGGCATAATTTTCTAATTTTGTTTTTGGGCTTGTTCAAGCTACTAGCCTAGGGGAGTCGAGATGCCATTAGCAAAAATAAGTGAAGTGGCAACCATATGGAATTTGGGAACCCCCACTTAAATCAGCAATTAATACTCTCATATGAGCGGTGGTCCTGCAGGGAGCAAATGAGAAGCGAAAATTACGATTAATACAATGAAAGATGTCAAGTTTTGAAGCTTGGTATCAGAGACATGCACAAAAGTATGGCACCAACAATTTCCACGTATCTCATATGATGCCTTGTGTGGAGAAGCTCCGATCATTTTGGGATGAATGACTAAATTATGAAATTAGAGAAATTGCTTAAAGGGTAATTGCACATCGCTAATGCACGAAAAGCCTTCTATATACCCATCGATCAATATTCAGATTATTCTTTAAAAAAATCAGCATGGCCTAATGATATAAACAAACCTCTCTTATGTATGGTGATTTATATATATTTTGCAAACTTAATATATTTTGCATACCTTTTTCAGATATATGGTGATTTATATATATTGCAAACCTTTTTAACCAATACATAGGAGCATGTTTCTTTAACTTTGATATTTAAATATTTCATTTTATTTATATTTGAATAGTCAACACATATAATTAAGTAATTAGTTAATGTTCAACATAAAAAATTTCCTACTGAATGGCTCGAACCTTCATTTCAGGCATGATTGTACACTTACTATGATTTAATAATGGCCATTTATATATTACATGAATCACTTTTAAGTTATACTTTTTAGGAACTTCAATTTAAATAAGTAATTGAGCTTCTTTATCTAATTAATGTAGAAGAAGATTGCATAAAACAACTTTTTTTTATTTCTAAAGAGAAAAGGTACAGCTAACATACATTAGGCAAAATTAGCGGAACCAAATCCTTGGACCATGTGTCATTGGACAGTATAGATTTGTTCTCCTTTAACTTGACCAGATAAAGTTACTCTAGACTCTAGAAAATTGCAAACCGTTTTTTCAAATCCGCGTAAGGAAAAGGGTCCTTGCATTGATCAATTTTCGGAGTATTGGCCAAATTCTTGACTGAGAAAAAGGAGTATTTAGTCTAGCGTTTTGTCGGGAGTACAGAGATAAAATCTCATTCAATGTTAGATCGAGATGGAAAGAGAAATTGAGTCACTGTGTCAGGTCTCGCAACTTTACTTTCTATAATGGACGTCACTATCAAAAAAGTAAAGGATTTCCCAGCTTTCATAGCAAGTGACCGAAACGACTTGGGAGTTGGGAACAGTCTTGGTCAAGCTATAATGGACATCCCTTTCAAAAAGCAGAGCATTTCACGGCTTTTATCAGAAGTGATCACAATGACTTGCTCAAATTATACATGAGTCCCTGCATTATGAAGCAGGCATTTGAACATTCAACATAATATAGGTTTGGTGAATAAATATAACATGATATATTCAATCCAACTGATAAGCTCAACTTATAGATTTATAGGTTTAGGTATCTTGTGTCATAGATTTGTCCATTCTATTTCGATATATTTGGTTCGGACAAATTAATAAAATCATACAACATCTTTAATCGATAATTTTAATAAGTATAATAATTAAACTAATAAGTAATGGGTTACACTGTAATGACATGGCTGGAGCCGCGTTGGCAAACTTCCAAAATAACTATTCAAATAGTAAATATTTGAAAGGTTGGTTTCACTTATGAATCATTGTCAAAGGGAATTACCAGAGAGAAAATCCGCTTGTGTTTTACATATTTGACTACCGAACGTCATGATACATGACCCATATCCAGGAATAACGATTAGCATGAAAGGTTCAATTGAGGAGGTGACAAATGATTAGACTTAATAAACTACATTAATTTCCAAAAAACTCACATTTTTAATAATAATAACGATAACAAGAACAATAACAACAATAATGATGATGACAACAACTACTACAATAATAATGGTAGTAGATGTAAAATAATTTAGTGACGAACACCAATTGCAAAATCTCCCACACCATATAATGCACAAAACCCTTGACTATTTGGATACAAAAGTAAGATTATTCATATCAGATATTGCACAATTTTTACAAATAAACAAGAGAACTTGGATAACACAAATATAATGCAAACTTTTCAACCAGTATAAGAGCATGTTTTTTTTTATCTTCAATATTAAAAGATTTTACTTTTTTTCATGAGTCAACATATATAATTAAGTAATTGCGTATTATTCGTTATATATGATGAATTAGCAATGACCTCTTTATATATCACAAGAATCTATTTTATAATTTTTTTTAGGAATATCAACTTGTAAATATGTAAGAAAGCCTCTTTATCTAATTAATAAGATGTTAGTTATATTATAGGAAGTCAGTAAAACAGAGCATCAAAATTTGGCTTCCGTCCCTTTAATCTCCATGGACTTGCATATGTGCCTTTTAATTTGGAAACACAAGAGGAAAACCGACATTCCTTATAGATTTATGCAATTTCGACCTCTTTTCATCATTGTCTGAAGTTCTGATCACCTCGACATAATCATTTTTCGTTAATAATGCTTATTCGGACCTGTTCTGCTGAGATGATAATTCTCGGTTGTGCATGCACACTTCTTAGCGCTAACGTGTTCAAATCCTAAATAATATCTTCATGAAGTAGTTTATGTTGAGGATAGGTGTACGGCCCTAATACCAATTGTTGAGCATAGAAGCGTGGCTTTGATATCACTTGTTGCGGAGCGGAAGAGAGGTGGTGACAACCCAAGGAAATTGTAATAGCCATCTCGAGGCACTCTTATATCAACATGCTGACCATACCAAACCAGCATAAGAGCAGCGGAGGGCCGCCCTAATGAGCCCCAGTTTTTGAGCTCACTGCTGTACCCCTTGGTTGGCCATGGAGATCGTAACCTCCATCGAATCGCTCGCGCGGAGGTCGCGGGCCTCCTACAACTGCAGATTTGTGCGTGCCAGCAAATTAATGGGGGTCGCGAGCAGCGGAAGTAGCCATGTCGAGGGGTTCTTTGGAGCCGGAGCTGTTGTGGCTGGATTATACAATTTTTGCATAGGGATTGGTACCTGGACCTGGAAGAGAGAGATCGTTGAGCAATAATATGTATGTAACAGTTTTCTTGCAATAACAAATCAGTAATCATATTTTAGGGTCGATACGTCAAAGAATAACCATGCAAATTGCACGAGAATGCTCTCAGATTGACTAACAACAGAAGCAAATCAATACTGGAAGTCACTTGGGCAAAACATCGAACGCCTGACGAACATGAAGCTCGAGTGCACGGCACAGAATATTCAACAAATCGATGAGGCGTATAAAGTGAGGTTTGCATTTAAACATTATCAGAGACAAATCGACGAATCGGAGGACAGGCGTGCACTGCATGCTCGGCTGAAGCCAAAACAGAGCATAGAAGAGGGATACGTTGCCAGAGCCGTCTCTGGTCGAGATTGATGATCGCCTGAAGGAGAGAGATCGTAATGGACGGTAACGCCGGGACCTAGAATCATCAAAGGGAGGAATAGACCTAGATTGAATACTTCGGCAGCAGCGATGACTCTGAAAAAAGGAGCGAACAGAACCTCCTCACGGCGGCGGAACTGGTGGCGATCAGGCAGCTACCGGTGATTGTGAGTGACACTACCGAGAGGGAATGAAGATGGAGAATCCACTGGAAACGGATTCTGCGAGAGAGAATTTTCTCCCCGAGCTCCCCTTGTGCCTGTGCTCTGTCCTTGCAGATGTGCTCTCCGTGATTTCTGCGTGCGTCTGGTGGCCGGCGATGGACGATCGGGCGGCGGCTACCGGCGGCCTGAGGGCGATGGAGAGGGAACGACCGTGAACCGCGAGAGTGGGTAGTGGATCGGGTCTGGGCTGCGCAAATTGGACCCGGCCGTTTCAATTGTGACCGAGTTGGAGCCTTTCTTATTATTTTCTTTCTCTTTTTTAGTGTTTGTTATTTTTTTTTCTTACTATTTCTTATGTCTCTCTCTTTCTTTTTATAACAAAAATACATGTTTGACTTGCCAGCAAAAATTCAGTTGTCAATGGCTATCACGAAACATAATGAAAGGTATAATACAAACTTCCGTGGGCAACATGAAGATGTTATGGGCTTTAGATTTGGCGACTCATTGCTTCCTAGGAGATATGCTTGGTCTAGATGCACTAGCCACTAGATATCCTACCGAGAATTACCAACTTGACTGGTCTGAAATGTTTGTATCCGGATAACAATGAATTCGCACGAAATTTATTACCCTATCTACTGAATAGTTCCAGGCATAAGTATTTTGGATTGAAGTAATAAATTAGGGGGACAACTTTTACGGACAAGCCCGACCCATTCAACATCAAATATAAAAAAAAACGAAGAAATTAAAAAATCCACCTCTCCAGCACTAGTGATGCTAAAGATGAAATTAAAAATTAATAAAACTCAGGAGCCACCAAGAGGTTGAAACCCGAATTGGCCGAGCCAAATTGACCCTGCATTTCCTACACACAATTTAGACGAGTGAGTCCCTCAGGCGTTTTTTTATAATTTTGTTGTCGAGCTTGTTTAGGCTACTAGCTTAGGGGAGTTGAGATGCCATTAGCAAAAATAAGTGAAGTAGCAATTATGATTGAATGAAGTGAATTATAAAGGAGTTACAAGGATACGCAGATGAAAAGGGAGGCCAATGAGAATCAATGAAAGCATGGTGCAAAATATATTCCAAATTTGGCAATTGCATTATTTCTATTAACATGACACTTTGCAACGGTTATACGTATAAGAACATTGTTTATTCATCCTATATCTTGCTATATACTACCATTAGAAAATAGAATTTGATGGGCTATGAAATCACCATAAAGCAAATTTCCACGTAGGACCAATCTGACGGTCTTGATCCAGAAACTGCCGTATGGAATTTGAGAACAAATGAGAAACAAAATTACGATTACTGTAATAAAATACGTCAAGTTTTAAAGGTTGACATGGGAGACATGCACAAAAGCATGGCACCAACAACTACCACGTATCTCATCTGATGTCTCGTGGGGAGAAGCTCGATCATTTGGGGATGTTGTTCGAGTATGCGTGGATGAGAGAGAGAGAGAGAGAGAGAGTGAGTCGTGAGAAGAGGCTGATCAAATCCAAACAAATAATTACAAGCACAGAGGAAGCTGAGAGGAGAGGAGGGGTCGGTAGTGAGTTAACATGGAGATTGGAGACCTGTGGGAGTTGCAGATTTTTCACAATGGAAAGTCATTAATATCGATTGCTGTATTTACAAGCAAATTTAGACCTTGAAGGAAATTAGATGTGGATTTACAAAAAAGTGGAAGAAAAAAGAACTTCCGTCATATCTCTCTTTCCATCAACTCACTTTAACCTTGAAAGGAAATTAGGCATGAATTTACCAAAAAAAAAAAAGATAAGAAACTTCCAATTCATTGACTATCAATGGATGAATTACTAAATTACGAAAATACAATTATAATATATATATATGTTAAATTATTTTATGGTGTTTCGGAAATTGGACTTGAGCATTTTGATCTAGTCGTTAACATTACCAGATAAAGTTATTTCACATTTAAGAAAATTCCAATCAGTTTTTCAAATCCGCATAGGGTCAAGGGTCCAGCCGCCCTTGCAGTGACCGACTTTCGGAATATTGGCCAAGTGCTTTATGAGAAAAAGAAGTAATTAGTCTAGCGTTTTGTCGGGGGCAAAGAGGCAAAATTTCATCCAAGATTAGATAGAGATGGAAAGAGAAATTGAGGGATTGAACCCAACTTTCTTTTCCATCGTCCTAATATTGCTTTTTGGATTAAACAAACATAAAGTTTAGTCATGGTCTTGCCACTTACTTTCTATAGTGGACATCCCGGTCATAAAGGTTAGTGGAAACTAACGGGGGTGCTTGGAAGGATGGACGCGGGGGCTGCAGATCCTTCACCATGGAAAGTCATTAACATCAACCACTGTCTATAAGATATTTACCAACTAATCTAGCACTTGAAGGAAACTAGACGTGAATTTGCAAAAAGTGGAAGGAAAAAGAACTTCCATCATATCTCTCCTTCGATCAACTCAAATTAACCCTTAAAGGGAATTAGACGTGAATTTGCATAAAAATAAATGGAAGGAAAGAAACTTCCAATTCAATGACTATTGAATGAATAGAAACTTCTTTGTGTTTGAAATTTACGGCAATGAATGGAGAATAATCCAGTGATTCCGAAGATGGTGCCAGATTTAGCTCCATTGGAGAAAGGCGAAGGTGCGGCTGAACAACAATGCATATGGGTGACGGATTCTGAGGGCCTATCGAATGTTGTTCAAGGCGGCCACTTCGATTTTTCCGCGAACTATTGAGGTTACTGATTCTACTAAGAAATTGTTCGACGAATTGTCCAAGAGAGGAGAAACGAGAGCAACAGCCCTTCTAACTTCAATTACTTGTTATGCCAACAATAAGCAATACACTCTTCTCTATTCTGACCATATTGAATAATTTGAGCAGAAGAGTCATTGTTACAGATGAGGTTCTTCTACTAGAATCTGCTTTGCTGAGTCTTCAAATTGCTAGAGACGTGCTCTTGCACATACCAGAGGTGTTAAGGCATTTATGGAATTTGTATATCGAAACCAGCTAGTGACTCTGTATTGGTTTGTTTCACAGATATGAAGTCTCCTCCATTGGTAGTGGAGGACCAAGTCCAAGAAGGTCATTGCGTGAATAGAAAGCTTTGTGCATAATGAGTCTACACATAATAAATCTTGTATCTCTACTCAGTTAAATACATAAAGTTCCCAATTCTATGCCCTCAAGACTCCTCAAAAGAAATTTAAGCAAAAAAAAAAGGGACAAATAATTTATGTAACTGGACAAACAGCTAATACCGTGAAATATATCTATTAATCTTCAGAAAATGAGTTAACCTAATGACAATAACAAACATACTATCTATGAAATTGAGAGATCATGGATATTACTTGGACTTAGCCTTTAGTTAGTTGGACCATATATAAGGGTAAAGGTCTTCGATGGCAACGATGGGCTTGCCCTTTCTTGGAGTCTTGTTTTCACGGTCAACACAAGTCCAACTGGACTTTCCACTTTTGACTTCTTTGGCCGACCGCACTAATGGGGAAATATAATTTTGTGTGTCCCTCCCTCGTATTCTTGGCCGACTTCAACTACAGAAAATCAAATTTCCATATATTCGTTTTCGAACTTTCAATGTACCGAGTAATTCAATTCAGGTCATTCATTCAACGGGCTCAAAGTCGAGACATATTTTAACAAATACACCACAACTAGGCCCTAGTTTAATATATCTTACATTGATCAAGTAGTCTTAATTTAGAGCCTATTGAGATATAAAGCTGCTGCTCCGGAGACCGAATAAGTACTCCAAAAACCATAGCAAGTCAAAATTAATGGGCGCTTAACATAAAATTCATAATGACTAAATACACAGAAAATGACATCAGTTGGTTCCTCAATTTAAGAATGTGATAGGGCTCTCACCTAGCTTTAGAGATTGTATTTGTAGGATTAACTCCACTTTTAACCTATAGACATTTATTTTATTTTGCTGTCTCAAGAGATAAATGCTTCATAGTGGTACTGATAATGTCAAGAAAAAGTTATTATGGATGTATCATGTCCTCTCAATTCCCTCTATGCCAAAACCACCTCATTTAGTAAAATGACACAATTGCCCTTATTCATTTACCTATAATTTAAAATGGTGGACCATAAACTTATTCACTTTCCTTCTCTTTTTTATTTCTAGTTCTACATAGGGTCTAGTCGTCTTCAATTCATGTTTTCTTCTTTCTAAAAATTTTAAGTGGAATTACCATGCATATTAAAAGCACTATTTTGTCTTTTTGAATTTTACCATTGTACGTATTAGCTTTGTCGAAGAGAGAATTTTCTGAAAAACCTAATTCTTTTTCTAGTAGTCAAGCAAATTTATGGATTAATTGTCAAGAAAAATTCTAAAAATAATTTAACATCAGCAACTTTTAAAACAATCAAATATTTATAAATAGTTTATTTTTATTGTGCATTTACCGCTTTCTTGTCAATTTTCTTTTATATTCACATAATAAGCCGATTGAATGAAATAAAAAGAAACTCTCTTAAAGAAACTCCTAATAGTTTATTAGGCACGCGCGAAAACAAATAGAAACAACCCGAACAATTAATAATGACAAGGAGTAACAATAGCACAAAACAATAATTGTAATTCCTACACTTGGCAGATACATACGACGTCCACAAAAGACAATCCTTAAGCTAAGCCACAACCACAAAACCACATTCCTCAAAAGGGACAAAGGTTCGCAAACCTAACTCCTCTACAAAAGGGGACTCAAAATACCAAGTACTTGACTTGTCCTCGATCTTTGAGATACCCTTGTAGTGTCTCCAATCACTCATGGTCGCGGATCTGAAATGGTTATATAATAACCGTGAGAACGAGTCTCAATAAGCAACTTCCTATACCCCACGTAGGTCAATGCGTACCCAGACAAGTCATACATGCAATCTACCCCATAACATATAGAATTCGCATCATTGTACTCACCTTACCATCAAGCCCATGTAAACTTTGCACGTTAATCGTCATGTGATAATGCAATAACGGTAATTAAATAACACATCATAATCGCTCCATTACTAACCGCACTTACACTCAATCAACCCAACTAATTCAATCGGCCAATTCAATCACATGCTCAACCGGCCAATTCAATCACACACTCAACCGGCCAATTCAATCACACACTCAAATCGCATGCGTGTCCGAACATCTTTCTCACGATCTGTGCCACTGTGCCTTAGGTCCATTCTCACTGCCCGCGCCACTGCGCCTCAAGCCTATCTGGCACACCGGCCATTCATACTTTCACATGGACCGCCGTCAACACGTCCCAAGTCCGTAGCCCTCCGATCAATCCGGGCTCAATTTCCAATGACCGACGTAAACACGTCCCGGTCTAACACACCTTTAACGGGCCACCGTTAACACATCTCAAGCCCACGTCCATTTGGCACACTGGCCATTCATGCCTTCACACGGACCGCTCTCAACACGTCCCAAGTCCGTAGCCCTCCGATCGATCCGGGCTTAAAATCGATAGGCAAGCACACGCCATTCAATTCAATCAATTTCACGCTAATTGCATCAAACAACCCATGTTCACAACTCAGTCCAATTCACAATTTGCTAGCTCAATCCACAAACCCGACATTCAAGTTGGCCACGCACAAACACCCAAATCAAACATATTAATTAATCCAATTCAAGTAACACAAATTATATCATAATAAAATTAAATTAAAACACGTCCTAGCTGTTCTAAACCCGAGACAAGTTAGTAAAGTACCCAAAATACTAGGTAGGGTTTAGGGAGTCACTTACCTAAGTTTGGCTTTGGAAAAGTTGGCTCGGGCCTAAAATGGCCCGAGTGAACAATGTCGCACTAGGCGCGGGCGAAGGCCCGACGGGCGTGGGGCTCGGCCACGGTGCTCGTCCATGGGCACAGCCCTCGGCCACGGCTTGGCCACAGGCACACGCACGGGCATAGGCGTGGGCACGGGCGCGGGCATGGGCACAAGCACAGGCACGAGCGTGGGCATGGGCACAAGCGCGGGCATGGGCTCAGGCGCGGCGGTGGCTGATCGGCTGGCTGGCTAGGCTTGCTCCGGCGGCTGGTGGTGGCGGTGACATGGCGACGGCGGCGGCAAGTAGCAGCGGTCAAATGCGGCGGCGGGCTGCTTTCCGGCAACTGTGGGACGTGAAGGAAGGGGAAAAAGGTGGCTGAGGCGAGGTGGTGCAGCAGGGGTCGTTCCACGGTGGCGAGGGCGAAGCTCAGGCGTCGGGGTGGTGCGGAGGAGCTGATCGGACGGCTGGGTAGTTGTCACGCCCCGGACCCCACCGAGCTCGCGACATCCCGACCACAGTCGATCATTCGAACGCGACGTCCCAGGACGCGTCGCCGACCCAAACGAAATACGCAAGTGGAAGCATATTGAATAACCCAGACAATAAAAACATGACTAAGGGATAGACGTCGAAATTTAATAAACACCCAACATTGAAAGGCCTTCAATATTACAAAAAGGTAACCCGGCTTTCCAAAATCAAACCACAATTTTCAAAAGAGGGCGGCGGTTAACAAGCCTATCTTCTCTACAAAAAGTACTCAAAATACAGGGTAATTGTTCTATCCTTCAATCCCTGTGGTACTCCGGCGGTCTCTCCGAATTCATCACGGTTGCGGATCTGAAAGTGGTTATGTAATAACCGTGAGATAGAGTCTTAATAAGCAACAACCTAAACCTAACCTAGGCTAATGCGTACCCAGACCAGTCTAACATGCAAACTACTAAATAGTACAATCACTTTCATATACAAGGCTTACCTCGCCTCGAACCACGCGCCAATCCTGCATATTAGTCCGAACATGATAATGCAAGCACAAATCACCGCCACACCACAATCACCAGCGCACACACTTCCACTCGAAATCGGTTAATCCAAACAAGCACTCAAGTCATTCAACCCATCATCCACACGTACAATCAGTCAATTCGATCAACATCCACACGCTCAATCAGTCAATCCAGTCACACGCTCAACCAACCAATCCAATCACACGCTCAACCAACCAATCCAATCACACGCTCAACCAGCCAATCCAGTCACACGCTCAACCAACCAATCCAATCACACGCTCAACCAGCCAATTCAACCACACGCTCAACCAGCCAATTCCAATCACACTCAAATCGCATGCGTGACCGAACATCTTTCTCACAACTCGCGCCACTGCGCCTCAATTCCAATCTCATAGGCTCACAAGCCTCACATTTCAATCAATTCTCATGGCCGCCGTCAACACGTCCTAAGCCATATCATTCAAATCGTTCCAGTGGCCGCCGTCAACACGTCCCAAGCCACGATATTCAAACAATTCCAACGACCGACGTAAACACGTCCCGGTCCAATCACACCTTTAACGGGCCACTGTCAACACGTCTCAAGCCCGCATTCCAACTGGCCCATCGGCCGATCATGCCTTCACGCGGACCGCCGTCAACACGTCCCAAGCCCGCATTCCAATTGACACTCCGGCCAGTCAAGCCTTCACACGGACCGCCGTCAACACGTCCCAAGTCCATAGCCCTCCGATCGATCCGGGCTTAAAATCGGCAGGCAAGCACACGCCATTCAATTAAATCATATTCACGCCAAATCACATCAAACCACTCATACCCAACATTCAGTCCGAATTCACAGTCGCCACATCATCCACCAACCCGACATTCAAGTCGGTCACGCATAATTACCCACTCAAGCACTCTACTTAATCCAATCTAATTTAACCAAATAAGAACACCACATACTCTATCTTAATCATAAAATAATTAAATTAAATACACGCCCTAGCCGTTCTAGCCCGAAACTGGTCAATGAAATACCCGAAATACTAAGTAGGGTCTAGGAAGTCGCTTACCAAATTTTGGCCCGGGAAAAGTCGACTCGAGCTCCAAATTGCCCGGGGGAGAAGTTCTGACTGAGCGTGGGCGTGGGCCACACGGGCGCGCTGACCGGCCAAAGTGGGCACAATGGCCCATCGGCGTGCCTAGCGCGGGCGCGACGAACGCGCGGTGTGCCCAGGGCGCTCAGACGCGCGAATGGGCTATGCGCCTGGGCAATGGGCGCGGGCGCGGGCACGGCAATGGGCACGGCGACGGGCACGGCACGAGCACGGCACAGGCACGGCCCGGGGACAAACTTGGCCGGCCGGTTGGCTGGCCGGTGGGGCTGGCCGGTGGCGGCTGGTCGGCGGTGGTTGGCTGGCAGCGACGGCGACCGGCGGCGGCGGCAATCGGCGGACGAGCTGAACAGGGGCGGGAAGTGTCTGGTCGAGGGGGTGAGGGGGAGAGAGGAAGGGAGAGGGAGGCTGAGGGGCGGCGACCGGACAGGCGAACGGGCTGGCCGGCGGGATAGCACGGCGCGGCGGGTAGCGGCGGAGCGCGATCGAACGAGCCGACCGGCGGGAGACGAGCTCGCCGGCTCGAGCTCGGGCAAGAGGAGACCGGGGGAGGAAGAGGCAGAGAGAGGGGTCCTACGGCGGCGACGAGGCGGTCGGCACGGCGGGCGATGGAGCGGCGGTCAGGCGCGGCTGGGGCGGCGCCGGGCGCGGTGAGCAGCGACGATGGTCTCGCTGCCGCGTGCGGACGACAGTGAGGGAGAGAGAGCAGTCGGGGGTGGGGGCCGGTGGTGACGGGGCGGAGGCGGCGGGGCTACTGGCGACGGCGGCGTGGCGGCACGGCGACGCGGCGGGCTCGGGCGGCGTCGGCGAGCAGGCGGGGCGGAGGCGGCAGTCGACGAAGGAGAGGGAGAGGAGAGAGAAGGAAGGAGAGAGAGAGAGAGAGAGAGAGAGAGAGAGAGAGAGAGAGAGAGAGAGAGAGAGGGGGAAACAGGCAGCAGGGGCAGCGTGCAGGGGGAGGGGACGTGCATGGGGGAAAGCGAGGGAGAGGGACGAGAGCAGAGAGAGAGAGAGAGAGAAAGGAGGAGAGAGAGAGGGGCGGGGGAAACGTACGCATGGGGAAGGGGACCGGCGGAGAGAGAGAGAGGAGAGAGAAAGAGAGAGAGAAAAGCTTAAAATTTTGAATTTAAACGCGAACTAACGGACACGGTCCAAACTAAAAATCGACCTATCGGTCCCGATTTAAGTTCGGAAAAAGGCCTAATAATCCACGATAAATCTCAACAATATTCTAGGGCACACGGCCAAAATAAAATAACACAAACCGCACTACGAGGGAGGTCTACCAGTCCAAATTCGCACCCGGTCCAAAAATCCACTTTTCCACTTTTCCTGACAATCTCGATGCTGGCCACAATAATATCGACACCGTCTAATTTATTTCGTCCCAGAACTCCCGAAAATCGACTGCCAAGTTCGGGATCTAAATAACGATCAAATTCGATTGAGTGCGATTCTAGCGAAATCTCAAAATTTAAAATAATAACCGGAAGTAATTAGTTCCCGGGTGAGATTTTACTATAAGCACACTGACGAATTACACGTTTATTAAATCCCAAAATGGCCAAAATCCGGAATGTCACAGTAGTGGCTGGGACCCACCAGGTTGCGGCGGCGTAGCGGCGACATGCTGCTGAAGGTGGCGTTGGACGGCCGGGGGGCTGCAAAGGAGGAGAGGAGAGAGAAAGAGGGACTGTTGTGGCGGCGACGATAGGGCGGAGGTGGCGGCCGAGCCGGTGCGCGGTGGCCCGACGAGCGGCGGCGACACAGGTAGGGGCGAGGCGCGAGACGGTCGGGGCTCGGGCGTGGGAAGCAGAAGCAGCGATCGAGAAGAAGAAAAAAAGAAGGAATGAGAGAGAGAAGAAGAAGAGAAGAAAAAGAGGAGGAGAGGGGGTGTCTGCATAGTCAGAAGGGGTGGGGGGCGTACGTGTGTGATTGGACATGTCCATGCGGTGGAGAAGAGAGAAAGAGAGAGAGAGAGAGAGAAGGAAGGAGAGAGGGGGTCAGGCGCACGGTGAACAGGGGAGACGTGCGGGGCGAAGGAAATTCCGGCGAGACAGAAGGAATAGAGAGAGAGAAAGAGAGAGAGAGAGAAAGAAAGAAGGAGAGAGGGGGGCAGACGTACGGGAAAAGGAAGCGTGTAGGTTAGGGGCTCGGCACGGCAGAAGGAAGAGAGAGAAAGAAAGAGAAAAAAAAAACTTCATTCAAATAATTAATGCGATTCAACGGCCAAATTTAAAATCGAAAATAATCCGACAGTACAAATAATTACTATAATATAATAAGGGATAAATGCCAAATTAATTAAATCAAACTACAATAAGAGAGGTCTAATAGTCCAAATTCGTATCCAGTCGAAAATTCACTTTTCCACTATTCCTTACAATCTCGATGTTGGCCACGATAATCTCGACACTGTCCAATTTATTTCGTTCCGGAACTCGAGAAATTCGACACCGAAGTTTGGGCTCTAAATAACGGTCAAATTCGATCGAATGCAATTCTAGCGAAATCTCTAATTTAAAAACAATAACCGGGAGTGATCAATTTCCGTGCGAGATTTTACTACAAGCACACTGATGAATTACACGTTTATTAAATCCCAAAATTGAGTCAAAATCCGAGATGTCACAAACAGACTGCAGTGAAAGCACTCAAAGGCAATAATATCATTTTTCTTTTTCTTTTTTCCCTGAAAATTGGAGGAAATATGTGGAATTACGTTTGTAGCCCGGAAAGAGCTTTATCGGTTCCTTTGCGCCTTACAAAAAAATCGAACCAACCTAGAATTAACTTGAAGTCCTTTTTTTTTTTGGTAAGGATGAGGCGGGTGGTGTGCTGTTGAGAAGTGTGTGAATTAACTTGAAGTCTTTTTTTGGTAAGGAATTAACGTGAAGTCTTTTTTTTTGGGTTAAAGTAAGTAGAAACTTGAAGTCTTTTTTTTTTTGGTAATCCAGGGAATCCCCGCACGGCCGACAGTCGGGGAGTAAACCCTGGGGGCGATACGTGCTAGCCACCACACACGTACCACCAGTTAAGTCACCCTGTAGCGCCCGGGATTCGAACACTCAACCTTTTGCGAGAGGAAGAGTGCGCGTTCCAGCAGCGCCACCCAGGCGGGTGGTAGAAACTTGAAGTCTTTCATCTTCAGTTTAGCTAAAAAATTTATCTCATCGGTCGAGCTCAATGAAGCTCTTCGTGGTCATGGCTGCAAGCTCAATGAAGCTTTCACGGCCATGGTGAAGCTTGATTGGCCATGACTGCGAGCTTGAAAAACCTTGAAAGGCTGAGTGCCGAAAAAACTTGAGCAAGCTATGGCCAATGGCTAGGAGCTTGAAGAAGCTTGAGTGGCCATGGCTGCAAGCTCAACGAAACTCCAATGGCCATGGTTGCCAACTTGAAGAAGCCTAGAAGCTGAAGCGACAAGCTTGACAAAACTCAAGGAGCCATGGCTGAAGGCATGAAGAAGCCTGAGAGTTGGTAGTTATGGCCGAGCTCCACGAAACTCAAGCGACAAGGTTTTGCCTTTTTTGCCCCCTTAAATTCTTTTTTTTTATTTTTTTATCATTTTTCCTTTTATCCTATTTTAATTTTAAAAAATCTTGCTATCCTTTTTCTATTAAATTTTCATTTTTTTAATGTAACACTTGGTGGAAGCCATATCGACGCCGTTTATCTTAAAAAAGTAATAGAACAAAGGTCACGTCCACATTTTCCGTTAGTTAAATTAGATAGAGTTAATTGAACGATTTGATTGCACAAATTTAACAAATTTTAAGATTTAATTGTGTATTTTGAAAGTTTAGGGACTCGATTGCACTTTCTAGTACACTTAGTCCTATTTGTAGATTAGATTTCCAAATACTATTGCACATGGACCCGGAACATATAAAACTAATAAATCAAGTGATTCGATATAGGATCCACGCAATGTAACCGATCACATCCATTAAGCGCATGTCTATACGATAAACTAAATAAATTTTCACATACGTTCCTGCAATCCATCGTTATCATTGAACATTTAATTTCCACGAAAAACTTGATTGGTTTTATGTCACGGTGTGATTGAATCAGCTGTGGTGCTTGCCTTCTTATCTTTCACTATCGTGTCTTTAATTCTCAATTAACTTGAAAAAGGGTTTGTATACTTTTCCTTGGAAAATTTCTTGGTCATGACAAGCTTTAATGACCGCGTGAGAGGATAAGATGTGTCTCATCTTTAACTCGAAGAGGTCCCCAGCAGAAAATTAAAGTGTCCTCCATTTGTACTAAACATTTGCATGTGGAAGTCGTTTAAATCTGCCTTAAAAAAGTAATAGAACAAAGGTCACGTCCACATTTTTCATTAGTTAAATTAGATAGAATTAATTGAAGGATTTGATTGCATAAATTTAACAAATTTAAAATTTAATTGTATATTTTAAAAGTTTAGGGACTCAATTGCACTTTCTAGTGCACTTATTCCTATTTATAGATTAGATTTCCAAATACTTTTGCACATGGACCTGGAACATATAAAATCAATGCCTTCTAATTAATAAATCAAGTGATTCAATATAGGATCCACACAATGTAACGGATCACATCCATTGAGCGCATGTCCACACAATAAACTAAATAAATTTCCACATACGTTCCTACGGTCCATCGTTATCATTGAACATTCAATTTTCATGAAAAACTTGATTGGTTTATGTCACGATGATTGAATCAGCTGGTGCCTGCCTTTTTCTCTATCATTTTCATGTCCTCAATTGTCAACTAACTTAAAGAATGGTTTGCATACTTTTCCATGGAAAATTTCTAGATCATGACAAGCTTTAATGACCGCGTGGGAGGATAAGATGTGTCGCATCTTTGACTTGAAGATGTCCCCAGCAGAAAATTAAGGGTCCTCCATCTGTACTGAACATGTGCGTGGGGACTTTGGAACGTTTTGATGTTGGAGGGAAGTGGAAGCTCAAGTGGAAGTTGTTTAAATCTGCCTTTAACAACCCGAATGGGTCTGCTTCTGTTGTGGATTCTTATAACACTAACAAGATATCCGTGCATCATAAGAGCTTAAGACTATGTTTTTAATATTATTCTAAATTATTGACAGTTAATTAATTTTGCGTTCATTAATACTTCAAGTTAATTATAAGATATATTGAACGTTGATCATTATTGTTTTGATCACTTTATCAAATTGAACGAAGTTGTCTTATTTTTTCTTCAATGAGTCCAAACAAATACCAGTTTATGTGATATCTCTTGGCAAAACAACACTTATACTAAAAATTAATAACATCAATTTTTTGTTATTTATCTCTCGTTTTTTTAGAAATGATACTTGGGGAATGCATATTTCCTTCATAACTTTGGTGAAATCACTAGTGGCTTATTTTTTGTCGATCTGCTTATAATCATTTTTTAAATCAATTTATAACATTCATCTTATAATTTTCATCTCTCTTTTGGAGAAGTTCTGGGTCAAGTCAACGGCGATAATTACGTGTTTCGTGGAATTGGCCGCAGTAGACTTTGAGTTTGCCGATGGTTTTTTTGGTGGAGTTGGCCCAACCGTAATAATCACTCAAAAGGGAAAGACTCCGCAAGTATAAATGAAGTAGATGACCCTCGCAAGTTTGCATATGGTGAAGCAGAAGAAACAGAAAAACGAACAAAACACCATTATAAACATGAAGTGTCTGTTATTGTGTATGTGGACTTGGGTGCTGTTGGTATTGACGGGAAGTGGAAGAAGCAGGGGGTGCTTGGAAGAAGAGAGGAATGCACTGCTCATGATTAGGGCCGCCTTCAACCACCCAAATGGACCTTCTCTTCCGTCGTGGCGCGATGGCAATGGTGACTGTTGCCACTGGGAACGCGTGGAGTGCAATAACACCATTTCGCGAGTGACTGGACTATATCTGAACTGGACACGCCCGGAGGCATTGGGAAAGGCCTATTGGGATTTGCCCGGGCTGGTTATTGACGTGTCTTTATTCCTTCCCCTGGAGGAACTTCAAGTGTTGGATTTAAGTTGGAATTCTCTCTCAGGTGAATATCTCTCTCCCTCTCAGTTATTTGTTCCTTTTGTCTTTTTTTCAATTTTGTCTCTATGTAATCGTTTACTTACCGTTTCTAAATAATATAAAAATGTCATAGGTGGGTGCTCCAAACAACAAAGTTCATTAAGTGAATTAATGACAAACACATGATTGCACAAATGATGCAATTCTTAAAGTAGTAGATTGCACATGTCATAAAATAATTAGGAGACTCATCTGCACAATCAGGATAGGTATGAAGAGCGAAAATAGAATCAGATCTGTAGGCAATGATTTACCAAATGCCGACTTTTCTGCCATCATAAAGAATCTGACTTGTTTGCATTTTGCACCCCAACAAAGTTGACTTGAAGGGCACTTGTTTGGAAGTGGACTAAAATCTACTTAATACTTTTATTTGTGACTTTCTCTCAAGATTCAATATAAGAAAAAAGAAAATCAAGTTCCATCAGATTATGAAAGAACTATATATTCTATGTATTAATATTTACATGTTTGGAAATGTTTTGCGCGTTTCATGATAATTAAAAGTCAAATTGTGAGAGTGATAGGGTTTGCAAAAATTAAAAATTAAAAATTAAAAATTAAAAATTAAAAAATCAGGAAGTATATTGATAGGGGGGATTAATTTAGAGCGAAGAGAAAGGATCTTAAAGGTTAGAGTGTTTGGATAGAGGGAAAGAAAGGGACAGGAAAAGAAAGAGTAGAAGATATTAGGAGGAATTATGTATAGTCATGTGTCTTTTAAATCCCTCATATAAAGGGATTTGGAGGGACTAAGGGGGACCAATACTTTCATCAAACATCATTCTTCTTTCCCACATATACCTTTGATGCATTTTAAATTGTAAATACATAATAAATTATATATAAGTACAATAAAGTGATAATGCATCTTTATTTTTCTTTTCTCTCTAGATCATTCATTTTTCTAGTATCCAAACAATAAAATGAGGGTACATTTTCTACCTTACCAAAAAAAAATGAGGGTACATTTTCCCAGCTCTACTAGTGTTAGTTAACTACATATGATCAACATTTAAGTTACTTGTTTATTCAATTGGTTTACAAATTCATGTGACAGAAATCTTTTTTATGCTCGAATATGTCGAACTAGCTGGTTTTTGTTTATAAACCAATTCTCCTCATCATGAGCATATAGTTATTATCGATAAATTTAAGGTAGTTAGACATATGATATCTATAGAGAATTAATTAACTATCGGATATGCATGAGTCTTTTCTTAACTAGATTTAAATGGAACGCTACACTTGAGGAAATTGAAGAGGCTAGATCTATCTGGCAATTATCTACAACGAGTCCCCTCAGTGTACAAGCAAACTTCAATGGAGGCCCAAAATTTTTCTTCCAACCAGCTTGAAGGTACATGTACAATAGAAGACCATGCCTTGACCTATAAAGTTCGATTTTGAGAATCTTTTGTCAATCACAGGTGTGAATCTGGAGACTCTGGATCTTTCTAGTAACGATTTGGTGAATGATGCCCTCGTGGACATTGCAAGGATAACATCTCTTAAAGCCTTACACATCAGTGATTGTGGATTGAATGCTTCGAAGTTATTGGAAGGTACTTCTTTGAAAATGCTTTCGTTTATAACCTTCTGAAGAGAAAATAAGATAAGATTACCTTGAACATAGAAGGCATGACTGCATTATATTCAACATACTCTGGATCTTACTTTGGCCACACATTTTCTTCAAATAACTTAGCAGCAACGACTTGCATCTAAGTAAATGATATCATATAGTTGTTTGCCTTATGCTTGAAGTGGGAAGGATTTAGTTAAATGTCTATGGAGGCCATAAATAAACCCATGTCATGCTCAATGTCTTTATTGTGGGATCATGATGTCGGTGATCCTGAAAGGTTTGGTCATTTTGAATTTAATCCATGATCTTTAAATATTGAAGTTTACGCTCCATGCTTTTACTTTTGTGAAACTTTTTTACTAGCCAATCTGAAGAATAGTGTGATAACATAATAGATGCAAGCAGTTATTGCTTAGAAGATAAAAATAGTCAAAACAACAATATACAAGAGGGGTTCAAATATTGTGCTAGAATCATAATAAAATTAAATGCAAAAATTAATCAGGAATCAAAATCCAAAAAATCCTTACAGTTTATATATTAAACCATAGTGATGTTCAAACTTTAGGGATTACAAGTGTTAATAAATTCAACTAGGCCATGAAAATTATTTAAGAAATTGAAAATTCGTACCAGTAAACTAAGATGCATAAAATCAATCAAAGAAAGCATTTCTTATAATGGATAAATTAATTAATTTGAAAAATGGTTTTTCCATTAAGATAAAAAATGTATAGAATAGAATATATAATTACAATATTAAAAACTCATTCGGCCTTAAAAAACCTCGGCATCTTTTGCACCAATGTCTATTGCTACCTCCACCCACCGCGGCGCTCATGCCCATCATCACACCACAAAGCTCGGTCGCCATTACCATCGCTAGAAGACACTGCACGACCTTTAGTGTGAACTACAATAACCTAAGATGTAAAGTGTGTCCTCAATTTTGAGGCCGTGATGCTCAAAACTGAGGTCACACATCTCAAATCTAATGCCCGGAGGGTGGAATGGACAAGCAGCGAGGTGGCAGTGATGGACAGCGAACCGGGATGATAATGTGGATGGTGGTGGAGGGCGACTGGTTACGGTGGTGAGTTGCGAGTCCAAATGATGTTTGGGAGGCCTCCATTGCTAACTTGGTAGGCATGTCAGCCAAAAGATCACAGTGGTCTTGCGCTGCACTAAATGGAGGATCCCATTGCATTGTTTTTCAAAAGTACATAATTAAACTGAAAAAAAAATCATAACCTATAACGAAAATGGAGCCAAGGTTTAGAGGTTGCCCATGCAATTAACCCACAACTTTTAGGAATAATATCAACTTTAGAGTTCATTTCCGATCCAATTCAAAATTTGTCAAACTCCAGAAGTAATTAATTTAATGTGAAGAATAGTGGAAATGAAGCGTCGCGGTGATGCGACTCCACTCCAAAGCTCCGTCTTACCAATTTTTCTGTTTGTATTTTTGGGTATTAGATTGCATGCTTTTTCTATCCTCCATTCTTTGAACAAACCATGAACTTGAGTGTTTTAATCATACAAAGTACAATTTAGCGACGGTACTCATAGTTGCAGTGTCCATTTCAACAGGCTTGTGCAGATTGAGGAACCTTGAAGAGTTGGATATAAGTGGGAATGGATTTTCGGGTCGTCTTCCTTCATGCTTCAGCAATATGACCTCACTCCATGCGCTTGACGTTTGTTATAACAATTTGGTGAATGATGCCCTTGCGGACATTGCAAGGATAACATCTCTTAAGGCCTTACACATCAGTGATTGTGGACTGAATGCTTCGAAGTTATTGGAAGGTACTTCCTTGAAAATGCTTTCGTTTATAACCTTCTGAAGAGAAAATAAGATAAGATTACCTTGAACATAGAAGGCATGACTGCATTATATTCAACATACTCTGGATCTTATTTTGGCCACACATTTTCTTCAAATAACTTAGCAGCAACGACTTGCATCTAAGTAAATGATATCATATAGTTGTTTGCCTTATGCTTGAAGTGGGAAGGATTTAGTTAAATGTCTATGGAGGCCATAAATAAACCCATATCATGCTCAATGTCTTTATTGTGGGATCATGATGTCAGTGATCCTGAAAAGTTTGGTCATTTTGAATTTAATCCATGATCATTAAATATTAAAGTTTATGCTCCATGCTTTTACTTTTGTGAAACTTTTTTACCAGCTAATCTGAAGAATAGTGTGATAACATAATAAATGCAAGCAGTTATTGCTTAGAAGATAAAAATAGTCAAAATAACAATATACCAGAGGGGTTCAAATATTGTGTTGGAATCATAATAAAATTAAATACAAATGTTAATTGGGAATCAAAATCCAAAAAATCCTTACAGTTTATATATCAAACCACAGTGATGGTCAAACTTAGGGATTGCAAGTGTTAATAAATTCAACTAGGCCATGAAAATTATTTAAGAAATTGAAAATTCATATTAGTAAACTAAGATGCATAAAATGAATCAAAGAAAGCATTTCTTATAATGGATAAATTAATTAATTTGAAAAATGTTTTTTCCATTAAGATAAACAATGTATAGAATAGAATAAATAATTACAATATTAAAAAACTCATTCGGCCTTAAAAGCCCTCGGCATCTTTTGCACCAATGTCTATTGCTACCTCGACCCACCGCGGCGCTCATGCCCATCATCACACCACGAAGCTCGGTTGCCATTACCACGGCCAGAAGACACTGCATGACCTTTGGTGTGAACTACGATTACCTAAGATCTAAAGTGTGTCCTCAATTTTGAGGCCGTGATGCTCAAAACTGAGGTCACGTGTAACAATCTGAATTTTCGATCCTTTTTTTCGGAATTTAATAAATGAATTTTGGCCAATGCACTTATAGTGAGATCTCACCCGAAAATGCGCATTCACGGGATGTTAACCTTAAGGGTAAGGCCATTACGGGATTGAGTTTGCACGACCAAAGAACTCGGCCCGGGTTTGACCTTCGACCATAAGAATTGACGAGGGAATATTTTGGGTCAACCGAAAACGATCTATCTGATTGATCGTGTCCAAAGAGAACTAGTAACAGACCCTCGCAATTACATGACAATCGAGGTCGCCTTGGCTCGAGCAAACTTCAACGTGATTTGACTTAGTGTTTATCACGGGTCGAGAGCACGTAATCCCAATGAGCCACTCGTTAGACAGAGATGAGCTAAAGTTGAGATTGCTCGATTTTAGTCATTTCTTGGAATTCGGGCCCGGGAATCAGGAATTTTGAAAGTGATAATTTTGAGCGGCCGATGACGTTTTTGACTTGGACAACCTTGGGACCACCCATTTTTGCAAAAAAATGGATTTCGGTTCGGGACCATGAAAATTACGATTTTGCCCCTCGGGACCCCAACGTTGATTTTGAGGCCGTATGAGATTATTTTTCGAGGCCGATGTTATTTTAGGGTGGCCACGCACATTTAGAGTTGTTTCGGTCAAAAATTGGAATTTTAACTCGGAAGTGAAAAATAATATTATTTTATTCCCAGGACTTTGTAGTCGATTTTAGAGAGTTTAAGAAGCTATTTTTACGATTCCGATGCCATATTATGTTGGCCACAAATATTTAGAGTTGATTTGGATAAAAATTGAAATTTCGCCCTGGGACCGGAAAATGACCATTTTGCCCCTAGGCCATTTTTAGTTCCGAATTTTTGAAAAATTATTTTAGGGATATTTTATGGATAATATCATCCCAATAATGCAGCCTAGTGAATTACCAAAATACCCCTCAATTATTAGATAAGGATTAATGTGGGCCAAGTGTTTACAGGCAATTTGGGCATTTTTGAAATATTGGTACAATTAGTCAACTTTCTCTCTCTCTCTCTCTCTCTCTCTCTCTCTCTCTCTCCTCATTTCCAACCCTCGCCGCCGATTCCCCCACCAATTCCCACGATCAGTCTCTCTCTCTCTCTCTCTCCCTCTCTCTCTCTCTTCATCTTCGTTTCCTCACATCATCGTCGCCGCTACTGCTGTTCCGCCCGTTTCAGCCACCCGTCTAGCCCGTTCGTCTCGTCTTTCTTAGGTAAGTGACTTTCCCAATCGATACCTAGGACCTCGGGTATTGCTAGGCTCGTTTAGGGTTCGGTTTAGGTGATTTTCGTGGTTGTTTTGGACTGAAATAGTGGCTGATTGTACGGGTGGTTGTGGACTGATTTGGAGACTAAAAATATAAGGTTTGGGAGACTCGAATAGGGCCGTGATGATACGGAACGATTACGGTTTGAATTTGTGCGATTTGGTGTAATTTTCGGATTTGTGACTACTGTACCCGTCTGATTTGCTATTTTTGTGGAGAATTTTGAGGGCCGAATTTGAAGAAGTGTTTTTCATAAAAGTTGTTTCCAACATCTTGAAGTATAACATATTTTAATTTTGGAATTTTTTGAAATCATTTAATGCCATTCGAAAGTCCATCTTTGGACCGAAATAAAATTGCCCGATTTACTGTTCACCTGACCTTCGGGTCTATTCGAATTTTTATAAATTTTTCCAGGCCTATTTTCCAAATGCTTCATTCACAAAAATTGTTGGGAACATTTGTAGCTATAACATATAAAAATTTCAAGATTTTCCAAAATGATTTGGGTATCAAATGAGTCATATTTTGATGGCCTGAGGGGCTGTCTGAGCGAACCGTATTTTGTCTGACTTTGAGTGTTAAAACGAGGTATTTACGGTTAGAATTGGGTTTCGAGTTCTTCATGGAAAATGTTCGCCGAGATGCTTTGTACAACATATCCAAATTTCAGAATTTTTGGAATTGATTTGCTATTTATTTCAAATGGATTTTAGCCACTGTATAAACTGCCCATATTTACCCTGATGCTATGAATTGAATTGTATACGTGGTTGTGTGATTTGTGATTGGGGGCTGATTTGGATTGTGCTTGGGCCGAATGTAATGTGGTGCTACGCCGTATGTATGTGGCCGTGAGGTGTAGGGGCGTGGTCGTGTGAATATGCATTGAATTAGCGCGCCAAGAATGTGTGATTGGGTTGCGTGTTCATGTGACAAGAATGTGAAATTGTGAAATGTGTGTGTGAGGTGTGTATGTTTGGCCATGCGTTTGTTGGCCATGTGTAAGCGTGGTTTGAGTGGAACGAGGATATGGAAATGTGGATTGGTTGGAAAGGATCCATCCTGAGGCATGTACGTTTATGCGGGACGATGCCATCCTGACGAGGTGACGATGCCTGGCCCGACGGGATGACGATGCCTGACGTGGTCAGAAGACTGTTGGCCTGATACGTTTTACACGGGCACGATAAAAGGAAAGTGTGTATAGGATTCCATCCTGAGGCGTGTTCGTTTATGCTGGATGATGCCGTCCCTGACGAGGTGACGATGCCCAGCCTGACGAGGTGTCGATGCCTGACGAGGTCAGAAGACCATTGGCTTGATGCGTTTTATGTGGGCGTGGTAGTAGTGGAAGAGTTGAAAATGAGCGAGAATTGCCTTGAGGTGTGAAGTTTGAGAAAGTGACGCATGGTGTGAGTAGTGTGCGAGTGTGTTTGTATCGCGTGATATGATGCTTAATTATGGGGTAGAAATTACTAAGCACGGTATGGGACATGCCCAAGTGATTTCTGTCTTATAATTGAGGCACGCGAGCGTCTGTGATTCCTTGCTGAGGTGTATTGGCTGTCTTATGGTCTAATGTGCAGGAACGTGCATGATGGGTTTCAGGTAGGTTCGTGTGTGATTGTTAGATTGATTGATCGTTGTATGAGATGCGTGTTCTGTCTGGTGGTACGTGAGTGCTTACGTGGGGTTTGGGATTGTACACTTATTGAGATTCATCTCATAGTTGTATAATCCATAATTTCAGACCCCCAACTTTAGATTCGGGAAGTTCGCCTCCTCTTTTTGGAAGTTCGAGGAATTGTCTTTGGTGCCCAGTGGAACTGCAGGTGAGTTTCTGGAGGTTTAAGCCCGAAGAATCAGGAGCAGAAAGGAAGGCGACCAGTAGGCTTTCCCTAGGGTATTTTAGGGGTTGTTTAACTTGGGTTATCCGATAGTGAAGTTAAGATAACTAAACCCTTGAACTTTTGTTAAAACGGTAGTGGAGGATGTTCGTCTGTATTTATGTCTATAGTATGATGTTTGTATATTTGGTGTTGTATGGATATGGTGTTGTTTCATTGTTTTATTGTTCTACCCCGTTGTCGTCACCTTTTTGTCCGAGGTTTTGTTTTATATATCCGCTTCCGCATGTGGCTCTGATGATTGGGATGTTGCAATTATTTCGACCGAAGCGGGATGTCGCGAGCTCGATGGGGGTTCGGGGCATGACATCATGTGTCTCAAATCTAATGCTCGGAGGGTGGAATGGACAAGTAGCGAGGTGGCAGTGATGGACAGCAAACAGGGACGATAATGTCGATGGTGGTGGAAGGTGGCTGGTTGCGGTGGTGAGTTGCGAGTCCAAATGATGTTTGGGAAGCCTCCATTGCTAACTTGGTAGGCATGTCAGCCAAAAGATCACAGTGATCTTGCGCTGCACTAAATGGAGGATCCCATTGCATTGTTTTTCAAAAGTACATAATTAAACTGAAAAAAAAATCATAAACTATAACGAAAATGGAGCCAAGGTTTAGAGGTTGGCCATGCAATTAACCCATAAATTTTAGGAATGATATCAACTTTAGAGTTCATTTCCGATCCAATTCAAAATTTGTCAAACTCCAGAAGTAATTAATTTAATGTGAAGAATAGTGGAAATGAAGCATCGTGGTGATGCGACTCCACTCCAAAGCTCCGTCTTACCAATTTTTCTATTTGTATTTTTGGGTATTAGATTGCATGCTCTTTCTATCCTCCATTCTCGGCACAAACCATGAACTTGAGTGTTTTAATCATACAAAGTACAATTTAGCGACGGTACTCATAGTTGCAGTGTACATTTCAACAGGCTTGTGCAGATTGAGGAACCTTGAAGAGTTGGATATCAGTGGGAATGGATTTTCAGGTCGTCTTCCTTCATGCTTCAGCAATATGACCTCACTCCATGCGCTTGACGTTCGTTATAACAATTTGGTGAATGATGCCCTTGCGGACATTGCAAGGATAACATCTCTTAAGGCCTTAAACATCAGTGATTGTGGATTGAATGCTTCGAAGTTATTGGAAGGTACTTCCTTGAAAATGCTTTCGTTTATAACCTTCTGAAGAGAAAATAAGATAAGATTACCTTGAACATAGAAGGCATGACTGCATTATATTCAACATACTCTGGATCTTATTTTGGCCACACATTTTCTTCAAATAACTTAGCGCCAATGACTTGCATCTAAGTAAATGATATCATATAGTTGTTTGCCTTATGCTTGAAGTGGGAAGGATTTAGTTAAATGTCTATGGGCCATAAATAAACCCATGTCATGCTCAATGTCTTTATTGTGGGATCATGATGTCGGTGATCCTGAAAAGTTTGGTCATTTTGAATTTAATCCATGATCTTTAAATATTAAAGTTTACGCTCTATGCTTTTACTTTTGTGAAACTTTTTTACCAGCTAATATGAAGAATAGTGTGATAACATAATAGATGAAAGGAGCAATTGCTTAGAAGATAAAAATAGTCAAAATAACAATATACTAGACGGGTTCAAATATTGTGCTGGAATCATAATAAAATTAAATGAAAAATTTAATTGGGGATCAAAATCCAAAAAGTCCTTACAATTTACATAGTAAACCACAGCGATGGTCAAACTTCAAGGATTGCAAGTGTTAATAAATTCAACTAGGCCATGAAAATTATATAAGAAATTGAAATTTTGTATCAGTAAACTAAGATGCATAAAATGAATCAAAGGAAGCATTTCTTATAATGGATAAATTAATTAATTTGAAAAATGGTTTTTCCATTAAGGTAAACAATGTATAGAATAGAATAAATAATTACAATATTAAAAACTCATTTGGCCTGAAAAAACCTCGGCATCTTTTGCACCAATGTCTATTGCTGCCTCCGCCCACTATGGCGCTCATGCCCATCATCATGCCACGAAGCTCGATCACCATTACCACTGCCAGAAGACCCTACACGACCTTTGGTCTGAACTACGACGACCTAAGATCTAAAGTGTGCCCTCAATTTTGAGGCCGTGATGCTCAAAACTGAGTTCACGCGCGTCACATCTATGGCCCGGAGGGTGGAATGGACAAGCAGCGTGGTGGCAATGATGGACAGCAAACTGGGACGACAATATGGATGGTGGTGGAGGGCGGCGAGTTACGGTGGTGAGTTATGAGTCCAAATGATGTTTGGGGGGCCTCCACTGCTGACTTAGCATGCATGTCCGCCAAAAGAACACAATGATGTTGCGCTGCACTAAATGAAGGATCCCATTGCATTGTTTTTCAAAAGTACATAATTAAACTAGTAAAAAAAAATTCAGAAACTATAATGAAAATGGAGCCAAGATTTAGAGGTTGCCCATGCAATTAACCCATAAATTTTAGGAATAATATCAACTTTAGAGTTCATTTCCGATCCAATTCAAAATTTGTCAAACTCCAGAAGTAATTAATTTAATGTGAAGAATAGTGGAAATGAAGCATCGTGGTGATGCGACTCCACTCCAAAGCTCCGTCTTACCAATTTTTCTGTTTGTATTTTTGGGTATTAGATTGCATGCTCTTTCTATCCTCCATTCTCGGCACAAACCATGAACTTGAGTGTTTTAATCATACAAAGTACAATTTAGTGATGATACTCATAGTTGCAGTGTCCATTTCAACAGGCTTGTGTGGATTGAGGAACCTTGAAAAGTTGGATATAGGTGGTAATGGATTTTGGGGTCTCCCTTCATGCTTCAGCAATATGACCTCGCTCTGTGCACTTGATGTTAGTGATAACATTTTGGTGAATGATGCCCTCGTGGACATTGCGAGGATAACATCTCTTAAGGCCTTAGACATAAGTTATTGTGGACTGAATGCTTCAAAGTTATTGGAAGGTACTTCTCTGAAAATGCTTTCATTTATCACCTTCTTAGGAGAAAATAAAATAAGATTGTCTTGAACATAGAAGGCATGACTGCATTATATTCGACGTCCTTTGGATCATATTTTGGCCACACATTTTCTTCAAATAACTTAGCGCCAACAACTTGCATCTAAGTAAATGATATCATATAGTTGTTTGTCTTATGCTTGAAGCGGGAAGGATTTAGTTAAATGTCTATGGAAACCATAAATAAACCCATGTCATGCTCAATGTCTTTATTGGGGGATCATGATGTCGGTGATCCTATGAATTTTGGTCATTTTCAATTTAATCCCTGATCTTTAAATATTGATGTTTAGGCTCCATGCTTTTACATTTGTGAATCTTTTTTACTAGCCAATCTGAAAAATAGTGTGATAACATAATAGATGTAAGGAGTTATTGCTTAGAAGATAAAAATAGTCAAAATAATAATATACTAGAGGTGTTCAAATATTGTGCTGGAATCATAATAAAATTAAATGCAAAAGTTAATCGGGAATCAAAATCCAAAAACTCCTTACAGTTTACATATTAAACCACAATGGTGGTCAAACTTCAAGGATTGCAAGTGTTAATAAATTCAACTAGGCCATGAAAATTATATAAGAAACTGAAAATTCGTATCGGTAAACTAAGATGCATAAAATCAATCAAAGAAAGCATTTCTAATAATGGATAAATTAATTAATTTGAAAAATGTTTTTTCCATTAAGATAAACAATGTATAGAATAGAATAAATAATTACATTATTAAAAAACTCATTCGGCCTTAAAAAACCTCGGCATCTTTCGCACCAATGTCTATTGCTGCCTCCACCCACTATGGCGCTCATGCCTATCATCACACCATGAAGCTTCGTCGCCATTACTACTACCAGAAGACCCTGCACGACCTTTGGTGTGAACTACGACGACCTAAGATCTAAAGCGTGTCCTCAATTTTGAGGCCGTGATGCTCAAAACTGAGGTCATGCGTGTCACATCTATGGCTCGGAGGGTGGAATGGACAAGTAGCGAGGTGGCAATGATGGACAACAAACTGGGACGACAATATGGATGGTGGTGGAGGGCGGCAAGTTGCAGTGATGAGTTGTGAGTCCAAATGATGTATGGGGAGCCTCCACTGCTGACTTGGCAGGCATGTCTGCCAAAAGAACACAGTGATCTCGCGCTGCACTAAATGGAGGATCCCGTTGCATTGTTTTTCAAAAGTACATAATTAAACTAGTAAAAAAAATTCAGAAACTATAACGAAAATGGAGCCAAGATTTAGAGGTTGCCCATGCAATTAACCCATAAAGTTTAGCAATAATATCAACTTTAGAGTTCATTTCTGATCCAATTCAAAATTTGTCAAACTCCAGAAGGAATTAATTTAATGTGAAGAATAGTGGAATGAAACATTGTAGTGATGCGACTCCACTCCAAAGCTCCCTCTTACCAATTTTTCTATTTGTATTTTTGGGTATTAGATTGCACGCTCTTTCTATCCTCCATTCTCGACACAAACCATGACCTTGAGTGTTTTAATCATACAGAGCACAATTTAGTGGCGATACTCATAGTTGCCATGTCCATTTCAACAGGCTTGTGCAGATTGAGAAACCTTGAAGAGTTGGATATTGGTGATAATGGATTTTGGGGTCCTCTTCCTTCGTGCTTCAGCAATTTGACCTCACTCCGTGTGCTTGATGTTCAATATAACAATTTTAGCGGGGCCATTCCTTCGCCTCTCCTCTATAATCTCAAGTCACTTGAATATATTGCGTTATCTAAGAATGCATTTGAAGGCTCACTTTCACTTGCTTCCCTGGCTAATAATTACAACCTTGAGGAATTCCACCTCATGGACAACCATAATAGTTTGGTAGTAAATACAGAAGAGCCCACTTGGTTTCCTTCATTTCAACTGAAGGCGTTTAGTTTATCAAATTGTGTGCTCAACAAAGACGCAAGTGGCGTAATTCCCAGCTTTCTGAAAAAACAGTACAACTTGAGCAGTGTTCAACTCAGCCACAATGGAATGACAGGAAATTTCCCAAGTTGGCTATTGGACAACAATGTAAATCTAGAACAGTTGGCACTCAGAGGCAACAATTTGTCAGGTTCATTTTATCTGCCTTCCAATTTGAATCTTGTCAGCTTATTTATTTTCGATGTGTCTACTAATTTTATTGAAGGAGAGCTTCCATCTCATATTGGTTTTATCCTCCCGATCATGGGCTATTTGAATCTGTCAAACAACAATTTGAAAGGTGGAATCCCTTCCTCAATGGGCAATATGCACCTGTTGTCCACATTGGACTTGTCGAATAATGGCTTCACGGGAGAAATACCAGAGACATTGGCTAAAAATTGTTCGCGACTTTCGTTATTGAAACTGTCAGGCAACAATTTGCAAGGCCAAATGCTACCGAGGTATTCTAACTTGACAAGCTTGGAATTTTTGTATTTGGACAACAATCGTTTTTCAGGGGACATATCGCCGGGTATATTAAATATCTCCTCCTTGAAAGTTTTAGATGTAAGTAATAATTCCCTATCCGGAACACTTCCCAATTGGATTGGAGATATTCAATACTTGAGCACGCTTATACTGTCAAGTAATTTATTGAGAGGTCCTTTACCATTGAGCTTATGCAACTTACGGCATCTCAATCTTTTAGACCTTTCAAGTAACAACCTTGGGCCAAATATACCCCCTTGTGTCAATGTTACAGTTATGAGGTTCTTGCATTTAGCAAATAACACGCTTGCTGGGCATTTTCCTAAGTTTCTTTTAGGAGCTTCATCGATTGTCACGTTGGATTTGAGAGATAATGTATTGTCAGGTGAGGTCCCTAGCTGGATCGGTTCACTTCGGAACTTGAAGTTTCTTCTACTACGAGGAAACAATTTTGAAGGTTCAATCCCTCTAGATCTATGTCTGTTGAAAAATATGAGCATATTGGATCTTTCCAATAATAATCTTTCTGGAACAATTCCTTCTTGTTTGAAAGATCTGACATTTGGAAATGCTAGGGTATCTACGGAGGCATTTGCTACCTCGCTCCTTCCTATGTATTACGTGTTCTCACACTATATTGACAGATTCAATTTATATCATCAGTATGATTACATATTTGATTATACAGAGAGATTCGAAGAAGTACACTTCATGACAAAGAGTAGGTTGGAATCTTATAAGGGCAACATTCTAAAACTCATGTCAGGAATGGATCTCTCGCAGAACAATTTGACTGGCTTTATTCCTCCAAAGGTTGGCTACTTAAGTGAACTTCGAGCATTGAACTTGTCACATAATCATTTGAAGGGAATAGTCCCAGAAACATTTTCCAAGTTAAAGAACATAGAGAGCTTGGACCTGTCCTTCAACAACTTAACCGGTCCCATCCCTCCACAACTAATAGAGCTTTACATGCTATCAGATTTTAGTGTGGCTCACAACAACTTGTCAGGCAAGATACCAGATCGAAAAAATCAATTTGGAACTTTTGGTGAGGCAAGTTATGAAGGTAACCCTCTTCTTTGTGGAGCACCATTAACCAACTGTGATGACTCTGATCAGGAACAGGGGACACAACCATCTTTTAATCATACCAAGGAGGATGACTCTTATAGAGAAGCCTTCTTGTGGAGTTTTGCAGGATCATATGTGGTGGCATTCCTTGGGGTAGTTCTTTTTCTTTGCCTAAACTCGTACTATCAGTGCGTGCTGTTCGAGCTTGTTCGTAAGCTTATCCCATCATTTCCCCATTAGATATTGCTCTTCTAATTATTTTGTGATTGAAAAATATGATGAAACAGTGGAGAACCTTTATTTAATAGGATTGTAAGCATTTGAGTCTTTATTATGAATTGGGAACGCTTGGCTCCTAGGGTGTTCATATTGTATTCCTTGTCCTGCTAATTTGAACACTAGGAGAATTGATTTGGTTGTCAATTGAGAGAGGATAGTTTACTTCGCAACCAAAATGAATCCAACATTGACAAATTCCTGTACTTGTTACCCAAGATGTGAAATGTCTGATGGTTGCAACCAGCAACATCGAACCAACTGGGTTTTAGCGTAGCAACACAAAATCCTACTAACATAAAGGATTGGGCGTGAGGAATTTCTCCTATTTGACGACAAAGGCATCCATTGTAGGACCACTGTTATGCAGCTTGGGCCCACCTTTATGGTCACTGCTTGATGAAGATTTATAGTAAGAGAACGAAGCTTATCCAATACTTAATGCAAAATTGCTTAGAGGATAAGTTCGACTCTACTGGCAGAAATTTAAGAGCGACTGTCTTCTACATATGTATCAGGATCAATGATTGTGCCAGCATTTCTTTTCCCATCACCTTGATGTCGTGTTCAAACTAAACCAACATAGAATATTAGTCAAGGGTCAACCTAGTCACACCTTTTATCCAAAAGAAATATGGGTCAAGCTCAATTAATAGCCATCTTAAAAAAACAGAGAACATAATGCTGAGCTACAAATATAACGGATACTGAATCAGGCAATGATGCAATGCAACAGTTCAACAAAAAAACATGAGGTGCTCTTTGCTAGTGCTGTGCATGTGGAGTTCAGTGGTGTTGAGATTAGTTATTGCAAAATAAGGTGAATCTCGTCGAGTTAAAACTCACTGGAAACAACTTGCCGGGAGTTTTTCATTGGCCATCTTAGTCAAATCTTGTGAATATGTGTTGGTTTAATGCATTTGCCAATAGGATCGAAAGAGCGCTTCCATCTTAGATTGATTCCATCCTTTCGAATTTGCAGTACCTAAACCTGTCAAGGGACTCGATAGGAGTTAGAATCTATTCATCTGTAGGCAATATGAAATTGTTGTCGACATTAGATCTGTCAAATAATAGCTTCCCGAGGGAGATGCCAGAGCCACTGGCCATAGGTTGTGTGGCGTCCCAGGCACATCCCTTCCTATTTATCATTCTATCCTCACACGATTATAAGAGTTCGCACGCGGAAACGTTTCTTTTTTTTTTTTTAGCAAATAAAACTTGAATTTACAACAAATAAAAAATGTAAAGACGTCACTGGCACTAAACTTCAACATTTCTTTATTTATAAACATGGATGATACAAGGGTGAGTTCATACTAGGGAGGCTTTGTACAATGCTACTCCCATCACTATGCTATCAACATAAGACTCACCATTTCATCTATCAAAAGCGTATTACCTATCATGTGACCCTATCCCAAAAAGTGTCGATCACATGTCCCAAAAATGATCCTCCTCGTCCTCCAACTACAGCTCACTCCACCACACTAGAAGCATCATCATCCCCATCATCGGACACGTACGGTATGGGCCCTACCAGTCGCCCACCAACATGAGCATACACCACCAAAAAACCTAACAATATAGGTCCGACAGGGGGCCCAACATCTACAGTCAAAACTGAGATACATTGCACGAACACTATCCCAGGGACATCAGGAATCTCGAACTCTGACAGGTGTCCAGAGAAGTCAATCGGGGCACCATAGCCAACTGAGGAGGAGGCGGGTAGGATAGGCATAACTAAAGATCTGTAAGAAGTTGTCAACAACAACAGTGAGCTAAGCTCAACAAGTAAAATATCTGTCAACCTATACTAAACAAGAATAGAATACATATCAACAGGCATAGGTATCACAGTCTTCTAGCTAGACTTACTAATCATAAAAATCATATTTTGTTGTGCTCATACTAGTAATCATCTCAAGTGTGATACTTTAACTCAGCAATTACATTCAACAACACGATTCAAACATACACACACAGCTTTACTCTTGCTTGGGTATCATTATCTCACTCCAAGTCACATGCCTGGTGCGCTCGCCGGACACGCAAGGAGGAAAACTCCCGTCTAGCGAGATTCGGTGCGCACTCTGATCCGCTGCGGTGTACGCCGGAATTTTCAACGGCCCGCGCAAGCTTTGTGATCTACTAACCACGGCATCCCAATCAAACTCCCGGGGCATCTAGGGAATTCTCATCCTAGGCATCGTAGTCCATTGACCACGGCATCCCGCATTCCCTACGGCTCCTCGGGGCATCGTCGGTTCACTAACTGACGGCATTTAATAACCCAGCAAGTCTACACAACTAATCATTTTGTGTAGTACACAGTTCATCAACAACAATCATCATTTCTCAATATTACATAATTCACAGTTATCGCTATAGTAGGAAATATCGTAAGTCGCATTCACGATCTCGTTCACTAAAGCACCGCCTTGACTAATCGTCAGCAACACATCCCACGACACATGGCTAACCACATCAAGGTCTAGCATGACTCATTGCAAAGATCAGAGTTTAAACATTTCATCTCCAGAAGACATCAAATTGAGATTCCAGCAATTTCATGTGGAAAATAGTAAGTTTTTATAAATTGGTAAAACTGGGCAGTCTTGCACCCATTTTAAAATCAGACTTAAATAAATAGTGAATGAAATTTAAAAATTCTAAATTTTGGATATGTCACCGAAGACACCTTGATAAACATTTTTCATAAAGGATTCAAAGTCTGATTATTTCTTTAAATGTCTCGTTTGGGAGCTTAAAGTCTGACTAAAAACTGTTCATCGGGACAGAATCCTTGCCTCTCAAAATGATTTCATTTCAGTATTCAAATCATCTCCAAAAATTCTAAAATTTAAATATGTTTAGATAAAGATGTCCTCAAGAAATTTTATCAAGGAAGTTTGTTCAGAATCATTCTAGAAAATTTTATAAAAATTAAAGAATGTGGAAAGGTCACTGAAACAGAGTACTGGGGCAGTCAAGCACGGATTAGAGATTTGGTGTTCGTGCTACGCAAAACAACTCCAAAAATTATGAAATTAAAATATGTTGTAGTTCCAGATGTTTTGAACAACTTTCATGAAGGAAGTCTTGCAAAATTCTAACCATAGAAATCTCTACAAAATTGGAAAGCAGTAAAGGTCCAGTAGAAACCGAATCTGTAAATCACAACTCAAATTCAAGAATAATCCATGACATAATCTACACGAATTTGGTGTTCATAAACATCCAAACCAGCAGCTAATTTCCATCACCACCATCCATTTCCATCAATATCCTAAAGCCACGCCAACATGCAACCCATTCTGATCTATTATAGGGAGGCAGAATTTCACTTGCCTTAACGACTGAATACGGCGCGGCACGGTTCAAAAATGGAAAGGGGACCACAGAAAATTCTTCTCAAGCCTTTCATTGCACCTCAAGCCCACGGTGAGAAGGAACTTGGCGGCGTGAAGGTCTGGAAACGGCTCACCAGGATGGACAGCAAGCTGGAGGCGTCGGGCAATGAACTTGATTCAGAACAGAAGAAAACCAACGGAGGAAGAGGTTACGTTTTTCGGGCGGTACAGAATGATAAGGGAAGAAGAAGAAGAAGAAGAAGAATAGGTCGGCAAGAGTGAAGAAAAATCAGAGGCTTGGGGGCTTTGCTGGACGATTCTACTTCGCCGGTTGACTGAGGAAGAGCAGAATTTGTTGACCAGAGAAAATAAATGGACAGGTGGCTGTGGAAAAGAGCAGCTAGCAGTTGTGATGATCCTGCTACTAGGGAGAGGAAGGAAATGACATGGGGACTTAGAATGGCTCAACAATTTGTTGACCAAATTATAAATAAAGTGGCTGAAGTGTTGGGGATGGCGTGGAAGATGGAAAAACAGAAGGTTGGGCTGATCATGTAACTTTGTTGCATGAAGTCGGTGGAAAAGAAATGGCGTGCAAAAGTTCAACTCTAGTGGATAACGTGACCAAAGTTCATAGTGTAAATAAAGGACATGACAAGGTCAAAACAGTTAATTCATAGCACAACGTTCACAAATAAAATGACAGATAATTGTAGGATGGTCCTGCGATGGTTGACAAAGTGACGGTACGGTGATTTTGTAATAACGTCCGTGTCCTCCGAAGTTGATGCTTCTATAGCTCGTCGTCGATAATTTAATTCTCACGAAACGTTCCGTTATGTACGCTCGGTAAACTAGCTAATGAAATTTTGGGATGCCATAGGTCGTGTCACACTATCTATACTAAAACGGTCAGGCGAGAAGTTGCGTGGCCGAATGCTGCCAATAACTACTAACTTTACAAGGTTGAAATATTTGTATCTGGACGACAATCAATTCATTGGGATATATCACTTGGCATTTGGGATAGCTCACACTCAAGGATTTTGGATTTAAGCGATAATTTCTTGTCCACACCAATACCAAACTAGATTGGAGATATTCAACTTTTGGAATTTCTAACGTTGTCGCAAACTTATGGGTGGTCTTTTATTATTGAGCTTTTGCAAATTGAATCCTCTCGTTTTTTATACCTCTGGACTAACAAATTTCGGTCCAAATATACCCTACCGTGCCAATATTACATTTATGAGGTTCTTGCATCTACAAAGAGTTGAGCTCACTAGGCTTTTTCCTTAGTTTCTTCCTAGAGCTCTGTCCATCGTCTCTACAGAAAATGCATTGACAGGTGAGATGCTCAACTGGATCTGTTTCTTCTACTGAAAGGAAACCACTTTTAAGGTTCAATTCCTCTAGCTCTTTGTCAGTTGACCAAGATGAGCATACTGGATCTCTCTTATATAGGCCTTTCTAGAGAAGTTCCTTCTTGTTTTTAAGATTTTCAATTTGGAAATGGGGAGGTATCTAATAGCACATTCGATACTTTGAGTGAAAACGCTGAGTATGGTAGCTCTACTAGTACAAGGGAAAACTTGGCTTATAATTTTTCTATGATGGTAGCGGTACAGATGCTTTTCGGATGAACTAGGAGAAAGCGACCTTCGTGTCAGAGAGTAGATTGAAATATTAAAAGTGCAACTTTCTAGAATATCTGCCTGGAATGGATCTCTTGCACAATAATTTGATGGGCTTTATTCCTCTAAAATCGATTATTTGAACGAAATATATGTCTTAAATCTGTCGCATAATCATTCGACGAGATCAATTCTAGAAAAATTCTCCAATTGAAGGAATATAGAGAGCTTGGACCTTTCTTTCAACAAGTTAACTGATCTGATTCCTCCGCAAGTGAGAGAGCTATGCGCACTTTCACTTTTTAGCTTTGCTCACAACAACTTGTTAGGCAAGACAACAGACAGAAAAAAATCAAATCAACTTTCGATCAAGCAATTTATGAAAGTAACCCTCTTGTCTGTGGACACCTTTAATAAGTTATAAAAGCTAAAACGACAGTCCGTGGGTGGACTCTGTCAACCGTTGACATAGGCAAAGATGATGAGTCCTGAAAAGAAGCCTTCTTATGGAGTTTCGCCGGATCATACGAGGTGGCATTTGGTGGGGTCGTTATTTTTCTCTACTTCAACTCCTATCTCAACGTGTTAAATTTTGTTTGTAAGGATATCCGATTGTTTCCTTAGCAGAGCTCGTGCTTGCAAGCATTTGAACATCTCGAGTCTCCACTATGCATGTTGAACCCTTGGATCTGTCATGTTGTCTGTCTTTTCCTTTAAATTTGGATGTGAAGTATCACCAGATTTTCTTTTGGTTGTGAACTGAAGGAAAGATCACTGTGGTCACAGATACAATAACCATGAAGAATAATAATTTATAGCTATGGCTGTGACTTGTCATCACAGATTGACGAGTGCTTCTCTGATTTTCCTTGAGAATCTCTAAGGTACGCTAGTATATCTAACCACCTTCTTTTTCATGACTCTTTACACTACCATTGAAGTGGCTGATTTTTCCGAAGCCAGATCAGCCGTGAACTGACTTTGCCAATACTTATCTGATTCTTCTTCGAGAGTAAGCAGCATTACTGCCAGAATGAAGATTCGCTGAAGGTGGATATTACATCGTCTGAGAGTCTTTTTTTCCTTCCTAACAACGCCTCCTTCTCGGACTTCCAAATTCTTCATATCTCGCGCTTCTTTCAACAAACTTTTTTAATGGCAGAATTTTGATGGATGCAGAGATTGCAAATGGGCTAAAGCAAGTTCCACGTCTGCAATTTCTATTTGCATACATCTGTTGCTTCTTCCCGAAACCTATTAGGTAGACTCTTAGCAGTTCTATATGTTGTATCGGGTCATAATTTATCTTCTTAAAATTCACCACACAAAGAATTCACCATCCTCCGGCGCTAGCTTTTTTCTGTCGTACAGAGGACGATATAGCGCTTAAAAAACTTTTCTCATGCTGGTGGTGGTAGTATTCTTTAGCCAAAAAAAAAAACGTAATAGTGGTCTAACCAGAAATATAGAGCAACTACTCACAAACAGCTCAGAATAAGATGAAAGCAAAAAAGGTTATCACCCGAATATGATCACATTGTAAATCAAATCATCCATGGAAAATGAGAAAAATATAACAAATACAATGAGCATTCCACTTCTTTATAAATGGAGGCATCTCCTCTGTCATGGAACGCCATCTCTCCTTGAAGCTTTTTGATTTGGGGTGTACACACACTAACAACATAATAACATGAAACTCCATCAAATCGCTTGCACTCTGTTCAATCGAAATTAATTGAGTTTTGACTAATTTTGTACTATTACACAGTTCTGTAGCACCCAATTCTATCTCACCACTGTAAGAGCAATAGAGTAGCGCCATAATGAGCCAAGGCACCCATGATCACAAAAACGTGAAAGATCTTATGGCTGTGACCAGCAAGGTCGAACGAACCCGGTTTTAGTCTCTCAGGAATCCTGCTAACATAAAACAAAGTAACTGTAATGTAAGACAGTGCCATGGCCAACTCATAAGCAAGCGTGATCGGGCGTTGGGGATTGCTCCAATTCACAATATAGGCATGAATCGCAGGAACGATGCCCGAAAACCCCATGGAGAGCATCGCCCGAAATGCTTGGAATTTCCCAGAAGAAAGAGAAGGGGCAAGCAGTGTCACAATAGTGAACATCCCCATTGCCATTATTCCGCTAAGGTAGATCAGTTACCAATGGGCTAGCACCGGAAAATATAGTAGATTGGGGGGCAGAATGAGGTGATGATCATGCCCGTGATGCCGACGTAGTCCATCCGCAGCAGCTGGATGTTCAAGTAGTGTGAGTGGCATGAGAAAAGGTGGCAAATGCTGCTTGAGAGGAGGCAGAACATGGATCCGCCTAAGAAGACAAAGAACGGCCACTGTGTTGCGGCTGGTTGGAGTGAAGCAATCTTCAAATCTTCTTCTGTTATCTGATTCAAGTTCACCAAAGAAATTGTACCCTGAAAACTATATAGTGTTAGATACATCTGTAGACTTCAAAAGAGATTATTCTTTTCGTAAGTCGAATGAAACATTGTTGGCGCGCCACTCACCAAAAGCAATTCCTTTGAATAAGAGATTATTTCCTGCACTAGTAGATTTTGACCTGCACAAGTCGGTTTGCATATCAAGCCATTGCATAATCTATGGTATACTAGTCGGAGACCAATCTTCATATCATAATTTATAGAAAATGGTTCGATCCTATCTGCCGAAGGGAGAGAATAGGCCAAAACGGTGAAAGTGAATGTGTAGAGCACTAACTGAATAACTGTCTAGCTTGCTTAAGCTGATACTTTCAAATTCAATTTGACAACCAGTGTACTACTCTTCACTATAAAAGCTATTTACCATTATGATTTCGTTCAGAAAATCTTATCAGCAATCAACATTCAGAGCATTCTGCAATAGTTTATTACAAGGTCCACCGTGTGAACTTTTTCTAGACACACACAGTGCTACTCGGGTGGAAAATGATTATCCATTGACGGTTTGACTGAACGCATGTTGTATTACCAAGAACAGAGAGAGATTTTCCGATGGGTCCAATCTTTTATTTCTTTCTGAAAAGAACGGAAATTTCTATTAATACTTTGATCCATCATGGTAAGTAATCGCTGATGACCCTTGTTATCCATCTTAATTTTGCACTTGCTATTTGAGCAAGACTGTCTTGACTGTCAGGCTACTACTCCTGAAATTTAAGGAGCAATGAAAATGACGAGCACGACCCTTGTATATTCCTATGAAACAAACTTTCTGAGTTTAAATTTTATTTTATGTGCCTGCCCTTAATGTCACAAACACAAGTTATTCATCTGTGGCACCTGCGATTTCGATACAGCACCATGAGAAAATGAAGGTTTTAAATGGCAATTTTGGTTGCCGATTGCCGGTTGCAAGAAGGGTTGGCTAATGAAAATGGCCGATTGCTCGGTATGGTAACAAGCCATGAATACCACAATACTACATTGACTTGTACGTACTAAAAGCGCTATTCTGCTAATAAGCAGGTAGAAAAATCTAAGCATTGTGACTTGAAATTCGACGATTTTAATCTGGTTATGGAGGATTTGATCAAAACAGGGTAATTCAAGCATCTTCACCAAATGAGCAATTTAGCAAGCTCTCTAGTGAGTTATAACTTGCACCTAGCAAGCTCATCTTAGATTACACTTCAGACAGTAAAAACCAGCCATGATAGTCAACACAGATTGAGCTACTACTGACAAATTCCTCGCTAGAAATTATGGGTTCCATTTGACGTCGTTGAGTTGAGACGAGTTGCTAAATGCAAACATCGATAGATCAGAACTCACTAAAATGTGCATGCTAGTATAGGACTGAATGATACAAAACACAACTTGGGAATAGGCCGAGAAGATCAGCAACCTGAGGCACGTCCACAAAATTGGCCACCGTCAATCCCAGAAACACCAGAAACCCAATCAAATACCTGCTCCCCCATCACACAGAGGACGCAAAAGAGATCACCACAAATCACAAAGGAAAAAAAAAGAGATAAAAATGAACCGAAGAAGATAAAATATGAGCAAAGATGGCCTCGCATGAAAAAATAACAAATCGAACTAAAAACACATCATCAGTCATCCTCACGTCCAAACGTTGAGCGTCTCGTTGTGCCAGCGGAACAAGCTGAGGGCGGCCTCGAGGAGGGGCCGGTTGGTGCAGTAGTGGCGGAGGATGAATTCATTGTCCTTTGTGTACTCCGGCAGCTCCCGGAACGACACCAGAGCGTACCGTGATGCCGACGTAGTCCATCCGCAGCAGCAGGTGGACGTTCAAGCAGTGGGAGCGGCATGAGAAGCAGAATCATCGGTGAAAATGGATGGCCCATCGTCTCCTTTTCCCCTTCTCCATCTCCTCCTCCTCTTCTTTCGCTGTTGGTCTCGCTGTGGCTTTGTCCTTTCTATGGAGAACTCAAGAGGAGGCCTTGGTTCAATTGATGGGCCGAACGGAGAAGACGATGACGAAATCGTTAAGGCCATTATTTTCTAAGTTCAAGATTTAGTATCTTTTTATTTTGCGAAAAAGGCTTTTATTAGCGAGTTCCATTGGGTATTTAAAAATTTTCAACGCTATGCATCTTATGTGGTGACGATATTTTGAAATTCGAAATGTCTTTCGCTAGAATTGACAAAAAAAAATCGAGGTTCTTAGCTTTTATTATCAAGATAAAACTTCATCAATTTACTTATATATTTCACGATAATGTTAGTCAATACTAAAAATTTTATAATAAGACAGATATACTAACTAATGATACACGATTTAGATTTGAACCGGTACCTTAATGAAAATCACGAGATAACTGGCCCTTTATCCAAACTACATAAAATAAATAGACAAAATCTATCAAATCTTCAGATAATAATTTTGTAGAAAATGGTTCAATCCTGTCCGCCAAAGAGAGAGAGCAGGCCAAATTGGTAAAAGTGAACGGGCAGAGCACTCTTCACTACGAAAGCCTTCGATCATATTCGTGGAATGTCTCTTTTGAGCCTTTCTTCGATCGTCTCTCCTCCGTCCGAAATCTGTGCGATCCGACCTCCTCCTCTCCTGGAGCCGAGAAAGCCAGAGCAAGCGCATTTTACAGGAGGGCAAAGCCTCTCCCCCCCCATCCTCAGATCGTTCAACGCCGCTCCGGAGAGCCAGAGTCACCATCTCTCCGTGCAGAACTGCTCTGGCTCACTTCTCTGTGTTTGGAATTTACGGCAATGAACGGACTATAATCCGAAGACAGGTGCCAGATTTAGCTCCACTGAAGAAGGCGAAGGCGACGCTGAACAATGCACCTGGGTGACGGATTCCGAGGCCCTGCCGAATGGTGTTCGAGGCGGTCACTTCGATTTTGCTGCGTAATACTGAGGTTACTGATTCTGCTCAGAAAGTGTTCAACGAATTGTCCGAGAGAGCGGAAACGAGAGTAACAGCTCTCTAACTTCGATTACTTGTTACGTCAACAGTAAGCAATACTGTCCTCAGTTCGACTCTATTGAATAACCTCGGCAGAAGGGTCATTGTCGCGGGTCCTCGCCAAAATTTTCTTCTCAAGCGGATGAGGTTCTCCCGCGAGATTCTGCTTCGCTGAACTCTTCAAATTGCTGGAGACGTGCTCTTGCACAGACCAGAGAGGTGTTTAAGGCATACAGGGTGTTTGAAATTCCAACTGGAGTTACTGAGACTCCATAATGTCGAGAGGCTGGTTCTTGTGTATCAAAACCAGGGCAATTGAGTTTGGATATCAGGACATACGGTGACTCCATATTGGTTTTATTTCACAAATACGAAAGTCTCCTCCATCGGAAGACATTTTTCCTTAGGGGGTTGAGCCTCTTACTCTTTCTCCTTCTCCGATCTTTATGCATCCCAACATCTGGTAGTGGAAGAACCCAGTCCAGGAAGGTCATTGCATGAACAGATAGTTTTGTGCATATTGAGTCTTCCCATAATAAATCTCACATCTCGTCAGTTAAATACGCAAATTAAGTTCCCGAGATAAACGTCGACGGGTCCTTCGAAGCTGGTGGTTCGGAAGGATCGGTCGCGGGAAGCCGATTCAAGCCCAAGCTATGATGTACTTCGGATATATCTGACGAGAAGAGGACACGTACTTGGAGTCAGACAACTTTGCTCTGGTTGACGCTCCGCCGGAAGACGATCACGTGCCGTGGGGAGGTGGAAGCCCTACTTGTCTTGGGCCCATTGTGGAAGAATGGCGAATCAAGTAGCTGATTGGGTAGCCAAAAAGCCCAACGTTTGAATACCCTTTCTAGTTAGCCCAACCCCCCAGTTCCCATGGGACTTCTTGTGTTTTGATGTCCCTTCTTTGGGCTTTGTCTAGAAGCACTAGTGATAAATAAAAATGGTGTTTCTGACCAAAAAAATTACACAAAGTTTCCAATTCTATACCCTCAGACCACCTCAAAAGAAATTTAAGCAAAAAAGAAAAAGGGACAAATAAATTGTATGACTGGACAAACAATTGGTAACGGAAATTGCGTTTCATAATCTTCAGAAAATGAGTTAACCTAATAATAATAACAAACATACGATCACGGATATTATTTGGACTTAGCCTTTAGTAGGTTCGACCACATGTTAAAGGAGGATGGCCGAAATGAGATAACGAGGCTAACAGTGACATTAGTAATAAAGATGAAAGAGGTCGAGTTACGAAGCTTATTATTGATTTTTTTTTTCAAGAAAAATCAATGATTTGTGATCATATTTCTAAAATTAGTTATTTGTATTGGTTATAAAAACTAGTTAATGGAACATATTTTCATCATCAACAATAATCTTTGCATATACGTTTTATTAATGATAAAATTACTTCTCATTAATCTTTTTTTGCAAGCGAATGAAATGAGTATTTTTAGAAATATTTTAAATTGCTAATTTTCCGTAAAACAAACACATCTAGAAGTCAAAGGATTTTATCTTCTCTTTGTTTTTTTTTATCATTTCTTCTCCTTTCACTGAGGGTTTTTCCTTTCATAACTCCCTCTCCAAAATATCTTATCTTTTTTCTCTCTCCAACTAAATTGCTTATGTATCGGCGCCTCGTCATCGGCTTCGGCGTTCCATTTTGTGGCCATGCGTACGGGCGACGAAAAGCCGCTAACAATTGTCAGCAGTGGCTCCTATTCATCGATAGGACCTCACTCGGCTCATTATGGGCTTTTGGTAGAGGGACAACTTTTACAAATAGGCCCGGCCCATTCACCATCAAAGAAACAAAACGAAACTAAAAAATCCACCTATCCATCACTAAGGATGGTAAAGATGAAAAGTAAAAAAAAATAAAAGTTAATAAAATTTAGGAGCCATCAAAAGAGATTGAAAGCCTGATCGGCCCAACCAAACCTGCATTTCTCAGGCACGAGGTAGATAGGGTCGATCCTGGGGGCATATGTTTCTAATTTTGTTTTCAGGCTTGTTTGGGCTACTAGCCTAGGGGACTCTTGATGCCATTAGCAAAAATAAGTGAAGTGGCAATTATAGTTGAATGAAGTGAAACATAAAGGAGATACAAAGATATGCAAATGAGAAGGGAGGCCAATCAGAGTCGATACAAGCATGGTACAAAATATATTTCAAATTTATCAACTGCATTCATTCTATTAATATGATACTTTGCAACGGTTATATATAAAAAATAGTTGGTTCATCTTATATCTTGCTATAAATTTCCATTAGAAAATAGAATTTGAGAGGCTATGAAGTCACTACAAAGCAAACTTCCACATGACCAATCTATTGGTCCTTGGTCCAAAAACTGCCATCAGAAAAAGAACTTCCAACATATCTCTCTTTCCATGAACTCAATTCAAATAGAAAAATTGCAAGGAAAGAAACTTCAAATTCAGTGACTATTAGTGGATGAAGTACTAAATTACGAAAATCCAATTATATATGTTAAGTTAATTTATGGCATTTTGAATGAAATTTCTCAAATGACTGAAGCATTTTGGTCTGGTGGTTAACATCAACAGATAAAGTTACTCCAGACTTTGGAAAATTCCAATTCGTTTTTCAAATCCGTGTAAGGACAAGGGTCCAGCTGCCCTTGCATTGACCAACTTTTGGAGTATTGGCCAAATGCTTTATGAGAAAAAGAAATAATTAGTCTAGCGTTTTGTTGGAGGTAAAGAGACAAAATCTCATTGAAGATTACATTGAGATCGAAAGAGAAGTTGAGTGACTAGGCCAATTCTTTTTTCTGTCATCCTCATATTGCCTATGGGTTAAAAAAACATAAACTTAGTCAAGTTCTTGCCACTTACTTTCTATAATGGACATCCCTATCAAAAAAAGGAAGGGTTAATACCACGAAAACCCTCAACTTGTATACCTATGATAAATTTATCATAAATTAATTTTTTTTATCACTAAAAATCTCAAACTGGTATACCTGTAATAAATTTACCCTCCGCCAGTTTCCATTAAATTTTATTATCAAATTACTGAGTTGGATGACACGTGATAATTGATGGATATACCGATTTAGGGTTATACCCTCCGTTTGTTACAGATGTACTGGTTTTGTGATTTTTCGTGTATACGTGGATGAGAAGAGTGAGTTGAGAGAAGAGGCCTATCAAAATCCAATAAATCATTACAAACCACAAAGAAAGCTGAGAGTGGAGAGAAGGGGTCGACAGTGAGCTAACATGGAGATACGTGGGAGTTATAGATTCTTCACATTAGAAAGTCATTGACATCAACCACTGTCAAAAACTCCCACAAGTCTGGGAGCATCATCCTTGACATCATCTGGCACTCGTATTACCAGATCACAATAATTGCTCCGTCTCTCTCCCGTTGGAGAGCTTCCCCTCTATCCATGGAGATAGTCATCCCCACTAAACCCTAACCTCCTGAGTAGATTTCTTCCCTTTTCCATCCTTCACATCTTGAATATGGAAACAACACAGCCACCCACAATCCCCCACGCCACCGATACCCCACAGCCACCCAATCACCTACAGAACCAGCCACACAAAAAACCCTAGCGTACATTTAAGCTTTCTGTCTTCCATTTAATTTTAGGAGTCAATCCTTCCAAACAAACCAACATGAAAAACCACGTATTCTCAAACCACAAACAGTCACATTAACCCGACTAGTTTCTTACCTTCATCCACCCACTTTTTCAACGAAATCCATCCCAATGACTCGTACCCAGAAAGTGCAAGACAGACTTTGAGCTCCCTTCAATCCTGGAACACTTATTCCTTCTTAGCAATTGCTGAAGCTGAAAGTAGAACCAAGGCAGCAGCTTATCCGAGGAATGAGAACTCAAAAAGTGCAATAAAAGGCGCACTCCAGGTTTGATGTTTCAATAAACTTTTCTTTCTGTGGCCCACCGTACTAAAATGAGTTACCCTGCCTTTTGTTGCAATAGTATATAGAAAATGGAGAAAGAATTAGAGCGAGAGAGAGAAGAAAATGGCAATACTTTGCAAAACATATGGGCAAAATGTGGACAAAAGACTCTATAGTTAAGGTGTTTGAGGAAATTCCCGAGAGGAAAATAGAGGAATGTCAGCTGACTTTATTGGAGAAACTCCATTCAAAGCCTAATGTTAACTTCCAAGCCTTCCAATCGACAATGTTGAAAGCATGGAAAACAGAAAGGGTAGTGTGTGATCAGGCACAACAAGGGCTCTTTACCTTCACTTTCAAATCTGAAATGGAGAAACGAAGAGTGTTGGAAGCTAGCCCATGGTCCTTCTCAGGAAATCTACTTATTCTTCAACAGTTGAACCCCAAGTTGCCCATACACCGTCACACCTTCACTCATTGCCCTTTTTGGGTACAACTTCATGAGTTACCCTTGGTGTGCATTACTGAATCAATCATCAAAGAAGTAGCCCAAAATATTGGACATGTATTGGAAGTAAAGCTGGGAACAAAGGAGGGTAGCCCGTGTAAGGTTGGTAGGGCCCGAGTGTCACTTAACTTGTTGAAATCTTTAATCTCGAGGGTTATGCTAGATTTTGAAGAAGAAAATTTCTGGATAGATTTCATATATAAACGCCTACCCCATTTTTGCTACTCATGCAGAAAGATAGGCCACTATACAACTAGCTGTGAGGAGGTGCCTTATAACAAGACCAAACTCAATCCTATCAGTGAAGGACTATTTGGCTATTGGCTAAAAGCGGAGGCTAAGGAGCATAGCCCATCCTGGGAGATGTTTCACAAGGTGCCAGATTTAGCTTTATTGAAGAAGGTCAAGGGAGGCTAAACAATGCAGTGCATATGGGTGGCGGATTCGAGGGCCTGCGAGATTGTGTTTGAGGCGGCCACTTCGATTTTCCCACGCACTATTGAGGTTACTGATTATGCTCCGAAAGTGTTTGACGAATTGTCCGAGAGAGGAGAAACGAGAGTAAAGCCGCTCTAACTTTCAATTACTTGTTATGTCAACAACAAGCAATACTCATCTCTGTTTTGACTATGCTGAATAATCTGAGCAAAAGAGTTATTGTCACGGGTCCTCGCCAAAATTTTCTTCTCAAGCAAGTGAGGTTCTCCCGCAAGATTCTGCTTCGCTGAACTCTTCAAATTGCTGGAGACGCGCTCTTGCACATACCAGAGAAGTGTTAAGGCATACAATGAATTGGAAATTCCTTAGGCGTTTGTTTCATATTGGTTTTGTTTCACAGATATGAAGTCTCTTTCATTGGGGTTGAACCTATTACTCTGTCCCCTGCTCCAATCTTTATGTCTCCCAACATCTGGTATTGGAGGACCAAGTCCAGGAAGGTCATTGCATGAACAGAAAGTTTTGCGCATAATGAGTCTCCACACAATAAATCTCACATCTCTTGTCAGTTAAATACACAAAGTTTCCAATTCTATACCCCTCAAAACTCCTCAAAAGAAATTTAAGCAACAAAAAAAGGACAGATAAATTGTATAACTAGACAAACAATTAGTACCGTGAATTATTTTTATTAATCTTTAGAAATGAGTTCACCTAATAATAGCAACGAACATACGATGTATGAAATTGAGAGATCATGGATATTGCTTGGACTTAGCCTTTAGTAGGTTCGACCATATATAAGGGTAAAGGTCTTCGATGGCCAAAATGAGATAACAAAGCTAACGGGGACATTAGCTTTAAAAATGAAAGACGTTGAGTTATGAAGCTTATTATTGAATTTCTTTTCACGAAAAATCAATGATCTGTAAACATTTTTTAAAAATAGTTATTCGTATTGGTTAGAAAAACTAGTTAACAGATTAAATATTTTTATCATCAACAATAATCTTTGCTTAAACGATTTATTAATGATAAAATTATTTCTCATTAATTCATTTTGGCAAGAGATAAAAGCAAATATTTTTAGAAATATTTTAAATTGGTGATTTTATGTGAAACGGACGCATCTAAAAATTAAAAAATTTTATCTAATTTTTTTATTATTTCTTCTCCTTTCACTAAGGGTTTTTCCTTTCATCACTCTCTCTCCAAAATATATTTTCTTCTTTCTCTCTCTAACTAAAGGGTTTATGCATAAGTGCCTTGTCATCGGCTTCGGCGCACCATTGTGTGGCTATGCATTCAGGCGACGAAAAGCCGCTAACAAATGTCAGCAGCAACTCCAACTCATCGATAGGGCCTCGCTCAGTTCATTATAGGCTCTTGGTATGGGGACAACTTTTATGGACAAGCCCAGCCCATCCAACATCAAAGATTTAAAAAAAAAAGAGATTAAAAAATCTACCTCTCTAGCACTAGTGATGCTAAAGATGAAAATTAAAAATTAATAAAATTCAGGAGCCATCAAGAGCTTGAAAACCCAAATTGGTCCGACCAAACCAACCCCGCATATCTCAAGCACGATTTAGAAGGGCCGGTCTTTAGGGTAGATTTTTCTAATATTGTTATCAGGCTTGTTTAGACTACTAGCCTAGGGGAGTCGAGATGCTACTAGCAAAAATAAGTGAAGTAGCAATTATAATGGAATGAAGTGAATTATAGAGGAGATAGAAAGATGAGTAGATGAGAAAGAAGGCCAATGAGAATTGATGAAAGCATGGGATAAAAATATATTCCAGGTTTAGCAACTACATTCATTCTATTAATATGGCACCTTTGCAACAGTTAAACATATACAACATTGTTTATTCGTCCTATATCTTGCAATATACTTCCTTTAGGAAATAGAATTTGGCAGGCTATGAAATCACTACAAAGAAAATTTCCACGTAGGACCAATATGATGGTCCATGGTCCCGAATCAAAGGGACCGACAACTACAATTGATATAATGAGAAACAAAATTACGATTACATGCACAATAGTGTGGCACCAACTTAATATATTTTGTAAACCTCTCTTATATATTATTATAGATACTAGATATTGCAAATTTAATATATTTTGTAAACCTTTTCAGATATATAAGGTAATTTGTACATATTGCAAACGTTTTTAACCAATGCATAAGAGCATGTTTCTTTAACTTCGATATTTAAAGAATCATTTTATTTATTTCTTATTAGTCAACACATATAATTAAGTAATTGGTTAATGTTCAACAGGAAGACTTTCCTACTGAATGGCTGGAACGTTCTTTTTAGGCATGATTGTACACTTACAGGGATTTAGCTACAACCTCTTTTATATATTACATGAATCACTTTTAAGTTATATTTTCTAGAAACTTTCAATTTTAAATAAGTAATTGAGCTTCTCTATCTAATTAATGTAGAAGAAGATTGCACAAAACAACTTTTCTTTTTCTAAAAGAGAAACGGTACAACTAACAGGTATTAGGCAAAATTAACGTAATCAAGTCCCCAAACCCAAACTCTCTGATTCGTAGAGTAAGGCTGCCTCTCACGCCTTACTTGGCTCCTAACCAACCTAGAGTAGGTTAGTGAAACTCTAATTTATTTTGATTGAAAATAAATGAGAAACTAAGTTATGATTAGTAGGGCTTGGGAGAGTCCGAGCAAAGTATTAATGCTTCCTTACAAGATGGTTACACTCATGCGCTTAGTAATTTGTTAAACCCCCCTTGAAGTTCATCTTGGGAGGCTTGCGAAATCACTGTTTCGGAATTGAGATTCTCTAATGTTCAAAGAATTGAGATTCTCCAATATTATTAGGAGTTAAATTATATCTTAAATTTTCTCACTTAAGGGCTGATACCTCACCACATGTATCTTTGGATTGTCTAGATTTATTCTCCTTTCTTCATTTTTCCCCCTTTCTTTTCTTCCCTTTGTTTTCCTTTTCCCTTCTAACTTCTGCCTCCGTCCTCTCTCTCTCCTTAGATCTTGAATTTGGGGTAAACTTGACCAAATAAAGTTACTTCAGACTTTAGAAATTGCAATCCGTTTTTTCAAATCCGCGTAAGGAAAAGGGTCCTTGCATTGACCAGTTTTCGGAGTATTGGCCAAGTTCTTGACCGAGAAAAAGAAGCATTTAGTCTAGCGTTTTGTCGGGATAAAAAGATAAAATCTCCTCCAAGATTAGATTGAGATGGAAATAAAAATTGAGTTACTGGGCCGGCTTTCTTTTCCATAGTCCTCGTACTGCCATTGGATTAAAGAAACAAAAAATACGTCAAGGTCTTTTCACTTTTACTTTCTATAATGGACATCACTATCCAGAAAGTAAAGCATTTCCCAGCTTTCATCGCAGGAGACCGAAACGACTTGGGAGAATTCTGTGTCAAGCTATCACGGACATTCCCGTAAAAAAGTAGAGTATTTCACAGCTTTCATAGGAAGTGACCAAAATGACTTGCTCAAATTATACATGAGTCCCTACATAATGAAGCAAGCATTTAAAATTCAACATAATATGGATTTGGTGAAAATAAAATAAAACACGGTACATTGAATCCAACTGATAAATCCAACATATGGATTTACAGGTTTGATTATTTAGTTTTATTGATTTATCTGTTCTATTTCGTTATTTTTGGTTGAAAAAAATTAATAAAATTATACAACATTTTAAATCGGTAATATTAATAGATCCAGTGATTTAACAAGTAATGGGTTACACTATAATGACATGGCCTGAGGAACAGTGGTAAACTCCCAAAGTAACTATTTAAGTAGTAATCATTTGGAAGATTGGTTTTACTTATAAACCATAGTTAAATGGAAATCACCTGAGAGAATCCGCTAGTGTTTTGCAGACCACCAATTGTCTCCTTGAGGCAAATACCACCAATTGTCTCCTTGAGGCAAATAGGTGACCCTAATTGAAACCTAGTTTGAACATCCTGGGAAATGCCCATTTAAAATGTTCAAGTATTTAGGGAAAAAGTCATCAAATCGTGTAGCTCGCGAGAAAATTATTCGTCATAGGCAAAAATAACACGACGGCCTGGAATGTCACGTCCTTTAAAAATCTCACGGCCTTTCGTTAACCTAATACATACTAATAATTAAAGATTCTTGGCTACTAAACGTCATGGTCATGACCTAGATTCTGCAATTGCAATTAGTATGTAAGGTGCAATTGAGAAGGTGATAAATGATCAGACTCAATAACCTACATTAATTTCAAAAGCTCACATTTTTATAATAATAATAACAACAAGAAAAAGAACAACAACAACAACAATCATGACAACAATGACGACGACGACAAACGACAATAATAATAACAACAACAATTATAGCAGTAACATTAGATAATTTAGTGACAAACACTAACTGCAAAACCTCCCACATCATACAACGCACAAAAACCCCTTTTCATGTGGATACATAAGATGAAAGTTATTAGATATTGCGAGCTTTATCTATTGCAAACTTTCTTAACATAATTGAGAGAATGTATGTATAACGCATATATATTGCAAAATCCTTAACCAACATAAGAACATGTTTTGTGATGGTCAATATTAAGATATTTCATTTTTTTATGAGTCGACGCATATAATTAAGTCGTTGTGTACTATTCAACATATAATAGCTAATTCAGCAATGACCTTTTAATATATTAGATGAATCTATTTTAAAATATTTTTTTAGGAAAATCAATGTTAAATAAGAAACTAAGCTCCTTTATCTAATTAATATGTTCCAAGTAATTTTATAGTAAGTGGAAAGAATGCAGTTTTGCCATGATCTATTCTACCAAACTTTCTTATTATTTATAAATGAACAGTCCAAGCAACTTTTGCACTTGGACCTGGACAATATAATTCAATGCATTCTAACTAGTAGATCATGTTATGACCGAAAAAAAAAAACTAGTAGATCAGGTGAGTCTACATGGGACCCACACAATGTAATGAATCATTGAGCACATGTGATTCGGGGGCCACATAACAAAAATAATAGATTTTCATATGCCTCAGGCCTTTAAGGTTATAATTGAGCATTAAATTTCCATAAAGAACTTGATTGGTCTTTTTTTTTTCCAGTGATTAAATTAGCTGTGGTGCCTACCTTCTTCTCTATCATTTTTCATGTCCTTAATTCTCAACAAAATTGAAATGGTTTGCTTGGCAATTTTCTGGGTCACTGCAAGCTTTAACGACCATGCGGGGGGATAAGATGTGTTGCATCTTTGAGTCGAAGAGGTCCCTAGCAGAATTGATCAACTCACGGGCCACAGGCAAGTATTTCATTAATATAATACATATAAAAATTGAATATGGATCATCAAATCTTGTGGGATTAACTAGCTTCGATGGTCAGTATTCATTCAATACATATACTATACTCAATATAATAGTTCAAAATCCTTCATTTTTACTGTACATGGGCATTTGGACTTGGGTGGTGCCGAATATTGGAGGGACGTGGAAGATAATAGCAATGCTTGGAAGGAGAGACCGGAGAGGAATGCCCTGCTCAACATTAGATCCGCCATAAACAACCCGAATGGGTATTCTTCTATCGTGGTACGACGATTAAAAAGATTTTTATTTAATACTAGCTAGGTATTCATACATTGCACAAGTTTAAGACTTTATGTTCTGAATTATTCTAAATGTTAATAGTCAATCGATTTTGCAATCATTGATACTTCAAGTTAATTATAAGATATAGTGAATGTTGATCAGCATTGGCTTGACTGGTTTATCAAATCAATGGAAATTGCCCTTATTTTTCCTTCAATAAGACTAAACAAATACTCATTTGTTTCATATTTATTGACAAAACAATACCTGTGCATAAAAATGAACAATGTGACATCCCGAATTTCGGCCCATTTTTGGGATTTATAAAACGTGTAATTCGTCAGTGTACTTATAATAGAATCTCGCCTGGGAACTGATCACTCTCGGGTTCTTATTTTTAAAATAGAGATTTTGCTAGAATCTCACTTGATCGAATTTGGCCGTTATTTAGATCCCGAACTTGACAGTCGATTTTCGGGAGTTTTGGGACAAAATAAATTGGACGTTGTCGATATTAATGTGGCCAGCATCGAGATTGTCAGGAATAGTAGAAAAGTAAATTTTCGACCGGGTATAAATTTGGACTAGTAGACCTCCCTTGTTATAGTTTGATTTAATTAATTTGGCCTTTGTCCCTTATTATATTCGAGGTTTAATTTAGACCGGTAGATTATTTTCGATTTTGAATTTGGGCCGTCGGATCGCGTTAATTATTTGATTGAATTATTTTTTTTCCTCTCTCTCTCTCTCTCTCTCCTTTCTCCTCTGCGCGCACATTTCCCCCGCCCTGCGTCCCATCTGCCCATGCCCTGCAGACCAACTCTCGTCTGCTGCTCTCTCTCCTCTTTCTTTCTTTTCTTTTTCTTTTTCTTGTTCTTGTTCTTCTTTTTCTTCCTCTCTCCTTCCTGGGCCGACTGGTTCTGCTCAGCCCCTGCCCAGCTCACCGACCGTCGTTCGATCGCTCTCACACCTCTGCCTGACGCCGCCTCCCTCCTCGCACCGTCGCCGCGCCGCTACGTCGCGCGGCAGCTCCGCCCGGCGCTGCCCTCCTCCCTTCCCAAGTGCACAAGCTCGACTCGTTGCCGTTTGCCGCCGCGTCTGACGTGTCCCGGCCGCCGTCTAGCCAGCTCCCCAGCACCGCCCAAACACCTAGACGTCGCCGCCGTCGTCCCAACTGTCGCCGTACTGCTCCGGCGCCACCAGTTCGCCCCCCCTCTTCCTCTGTTCTCTCTCTTGGTTCCTGCTCCGACCGTCGCCGCCGTGAGTCGCCGCCCGCCGTTGTCGGAGCTGCTACTATCCCGGCGATGTTGCTGCTTCTGTCCCGTCCAACTCGTCGCCGCTCGCCTTGCCACAACCCCGCCGACGTTGCAGCTGCTCCCTTCCCCTGTTTCTCTTCCTCACGCCCTCACCGCCGCTTGACGAAGGAGCTCCGCCGCCGCCGGGGCTGTTCCGCTGCCGCCACCACCTCGTCCAGCCATCTCACCTCTCTCTCTCTCTCTCCCTCTCTAGGCCGCGGCATCGCCTAGATCGTCGCCGCTGCTCGCGCCGTTCGCCGGAGCCGCCGCTCACCGCCATTGTTCCTAAGTGGGACCGCCGCTGTCCAGCCGCCATTGCCACTTATTCAGCTCGATTTCAAGCTTAGGACACCCGGTGAATTCGACCCTAAGCCCCAGTTAGGCCTTTGTGCATTTCTAGATAAGTTTAGGAGTTAATTTAGGGTAACTTAGGGGTTATTGTGCAAGGGATGGTAAGGGCTGATGTCGCGGCCAATTTGGTGAATTATAGTGATCGTTTGATGAGGTTTAGCGGCTGTGTATGTGCTGTGAGATGGCTGGACAGGTTTGGAATGGAATAGCTCAAGTTTGGGGAAGTTCGGGCTTAAAATGTGGATTCTAGTGCGCGCCTTATTTGGTATTATGGTAGCTGATTAAAATGGTGTCTTGGGTAGTCCAATGGAACATTTTGAGGTCATTAGATGGCCCGGTGTGATCGATATAGTGGCTGTCCACTTTGGAACTTAGTTGGACAAAATGCGATTGATTTGAGGTTTGGAGTGTAAGTGCCGAAAATGATGGATTGACCGAACTAGTGGCTGAATTGTCCCTAAATGCGAGTGATTTTGTAGTGTCGTGACACATGCCTAACGCCTCTAGGAAGGGAGTAACTTAGTGGGCCTCGATTTTTGTGGATTCATGTTGATCTAGTCATTTGATTTATGCGTGTGAATTGTATATCGTGCATGAGTGCTTGATCTGATGCCATGGTCGGGCACATATGTTGGTTGGGCATGTTGAAATGTAGATTGGGCATAGTGTACCGTAATTGATTGAATGGCGTTGTGCTATTGATTGCCCATTGTGAAAATTGTGAATTGCCCAAGTGTGAACTTCATGACCACGAGAGTGCATGTCATGCATCGGTAAGGCATGTGCATACTCGAGTGTGCACGGATGACATGTGCATTGTGATCACCTAAAATGCTCTGAAGCGTATTACGCGGGGTTCAGATAAAAATTGATGCCTATAAATATGTGATCACAATAAACCCTGATGGGTTTTATGCGGGGTAGTGAACCCGTCTTGAGGCGTGTTATGCAAGATGATGCTCGGTTTACTGGAAGATGACCAACCTGAGGCATTTTACGCGGGTAATGTGTCATGAGCCTAATGCGTATTACGCGGGCCAGAAATCGATCTCGAAGTGTTGGACTTGATGCGTTTAACGCGAGTAGAAGGAGAAATTGATAAATGGCTGAATGCTAGTATGCAAGAGTACGTTAATGCATTGATGAGGCATGAACATGAGTGCGAACATGAGCATGTGCATTACATATGTCAGGACTAAATGATTTGTGTGTATGTGCCTCGGACTGATTCTATGGTTCTGTTGTGGTTATTCCTATAGAATGCCTAACCTCCAGGATCAAGTGAAAATTAGATTTAGGCCTAAGGGCCTGAGTCAGCTTATGTCTTGATGTTATGCGTTGTTTAGTACTCGTCAGGAAGTGCACGTTAGCCTAGTTTAGGTTTAGGAAATTACTCACTGAGATTATTCTCATTGTTGTTTAAACCACATTTTAAGACCCTCAGCCTTGAGGATGGTAGGCGTACTGATGTGTTTTGGGAGGAGCCCCAGCTAGTTGTAGTGCTTGACCGCTGAGTCGCGTATCCCCCATTTTGACGTTAGTGGTCGTTGAATCGCTTTTGATTTTTTGAGCGTGAGCTGTATATGAATATTGTATATGGTTTCCCATAATAATACAAGTGTTTATTTTGTAATCTTGTTCTCGTTTGTGGCTATCATTGGTTTGATGTTATAGTTCTGTGCGGGTGTTTGATTTACTTCCGCACGTGCTTTAAGTCTCTGTGTTGGGCGTTGGGTCGGCGACGCGTTCTGGGATGTCGCACTTGAATCGACCATGGCAGGGGTGCTCGAGTGCCGTTGGGTTCGGGGCGTGACAAACAACATCAAGTTTTATTTATTTATCTCATCGTTTTTTGCGAAGCGTTATAGGGAAAAATATTTTTCTTTTATAATTTTGGTGAAATTACTGGTAAAGTTTTGTTGTTGATATGCAAATAGTCATTCTTTATCATTTTATAATATTCACTTTATCATTTTCATCTTTCTCTTTTGGAAAAGTTCTGAGTCAAGTCATTGGCGCTAATCACGCCCATGATTCATGATTGTGCCGTGGAGTTGGACTAACCACGATAATCACTCGAAAGGGCTGCATAGATAAATGAAGTACATGAGCCTCATATAAACATTTATATGCTAGTACTAGCTATGAAAGTTAACATATGGCTCGTGTCCTCTATGAATGAACTTTGTAGATCAAGCATATCGGCACAATTGGACATATCCATTGATTTAATTAATTTAATTTATTTGACCCCTATAGTCTAGCTCATCTTATAATTGATCACAATGTCCTATGTAGATAATCTCAACTAATCAAATGACAGTTAGTATATGAGTTGAACTAAGTTTTTGCAGTAACTGTTGAAATAAGTCCCCTAGTTTTGTTATGAATACGTTTAAATTCTACATACGAAGAGCAAAAGCACACGTGCATATTGTGATTTTTTTTTAAATTTCAATTTACTAATACGTGATGGATTGGTCAACACGATAAAATATTTAAAGTATATAATAGGGAACAAAAATCATCAGATTGACATACATATTGAAGCGAGCCAACATGACTCGGACGAATGAATCACAGTTACGGACGCCTGGCACTTAAGAGGCATCAAATTTAAAAGTATGCAAGACAAAAAAGAAAAAAAGTAAAAACACAAAATTAAAATTTGTAAATGTTTCTCTTTTTGAGGATGTACAAAACTATTGCTTGCATAACTATATGGAAAAATTCTGTAAAACAGAGCATTAAAATTTGGCTTTCATCCCTTAAATTTCCATGAACTTGCAAATGTGCCTTTTATTCTCTCAAGTGCAACTGATCCTTTGTCCCTTTGTAATTTGGAAACACGAGAATAAAACCAACATTAATTATGGATTTGTGCACTTTTAATCTCTATTCATTGTCTGAAGTTGGGATCGCCTTGATGTATCTATTTGTCGTCAATAAATGTTATCCTGACTTTTTGCACCGAGCTGATATCACCAAAAAATTTAAATATAATTCTTGGTTGTGCAAGCAAACTTCTTATTGTTATCATATTCCAATAGTAAATAATATTTTCATGAACAGTTTAAAGTTTTAGAATAATTAACAAGCTTAAAAAAATTACTCTAAGTAATCACACAGTAACCATTTAGGGGTGGGTGTTCACTTATAAATCACTCCATAGGGCCTCTCCCAACTGATGTACATGGAATTTAAAGAATGTGAGACCACATATGTGAAATAAACTAGGCTAGAACCTGACTCTATTACCAAGTTAGAAACCCTATAAACTAACGGGGATAGTAATAATAAAAATGAAAGAGGCTGGGTTTTAAAACTCAATAGTGTGTTTGTTTCACGAAAAAGAAATGACTAGTAAATATTTATCTAGAAATAATTACTTGCAATAGTTAAAAAACACTAGTGATTGCCTAATCATTTTCGTTATCATAATAATGTTTCTTATTAATTCATTTTTATAAGCAATATAAGTGATTGTTTTTAGAATAATATTTCAAAATTTGTGATTTTTCGGGAAATAAATACAACCTATATATCCAGATAATTCACATTGATATATCCAACATTAACAGCTCCAGTGAAGACAATAGGATGATCAACCGATAAATATAGGTCTGCAGGGCACAAATGAGAAAAGAAAATAGCAATAATACAATGAAAGATGTCAAGTTTTGAAGCTTCGCATCAGAGACACGCACAAGAGCATGACACCAACATTTACACGTATCCCATCCGATGTCTCGTGGGGAGAAGCTCAATCATTTTTGGGATCATTTTCGTGTACGCGTGGATGAGAGAGAGTAAGTTGAGAGAAGAGAGGAGGGTTGGATAGTGAGTTAACATGGAGATTAATCGCTGTCTCAAAGATGATTAAATACAAAAAGTGGAAGGAAAAATAACTTCCACCATATTTCTCTTTCCATAAACTCACTATGACCCTGAAAAGAAATTAGACGTGAATTTGCAAAAAAAAAAAGGACGGAAAGAAACTTCCAATTCAGTGACTATTAACGGTTGGATTACTACATTATAAATATCCAATTATATATGTTATAAAGTTGTTTTATGGTGTTTTGGATGGATTTCCTCAAGTTACTGGTGAATTTTTTATCTGGTGGTGATTAATATTACCGGATAAAGTTACTCCACACTTAAAGAAAATTCCAATTTGTTTTTCAAATCCGTGTTAGGACAAGGGTCCAGCTGACCTAGCATTGACCCAATTTTTGGATTATTGGCCAAGTGCTTTATGAGAAAGAGAAGAAATTAGTCTAGCGTTTTGTCGGGGTAAAGAGAAATCGAGTTACTGGGCCGACTCGCTTTTCGATCATCTTCACATTGCTTTTGCATTAGGGGTAAAGAGAAATCGAGTTACTGGGCCGACTCTCTTTTTCATCATCTTCACATTGCTTTTGCATTAAAGAAGCATAAGTTAAGTCGAGGTCCTGGCACCTACTCTCTATAATGAACATCCCTTTCAGAAACGCAAAGCATTTCCCAGCTTTTATAGCAGGTGGCCAAGACGACTTGGGAGAAATTTGGGTCAAAGCTATAATGGACGTCCCTATCCAAAAAGTAAAGCATTTCACAACTTTTATTGCAAGTGACCAAAATGACGTGCTCAAATTAGACAAGAGTCCCTACATGATGAAGCAGGCATTCAAACATTCAACAAAATATAGGTTTGGTGAAAAAAAATTGGAACATGATATAACGAATCCAACTGTATGTTCAAATTATGGATTTACAGGTTTTGGGTATTCTATGTGATTGATTTGTCCATTCTATTTCGTTGTATTTGATTGAAAATTTAATGAAGTTATACAACATCTTTGGTTCATAATTTTTATAGATCAAGTGATTATGCTAACAAGTAATGGGTTGCCGAGCAAAGTTTGCAAATTCCCAAAATAACTATTCAAGTAGTAATAATTTGGAAGGTTGATTTTACTTACAAATCACTGTTAAACCGAAATCACCGTAAAGAATCCAATTGTATTTTGCAGACTTCACCAACTATTTCCTTGAGCCATAGAGGTGACACTAATCGAGACCCCATCTGAACATCCAGAGCAATGCCCATACAAAATGATCAAGTCCTCAAGGAGAAAGCCATCATATCGTGCAACCCAATGGTTTTGCTTCTGTCTTGGCACGACGGTTAAAAATATTTTTATCTAATATTAGTAAAGTATCCGGGTGTTTAAGACTATGTTTTTTATAAACTATTAATCGATTTTGCATTCATCGATATTTCTAGTAATTATAAGTTATACCGAATGTAGGTCTGTATTGTCTCGATCGCTTTATCAAATTGATCAAAATTGCCTTATTTTTTGTTCAGTGAGTCCAAACAAATACTGATTTATTTCTTACTTTACCAAAAAAAAAACAAATACTGATTTATTTGATATTTCTTGGCAAAACAACACATGCACCAAAAAACTAACGACATCAAACCTTAGCTATTTCTCTCTCTTTTTGCGAAGTAATTCCTGGGCATGTTTTTTTGGTTGATTTGTTAATAATGTTTTTTTCTCATTTTATAATCTCGATCTTTCTCTTTTGGAGAAGTTGTGGGTCAAGTTGACGACGATAATCATGTGTTTCATGGAATTGGCCCCCGGCAGACTTGACTTTGCCCATGGTTGTTTTGTGGAGTTGGTACAATCGTGGTAATCATGGAAACGTATTACCCACATATCATGAGCAAGTATTTTGTGAACGCAATACATATGTTAAATTGTATCTGGGCCATCCGATCTCATGGAATGCATTATCTTTAGCAGTCCAGATTCAATTTATATATATATATACACACACACTAAACTCATATATATATATATATATATATATATATACACACACACACGCTAAACTCATATAATAGTGTCTCATAATCCACAAAATATTACAAAAAAAAAGTGGACTTGGGAGGTGTCCATATTGGGGGGAAGTGGAAACTGACGGGGTGCTTGGAAGAAAGACGCCTCGCTCAAGATTAAATCCACCTTATGTCGTGACACGATGTTTAAAAATATTTTCATCAAATACTAACAAGTATTCGAGCGTTGCCCAAATTTAAGACTATATTCTTTTATATTAGTCTACACAATGATAATTAATTTATTTTGGGTTTATTGATGCTATAATTAATAATGCGATTTACCGAAAGTTGATTTGCTTTGTCTTGATCGCTTTATCAAATTCATGGAAATTGCCTTTTTTTTTCCCTTCAATAAGTCCAAGTAAGTACCCATTTATTCGATAGTTCTTAGAAAAATAACACTTGCTGAAAATTAACAACATCATCTATCTTGGCTTTTTTTTTTCTTTTTGTGACGCGATATTAGGGCACATGTTTTTCTTTTATAGCTTTGGTGAAATCAAATGGTAACTTTTTATCTTTTTTGATTTGCTAACAATCATTTTTATCATTTTTTAATATTCATTTTATAATCTTATCTTTCTCTTTTGGAGAAGTTCCGGGTCAAGTAACCGGCGATAATCACGTGTTCCGGGGAATTGGCCCTAGCAGACTCAACTTTGCCCACGGTTGTTTCGTGGAGTTGGCCCAACCGTGATGACCACTCAAAGGGGAAAGACTCTCCACATATAAATGAAGGAGATGACCCTCGTAAGTTTGCACAAGGTGAAGCAGAAGAAACAGATAAACGCACAAAACACCATATAGATAAACATGAAGTTTCTTTTACTGTGTACGTGGACTTGGGTGTTGCTGGCATCGATGGGGAGTGGAAGAAGCATGGGGTGCTTGGAAGAAGAGAGGAATGCACTGCTTGACATTGACGCCGCCCTCTCCCCCCCCAATGGGTCTTCTATTCTCTCGTGGCGCAACAACGATAGTGACTGTTGTGGCTGGAAAAGCGTGGAGTGCGATAACACCACTTTGCGAGTGACTGGACTATATCTGGGCGGACCACGCGGTTGGAAATGGAGAGTGTCGTACTGGGAACGGTCCGAAAGTAATTGGGAAGGAGGGTGGCGCTGGACAGAAGTATGGTCTACCCAGTCCGGAAGTAATTGGGAAGGGTTGGGCCGGGAAAGAGAAGGGTCTCGTGGTTTGGTTATTGATGCCTCTTTATTCCTTCCTCTGGAGGAACTTCAAGTGTTGGATTTAAGTGACAATTCTCTCTCAGGTGCATCTCTCTCTCTCACACAGTAATTTGTTTGTTTTTTCCTTTTCTCTAAATATGTTTAAAATAATCGTTTACTCACCGTGTTTGAACTCTCAGGTGAATCTCTCTCTCTCTCTGTTATTTGTTTCATTTTTCTTCTTTCAATTATGTATCTAAGTAAGAGTTTGCTTTTGGACAACGAAAAAATGTCAGACTATGGTGCTATAAACTATAAAAGTGAATTGAGTGAATTAATGACAAACACATGATTGCACAAATGATGCAATTCTTAAAATAGTTGATTGCACATATCATGAATTAATTACAAGACTCATTTCCATGGCGATGATAAGTACAAAGAACGAAATTAGAATTAGCTCTATAAGCAATTATTTATCAAATTCCAACTTTTCTTTATCATAAAAGGGGTGGACTTGCTAGAATTTTTCACTCCAACAATTTTGCACTTGTTTGGAAGTGGACCAAAATCTACTTAATATTGAGGAGCTTGTGACTTTCTTTCACGATTCAAAATACGAAAAAGAAAATCAAGTTTATCATTCTACATATTAATAATTACATTTTTGTAAAGGTTTTGAGTGTTTTACGATAAATAAAAGTTAAATTACATTTACCAAAAAAAAAAAGTTAAATTACGAATGCCATAAGGTTTGCAAAAAATAAAAAATCACGAAAAGTAGATTGGCAGAGGGGATTAATTTAGAGGGATGAGAAAGAATCTTAAAGGGAGTGTAATGGTAGGACAGGGGGAAAGAAACGGACCGGAAAAAAAAAAAGATCAGATCATATCAAGTGGAATTGTATGTGTAGCTATGTGTTTTTTAAATCCCTCATATAAAGGGATTTGGAGGTATTAAGGGGACTTATTCTTTTATCAAACAATTGTTTTTTCTTTCTCACATTTACCTTTGATGTATTACAAATACATCAAATTATATATACGTAAAAGTACAGTGACAATCATCATTTATTTTATTCTCTCTCCTGATCATTCCTTTCTCTAGCATCCAAATAATATTATAGCTTATTTCCTTTATTTCCTTTTTCTTCTTTTCTCTTATAATTATTTGCATTTATTATTTTCTACTTTGGTTACATCTTCCGACATCTATATTTATCTGGATGCATGGTTCCAAAATCCCAAGCCGCTCTAACCACGCATCCAGACATGCAAGAAAATCAGAATACCCTTCAATGCTTTCCAGGTCAACCTTCAGTCTATTTAGATAGGGAAACTCACACATAAGGCGATTGATTAGATTTATGATCAATACATATACTTAAGAAGAGCAGCAAGAAATTTTATTATAAATCAAGTAATATAATTGAGATGAGATTAAAAGGATAGCGTTTTTTCCGCTCCCTTTTTTGCTAATACACTCCTTATAATAATGGATGGATCATATTATCCTTGATGGATCCAACTTGTATACAGATTATATACACATAAATGATTAAAGTGGGGCCCAATTTTTCCACGCTCTCTGTGTCTCATATTCTCTCTCTCATTCTTTTCATTTCGTTGCGCTTCTCTTGAATGTATCCAAATTTAAGACGAAAATAGAATCGAAGCATAATCGAAGCATAGGGGAGGAAGTACTCCCAAATGAGTAATCAAGCACTCTTTCCCCAATCAGCTTTTCAAATTTTCATCACCACTAGGCGATGTGTCGTCATCGCCACCTACCGTTGCTTGCTCGCCTCGCTTGGTTGATGAAGCCCTGCCTCTGTTCGAGCCACACGATGTCGGCGACCTATAGCACCTGGCCTCTAACCTCGACAAGGCCACCCCAGAGCCCTCCTTGCACCCAATCCCCACCTCACTCTTCCTCTTTCCCGTCATTATGGCAACTCCCCCGCCAGGGTTCAACGGTTGCTGTCGACTTAAAGACCTCAATTGCGGCTGTTGCTGGCCCCTTTTGACCTCAGATCAAGTCGAGCCTTAGATCTCAGATCTAGAGCTCGCTTGACCTCAGATCTAGAATGTGAGGCTCGATTGTGCCGCGATGGCCCTAGCGGAAGTTGGAGGCGAGGGTGTTGACCTTGAGCAGAGGTCTCTATCACCGTCCGCATCTGCCATTAAATCTTTCTAATCTACTTTGGAATTCATTGATGTCTTCGGAGAGCTCCCCAATCTCTTTATCCGTTCTCAAGATGGAGTTGTTATCATCTTGCAGCCAATTTCTGGGTCATCTTGTCCTCCGTCACCTGGATGATCCTTTCATCTTTGGATGCCACCGCAAGAGAATTGATCCACGTAATGTCGCCGGGAAGCTTCTTCCCAAACTCCGAGAACGCCTTGTCCGGGAATGGCAAATTCAAGACAGCTTCCACCGGCATTGTTTTGTCAGGCTAGCACCTTTATGGTTTCTGTTTTTTTGGGTCGAACCTTTATGGTTTCCACCACCCGCCTCTTGTGCACTTCGTCGAGCTCCGCTTTCTCTTTGTCGTCCATTGTATCGACCATACATCCCAAGTTCTTGACATGCTGCTTCGCCATCTCTTCGGCTTCAGAATGTCCTCTTTTTGCCCATCTTGTTTCGCTTATGTCGAGTATACTACTTCAATTTCTCTTACTTTTCCAGCATTATTGTTGGTGGTGACGTTATAACACAAAAGACTCACCCTGAACAGACTCCCTCCGTCCCTCCCTTCTCCCCACCCCCTCTATGTATATATCTTCTACCATCACATGAGCTCTGCGACCCTTAAGCTGCCGTCGCCCGCCTGACTTCCTCTCTCTCTCTCTCTCTCTCTCTCTCCGGGCGTGTGTCCAAATGGGGCTATGAAGAAAGCCGCAACCCCAAATCCGGGGTTGCTCGAGGCTGGGCCGCTGTTTTGCATGAGGTAGTGACCTCGCGCAAGCAAGCCCAATGTCTGCCATATTTTAACAAATTTTCACCTAGGCTCAATGTCTGCCATATTACAATCGCTTTGCTATTACCTAGACACTTCGCTAATACCTGAAAAATTTTCTGCTACTCTCCCACATTCTTTATGGGCTCCTTGACCGCTACCGATGTCTTCCAAGTATAAGCTGCACTTGATTTTCTCCATTACCAGGAAGCTTATCAGAACATCAATTCTACTTGCACTTTTATCCATTCTACAAGAATTTCCATATTCAATCTCATCTATCACAGATAAAGCAAAAGCAATATTCATCCACACTTGTCAAAAGATTGAACTCATATCTAGCGGCAACTACATCAATTGGCTCTGCAGGTTCTACCTCAATGGAAGCACCATTTAAGTCGATTATTGCACTAACACCTGCTATCTCAAGAGTTCTCGATGCAACTCCATTTTGAGCTTTACTGTCCATGTTCATATATGCATTACCAATAAAGCTCCTCATCACAAGCATATAGTTATTCTCAAAAAATTGAAGATGGTTGGAAATTTTATATCTGTAGATAATTTATTAACTATTGGGTATGCATGGATCTTTCCATAATCAGATTTAAATGGAACTCTACACCTGAAGCGATTGAAGAGGCTATATCTATCTTCTAATTATTTGGAACGAGTCCCCTCATGGGACAAGCAAACTTCAGTGGAGGCCCAAAATTTGTCTTCCATCCAGCTTGAAGGTACACGTAAGATATAAAACCATGCCTTGATATTATATGGTTCAATTTTGAAAACCTTCTGTCAATCACAAGTGTCAATCACAGGTGTGAATCTGGAGGTGCTGGATCTTTCGAATAACAAATTAGCCAATAATTCCCTTGCTGACATTACGAGGATGACATCTCTTAAGGCCTTATACATCAATGGTTGTGGATTGAATGCTTCAAAGTTTTTGGAAGGTAATTCTCTGAAAATGCTTTCGGTTATCACCTCTTCAAAATAAGATAAGGTGAGATAGTCTTGAACATAAAAGGCATGACTGCACTATATTCGATGTCCTCCAGAGATCATATTTTGGCCGCACAAATTCTTTAAATTACTAAGCGCCATGGACTTATATTTAGATAAGTGCTAATCACAAAAGCACATATAGCTGTTTGACCTATGCTTGAAGTTGGAAGGATTTAGTTAAATGCCTATGAAAGCCATAAGTAAATGTTTGTCATGATTGTGGCATCCTTAAAAGTTGGATCAGTTTCAATTTAGTCCCTGCTCTTAGAAGATTGAAGTTTAGTCCCCATGCTTTTACTTCTACATAACTTTTTTTCTCGATCAATCTGAACAATAGTGTTATGCCATAACAGATACAAGGAGTTATTGCTAAAAAGATACAAATAGTCCAAAATAACAATATACTGTACGAGTTCAAAATTTGTCCAAGAATTAAAATTATATGTAAAAGTTAATCAGGAATCAAAATCAAACAATATCTTAAGTTTACGGATTAGATCCAAATGGTGGTCAAACTTCTGCATGTGTCATTAGTAGAATTCATGCATTTCACAAATCTTTGATTTTTCATTTGTTGTAAAATTTTGTTTGATTGTCTTGATAGGAAAATATCCAAAATTAATTTTTTTTCCTTTAAAATATCCACTTAGAACGAATAATTTATGAAATTATTCTTTTAGTATGACAATTTTCATCTTTTACCCAGTTATGATTTTATATTTCTTCCTATTGAACTTGTCTCAAATTCCCGATTACTCCATTACACTGATATCAAGTTTTGCAATGGATTTTCCATGCGTCTCATTCATATATTAAAAGCATATATACAAATCCAGTTTCTTCAACATTATCACTACCATCACTATGTATACGATTCATCAATAGTAGTGCCACATTTGTCTTGATATGTTTACTATATTTTAGCTAGGGGAAACGATTGTCCTATTTAATGGTCGGGTTTGACTTACTACGTATATTACTTGTTTTGACATATAGTGATCCTTGAATCCATCATCCGGTGCATCTAACCATTCTCTTAAATGCATGCAAAATATGATAACCAGAGATTATTTCGTAAATGGCTACTAGCTCCTCGTGGGAGTTTAATAGGGTTAGGCGGGAACAGAAGGGCCTTTCTCAAAACTCAAAAGAATAACTAATTGGTACATGAATACTAAAACGTAAAAAATTAAAGACACCATTTTCTTTTGAAAAAATGTTTTTAAATTATGATTTCCGTGTATTGCTACCAATAAATGTCATATTTTCTCAATATTTGTTTAAATCAACTAAAAGTGCTATGTTTCTGGAAGAAGATGATGTAGGTATGATTTCTTAAATTATGCCAATCGGAGTAGATGTGAAATAAAAGAGGAGCTCACGTTTACTAAATTCTAATATTTATTTCTTTAGTAAAATATCATAAATCAGGAGTTCAAAGACTGATGAGAGGAAGAAAATGTTTCATAAGTTGTGGAAATATAGCAAAAAATTAAATTTCAAATGACTTTTCCTTGATAATACTAAGCCGAGAACAAAGTTAATTAAATTCTATGGCATTTTTTCAGTATTTGTGAATTTTGCTTCCAATATCTTGGCTCAAGTTCTGTCTTCCAATCTGTTGGATGTATCGATCAATAGACAAATAGATAAACAAAAGCAAACTTAGTGATCTATGCAAAATCGTGTCAAAGAAAGGAGGATGAAGATAAAAAGGAAAGCTGGGAACACAGCCCTTTCCTCTGAGGGACCAAAATGCCGTTTTCCTTTAACGAACTCAATTTACTGTATCTCCTTGCACCATTAAAGTTCTTCATTCGAAAAGAATGGACAAGATTTATGTTGAAAATATACACAACAATGTTGATGTCTGATTCTAGTATGCATCCCTTTCATTTGATGAAACGAGTACATTTTGTTTAGTTTAAACAAATCCAGCCATTTGTCCATGAAAATATCTGCACCCTATACAAAAAGCTTCCATCTTCAACCTTTATATTACTTAATTAAATTAAAGTATGTGCTAGAGAGCATAACTCTTTGTCAATTATTTAAATTTTTTTTTGAATTGTGGGATAAAATGAAAAAGTTGTAGCACAACAAACTAATGCTCATGAACCATGTCCTTATCAATATATTTGAAATTGTTTTTTTTTTTGGGTAAAGAATATATTTGAAATTGTTTGATACCAAATTAAGTGAAAATTTTAAATTAGCTAAAAAATTAAACATGATATTCCACAATAAGATTTAAATTTTAAAATATTTTATTCAGATATGTGTGTGTGTGTGTGTGTGTGTGTGTGTCTGTATACACACACACATACACACGCACATATGCAAGTTTATATTACTATTAATTTTCCACACGCACATATGAATATTAAAAAATAAAAAATCAACTGTTGCCAAATTAATAGAAAAGACTACCTATTATTATAAAAATTCTATAGAATGAAAATGATATACGTTGTGAGGGTTTTATTACCCGTTTAGCCAAATATCATAAATGAATTACAGTAAGTGCATGATTATCGATGACTCCTTTAGTTAGAACATTACACCCGGTAAAAACAAACACTTATATTTGGTATTATTCCTATAACCTTAAGTGGATAAGAACAGACCAAGTTGAATTAAGTATGGATACCGGTTTGATAAAGCACTTTTTCTATATTCAATAAATAAATGATATTAAAAGATCCATAAAATATAACCTGACTTTATAGCCCATATATAACAAACAAATGATTTAAAATGATCTAAATAAGATTGATAACACATATTTCACATACAGATGAAATCATCAGATTAATAATGAACTATCTATTAATACAAACAGTTTATTGAAGAAAAAGTTGATTTCAAAGGGCTCTATTTAACATGATAGTGCATGTATATGAATTATGAAATATAAAGGATAATTACAAAAAATTGTATAAAATGATACCTTTAATTGTGAAAGAGTTGAATAATATATAGATAGGTTATTACCACAAAAAATCTCAAACTAGTATGCTCGTGCTACATTTTACCCCAAATTAATTTTTTTGTCACAAAACCTCATAAACCGGATATAGTGCCACATTTACCCCAAACTAGTATACTCGCTTAACATTTATCCTAAACTAATTTTTATGTCACAAAAATCTCTAAACTAATATATCAATGCCACGTTCACCCCAAACTAGGGCACTGTACCACATTTACCCCTAAAAAATTCTGGTTTTAACACAATTTAAGGTAAATGCGGCATGGGTATAATTGTGACAGGAGTGTACCGGTTTTGGATTTTTTATGACACAAAAATTAGTTTTCCTTAAATGTGACACAGGTTTACCAAATTACAATTTTTGGTGGTATTACCCTATATAGATAGCCTCTTTCTATCCTCCATTCTCGACATTAACTATGATCTTGAGTGTAAGTACAATTTAGTGATGATCCTCATAGTTACAATGTCCACTTTAACAGGCTTATGCAGATTGAGGAACCTTGAAGAGTTAGATATTAGTCGTAATGGATTTTGGGGTCCTCTTCCTTCATGCTTGTGCAATATGACCTCGCTCCGTGTGCTTGATGTTCACGATAACAATTTTAGCGAGGCCATTCCATCATCTCTCTTCTATAATCTCAAGTCACTTGAATATATTGAGCTATCTGGAAATGCTTTTGAAGGCTTACTTTTTCTTGCTTCCCTGGCTAATAATTCTAACCTTGAGGTATTCCGCCTCATCGACAACCATAAACGACTGGAAGTAAATACAGAGGAGCCCACTTGGTTTCCTTCATTTCAATTGAAGATGTTTGGTTTATCAAACTGTGTGATCAACAAAGACGCAAATGGCCTAATTCCCAGCTTTCTGAAAGAACAGCATGACCTGAGAGGTGTTCAACTCAACGACAACGGAATGACAGGAAATTTTCCAAATTGGCTATTGGACAACAATGTATTTCTAAAACAGTTCGAACTCACAGGCAATAATTTGTCAGGTCCATTTCATTTGCCTTCCAATTTGAATCTTCTCAGCATGTGGTGGTTCGATGTGTCTGCTAATATTAATGAAGGAGAGCTTCCATCTCGAATTGGTTCTATCCTCCCGGATTTGAGATATTTGAACCTATCAAACAACTTATTGCAAGGTAGAATCCCTCCCTCAATTGGCAATATGAAAAAACTGGATGCATTGGATTTGTCGAATAATGGCTTCACAGGAGAAATACCGAAGACACTGGCAAAAGGTTGTGCATTACTTTCTACATTGAAACTGTCCAACAACAAATTGCAAGGCCAAATGCTACCAAGGTATACTAACTTGACAAACTTGAGATATTTGCATCTGAATAATAATCTTTTCACAGGAGACATATCGCCTGATATATTAAATAGCTCCTCCTTGATCATTTTGGATGCAAGTCATAATTTCCTATCTGGAACACTTCCCAATTGGATTGGAGATATTAGTAGTCATGCACTTATCTTGTCAAGTAATTTATTCGAAGGTCCTTTACCATTGAGCTTTTGCAAGTTACTGTATTTCGATTATTTGGACCTTTCAAGTAACAACCTTGGGCCAAATATACCCCCCTGCATCAATTTTACACTTACTTTGAGGTTCTTGCATTTAACTAATGACACGCTTGCTGGGCAGTTTCCTAAGTTTCTTTCTAGAGCTTCAAATATGGTCACATTGGATCTTAGACACAATGCACTGTCAGGTGAGATCCCTAGCTGGATCGGTTCGCTTCACAAGTTGAAGGTTCTTCTATTGCAAGGAAACAATTTTGAAGGTTCAATCCCTTTGGATCTATGTCTATTGAAAAATATGAGCATATTAGATCTCTCCAATAATAATCTTTCTGGAAATATTCATTCTTGTTTGAACGATTTGACGTTCGGAAGCTTTGGGAATCCTATGTCCAAATCTTCTTACATGGTAAGCTGGGAAGAGGCATGGGAATCACACTACAAGGTCAATTACCGTTTATTGTATCTTCGAAAAGAATATGACACATATACTTATACGAATGGATTAGAAGAAGTGAACTTCATGACAAAGAGAAGGTTGGAATCTTATATGGGCAATATTCTAAAACTCATGTCGGGAATGGATCTCTCGCAGAATAATTTGACGGGGCATATTCCTCCAGAAGTTGGCTACTTGAGTGAACTTCTCTCATTGAACCTGTCACACAATCATTTGACAGGACCAATCCCGGAAAAATTTTCCAATTTGAAGAATGTAGAGAGCTTGGACCTCTCCTACAACAACTTAACCGGTCCCATCCCTCCACAACTAATAGAGCTTTACGCGTTGTCAGATTTTAGTGTGGCTCACAATAATTTATCAGGCAAGACACTAGATCAAAAAATCAATTTGGAACTTTTGGGGAAGCAAGTTATGAAGGTAATCCTCTTCTTTGTGGACCACCATTAACAAGTTGTCATGGCTCAAATCAGAAACCGGGGACACTGCCATCTTTTAATTATACCAGGGAGGATGATTCCTGGAGAGAAGCCTTCTTGTGGAGTTTTGCAGGATCATATGTAGTGGCATTCTTTGGGGTGATTCTTTTTCTCCATCTAAACTCGCACTATTGGTACATGCTGTTCGTGCTCATTCATAAGTTTATCCCATCATTTCCCCAATAGATAATGTTCTTCTAAGCATTTTGTGATGAAATAATACGATGAACGGTGGAGAACTTTTGTGACAGTCCGGATTTTGGCCCATTTTTGGGGTTTATAAAACGTGTAATTCGTCAGTGCGCTTATAATGGAATTTCGCCCGAGAACTGATCACTCTCGGGTTCTTGTTTTTAAAAATAGAAATTCTGCTAGAATCGCACTCGATCGAATTTGATCGTTAATTTAGACCCCGAACTTGGCAGTCGATTTCCGGAAGATTCGGGACGAAATAAATTGGATGGTGTCGATATTATTGTGGCCAGCATCAAGATTGTCAGGAATAGTGGAAAAGTGGATTTTGGACCGGGTGCAAATTTGGACTGGTAGACCTCCCTCGTAGTGTGGTTTGGGGTTGTTTTATTTTGGCCGTGTGCCCTAGAATATTGTTGGGATTTTTCTGGGATTATTAGGCCTTTTTCCGGATTTAAATCGAGACCGATAAGTCGATTTTTAATTTAGACCGTGTCCATTCGTTCACGCTTAAATTCAAAATTTTTAAACTCTTTCTCTCTCTTTCTCTCTCCTCTCTCGGTCAAGCCCCCTCCCGCGCGTGACTTTTTCCCCCCCTCTCTCTCTCTCTCTCTCTCTTTCCCCCCTCCCGGGATTGCGTGCACGTTTTCCCCCCATCTGCCTCACGTCCCCTCCCGCCCCTCTCTGCATGTCCCCTGCCCCCCCTGACACACCCCTCTCTCTCTCCTCTCTCTCCCTCTCTCTCCTCTCTCCTTCTCTCTCCCTCTTCTTCTTCTCTTCTTCTTCTTCTTTGGGGGCTTGCTGCGTCTGCTCCGGATCTGCTCCGCCTTGCCCAGCCCGCCGACCGCCGCGCGACTGCCGCCGCGCCGCGCCGCACCGCCGTCGCCTCCGCCCCGTCGCCGCCAGCCCCCACCCTCGACTGCTCTCTCCCTCCCTCCCTCTCGCGCGCGGGGCAGCAAGCTCGTCGCCGCCCCGGACGCGCCTGGCTGCCGCCGCCCCGCCCCGTGCCGTCGCGCCGCCGCGTCGCCGTCGCATCGCCGCGCCGCCGTCGCCAGCAGCCCCGCCGCCCCTCAGTCCCCTCAGCCCTCCCTCTCTCCCTTCCCTCTTCCCCTCTCCCTCCCGGCCAACCCTTCCCGCCCCTGTTCAGCTCGCCGCCCGCGCGCCGTCGCCGCCCGCGCGCCGTCGCCGCCTGCCCCGCCGGCCCGTCCATTCGACCAGTCGCTTCAGCCCCTCAGCCCCTCTCTTCCTCTCTTCCCCCCCTCACCCGCCGGCCAGCCCTCCCTCTCCGGTCCAGTCCGCCGGTCGCCGTCGCCGCCGCTCGCCCCCGCCGGCCAGCCCCGCCGGCCAGCCGCCGCCGGTCAGCCCCGCCGGCCAGCCAACCGGCCGGCCAAGCTCGCCCCGGCCAAGCCGTGCCCGTGCCGTGCCCATTGGTGTGCCCGTGCCCGTGCCCCGTCGCCCGAGCGCGTTGCCCATCCGTGCGCCTGAGCGCCCCGGGCACGCCGCGCGTTCGCCGTGCCCGCGCACTAGGCACGCCGATCGGCCATTGTGCCCACTTTGGCCGGTCAGCGCGCCCGTGTGGCCCGCGCCCGCGCCCAGTCAGAACTTCTCCCCCAGGCAATTTTGAGCCCGAGCCGACTTTTCCCGGGCCAAATTTTGGTAAGCGACTTCCTAAACCCTACTTAGTATTTTGGGTATTTCATTGACTAGTTTCGGGCTAGAACAGCTAGGGCGAGCATTAATTTAGTATTATGGTGATTTATTTATGTAATTTAGATTAGATTAAATAGTATGCCTGATTAGTGAAATTGTGCATGACCGACTTGAACGTCGGGTTGGTGGATGAGGTGGCGACTGTGATTTTGGACTGAGTGTTGGGTATGAGTGATTTGATGTGACTTGGCGTGAATTTAATTGAATTGAGTGGCGTGTGCCTGCCTGTGAGAGATTAAGCCCGGATCAATCGGAGGGCTACGGACTTGGGACGTGTTGACGGCGGTCCGTGTGAAGGCATGAACGGCCGATGTGCCAATTGGATGCGGGCTTGGGACGTGTTGACGGCGGTCCGCGTGAAGGCTTGAATGGCCGATGTGCCAATTGGATGCGGGCTTGAGACGTGTTGACGGTGGCCCGTTAAAGGTGTGATTGGACCGGGACGTGTTTACGTCGGTCGTTGGAAATTGTTCGAATATCGTGGCTTGGGACGTGTTGACGGCGGCCACTGGAAATGAATTGAATGATATGGCTTGGGACGTGTTGACGACGGCCATGAGAATTGATTGAAATGTGAGGCTTGTGAGCCTGTGAGATTGAATTTGAGGCGCAGTGGCGCGAGTTGTGAGAAAGATGTTCGGACACGCATGTGATTTGAGTGTGATTGATTGGCTGGTTGAGCGTGCGACTGATTGGCTGATTGAGCGTGTGATGAGAATTGGCTGGTTGCGCATGTGACTGATTGGCTGATTGAGCGTGTGACTGGATTAGTTGGTTGAGAGTATGACTGGATTGACTGGCTAAACGTGTGGATATTGATCGAAATGACTGGTGGTGCGTGTGGATGATTGGTTGGATGGGTTGGGTGTTTGTTTGGATTGACTGATTTCGAGTGAAAGTGTGTGTGTGCTGGTGATTGTGACGTGGCGGTAAATTGTACTTGTATTATCATGTTTGGACTAATATGCAGGGTTGGCACGTGGTTCGAGGCGAGGTAAGCCTTTTATGTGAAATGGATTGTATGACTGGTAGTTCGCATGTTAGACTGGTCTGGGTACGCATTAGCCTATGTTAGGTTTAGGTTGTTGCTTATTGAGACTCTGTCTCACGGTTATTATGTAACCATTTCAGATCTGTGACCATAAGAGATGAAAGACGCTGCAAGGGTATCTCGGAGATCGAGGACGGGTGAAGTACCCGGCACTTTGAGTTTCCCCTTTTTGGTAGAGGAGTTAAGTTTGCTGCTATTGTCCCTTTTTGAGAATTGTAGTTTTGCTATTGTGGCTTAGCTTGGGGACTGCTCTTCGTGGGCGTAGTATGCATTTGTCAAGTGTAGGAATCACAATTATTATTTTGTACTGTTGTTACCCCTTGTCATAATTAATTGTCTGGGTTGTTTTTATTTATTTCCGCGCGTATCAATCTCTGATGTTTGGGTTGAGTCGGCGACGTATCTGGGACGTCGCATTCAATGTTCGACCATCGAGGGATGTCGCGGGCTCGTAGGGTGCGGGGCGTGACAACTTTTGTTTAATAGGATTGTAAGCATTTTGAGTCCTGATTATGCATTTTGAATGCTTGACTCCTATAGTGTTTGTATTGTATTCTTTGTCATGCTAATTTGAATATTAGGAGATTTGATCTGGTTGAGAATTCAGAAACTATAGTTTATTTACAACCAAAATCAATCCAGCATTCATAAATTTTTGTAAATGTTACACCAAATGTGAATTATCTGATGGCTGCAACCGGCAACACCAAACCAACCAGGTTTTATTGTTTCAAGAATCCTACTAACATAAAGTATTGGGCACTGCAAATTTCTCCAGTTTGAGGATAAAGTCATGGATTGTCGCTAGGATGACAGCAATATCCCAATTGCTGAACCACTGGTCTACAACTTGAGCCCCACCTTTGTGATTTACTTGATGAAGAACTCGTCGCAATCCTCCCTCATGGCTCCCTTGAGGGGAGTGGGTTTAGTGATATGTCCAACGGGAACGAGCAGTCCCTCTATTCGAGGTGCTTGCTCTCGTTCAATGAGACTACGTTTTATTGTCTAGATTTTTAATTACGGCAGGACTAAATAAGACAGGATATGAAATCCAAGGAATTTGTTATATCCTATCTACTATTAAGTGAATTACTATAATAAAGTTGGGTATTTTCATATCTTACGATGTACGTATTTTCAATGAATGTCATATCGGTATAAATGAACCTAAAAATTGCACAAATGCAGATAATAAAAATCTCTCATGACACTCTTATCCATTTCATTTTTATTTGCTTATTTTTTATTATTTTTCCCTCTCTTTTATAATTCTTTCCTTTTTTATTTCTTTTTTCCCCTTCCATCATTTTCTAATAAATTTTTATTAAATAGTAAACTACACTAATATACCTAAAATATATAATAAATATAAATACTAAATGTATTTATTTATATAGATATGAAATTTTTATTAAACATGATAGGACTGGATAAGATAGGATAAAAAATCCTGGGATTTATTCATATCTTATCCACTGTTTGGTGAATTGCGGATTTAAAGTCAGATAGGATAATTTTTCTTTTGTTATTCACGGGTCCGGAGGAGTTGGTGAAGGAGAAAAAGCCAAGAAATTTTTTTGTGAAAGCACACAAGTTGTGGGGATGAAGGCGATGGCGAGTGGAGCGTAGGGTTTCTGAAAAAATAGGTATTAGAAATCCTATCTAGGTCTATCTCACCCCCCTCGGATTTTTTTTATCCGGGCTATATCCGGTCTATATCTGACCTTATCCTATCCTGGACCACCACCAAACACAGAATAGGATAAAACATATCCTATCCTGGCTTTTATCCGGTTCACCAAATGCAGCCTAAGAGTTCTCCAAAATCCTACGGTGCACGACGTTGGATGATTCAGTTTTGATTAAACGATGAGATCGTATCTAATTTGGAGTCCTCACTAGCCTATTTGAGCCAAATAGGAGAAAAGCTAGAAAAATCCAAGTTCGGTGACTTGATTATACTAACATTTAATTAGCGCTATTTTGGTACCTAACTCATTTTAATGCAAAAAATGTGAATTACGCAGTCTTTTCGTTTTAGGTCGCTAGGTATGTTCTATTTAAATGTCTTATGATGGTTATTGGCAAAAGCATTTTTAATCAATCATACGAGTCAATAATCATATCAAACCAATCATAATAAAAGACTCATGCCAAACGAGATAAAGCACAAAAGAATAGACTATGAAAGCAAAATGCGAAAAAACATACATGGACTTCTTATGAGCCCAGGGTTAAAAATTCCGCTAGCTAAACTTAAAACCTTATATTACTCAAACACATAAAGAACGACAAAATATAAAGCACAGTAAATGAACATGATATGAGTCGAGCAAAAAAAATACATACCTTTTATCATTTGAGATCCGGGATACATGAACTCGTGAGCTAGTTTCAAAGTCGGGAGTCAAAATCTAATTCTAGCTAAAGAAAAACTACCTACAAAAAGATAGTCACCAAGCGAAACTCGAAAACGAAAAAACAGAAGGCCTGCTGCATGATTTTCAGAACGACGAACCAGAAAAGCCAAATCCGATTATAAGTGTGCCTTTTATGCGTCCACCACCAAAAAACAGTAGAGAACTCGAACGAAGCTGGTTAATTAATGATAACATATGATCTTTCAAAACAACGAACGAGAAAATCCAAATCCAAACTCTCTCGAATGCTCCGATTCGCATTCACCTTCTCTCTCTTGCGAAACAAATCCGGTGTACATAAACTCGAGGCGAGAGGCAAGATGTCAACATGTACAGGAGCAAGCAGGTGTTCAAAGCTCGACGCCAATATAGAGAAGACCCAGATTGGACTGGCCTCATGCGTGATGGTTCCCGACCAGCAAGCAAGAAATCGGGAATCATATCTTAGAATCGATGCGTGAAATAATAACCATGCAAATCGCACTAGAATACTCTCGGATTGACTGATAACAGAAGCAGCAAATCAATACTGGAAGTCAGTTGGGCAAAACATCGAACGCCTGATGAACATGAAATTCGAAGTGCTGGGGACAGAGCATTCAACAAACCATCGGTGAGGAGTATAAAGTGAGGTGTTCATTTAAACATTATCAGAGACAAAATCGACGAATCGGAGGACAGGCAATAAACGATCGTGCACCGAAACATGCTCAGCTGAAGCCAAAACAGAGCGTGGGAGAGGGATACGTTGCCAGAGCCGTCTCTGGTCGAGATTGATGATCGCCTGAAGGAAAGAGATCGCAATGGACAGTAACGCCGGGACCTAGAACCGTCATAGGGAGGAATAGACCTAGATTGAATACTTCGGCAGCAGCAATGATTTTGAAAAAGGAGCGAACGGAGCCTCTTCACGGCGGTGTAACTGGTGGCGATCAGGCGGCTACTGGTGGTTGTGAGTGACGCGACTGAGAGGGAATGAAGATGGAGAATCCACTGGAAACCGATTCTGCGAGAGAGAATTTTCTCCCCCGAGCTCCCCTTGTGCCCGTGCTCTGCTCTTTGCGTACGCTCTCTCTGCGATGACCGCGTGCGTCTGGTGGCCGGCGATGGACGACCGACGGTAGCTACCGGTGGCCTGAGGGCGATGGAGGGGGGAATCACCGTGAGTGTGGATAGCGGATCAGGTCTGGCTTAATGGGCTTGTGGGTTTAATGGGTTTGGTCTCTGGGCCGAGGCTTCCTCTGATGGGCTTGGTATGGCCTGGGCTGCTCTTTAATTGGACCCGGCCCTTTCAATTGTGACCTTTTTTAATATTTGTTATTTATTTTGTCTTACTATTTCTTATATTTCTCTTTTGTAAATAACAAAAATACATGTTTGACTTGCCGGCAAAACTTTAGGTGCCAACACTTGTTACAGAACATAATGAAAGGTAGATTACCTACTTCAGTGGGTGACATGAAGATGTTATGAATTTAGATTTGTCGACTCATGGCTTCATAGGAGATATGCTAGATGCACTAGCCACTGGATATCCTACCGAGAATTACCAACTTGACCGTTCTGAAATGTTTGTATCCGGATAACAATGAATTCACTGGGAATTTATTACCCGGTCTACTGAATGGTTCCGAGCTAAAGGATTTTGGATGTTACTAATAAATTAGGGGGACAACTTTTACGGACGAGCCTAGTCCATTCAACATCAAAGAGAATTTTTTTTTTTTAGATCCACCTCTCCAGCACTAGTGATGATAAAGATGAAAATTAAAACTTAATAAAATTCAGGGGCCATCAAGAGGTTGAAGGCCTGAATTGGCCCAACTGAACCGACCCCATATTTCTCAAGCACGATTTAGATGGGCTAGTCCTTGGGGCAGGTTTTTCTAATTTTGTTTTTGGGCTTGTTTAGGCTACTAGCCTAGGAGAGTCGAGATGCCATTAGCAAAAGTAAGTGAAGTAGCAATTATTATTGAATGAAATGAATTATAAAGGAGATACAAAGATACACAGATGAGAAGGGAGGCCAATGAGAATCAATGTAAGCATGGTATAAAATATATTCCAAATTTAGCAACTACATCATTTCTATTAATATGACTTTGCAACAGTTATATGTATAAAAACAGATCACATCCATTAAGTGCATGTCCATACGATAAACTAAATAAATTTTTACATATGTTCCTGCAGTCCATCGTTATTATTGAACATTCAATTTCCACGAAAAACTTGATTGATTTTATGTCATGGTGATTGAATTAGCTGTGGTGGCTGCCTTCTTATCTTTCACTATCGTGTCTTTAATTCTCAATTAACTTGAAAAAGGGTTTGTATACTTTTCCTTGGAAAATTTCTGGGTCATGACAAGCTTTAATGACCGCGCGAGAGGATAAGATGTGTCTCATCTTTAACTCGAAGAGGTCCCCAGCAGAAAATTAAAGTGTCCTCCATTTGTACTGAACATTTGCATGTGGAAGTCGTTTAAATCTTCCTTAAAAAAGTAATAGAACAAAGGTTACGTCCACATTTTTCCTTAGTTAAATTAGATAGAATTAATTGAAGGATTTGATTGCATAAATTTAACAAATTTAAAATTTAATTGTATATTTTAAAAGTTTATGGACTCAATTGCACTTTCTAGTGCACTTATTCCTATTTATAGATTAGATTTCCAAATACTTTTGCACATGGACCTGGAACATATAAAATCAATGCCTTCTGATTAATAAATCAAGTGATTCAATATAGGACCCACACAATGTAACGGATCACATCCATCGAGCGCATGTCCACACAATAAACTAAATAAATTTCCACATACGTTCCTACGGTCCATCGTTATCATTGAACATTCAATTTCCACAAAAAACTTGATTGGTTTTATGTCACGGTGATTGAATCAGCTGTGGTGCCTGCCTTTTTCTCTATTATTTTCATGTCCTCAATTGTCAACTAACTTAAAGAATGGTTTGCATACTTTTCCATGGGAAATTTCTGGGTCATGACAAGCTTTAATGACCGCGTGAATGGATAAGATGTGTCGCATCTTTGACTTGAAGATGTCCCCAGCAGAAAATTAAGGGTCCTCCATCTGTACTGAACTTGTGCGTGGGGACTTGGAACGTTTTGATGTTGGAGGGAAGTGGAAGCTCAAGTGGAAGTTGTTTAAATCTGCCTTAAACAACCCGAATGGGTCTGCTTCTGTTGTGGATTCTTATAACACTAACAAGATATCCGTGCATCATAAGAGCTTAAGACTATGTTTTTAATATTATTCTAAATTATTGATAGTTAATTAATTTTGCATTCATTGATGCTTCAAGTTAAATATAAGATATATTGAACGTTGAACATTATTGTTTTGATCACGTTATCAAATTGAACGAAGTTGTCTTATTTTTTCTTCAATGAGTCCAAATTAACAAATACCAGTTTATGTGATATCTCTTGGCAAAATAACACTTATACTAAAAATTAATAACATCAATTTTTTGTTATTTATCTCTCGTTTTTTTAGAAATGATACTTGGGGAATGCATATTTCCTTCATAACTTTGGTGAAATCACTAGTGGCTTATAATTTTTTGTCGATCTGCTTATAATCATTTTTAAATCAATTTATAACATTCATCTTATAATTTTCATCTCTCTTTTGGAGAAGTTCTGGGTCAAGTCAACGGCGATAATTACGTGTTCCGTGGAATTGGCCGCAGTAGACTTTGAGTTTGCCGATGGTTTTTTTGGTGCAGTTGGCCCAACCGTAATAATCACTCAAAAGGGAAAGACTCCGCATGTATAAATGAAGTAGATGACCCTCGCAAGTTTGCACATGGTGAAGCAGAAGAAACGGATAAATGCGCAAAACACCATTATAGACATGAAGTGTCTTTTATTGTGTATGTGGACTTGGGTGCTGTTGGTATTGATGGGAAGTGGAAGAAGCACGGGGTGCTTGGAAGTAGAGAGGAATGCACTACTCAATATTAAGGCCGCCTTCAACCACCCAAATGGGTCTTCTCTTCCGTCTTGGCGAGACGATGATGGTCACTGTTGCGGCTGGGAAGGCGTGGAGTGCGATAACAACACTTTGCGGGTGATTCGATTGTATCTGGGTGATACACGCGATGCAAAATTGCCATGGCCTTGGGTTATTGACGCGTCTTTGTTCCTTCCCCTGGAGGAACTTCAAGTGTTGAATTTACGTTTGAATTTTCTCTCAGGTGAATATCTCTCTCTCTCAGCTATTTGTTCCTTTTGTCTTTTTTCAATTATGTCTCTATGTAATCGTTTACTTACCGTTTCTGAATAATGTAAAAATGTCATACGTGGGTGCCCCTAACAACCAAGTGGATTAAGTGAATTAATGACAAACACATGATTGCACAAATGATGCAATTCTTAAAGTAGTAGATTGCACATGTCATAAAATAATTAGGAGACTCATCTCCACAATCAGGATAGGTACGAAGAGCGAAAATAGAATCAGCTCAGTACGCAATGATTTACCAAATGCCGACTTTTCTGCCATCATAAAGGGTCTGACTTTTTTGCATTTTGCACCCCAACAAAGTTGACTTGAAGGGCACTTGTTTGGAAGTGGACCAAAATCTACTTAATACTATTATTTGTGACTTTCTTTCAAGATTCAATATAAGAAAAAAGAAAATCAAGTTCCATCAGATTATGAAAGAACTATATATAATTCTACGTACTAATATTTACATGTTTGGAAATGTTTTGAGTGTTTCACGATAATTAAAAGTCAAATTGTGAGAGTGATGAGGTTTGCAAAAAATAAAAAATAAAAATCACGAAAAGTAGATTGATAGTGGGGATTAATTTAGAGGGAAGAGAAAGGATCTTAAAGGTAGTGTAGCGTTTGGATATAGGGAAAGAAAGGGACAGGAAAAGAAAGAGTAGAAGATATTAGGAGGAATTATGTATCGTCATGTGTCTTTTAAATCCCTCATATAAAGGGATTTGGAGGGACTAAGGGGGACCAATACTTTTGTCAAACATCATTTATCTTTCCCAAATATACCTTCGATGCATTTCGAATTGTAAATACATAATTAATTATATATAGATAAAAGTACAATAAAGTGATAATGCATCATTTCTTTTCTTTTCTCTCTAGATCATTCCTTTTTCTAGCATCCAAACAATAAAATGAGGGTACATTTTCTCAGCTCTACTAGTGTTAGTTAACTACATATGATCGACATTGTTAAGAGTATAAGTTACTTGTTTGTTAAATTGGTTTACAAATTCATGTAACAGAGACCTTTTTTTATGCTCAAATATGCCAAACCAGCTGGTTTCTGCTTACAAACAAATTCGCCTCATCATGAACATATAGTTATTATCGATAAATTTAAGGTAGTTATACATATGATATATGTAGAGAATTAATTAACTATCGGATATGCATGAGTCCTTTCTTAACCAGATTTAAACGGAACGAAACACCTGAGGAAATTGAAGAGGCTAGATCTATCTAGCAATTATCTACAACGAGTCCCCTCATTGTACAAGCAAACTTCAGTGGCGGCCCAAAATTTATTTTTCAATCAGCTTGAAGGTACATGTAAAACAGAAGACCATGCCTTGATATATAAAGTTCGATTTTGAGAACCTTTTTGTCAATCACAGGTGTGAATCTAGAGGTGTTGAATCTTGCTGATAACAATTTAGTGAATGATGCCCTCACGGACATTGCGAGGATAACATCTCTTAAGGCCTTAGGCATCGATTACTGTGGACTGAATGCTTCGAAGTTGCTGGAAGGTACTTCTCTGAAAATGCTTTCATTTATCACTTTCTTAAGAGAAAATTAGATAAGATTGTCTTGAATATAGAAGGCATGACTGCATTATATTCGATGTCCTCTGGATCGTATTTTGGCCGCACATTTTCTTCAAATAACTTAGCGCCAACGACTTGCCTCTAAGTAAATGATATCATTTGCTTGTTTGCCTTATGCTTGAAGTGGGAAGGATTTAGTTAAATGTCTATGGAAGCCATAAATAAACCCATGTCATGCTCAATGTCTTTATTGTGGGATCATGATGTCGATGATCCTAAAAGGTTTGGTCATTTTCAATTTAATCCCTGATCTTTAAATATTGAGTTTAGGCTCCATGCTTTTACTTTTGTGAAACTATTTTACTGGCCAATCTGAAGAATAGTGCGGCAAGTAGTTATTGCTTAGAAGATAACAATAGTCAAAATAACAATATACCATAGGGGTTCAAATATTGTGCAGGAATCATAATAAAATAAAATGCTAAAGTTAATCGGGAATCAAAATCCAAAAAATCCTTACAGTTTACATATCAAACCACAATGGTGATCAAACTTCAAGGATTGCAAGTGTTAATAAATTCAACTAGGCCATGAAAAGTATATAAGAAAATGAAAATTTGTATCAGTAAACTAAGATGCATAAAATCAATCAAAGAAAGCATTTCTTATAATGGATAAATTAATTAATTTGAAAAATGTTTTTTCCATTAAGATAAACAACGTATAGAATAGAATAAATAATTACAATATTAAAAAGTCATTCGGCCTTAAAAAACCCGACATCTTTTGCATCAATGTTTGCCTCCGCCCACCGCGGCGCTCATGCTCATCATCACACCACGAAGCTTTGGTCGCCATTGCCACCACCAGAAGACCCTGCACGACCTTTGGTGTGAACTACGACGACCTAAGATCTAAGTGATGCTCAGAACTGAGGTGACGCGTCTCAAATCTAAGGCCCGGAGGGTGGAATGGACAAGCAGCGAGGTGGCAGTGATGGACAGCAAACCGGGACGATAATGTGGATGGTGGTGGAGGGCGGCGGGTTGCGGTGGTGAGTTGCGAGTCCAAATGATGTTTGGGGGGCCTTCACTGCTGACTTGGCAAGCATGTCAGCCAAAAGATCATAGTGATCTCGCGCTGCACCAAATGGAGGATCCCATTGCATTGTGTTTGAAAAGTACATAATTAAACTGGAAAAAAAATTCAGAAACTATAACGAAAATGGGGCAAAGGTTTAGAGGTTACCTATGCAATTAACCCGCAAATTTTAGGAATAATATCAACTTTAGAGTTCATTTCCAATCCAATTCAAAATTTGTCAAACTCTAGAAGTAATTAATTTAATGTGAAGAATAGTGGAAATGAAGCATTGTGGTGATGCGACTCCACTCCAAAGCTCCATCTTATCAATTTTTTTGTTTGTATTTTTGGATATTAGATTGCATGCTCTTTCTATCCTCCATTCCCAATACAAACCATGATCTTCAGTGTTTTAATCATACAAAGTACAATTTAGTGATGATACTCATAGTGGCAGTGCCCCCTTCAACAGGTTTATGCGGATTGAGAAACCTTGAAGAGTTGAAAATTAGGCGCAATGGTTTTTGGGGTCCTCTTCCTTCATGCTTCAGCAATATGACCTCACTCCATGCGCTTGATGTTAGTTATAACAATTTTAGCGGGGCCATTCCTTCGTCTCTCCTCTCCAATCTCAAGTCACTTGAATATATTGACTTTTCTAGAAATGCTTTTGAAGGCTCACTTTTGCTTGCTTCCCTGGCTAACAATTCTAATCTTGAGCATTTCCACCTCATTGACAACCATAATCGTCTAGTAGTAAATACAGAAGAGCACACCTGGTTTCCTTCATTTCAACTGAAGGTGTTTCGTTTATCAAATTGTGTGCTCAACAAAGACGCAAGTGGCGTAATTCCGAGCTTTCTGAAAAAACAGTATAACTTGAGCATTGTTCAACTCAGCCACAATGGAATGACAGGAAATTTCCCAAGTTGGCTATTGGACAACAATGTGAATCTAGAACAGTTCGTACTTAGAGGCAACAATTTGTCAGGTTCATTTTATTTGCCTTTCAATTTGAATCTTGTCAGCTTATGCGTTTTCGATGTGTCTGCTAATTTTATGGAAGGAGAGCTTCCATCTCATATTGGTTCTATCCTCCCGAAAATGGACTATTTGAACCTGTCAAGCAACAATTTGAAAGGTGGAATCCCTTCCTCAATGGGCAATATGCACCTATTGTCCATATTGGACTTGTCGAATAATGGCTTCACGGGAGAAATACCAGAGACATTGGCTAAAAATTGTTTGCAACTTATGGTATTAAAACTGTCAGGCAACAATTTGCAAGGCCAAATGCTACCGAGGTATTCTAACTTGACGGGCTTGAAATTTTTGTATTTGGACGGCAATCGTTTTACAGGGGACATATCGCCTGGTATATTAAATATCCCCTTTTTGCAAGTTTTAGATGTAAGTAATAATTCCCTATCTGGAACGCTTCCTAATTGGATTGGAGATATTCAACACTTGGGAGCGCTTATACTGTCAAGTAATTTACTGGAAGGACCTTTACCGTTGAGCTTATGCAACTTACAGTATCTCGATCTTTTAGACCTTTCAAGTAACAACCTTGGGCCGAATATACCCCCTTGTGTCAATGTTACGATTATGAGGTTCTTGCATTTAGCAAATGACACGCTTGCTGGGCCTTTTCCCGAGTTTCTTTCAGGAGCTTCATCGATTGTCACGTTGGATCTGAGAGATAATATATTGTCAGGTGAGGTCCCCAGCTGGATCGGTTCACTTCGGAACTTGAAGTTTCTTCTACTACGAGGAAACAATTTTGAAGGTTCAATCCCTCTGAATCTATGTCTGTTGAAAAATATGAGCATATTGGATCTTTCCAATAATAATCTTTCTGGAACAATTCCTTCTTGTTTGAAAGATTTGACATTTGAAAACGCCGGGGTATCTACGGAGGCATTTGCTACCTCGTTCTATGAGATATCTTACGGGGGCCCAGACTATATTGGCAGATTCCATTTATATTATGTGGATGATGACATAAATGCTGATACAGAGAGATTCGAAGAAGTACACTTCATGACAAAGAGTAGGTTGGAATCTTATAAGGGCAACATTCTAAAACTCATGTCGGGAATTGATCTCTCGCAGAACAATTTGACTGGCTTTATTCCTCCAAAGGTCGGCTACTTAAGTGAACTTCGAGCATTGAACTTGTCACACAATCATTTGAAGGGAATGGTCCCAGAAACATTTTCCAAGTTAAAGAACATAGAGAGTTTGGACCTGTCCTTCAATAACTTAACCGGTCTCATCCCTCCACAACTAATAGAGCTTTACATGCTATCAGATTTTAGTGTGGCTCACAACAACTTGTCAGGCAGGATACCAGATCGAAAAAATCAATTTGGAACTTTTGGTGAAGCAAGTTATGAAGGTAACCCTCTTCTTTGTGGAGCACCATTAACCAGCTGTGATGACTCCAATCAGGAACAGGGGACACAACCACCTTTTAATCATACCGGGGAGGATGACTCCTATAGAGAAGCCTTCTTGTGGAGTTTTGCAGGATCATATGTGGTTGCATTCCTTGCGGTAGTTCTTTTTCTCTGCCTAAACTCGTACTATCAGTGCGTGCTGTTCGAGCTTGTTCGTAAGCTTATCCCATCGTTTCCCCATTAGAGATTGCTCTTCTAATTATTTTGTGATTGAAAAATATGATGAAACAATGGAGAACCTTTATTTAATAGGATTGTAAGCATTTGAGTCTTTATTATGGATTGGGAACGCTTGGCTCCTAGAGAGTTCATATTGTATTCCTTGTCCTGCTAATTTGAATACTAGTAGAATTGATTTGGTTGTCAATTGAGAGAGGATAGTTTACTTCACAACCAAAATGAATCCAACATTAACAAATTCTTGTAAATGTTACCCAAGATGTGAATTATTTGATGGCTGGGACCAGCAACATCAAACTAACCGGGTTTTAATGTCTCAAGACAAGACCCTACTAACATAAAGGATTGGGCGCTGGGAATTGCTCCTTTCTGACGATCAAGGCATGCATTGCAGTACCACTGCTCTGCAGCCTGAGCCCACCTTTATGCTCACTGTTTGATGAAGAATTATCTCAAGTGAACTAAGCATCATCCAACACTTAATGCAAAATTGCTTGGAGGATAAGTTCGACTCTTCTGGCAGAAATTTAAGAGCGACTTTCTTCTTCATATATATCAGGATCAATGATTGCGTCGACGTTTCTTTTCCCTTCACCTTGATGTCGTGTTCAACCTAAACCAACACAGAATATTTGTCAAGGGTCAACTGAGTCACAGCTTTTATCCAGAAGAAATCTGGGTCGAGCTAAATTAATAGCCATCTTAAAAAAAACAGAGAACATAATGCTTAGCTACATATATAACGGATATTGAATCAGGCAATGACGCAATGCAACAGTTCAACAGAAAAACATGAAGTGTTCTTTGCTAGTGCTGTGCATGTGGAGTTAAGTGGTGTTGAGATTGGTTATTGCAAAATAAGGTGAATCTCGTCGAGTTAAAACTCACTGGCAACAACTTGCCGGGTGTTTTTAATTGGCCATCTTGGTCAAATCTTGTGAATATGTGTTGGTTCAATGCATTTGCCAATAGGATCAAAGAAGCGCTTCCATCTTAGATTGATTCCATCCTTTCGAATTTGCAATACCTAAACATGTCAAGGAACTCGATAGGAGTTTTGTAGGCGATATGAAATTGTTGTTTTTTTTTTTTGGGTAAAATATGAAATTGTTGTTGACGTTAGATCTGTCAAATAACAGCTTCCTGAGGGAGATGCCAGAGCCACTGGCCATAGGTTGTGTCATGCTATCTATACTAAAATTGTCAGGCGAGAAGTTGCGTGGCCGAATGCTACCAATAACTACTAACTTTACAAGGTTGAAGTATTTGTATCTGGATGACAATCAATTCACTGGGATATATCACTTGGCATTTGGGATAGCTCAGATTCAAGGATTTTGGATTTAAGCGATAACTTCTTGTCCAGACCAATACCAAACTAGATTGGAGATATTCAATTTTTGGAATTTCTAACGTTGTTGGAAACTTATGGGTGGTCTTTTATTATTGAGCTTTTGCAAATTGAATCCTCTCGTTTTTTATACCTTTGGACTAACAAATTTCAGTCCAAATATACCCCACCATGCCACTATCACATTTATGAGGTTCTTGCATCTACAAAGAGTTGAGCTCACTAGGCTTTTTCCTTAGTTTCTTCCTAGAGCTTCGTCCATCGTCTCTACGAAAAATGCATTGACAGGTGAGATGCTCAACTGGATCTGTTTCTTCTACTGAAAGGAAACCACTTTTAAAGTTCAATTCCTATAGCTCTTTGTCAGTTGACCAAGATGAGCATACGGGATCTCTCTTATATAGGCCTTTCTAGAGAAGTTCCTTCTTGTTTTTATGATTTTCAATTTGGCAATGATGGGGTATCTAATAGCACATTCGATACTTTGAGTGAAAACGCTGAGTATGACAGCGCTATACTAGTACGAGGGAAAACTTGGCTTATAATTTTTCTATAATGGTAGCTGTATAGATGCTTTTTCGGATGAAGTAGGAGAAAGCGACCTTCATATCAAAGAGTAGATTAAAATATTAAAAGTGCAACTTTCTTGAATATCTGCCTGGAATGGATCTCTTGCACAATAATTTGATGGGCTTTATTCCTCTAAAATCGATTATTTGAATGAAATATATGTCTTAAATCTGTCGCATAATCATTCGACGAGATCAATTCTCTAGAAAAATTCTCCAATTGAAGGAATATAGAGAGCTTGGACCTTTCTTTCAACAAGTTAACTGATCTGATTCCTCCGCAAGTGAGAGAGCTATGCACACTTTCACTTTTTAGCTTTGCTCACAACAACTTGTTAGGCAAGACAACAGATAGAAAAAAATCAAATCAACTTTCGATCAAGCAATTTATGAAAGTAACCCTCTTGTCTGTGGACACCTTTTAATAAGTTATAAAAGCTAAAATGACAGTCCGTGGGTGGACTCTGTCAACCGTTGACATAGGCAAAGATGATGAGTCCTGAAAAGAAGCCTTCTTATGGAGTTTCGCCGGATCATACGTGGTGGCATTTGGTGGGGTCGTTATTTTTCTCTACTTCAACTCCTATCTCAACGTGTTAAATTTTGTTTGTAAGGATATCCGATTGTTTCCTTAGCAGAGCTCGTGCTTGCAAGCATTTGAACATCTCGAGTCTCCACTATGCATGTTGAACCCTTGGATCTGTCATGTTGTCTGTCTTTTCCTTTAAATTTGGATGTGAAGTATCACCAGATTTTCTTTTGGTTGTGAACTGAAGGAAAGATCACTGTGGTCACAGATACAATAACCATGAATAATAATAATTCATAGCTATGGCTGTGACTTGTCATCACAGATTGACGAGTGCTTCTCTGATTTTCCTTGAGAATCTCTAAGGTACGCTAGTATATATAAACGCCTTCCTTTTCATGACTCTTTACACTACCATTGAAGTGGCTGATTTTTCCGAAGCCAGGTCGGCCGTGAACTGACTTTGCCAATACTTATCTGAATCTTCTTCGAGAGTATGCAGCATTACTGCCAGAATGAAGCTTCGCTGAAGGTGGATACTACATCGTCTGAGAGTCTTTTTTTCCTTCCTAACAACGCCTCCTTCTCGGACTTCCAAATTCTTCATATCTCGCGCTTCTTTCAACAAACTTTTTTAATGGCAGAATTTTGATGGATGCAGAGATTGCAAATGGCTAAAGCAAGTTCCACGTCTGCAATTTCTATTTGCATACATCTGTTGCTTCTTCCCGAAACCTATTAGGTAGACTCTTAGTAGTTCTACATGTTGTATCGGGTCATAATTTATCTTCTTAAAATTCACCACACAAAGAATTCACCATCCTCCTGCGCTAGCTTTTTTCTGTCGTACAGAGGACGATATAGCGCTTAAAAAACTTTTCTCATGGTGGTGGTGGTAGCATTCTTTAGCCAAAAAAAAAAAACGTAATAGTGGTCTAACCAAAATTATAGAGCAACTACTCACAAACAGCTCAGAATAAGATGAAAGCAAAAAAGGTTATCACCCGAATATGATCACATTGTAAATCAAATCATCCATAAAAAAATGAGAAAAATATAACAAATACAATGAGCATTCCACTTCTTTATAAATGGAGGCATCTCCTCTGTCATGGAACGCCATCTCTCCTTGAGGCTTTTTGATTTGGGGTGTACACACACTAACAACATAATAACATGAAACTCCATCAAATCGCTTGCACTCTGTTCAATCGAAATGAATTGAGTTTTGACTAATTTTGTACTATTACACAGTTCTGTAGCACCCAATTCTATCTCACCACTGTAAGAGCAATAGAGTAGTGCCATAATGAGCCAAGGCACCCATGATCACAAAAACGTGAAATATCTTATGGCTGTGACCAGCAAGGTCGAACGAAACCGGTTTTAGTCTCTCAGGAATCCTGCTAACATAAAACAAAGTACCTGTAATGTAAGACAGTGCCATGGCCAACTCATAAGCAAGCGTGATCGGGCGTTGGGGATTGCTCCAATTCACAATATAGGCATGAATCGCAGGAACAATGCCCGAAAACCCCATGGAGAGCATCGCCTGAAATGCTTGGAATTTCCCAGAAGAAAGAGAAGGGGCAAGCTGTGTCACAATAGTGAACATCCCCATTGCCGTTATTCCGCTAAGGTAGATCAGTTACCAATGGGCTTGCACTGGAAAATATAGTAGATTAAGGGGCAGAATGAGGTGATGATCATGCCCGTGATGCCGACGTAGTCCATCCGCAGCAGCTGGATGTTCAAGTAGTGTGAGTGGCATGAGAAAAGGTGGCAAATGCTGCTTGAGAGGAGGCAGAACATGGATCCGCCTAAGAAGACAAAGAACGGCCACTGTGTTGCGGCTGGTTGGAGTGAAGCAATCTTCAAATCTTCTTCTGTTATCTGATTCAAGTTCACCAAAGAAATTGTACCGTGAAAACTATATAGTGTTAGATACATCTGTAGACTTCAAAAGAGATTATTCTTTTCGTAAGTCGAATGAAACATTGTTGGCGCGCCACTCACCAAAAGCAATTCCTTTGAATAAGAGATTATTTCCTGCACTAGTAGAGTTTGACCTGCACAAGTGGGTTTGCATATCAAGCCATTGCATAATCTATAGTATACTAGTCGGAGTCCAATCTTCATATCATAATTTATAGAAAATGGTTCGATCCTATCTGCCGAAGGGAGAGAATAGGCCAAAACGGTGAAAGTGAATGTGCAGAGCACTAACTGAATAACTGTCTAGCTTGCTTAAGCTGATACTTTCAAATTCAATTTGACAATCAGCGTACTACTCTTCACTATAAAAGCTATTTACCATTATGATTTCGTTCAAAAAATCTTATCAGCAATCAACATTCAGAGCATTCTGCAATAGTTTATTACAAGGTCCACCGTGTGTGAACTTTTTCTAGACACACAGTGCTACTCGGGTGGAAAATGATTATCCATTGACGGTTTGACTGAACGCATGTTGTATTACCAAGAACAGAGAGAGATTTTCCGATGGGTCCAATCTTTTATTTCTTTATGAAAAGAACGGAAATTTCTATTCATACTTTGATCCATCATGGTAAGTAATCGCTGATGACCCTTGTTATCCATCTTAATTTTGCACTTGCTATTTGAGCAAGACTGTCTTGACTGTCAGGCTACTACTCCTGAAATTTAAGCAGCAATGAAAATGACGAGCGCGACCCTTGTATATTCCTATGAAACAAACTTTCTGAGTTTAAATTTTATTTTATGTGCCTGCCCTTAATGTCACAAACACAAGTTATTCATCTGTGGCACCTGCGATTTCGATATAGCACCATGAGAAAATGAAGGTTTTAAATGGCAATTTTGGTTGCCAATTGCCGGTTGCAAGAAGGGTTGGCTAATGAAAATGGCCGATTGCTTGGTATGGTAACAAGCCATGAATACCACAATACTACATTGACTTGTACGTACTAAAAGCGCTGTTCTACTAAAAGACAGATATGCTAACTAGTGATACACGATTTAGATTTGAACCGGTACCTTAATGAAAATCACGAGATAACTGGCCCTTTATCCAAACTATATAAAATAAATAGACAAAATCTATCAAATCTTCAGATAATAATTTTGTAGAAAGTGGTTCAATCCTGTCCGCCGAAGAGAGGGAGAGTAGGCCAAATTGGTAAAAGTGAACGGGCAGAGCACTCTTCACTACGAAAGCCTTCGATCATATTCGTGAATGTCTCTTTTGAGCCTTTCTTCGATCGTCTCTCCTCTGTCCGAAATCTGTGCGATCCGACCTCCTCCTCTCTTGGAGCCGAGAAAGCCAGAGCAAGCGCATTTTACAGGAGGCCAAAGCCTCTCCCCCCCACCCTCAGATCGTTCAACGCCGCTCCGGAGAGCCAGAGCCTCCATCTCTCCGTGCAAAACTGCTCCGGCTCACTTCTCTGTGTTTGGAATTTACGGCAATGAACGGACTATGATCCGAAGACAGGTGCCAGATTTAGCTCCACTGAAGAAGGCGAAGGCGACGCTGAACAATGCACCTGGGTGACTGATTCCGAGTCCCTGCCGAATGGTGTTCGAGGCGGTCACTTCGATTTTGCCGCGTAATACCGAGGTTACTGATTCTGCTCAGAAAGTGTTCGACGAATTGTCCGAGAGAGGGGAAACGAGAGTAACAGCTCTCTAACTTCGATTACTTGTTACGTCAACAGCAAGCAATACTCTCCTCGGTTCGACTCTATTGAATAACCTCAGCAGAAGGGTCATTGCCGCGGGTCCTCGCGAAAATTTTGTTCTCAAGCGGATGAGGTTCTCCCGCGAGATTCTACTTCGCTGAACTCTTCAAATTGCTGGAGACGTGCTCTTGCACAGACCAGAGAGGTGTTTAAGGCATACAGGGTATTTGAAATTCCAACTGGAGTTACTGAGACTCCATAATGTCAAGAGGCTGGTTCTTGTGTATCAAAACCAGGGTAAGTGAGTTGGATATCAGGACATACGGTGACTCCATATTGGTTTTATTTCACAAATACGAAAGTCTCCTCCATCGGAAGACATTTTTCCTTAGGGGGTTGAGCCTCTTACTCTTTCTCCTTCTCCGATCTTTATGCATCCCAACATCTGGTAGTGGAAGAACCCAGTCCAGGAAGGTCATTGCATGAACAGAAAGTTTTGAGCATAATGAGTCTTCACATAATAAATCTCACATCTCGTCAGTTAAATACGCAAAGTTTCCCTAGATAAACGTCGACGGGTCCTTCGAAGCTGGTGGTTCGGAAGGATCGGTCGCGGGTGTTGAGGAAAACTCCTACTGATTTTGAAGTTGACAAAACCTTCCATAATGTTTGTAAATCTGATACTTATTCTGAATCTTCTTATTTCAGGAATATATGTTTTGGAAGCTAAAGAATGAAGTTTTTCAGATTTTACAAGTTAAGAAGGATTATTTAAGTTCTGAGATATTTTCCAGAAATAATTCAGAATCTATAAGTTCTTAAAGACCCACAAAAGCTAAAGTTCTGAGATTCAGAAAAATTCAGAAGCAGACGCAGAAGCTGAAATTTTTTCTGAAGCAGACGCAGAAGCTGAAATTTTTCAGAAGCAGACGAAGACGCAGTAATTCTTCAGAAGCAAAACTTAGAACGAAGAATAACAGCTAGTGATCTGGCATGAATTTCACAGAAGGAAAGTATTGATTAGTTCAATCTTAATCAAATTGATTGACAATCAAATACTAAGACAAGAATGCTATATAACGGACAAAAACTCTACTTTTGGAAATCAAGATTCTGATTGTATGGGCGACCAGAATCAATGGGATTCAGAATCTGTCAACTAACGGCTACTCAATCCTTAGTTTACAAATCTGTCCAAGGTGAAGATTGGAAGATGATCCTCTGCGAGTTGTCCAACGGCTAGTGTGGATGAGGAGGAGTATTTAAGGAGAACTTGAGCAGCAGAAGGAAGATAGATTCAAGATTCAACAGGTCCAAAAATCTGAGTTTACTCCAATCTGTTCTCTTGTCATTCTGAATTTAAGGTCAAGATCTTGAGGATTACTTTGTAAAGAGTATTTGTGTGAGATAGAGAGTCCTATCATACACAATAGTTCTGAGACTCAAAGTCTGTAAAATTCCTCTTGATTACATAGTGGAATCCAGCCAGTAGGCTGCAAGCGTGGGAGAGTGGACGTAGGCTTACCATAAGCCGAACCACTATACATCTGTGTGCAGATTCTCTTTTCCTCATCACTCACTTTACTTTCTGCAATTCAGAATCTCTTTCATCTGATCTCTCTTGAATCTGAATTTTATTTAGTCTCTTCTTTTATTTGTTTCCGCGAAAATTTATAAGTTTTGTTAAGGATCACCTATTCACCCCCCTCTAGGTGACCCGTGCCAGCCACTTCAGCGGGAAGCCGATTCAAGCCCAAGCTTTGATGTACTTCGGATATATCTGACGAGACGAGGACACATACTTGGAGTCGGACAACTTTGCTCTGGTCGACGCTCCGCCGGAAGACGATCACGTGCCGTGGGAGGTGGAAGCCCTACTTGTCCTGGGCCCATTGTGGAAGAATGGCGAATCAAGTAGCTGATTGGGTAGCCAAAAAGCCCAACGTTTGAATACCCTTTCTAGTTAGCCCAACCCCCCAGTGCCCATGGGATTTGTTGTGTTTTGATGTCCCTTCTTTGGGCTTTGTCTAGAAGCACTAGTGATAAATAAAAGTGGTGTTTCTGACCAAAAAAATTACACAAAGTTTCCAATTCTATACCATCATACTGCCGCAAAAGAAATTTGAGCAAAAAAAAAAAGAAAAAGGGACAAATAAATTGTATGACTGGACAAACAATTGGTAACGTAAATTATGTTTATTAATCTTTAGAAAATAAGTTAACCTAATAATAATAACAAACATACGATCACGGATATTATTTGGACTTAGCCTTTAGCAGGTTCGACCACATGTTAAAGGAGGATGGTCGAAATGAGATAGCGAAGCTAACAGTGACATCAGTAATAAAGATGAAAGAGGTCGAGTTCTGAAGCTTATTATTGATTTTTTTTTCAAGAAAAATCAATGATTTGTAATCACACCACCTGTCTGGGTGGCACTGCTGGAGCGTGTACTCTTCCTCTCGCAAAAGGTTGAGTGTTCGAATCCCGGGCGCCGCAGGGTGACTTAACCGGTGGCACGTGTGTGGTGGCTAGCATGTGTCGCCCCCAGGGTTTACTCCTCGGCTGTCGGCCATGCGAGGGTTCCCTGGGTTATAAAAAAAAATGATTTGTAATCACATTTCTAAAATTAGTTATTTGTATTGGTTAGAAAAACTGGTTAACAGAACATATTTTCATCATCAACAATAATCTCTGCCTATACGTTTTGTTAATGATAAAAGTACTTCTCATTAATCTTTTTTTGCAAGCGATTGAAAAGAGTATTTTTAGAAATATTTTAAATTGATAATTTTCTGAAAACAAACGCATCTAGAAGTCAAAGGATTTTATCTTCTTCTTCTTTTTTTTATCATTTCTTCTCCTTTCACCGAGGTTTTTTCCTTTCATCACCCCCTCTCCAAAATATCTTATCTTTTTTCTTTCTCTAACAAAATTGCTTATGTATTGGCACCCCGTCATTGGCTTCGGCGTGCCATTTTGTGGCCATGCGTTCGGGCGACGAAAAGCCGCTAACAACCGTCAGCAATGGCTCTAACTCATTGATAGGACCTCACTCTATTCATTATGGGCTTTTGGTAGAGGGACAACTTTTACGAATAGGCCCAGCCCATTCACCATCAAAGAAACAAAAAGAAACTAAAAAATCCACCTATCCAGCACTAAGGATGGTAAAGATGAAAAATAAAAACTAATAAAAGTTAATAAAATTTAGGAGCCATCAAAAGAGATTGAAAGCCCGATCGGCCCAACTAAACCTGCATTTCTTAGGCACGAGGTAGACAGGGTCGATCCTGGGGGCATATTTTTCTAATTTTGTTTTCAGGCTTGTTTGGGCTACTAGCCTAGGGGACTCGCGATGCCATTAGCAAAAATAAGTGAAGTAGCAATTATAGTTGAATGAAGTGAAACATAAAGGAGATACAAAGATACGCAGATGAGAAGGGAGGCCAATCGGAGTCAATAAAAGCATGGTACAAAATATATTTCAAATTTATCAACTGCATTCATTCTGTTAATATGATACTTTGCAACGGTTATAAATAAAAAAATAGTTTGTTCATCTTATATCTTGCTATAAATTTCCATTAGAAAATAGAATTTGAGAGGCTATGAAATCACTACAAAGCAAACTTCCACATGACCAATCTAATGGTCCTTGGTCCAGAAACTGCCATCAGAAAAAGAACTTCCAACATATCTCTCTTTCCATGAACTCTATTCAAACAGAAAAATTGGAAGGAAAGAAACTTCAAATTCAGTGACTATTAGTGGATGAAGTACTAAATTACGAAAATCCAATTATATATGTTAAGTTAATTTATGGCATTTTGAATGAAATTTCTCAAATGACTGAAGCATTTTGGTCTAGTGGTTAACATCATCAACAGATAAAGTTACTCCAGACTTTGGAAAATTCCAATTCGTTTTTCAAATCCGTGTAAGGACAAGGGTCCAGCCGCCCTTGCATTGACCAACTTTTGGAGTATTGGCCAAATGCTTTATGAGAAAAAGAAATAATTAGTCTAGCGTTTTGTTGGAGGTAAAGAGACAAAATCTCATTCAAGATTACATTGAGATCGAAAGAGAAGTTGAGTGACTAGGCCAATTCTTTTTTCTGTCATCCTCATATTGCCTTTGGGTTAAAAAAACATAAACTTAGTCAAGGTCTTGCCACTTACTTTCTATAATGGACATCTCTATCAAAAAAGGGAAGAATTAATATCACGAAAATCCTCAACATATGTGACATTCCGAAATTTCCGCCAATTGCAATTATTACATAATTAAATTATATGACGTGTGCTTGTAGTAAATTTCTCGCCCGGAACTTATCATTCCTGAGAATGCTAACCATTAGGGAAAGACTAATAGGGGAATTAAATTCGCGCGATTAAAGAAAATTCAATCGTGAATGAATTTCGACCATTAAATCGCATAAGTGATATTTTGAGCCACTGTTGGCCGATCCAAGGATAGTTAGGGGTCAGTTCGCCATTGTCCTAGTAGTGGATTGCGGGTGATTCCGTTGGACCACGAAACGACTTGACGAATGATTCCGAAATTATACCGAACGATCATATCCCTCGGATCAAGTGATTGATCTTCGCGATTTTAATGACAACCGAAGTCGTCACACACCGAACGGACTTGCACGTGACTCGATTTAGTATCAATCATAAGTCGATTTCACGAATTTCCCCAGCAAGCCGCCCGTTAGCTTGAGAAACGCTCGAGTCGCGTTTAATAGAATTTAATTATGAAATTTTTGCCCAAATTGGACACCGGAAAATTAGGAAATCATGTCGGAACGTTAGGACGACGTTGCACGTGTCACGTGTGAATTTTTGGTGCGCTTGAATCCTTCAAAAAAATTCGATTTGGACAAGAAACCTAGAATTTGACCATTTTACCCTTGAGAATTATTAAAGGGTATGTTTTAAGAGTAAAGGGCATTTTGGTAATTTTGCCCTAAAATTTTGATTGGACAATTTTACCCTTCGATATTTTGGAAATTACAAGATTACCCTTGGATATTTTTGTGCAAGAATCGATCTCGGCCGTCGGATCAAGATAAAATCAAATCTGGACCGTCGGATTAAAATTGTGAGATAGGGGTATTTTGGTCATTTTATGGTTTGGTCTAAATTTTACTATTTAGGTCAAGACACTTTCTCTCTCCCCCACTTCCTCTCTCCTTCGGCCATTTCTCCCCTTTCTCTCCTCCCCCACGCCGGACCGATCACCTTGCCAAACCGCCGATCATCACCGGTCAAGCGGCCGCCGAGCCACCGCCTTCCCCGCCTCACGCCGCCCTCACGCCGATCACCCTCCCGCCGTCCCTCTCTCTCTCTCTCTCTCTCTCTCTCTCTCTCTCTCTCTCTCTCTCTCTCTCTCTCTCTTTCTTTTGGCCGTGAGGCCCTCGGCCACGCCCAAGCCCCGCCGTCGCCGTCCAAGTCTATCGCCGCCACCCGGAAGCCATACGTCGTCGCCGTCATCCCCGATTAAGGGCCGCCGCTTTCCGTTCTAGCCGCGATAGTCTAGAACGCGGATAAGTCGCACCTAAACGTAATTTAGGATTTCAGGTATCGACGGATGATTTTGGACAACATCAGTATGGAATTAGGTGCGGAATTGCATGAATAGGGAGTGGAAATCTTATGGCGGGCATCAGGAATTAATTCAGACAATATTTTTAGAAATTCAGAAAATAGGGGCTGCGAATGTACTGTTCATATGTCTCGAAATACTGTTCACCAGATGTAGTTTACTGTTCACGGGGCTACAAGGGTCCGATTGAGACGCGAGTTGAATTTTTGGAACCTAGAAATTATGGCGAGAAAGTTCCGTGAAGGCTCGGAATTAATCCGACGCCATTTAGTCGTAGAAAAATGGGAATTCTCGTGTTGGATGTATAGTTAAATTTTTAGTAAATTGTGGTAATTAAATTAAGTATAGTGTTGTGCAATTAAGTGACTGAATATGCTTGTTTGGTGCACACATGAGCTAAATTGAATTAATTATTGACATTGGTCGTGTGATTTGCTGAGTTAGCATGTTTTATGTGTGAAATGATGTGTGCACGAACCCCGTGGGTTGGGTCAGTTGCGTGTGGTAAACGTGTGTTGAGCATGTACTTAAGTAGAAGGGAAATTGCGGTATGGCAAGTGATTGTGAAATGTATGTGAAAGGGTGAAAGTGCGAGATTGGGATTGGGCCGAGTATCATAAACTCGGGCAGCGATCACGTAGGTCTGAGGCATTTGGCACAGACTGAGGCTTGAAAAAGTAAATATGAGAGTCGGTCTGAGGCACAATTAGCTCGGGTGAGACCGGGATTGGACCGAGGCATCTTAAGCTCGGGTTTCAATCATGTAGGCCTGTCGCATTTGGCGCGGGCTGAGTTGGGATTGGGCCTGGGGCGCGTGATGCTCAGGTTGCGATCGGGGCCTGAGGCGTGAATGAGTACGTGGGCCGGAAGTGTGGTGATAAACGATCGCAGTGTACCTGAGGCGTGTACGTTTACGCAGGTCACTGGCGAGTGATATGGAAAGTGATTAGTGGTCGCAGTGTACTTGAGGCGTGTACGTGTATGCGGGTCACTGGCGAGGAAGCAGGATGGATTAGTGTGAGAATGGAAAGAGTGCATAACATGAAAATTGTGCATGCGTGGATTTGTATTAAATTGCTTGCTATGTGATTATGTGGCATGTGTGTATGTTTGTGTGTTTTGTGAAATTGTCTGGAGGTACGTGATAGCCTAGGTTGGGTTTAGGGGTGTACTTATTGAGAAGTGTCTCACGGTTGTTTTCAACCAAATAATTTCAGATCCCCCGCTTGAGCGATGAATAATCCGCCGCAGCCACCAGAACGTTTTGATCTACCTGTACATAAAGAGTTTGAGGTTGCAGAGTTCCCGATGGATGAAAATTTTACTTGGATTAAGCACACTTCTACTGTCTTTGTAGACGTAGGTTTAACTTTTTTTGAAGAACAGAAATACACTGCCTGGTTCTTCTGGGATCAGGACGGAGTTGAGTTCGAGCCCGTCAGGGGTTTTGATGTTCCATATGATCTAGTTGGACATTAGGACCCGACTACCGTACCCCCGATAGACGGAGAGTTGACCAGTGTAGATACTAGTTTAGCTCAGTCGGGATTGCATTCAGCAGCAGCTACTCAAGGTTCATTCGGGGCCGAGCATGAACCTGAACCCGAAGAACCACAGGTTGAGGGCGATCCAATGGACTTAGATTTAGTACCGATCCCTGAGGAGGAACCAAAGGAAGTGGAACCTGAGGTAGAACCCGAAGTAGAAGCCGAGGTAGAGCCTAGTGATGAGTCCGGGGAGACGAAAGAGTTTGTAGGAGAACCGGATTACATACTCCCCTTTGAGCAGCATTTGGACCCCAATTTGTTCCAGAGATTCGTTTCGCGAATGAGTTAGCTGAGGTATATCAGAATGGGGTTCCGTCAGAGTCGGGCGACATTAATTATCCGATCGAGATAGGGGCAGATTCAGAGTCCTCAGTGGATGGATCGACACAAGGGGTTTCTAACTCAGAGGATGGAGACTCGGATTCAGAATGAACGCCCAATAAGGGGCGTAAGGAGTAATATCCGGATATGAAACTGGGTTTTTGCGAGTACCATTTTTGGATGGAAAGTTGATTAGGTCATAGGCCTTTTTTTTTTACGGACCGTAGTAGTGTGGCGTGTACTTGTATTTATGGTGGCTTGTAAGCGTTGGGATGGCCTTGTAATTGTAAATATTTTAGTATAAGTTTGGAAATGAGACATAGATATGTATATTCTCCCGATGTTTCCCCAGTTAAAATTTGAGTCCGGGTGTTTTATGATTTCCGTGTGCGCAATTAAATCTCTGATGATTATTTGAGGTCGGTGACATTCCTGGGACGTCGCACTCATCGACCAGGTAAGGGGCGTCGCATGCCGTTGGGGGTCGGGGTGTGACAACATATATACCTATGACAAATTTATCATAAATTAATTTTTTTATCACTAAAAATCCCAAACTAGTATACCTGTAACAAATTTACCCTCCGTTAGTTTCCATTAAATTTTATTATCAAATTACTGAGTTGGATGACACGTGACAATTGATGGATGTACCGATTTAGGGTTATACCCTCCGTTTGTTACAGATGTACCAGTTTTGTGATTTTTCATGTATACGTGGATGACAAGAGTGAGTTGAGAGAAGAGGCCTATCAAAAATCCAATAAATCATTACAAACCACAAAGGAAGCTGAGAGTGGACAGAAGGGGTCGATAGTGAGTTAAAATGGAGATACGTGGGAGTTATAGATTCTTCACATTAGAAAGTCATTGACATCAACCACTGTCAAAAACTCCCACAAGTCTGGGAGCATCATCCTCGACATCATCTGGCACTCGTATTACTAGATCACAGTAATGGCTCCGTCACTCTCCCACTGGAGAGCTTCCCCTCTATCCATGGAGATAGTCATCCCCACTAAACCCTAACCTCCTGACTAGATTTCTTCCCTTTTCCATCATCACATCCTAAATATGGAAACAACACAGCCACCCACAATCCCTCACGCCACCGATACCCCACAGCCACCCAATCACCTACAGAACTAGCCACACAAAAAACCCTAGCGTACATTTAAGCTTTCTGTTTTGCATTTAATTTTAGAAGTCAATCTTTCCAAACAAACCAACATGAAAAACCACATATTCTCAAACCACAAATAGTCACATTAACCCGACTAGTTTCTTACCTTCACCCACCCACTTTTTCAACAAAATCCATCCCAATGACTCGTACCCAAAAAGTGCAAGACAGACTTTGAGCTCCCTTCAATTCTGGAACACTTATTCCTTCTTAGCAATTGTTGAAGCTAAAAGTAGAACCAAGGCAGCAGCTTATCTGAGGAATGAGAACTCTAGAAGTGCAATAAAAGGCGCACTCTAGGTTTGATGTTTCAATAAACTTTTCTTTTTGTGGCCCACCGTACTAAAATGAGTTACCCTGCCTTTTGTTGCAATAGTATATTGAAAATGGAGAAAGAATTAGAGAGAGAGAAGAAAATGGCAGTACTTTGCAAACGTATGGGCAAAATGTGGACAAAAGACTCTATAGTTAAGGTGTTTGAGGAAATTCCCGAGAGGAAAATAGAGGAATGTCAGCTGACTTTATTGGGGAAACTCTATTTAAAGCCTAATGTTAACTTCCAAGCCTTCCAATCGACAATGTTGAAAGCATGGAAAACAGAAAGGGTAGTTTGTGATAAGGCATAACAAGGGCTCTTTACCTTCACTTTCAAATATGAAATGGAGAAACAAAGAGTGTTGGAAGCTAGCCCATGGTCCTTCTCAGGAAATATACTTATTCTTCAATAGTTGAACCCCAAGTTGCCCATACACCGTCACACCTTCACTCATAGCCATTTTTGGGTACAACTTCATGGGTTACCCTTAGTGTGCATTACTGAATCAATCATCAAAGAAGTAGCCTAAAATATTGGACATGTATTGGAAGTAAAGCTGGGAACAAAGGAGGGCAACCCGTATAAGGTTGGTAGGGCCCGAGTGTCACTTGACTTGTTGAAATCTTTAGTCTCGGGGGTTATGCTAGATTTTGAAGAAGAAAATTTCTGGAGAGATATCAGATATAAACGCCTACCCCATTTTTGCTACTCATGCAGAAAGATAGGTCACTATACAACTAGCTGTGAGGAGGTGCCTTATAACAAGACCGAACTCAATCCTATCAGTGAAGGACTATTTGGCTATTGGCTAAAAGCGGAGGCTAAGGAGCATAGCCCATCCTGGGAGATGTTTCACAAGGTGCCAAATTTAGCTTTATTGAAGAAGGTCAAGGTGAGGCTAAACAATGCAGTGCATATGGGTGGCGGATTCTGAGGGCCTGCGAGATTGTGTTTGAGGCGGCCACTTCGATTTTCCCACGCACTATTGAGGTTACTGATTATGCTCTGAAAGTGTTCGACGAATTGTTCGAGAGAGGAGAAACAAGAGTAAAGTCGCTCTAACTTTCGATTACTTGTTATGTCAACAACAAGCAATACTCTTCTCTGTTCTGACTATACTGAATAATCTGAGTAGAAGAGTTATTGTCATGGGTCCTCGCCAAACTTTTCTTCTCAAGCAAGTGAGGTTCTCCCGCGAGATTCTACTTCGCTGAACTCTTCAAATTGTTGGAGACGCGCTCTTGCACATACCAGAGAAGTGTTAAGGCATACAATGAATTGGAAATTCCTTAGGCGTTTGTTTCATATTGGTATTGTTTCACAGATATGAAGCCTCTTTCATTGGGGTTGAACCTCTTACTCTGTCCCCTGCTCCAATCTTTATGTCTCCCAACATCTGGTATTGGAGGACCAAGTCCACGAAGGTCATTGCATGAATAGAAAGTTTTGCGCATGATGAGTCTCCACACAATAAATCTCACATCTCTTGTCAGTTAAATACACAAAGTTTCCAATTCTATACCCTTCAAAACTCCTCAAAAGAAATTTAAGCAACAAAAAAACGGACAGATAAATTGTATAATTGGACAAACAATTAGTACCGTGAATTATTTTTATTAATCTTTAGAAATGAGTTCACCTAATAATAGCAACGAACATACGATGTATGAAATTGAGAGATCATGGATATTACTTGGACTTAGCCTTTAGTAGGTTCGACCATATATAAGGGTAAAGGTCTTCGATGGCCAAAATGAGATAACAAAGCTAACGAGGACATTAGCTTTAAAAATGAAAGACGTTGAGTTACGAAGCTTATTATTGAATTTCTTTTCACGAAAAATCAATGATATGTAAACATTTTTTTTTAAAAATAGTTATTCGTATTGGTTAGAAAAACTAGTTAACAGATTATATATTTTTATTATCAACAATAATCTTTGCCTAAACGATTTATTAATGATAAAATTATTTCTCATTAATTCATTTTGGCAAGCGATAAAAGCAAATATTTTTAGAAATATTTTAAATTGGTGATTTTATGTGAAACGGACGCATCTAAAAATTAAAAAAATTTATCTAATTTTTTTATTATTTCTTCTCCTTTCACTGAGGGTTTTTCCTTTCATCACTCTCTCTCCAAAATATATTTTCTTCTTTCTCTCTCTAACTAAAAGGTTTATGCATCAGTGCCTTGTCATCGGCTTCGGCGCGCCATTGTGTGGCTATGCGTTCAGGCAATGAAAAGCCGCTAACAAATGTCAGCAGCAACTCCAACTCATCGATAGGGCCTCGCTCAATTCATTGTAGGCTCTTGGTATGGGGACAACTTTTATGGACAAGCCCAGCCCATCCAACATCAAAGATTTAAAAAAAAAAGAGAGAGATTAAAAAACCTACCTCTCTAGCACTAGTGATGCTAAAGATGAAAATTAAAAATTAATAAAATTCAGGAGCCATCAAGAGCTTGAAAACCCGAATTGGTCCGACCGAACCAACCCCGCATATCTCAAGCACGATTTAGAAGGGCCGGTCTTTAAGGTAGATTTTTCTAATATTGTTATCAGGCTTGCTTAGGCTACTAGCCTAGGGGAGTCGAGATGCTATTAGCAAAAATAAGTGAAGTAGCAATTATAATGGAATGAAGTGAATTATAGAGGAGATAGAAAGATGCGTAGATGAGAAAGGAGCCCAATGAGAATTGATGAAAGCATAGGATAAAATATATATTCCAAATTTAGCAACTGCATTCATTCTATTAATATGACAACTTTGCAATGGTTAAACGTATACAACATTGTTTATTCATCCTATATCTTACAATATACTTCCATTAGGAAATAGAATTTGACAAGCTATTGTTGCGAACTCCCCACAGCGCTGGCCTCTCATGGCGAGTCGACAAAGGTTGGGGGTCAAGAAGCTAATGGATTGCTAAATCTAAATTTGTGGACTTAACTCGGGCTTTCCCAAGCCCATACCAACTCGTGACTTAAGGTTTAGGTTATTAACATGCAAATTGATTTTATCTAGGATTCGCCACTAATCAGTTTAGGGTGGGTTGATTATAAACCTAAGTAAGGCGATGTGAAAATAGCCTTACTCCTATAAACTAGAGATTCAAATGATTTCGAAAACTTGATTACACTAGTTAGATAATTAATTCCCTTTAGGTACCTAATCCTATTCAAACATTATTTTGAAGGTGTTCATGCAATCTTCCTAAAGATTGTGAGTCCTAGGGTTCTAACCCTAACAAAAATTAATATATTAAAAGTGCACAAACAAAGGCCTAACATGACTCTAATCGGGCACATGCAAGATGGCATTAAATGCATAATTCAAATATGTGAATCAACCAATGTGCAATTAAGCATGACATTTAATCACACAAAACATGCAAGAAAAGGCAATTCCAAAGCCTAATTTTTTTTTTTATCCTTAGTAAAAATAATTTTTCTTGATTTATTATTATTTTTTAATTAAAAAATATTTTTAATACTAAAATAATAATATTATATTATATTATTATAATAACGGCTCGGATCTCCACATCCGAACCGGGTCGGGGCCGACCCGGACGTACTCGCCTGGGTCCACGCTGGACTGGGCTCAGAGGATGAGCCCAGTCTGGCAACACTAAACAGGAAATAAAAAAACGGCCCAGCCCACGTTTCTATTACCCAAGCCCAGCCCGGAGGAGAAAAAAAAAAGAACCGGGTCGGGAGAGGAGCCCGACCCGGATCCAACCCTGCTGCGTCTCTGCCCCTTGCAGCCGAGACGCTGCTCCTTGCGAGTTGCGACCATGTTTGGCCGCGACTGACGGAGACGGCCAAGAGGCTCGTCACAGCCCGGCCGCGATGCTCCGTCGTCGCCGCGACGCTCCGGCGTCGCCTCAGCCAGCTCAGGGAGAGGACTCGGCCACCACCTGACCGACCGACCGTCCGGCCAAGCGCAAATGCCGACCAAAACTCGGCTCAGCCACCCCGGGCCTAAAACTTGGCCGAGAACTAACCACCCACGGCGAGGCGGCGGACGCCCGGAACTCTAAACACTACAGGGATGCCAAAAAGGAAATGCGACACGCGCGGGCGACTCGACACCGACCGAAACGGACGACCCAAAACCGGATCTTACATAGGCGTTTTGTCGAACAGTTGGTGGGCGCTTAAAAAACGAATGATTTTTGGCTCAACCAAGTCTCAAACACGAGTCGGGGCTCATGACAAGCTACGAGCAACACACACTACAGTCAGGAAAAGGGTCGACGGGGGCCGGAGTTCGCGCAAACCTGACGGGCGCGACCTCCAGCCCGAGCCGCCGAAAACAGGGGAAGAACAGGGGTGGTCGGCCAGGAGCACTCTACCTGGTTCAGCTATGGCTTGTCGATCAGGATTCTGGCATAGTGGCCGCTGGAGACCTTATCTCACTCGATACACGTCTTGGTTCGCTCCTTATGACCTGCACACACAGAAAACTCACTCAAGGCCCTCTCTCTCTGTTTTTTTTTTCTTTTTTTTGAAAAATCCCCCTCGCTCTCCCTTTTTGCCCCTTTCAGAATCGACCCTCCGCTCTCGGTCATCGGCCGCCTGCTCTCTTGTGCTCCATGTCTCTTCTGCCTCACGTTTCCTCGACTGTCCAGTGTCGGCGTTTGCATGGGGAAGGAGGAAGAGAAGGAAGAGAGGCGGCGGTCTGGCGTGGGAAGGAGGAAAGGGAAGGAAGCCGGGTCGGGGAAAAGGAGAGAGCAGGCTAGGCCGGGCCCAGCGGGGAGGGAAAAAGAAAGGGCAAAAAAAAGGAGGCTGGGCCGAGGGAAGAAAGGGGAGGGCCGGGTTGATCCGGCCCCAATTCGGCCCAAACCGATTTTTTTTAATTTTGTTTTTATTATTAGGAAAAATATTCTAATTAGTGCAATTAATGTATATGAGCCTAATTTCTATATGCTATGCAATTAAATAAAAATATTTTTATTTTAGGAGTTAAAAGTTTAATTCGTAAATTACGATTACACACACAATAGTGTGACACCAACTTAATATATTTTGTAAACCTCTCTTATATATAATTATATATACTAGATATTGCAAACTTAATATATTTTGTAAACCTTTTCAGATAAATAACGTAATTTGTATATATTGCAAATGTTTTTAACCAATACATAACAGCATATTTCTTTAACTTTGATATTTAAAGATTCATTTTATTTATTTCTTATTAGTCAACACGTGTAATTAAGTAATTGGTTAATGTTCAACAGAAAGACTTTCCTACTAAATGGCTGGAACGTTCTTTTTAGGCATGATTGTACACTTCTAGCAATTTAGCTACAACCTCCTTTATATATTACATGAATCACTTTTAAGTTATATTTTCTAGAAACCTTCAATTTTAAATAAGTGATTGAGCTTCTTTATCTAATTAATGTAGAAGAAGACTGCACAAAACAACTTATCTTTTTCTAAAAGAGAAACGGTATAGCTAGCGGGCATTAAGTAAAATTAACGTAATCAAGTCCTCAAATCTAAACTCTCTGGTTCGTAGAGTAAGGCTGCCTCTCACGCCTTATTTGGCTCCTAACCAACCTAGAGTAGGTTAGTGAAACTCTAATTTCTTTTGCTTGAAAATAAATGTGAAACTAAGTAACAATTAGTAAAGTTTGGGAGATGCCGAGCAAAGCATTAATGCTACCTTACAAGAGGGTTACACTCGTGCGCTTAGTAATTTGTTAAACCCCCTTGAAGTTCATCTTGGGAGGGTTGCGAAATCACTATTTCAGAATTGAGATTCTCTAATTTTCAAAGAATTGAGATTCTCCTATATTATTAGGAGTTAAATTTATATCTTAAATTTTCTCACTTAAGAGGCTGATGCCTCACCACATGTATCTTTGAATTGTCTGGATTTATTCTTCTTTCTTCATTTCCCGCCCCCCCCCCCCCCTTTCTTTTCTTCCCTTTGTTTTCCTTTTCCCTTTTCACTTCTGCCTCCGTCCTCTCTCTCCTTGGATCTTGAATTTGGGGTTAACTTGACCGGATAAAGTTACTCTAGACTTTAGAAAATTGCAGTCCATTTTTTCAAATCCGCGTAAGGAAAAGGGTACTTGCATTGACCAATTTTTGGAGTGTTGGCCAAGTTCTTGACCGAGAAAAAGAAGTATTTAGTCTAGTGTTTTGTCGGGGTAAAGTAAAAAAAATCTCATCCAAGATTAGATCCAGATGGAAATAGAAATTGAGTTACTGGGCCGGCCTTCTTTTCCATCATCCTCGTATTGCCATTGGATTAAAGAAACAAAAATTAGGTCTAGGTCTTTTCACTTTGCTTTCTATAACGGACATCACTATCAAGAAAGTAAAGCATTTCCCAGCTTTCATCGCAAGAGACCAAAACGACTTGGGAGAATTCTGTGTCAAGCTATCGTGGACATTCCTGTAAAAAAGCAAAGTATTTCACAGCTTTCATAGGAAGTGACCAAAATGATTTGCTCAAATTATACATGAGTCCCTCCATAATGAAGCAAACATTTAAAATGCAACATATTATGGATTTGGTGAAAATAAAATAAAACACGATACATTGAATCCAACTGATAAATTCAACATATGGATTTACAGGCTTGATTATTTAGTGTTATTGATTTATCTGTTCTATTTCGTTATATTTGGTTGAAAATCTTAATAAAATTATACAACATTTTTAATCGGTAATTTTAATAGATCCAGTGATTTAACAAGTAATGGGTTACACTATAAATACATGGCCTGAGGAACGTTGGCAAACTCCCAAAATAACTATTTAAGTAGTAATCATTTGGAAGATTGGTTTTACTTATAAACCATATTTAAATGGAAATCACCTGAGAGAATCCGCTAGTATTTTGCAGACCACCAATGGTCTCCTTGAGGCAAATAGGTGACCCTAATTGAAACCTCGTTTGAACATCCCGGGAAATGGCCATTTAAAATGTTCAAGTATCTAGGGAGAAAGTCATCAAATCGTGTAGGTCATGAGGAAATCAATCGTCATAGGCAAAAATAACATGACGGCCTGGAATTTCACGTCCTTTAGTGATCTCACGGCCTTTCGTTAACCTAATACAGACTAATGATTAAAGATTCTTGGCTACTGAGCGTCATGGTCATGACCTAGATTCAGCAATTGCAATTAGTATGCAAGGTGCAATTGAGAAGGTGATAAATGATGAGACTCAATAACCTACATCAATTTCAAAAGCTCACATTTTTATAATAATAACAACAACAAAAACAAGAACAACAACAATCACAACAACGACGACGACAACAAATGACAATAATAATAACAATTATAGCAGGAACAATAGATAATTTAGTGACAAATACTAGTTGCAAAACCTCCCACATCATCTAACGCACAAAACCCTTTACATGTGGATACATAAGATGAAAGTTATCAGATATTACGAACTTTATGTATTGCAAACTTTCTTAACATAAATGAGAGAATTTATGTATAGTACACATATATTGCAAAATCCTTAACCAATATAAGCACATGTTTTTTGATGATCAATATTAAGATATTTCGCTTTTTTTTATTTTTTATGAGTTGACGTATATAATTAAGTCATTGTGTACTACTCAACATATAATAGCTAATTCAGCAATGACCTTTTAATATATTAAATGAATCTATTTAAAATATTTTTTAAGAAAATCAATGATAAATAAGAAACTAAGCTCCTTTATCTAATTAATATGTTCCAAGTAATTTTATAGTAAGTGGAAAGAATGCAGTTTTGCCATGACGTGGCTCAACCACAAAACTCTATTCTACCAAACTTTCTTATTATTTATAAATGAATAGTCCAAGCAACTTTTGCACTTGGACCCGGAGCATATAACTTAATGCATTCTAACTAGTAGATCAGGTTATGAACGGAAAAAAAAAAAAACTAGTAGATCAAGTGAGTCTACGTAGGATCCACACACTGTAACGAATCATTGAGCACATGTGATTCGGGGCCCACATAACAAAAATAATAGATTTTCATATGCTTCTGGCCTTTAACGTTATAATTGAGCATTAAATTTCCATAAAGAACTTGATTGGGTTTTTTTTTCCAGTGATTAAATCAGCTGTGGTGCCTACCTTCTTCTCCATCATTTTTCGTGTCCTTAATTCTCAACAAAATTGAAATGGTTTGCTTGCTTTTCCTTGGCATTTTTCTAGGTCACTACAAGCTTTAATGACCACGCGAGAGGATAAGATGTGTTGCATCTTTGAGTCGAAGAGGTCCCTAGCAGAATTGATCAGCTCACGGGCCACAGGCAAGTATTTCATTAATATAATACATATAAAAATTGAATATGGATCATCAAATCTTGTGGGAATAACTAGCTTCAATGGTTAGTATCCATTCAATACATATACTATACTCAATATAATAGTTTCTCATAGTCCTTCATTTTTACTGTACATAGGCACGTGGACTTGGGTGGTGCCAACTATTGGAGGGACATGGAAGATAATAGCAATGCTTGGAAGGAAAGACCGGAGAGGAATGCCCTGCTCAAGATTAAATCCACCATAAACAACCCGAATGGGTATTCTTCTATCGTGGCAAGACGATTAAAAATATTTTTATTTAATACTAGCTAGGTATTCATACATTGCACAAGTTTATGACTATATGTTCTGAATTATTCTAAATATTGATAGTCAATCGATTTGGAATCATTGATACGTCAAGTTAATTATAAGATATATTGAATGTTGATCGGCATTGGCTTGACTGGTTTATCAAATCAATGGAAATTGCCCTTATTTTCCTACAATAAGTCCAAACAAATACTCATTTGTTTCATATTAATTGACAAAACAATACCTGTACATAAAAATAAACAACATCAAGTTTTATTTATTTATCTCATCTTTTTTTACGAAGCGTTACAGGGAAACATATTTTTCTTTTATAATTTTGGTGAAATTACTGGAAAAGTTTTGTTGTTGATATGCAAATAGTCATTCTTTATCATTTTATAATATTCACTTTATCATTTTCATCTTTTTCTTTTGGAAAAGTTCTGAGTCAAGTCATTGGCGCTAATCAGGCCCATGATTCATGATTGTGCTGTGGAGTTGGACTAACCACGATAATCACTCGAAAGGGCTGCATATATAAATGAAGTACATGAGCCTCATATAAACATTTATATGCTAATACTAGCTGTGAAAGTTATAACATATGGCTCGTGTCCTCTATGAATGAACTTTGTAGATCAAGCATATCGGCACAATTGGACATATCCATTGATTTAATTAATTTAATTTATTTGACCCATATTGTCTATCTCATCTTATAATTGATCACAATATCCTATGTAGATAATCTCAACTAATCAAATGTAAATGAACGGTCGGTATATGAGTTGAAATAAGTTTTTGCAGTAACTGTTGAAATAACTCCCCTAGTTTTGTTATGAATACGTTTAGATTCTACATACGAAGAGCAAAAGCACACGTGCATATTGTGATTCTTTTTTTTAAAAAATCTCAATTTACTAATACGTGATGGATTGGTCAACACGGTAAAATATTTAAAGGAAATAATAGGGAACAAAAATTATCAGATTGACATACATATCGAAGCGAGCCAAAAAGACTCGGACAAATGAATCACAATTACGGACGCTTGGCACTTAAGAAGCATCAAATTTAAAAGTATGCAAGACAAAAAAGAAAAAAAGTAAAAACAAAAGGAGACGCGCTGGCAGTTTCGCATCAGCTACTTACCAACTCCTAAAGCTATTAATGCAAAGCACTATGGATTTTCATTTTATCAATCCAATAAATAAAATTTACTATTTTGAAAGCATTGACATTCTCGATTCTATATAAATAAATAGCTCTCCACTGCATATGGTGAAGCAGGAACATAGTACACACAAGACACCATAAAGCACAGCATTAAAATTTGGAAATGTTTCTCTTTTTGAGGATGTACAAAACTATTGCTTGCATAACTATATGGAAGAATTCTGTAAAACAGAGCATTAAAATTTGGCTTTCATCCCTTAAATTTCCATGAACTTGCAAATGTGCCTTTTATTTTCTCAAGTGCAAATGATCCTTTGTCCCTTTGTAATTTGGAAACACGAGAATAAAACCAACATTAATTATGGATTTGTGCACTTTTAATCTCTATTCATTGTCTGAAGTTCGGATCGCCTCGATGTATCTATTTGTCGTCAATAAATGTTATCCTGACTTTTTGTACATGGAATTTAAAGAATGTGAGACCACATTTGTGAAATAAACTGGGCTAGAATCTGACTCTATTACCAAGTTAGAAACCTTGTAAACTAACAGGGATAGTAATAATAAAAATGAAAGAGGCTGGGTTTTAAAACTCACTAGTGTGTTTGTTTCACGGAAAAGAAATGACTTGTAAATATTTATCTAGAAATAATTACTTTCAATAGTTAAAAAACACTAGTGATTGCCTAATCATTTTCGTTATCATAATAATGTTTCTTATTAATTCATTTTTGTAAGCAATATAAGTTATTGTTTTTAGAATAATATTTTAAATTTGTGATTTTTCGGGAAATAGATACAATCTATATATCCAGATAATTCACATTGATATATCCAACATTAACAACTCCAGTGAAGACAATAGGATGATCAACCAATAAATATAGGTCTGCAGGGCACAAATGAGAAAAGAAAATAGCAATAATACAATGAAAGATGTCAAGTTTTGAAGCTTCGCATCAGAGACGCACAAGAGCATGACACCAACATTTACACGTATCCCATCTGATGTCTCGTGGGGAGAAGCTCAAACATTTTTGGGATCATTTTCGTGTACGCGAGGATGAGAGAGAGTAAGTTGAGAGAAGAGAGGAGGGTTGGATAGTGAGTTAACATGGAGATTAATTGCTGTCTCTAAGATGATTAAATACAATTTGACACATGGTATTTACCAATAAATTTAGCCCTCGAAGGAAATTAGATGTGGATTTACAAAAAGTGGAAGGAAAAATAACTTCCACCATATTTCTCTTTCCATCAACTCACTATGACCCTGAAAGAAAATTAGACGTGACTTTGCAAAAAAAAAATTGGACGGAAAGAAACTTCCAATTCAGTGACTATTAACGCTTGGATTACTACATTACGAATATCCAATTATATATGTTATAAAGTTGTTTTATGGTGTTTTGGATGGATTTCCTCAAATTACTTGTGAATTTTTTATCTGGTGGTGATTAATATTACCGGATAAAGTTACTCCACACTTAAAGAAAATTCCAATTCATTTTTCAAATCCGTGTTAGGACAAGGGTCCAGCTGACCTAGCATTGACCCAATTTTTGGAGTATTGGCCAAGTGCTTTATGAGAAAGAGAAGAAATTAGTCTAGCGTTTTGTCGGGTAAAGAGAAATCGAGTTACTGGGCCGACTCGCTTTTCCATCATCTTCATATTGCTTTTGCATTAGGGGTAAAGAGAAATCGAGTTACTGGGCCGACTCTCTTTTTCATCATCTTCACATTGCTTTTGCATTAAAGAAGCATAAGTTAAGTCGAGGTCTTGGCACTTGCTCTCTATAATGAACATCCCTGTCAGAAAGGTAAAGCATTTCCCAGCTTTTATAGCAGGTGGCCAAGACGACTTGGGAGAAATTTGGGTCAAAGCTATAATGGACGTCCCTATCCAAAAGGTAAAGCATTTCACAACTTTTATTGCAAGTGACCAAAATGACTTGCTCAAATTATACAAGAGTCCCTACATGATGAGGCAGGCGTTCAAACATTCAACAAAATATAGGTTTGGTGAAAAAAATTAGAACATGATATAATGAATCCAACTGTGTGTTCAACTTATGGATTTACAAGTTTTGGGTATTCTATGTGATTGATTTGTCCATTCTATTTCGATGTATTTGATTGAAAATTTAATGAAGTTATACAACATCTTTGGTTGGTAATTTTTATAGATCAAGCAATTATGCTAACAAGTAATGGGTTGCCGAGCAAAGTTGCAAACTCCCAAAATAACTATTCAAGTAGTAATAATTTGAAAGGTTGATTTTACTTACGAATCACTGTTTAATCGAAATCACGGCAAAATCACGGCAAAGAATCCAATTGTATTTTGCAGACTTCACCAATTATTTCCTTGAGCCATAGAGGTGACACTAATCGAGACCCCATCTGAACATCCAGAGCAATGCCCATTCAAAATGATCAAGTCCTTAAGGAGAAAGCCATCATATCGTGCAACCCAATGGTTTTGCTTCTATCTTGGCACGACGGTTAAAAATATTTTTATCTGATACTAGTAAAGTATCCGGGTGTTTAAGACTATGTTTTTTATAAACTATTAATCAATTTTGCATTCATCGATATTTCTAGTAATTATAAGTTATACCGAGTGTAGATCTGTATTGTCTCGATCGCTTTATCAAATTGATCAAAACTGCCTTATTTTTCGTTCAATGAGTCCAAACAAATACCGATTTATTTGATATTTCTTGGCAAAACAACACTTGCACCAAAAACTAACGACATCAAACCTTAGCTATTTCTCTCTCTTTTTGCGAAGTAATTCCTGGGCACGTTTTTTTGGTTGATTTGCTAATAATAATTTTTTCTCATTTTATAATCTCGATCTTTCTCTTGTGGAGAAGTTGTGGGTCAAGTTGACGACGATAATCACGTGCATGTTTCGTGTAATGGGCCCCCGGCAGACTTGACTTTGCCCATGGTTGTTTTGTGGAGTTGGCACAATCGTGGTAATCATGGAAACGTATTACCCACATATCATGAGCAAGTATTTTGTGAACGCAATACATATGTTAAATTGTATCTGGGCCATCCGATCTATTGGAACGCATTATCTTTAGCAGTCCAGATTCAATTTATATACATTTATACACACACACACACACACTAAACTCATATAATAGTGTCTCATAATCCACAAAATATTATAAAAAAAAAAGTGGACTTGGGAGGTGTCCATATTGGGGGGAAGTGGAACCTGACGGGGTGCTTGGAAGAAAGACGCCTCGCTCAAGATTAAATCCACCTTATGTCGTGACACGATGTTTAAAAAGATTTTCATCAAATACTAACAAGTATTCGAGCGTTGCCCAAATTTAAGACTATATTCTTTTATATTAGTCTACATAGAGATGGCCACGGTTCGGAACCGACCGGTTCCGGTTCGGAACCGGCGGTTCCGGTTCGTGGCCAAGAATGAACCGGAACCATCCGGTTCCGGTTCCGAACCGGCTGGCCCTCGCCAGACGAGGGCGAGCCTCGTCGGCGTCAGGCGAGGCTCGCCTGAGGGTGGGCGAGCGAGGCGAGCCTCGCCCGACGCCGGCGAGGCTCGCCCTCGCCAGATCCAGGCGAGGGCGAGCCTCGCCGGCGTCGGGCGAGGCTCGCCTGAGGGTGGGCCGTGGGCGAGCGAGGCGAGCCTCGCCCGACGCCGGCGAGGCTCGCCCTCGCCTGGATCTGGCGAGGGCGAGGCTCGCCGGCGTCGGGCGAGGCTCGCCTGAGGGTGGGCGAGCGAGGCGAGCCTCGCTCACCTGGGGACGGGGAGGAGGAGCGGGCGGGGGGTCCTCCTCCTCCGGGGTCGGGAGCAGGGGAGGTCCGGGAGGAGAAGGGGGCGTCGGCGTCGGCAGTTGCGGCCATGGGGGGCGGCGACGGCAGCGGCGAGGGTCAGATCTGGGGAGACCGGGGGCGGGCAGAGGAGAAAATGGGAGGAGGAGCAGGGTAGCGAGGGTGGGCGGAGGAGAAGAAGGAGGAAAAGGAGAAAGGAGAAGGAGAAGATGCACATGGACAATGGACTGATGCAGAGCGAGAGAGAGAGAGAGAGAAAGAGAAAGAGAAAGAGAGAGAGAGAGGGGGAGGGGTGAGGGGGGAAGGCCTGCAGGGCCTGCAGGCTGCTGCTGCAGCGCAGCCTGCAGCACTGCAGCTTCTTCATCATCTTTTTTTTTTTTTTTTTTCTGGAACCGGCCCGGAACCGCCGGTTCCGGGCCGGTTCAAATTTTTCTGGAACCGGAACCGGGCCCGTATGCCACGGGCCGATTCCGGTTCCGAACCGCGGGCCCGGTCAACGGGCCGGGCCCGGATTTGACCGGGCCGGTTCCGGGCCAAAACCGGCCCGTGGCCACCACTAAGTCTACACAATGATAATTAATTTATTTTGGGTTTATTGATGCTATAATTAATAATGCGATTTACCCAAAGTTGATTTGCTTTGTCTTGATCGCTTTATCAAATTCATGGAAATTGCCTTTTTTTTTCCCTTCAATAAGTCCAAGTAAGTACCCATTTATTCGATAGTTCTTAGAAAAATAACACTTGCTGAAAATTAACAACATCATCTATCTTGGCTTTTTTTTTTCTTTTTGTGACGCGATATTAGGGCACATGTTTTTCTTTTATAGCTTTGGTGAAATCAAATGGTAACTTTTTATCTTTTTTGATTTGCTAACAATCATTTTTATCATTTTTTAATATTCATTTTATAATCTTATCTTTCTCTTTTGGAGAAGTTCCGGGTCAAGTAACCGGCGATAATCACGTGTTCCGGGGAATTGGCCCTAGCAGACTCAACTTTGCCCACGGTTGTTTCGTGGAGTTGGCCCAACCGTGATGACCACTCAAAGGGGAAAGACTCTGCACATATAAATGAAGGAGATGACCCTCGTAAGTTTGCACAAGGTGAAGCAGAAGAAACAGATAAACGCACAAAACACCATATAGATAAACATGAAGTTTCTTTTACTGTGTACGTGGACTTGGGTGTTGCTGGCATCGATGGGGAGTGGAAGAAGCATGGGGTGCTTGGAAGAAGAGAGGAATGCACTGCTTGACATTGACGCCGCCCTCTCCCCCCCCAATGGGTCTTCTATTCTCTCGTGGCGCAACAACGATAGTGACTGTTGTGGCTGGAAAAGCGTGGAGTGCGATAACACCACTTTGCGAGTGACTGGACTATATCTGGGCGGACCACGCGGTTGGAAATGGAGAGTGTCGTACTGGGAACGGTCCGAAAGTAATTGGGAAGGAGGGTGGCGCTGGACAGAAGTATGGTCTACCCAGTCCGGAAGTAATTGGGAAGGGTTGGGCCGGGAAAGAGAAGGGTCTCGTGGTTTGGTTATTGATGCCTCTTTATTCCTTCCTCTGGAGGAACTTCAAGTGTTGGATTTAAGTGACAATTCTCTCTCAGGTGCATCTCTCTCTCTCACACAGTAATTTGTTTGTTTTTTCCTTTTCTCTAAATATGTTCAAAATAATCGTTTACTCACCGTGTTTGAACTCTCAGGTGAATCTCTCTCTCTCTCTCTGTTATTTGTTTCATTTTTCTTCTTTCAATTATGTATCTAAGTAAGAGTTTGCTTTTGGACAACGAAAAAATGTCAGACTATGGTGCTATAAACTATAAAAGTGAATTGAGTGAATTAATGACAAACACATGATTGCACAAATGATGCAATTCTTAAAATAGTTGATTGCACATATCATGAATTAATTACAAGACTCATTTCCATGGCGATGATAAGTACAAAGAACGAAATTAGAATTAGCTCTATAAGCAATTATTTATCAAATTCCAACTTTTCTTTATCATAAAAGGGGTGGACTTGCTAGAATTTTTCACTCCAACAATTTTGCACTTGTTTGGAAGTGGACCAAAATCTACTTAATATTGAGGAGCTTGTGACTTTCTCTCACGGTTCAAAATAAGAAAAAGAAAATCAAGTTTACCATTCTACATATTAATAATTACATTTTTGTAAAGGTTTTGAGTGTTTTACGATAAATAAAAGTCAAATTACGAGCGCCATAAGGTTTGCAAAAAATAAAAAAATCACGAAAAGTAGATTGGCAGAGGGGATTAATTTAGAGGGATGAGAAAGGATCTTAAAGGGAGTGTAATGGTAGGACAGAGGGAAAGAAACGGACCGGAAAAAAAAGATTAGATCATATCAAGTGGAATTGTATGTGTAGCTATGTGTTTTTTAAATCCCTCATATAAAGGGATTTGGAGGGATTGAGGGGACTAATACTTTTATCAAACAATTGTTTTTTCTTTCTCACATTTACCTTTGATGTATTACAAATACATCAAATTATATATACATAAAAGTACAGTGATAATCATCATTTATTTTATTCTCTCTCCTGATCATTCCTTTCTCTAGTATCCAAATAATATTATAGCTTATTTTCTTTATTTCCTTTTTCTTCTTTTCTCTTATAATTATTTCCATCTCTTATTTTCTACTTTGGTTACATCTTCCGGCATCTATATTTATCTGGATGCATGGTTCCAAAATTCCAAGCCGCTCTAACCATGCATCCAGACATGCAAGAAAATCAGAATACCCTTCAGTGCTTTCCAGGTCAACCTTTAGTCTATTTAGATAGGAAAACTCACACATAAGGCGATTGATTAGATTTATGATCGATACATATACTTAAAAAGAGCAGCAAGAAATTTCATTATAAATCAAGTGATATAATTGAGATGAGATTAAAAGGGTAGCGTTTTTTCCGTTCCTTTTTTTGCTAATACACTCTATATAATGGTGGATGGACCATATTACCGTTGGTGGATCCAACTTGTTTACATATTATATACACACATAAATGATTAAAGTGGGGCCCAATTTTTCCACGCTCTCTATGTCTCAGATTCTTTCTCTCATTCTCTTCACTTCGTTGCGCTTCTCTTGAATGTATCCAAATTTGGGAAGCCGAAAATAGAATCAAAGCATAGGGGACTTCATGAGTAAACAAGCTCTCTCTCCCCAAGCAGCTTTTCAAATTTTCATCACCACTAGGCGACGTATCGTCATCGCCACCTACCGTTGCTTGCCCCGCTTAACTTGGTCGACGCAGCCCTGCCTCTGTTCGAGCCACACAATGTCGGCGACCTAGCACTTGGCCTCTAAGCTCAACAAGGCCACCCAAAAGCCCTCCTTGCACCCAACCCCCACCACTCTCTTCCACTTTCCCGCCATTATGGCAGCTCCCTCGCCAGGGTTCAACGGTGGCTGTCGACCTAAAACCCTCAATTGCGGCTGTTGCTGGCCCCTTTTGACCTCAGATCAAGTCGAGCCTTAGATCTCAGATCTAGAGCTCGGTTGACCTCAGATCTAGAATGTGAGGCTCGATTGTGCCGCGATGGCGCTAGCGGAAGTTGGAGGCGAGGGTGTTGACCTAGAGCAGAGGTCTCTATCAACGTCCGCATCTGCCATTAAATCTTTCTAATCTACTCTGGAATTCATTAATGTCTTCGGAGAGCTCCCCGATCTCTTTATCCATTCTCAAGATGGAGTTGTTATCATCTTGCAGCCAATTTCTGGGTCATCTTGTGCTCCGTCACCTGGATGATCCTTTCATCTTTGGGTGCCACCGCAAGAGAATTGATCCACGGGATGTCGCCGGGAAGCTTCTTCCCAAACTCCGAGAACGCCTTGTCCAAGAATGGCAAATTCAAGACAGCTTCCACCAGCATTGTTTTGTCAGGCTAGCACCTTTATGGTTTCTTTTTTTTTGGGTCGAACCTTTATGGTTTCCACCACCCGCCTCTTGTGCACTTCCTCCAGCTCCGCTTTCTCTTTGTCGTCCATTGTATCGACCATACATCCTAAGTTCTTGACATGCTGCTTCACCATCTCTTCGGCTTCAGAATGTCCTCTTTTTCCCCATCTTGCTTCGCTTATGTCGAGTATACTACTTCAATTTCTCTTACTTTTCCAGCATTATTGTTGGTGGTGACGTTATAACGCAAAAGACTCACCCTGAACAGACTCCCTCCGTCCCTCCCTTCTCCCCACCCCCTCTATATATATATGCCGTCGCCCACCCGACTTCCTCCCTCTCTCTCTCTCTCCCCGGGCGTGTGGCCAAGTGGAGCTATGAAGGAGGCCGCAACCCCAAATCCGTTGTTCCTCGAGGCTGGGCCGCTGTTTTGCATGAGGTAGTGACCTCGCGCAAGCAAGCCCAATGTCTGCCATATTTTAACAAATTTTCACCTAGGTTCAATGTTTGCCATATTACAATCGCTTTGGTATTACCTAGACTTTTCGCTAATACCTAAAAAATTTTCTGCTACTCCCCCACATTCTTTACGGGCTCCTTAACCGCTACCGTTGTCTTCCAAGTGTGAGCTGCACTTGAATTTCTCCATTACCAGGAAGCTTATCAGAACATCAATTCTACTTGCACTTTTATCTATTCTACAAGAATTGTCATATTCAATCTCATCTATCACAGATAAAGCAAAAGCAATATTCATCCACACTTGTCAAGAGATTGAACTCATGTCTAGCAGCTACTACATCGATTGGCTCTGTAGGTTCTACCTCAATGCAAGCACCATTTAAGTCGATTACTACACTAGCACCTGTTATCTCAAGAGTTCTCGATGCAACTCCATTTTGAGCTTCACTATCCATGTTCATATATGCATTACCAATAAAACTCCTATCTAGAATTACTAGAGACTCGTCAAAGGTAACTTCTTTGTTTGTTGGTGACATGTGAATTTAACATTGAACATTACAGTCGATAGACCTGCTCACCTAGTGCATAACCTAGGAAAATGCTAGGGGAACCAACTCTTTGAAATATTTAAGCAAATATAACAAGGGAAATCAAATGTTCGCAACACGGAATAATCACATGGTGGGGAACCAACTATTTGAAACATTTAAGCAAATATAACAATGGAATCCAAATGTCTGCAATTCAGAATAATCGCCTGGTAGCTTGCCAAATAAAGCATATTTGTCAGGAATCTCCTAGCCACACCATCACTAAAGATTATTTTATGGGTCCTCTCTAATAACATTTTGCTCATTAATTCTACAACATACTATAGTTCACTAGCACTGGGTGTTGCCTCATTATAGCCTCTTCCTTGTGGAATTCATTTAAAAGCTCTAAGCAGAATTCCATGCCACTTTTAATCCGCACATCTTAATCATCTAGCTAGTCTCCACTCCAATCAAAGCTCTCCACCACTTGATGTTGAAAACAACATAAAATTTGTGCCTTAGTTCAAACAATTCAAGTCTTTCTTGAGAAGTCATCCACAATTGTTAGCACAAATTTAACTCTCTTCACAGTCGCAGCAGCCATGAAAATGTCAAAGTGAAGTAACTCTACACATTAGAAGAAACAACTCTCATAAATCAATCACCTTATGAGGTACTTCAGAATGTACTTTAACGAATAGTATCGGTCAGTAAGCAGAATCGAGTGACCCATGCAAAAATTGTATCAAAGAAAGGATGATGATGATAAAATGCCTTTTATTTTTTACTTTCTACACTAAAAGAGCTAAATTACTACATATATACACACTCCCCTACTAAAGGGGAGGTCTATTTTCACAGCCTAAAAAGCTGGGAACACAGCCTTTTCCTTTGATGGACCAAAATCCCATTGTCCTTTAGGCGTTAAATGCAAAGTGAAGGAAAATTGGAGGGGAAGAAAATTTTGGGTGAAAATGTCGGAAAGTTTAAAATTATGTGAGATGGAAGAAGGGGCAAATTTTGAATTTTAAGTAACTTTTCCTGTCAATTTTCATAACCTCTTTCTCCAAAATACTAAATGGAGCATTAACGATTTTGGACTTCGATATTCAAATTATGGAATAGGAAGCGATGCCCGAAGAAGAAGCCGACAAGCTGGACAGAGAATTAATGACACAGGAACATTTCGGTTAAGTTTAAACGAATCCCGTCCATTTAGGCCGTGGAAATATCTGCACACTATACCAAAAGCTTCCATCTTTAAATTTAGTCAAACAAAGTGAATATATAAATAAATTGTTCAAGTTATTGTTTTCAATTCTAAATAGAATGAAAATATGTTAAATTTTAAATGAAGTTGTGATTTTTAGCAATTTATAATTTTAAAGACATATTGCAAGTTTAAAAGCTTCGTCGTAATTTTTGAAGGGATAGGATCTTATATTTTGTTTAATTTCCTTCTAATCGAAAGTAAGAAACTGATTAACAAAATTGCATTGGCTTAAATAAAAATTTATACATTTAAATTATCGATGGCTCATTACAAATAAAATTCATCACTAGTTTGTTGCATTTTGTTGAGTTTCAAATGCAGTGGATTTCTTTGTTGGAAGAATTTTTTCTATATTAGAGTAACATGTAATTTCGCTTTATGCATTTTTTGAATTTTAAAGTAATAAGTTTTTGAAGATTGGGAATGGCAAAATAAACTATATCTTCAAGAATATATTTGAAAATTTTTCTCTTTATTCACATTTTGGAATTTAAACTACATAGAGATAGGAGCTTGGATACGACAAATCATTTAACTGATACTTATTAGTAGAACATGGGCCACATGGCAAAATCAGGCTATGTAACTTGCCACATAGAGATAAAGTCAAATGTCACACGACAAGCATGTAATGAAACGTTCTCTTGGCAAAATAAACATATCTTCAAGAATATATTCTAAAAATTCTTTTTTCTCTTTATTCATGTTTTGAAATTTAAAACTCAACAAGAGATGGAAGTTTAGAGATGGCCAATCAATAAATTAATGCTTGTCAGTCGAATTTAGGTCACATGGAAAAATTATGCCATGTATCTTCCCACATGGCAAACATAGAAGCAAAGTCAAACGTCACATGGGAGCAAATAAGGGAATATTTTCTCAGCTCTGCTAGTTAACTACATATGATAGACATTGCTAAATGTTTAAGTTGTTTATGAAATTGGCTTATAAATTCGTGTGACAAAGAATTTTTTTATGCTTGAATATGTTAGACCAACCAGTTTATGCTTATAAACCAATTCTCCTCATCACGAGCATATAGTTATTCTCAAAAAATTAAAGATAGTTGGAAATCTGATATCTGTAGATAATTTATTAACCATTGGGTATGCATGGATCTTTCCATAATCAGATTTAAATGGAACTCTACACCTAAAGCGATTGAAGAGGCTATATCTATCTTCCAATTATTGGGAACGAGTCCCCTCATTATACAATCAAACTTCAGTGGAGGCCCAAATTTTGTCTTCCATCCAGCTTGAAGGTACGTGTGAGATATAAAACAATATATGCCTTGATATTATATGGTTCTATTTTGAAAACCTTTTGTCAATCACAGGTATGAATCTAGAGGTGCTGGATCTTTCAAATAACAAATTAGCCAATGATTCCCTTGCGGACATTATGAGGATAACATCTCTTAGGGCCTTATACATCAATGGTTGTGGATTGAATGCTTCAAAGTTTTTGGAAGGTAATTCTCTGAAAGTGCTTTCGGTTATCACCTCTTCAAAATAAGACAAGGTGAGATAGTCTTGAACATAAAAGGCATGACTGCACTATATTCGATGTCCTCCAGAGATCATATTTTGGCCGCACAAATTCTTTAAATTACTAAGCGCCATGTACTTATATTTAGATAAGTGCTAATCACAAAAGCACATATAGTTGTTTGACCTATACTTGAAGTTGGAAGGATTTAGTTAAATGCCTATGAAAGCCATAAGTAAATGTATGTCATGATTGTGGCATCCTTAAAAGTTGGATCAGTTTCAATTTAGTCTCTGATCTTTGAAGATTGAAGTTTAGTCCCCATGCTTTTACTTTTACGTAACTTTTTTTCTCGACCAATCTGAACAATAGTGTGATGCCATAACAGATACAAGGAGTTATTGCTAAAAAGATACAAATAGTCCAAAATAACAATATACCGTACGAGTTCAAAATTTGTCCAAGAATTATAATTATATGTAAAAGTTAATCAGGAATCAAAATCAAACAATATCTTAAGTTCACGGATTAGATCCAAATGGTGGTCAAACTTCTGCATGTGTCATTAGTAGAATTCATGCATTTCACAAATCTTTGATTTTTCATTTGTTGTAAAATTTTGTTTGATTGTATTGATAGGAATATATCCAACATTAATTTTTTTTCCTTTAAAATATCCACTTAGAACGAATAATTTATCAAAATTATTCTTTTAGTATGACAATTTTCATCTTTTACCCAGTTATGATTTTATATTTCTTCCTATTGAACTTGTCTCAAATTCCCGATTACTATATCAAAAGCATATATGCAAATCCAGTTTCTGCAACATTATCACTACCATCACTATGTATACGATTCATCAATAGTATTGCCACATTTGTCTTGATATGTTTAGTATATTTTAGCTAGGGGAAACGATTGTCCTATTTAATGGTCGGGTTTGACTTTCTACGTATAATACTTGTTTTGACATATAGTGATCCTTGAATCCATCATTTGGTGTATCTAACCATTCTCTTAAATGCATGCAAAATATGATAACCAGAGATTATTTCGTAAATGGCTACTAGCTCCTTGTGGGAATTTAATAGGGTTAGGCGGGAACAGAAGGGCCTTTCTCAAAACTCAAAAGAATAACTAATTGGGACATGAATACTAAAACATAAAAACATTAAAGACACCATTTTCTTTTGGAAAAATGTTTTTAAATTATGTTTTTCCATGTATTGCTACCAATAAATGTCATATTTTCTCAATATTTGTTTAAATCAACTAAAAGTACTATGTTTCTGTAAGAAGATGATGTAGGTATGATTTCTTAAATTATGCCAATCGGAGTAGATGTGAAATAAAAGAGGAGCTCAAGTTTACTAAATTCTAATATTTATTTCTTTAGTAAAATATCATAAATCAGGAGTTGAAAGATTGATGAGGGGAAGAAAATATTTCATAAGTTGCGGAAATATAGCAAAAAATTAAATTCCAAATGACTTTTTCCATTGATAATACTAAGCCGAGAACAAAGTTAATTAAATTCTATGGCATTTTTTCAGTATTTGTGAATTTTGCTTCGAATATTTAGGCTCAAGTTCTGTCTTCCAATCTATTGGATGCATCGATCGATAGACAAATAGAAAAACAAAAGCAAACTTAGTGATCTATGCAAAATCGTATCAAAGAAAGGAGGATGAAGATAAAAAGGAACGCTGGGAACACAGCCCTTTCCTCTAAGGGACTGCCGTTTTCCTTTAAAGGACTCAATTTACTGTATCTCCTTACACCATTAAAGTTCTTCATTCGAAAAGAATGGACAAGATTTATGTTGAAAATACACACAATAATGTTGATGTCTGATTCTAGTATGCATCCCTTTCATTTGATGATACGAGGACTGATCTAAATAAGATTGATAACACATATGTCACATACAGATGAAATCATCAAATTAATAATAAACTATCTATTAATACAAACAGTTCATTGAAGAAAAATTGCTTTCAAATTGCTCTATTTAACATGAAAGTGCATGTATATGAACTATGAAATATAAAGGATAATTACAAAAAACTACATAACATGATACCTTTAATTGTGAATGAGTTGAATAATATATAGATGAGTTATTACCACCAAAAACCGCAAACTGATATACTTATGCCACATTTTACTTCAAACTAATTTTTTTGTCACAAAGTCTCATAAACTGGTATAGTACCACATTTACCCCAAATTGGTCTACTCACGTAACATTTACCCTAAACTAATTTTATGTCACAAAAATCTCCAAACTACTATCCTATGCCACATTCACCCAAAACTAGGACACTGTACCACATTTACCCCTAAAAAATTTTGGTTTTAACACAATTTGGGATAAATATGGCACGGGTATAATTGTGGCACAAGTGTACCGGTTTTATATTTTTTACGACATAAAAATTAGTTTTGCATAAATGTGGCACGGGTGTACCAAATTGAGATTTTTGGTGGTATTACCCTATACAAATACCCTCTTTCTGTCCTCCAATCTCGACACTAACCACAATCTCAAGTGTAAGTACAATTTAGTGATGATCGTCATAGTTACAATATCCACTTTAACAGGTTTATGCGGATTGAGGAACCTTGAAGAGTTAGATATTAGTCGTAATGGATTTTGGGGTCCTCTTCCTTCATGCTTATGCAATATGACCTTGCTCCGTGTGCTTGATGTTCACGGTAACAATTTTAGCGGGGCCATTCCATCATCTCTCCTCCATAATCTCAAGTCACTTGAGTATATTGAGCTCTCTGGAAATGCTTTTGAAGGCTTACTTTTGCTTGCTTCCCTAGCTAATAATTCTAACCTTGAGGTATTCCGCCTCATCGACAACCATAAACGACTAGAAGTAAATACAGAGGAGCCCACTTGGTTTCCTTCATTTCAACTGAAGATGTTTGGTTTATCGAACTGTGTGATCAACAAAGACGCAAATGGCCTAATTCCCAGCTTTCTGAAAGAACAGCATGACCTGAGAGGTGTTCAACTCAACCACAATGGAATGACAGGAAATTTTCCAAATTGGCTATTGGACAACAATGTGTTTCTAAGACAGTTCGAACTCATAGGCAATAATTTGTCAGGTCCATTTCATTTGCCTTCCAATTTGAATCTTCTCAACATGTGGTGGTTTGATGTGTCTGCTAATATTATTGAAGGAGAGCTTCCATCTCGAATTGGTTCTATCCTCCCGGATTTGAGATATTTGAACCTATCAAACAACTTATTGCAAGGTAGAATCCCTCCCTCAATTGGCAATATGAAACAACTGGATGCATTGGATTTGTCAAATAATGGCTTCGTGGGAGAAATACCAGAGACACTGGCTAAAGGTTGTGCGTTACTTTCTACATTGAAACTGTCCAGAAACAATTTGCAAGGCCAAATGCTACCAAGGTATACTAACTTGACAAGGTTGAGATATTTGCATTTGGATAATAATCGTTTCACGGGAGACATATCGCTTGATATATTAGTTATCTCCTCCTTGATCATTTTGGACGCAAGTCATAATTTCCTATCTGGAACACTTCCTATTTGGATTGGAGCTACTGGAAGTATTGGGCTTATCTTGTCGAGTAATTTATTCGAAGGTCCTTTCCCATTGAGCTTTTGTGAGTTACTTCATGTCGATTATTTAGACCTTTCAAGTAACAACCTTGGGCCAAATATACCCCCCTGTGACAATTTTACATTTAGTTTGAGGTTCTTGCATTTAACAAATGACACACTTGCTGGGCAATTTCCTAAGTTTCTTTCTAGAGCTTCAAATTTGGTCACATTGGATCTTAGACACAATGCATTGTCAGGTGAGATCCCCAGCTGGATCGGTTCACTTCACAAGTTGAAGGTTCTTCTATTGCAAGGAAACAATTTTGAAGGTTCAATCCCTTTGGATCTATGTCTATTGAAAAATATGAGCATATTAGATCTCTCCAATAATAATCTTTCTGGAAATATTCCTTCTTGTTTGAACGATTTGACGTTTGGAAGCTTTGGGAATCCTATGTCCAGATCTTCTACCATGACAAGTTGGGAATGGGCATGGGAATCACACTACAAGGTCGATTACCGTTTACTGTATTTTCAAAAAGAAGATGACACATATACTTATACGAATGGATTAGAAGAAGTGAACTTCATGACAAAGAGAAGGTTGGAATATTATATGGGCAACATTCTAAAACTCATGTCGGGAATGGATCTCTCGCAGAACAATTTGATAGGGTATATTCCTCCAGAAGCCGGCTACTTGAGTGAACTTCTCTCATTGAACCTATCACACAATCATTTGACGGGACCAATCCCGGAAAAATTTTCCAATTTAAAGAATGTAGAGAGCTTGGACCTCTCCTACAACAACTTAATCGGTCCCATCCCTCCACAACTAACAGAGCTCTACACGCTATCAGATTTTAGTGTGGCTCACAATAACTTATCAGGCAAGACACCAGATCAAAAAAATCAATTTGGAACTTTTGGTGAAGCAAGTTATGAAGGTAATCCTCTCTTTTGTGGACCACCATTAACAAGTTGTCATGGCTCAAATCAGAAACGGGGGACACTGCCATCTTTTAATTATACCAGGGAGAACGATTCCTGGAGAGAAGCCTTCTTGTGGAGTTTTGCAGGATCTTATGTAGTGGCGTTCTTTGGGGTGATTCTTTTTCTCTACCTAAACTTGCACTATCGGTATGTAATGTTTGGGCTCGTTCGTAAGTTTATCCCATCATTTCCCCAGTAGATAATGTTCTTCTAAGCATTTTGTGATGAAAAAATATGATGAACGGTGGAGAACTTTTGTTTAATAGGATTGTCAGCATTTTGAGTTTTGATTATGCATTTTGAATGCTTGACTCCTGTAGTGTTTGTATTGTATTCCTTGTCCTGCTAATTTGAATATTAGGAGATTTGATTTGGTTGAGAATTGAGAAATGATAGTTTATTTACAACCAAAATCAATCCAGCATTCACAAATTTTTGTAAATGTTACACCAAACGTAAATTATCTGATGGCTGCAACCGGCAACATCTAACCAACCGGGTTTTCATTTTTCAAGAATCTTACTAACATAAAGGATTGGGCACTTGGAATATCTCCAATTTGAGGATAAAGGCATGGATCGTAGCTAGGATGACAGTGGTATCCCAATTGCAGGACCACTACTGCTCTACAGCTTGAGCCCCACCTTTGTGATTTATTTGATGAAGAACTCGTCGCAGCCCTCCCTCACGGTTCTCTTGAGGGGAGCGGATTTAGCGGAATTTCCAATGGGAACGGGCAGTCCCTCTATTCGAGGTGCTTGCTCTCGTTCAACGAGACTGCGTTTGGTTGTTTAGATTTTTATTTAGGGTAGGACTGAATAAGACAGGATATGAAATCCAAGGAATTTGTTATATCCTATCTACTATTTAGTGAATTACTATAATAAAGTTGGGTATTTTCATATCTTACGATGTACATGTTTTCAATGAATGTCATATCGGTGAAAATGAACCTAAAAATTGCACAAATGGAGATAATAAAAATCTCTCGTGACACTCTTATCCATTTCATTTTTATTTGCTTATTTTTTATTATTTTTCCCTCTCTTTTATAATTCTTTCCTTTTTTATTTCTTTTTTCCCCTTCCATCATTTTCTAATAAATTTTTATTAAATAGTAAACTACACTAATATACCCAAAATATATAATAAATATAAATACTAAATGTATTTATTTATATAGATATGAAATTTATATCATAAGATATAAATTTTTTTTGAATATATAAATAAAATTAAGAATAAATAAAAACGAAGTTATTGTTATTTTGAATTTTTATATTAAAATTCAAATATTATTTATATTCAAATATTATTTTAATATTATTAATTTAACAAGCTTGTTGTTCGAGAAAAATAAATTTTATATTATGGATATTATAAATCCTATCCACCTTTATTCCAATTCTCTCGTGGGATAATTTTATCTAAGCTATATATTTCTTATGTCTGACTTTATTTTGTCTTGGACAAGCATCAAACGCAGGATATGATAAAATTTATCCTATGCTAATTTTATCCCGACTACCAAATATAGACTAAGAGTTCTCCAAAACCCTACGGTACACGACATTGGATGATTTGGTTTTGATTAAACAATGAGATCTTATCTAATTTGGAGTCCTCACTGGCCTATTTGAGCCAAATAGGAGAAAAGCTAGAAAATCCCAAGTTAAAAATCTAAGTTTGGTGACTTGATTATGCTAATGTTTAATTAGCACTCTTTCGGTTCCTAAACTCATTTTGATGCAAAAGCATGAATTCCCTGTCTTGTTCGTTTTAAGTCGCTAAGTATGTTCTATTTAAATGTCTAATTATGGTTATTTGCGAAAGCATTTTTCAATCAATCATATGAGTCAAAAATCATACCAAATCAAAGTAATAAAAGTCACATGTCAAACGACATAAAGACAAAAGAATAGACTATGAAAGCAAAATACGAAAAATGAACCCAATACAAGTTGGGCTAAAAACATACATGGACTTGTTATGAGCCCTGGGTTAAAAATTCCGCATGCTAAACTTAAAACATTGTATTACCCAAACACAAAAAAAATGATAAAATATAGAGCACGGTAAAGTAACCCGATATCAGTCGATCAAATAATATACGAACTTTGTCATTTGAGCTTCGGGATATGAACCCGTGAGCTAGTTTCGAAGTCCAAGTCAAAATCTTATTCTAGCTAAAGAAAAACTACCTTATAAAAGATAATCACCAAGCGAAACTCAAAAAAAAAAAAAAAAAACAGAAGGCATGCATGATTTTCAGAACGACGAACCAGAAGAGCCAAATCCGATATAAGTGTACCTTTTATGCGTCCACCACCAAAAAACAGTAGAGAACTCAAAAAAAAAGCTGGTTAATTAACGATATATCCTCTTTCAGAACAACGAACCAGAAAATCCAAATTCAAACTCTCTCGAATGCTCCGATTCGCATTCACCTTCTCTCTCTTGCGAAACAAATCCGGTGTACATAAACTCAAGGCAAGAGGCAAGATCTCAATATGTACAGGAGCAAGCAGATGTTCAAAGCTTGACGCCAATATAGAGAAGACCCAGATTGGACTGGCCTCATGCATGATGGTTCTCGTCCAGCAAGCAAGAAATCGGGAATCATATCTTAGGATCGATGCGTCAAACAATAACCATGCAAATCGCACTAGAATACGCTCAGATTGACTAATAACAGAAGCAGCAAATCAATACTGGAAGTCACTTGGGCAAAACATCGAACGCCTGATGAACAGGAAGTCGAAGTGCTCGGGACAGAACATTTAACAAATCATCGGTGAGGAGTAAAAAGTGAGGTATTCATTTAAACATTATCAGAGACAAAATCGACGAATCGGAGGACAGGCGATAAACGATCATAAACTGAAACATGCTCAGCTGAAGCCAAAACAGAGCATAGAAGAGGGATACGTTGCCAGAGCCGTCACTGGTCGAGATTGATGATCGCCTGAAGGAGAGAGATCGTAAGGGACAGTAACGCCGGGACCCAGAACCGTCAAAGGGAGGAATAGACCGAGATTGTGTACTTCGGCAGCGATGACTCTGAAAAAGGAGCGAAAGGAGCCTCTTCACGACTGCGTAACCGGTGGCGATCAGGCAGCTACTGGTGGTTGTAAGTGAAGCGACCGAGAGGTCAATGAGGATGGAGAACTTTCTGGAAACTCGATTCTGCGAGAGAGAATTTTCTCCCCCGAGCTCCCCTTGTGCCTGTGCTCTGTTCTTTGCGTACGTGCTCTCTATGATGACTGCGTCCGTCTGGTGGCCGGCGACGGGTGACCGGCGGTGGCTACCGGTGGCCTGAGGGCGATGGAGAGGGAGCCACCATGGGAAGCTGCTGAAACGCGAGAGTGGATAGTGGATCGGGTCTGGGCTGCGCAAATTGGACCCGGCCCTTTCAATTGTGACCGAGTTGGAGCCTTTCTTATTATTTTCTTTTTTTTACTATTTGTTATTTACTCTTTTTTCTTACTATTTCTTATGTCTCTCTCTTTCTTTTTATAACAAAAATACATGTTTGACTCGCCAGCAAAAATTCAACTGTCAACACTTGTTACGGAATATAATAAAAGGTAGAATACCTATTACGGAATATAATAAAAGGTAGAATACCTGATTCAGTGGTCGACATGAAGATGTTATGGACTTTAGATTGGTCGACTCATTGCTTCACAAGGGATATGCTATATTCACTAGCCATTGGTTATCCTACTGGGAATTACCAACTTGACTGGTGCGAAATGCTTGTATCCGGATAACAATGAATTCACGAAGGATTTATCACCCGATCTACTAAATAGTTCCAGGCTTAAGGATTTTGGATGCTAGTAATAAATTAGGGGAACAACTTTTACGGACAAGCCCAGCACATTCAACATCAAAGATTAACAAAAATATTAAAAAATCCAACTCCCCAGCACTAGTGATGCTAAAGATGAAAATTAAAATATTAATAAAATTTAGGAGCCACCAAGAGATTGAAAACCTGAATTGGCCCAGCGAAACAAACCCCACATTTCTCAGGCACGATTTAGACGGGCCAGTCCTTGGGGTGGATTTTTCTAATTTTGTTTTTGGGCTTGTTTAGGCTACTAGCTAGGGGAGTCAAGATGCCATTAGCGAAAGTAAGTGAAGTAGCAATTATAATGGAATGAAGTGAATTATAAAGGAGATACAAAGATAGGCAGATGAGAAGGGAGGCCAATGAGAATCAATGAAAGCATGGTACGAAATATATTCCAAATTTAGCAACTGCATTATTTCTATTAATATGACTTTGCAACGGTTAAACGTATAAGAACATTGTTTATTCATCCTACATCTTGCTATATGCTTCCATTAGAAAATAAAATTTGACAGGCTATGAAATCACTACGAAGCAAATTTCCCACGTAGGACCAATCCAATGATCCTTGGTCCAGAAACTGCCATCTGGTATTTAGGAACACCCCTTAAATCAGCAATTAGGCCCCATGCTTTTACTCTTGTGAAACTTTTTTACCAGCCAATTTGAAAAATAGCGTAATAACATAACAGATGTAAGTAGTTATTGCTTAGAAGATAAAAATAGTTCAAAATAACACTATACCAGAGAAGTTCAAATATTGTACATGAATCATAGCAAAATTAAATACAAAAGTTAATCGGGAATCATAATCCAAAAAGCACTTACAGTTTACTTATTTAACTTAGGGATTGCAAGTGTTAATAAATTCAACTAGGCCATGAAAACTATATAAGAAACTGAAAATTTATATCAGTAAACTAAGATGCATAAAATCAAACAAAGAAAGCACATCTGATAATGGATAAATTGATTTATTTGAAAAATGTATCTTTCCATTAAGGTAAACAATGTATAGAATAGAATAATTTTTTATAATATCAAAAACTCATACGGTCTTAAAAAAAAAAACTCGGCATCTTCAGCACCGCTACCACGGCCCACCGCAGCGCTCAGACCCATCATCACACCACGAAACTGTCGCCATTATCACCACCAGCCGACCTTTGGTGGGAGTGGGAGCCACAACGACCTCAAATTTGAAGTGTAGCCCCAAATTAAAGGCCGCCATGCATCAGATTTGAGGGCACGCACCTCAAATCTAAGGCCCCGAGAGGAGGAGAGGGATGGGGATGGACAGGCACCGAGGTGGCGTTGATGGACAACGAGCTGGGATGATGTGCGAATGGTGGGTAGAGGTGTCAAAATGGGTCATAAACCCATATATGACCCATTTAAAAATAAATGGGTCATATATGGGTCACTTTAATTTTAAAGAGTCAACCTTCAATGGGTTTTAAATTTTAAAGCTTGAAGATAAATGGGTCTAAATGGGTTGAGTTTGGAACCCATGTCCAACCCACCTATTAGGCCCATCCATATCCACACTCTCTCTCCCTCTTTACAAAAATGTTTTAAAAAAATCGAAATTTAATTATTTTTATTTTTTTATTTTTTTCTTTTATTTTTTATTTTTCTTTTCTCTTCTTTCTTTTTTTTTTTCCGGCCGGTGGTCGGCCACGGCGACCGGCCACCGGGGCAGAACGACCTCGCCGGCCTCCGGCGAGGCTCGAGCCTCGCCGATCTGGCTAGCGTCGAGCTCGCCCGAGGCCGGCGAAGCTCGAGTCTCGCCAGATCCGGCGAGGTCGAGCTCGCCTGAGGCCGGCGAGGCTTCGGCCTCGCCAGATCGGCGAGAACGAGCTTCGCCGGCCTCGCCAGATCGGCGAGAACGAGCTTCGCCGGCCTCGGGCGAGCTTGTCCTTGCCAGATCCGACGAGGTCGAGCTCGCCCGAGGCCGGCGAGCTCGACGCTCGCCAGATCGGCGAGGCTCGAGCCTCGCCGGAGGCCGGCGAGGCTTCGGCCTTGCCAGATCGGCGAGAACGAGCTTCGCCGGCCTCCGGCGAGCTCTTCCTCGCCGGTGGTCGGTTGCCGGCCGCCGGCGGCCGGCGATCGGCCAAAAATAAAGGAAAAAGAAAAAAATAAAGGAAAAATAAAAAAATAAAATAAAAATAATTAAAAATTCGATTTTAAAAATAAAAAATAATTAAAAATTCGATTTTAAAAATAAAAAAAATATTAATTTTTTTTATTTTCTTGGATAATGACTTTGTGGAAAATATTTTTTAGAAATGTCACATTTTTCGTAAAACAAACAGAACCTCAATTTAAAAAAAATTATAAAATTTTTCACTAGCTTTATATTGCATAAAATATTTTAGCAGTATAATTTTTAAAAAAAATCATAAGAAACAAATATTCCTAGATTAGGTTAAATATAAAAGTGTTTTAGCAATATGGGTCGGATCGTGTATGGGTTGGGTATGGGTCGGGTTGGGTATGGGTCGAGATATTTACACTATGAATAAATGGGTCATAAACGGGTTAATGGGTCAATTTGGATCGGACCATTTATGACCCGACCCAAACCCGACCCGACCCACCCATTTAACGGGTCTAATGGTGGTGGAGGACGACAGGTTGCGGTGGCGAGTAGCTGTGGAGGACATGGAAGTGCAAGGAAAAAGTAGAAGAAACGAAAATGGAAAGAAGGAAAAAATAAGCACAATTAAAAAAAAAAAGAAGGAAAAAAGTGACTTGTGAGTCCAAATGATGTTTTGGGGCCTCCGCTGCTAACTCGGCAAGCATTTCAGCCGAAAGTGCACGTGATCTGACGCCGCACTTGGTGGAGGATCCCATTGCATTGTTTTTGAAAAGTACAAAATTAAATTTAGAAACTATAATGAAAATTGAGCACAGGTTTAGAGGTTGCCCATGCAATTAGGCCATAAATTTAGGAATAATATCAGCTTTAGAGTTCATTTCTAATCCAATTCAAAATTTGTCAAACTAGCTAATGTAATGTAAAGAATAGTCAAAATGAAGCATTGTGGTGATGCGACTCCACTCCAAAGCTCCATCTTACCAATTTTTGTGTTTGTATTTTTGGATGTTAGATTGCCCACTATTTCTATCCTCCATTCTCGACACAAACCATAATACGAAGTACAATTTAGTGATGATACTCATAGTTGCGGTGTCCACTTTAACAAATTTGTGCAGATTGAGGAACCTTGAAGAGTTGGATATTAGGGGCAATGGATTTTGGGGTCCTCTTCCTTCATGCTTCTCCAATATGACCTCACTCCGTGCGCTTGAAGCTTCATATAACAATTTTAGCGGGACAATTTCTTCATCGCTCCTCTATAATCTCAAGTCACTTGAATATATCGAATTATCAAATAATGCATTTGAAGGCTCACTTTCGCTTGCTTCCTTGGTTAATAACTCTAACCTTGAGTTCTTCCACTCATCAACAATCGTAATCACCTGAAAGTAAAGACAGAAGAACCCACTTGGTTTCCTTCATTTCAATTAAAGGTGTTTAGTTTATCAAACCGTGTGCTTAACAAAGACGCAAATGGTGTAATTCCTAGCTTTATGAAAGAACAGGGCAACTTGAGAGCTGTTCGACTCAGCCACAGTGAAATGACTGGAAATTTCCCAAATTGGCTACTGGGCAACAATGTCAATCTAGAACTTCTCGAACTTAGAGGCAACAATTTGTCAGGTGCTTTTGATTTGCCTTCCACTTTGAGTCCTGTCAGCATGTGGTGGTTCGATGTGTTTGCTAATATTATTGATGGAGAGCTTCCATCTTGGATTGGTTCTATCCTCCCGAATTTGGCATATTTGAACATGCAACTTATTGAAAGGTAGAATCCCTCCCTCATGGGCAATTTGGAAAATCTTCTAACATTGGACCTGTCGATTAATGGCTTGATGGGAGAGATACCAAAGACACTAGCTAAAGATTGTGCATCACTTTCTACATTGAAACTGTCAGACAACAATTTGGAAGGCCAACATTTAGAGCACCAACTATCGTCTTCCTCTACTGTCATCCACCTCCATGGCCAAATCTGTAGAAACAATCGTCGTCCCCTATGTCTCACTCATTTTCGTCACACGAGCAGCCACACCTTCATCCATTGCACTTTGTCGGCTGGGCCATGACCTCGTCATCAACCACAAGGGTATGGGTGGCAACTGAACTAGTGCTTGCTGAAGATTGCAAGCAGGGGATGAAGATGGAGAAGGGACTAATGGTTGTTGAAGATTTTGCTTGATGGTGATGCTCAAGCAACTTAGACGTTCATGAGGACTTAAAAACCTAAATGGTCGACATTCGATTCGGCATGGATGGAGAGGAGGAAGTGGAGGACGGTGAGGAGAGTGAGGTGTGATATGTCGGCATCAAGAGCCACTATATTGACATTCAATCCGTCTGAACATTTGACATTCAATATAGATCAGATGTCCGTATATTTACCAAACATTGTATAAGATATTAAAAATCTCATCTTTATCTAATTCGACTTATATCCTATCCGATTAAAAAGTCCGGATGACCAAACGCAGTGGTGGGATTTGTTTTATCTAAATTATATCTAGAGCACTATCAAGTCCATCCATAATCAGATTTTGCATTGCTCTAAACACCGGATAGAATAGTTATATCCAGCCCACCAAACAATCCACGCTTATTTCATACCTTTTTAATTTATCGTGGAGTTTTGATAGATGAATTGATTGCAAAAGGGCTAGAGCAACTTCCGTATCTACCATTCTATTTGCTTGCTTGTGTTTCCTTTTGCCAAACCCTATTAAGTGGGATAATTGTCCAAAAAGTCTTAAACCTATTGTACGGTACTCAATTCATTCATTAACATTTCAATTGTATCAATTGAGTCATAAACCTTTTGATAATTTGACAATTTAGTCCTACACATTTCAATTGTATCAATTTAGTCCTCAACCTTATGATGATTTGTCAATTTAGTCATAAAATCTGTTCAAAACTTGCCAATGTGGTCATTCCAATCAATTTTGGCTATAAATCACTAACATTAACAAATTTTACATTTTTTAAAAAAATTCTTTTTTTTTCTTTTTTTCCTTTCTTTCTTTTTTCCTTTCCTTTCCCTCTAGCCCGTGGCCGATAAAGGAAAGGAAAAAATTTTAAAATTTAAAATTATAAAATTTATTCACGTCAGCACCGGCCACGCCATGTAGGATAGCCAGCGGCCATCCAGTGTCCACGTCAACGATTTTCGGCCAAAATGGCTAAATTGGTGAGTCGTCAAAAAATCGAGGACTAAATTAGTAAATCATCAAAAAATTAGGACTAAATTAGCGCATTAGAAGGTTTTGGATTGAATTGGCCGTCGTACAATAAGTTTAGCACTTTTTGGACAATTTTTCCCATATTAGGTAGACTCTTAGCAGTTCAATATGTTGTATCAGTTTATTCTTCTTAAAATTCACCACCCAAAGTACATAATAATTCACCATCCTTCTGGTCTAGTTTTTTCCTGTCATTCATAGGATGATATTGCGGTTAATAAACTATTCTCATGGTGGTGGTGGTGAGAGTACTCTTTAGCAAAAAAAAGGAAAAGTAATATTAGAAGAACTAAAATTATGGAGCAACAATGTTGCATACAGCTCATAATAACATGAAAACATAGAAGATTATCACTCGCATATGATCACATCGTAAATCAAATCATATGGAAAATGATAAAAATATAACTAATACAATGAGCATTCCACTTCTTTATAAATGCAGGCATCTTCTCTGTCATGGAGTGCCATCTCTTCTTTAGGCTCTTTGATTTGGGGTGTACACACTAACAACATAATGTCAACAAACCCTATTGACATATGAATTTTCCCAATTGGTATCTCAAGAAATTTTATTAATTATGAGAGATTTCAAAGACTCCGTTCAATCTAGCTTGACCAAAATTAACTCCGCCCATTAGGCTTGGCCAGATAAAGCTCAGCCCAATTTGACCCTAAAACGCGCCTTTCTCTCTATAGCTGAAATTTCCATGCCACATGGCACGTCCTTAAAGACCCAAATCCTCACCATTGTAAGCTTGAAACCTACTTAAATTTTAGGTTATTTTATTTTTGGCAAGGAAGGAGGCGGCACAAAAGGACAAGAAATAGGACATCTTTTTTACGTTTAGGAGGGGGGAAGCTCTTGGATTCTTAAAAAAGAGGGTGCTCACGCATTCTCTGGGCAGGGAACACACGTTCATCAAAATCTCTCTCTATTCGTTTTTTTGGCTTTCCTCTATCCGCAATGATCTTACATCATCGCGCTTGCATTACTTCGTCACCTCCACAAGCTCACACGGGATTCGGAGAGAAGAGGAGACACCATAATGAGGAGAGAATGTGACTAACATCCTAAAAAACCTCAAACTTTAACTTTTGTCCTAATATTATCTTTTGTTTAATAAAAAAAACTTCCAATTTTCGATTTAGTCTCAATTCTATCATAATTTTTTTATCATATAAAAAATCCTCAACCTTAGATCATGTCTCAATTATACTCTAAAATTTTTTTGTCCTATGAAAAATCTCAAACTTTAAGTCTTGTCCCAATTTTACAGTCTAGTCCCAATTTTACCCTAAAATTTTTACAATCTCATAAAAAATCATAAACTTTTACTTGAATCACAAATCTGCTCCCATTATCCCCTCGTTCAACATTTCTCATTGACAACCGAGAGATGAAAAACTCTCAAGCACGAGCTGTTCAAGCGTCCCATGCATGAGCTCTCTGATTGCGAGGGATGGAATATTCCCAAGCACGAGAGATCGACGAGCGCAAAATCTCTAAGGATGATTTTGACAGAGATTTAATGGAGAGCAGACTTAGGATTTAAGTAAAAGTTGGTGATCCATTATGAGACCAAAAAAGCTTAGAGTAAAATTAGTACTTGACCTAAAGTTGAGAGTTTTTTATGAGAGAAAAAGTTTAGGGTAGAATTGGGACTTGACCTAAAGTTTTATATTTTTTATGGGACAAAAAAGTTTAGGGTATAATTTGAACAATACCTAAAGTTTGAGGTTTTCTATGAGATAAAAGTTAAAATTAGGACAAAAGCTAAAGTTGGTGGTTTTTTAAGATATTAAGCCAAAGAGAATGGGATTTTGAGAAAAGAAAAGCTTTAAAATGTTTATTCCGGACAACGTTCCCCGACATCGTTCACCATCGCTCCTTGCTGCAGATTGGCCCCGAAAGCTACGCCAGCAACTCCCTTGTTCAACCTTGCCTTTTGGTCGAGTAGTCCAACAAACCTTACGCTCGATCGCCGGTTGATACCCTCGTTGGTGACGAAGCTCCTAGCTGCCTCAAGCCCACCTGTTCATCGGCTACTATTGGAGGCCTATTTCGATAAGGTATGAATCCACTCCTTTGTCTTGGTTTGTTAAAGATATGAGGAAAAGGTGTCCAGATATAGTTTCCGCTTGAACAAAAATAGTATTAAGCTATTAAAAGTATGAATAAAATTAATTGTTGTGTTGACAATCCTCCATGAAGACAGAAAGAAATCAACAAGAGTGAACAAGATGGCAGATCTCTTTGTGAAGATCTCAGTAAATGCTTGCAAGGGCATGATGAAGAATGAAGACAAATGCTCCAAGCATTTAATGACGACAAAGGTCGTTGAAGAGTTTTTCACATATTTCTACACTTGTTTCATTCACTCATTTATTATTCGTGGACGTATTATCTTTCATCTTTGTGGACCTTTTCGTTCTTTCATTTAATGTTGTCAGAAGGAGTGCTGAAGACTTCATGGGTCATTTAATGTATGTTGACATTTTGTCTTTAGATAATGAGTGTGTGAGATTTTTATCTTTAGCATTAAATACATCGCAAGTGTTCTTCTATTATATAAGGACTAGAGGGTGAGTGTTGTATAAGAAGTCGTCAGAAAGTATTCTAAGAATAATTTCTCCCTTTAATTTGTGCACTCGCTCTAAATTTTCAAAGTTATCATTATTTTTTTTTGTTCTAACATTTGGGATTAAAGATAAAAATGATATCCATTAGTTCCGTTCAATTACAATTTCCAAAGTTAAATCGAAAGAATTTCAACAACTGACCTGTTCATATGAAGTTTTTCTTCAAATCGCAAGATTTGTAAAATCTAGTGAAAATGGCTACACCGAAGTAATTGATGTTGAAGCATTCGAGACTTTAAGAAAGGAGGAGAAAGACTCCTTGGTGGAGTCTCGAAAGAAAGATTAGAAAGCATTTTATGCGATCTTTCAATCCACGGATGAAACGATATTTGAAAAAATATCAAGTGCGGAGACCGCGAAAGAAGTGTGGGATATTTTGCAAAAATCCTACAAAGACGATGATCGTGTTTGACGGGTTCGACTTCAAACACTTCGAGGTGATTTTGAGTTTTTACACATGAATGACTTTGAATCAATCTCGGCATATTTTGATCGCGTACAAACCATCGTTAACCAATTGAGGGTTAATGGTGAAGAACTCCAACATGTACGAGTGTGGAAAAAATCTTGAGGTCTTTGACTGAAAGATTTAATTACATTGTCGCAGCGATTAAGGAAGGGCAAGATGTGTCAACCCTGACGTTGGAGCGGTTGATGGGTTCATTGTGCTCGCATGAGCAAAGAATGAATCAAAAGTCCGTTGGTTCAAATCCCGAGCAAGCATTGCATAGTTGGGTTGCTCCATCAAGTCAAGGTAGCTATTTAGGTGGTCGAGATCACGAAGGAGGCCAAGGTGGAGGTGGAAATTTGAATTTTACCGGAAAATATAAACCACGTGACAAATCAGAAGTCAAGTACTTTAACTGCCAAAAATTCAAACATTACAAATCTAAATGCTAAGCAAAGGCAACGTACAAGTAGGCGAAGCACGCGCATGCCACCGATGCTAAAGAATACATGGTGCTAGCATGCAAGAAGGATGACTTGAGCACTGTAGACACCAACATATGGTACCTAGATACTAGTTGCAGCAATCATATGTCCGGCCGAAAGGAGTTATTCTGGCAATTGGACAAAATGAGTCGTGGTAAAGTCAATTTCAAGAATAAATAAAAAAAATTCCCATGATGAGCAAAGGTAACATTAATATCAAGTCAATAGATTGTACTAATGTTACTATTGTAGATGTTTACTTTGTGCCAGGACTTTTTTGAAATTTGATAAGTGTTGGGCAACTTTCCAAAAAAGGCCACAAGGTTCATATTTAAAATAGAGTTTGCACCATCAGAGGTGTCGACAATAAATTGATCATGATGTTACAAATGATGAAGAACCAAATGTTTCCCATGACTCTTTAGATGAAGAATCTCTTGAGTTTTCAAGCGATGATGAAAGGCAACAACTAGTTGTGGCATCTTCGATTTAGGCATCTAAATTTTCGTGAATTGAAGTTATTGGTCTAGAAAAAGATGGTGACTGGCATGCCTTTGATTGACTATCCAAATTGTCCATGCAAAGGATATCTTGTTGGAAAACAACATCAAGAAACTTTTCCAGTTGGTCAAGCCAGAAGAGTAAAACAACCATTGGAATTGGTACATACTGACATATGTAGACCTATTGAGGTTGAATCATTCAGAAAAAAAAAGGTACATGCTAATTTTTGTGGATAATTTTACTAGAAAAACTTGGGTATATTTCCTAAGAGAAAAATTTGAAGCTTTTGGCAAGTCTAAAGAATTTAAGTTCTATGTTGAAAAACATAATGGCTTTAATTTGAAGACGTTGAAATCAGATAGAGGGGAAGAATTTACCTCAGATGAATTTGACAAATATTGAAAAATCCATGGAGTGAAATATTAGTTGACTGCTAGCTACACTTCTTAGCAAAATGGTATAGCATAAAGAAAAAATAGAACAATTTTTTAAATGGCAAAAAGTATGTTAAAATCTAAAAATTTACCTAAGAAGTTTTGGGCAGAAGCAGTTGCGTGTGTTGTATTTGTGTTGAACAGATGCCCAACAAAGAGTGTTCATGAAAGAACCTCAAAAGAGGCTTGGAGCAGCAATAAGCCAGATGTTTCATTTCTAGGAGTATTTGGGTGTGTGGCATATCCCATATACCAGATGAACGGAGGAGGAAGTAAGATGACAAAAGCGAGAAGTGCATTTTCATTGGCTATATTGACACAACTAAAGGTTATAAGTTGCATAACCCAGTCACTGAAAAGGTGATCATTAGCAGGGATGTCCAGTTTTTAGAAAATGAAACATGGGACCAAGACCAAAAGGGTGACCAGAAAAGAATTATCATTGAAGATAAACCATTGGAGGGAGATACAGAAAAACCTCCATCATCTTCGACAAGTGGTGCTTCGTCTCCGTCTTCTTCGACTGGTGGTGCATCTTCTTCATCAACAGTAGCTTCAAAACTGCCATTACGTCGTTCACAGTGATTGCGAGAGACTCCAACAAAATTCAGGGATTATATGGTTACGAGAGAAAATGATAATGATAGTGACGGAATTACTAATGAAACTATGGTAAACTTTTGTTTATTTGCTGAATGTGACCCTATAGCCTATGATGAAGCAATTGTAGATGAGAAGTGGATCTAAGCGATGGATGAAGAAATCCACTCCATTGAGAAGAATGACATATGAGTGCTAACTTATTTACCTCATGGTAAGAAGCCCATTGGTGTCAAGTGGGTGCACAAGATGAAGTACAAACCCGACGGTCAAGTGGATCGTTACAAAGCCAAACTGGTTATAAAGGGCTACAAGCAAAAGCCAGGTATTGATTATTTTGAAGTATTTGTACCAGCGGCCCGAATGGGAACAGATACCATTCGAATAATTTTAGCACTTACAGCTTAAAACCGTTGGAGGATTCATCAATTAGATGTGAAATCAGCATTTCTCAATGATGTCCTTGAAGAGGAAGTCTATGTGGAGCAACCACAGGGTTATGACAAGAAAGGGCATGAAAATCAAGTTTACAAGTTGAAGAAGGCATTGTATGGGCTAAAACACGCACCTCGTGCTTGATACATGCGGATCGACACATACCTGTTAGAGCATGGTTTTCAAAAGTGCCCGTATGAACATACATTGTATATAAGTCAAATACTAACGGTGACATAATAATTGTATGCATTTATGTTGATGACTTGATATTTACAGCGAGCTGTGAAAAGATGTTTGCTAAATTCAGGAAGGCTATGACTAGCCAATTTGAGATGACAAATTTGGGATAGATATCCCATTTTCTTGGCATTGAAGTGAAGCAAGAAAATGATGGCATATTTATTTCATAGCAAAAATATGCTAATGATATTTAAAGGGATTGAAAATGGAATCGCTCAAACCAATTCGAATTCCTGTAGTAGAACGATTGGAGCTAAAGAAAGAAGGAACCGATGTACTGGTAAATCTCACTTATTTCAAAAGCATTGTTGGCAATATGAGATATTTGGCATCTACTAAGCCATATATTACCTATGGAGTGGGAATTATCAGCAGGTTCATGGAAAAATCGTACCAATCGCATTTACAGGCAACAAAAAGAATTTACGATATATCAGTGAAACTCGTGATCATGGAATTTTATATTCTTATACTAACAATTTTAGTCTAGTGGGGTACACAAGCAGTGATTGGGTAGGTGATACCGAGACTCAAAAGAGTACTTCCATATATGTTTTTTTTTCTTGGATCAGAAGTAATTTCTTGGTCCTAAAAAAAACAAGTTGTCGCACTCTCGACAGCTGAAATAGAATATATGGCGTTAGCCTCGGTGGCATGTCAAGCGATATGGCTTTGTAGGATGCTGTGTAAATTGAAGCATGAACAAATAGGTCCTATCAAAATGATGTGTGACACTAAGTCGGCTATTGCATTAGCCAAGAATCCAGTTTATCATGAGAGGAGTAAACACATCGACATCAAGTATCACTATATTCGTGAGCAAGTCAAAAATGATGAGATTGAGCTTAATTTTTACAGATCAAAAAATCAATTTATAGATATTTTGATAAAATCATCAAAGGTAAATTTATTCAAAAAATTAAAAAAAGATACTTGGTGTTATTGATTTTCAAAATCAATTTTAAGGGAGGCCGTTAAAGTATGAATAAAATTGATTGTTGTGTCAATAATCCTCCGTGAAGATAGAAAGAAATCAACAACAGTGAACAAGAAGGCAAATCCCTCTGTGAAGATCTCGTTAAATGCTTGCGAGGGCATGATGAAGAACGAAGACAAATGCTCCAAGCATTTAATGAAGACAAAGGTCATTGAAGAGTTTTCCGCATATTTCTACACTTGATTCTTCCACACATTTATTATTTGTGGACTTTTTATCTTTAAGCTTTGTGGACTTTTTCGTTGCTTCATTTAATGTTGTCAGAAGGACTGCTCAAGAGTCAAGACTCCATGGCTCATTTAATGTATGTTGACATTTTATCGTTAGGTAATAAGTGTGTGAGATGTTTGTCTAGTGGTGACCACGGGCCGATTTTGGCCCGGAACCGGCTCAGTTAAATTTGGGCCCAGTCTGTTGATTGGGCCCACGGTTCGAAATCGGAACTGGTCCGTGACATACGGGCCCGGTTCCGATTCTAGAAAAACTTGAGCCGGTCCGAAACCGGTGGTTCCGGGCCGATTCTTCAAAAAAAAAAAGAAGATGAAGAAGCTGCAGGCTACACTGCAGCACAGCCTGCATTGTAGGCTACGCTGCAGCAGCAATAGCCTGTAGGCCCCTGCAGGCCGGGCCCCCCTCCCCCCTCTCTCTCTCTCTCTCTCTCTCTCTCTCTCTCTCTCTCTCTCTCTCTCTGCATCAGTGCATCTTCTCCTTCTCTTTTCTCCTTTTCCTCCTTCTTCTTCTCCTTCGCCCACCCCCTGGCCCCTGTCTTCCCAGATCTAACCCCCGCCACCTTCGTCGCCGTCGCCCCCGCCCATGGCCGCAGCTGCCGACGCCGACGCCCACTCCTCCTTCCCCCTCGCTACCCTGCTCCTCCTTCCCTTTTCTCCTCCGCCCGCCCCCCGTCTCCCCAGATCTGACCCTTGCCGCCGCCCCCCATGGCCGCAACTACCAATGCCGACGCCCCCTTCTCCTCCCCTGCTCCCGACCCCAGAGGAGGAGGACCCCCCGCTCCTCCTCCCCGTCCCCGTCCCCCTCCCGGCCCCCTCCTTCTCCCCTCGCCGCCGCCCCCGTCTCCCACTTCATCTCCTCGCCACCTTGAACCCCGCCTCCGCCACCATGGCCAAGGCCGCGAAGCCTGAGCGATGAACAACGGAGGACCAGGCCTGCAATTTTTATTTTATAATTATTTTATTAATTTTTAAATAAGGAACCGGCCGGAACAGGAATCGGCTCAGAACCGGAACCGCCCCCTTGCGGTTCCGGTTCTGGTTCATTCGTGGCCACGAACCGGAACCGCCGGTTCTTGAACCGTGGCCATGACTATTTGTCTTTAGCATTAAATATATCGTAAGTGTTTCCATATTATATAAGGACAAGAGGAGTATTGTATAAAAAGTCATTAGAAAGTCTTCTAAGAGCAATTTCTCCCTTCAACTTGCGCGCTCGCTCTAAATTTTCAAAGTTGTCACTATTCCTTTTGGTCCCAACATAAGCTTGATGTTAAACTGACGATGCTTAGCACATTTGCACGTTGGCTTTAATCCAGGAGTCAGTCGCCAAGTTGGTTTGAGTATCTAAACACCATTGAGAAATCTCCCACCATATGTTTGTTAAAATGCCAAAACCAAGTTAGTGTATAGTCTATTCCAATCCTGGACTACTTTGAACACTTATGAGCATGTTTGTTTTCATGAAAAGAATGTGATGGTGGTTCCGTGCTGTGATGGTGGTTGACGGTGGTGTTTAATGATCGGAGGCGGTCAATGGCAAAAGGTTCGATGATGGATGCAATGGACCGTGACCATGAATTGATGTTTCGGCGTGTAGAGCTTTAATGGTGATTTTGGAACTCACGTTGATTAAGCTTGGGCATTTTCGGTCTGTGGGGAACGACTACCTGGGCGTGTGGATTAAGAAGAGAAAATTACTGTGGGCTTTTGTTTGTTCTTTTTAGTAAACTTGGGCTTGTTTTGATTATTAGATCTGCTCTGGGGTTTGGTCTTAAATAAGCTTGGGCTCGAATGGGTTTCCATAAATTTGGGTTTGCTTCGGCTTTAGAAAATTCCAGCTTGACTCTGGTTGGAATTGAATTGGACTTGAGCAAGTAAGCCCATTTCATTTGTTAGGCCTTTCACATCTTCTTTGACCTGGACCCCTGTGGTCCAAGCTCTGTCCTTATTCGGACTGGGCTCAACAGCCCAGCCCGAGTCCCATCTCCGGAATTAAAATAATAATAATAATAATAATACAAAAAAAGTAAAAAAAATTAATTAGAAATTTAGAATTAGAAATATTCTGAAGATTAAAAAAATAGAAAATAGTTTTAAAATAGGCCTTGATTAGGTTATTAGTTTTTTAGTATGAAATTTAGCTTAATTTCAATCGGATAGCATCCCTTTAGTTTAGGGGTTTTCGTTGACACCTTTGATTCAGTTCCGTCTTAGTAGATTAATCTTTTAGGTAAGAAATTGAACTTGATTCAAATTAGCTCATGGGAGATCATGTTCTAGGGCTTATGACATGGCTATGTATACTCTTTGCCCAATGAATATTGAGTTTTCATTTTTGGATTAACTTCAAAGTCATTTGGATACCAGAGTGTTTATTTACTGCACTGCACTTCAATAAATTGTTTGTTTTTTCCTTTCTAGAATGGTTAGGTTTAGCTTAGGATCATAACGAACCCCTAAACATTTGCATGATCACCTAGTGGCTTTGACACCTTAGGATCATAATTGGTAATCATGATTGCATGACCCTCTAGATAACAACATTTCAAGTTACTAGTGCAGAAATGGCATTAATAGAAATATTAGCATACTCAAGTCCCCGAGCTAGAATCTTTAGTTGCGTAGAATTCAAGATGACACTCCCGCATTTGGATTGATTTCTGCCCGATCTCAAATTGGTTAGTTGTGACTCTAAGAAAATACTGAAGTTGCTAAGAACATTAACGAAATCCAACGTCAAGCGAGGTATGGGCTTGGGAGAGCCCGTGCTTTTAATCGATGGACCATTTGGATTGGCATCTTTTGGTGAACCATTTGGACCGTCTTTCGAGCAATTCCTCTATTCTCGTTCCCATAATCTTTGGGAGGTTGCAAATAAACCCCAACAAATAACTCGCACTCGGTTAAATCGAAATGAATTGAATTTTGACTCATTGTAGTATTGTTACACAATTCTATCACACTTGACTCTATCTCATCACTATAAGAGCAATGGTGTAGCACCGTAATGAGTCAAGGCACCCATAATCACGAAAACGTGAAAAAATCTAATGGTTGTGACCAGCAAGGTCAAACCAACCTAATTTTGGCCTCACAGGAATCCTACTAACATAAAACAAAGTACCTATAATGTAAGACAGTGCCATGGGCAACTCATATGGAAGTGTGATCGGGCGCCGGGAATTGCTCCAATTCACAATATGGGCATGGATCGCATGTACAATACCAAAAAACCCCATGAACTTGAAGAACATCACTCGAAACGCTTGGAATTTCCCAAAAGAAAAAGAAGGGGCAACCAGTGTCACGACGGTGACCATCCCCATCACAGTTATTCCGCCAAAGTACATTAGTTGCCAATGCGGCTCGTGTTGGAAAATATAGTAGACTGGGGGGAAGAATGAGGTGATGATCGCGACTGTAATGCCGACGTAGTCCATCCGCAGTAGCTGGACGTTCAAGTAGCGTGAGTGGCATGAGAAGTATATAATTGTTGGTGAAATTGATGGCCCATGGTCTCCCCAGTGCCATCACTCTTTTTCCCTTCTCCATCTCCTTCTCCTTTTTGTTCACATCTGAATTTCGTCAACAACACACGTTTAAAAAATAATTAAAAAACAAGAAATAATATAAATAAAAAACTCTAGAAAAATTCTCTCTATCTTACTGTTAGGGTGCGTTTGTTTGAGGTAAAATATTTTCCGGAAATCCATTTTCTAAACTTTCACCCGTTTTATTCGTTGAAGATGATAAGTCAATCGAAAACACTTTACAGTCAAATAAAATATTTATGTATAAAATTAGAAAAGTGAATTCCCTAATATAAAAATATTAAAACACTTTCAGAGATTAATCATCTTGAATTTGTTACTATTTTGTTTTTTGGTTTTTTTCTTTTCCTTTTCCTTTTCTTTCTTTTTCTCTTTCCTTCTTTCTCTCTTTGCCGATCGCCGGCCTTGGCGGTGACAGGCCACAAGCGCGGGTTGGTGAAACAAACATATTTTAAAATTATTTTTCAAATGAGATCCATACATTATAAAATTTTTTCGATCACGTATCATCAAACAAAGAAAACTAACCATTTTTCTGAAAAATAACTTTTCAAAAAATATTTTCTAAAACCGTTGCATTCCCCGTGAAATAAACGCATCAGTTTCTCCGGCGTTTTAACTTTAGCTCGCGGATCCTTTGTTGCTCCACCTCCAATCATTGTGGTGGCGGCTCCTCCCCATCGGCCGCGACTTGGTTCATGGCTTCGATTGCGGTTCCAGTGTCGTCCGGTTGCAGTTCCGATCGCGTCCTGTTCTGACCGGAAGGTACTCCTTTGATTCGCTATTCACTTCAGTGATCGGTCGAAGCTCGCAGTAAGTTTGAATCACATGGAAAAGGACGTCTCGGCCCAGTTGGCTCCAATCATCGCTCCATGTAAATGGAGTCGAGAAGTATGCGCTGCCTCGCCACTGGCGAGTCCCCCTGGCTCTGGTTCCTGACACTTTCGAATTTTCTCTCCACCGGTTGAGCTCTTCAACTTCTTAGCCTAAATCAAGCCGAAAAACCCGTTCTCGCGTCAAGCTCTGGGAATCAGGATCAAAGCTGCTATCGCGTCTAATGAATATACAAATACTGCTTAGGAAGTGTTCGATGAAATGACCGAATGACGAGAAGAGAGCACACTTAACCGCTGGTTCCTCATCACCTAAATCTCTCTCTCGTTGCTTCACACAAATATGTCGCGACTCTATCCGTTATTCTGTCCTGTTGCTGGCCATTAGAATCACTACTATAGCGAGGTTGTGCTCGCTGTCTGGAAGCCGCTGAGTGATCTCGAGCTCGCGCCATCATCGCCACCAAATCATCAGGTCGTCTCTTCTCCGATTAAACTCTGTTATTGGTCTCTATTCATTCCAGACTCGTCTCTTGATCTCTGTTTATTTTTTTGCTTTGCCTCTCATTTTATTGCTTCGTCGGACCTTTGTTGAGTCGTCACCCCGAGACACTCATCAGCACCAAAAGCCAGAAGAGGGTTTTCCGGTAATAGCTCCAGCAATGAGGGTAGAAGCAAAGGGGATGCGGTCGTGATTGCCTTCGATAATACTGGTTGCCTTCATCCGACCTTCCTCTGTACACATTCAAAATGGCTGGAACGGTATTTCTCAGGAGGTATGTATAACGATTTGGCCTCATATTGTCATCAACGTATTTTTATCTCAGTTGTACCTTCTGATTTGGCGGACTTTGAAATCGATAAGATTATTTTTCTCTCTTCGCATTTCTTTCAGAAGTGTATGTATTGGAAGCTTGCAATTTGTGCCATCCATGTATTTGTTTGAGGGCCGTGGGTTGCTCGGTTTAAACTGAAATTGGTCTATGTTCTGATGCCTATTGGGCAATGTGTATGCGCTATATGTGGCCAAAGAACACTAGCTAATACATGAGATAGTTTTGTCATCTTGTGATTTCATTTGGCACTCAGTCGCCTTTATTCTTTCCAATTGCTTGTGATGTGTGCTCACTGAGACCATAGCTTTTCTCATTAATAGAAGCTTATTTACGATTCCATTATTTGGTCCTAAAGTGGTTGTGTGATTAATTGTCTTCGCATTGCAAGTTGGATCATAAAATTCTACGAATTGGGCCTTGGGTTTTTGCTGGAACGTGTTAGAATTTGCTGAATTTTGTTGAGATGTTGCTGGAAATTTATTGTAGCTTGCTAGAATTGACTAATGTTTACTTGGAGTTGCTGTAATTTGTTAGGAATCGATGAAACTCACTTGAATATACTGGAGTCTTGCTGAAACAAGTTGAATTTTGTCAAAACATGCTGGAATCTTGCTAAATTCTGTTGAAAATATGCTGGAATTGAACCAAATGCATGCTGACCGTGATTGTATTTCTCAATCCAATGATGATTTCATTCTATTTTGCGCTTAGTCTGATGGCACAAGTTCAAATACATTTGTGTGAAGACATTACATCAATTTCATGTCAATCCCTTACAAAATGATTGAAAGTTTTGAGCTTGATTACTCTGTAACAATTCTGAATGTCGCTGGACGGTACTAATTGGATGTAATTTTGGGAGATCTGAACTTAGTTTGATCATTTCTTTATTTGCCCATGATTAGAGGTAACACATGTATGATATTTGGCCATTTTTAACAAGATTGTACATCAATTTCTTGGTTAATGTGTGCTGGAATTCATGGAACTTTTCGGTGAGGATTTGATTTTAGAGGGGATTGACTTGATATAGGGGTTTAATTGATAATTGATTTCATTTTAGTAGGGTAGGCTTCGGTTCATGTTATCTAGTATAGTTTGGGAGTTCATTTCATGTTCACTTTTATATTTCATTCGGTAGTGATAGTCCAGTCTAGATTAGACTTAGAATTTTTTTTATAGTTTAATTTCTATAGTATAGGATTAGATATCATTGCATTTAGAAATTAATTCATATGTATGTATGATTTTCCTTTTAGATTTCATTAGTGATTTTCTAGTGACAGATTCTCTTTAAAGACAAGAATTTAGAACTAGCCTTTCATTCAACTGAATTCAATTTTAGGAAGTTAACTCATGGGGATTGCTGTCCTGGGGCTTAAGAATGAGCCATGTTTTGCCCGACAATCTATGGGTTACTTTACCGCACTTCACCTTTTACTTGCTCTTTACTTCTATTCTCAATGTGTTTGTTGTGATAACTTTTATATCATTTTGTGTTGTGATTCATTTTCTTAGTTAAAATGGTTAGGTCACATACTGATCATCATAAACATAAAAAAAATTGCGTGGATACTTGGTGGACGAGAACTTTAGGACTTATAACTGAATAAAAAGAGCACATGCAACGCTTAGTTGATAAACAATCAGGTTTAGGTACCAAAAGTGCTTTAGTTTGAATGAGTAGTGTAATCAAGTTGCTAGCCCCGACTCTTTGTTTGCGCAGGAATTGAGAGATTCTTTTGTATCTCACTTGGCTTCTAGTCGGCCCCAAAAGGTTAGTGGCAACTCCTCACATAGATTTCTCATAGGCTTAATCGATCAAACTGAAAATCCCAGCGTCGCGCGAGGTAACAATTTATGTCGATTAAGGGTCATTGGTCCACCTTTGATATTACCTCTAAACCCGTCTTCTCCTTTGGGAGGGTCGCGACGCTCTTTTGCTGGTCGCTTCTTTATCGATTTCTGCTGAATTTGTTGGTCTTCTTCCGCTCTTCTTTCACTCTATCTCGCTGAGGCTTTTTCCATTCTGTGGAGAACTCAGAGGGGCCAAGGTTTTGTTTTTTTTTTTTGGTAAAGTAGGGGCCAAGGTTTTGTTGATAGGCTGAACGGAGAAGAAGACGAAGAAATCATGAAGGCCTTTCTTGGGCCAATATCAGCGTCTGCTTTGTATCTCTTCTTTATCTTTTCTAACATTAAGATTTGAGATTTTTTATTAGTGAGTTATATTGGGTATTTGTTAAGCAATCAAATAATGAAAACTTTGAAATTTTCAACACTGTTCGTGTTATGTGATGACAATACTTTGAAAATCAAAATGTTTTTTGCTAGAGTTGATAAAAAAGATCAAGGTTCCTAATTTTTATTTTCCAGACAAAACTCCATTTCTTTACTTATATTTTTCAGGATAATGTAAATCATACTAAAACAATTTATAATAAGACATATTTGCTAATTGAGGATGATGTTGTAAATTCGAACCAGTACCTTAATGAAAATCATGAAATATCTAAACAAAATTATGTCATTGAATCAATCGATACTAGCATTTTAACAAAATCTTGTATTTATACGATCAAGGAGGAGTGTCAAAATCTGATCGATTTTTCCTAAAAACAATTTAGAACCCTCTAGTAATGTCTACAAGACTCTAGTCTACTTGTGGTTGGTGAAGTGTGTGCTTAAAATGAAAGAAAAAGTAAAGAGATTTTTTGTATGCACCATTTCGGTGGAAGAGGTCTATATAAATAGGTCTTCTTGTGCTAGTACAGGGCCTAGAACAAACTAAGGCCAAAGCATCTTCCCATGCATCAAACTTTGTAAATCACTTTCCATTAAGTACTCCCTCAGCTCGTCCCGATCTTCCAACGACTTCTCCTTTTTTTTTTTAAAACAAAACCAAATAACTGGCCCTTTATCCAAACAACATGAATAAATGGACAAAAACTATCCAATCTTCATATCATAATTTATAGAAAAAGTGGTTCAATCCCGTCTGCCGAAGGGAGAGAGCAGGACAAAATGGTAAAAGTGAATGGGCAGAGCACTAACTGAACAACTATCTCGCTTGCTTAAGGTAATGTTTCAAATTCAATCTGACACCCAGTGATCTACTCTTCACTGTAAAAGCTATTTACTACTATGATTTCGTTCAGAAAATCTTAGCAGTAATCCACTATCAGAGCATTCTGCAATAGTTTATTATATGGTCCACCATTTGTGAACTTCTTCTTAACACAAACAGAGCTACTTGTGTCGAAAAACGAGCATCCATTGACGGTGGACTGAATCCATGTTCTACTACCAAGAATAGAGAGAGGTTTTCTAGTGCATTGGATCTTTAATTTCTTTTGAAAAGAAAGGAAATTTCTATTAATGCTTTGATCCATCGTGTTATCTAATCGTAGGTGACCTTGGTTATCCATCTTGATGTTGCACTTGCTGTGTGAGCAAGACTGTCTCGACTATCAGGCTACTTCTCCTGAAATTCAGCAGCTATGGAAATGGTAGGCACTTCCCTTGTAAAATCCTATGAAACAAATTTTCTTAGTTTAATTTTATGTGCCTGCACTTAATGTCACGAACTCGGGTTATCCATCTGCACCACCTGCAATAGCGCTACAGCAACAAAATAAAGTGAAGTTTTGAAGGGCAGTTTTGATTTCCAGTTGCGAAAAAGGTCATCTAATGAAATTGGCCCTTGGCTCGGTATGGTAACAAGCCATGAATATCACGTAGGACATCGACGATAATTGGATCACCACATCAGTCTATATAAAAAATTTTGCGCAAAAGTTTAGAAATAATTGAAAAAATTATAAAGTTTAGGATTGAATTGACATCCGTATGATAGGTATACGAGTGATTGGGTAATTTTCCTAAAATAGTTGTAATAGCTCAAATCCTGGTACAAGGACACTATCAACTATTGACGAAGGCAGAGTGGATGACTCCTAGAAGGCTGACTTCTTCTGGAATTTAAAAGGATCATACGCAGTGGCATTCGTCGGGGTTGTTGCTTTTATCTACTTAAAACTCTACTATCTCAACTTAGGCTTCGGTTATGTTTGTTAGCATAGCCCATAGTTTTCTAAACTGCTTGTAAGCATTTTAAACATCTTGAGTCTCAAGTATGCATGTTGACCCATTGGATCGTCATATTGTCTATCTTTTCCTATAAATTTGGATGTGTATCATCAGATTTTCTTTTGGTTGTGAGCTGAAGGAAAGATCATTGCGGTCACAGTACAATAATCATAAAAAACAACCATGGTTGAACTCTGTTATCACGGATTGACAAGTGCTTCTCTGATTTTCCTTGGATATTTCTAAGGTACACTAGTATACCTTATAGCCTCCTTTTTTCATGACTCTTTACACTTGGTTACGATGTGTTCCTTCCATTTTTGTACTTAACTTCAATGGCATGTCGTATTGTAATATGGTACACCCAAGTACCATAGAAGTGGCTAATTTTGAGAGGCCAGATCGGCTGTAACTAACTTTGCCAATGCGTATCTGATTCTTCTTTAAGAGTAGGCAGCATAACTTCTGGAATAAAGTTTAGCTGAAGGTGGAAATCAGACAATCTGAGAGGTTCCTTTCTTCCTAAAACGGCTCCTTCTTGGACTTTTAAGTACATTATATAATACTATATTGACCATGAAAACATTTTGATTGTTCTCTTGGATTATGTCAAACTCCGAAAATGGGAAAGTATACCAGAATCAAAGAAGCTCTGGTAATATTTGTCAGCTTTCCCAATGACACAAGACAGTATCCAAGAGTGGCGGATCTTTGGTCAGTGTTTGATAAACTTTGCCATTCATTTCAATTGCCGTAAGGACAAGGGTCCAGACTTGGAATATAATACTCCGTCTGGTGCTCTACCCTGAAAAATAAGTATTTACTCTGGCGCTTTGTGAGATGTAAAGAGGCAAAAAATCTTGTATCTGACGTATCAAAGATAGAAAAAAAATGGCATTGGTTTGATCATTATTTATGCCGGCTCTCTTTCACAATCTGTTGGGGTCAATTTTGTCAGAATAATAATAGTTATTTTATTAGTATCTATTTATTTGTCAATTACTTGTTTTATTTCAGTGGAAATTACTTGCCGTCAGCACTTTTCTTGGAGCAGCTACAAGATCACTTTCATTTTCTTTGCCTTGATTCCTGAAAATCTCTAACTTTAGGTAAAATCTCAATTTTGTCCCGAATTTTTTTCTGTCAAAAAAGATAAGCAATTTTTACTTTGTCCAAATCTGTTTGTTAATCCTCCGTCCTAAATTATCTTTAGTCATGATGTGACATTTTCACTTCAGAAATAAATCCATTTCAAGATAAAACTCTCCAAAGACGATGCCTTGCCTTGCTCTGAGAATCGGGGGGAAACTAAAAGCAATTAGGGCTCACTTCTTCAATTAGGGTTCAGAGAGAGGATGAACAATTTCTTCAACTCCCCTAAATCTCTATCATTCCCTTTCAATCAAATTCGCTCTTGACACCGCAAAGTTGGAGCCGGCGAGCTTGTCCATCCTCCGCGTGTTGGCCCCTCTCCTTTAGCAGCTGCGAATGAGGCTCTTTGTTAGATATTCCTTTCACCTGAAGGAATTGATTGCGGATAGGAGAAATTCGTCCGTGAATTGGCTGAGAAGTGGACTCCAAGGCTCTCGATCGCTTCCAAACTCACACTCTCACAGAGGCTCGCGCTTGGTCACTCAGACGAGAGGGTAGCTTGTGGTGGAAACTACGAACAACCCTCGAGACAATCGGGTAGTTGTCTCTTTATTTTTTTATTGCTAAATTAACTTTCTGATGAGGTACGCCTGCATTGATCGTGTGTTTTTCACTTTTTGCTATTCTTGTTTTTTAAATGATTCTAGTTAAAAGCTACATGTCATTTAGGAATGGGGATTTGATTGTTGTATGCTCATTTTTGTGTTACCAGAAGTAGATTTTGAGTGGGTTAAGAATACTGCACTGTAGATGCGCTGTTTTTCAATTTCATTTGGAGTTCTTATTATTCTATATTCAACATAATCAAGTGAGTTTGTATGTTACCTATCATTAAGAGTATGTTATAAGTGACGATGTTGGTGCCACCTTTTTGGCCCTTTGGAAATTGTCGTTTTATGTTTTGTAGGTCAGTTGCTGGGAGATTGTGCCAAGTGGAACAACCCTCGGCATTCCGCCAGAGGCATCCTTATCCCATGAACAGCCAGTAAGAGATTGGCTTCCACTGTAACTCGTTCTATTGACGTTCACTTTGTGCCCCTTGGTATCTTTGCCAAGTTGTGCCGGTAAAAAGCGAATTTCTATAACAATGTTTCATGTGTATTATGTGGTGTGATACATTGGAAGTGAACATGGAAGATGTATTGTGGTGACCCTATTGATTACCAAAGATGTAATTCGTTTGATTAACCTAATTGCTTCCAATTTCCCCCCAATTTTCAAAGCAAGAAACGGCATTGTTTTTCGGAGAGTAGTTCCACATAGCTAGCCAAGGTAGATTTATCGTTGACATGGAAATGCCGTGTCAAACGACAAGCGGCGATTTTTGGATGGAGGGTTAACGAGGATAGATTTGAGACTAGAGTGAAAGTTGGTAAATTTTTTTAGATAGAAAATATTTAGAGTAAGATTGGGACTAGACCTAAAGTTGAAAGATAATTTAGGAAATTAGGAGAGATGAATTAGATTGAACATATGTGATAGCCATTGAATAAGACAATAAAAAAATGAATTAATGAAAGACAATGAGAGTCTCTTCAAAATACACGCAGATCCACACCGCATGCAGCTCTCTTCCTCTCTCTCTTCTCGGTTTGAGCCACCATGGCTAGTGGCCCTCCTTTGCTGTCGTTGCTAGAGTCTCTTCAAACTACACGCAGATGTATGTGAAGGTTTTTTACGGTGTTTTGGTTAAATTTCCCGAAATCACTTTGATATTTCAATCCATTTCTCCATGCTACAAAAAAATTGTATTTTTGCCACGAAAATTTGCAACGAAAAAATTTTCGTTGCAAATTTGCGACAAATTTTCCAACGAAAAGTAAAATTCGTTGGAAATTTCCAACGAAAAATTTTTCATTGCAAAATTCCAACGAATTTTGCGACGAATTCAAAAAAACTCGGTATTGTTCGGCATTTTTTATATTCGTGGGAAAATTCGTTGAAAATTTCCAACGAATTTTCCCACGAATTTCAATTTTCCGGGCAATTATTTCAGTGTGTACAATTTTCGTTGAAAAATTTGTTGGAAATTTCCAACGAATTTTCCAACAAATTCAAAAAAACCCGGTATTGTTCAACATTTTTTATATTCGTTGGAAAATTCGTTGGAAATTTCCAATGAATTTTCCAACGAATTTCAATTTTCCGGGCAATTATTTCAGTGTGTACAATTTTCGTTGGAAATTTCGTTGGAAATTTCCAACGAATTTTGCGACGAATTCAAAAAAACCCGGTATTGTTCGGCATTTTTTATATTAGTGGGAAAATTTGATGGAAATTTCCAACGAAATTTCCACCGAATTTCAATTCTTCGGGCAATTATTTTAGTGTGTACAATTTTCGTTGCAAAATTTGTGGGAAATTTCCCACGAATTTTGCAACGAAAACCCTACTCCTTCCTTATTCAACATTTTCGCGCTCATTATTCCCGCAACTCTCAATTTCCACATTCTCTCTCTCTCTCTCTCTCTCTCTCTCTCTCTCTCTCCACCTTCGCCTTCACCTTCTCCCTCCGCCTCCCCCTCCGCCTCCTCCCCCGCCGCCTCCCCTCCGGCTTCGGCTCCGGCTCCGGCTCCGGCGCCATGGACACCAAGATCGGGGCCCTCAACTCCTGCAAGCCCCTCTCGGGCGACGTCGGCTCCCTCCCCAAAGGCGCCGCCGCGGCCATCCAGGGCCAGGCCCCCGCGGCGATCGGTGCCCCCGATGCCACCATGGGCCGCCACCTCGCCCGCCGCCTCGTCCAGATTGGCATCACCGACGTCACTCCGTCCCCGATGACTTCAACCTCACGCTCCTCGACCACCGCATCGCCGTTGCTGGTGAGCTCGAGGTCGCCCAGATCTGGGCGAGCTCGAGCTTGCCGGCCATTGGCGAGCGTTCTGGGCGAGCTCGAGCTCGCCGGCCATGGCGAGGGCCGAGCTCGCCCAGATCTGGCCGAGTTCTGGGCGAGCTCGAGCTTACCGGCCATGGCGAGCTCGGCCCTTGCCATGGTCGGCGAGGCCCAGCCTCGTCGCTGGCGAGGGCCGAGCTCGCCATGGCCGGCGAGGGCTGAGCTCGCTTAGATCTGGTCGAGTTCTAGGCGAGCTCGGCCCTCGCCATGGCCAGCGGGCCCAGCCTCGCAGAAGGCGAGGGCGATTTTTCGACCAAAACAATTTTTTTTTTCTTTGGAAAAAAAATTTCCACGATTTTTTGACCAAAAAATTTTTTTTTTGTAGTTTTCTGACGAATTTAGCCACGAGTTTTCCAACGAAAAAAAATTCGTCGCAAATTTCCAACGAAAATTGAAATTTTTCGTTGGAAAAATTTGCGACGACAAATTACCAACGAATTTTTTTCGTTGGAAAATTCGTTGAAAATTCGTTTTCCAACGAATTTTTTCAAATTTTTCGTTGAAAATTTCGTCGGAAAAAACATGTTTTTTTTTTAATGCCGATCCTTGTAAAGACGGGGTCCAACCTTCCTTGCATCGACCAATTTTCGGAGTATCGGCCAAGTGCTTTACCAAGAAATAAAAAGTGTTTAGTCTAGCGTTTTGTGGGGAGGAAAGAGGCCAAATCTCCCCCAAGATAGATCGAGATGGAAGAACAAATTGAATTATTGTGCCGGCTTTCTTTTCCTTCATCCTCACGGTGCTTTCGAATTAAAGAAACATAGATTAAGTCAAGGTCTTACGGTTTACTTTTTTAGGGAGAAATCTTGGTCAAGCTATAATGGACATCCGTATAAAAAAAATAAAGCTATTGACAGCTTTTATCGCAAGTGACCAAAACGACTTGCTCTAATAATATATGGGTCCTTACTTGATGAAGCAGGCGGTTTAAACATCCAACATAACATAGATTTGTTGAAAAAATGTAACATGAATCCAACTGATAAGTTTCACTTATAGATATACAGGTTGGAGATATTTTGCGTTATTGGTTTGTCCGTTCTATTTCGATATAATTGATTGAGAAAAATTAATAAAACTATTGAACATCTTTAACTGATTATTTCAATATATAGAATGACCATACTAACAATTAACAGGTTACACAGTAATTGCATGCCCTTGAACTACGTCGGCAAACTCCAAAAAAAACTATTCAAGTAGTAATCATTTGGAAGATTAAAACACTTACGAATCAATTTACAAGACTTCTCTTATCTGATGAGTGACATGATGTGTTACATAACCCTTTCTCCCTGATGATCACTCTCCATCATCGTTACATCAAGCTATCCTAGGATCACATATGTACTAAATGAGATCTTATTAAAACACTATTTATAATGACTAGACCTAGTCCTCGTGAGTCAATCCGCGAATTAAGTAAACAAGTGGTCACAATTTGGGCTGGGTTTTTTTATTATTATTTATGAATCACTTAATAGGATCTCTCCCGTCTGATATAGGACATGAAGATCACAACAAAGATTCTTTTGTTTTTATGATCTAGGGGTGCAAGTTCAGAGGTTCAGCTACCTGAAGGTCTTGAATACCATGCAAACTCTATGAACTGATTAAATCTAAATCTTTAACCTTAAGAGTGGCCCTAATCTGGAGTAGGTTGCATGTAACTAGTTGAATTTAAACTAATGACCTATAGTTTTTGAGTTGAAAATTCTTTGGCCCCTCAACGAACTGCACCAACCCCGAAGACTGTCATAAGAAATTTTCGTATGGTGCCTACTTTGTGATAGGTATATAGAATCACCGAACCCTTTCAGTCAAGTGCTTTGTGAGGAAGGTAAAGAGAGCATTTTCACTCGAAAGTGCTCTGTGGAGATGGTGAAGAGACGAAAGATCCTATATACAAAAGACGACAATCTTCGTGTTGACTTGGTCTCCTAGCCATGATGTCTGCTCTCTTTATCATTCACTTCCTCATATGCTCTTAAAATTGTTGACATTCTTAATCGTCGGTCAACGCTTCCAAGCTCTCGAGATTGTCCTGAGCGACTCGTTCTTTTACCATGTATAAGAGACGGACGGCAATCTTTGTGTTGGCTTGGTCTTCTAGCCATGATGCGTCGTCAGCTTTCTTTTAAAATCACTTCCTCATATGCTCCTAAATTGTTTAACAATCACAAACGTTGGTCAACGCTCTGGAAGCTCACTGGATTATCCCGAGCAACTCGATCTTTTAAAATGTATATAAATAGCCGACGCTCTCACGAGCTGGAGAGACTGCAAAGAGTGAGGCAGGGATTACAAACCTTTCCATAAATAAAACATGAAGTGTCTTTCATTCCTAGGAATGTGCATGTGGACTTGGGTGGCGTTGAGCATGGGGTGTTTGGAGAAAGAGAGGAATGCACTGCTCAAGATCAAGGCTGCCTTCAACTACCCGAATGGGTCTTCTCTCCCGGCATGGCACAACGGCAACAGCGACTGCTGCAGTTGGGACGGTGTTAGGTGCGACGATACCACTTTACTGGTGACTCAACTATTTCTGAACCACAAACGAGATTGGAACTTGGAAGTGCCTTGGGCTATTCACGCCTCCTTATTCCTTCCTCTCGAGGAGCTTCGAATGTTGGATTTGAGTGGGAATTATCTTAAAGGTCGATCTCTCTCTCTACACACGCACACACGCACACAACATAAAATTTGAAGGAAAATTCGTAAGGTATGGTAATGTGATTGATTGTAAGGTAAAATAATCAATTGTACATTTTTTTTTATCAACTAGTGCCATCGAACGACTGATAGATGATGATGTATAGTATAATATTGACAAATAGAAGTGTCTTGAATGAAGTAAATTTTCTATAAAACTTTAAAAAAAAATGTTGTTTTGGAAGTCATGCAATTTCTTTTTCGTAATTTCTCTTTTTATATTGACTTTTTCCTAAAGGGTTGTGCTTTGGTACAATCAGCCAGAAAGGACTTGAACCAGTTAATTTCTTCTCGTTTACTGTAACATACTATTTCAACGGGTTTCAAACGAAGAAGCAAAATGTATGCGAACAAAATAATAAGCTGCTGTTCTTTTTCATTGACAAATTAATTGAACATACCAAACATGCACAATTTTATTCAGAAAATAAATTTTCCGCCCTTTCCAATTTATCTAAAGTTGAAGAAAAGATTGTTGAAAATGATAGTATTGGATTTATAAAATTTTGAATTTACAATAAATGGATATTAAGAAAGATTCTATTATAGTAATAATTTTTTTCACTTTTTAAAGAAAGGAAATCCGCAAAGATTATTCAATAGTCTTCATTTACATGTATATTGCCCCAATCAAAATTGAACTGAACCTAAAAATTTGACTTGAGAAACAAATAAACTTAGTGCCCGTGCGATACATGGGCAAACAACTGATGTGATTGATTCATGAGATTTCCATTGATCAGATGTCAAGGGCACACTGCGCCAAACGAAACTGCTGGAGTTATATCTATCTGGCAATGCATTAAAACGAATCCCATCCTTGTATCGGCTATTTTCATCGAAGGCCTCAAATTCGTCCCTCGAACACGTTGAAGGTACATGCGAAGCATGATGTCTTGTTATGCCTGTGTCTTTCTATTACATTTGCTCTAAATTTTGAGTTCTCGTGCGTGACAGACACGAAGCTGGATGTGTTGGATGTTTCCTTCAATAATTTGTCAAATGATGCCTTTACAGCCACTACAGACATCAGAATAGATTCCTCGGAGTTGCTCAAAGGTACTTCATGAAATAAATTGCATCGGTCTTGGCGGATCTCTTACAATGTAGGAAATGAGGCTCAATTTATTACTAAACGAAGATAATGAACGGCATACAACTACAATATTATTACATACTCAAAACTAATTCTACATACCACTACATGGAAATGGATTTCAAATAAATAAATTGTCAAGTCCTGTGTGGTACGTGCCTTCTGCTGGTTAATCTAAAACATTGGGGGCCAACCCTTCTCAAAGAAAATCTTTTTTAGATGAAAATGTTTCACTAGCAATGAAACTAATGGCTGATATATATACCAAAGCAGGTTTATGTGGATTAAGGAACCTTGAAGAGTTGGATCTTAGCCATAGTTGCCTTGGGGGTCCTCTTCCCCCATGTCTATGCGATATGACCTCACTTCGTGTACTTGATCTTCAAGCTAACAACTTCAATGGGGCAATTCCACCGTCACTCTTCCATAACCTCAAGTCACTAGAATATATCTCTTTCTGGCAATGCTTTTGAAGGCTCGTTTTCACTTGCTTCACTCACTAACAACTCTAAACTTTAAGTATTCGATCTCGTCAGCAACAACAATCGCTTGGAAGTTGTTACAGAAGACAAAATGTGGTCTCCCTCTTTCCAAATGAAGGTATTTTGCTTATCAAACTCAGCAATCAATCAAGACGCAAGTGGTGTAATTCTTAGCTTTCTGAAACAACAGCATGAGCTGAGAGTTGTTGAACTACAGGACGATGGACTGACCGGAGGTTTTCCATACTGGCTGTTAGTGAACAATAAGAATCTAATGGAATTGAAACTTTCACACAACTACTTCTCTGGTGCTTTCCATTTGCCATCTAATCCAAATCTTGTTGACCTGGGATGGCTTGACGTGTCTGACAATCTTATTGAAGGAGTGCTTCCGTCTCATATTGGTTCCACTCTTCCAAATTTGCAGTATCTGAATCTGTCAAGGAGCTTATTGAGAGGTAGAATACCTCCTTCAGTGGGCAACATGAAGATGTTAAGAACCTTAGATTTGTCGACTAATAGCTTTAGAGGAGAGCTGCCAGATGCACTAACCACAGGCTGTCTATCCTTGAGCATACTGAAATTGTCAATCAACAACTTGCATGGCCGAATCCTACCGGGAATTACCAACTTGACTAGTCTGAAATGTTTGTATCTGGATAACAATGAATTCAATGGGGATTTATCACCCGGTCTACTGAATAGCTCCGGCTTAAGGATTTTGGATGTTAGTAACAATTTGCTGTCGGGAGGGATCCCCGATTGGATTGGTGCTTTTCAAGATTTAAATTCTCTTGTGCTGTCAAATAACTCACTAGGAAGTCCTTTGCCATTGGGCTTTTGCAAATTAGGTCATCTCAGTTTCCTAGACCTTTCGGGTAACAGTCTAGGCCCAACTATAAGCCCCTATACTAATGTTACATCTATGAGGTTCTTGCATCTGCAAGGCATAGGGCTTGCAGGGCCCTTTCCCAAGTTCCTCTCCAGAGCTTTGTCAATTGTCACATTGGACCTAAGGAATAATGCACTATCGGGTGAGATTCCCAGTTGGATTAGTTTGCTGTCAAACTTGAGGGTTCTTCTTCTCAAAGATAACAATTTTGAAGGTTCAATGCCTCCACAAATATGTCAGCTGCAAGACATGACCATAGTGGATCTCTCATATAATTATCTTTTTGGAAAAATTCCGTCTTGTTTGAAAGAGTTGACATTTGGAAATCATGGGATGCCTAGAAGCACATTTGATACTGCATTTGTCATAGTAGACGATTGGCTGCCATACTTGTATAAGAGCAAATTCACTATGACACTAAAATATGGCGATGGTTTTCGAGTTGTTTGGACGGATGAACTTGAAGAAGTGAAGTTCATCTCCAAGAGTAGGTTGGAATCTTATGAGGGCAGCATCCTCTATTTGATGTCTGGCATAGATCTCTTGAACAATAATTTGAATGGGTCTATCCCTTTAGAAATCGGTTACTTGAGTGATTCTTGTTTTGAACCTATCTCACAACCATTTGACGAGATTGATTCCAGATACATTTTCGAATTTAAAGAATATTGAGAGTTTGGACCTTTCCTACAACAGCCTAACCGGTCTGATCCCTCCGCAATTGACAGAGCTCTACATGCTGTCAGATTTTAGTGTGGCTTACAACAACTTGTCAGGCAGGACACCATATCAAATAAATCAATTTGGAACTCTTGATGAAGAAAGTTATGAAGGTAACCCTCTTCTTTGTGGACCGCCATTAGCAAGCTGTGATAGCTCAAATCAGGACCCCAAGACCCTGCCATCTTTGGATCATAGCTGGGAGGATGACTCCTGGAGTGAGGCCTTCTTGTGGAGTTTCACAGGATCGTATGTGGTGGCATTCCTTGGGGTGGTGGTCTTTCTCTACCTAAACTCGTACTATCAGTACGTGCTGTTCAAGTTTGTTCATAAGCTGGTCCCATCATTTCCTCCGTAAAGATTGTCTTATAAGCATTTGATAATGAAAAAATATGAGGAAACAGCAGATGACCTTGTTTGATAGGATTGTAAGCGTTTGAGCCTTATGCATTGTGAACATACTTGAATCCCAGAGTGCTCCTATTGTATTCTTTGTCATGCATATTTGAATATTAGGAGAGTTGACTTGGTCTTGAACTGAGAAAGGATAGTTTAGTTCACAAAAGAAATGAATCCGGATTCACAAATTCAAGTAAATGTTATATAATTTTATCACAGCCGGCTATACCGCACCACCATAAAAGGAATGGAGGGCCGCCGTAATGAGCCCCACTTTGTGTTCACTGCTGCACCCCTCGGTTGGCTATGGAGATCGCAACTCCATCAAATCGTTCGCACAGAGGCCGCCAACCTCACACGACCACAGATATCCGTGCGCCAGCAAATTGATGGAGATCGCGTGCTCCTCTCTCTCTCTCTAAGAGTGTGTGTAGGTTGAGACAACCTAAGCGGCACCAGTAGTAGCGGAAATAGCCGTGTTAGGGGGCTCTTGGAAGCCCAAGCTGTTATGGCTACATTGGGAGAAGAAGAAAACATTAAAATGAAAACGTAGTTTAATGCCGCCAAATACAAAAAAGCAAAAATCAAAAAGTTAATAGATAAGTATATTAAAAGTCTCAAAACTTGTATAATTTTTTTTTGATAACCTCAAAACTTGTATAATTGAGTCCTAAGATTTTAAAAAAGTGCAATCAAGCCCTAAAATTTATCACGAAAGTATAATCAGGTCCTAAAACTTTGCAAAAGTGTAATGAAATCCTAAAACTTGTTAAGAAAGTATAACCAAGTCATAAAATTTTTAAAAAGTGTAATCAATGGAAGAACTTGATTGGACTAATTTGACTATTTTACGACTCAATTGTACTTTTTCAAGGTTTTAGAACTCAATTGTACTTTCGCAATACGTTTTATGACTTTTAATGCACTTATGCCAAAAATTAACTTATACATTCACTTTTCAAAAGAATTTGACAAAAGTGCGAACTTTTTGTGAAGGGACAAAGTATATGTGAACTTATCGCCTTCGATGATAAAATAACCTCACTTTTGAAACTCCAAACAATCATTTCTGTCAAAAGAAAAAAAACTCCAAACAATCGTGAAATTTTGTTGGAGGGGAAAAAAATATTCACCGCTGACTTTTACGTCCAAAGAAGTACATTTGGCATTTGATGACCTCACTTCGTGTACTTGATCTTCAAGCTAACAACCTCAATGGGGCAAGTCCCCCGTCGCTCTTCCATAACCTCAAGTCGCTAGAATATATATCTCTTTCTGGCAACACTTTTGAAGGCTTGTTTGCGCTACTCATTAGTGTTCGCCCTAGAAGTTTTGCCAACAAGTCGAACCAAGCCCATCCATTTAAGTTCGTTCTCAACCGAGCCCATCAGATCTCTGCGGCCTCTCTTACGAGTCTAATCCATTAAGAATTGAGGCCCTCTCTCTCTGGCTCTATGAACGTTCAAACGAACGTTATGCGCGCGCGCTGAAGGAGCTGAGCGACGGGAATCGAGGCAAAGAAGCAGCACATGGGAATCTATTGCGTTTTTTGTGAGATCCGCCTCATCTCTCGCCGTTCTCGGACGGAGAAGGTGAAGAGCTGTCATTGGCGATTTTGTTCTGAAGATCCGGTTGTGGGCCCTGAGGCCCTCAGATCAATCAAGACCACTCCGGATAATCAGAAGTGCCATATCTACGTGCAGGATGGGCCTTTAACTGTCATGGCAACTGCTTCGGCTCACTTCTCCGTGTTTGGAATTTATAGTCCAGAATTCCGAAGATTGTGCCAGATTTAGCTCCATTGAAGAAAGGCGAAGGCGAGGCTAAATGTATATAGGTGATGGATCCTGAGGGCCTGCCAAATGGTGTTCGAGGTGGTCACTTCGATTTTCCACGCACTATTGAGGTTTACTAATTCTGCTCAGAAAGTGTTTGACGGATTGTCCGAGAGAGGAGAAACAAGAGTAACGATGCTCTAACTTCGATTACTTGTTATTTCAACAATAAGCAATTCTCTTCTCTATCCGACTATATTGAATAATATGAGCAGAAGAGTCGTTGTCACGGGTCCACGCCAAATTTTCTTCTGAAGCAGATGAACTCTTCAAATTTCTAGAGACATGCTCTTGCACAAACTAGAGTTGATACAACATACAAGTTTTGAATGGCACTGACAATTTCCACGTATCTTATCTAATGTCTTGTGGGGTGAAGTTCCGATCATCTTGGGATGATTTCGGTTCAGGTATGCGTGGGTGAGGATAGTAACACTAAAACCCAATAAAATAAGAGCATGTTATTTTCACTTTGATATTTAGAGATTTCATTTTATTTATTTCTTATTAGTCAACACATATAATTAAGTAATTAGTTAATGCACAACATAAAAACTCTCTCACCCAAAAAAAAAAAACATAAAAACTTTCATTTTGAATGGCTCCAACTTTCTTTTGATGCATGATTGTACACTTACAGTGAATTACCAATGGCCCCTTTATATATACATGAATCAATTTTAGTAATTTTTTTATGAACATCAATGTTAAATAAACTAGCATAACCAAGTTGCTGACCCCGAAATCTCAAGTTTGTAGAAGTAAGGTGGCCTCCCTTGCCTTACTCGATTCCTAATTGGCCTAAAGTAAATTAGTGACAACTGTAATTTCTTTTGATTGATAATAAATGAGAGACCGAGTTACGATTGGTAGGATTTGAGAGAGTATGTGCGAATCATTAATGCTACCTCGCAAGAGGATTGGCAATATGATAAATCCTCCTTGAAGTTCATCTCTAGATGGTCATGAAACCACTATTTAAGAATTGAGATTCTCTAAATTTCAGAAAATTAAGATTCTCTAATATTTTTAGGAGGTAAATATCTATTTTAAAATTTTCCTCTTAAGATGTCATTGGACAGTCTAAATTATTCTCCTTTTCCCTTTTTTTGTCCTTTCTTATCTTCCTTATTTTTTTTTATTCTTTTTCCCTTTCCACTTCTTGCCTTCTTCACTTTCTCTTGGTCCTCGGCAAGACCTTAAAAGGTTTCATCTAAACTCTAGAACGTTAAACGTGGCGTATTCTTTGAGGTAAGGGAAGAAAAACTATCCTCCAACTTGGGAGAGTAGGGCGTGCGGGCACCGACACCTTAAAATAAGAAACGAAATTATGAAGCCCATCATCCCTACATTGCAAACAAACGCGCAAAGAGGCCCCTATTGAGAGTTTAGGCTGTCCTTGTGTCACGCCCCGGACCCCTCCGAGCCCGCTACATCCCGACCATGGTCGATAATTTGAACGCGACGTCTCAGGACGCGTCGCCGACCCAAACGAATTACGCAAGCGGAAGCACATAAAACAACCCAAACATTAAAAAATGACCAAAGGATAGAACATCGAAATTTAATAAACACGTAACATTATAAAGCATTCATTAATACAAAATGATGACCTGGTTACCAATTTCAAACCACAATTTTCAAAAGGGGGCGGTGGTTGACAAGCCTATCTCCTCTACAAAAAGGTACTCAAAAGACAAGGTAAGTTGGTCTATCCTTCAATCCCTGTGGTACTCTGGCGGCATCCTCAGATCACTCACGGTCGCAAATCTGAAAGTGGTTATATAATAATCGTGAGAACGAGTCTCAATAAGCAACACCCTAAACCTCACCTAGGCTAATGCATACCCAGACCAGTCTAACATGCAAATCACCAGATGATACGATCAATTTCACATGACAAGCTTACCTCACCTCGAACCACGTGCCAACCCTGCATATTAGTCCAAACACAATAATGCAAGAATAATTCACCACAATATCACAATCACCCGGTACACACACTCCCACTCAAAATCAATCAATCCAACTAAGCACTCACATGCATATTCAGCCAATCCAATCAGTCACATCACGCACACGTGTCCAACAAATTTTTCCTCTCACGGACCACTGCTAACACGCCTCAATTCCGGTCTCACAGTCACACAAGTCACGCAATTCGTTCAATTCCAATGACCGCCGTCAACACGTCCCAAGCCACGATTTTCAAACAATTTCAATGACCGACGTAAACACGTCCCGGTCCAATCACACCTTTAACGGGCCACCGTCAACATGTCTCAAGCCTGCATTCCAATTGGCCCATCGGCCGTTCATGCCTTCAAACAGACCGCCGTCAACACGTCCCAAGTCCGTAGCCCTCCAATCAATCTGGGCTTAATTTCTCATAGGCAAGCACACGCCACTTAATTACATCAAATTCACACCAAATCACATCAAACCACTCATACCCAACATTCAATCTGAATTCACAGTTCGCCACCTCATCCACCAACCCGACGTTCAAGTCGGTCACACACAATTTCCCAAATCGAGTATACTATCTAATCCAATTCGAATTGTATAATTAAATCACAATATCACTAAATTAATACTCGCCCTAGCCATTCTAACCCCAAAACTAGTCAATGAAATACCCAAAAGACTAAGTAGGGTCTAGGAAGTCGCTTACCAAGTTTTGGCCCGGGAAAAGTCAACTCGGGCCCAAAATGGCCCGGGTGAACAGTGCCGACTAGGCACATGCGCGGGCGCGGCGGTTGGCCACGGGCGCGGGCACGGGCTCGACGACGGGCGCGGGCAAGTGCACGGGCGCGGGCACGGGCGCGGGTAACGGGCATGGGCGCGGGCATGGGCAACGAGCACGGGCGTGGGCGCGGCAACGGGAACGGCGCGAGCACGGGGTTGGCTGGCCGGCGGCGACGGCGAGCGGCGGCGAGCGGCGGCAGCGGCTGAACAAGGGGGGAGAGGTTGGCCGGGGCGGTAAGGTAAGGGGGAGAGGGGAAGGGAGAGGGAGAGGCTGAGGGGTGCGGGTGGCGGCCAGACGAGCCGGCGACGGCGAGCTGGCCGGCGGATGGCGATGGCGGGTTGGCTAGGACTGGCGGTGACGCGGCTGGACGGGGTTGTTGACCGGGGGAGAAGGAAGGGAGTAAGGGGAAAGGAGAGACAGGATGGGGGCTGGTCTTGCGGCGGCCGAACGACGCTCCGGCGAGGTAGGCCGGCGCCGGGCGCGATGAGCAGCGGCGCCGGGCGCGATGAGCAGCGGCGACGAGCTCGCTGCGCTGCTCCGCGCACCTCGCGGGCAGGCCGGCGAGGGGCGGTTGGGGCGGCTGGCAAGCAGCGCGACAGCGGCGGAGCTTGCTGGCGACTGCAGCAGGGCGGCACGGCGAGGCTGCGGGCTTGAGCGGCGTCGGCGAGCAGGACCAGAACGGGCAGAGACAGTCGAGCCAAGCAGCAAGAAGAAGAAGAAGAAGAAAAGAAGAGAAAGAAGAAGAAAAGTGAAGAAGAGAGAGGAGAGAGGAGAGAGAGAGTGTCAGAAGGGGGGCTGACTGCATGGGGAGGGAGCGGGGAGGGGACGTGCATGGGGGTAGTCATGGCCACGGTTCAGGAACCGCCGGTTCCGGGCCGATTCCAGTTCCGGTTCCTTATTTAAAATTAATAAAATAATTATAAAATAAAAATTACAGGCCTGGTTCTCCGTTGTTCATCGCTCGAGCTTCGCGGTCTTGGCCACGGTGGCGGAGGCGGGGTTCAAGGTGGCGAGGAGATGAAGTGGGAGACGGGGGCGGCGGCGAGGGGGAGAAGGAGGGGGCCGGGAGGGGGAGGGGGACGGGAACGGGGAGGAGGAGCGGGGGGTCCTCCTCCTCCGGGGTCGGGAGGAGGGGGAGAAAGGGGCGTCGGCGTTGGCAGTTGCGGCCATGGGGGGCGGTGGCGGCGGCGGCGAGGGTCAGATCTGGGGAGACGGGAAGACGGGGGGCAGGCGGAGGAGAAAAGGGGAGGAGGAGCAGGGTAGCGAGGGGGAAGGAGGAGTGGGCGTCGGTGTCGGCGGCTGCGGCCATGGGCGAGGGCGACGGCGGCAAAGGCGACGGGGCTAGATCTGGGAAGACAGGGGCCAAGGGGTGGGCGGAGGAGAAGAAGGAGGAGGAAAAGGAGAAGGAGAAGGAGAAGATTGAAGATGCACTGATGCAGAGCACGAGAGAGAGAGAGAGAGAGAGAGAGAGAGAGAGAGGTGGGGGGGAGGGGGGCTTGGCCTGCAGGCTGCTGCTGCTGCAGCATGGCCTACAATGCAGGCTATGCTGCAGCGCGGCCTGCAACCCTGCAGGCTGCAGCTCCTTCTTCTTTTTTTTTTTTTTCGAAGAACCAGCCCGAACCGCCGGTTCCGGGCCGGTTCAAATTTTTCTGGAACTGGAACCGGGCCCGTATGCCATGGGCCGGTTCCGGTTCTGAACCGCGGGTCCGGTCAACGGGCCGGGCCGGGGTTTGACTGGGCTGGTTCCGGGCCAAAACCGGCCCGTGGCCACCACTACATGGTGGTGGCGTGCACGGCAGAAGGAAGAGGGAAAGGAGAGAGAGAGAGAGAGAGAGAGAGAGAGAGAGAGAGAGAGAGAGAGAGAGAGAGAGAGAGAGGAATGCGCGCGGGGGAGGGGACGGGACGCGACAGAGGAGAGAGGAGAGAGAAAGAGAGAGAGAAAAGAGAGAAATGACTGATTAAAACTTTTTGAGCGCGATTCAATGAATACGGTTTAAACTGAAAATCGACCTAACGGTCCCGATTTAAATTCGGGAAATGGTCTAACAATCCACGATAAATCCCAATAATAATTCAGGGCAAATGGACAAAATAAAATAATCCAAGACACACTACGAGAGAGGTCTACTAGTCTAAATTCGCATCCGGTCAAAAATCCACTTTCTCATTATTTCTGATAATTTCGACGCTGGCCACAATAATATCGACACCGTCCAATTTATTTCGCTCCGGAACTCCCGAAAATCAACTGCCAAGTTCGGGGTCTAAATAATTATCAAATTCGATCAAGTGCGATTCTAACAAAATTTCTATTTTTAAAAACAAGAACCCGAGAGTGATCAGTTCTCGGGCGAAATTCTATTATAAGCACATTGACGAATTATATGTTTTATAAACCCCAAAAATGGATCAAAATCCGGAATGTCAGACCTTGCATCTCAAACAAATTGCACAATTTAGATCCACACCACACGTAACCATCTCTCTCCTCGGTTTATGTCACCGTTGCTAGTGGCCTCCTTTGCTGTCGTTGCCCTACCATCGCCGCAAACTCTATCCGAACCCCGCGACCCACTACTCCCGACAGTTTAGGCAACCATTGCTACCCCCCTCCTCTCTCTCTCCGCCGAAGTAGCCAGTGGGGTGAGGCCTCAACCTTAGATGTGACGTCCCTGGCCTGGGGCGACCTTGAATTTGGGGATGCCCGAGGCTGATGTAGCCACTTTTGTGTGTGTTCTAATATTTTATTGTGTTTTGTACCAATTTCCTCAAATGACTGGAGCATTTGGCCTGGTCGTTAACGTTACTAGATGAAGTTACTCTGGACTTTAGAAAATTCCAATCTTTTTCTCATATCCGTGTAAGGGCAAGGGTCCAGCCATTGCTCTAATTTTCAAAGAATTTAGGTCGTCTAACATTGACCAACTTTCGAAGTATTGGCCAAGTGCTTTATGAGAAAAAAAAAGTAATTAGTCTAGCGTTTTGTCGAAGGTAAAGAGGCAAAATTCCATCCAAGACTAGATTGAGATGGAAAGAATAATTGAGTGATGGGCCGACTTTCTTTTCCATCATCCTGTTATTGCTTTTGGATTAAAGAAACATAAATTTAGTCAAGGTCTTGCCACTTTACATTCTGTAATGGACCTCACTATAAAAAAAAAAAAGTAAAGCATTTCCCAGCTTTCATCGCACGAGATCGAAACGACTTTGGAAGAATTCGTGGTCAAGCTATAATGGCCATTACTGTCAAAATGAAGATGAGAGGAGAGGAGTTGCGGACCCTTATGATGGAAAGTCATTAACATCAACGACTGTCCTTAAGATGATCGAATATGATTTATCGAATGGTATTTACCAACAAATTTAGCCCTTGAAGGAAATTAGACGTGAATTTGCAAAAAGCGAAAGGAAAAACAACTTCCATCATATCTCTCCCTTGATCAACTCAATTTAACCCTTAAAGGAAATTAGATGCGAATTTGCACCCTAAAAAGGGGAAGGAAAGAAACTTCCAATTCAGTGACTATTGAATGAATAGTAACACTCGATGAATTACTAAATCACGAAAACCCAACATTATATAAGAGAAATTGCTCTAATAGTAATTGCACATCATTGATAGATGACAACATTACACATCTATCGATATTCAGATTATTCTTAGAAGAACTTAGCATCCACCTAATGATAAGAGAACTCTCTTATACATAATTAGAGATATTAGATATTGCAAACTTAATACATTTAAACCTATTTTTAATAGATAAGGTAATTTATACATATTCGAAAAAAGGTAATTTATATATATTGCAAACCTTTTTAATTAATACACGATCGTGTTTCTTTAATTTCGATACTTAAAGATTTCATTTTTTTTAATAGTCAACAAATATAATTAAGTAATTAGTTAATGTTCAACATAAACACTTTCCTACTAAATGGCTCAAACCTTCTTTACAGGCATAATTGTACACTTATAGCGATTTAGCAACGGCCTCAATATATTACGTGAATCAATATTAAGATATTTTTTCTAGGAACATCAATGTTAAATAAGTAATTGAGCTTCTTTATCTATTTAATTTAGAAGAAAACAACTTTTGTTTCTAAAAGAAAAAAAGGTACAGCTAACAGGCATTAGGCAAAATTAACATTACCAAGTCCCGAAACCCGAACTCTTTGGTCTGTAGAGTGCCTCTCAAGCCTTATTTGACTCCTAACCGACCTAGAGTAGGTTAGTGAAACTCTAATTATTTCAATTGAATATAAATGAGAAACCAACTTATGATGAGTTGGGTTTGATAGAGTCCGAGCAAAGCATTAATGCTACCTCGCAAGAGGGTTATATGCATCCTCTTAGCAATCTGTTAAACCCACCTTGAATTTCATCTCGGGAGGGTCGTGAAACCACTATTTGAGAATTGAGACTCTCTAATTTTCAAAGAATTAAGATTCTCTAATATTATTAGTAGGTAAATTTATATCTTAAATTTTCCGACTTAAGAAGTTGATAGCTCACCAGAAGTGTCATTGGACAGACTAGATTTATTCTCTTTTTTCCCCTTTCTTTTCTTCACTTTGTTTTCTTTTTCCCTTTCCACTTCTGCCTCCGTCCCTCTCTCTCCTTCGATCTTGAATTTGGGGTTAACTTGACCAGATAAAGTTACTCCAGACTTTGGAAAATTGCAATCCGTTTTTTCAAACCCGCGTAAGAAAAAGGGTCCTTGCATTGATTAATATTCGGAGTATCGGCCAAGTGCTTGACCGAGAAAAGAAGTAATTAGTCTAGCGTTTTGTCGGGGGTAAAGAGACAAAATCTCATCCCAGATTGGATCCAGATGAAAAGAAAAATTGAGTTACCGTGCTGGCTTTCTTTTCCATCATCCTCGGATTGCTTTCGCATTACAATTTAGTGAAGGTCTCACAATTTACTTTCTATGATGGACGTCACCATAAAAAGAAAAAGTAGAGCATTTCCCAGCTTATACCGCAAGTGACCAAAATGACTTGCTCAAATTATCCATGAGTCCCTCCATGATGAGGCAGCCATTTAAACATTCAACACGATATAGGTTTGGTGAAAAAAATAAAATATAACATGACACATCGAATCTAACTGATATGTTCAACTTATCGATTCACAGGTTGGGATATTTTTTTAAATTGATTTATCCTTTCTATTTCATTATATTTGGTTGAAAAAATTATTAAAATTATTCAACATCTTTATTTAGTAATTTTAATAGATCCGGTGATTGTACTAACAAGTAACGGGTTACACTATATTGACATGGCCCGAACAACTTTGGCCAGCTCCCAAAATAACTATTCAAGTAGTAATCAATTGGAAGGTTGATTTTACTTATGAATCACTGTTAAATGGAAATCACTAGAGGGAATCCTCTTGTGTTTATCAGACTCCACCAATTGTCTCCTTGAGGCAAAGAGGTGGCACTAATTGAGATCCAGTTTGAACATTCGGGGAAATGCGATTAGAATAACATGACGGACAGGAATTTCATGTCATTTAATAATCTCATGGCCATTCATCAACCTAATACTTATTAAAGATTAAATAATCTTTATTTGACTACTAATCGTCAAGATACATGATCTAGATCCGGGAATTGCGATTAGAATGAAAGGTGAAATTGAGAAGGTGACAAATGATCAGACTTAGTAACCTATATTAATTTCAAAAAATCGCATCTTTAGTAAAAATGATAATTATAATAATAACAACAACAACAGAAACAATTAATTCTTAACTCACTGTAAAATTTCTTTACCAAAAAAAAAAAAAAACAGAAACAATTAATAATATATTTAATATAATTTAGCGACGCACACTCATTGCAAAATCTCCCTCACCATATAATGCACAAAAACCCTTGTCTATATGGATACATAACATTAGATTATACATATAAGATATCGAGGCTTTATATGTGGCAATCCTTTTTTTCTGACAAATAAGGGAATTTATGTATAACACGTACATTGCAAACTTTTTAACCGATATAAGGACATGTTTATATATATCTTCAATATTAAAATATTTCACTTTTTTTTTTAGATTTTATTGGTCAGCATATATAGTTATGTAGTTACGTATTGTTCAACATATATAATTAGTAATAACAGACCCATGTGCAACACTACTTAGTTTGGTTCTCATTAATTTTGCTGAGCATATCAATAAATTCAATAACAGACCCATGTGACCCACTATTAGACCATATGAGTCTACATAGGACCCACAAAATATTACAAATCACATCCATTAAGCTAACATGATTCAAGAGCCTCACAACGAACATATAATATATTTTCACGTACATACCAACGTCTACAGTTATTGTTCAACATTCAATTTCCACGAAGAACTTGATTGGTTTTTATTTCACAGTGATTAAATCAACTGTGGTGCTTGCCTTCTTCTCTATAATTTTTTTTCGTGTCATTAATTGTCAACAAAATTCAAATTTTTGGCATGCTTTCTTGGAATATTTCTGGGTCACCGCTAGTGACCACTCGGGAGGATAAGATATGCCGCATGTTTGAGTCAAAGAGGTCCCTACCAGAAACGCATAACCCATGGACCAAGAGCAAGTATACCATGAACATAATAAATACACTAAACTAAATTTGGACTATCAAATCTCTGTGGGATCCCCAACACTATAAGAATTAAAGTGTCCTTCAATTGTACTGTACATGTGCATGTGGACTTTGGGTGCACTACAAAAAAACATGAATTTTGCGACGGGAAACTTTGCGATGAATTTATAAATTGGTGGCAAATTAGCGACGGAATTATTTTCCGTCGCTAATTCCGTCACAAATTAGCGACGAAAATTTTCTATCGCTAATTTGTGATGAAAAAAAATTTTGTCGCTAATTTGCGATGAAAAATTATTCGTCACTAATTTGCGACGAAAAAAAAATTCATCACTAATTTGCGACAAAAAAAAAATTCATTGCTAATTAGCCATGGATTTAGCAACGAAAATTATTTGTCGCTAATTTGCGACGAAAAAAAATTCGTCTCTAATTTGCGATGGATTTTGCGATGAAAAATTTTCTGTGGCTAATTTGCGACGGAATTAGCCATGAATTTTTTTTTCTTCCCAAATTTTCTACGAAAAAAAATTCGTCTCTAATTTCTTTGCAAATTAGCCAAGGAAAATTTTTCGTCGCAAATTAGCAACGAAAAGAAACTCTCGCTTCACTTTCTCGATTATTTTTAATTTCGTCACTAAATTCGTGGCTAATTAGCCACGGATTTTAATTCGTCGCTAAATCCGTGGCTAATATAGCCACTGATTTAGCGACGAATATAAACTCTCACTTTACTTTCCCAAATATTTTTAATTTCGTTGCTAAATCCGTGGCTAAGGTACTGCATGAAAACCATTCTGGTTCAGTCCAGAACTGATTTTTTTTTCCCGGAATCAGTTTTGGACCAAAAACCCGTTTGGTAACGCAATTTTATTTTTCTATTTCCGGGACAAGTTTGCTTCCAAAATTGGTTCTGAAACCAGAAATGAGAACCAAAAAAAAGTTTATTTTCAATTTCTTGAACAAAACTCAGAACCATTTTTGAGGAACTCGTTCACTGAGATCTGCTGCCCGTCTCTCTCGTCTGTAGCAAAACTGAGAATCACCCACCTATCTCTCGTCTCCGGAAGACTCTCCGTCTCTCTCTGTAGTCTCTGTTGCCGTTGAGAAGCCAGCCGCTCGTTCGCTCGCTCCGATCGAGAGGAAGCCAGGGCCGCTCGCTCGCTCGTTCGCTCGCTCGCTCCTGCTCCACGTAAGCTCCGATCATGCGCTGGATCTCCTCTCATCTCTCTCTTTTCTAGATTTGGAAGTCGCCGTCATCGGGGGGTTCAGCTTCGGCCTCGCCATGGCCGGCGGTCGACCTCGCTGTCGCCCAGATCTGGGCGACGGCGAGGTCGACCGCCAAACCTGGGCGAGGCCACTCGGCCTCCCCCTCCTCTCTCTCTCTCTCTCTCTCTCTCTCTCTCTCTCTCTCTCTCTCTCTCTCTCTCTCTCTCTCTCTCTCTCTCTCTCTCTCTCTCTCTCTCTCTCGGCGTTTGTCTACCATTCGTGTTTCGATTCTTTCGTTCTTTCGTGGGCGAGACGATTCGCAGCGCAGCTTGTAAGCCCCCTTTCGTGTTTCCGGCGGCCGATTCACCTACGAAGGACGAGGGCTTTGTCGCGGCGCGGGCTTCGGCGTCCGGGGTACGCGGGTCGCATCGGGCTGGGGCGGGGGTGGGTCTCCGCGTCGCCGCCTGGGTCCGCCGCCGAATTCCTAGGATTTCGGCTTCCGGCGCCCCGATGAATCGGGATTTCTTTTTGGGGGCGGAGAGAGGTACCCGCGGGAGCTTCAGTTTTGTTTCCGAATTTAACTCGCTCGCTGATTGATGAGCGGGGGAGCTCGATATCCGTCGGTCGTGTGTTTGTGTATGTGTTTTGTTGTTGTTGTTGTTGTGTTGTTTTGATTGATTTGTTCGTGAAGTTCGAGTCCCCATGGCTTCTCTTTGTTGGGATTGGGGGAATTGCTTAATCTTTACTTTTTATGATGAGCGGGGGAGCTCGATAATCTTTACCTTTTAGATTGCTCTTGTTGTGGGTGTTTTGGAGGTGTCGAGATTGGAATTCTTGAAATTCTTTGGGTTTGCTTACGAGTTGTTTGTAGAAATGCCGGTCAGGGGTTTCTCATGGAAATAGTGGATTAGATAGTTTGAGAGGGATAGAGATGAGCTTGCGAAGTATGTTCCTGATAAGTTGCTGAATGAAATTATAGTTATGTGCTCCATTTTGCTCCATTGAGTCGTTTTTTCATTATCACCGGTGGCTGTGGAAAAAGTAAGGGATTGAGTAGGTGCTTTTTGGACCATAACCAAACTATACAGGGCATGAAGAAGGGGGGTGGGGCGTGTGGGGGCAGGGCAGGGGGTTGTGCAAGCTTATACAAAGAAAGAGCTCAGTAACAAAATGAATCGGCTATAGAGTCGATTTTAGCATTTCCATCTACAAGTAACTTTCCTATACCAAAAGTGTAGGACTTATAACCAACTTTCATTAATTACAAAAGCAAGTGTCACCTCTTGTACGAAAGCTCTCTTGTTCCGCTCTGTCCAAATCAATCGAAAGACAGCAAAGATTCTAAAAACTAACATGCTATTTTCTGCTCATTCCATGCGTGCTTGTTGCCATCTGCTTGTACTAGCATGTGTAAGTTCTTTTCCTCATGTCTGTCTTTGTGCATTTACATACTTACCGGACATTTTGATGTTGCAGGGTAAAAGAGATACGCTACTTCAAGTGTCCTCCACTTCATGGTGCAATGATCAGACCAGACAAAGTAAAGGTGAGGAGATAACTATAGTTTAATAATGTTGTTTTGTCTAATACTTTAAACGTACTAGTACTGCTATTACTAGATGTGTGAATTATGAGCCGATTGTTTACCTGGAAAAATTGCTAAAAGTGACGCATCATTTACTATGGATGTGTGTGCATCTCTCTTGAAACATAATTCTTCCAAATTTATTGTTCACACTTTGAGATATGTTCCGAGAATGCGAGATGCAACAACTTTCAAGTGTTGAATTTTTTTTTTGTTTAGCGATTGATAGAAATGCTTGCGAAAATTCCAAAAGGCAGTGTCCTTGTTAAATAGAGTTGGGCTCTGTTGCTTTTGCATGGTGAACTGCAATAGTCCATAACTTGAATTTTCTCATTGTTATATGTTTTCCAGGTTGGTGACTACCCTGAACGAGATATTTTTGAGGAAGATGAGATATAAGCACCCAAATTGAGTGGGTATATCTGTTTTCACATAGTACTTTGCAGTTTGCACTATGTAAGTTTTCTTTCAGTTTTGCTGGTGCTGGTTCCCAACTTATTTTCCTTGTGGACGTGCTCTGAAGTACACAAACATTTTGTTTATGATTTACTATCTTGTATCCATTACTTAAGCAATTGCGCTCTCATTTTGCAGCATGTGTGGAGCACCTGCAAACAAAGGGTGAGCGGTAGACGTCGTCCTATGTTGTACATTGGAAAGAAGTGGGAAAGTTGTCATTTATTACTGTCTAAGGAAAAATTCGAAAATAGGAGCTATTGGGCATTTTAATTTGCTGTATGAATCACAAGTCGACTATGTAAACTGTAGTTCCTAAGGTGCTGCAAAGATGCCATATTTCTTGTAGCTTGAAATAGCTTCAAGATGCTTGTGTACCTCCTCCATATGGTTGAATTCCCTTGATCTCTCCTATTTGGGGGCCTTAGATCACAATAAAAGTTTTAGCTATTCTGGAATGAATTTGCCGAAACTATGATTTTCTACAGGCAGGGCTATGTTGTGGTATCGAGTTTATGTGATTTCCCTTTGAAAGAAAAATCTCATGTGCTCAACAAGATTTATTTGTATTTTTCTCCACTTTCTGATGATGAAAAATAAACCCAACCTGAGTAGGTGGGATTCCAACAAAATTTTGAAAAATTTCAACAAATTTCCTATTTTCCTGAAATCTGAATTTTTTTTATTTTCTCGACATTTTGATGATTTTTTCTGGAATTTTTCAAATTTTTGGGATTTTCGGAATTTTTTTAAAGATTTTCATGAATTTTTCAGATTTTTTTATTATTTTTATTTCATTTCTAAAAAAATGGATTTCTGTTCCTGGAAATAGAATTTTATGTTGTTTATCAAACGGGTTTTTGTTTCAGGAAATAGAAATTTCATGCTGTTATCAAACGGGCTTCTGTTCTAGAAACAGAAATTTTTTGTCGTTATCAAACGGGTTTTTTTTCCCAGAAACTCATCCAGGAACCAGAAATAGAAAAATCTATTTCTGGTTCAGGAACTCATTCCGGACCAGAATGGTTATCATGCGGTACCTAATTAGCCACGGATTTAGCCACGAAAATAAACTCTCACTTCACTTTCCTGACTATTTTTAATTTCATCGCTAAATTCGTGGTTAATTAGCCACGGATTTAGCAACGGAAATAAACTCTCGCTTCACTTTCTCGATTATTTTTATTTTCATTGCTAAATCCGTAGCTAATTAGCCACGGATTTAGTGACGAAAATAAACTCTTGCTTCACTTTTTGTGAAGATACTATAACAAAAAAATGACTACAAATGATTTAATTGGATTTTTTGTTCAATTAGGGTATGAATTTACCCAATTTTGGGAAAAACATATCCCTAACTGCAATTTTCAAAATTGAAGCTTCAGTGATGAAATTAGAATTAAAATAAGACTAATGGATATTTTTACGGAATTTTTTGGATTCCATTTGCTAGTTTTCTTGATTTTTCACTCATTTTGGCCAAAAAGAAAATAAGGAAAAATTCATAAAAATTACAAAAAAATTATTTTTGGTTTAGAACTAGGCTCCTAAGCATGGCCAAGGTTCCTAATCCTAATTTTTTTATTTTTTGGAAAATTTTGAAAAATTGGCTAAAAATCATACGTCAACATGACTGTGACACTTAATATGGTTGGATTGTTAATGATTGGACCGCTAAGTCGGCATTTTCAAACAAAATTTGGCCTAAAGAACTTGATTGCATTTTCACTCAAAGGTCTAGATTACATTGGTTCAATTGAAAAGATTAAAATTGAATTCAAATTTATATGATAAGTTTAGAATTGAAAATATAATTTTTCACGGGACAACTCTTGAGTCATCTGTGGTGTCTGCTTTCTTCTCTATGATCTTCATGTCCTTCATTGTCAACAGAATTGAAATGGTTTGCATACTTTTTCATGGAAAACTTCTGGGTCACGGCAAAACTTCAGGACCACAAGGGAAGAAAAGATGCGTCGCATCTTTACAGGAAGCAGAAGGAACAAGAACTCCATCATATCTCTCTTCCCATCAACTCAATTTAGACCTTAAAGGAAATTAGACGTGAATTTGCCAAGAAAAAAAAAAGGAAGGAAAGAAACTTCCAACCGTATCTCTCGTCTCTCTTTCCATCAACTCATAGAATGACCGCCAAAGAGGGAAGAATCATTTGGTGACTCTTAAAAGGACAGTAATGCCCAATTAAATTAATGGATAAATTACGAAATTATGAAGATCCAAATTTGTATTACAGAAATTGCTGTAAAAGTAATTGCACATCATTAATACATGACAACCTTCTATATAGACATCTATCAGAATTCAAATTATTTTAGAAAAACTCAGTATCAGCCTAATGATATAAAAACTCTCTTATATATAATTATAGATACTATATGTTCCAAACTTAATATATTGCAAACCTTTTTTCAGATATATAAAATAATATATATTGCAAACCTTTTAATCGATGCATTAGACCATGTTTCTTCATCTTCAATTCAATATTAAAAGATCAAATTTTTATTAGTGAACATATATAATTAAATAATTAGCTATTATTCAACATATATATGAATTAGCAATGGCCTCTTTACATATTACATAAATTAATTGATCAAAATATGTTGATATTTAAAACAGATAAAAATAATAAAAAATCAAGATGCTTCACTAACCTTACATTCCTTTGGACTTCACCAGCTGTTTGTTCATTTGTATTACTTTTCACTTTTGAGAAATAGATGGCTCATGAAGTAATCGATGTTGTTTATGATAGAAAGTCCGCTTATCTAAAGTAAACTCAGGCAAAAAGGTCTACTTATATTGTGATCAAAGTAAGAAATGAGCGTTGACCAAAAAAAAAAAAAAGTAAGAAATGAGCTAAAATCCCTACACGTGGCCCAAATATGAGATTATTTACACGTATTGACATGGGGAACCAACCTAGAATCGTGTACCTAAACCACACATTTTTTTACTAAGCACTACTGAACCCATTACTCAAAATTGCAGTGCAACATTTGAAATATAGTTGGAATTTCATCTACAAACACATGATTTTTCTTTTAATGAAAAAGCTCGCCTGACAGATAATAACTGTTTCGCACACATTGCATTGCATGTAACAACTTAAGAGCGTTCTAGCAAAAAAAAAAAAAAACCCAACATAAGAGCGACAAGTATACTCAGAAGTAGTTAGTATCAATTAAGCTACAAGAGTGATGATCGCTCCATTGACTATGATGGGGTAAACTCAATCAGGTTGTGAATTGTGACCACGTGAGTCCGGGTCAAGATAAATCACCAAGAGATTCTACTCTTTTCACCGATTTTTCAGAAATCAATTGATTGAAAAGGAAAAGAGAAAAAACAAAAAAAGGTAAAATGTTATTTTCGTTGTAATTGTTTCATTGCATGTAACCGGGGAATGATAGTACGTTGGTTGATCAGTCAATTTTGAAAAATTTTCTTGGTGCCTCCACTAAACATAGACTTCGTTGACTGAGGAATATCACCGCATTGAACATTTTTTAAGAGTACATACTTGTAGATCACATGCCACGTCCGTAGCGAAAGGGGACGCCAATAGATTAAAATAAAAGCGCAAAAAGGAATAAAAAAGCATAGCGTCCTTTCGTTTAGAATTATCCAAATCAGATTGCCCGGCTGTTACACCTAAGATGGCCGGGGGGCAATATATGGACCTCCACGCTGGCATTTTCAAGCAAGATGTGGCTGGGTGGACTTGATTGTATTATCACTCAAAGGTTCTTTAATTGAAAAAAATTAAGATTGAATTAAAAAGAAAAAGAAAATTCTCACCAAGCGTACTTTTTGCATCCACATTACTGTTGAACAGTTGATTCCACGAAGAACTTGATTGCTTTTTTTTTAGTGATTGAATCAACCGAGGTGCCTGCCTTCTTCTCTATCACTCTCGTGTCCTTCATTTTCAACAGTATCGAAATGGTTTGCATACTTTTCCTTAGAAAATTTATGGGCATATGGGTCACGACACGGGGAGGATAAGGCTTGTCGCATCTTCGATTTGAAAAGGTCCTCAGCAGAAACGTATAACCCGCGACCACGAGAAAGTATTCCATAAACCTAGCGCATATATTTAACTGAATTTGAATCATTAAATTTCGTGGGATCCAATATTTGTCAATGGTCCGCATGCAATTTACTGTACAAACTACTTCGATATAGTAGTTTGTCATGACCCACTGAGCACCATAAAAATGAAGTGTCCTTCATTTGTACTGTACATGTGAATGTAGGGTGGTGTCTGATAGGGTGCTTGGAAGCAGAGACTAGAGAGGAATACTCTGCTCAAGATGAAATCCCCCTTAAACAACCCGAATTGGTTTGCTTGTATCATGGCACGACAGTTGAAAGGATTTTTATTCAATACTAGCAAGACATCCATGCGTTGTTGGACGAATTTGAGACTCTACTTCTTCTTTTTTTCATTATTCTAAATACTGATAGTTAATCGATTTTGTAGTCATTGATACTTCAAATTAATTATAAGATATATAGAATATTGATTGGTGTTGTCTTGATCGCTTTATCAAATTGATCGAAATTGCCTTATTTTCCAATTTGGTGAGTCCAAACATTTACCCCTTTATTTGATATTTCTTGCAAAAAAAAAATAGATAATCTGAAAATTAGCAAAATCAAGTCTTAGCTATTTATCTCATCTTTTTTTTTTTGCAAAGCGATATCTGCATGCATATTTTTCTTTTGTAATGGTGAAACACTGATTTTTTCTTGGTTGATTGCTAATAATCAATTTTTATCATTTTTTGAAATATTAATTTTGTAATCTTGATCTTTCTATTTTAGAGAAGTTTGATCGAGTCAAGTCAACAGCGATATTTACGGGTTCCCTGGAATTGGCTCCAGCAGACTAGACTTTGCCCATAATTATTTCGTGGAGTTGGCCCAACCGCGATAATCACTCAAAAGTGAAAGACTGCATATATAAATCAAGAGTTCATGACCCTCGTTAAGTTTGCATATGGCGAAGCAGAAGAAACACCATATAAACATGAAGTGTCTGTTATTGGGTATGTGGACTTGGGCGTTGCTGGTATTGATGGGGAGTGGAAAAAGCATGGGGTGCTTGGAAGAAGAGAGAAATGCACTCCTCAACATTAAGGCTGCCTTCAACCACCCGAATGGGTCTTCTCTTCCATCGTGGCGCGATGGCAATGGTGACTGCTGTCGCTGGGAACGGGTGGAGTGCGATGAAACCACTTCACGGGTGACTCGACTATATCTAAATGGTACACGCGATCTGAAATTGCCTTGGCCTTGGGTTATGGACGCGTCTAAATTCCTTCCTCTGGAGGAACTTCAAGTGTTGGATTTAGCTCTTACTTTTCTCTCAGGTGAGCGTATCTCTCTCTCTCTCTCTCTCTCTCTCTCTCTCTCTCTCTCTCTCTCTCAGTTATCTGTTTTCTTTTTTCTTTTTTCAATTATGTTTCTAAGTAATCATTTACTTTTTGAACAATGAAAAAGATGTCATACTACGGTGCTATAAACTATAAAAGTGAATTGATATTCAAAAAACTATAAAAGTAAATTAATGACAAACACATGATTGCACAAATGATGCAATTCTTAAAGTAATTGATTGCACATATCATAAATTAATTACAAGACTCATCTCCATCACGATGATAAGTATGAAGAACAAAAATAGAATTAGCTCAGTAAGCAATGATTTACCAAATTCTGACCTTTTTTTTTATCATATGGGTAGACTTGTTTGAATTTTTCAACCCAACAATTTTGCACTTGTTTGGAAACGGACCAAAATCTACTTAATATTTTTATTTGTGACTTCTTCTCAAGATTCAAAATAAGTAAAATAAAATCAAGTTTATCATTCTATATATCAATATTTACGTTTTTAGAAAGGTTTTGAGTGTTTTGTGATGAATAATAGTCAAATTGCGAGAGCCATAAGGTTTACAAAAGATAAAAAAAAATTGAAATTAAAAATCTCGAAAAGTAGATTGGCAGAGGGGATTAACTTAGAGGGAAGAGAAAGGATCTTAATGGTAGTGTAATGGTTGGATAGTGGGAAAGAAACGGACGAGAAAAAAAAAAGGAATTATGTATAGCTCTTTGTCTTTTATACCCTCAGATAAAGGGGTTCGGCAGGATTGAGGGGACTAATACTTTTATCAAACAATTGTTTTTTCTTTCCCACATGTATCGTTGATGTATTTCAAATTATAAATACATAAATTACATATACATAAAAGTACAATAAAGAGATAATGCATCATTTCTTTTCTTTTTTTCTTGATCATTCCTTTTTCTAGTATCCAAGCAATATTACGATTTATTTTCTTCATTCCTGTTTCTTTCTCTTGCAATCATTTGAATTTCTTATTTTCTTTGATGGTTACATCTTCCAATCAAGCATATTTATCTGGATGCATGACCTCGTCCCTAGTACGAGAAGGCAATTGGTTCCAAAATCCCAAGCCACTCTATCCATGCATGCATAGAGACATGCAAAAGAATCATAATATCCATTAGGCTACGTTTAGTGGTCCGGATTTAAGTCCGGATAGGATAATTGTGTTTAGTGACGTTCTTTGAACCGAATAAACTCGGATATATCAAGATAAAATGTCGGATAAGAAATCCGGCCTAAGGGTGGGATAAACCCATATTGGATATAAAATTTTAAAAATTAATAATTCCCACGCATTAGGAAAACCCATCCCAAGCGAGACCCACCGTCCTTGGCATTTCTTACCGGCAGCACCCCACCACCACTCCGGCGATCGTCTACCATGACGTCCCTCACTCCGTCGTCGTTGAGTATCCTTGCCGGTGCCCTTGCTTGTGGCTCACTTGGAAGGCTAGTGCTCACCACCTCATCCGTGGTTCCCTCTCTTTCACAGTTGGTTTTCCAGCTTTTTCGCCATCACCGAATCATCTCTCAGTTCATCTCTCTGCTTCACCTTTGATTACTCATTCTCAGCCTCCATTATTCCATGATCTCTCTCGGTCGACTCTAAACTAAGAGTTTGTCAAGTATTTGATGAAATTGATGAAATGCCAGAGAGAGATTCTCCTTGCCTTCAGATCGGAATTTCGCTTAACGGAAGAAGTCATGTCTATTGAAAGTCGTCAAGCTCCCGAGGCCAATATCCCATAGATTACTTGTTGACGACTATGGTTGAGAGCATTTGAGTTGTCACGTAAACGAGGAGCCTATCGGAGATGAGATATTAAAATATTTTCAAAGATTTTCAATAAGAAGGATTTTAAAAGATTTTCAATTTTATCTTAGGCTGTAGATTTTCAAAGATTTCATATCCTATTTTAGGTTGCACCAAACATTTGATGGGATATTTCTAGGGAAAATGTCAAAAAAGTCATAAACCTTTACATTGGTATCAATTTAATCATAAACCTTTTTTTGTTGCAAATTTAGTCCTAAACCTTTTAATATAGTGTGAATTTTATCGTTCTGGCTAATTTTGGCCGAATATTGCTGACATGGATGCCGGCTGGCCTACGTGTCATTGCCGACGCTAATGTGGATAATTTAAAATAATATTTTAATATCTTTTTGAATTTTTTAAATAATTTTTTTGATTTTTTTCTTTGTTTCCTTTCTTCTTCTTCTTTCTTTTTTAGTGACTGGCCACAAGCGATGGCTAGCCACCGGCCATGGCTGGGCGGGCTGGCCTCGCTTGTGCGAGGGTCACAGTTGCTTGGTCAAGCGAGGGCGAGGCTTGGCACGGCAAGGGCCAACCCCGGCGAGGGCTCCCCTCGCCAAATCTGGCCTGGGTGAGGCTGACCCTTGCGAGACTTGTTCAGCCACGCCGATCATCATGCCACCTTCATCCAGTCCCTGTTCACCGGTCTTCACATCATCCTTGTTGCACAACCGGTCTAGGCTCTTGTTCGCTGCTTGCTGCGCTATCGTCCCTCTCGCCCAATGCCATTGCAACGCTACTTGTCATCTCGCCACCATCTAGCCAGCACTAATAGCTTCACAAGGTCCCAACATGACCAGTTCAGACACACCATTGCTGCCTCGCTGCCCAGTTGCCTTTGCCATTGCTCGTCGCCCAAACTAGATCTAGCGAGGCCGACCTTGCCGGGCATCTCCTTCACTCGGGCAATGCCCGGCAAGGTCACCCTGGCCTGGGCGAGGGCCGGCCTTGCCAAATCTAGCAAGGGGAGCCCTCACCGAGGCTGGCCCTTGCCGAGCCAGGCCTCACCCTCGCCTGGCCAAGCCTTGCCCTCTCCTGGCCGGGCGACAGCAACCCTCACTCAAGTGAGGCCAGCCTACTTGGCCATGGCCGGTGGCCGGTCACTAGAAAATGAAGAAGAAGAAGAAAGGAAAAAAGAAAAGAAAGAAAAAATGAAAAAAGAAAAAAATCAGAAAAAATATTAAAAATATCCAACCCGGAGGATTTAAAATCCCCATTTATCTTATCCTATCACAATCCGAATCCGGATTATTTAGATAGGGAAAGTCACGTTTAGTGTTGTGCAAATAAGGCGATCAAACACAAATTCACATAAATAGAAAAAGAAAATAGATTACACATCTCGTAATTCATTGATGTCTTCGGAAAACTCTGTGATTTCCTTATCCATTCTCAAGATGGCTTAGCTATTGTCCCGCAGCCAATTTTTGGGTCATCTTGTACTCCGCCACCTGGATGACCCTTTTGTCTTCGGATGCCACCGCGAGAGAATTGGTCCACGGGATGTGTCCGGGAAGTTTCTTCCTGAACTCCAAGAACCCCTTGTCCAGGAATGGCAAATTCGGGATGTCGTCGGAGTTGCCACCAGCGTTGTTTCATCACGCTAGCACCTCTTTGGTTTCCATCACGCCTTTTGTGCACTTCCTCCAGCTCTGCCTTCTCTTTGTCGTCCATTGTATCAACCATACCTACAAAAGTTCTCGACATGCTGCTTCCCCGCCTCTTCGCTTACGTCGAGTATACTACTTTAGTTTCTCTTACTTTTCCGGCATAATTGCTGGCGGTGGCGTTATAACAAAAAAGAAAAAAGGAAAGTGAAAGAAAAAAAAGGGCCGCAGAGAGCTATGGAATGAGAACAAATCGAGAAATCATCATGCCCCGGGACACGAAATAGGCCCAAATTTTTTGGTGTGGGTATAATTTGTATCCAAGTAGGAGTGGGACCCACCCGGAATAAAATGGTCAAACTCTGTTACAGGAAGTGTATTAGCAAAAGACGAAGTGAAAAAAGCCCACCCACAATAAAAACTTCTCAAATCAACCAAACACTGTCGATCGATCGTACGGATTAAAATCCTCTTTATTAATGATAATTGTAAATTTAGGCCCCGTTTGGTTCGGCTTTGGGGGAATGCATTTGGGAAAATGCAAATACCTTTGGACTAAAGGGGTTTTCCAAAATGCAGTTGGTATTTAGTAAGTCTTTTTTTAAAATCAACTTGGCCCAAAGTACCTTTGCAATTTTTTTTTTTAAAAAAAGGGCTCCGATGGAGCTGGGGTCGCCGGCCACCGCCGCCGGCCAGATCTGGTCGCCGGCCAACCGCCGACGGCCAGATCTGGTCGCCGGCGACCATCGCCTGGGGTCGCGCGACCCCGGCGACCGCCGCCTGGGGTCGCCGGACCCCGGGCGTCGCCTGGGTCGCGCGACCCAGGCAAGCGCTACCTGGGTCGCGTGACCCAGGCGACGCCGAGGTCCGGCGACCTCAGGCGACGCCGGGGTCCGGCGACCCCAGGCGGCGGTCGCCGGGGCCGCGCGACCCCCAGGCCGCGGTCGCCTGGGGGTCGCGCGGCCCCGGCGACCGCCGCCTGAGGGTTGCGCGGGTCCGGCGACCGCCGCCTGGGGTCGCCGGACCTCAGGCGTCACCTGGGTCGCGCGACCCAGGCAACGCTTGGCCTGGGTCGCGCGACGCCGGCGACCCCAGGCGGCGATCGTCGGGGTCACGCGACCCCCAAGCGGCAGTCGCCGGGGTCGTGCTAGCCCTCAGGCGGCGGTTGCCGGCCACCGGAGCCTCGGGTCACTGTTCATGAACAGTGTTCATGAACAGTACAAGTTGCATTCCGAAAATGCAACTTCTCAAAGGATCTCCGGAGGAACATTGGCCAAAGGTCCCTTGGGGAGCATTGGAAATGCAATTGCATCTCCCCAAAGTGAGTAAAAAAAATTGCCAAACGCCATTTGCGTTTGGCCAAGGGACTTTAGAGCCCAAATGCTCATTTGCAATGCTGAACCAAACGGGGCCTTACTCTCTTGAAACTTCAACACCACAGCACACAAGGAGGATAAGAATGGCAAAAGTGTTATAACTTGCCGTGCCTTACATTTTTTTTTACTCACTTAAGTACTATATCGGAGTAAAATCAATCATTTGAATGTTATTTCAAGCAGATCATCCTATATGGATTTTTTTTATTTAAAAAAATATTTGATTTTTTTTTTATTTTCTTTGTTTTTTCTTTCTGTGTGCCTACCGCAAAGGCCTTGCCCTCTGCCAGGGGGCCACAAAGGCCCTGGGTGAGGCCATCGCTAGTTGTGGGCGAGGCCGAATCACCTGTGACCAGCGAGGTCGCGATGGCCTCACCTAGGGCTGGCGAGGGTGCAAAGGCCCTCGCCAGATCTAGGCAAGGCCGCCTTGCTTGCAGTCAACGGGGTCTACGAAGGCCCTCCCCCACGGCCGGCGAGGCCCCGATGGCCCAGGGTTGGCGAGGGTGCAAAGGCCCTCGCCAAATCTAGGCAAGGCCGCCTTGCTCACAGTTGATGGGGCCGCGAAGGCTCTCCCCCACGGCCGACGAGGCCCCAATGGCCTCGCCCAAGGCCATCACAGCCTCACTGGCCACAAGTGAGGGCATGAAGGCCCTCGCCAGATCTGGGTGAGGCCGGCAGTGAATTTTCCGTTGAGGCAAATTGTCGATGATACTTAAGTGATTGATTTGTCAAATTTGTGGCATGTAAATGATTGATTTTTGAAATTTGTGTTATTTAAGTGAGTGAATAAAATTACAAAAATTTTCCACATTGACGCCAGCGGTGCCACATAGGACGATAGGTGTCCATGTTGAATTTTCAAGCGAGGCAAATCGCGATGGCACTTAAGTGATCAATTTTCTAAATTAGTGGTATTTAAGTGAGCGAAAATAAAAGTTATGACACTCCTACTATTCTTATCTCGCACACAAGGACCGTATGATGGTCCCAATTGATTTCCCATTTTCTTTTTCTTTTTCTTTTCTTTATTTTTCTTTTTCCCTCATTCCACTTTTCTCCTTCTCCTTTAGTCGGGAAAATTACTAATTCGATTTTGAACTTATTACATGGATGCCAATTTAAAATTAAACTTTTCAATTTTGTCAATATAATTTTAAACCTTTGTACGAAATTTTAATGTAATCATTTCTGTCAATTGCCACTAAACATTACTAATGATGCGATCCATTCATAATTGGCCATCCTACATTGACACAGCCGGAGATTTGACTTGTATAACTCTTGATTAAATGACGTGGTTTTGCATACTTTTGTACCTTTTTTTCTTTTTTCCTTGTCTTTTCTTTTCTTGTTTCTTTTCTTTACTTTTCCGCACTACTGTTCATCTTCTTCCTTAGAGAGCTAAGACCACCTAGTGGCTCTGTCTTCACAACAATACTCTTCCCTAAAAGATCTTGCCGTAACCCTAGCTATCCCAATCGGCAACGAAGAATCCTTTCATTTTTTTTTTTATATGTGAGTGTTGTTGAGTCTCGGCTCATACAATGTCCCACAAAATGTTGCACTCTATATTTGGTGACTCCCAGATTAGTAGTTCCAGACTGTACGCTTTGCGTTTTCTTCAACCCCTTTGGCTTGAAAGCTCGAAACTACTGTTTCAATACTCCTCACTCTCCGCTATGAAGAATCTTGCTAATTTCAGCTCCGGCTTTTTTAGAGCCAAAAAAGTATATTTTTGTCTTTCCCCCTTCAGCTAATGAAAGCGTCTTGTCCTCCTTCAACATTGACGTTCATTGTTTCCCCTTCTTTTGTTGAATTCTTTTATTTAGCGAGTGATGACAGTTTGGTACATGGCTTTATTGACTCACAAATGCACCCTTTAGACAGCTTCGGTTTGCGTCTTTTTCTTTTGTGTTTGAATAGTTAAATAATAAACCACGTCTTCATCTAAACAGCTTAAATTTTTAGAACAGTTGGCGATAGTCTTACAAAATCTCACACGGTATTAGAGTAGAAGGTCCTGAGCTCAAATCTTCTAGGCCCTTATTTGCCTCCAGTCTGCGCATGAGGAGAAATATTAAAATATTTAAATAATAAATGACGGATTCATCTAACATATTAAGATTTTAGAATAGTTGACAATGGTCCTAAAAAATCTCCACATTTTGCTTGTTCTAAATTTTGGACGGATCTATCGATGTTGTCACATTTTTCTCATTGCCACAAGTTGAGAACAAGAAGTGCCGAAATGATAAGAATGTTGCCGATTTTAAGGAGGTCCAAGCTTAGAGCTTGTGGATCCCAGCGACTCCAGAAAAGCCCATTGTGCCACGGCTGGGGACAATCTGCTTGGAAGCAAAAAAAACTGAGGCAAACGGCCACTCTATCCTCCATGACCGTTGAGCTTGTAGCCATTGAGATCTTGGCGAAGTCGATGGCCATAGGTTGAGCCTCCATATTTGGAGTCGCCATGGACGATGAGTAGGAGCACTCTAAGGAAGAAGATGAATGGTAGTGCGAAAAAGGAAAGAAAAGAAAAACAAAAAGAGAAGAGAAGAAAAAATTGAAGAAAAGAAAAGGAAAAAAGAAGAAAAAAAATATGTGCAAAACAAGTCATTTCATCAAGACTTGTTCAAATCAGATTGTCGGTTGTGCCCATAGGACGGTTGGTGATGACTCAATGTCGCGTCAGCAATTTTTGGTGGCAATTGGATGAAAAGATTACATTAGAATTTCGTACAAAAGTTTAAGACTATAACGGCAGAACTAAAATGTTTAAAACTAAATTGATACCCGTACAATAGTTATAGGACTAGTTTGGAAATTATCCCCCTTTAGTCCCTATTCTCTCTCGCTTCTTCTCTCACTTACAAACCCACCATGGATATTCACACGAGCCCCGCAACCCTCAAGCGGCCGTTGCCAGACAGAGTTCCTCTCTCTCTCTCTCCACATGTGGCCAAATAGGGCCATGAAGGAGGCTGTGACACTAGTTTGGGGCAGCCGGGGCTGGGGCTGCTGTTTTGCGAGGAGGCGGTGATCACACGTGAACAAGCCCGCAGCCTCGTTTGTAGTTGGGAGAGAGAGAGAGAGAGAGAGAGAGAGAGAGAGAGAGAGAGAGAGAGAGAGAGAGAGAGAGAGAGAGAGAGAGAGAGAGAGAGTTCAATGTGCAACAAGTACAACTATGTAGTGCGACGATGAATGGCGGCATGATGTCCATCATCGCAAGCACAAGTTATTTGAGGAGAGGGTTGAGTGTGATTTAGGCTTTTTTTGGTTGTGTACATGGGGCAACTTTACATAGAGCTCAAGAGTATTTGGCTCTGTTGAGGTATCTTTACCTAATTTAATCCTAATTTTAGAGATCTCATTCTTACTCTACTTTCACATGGCTAAGCTTCCATAGAATTTAATTTGGATAAGGTTTCGTTTATAGGCTCAAATTTAAGATATATTCTAACAAATGTCCACCTAGGCTTAACAGTTTCTGCCAAAGTCGAATCACTTCACTATGACCCAAACTTTTTGCTAATACTTGAAAGATTTTATGCTAGTCTCCAATGTTCTCTAGGGGCTCCTTGACCTCTTCAAATGTCTTCCAAGTAAAACTGTGCTTGAATTTCTCCATAAATGCGAATCTTCTCAGAACATCAATTTGCTTGCACCTTTGGCTATTCTACAAAAATTCTCAGATACAATCTCCTAGACCACAAATAAAGCAAAGCAATTGTAATGACCCGGTCCGACGAGGGCGGGGAGTGGTCACCGGGGCCAGAGGGCTTGGATAAGGAGCGGCTCCTGGCAGGCTTCTAGGATGGCAAGGGGAGCATTTCTCTGTCCCACATCGCTTAGGGGGGGAGTCCTGGGATTGCTTATAAGGCTTAGCCCCTAACCATTGTGTAACGCATTTTAAAGCTGTAAGGACTTAGTGTCCAAAGCGGACAATATTACACAAGGAGTGGCGCAGTGGAAGCGTGGTGGGGCCGAGATCCATTACAAATGGTATCAGAGCCGACTCCCGACCGCGTGTGGGGCCACAGCGAGGACGCTATGCTCGAAGGAGGGGAGAATGTAACGACCCGGTCCGACGAGAGCGGAAAGTGGTCACCGGGGCTAGAGGACCTAGACAAGGAGTGGCTCCTGGCAAGCTTCTAGGATGGCAAGGGGGGCATTTCTCTGTCCCGCATTTCTTAGGGGGGAGTCCTAGGATTACTTATAAAGCTTGGCTCCTAACCTTTGTGTAACGCGTTTTAAAGCTGTGAGGACTTAGTGTCCAAAGTAGACAATATTACACAATGAGTAGCGCAGCAGAAGCGTGGTGGGGCCGAGGTCCTTACAAATGGTATCAGAGCCGACTCCCGACTGCGTGTGGGGCCACAGCGAGGACGCTGTGCTCGAAGGAGGGAAGAATGTAATGACCCGGTCCGACGAGGGCGGGGAGTGGTCGCCAAGGCCAGAGGGCCTGGACAAGGAGCGGCTCCTAGCAGGCTTCTAGGATGGCAAAGGAGGGTATGTCTCTGTCCCACATCGCTTAGGGGGGAGTCCTGGGATTGCTTATAAGGCTTGACCCCTAACCTTTGTATAACGCGTTTTAAAGCCGTGAGGACTTAGTGTCCAAAGCGGACAATATTATACAAGGAGTGGCGCAGCGGAAGTGTGGTGGGGTCGAGGTCCTTACAACAATATTCCATCAACACCTATAAGAGATTGAACTTGTACCTTATATAAACTAGTAGCTATAACATCTATTGGCTGTACAAGCTCTACCTTGCTACAATTGTCGATTATTTATCTAGCACTTGCAGTCTTTAGAAGTTTTCGATTGCAACTCCACTTTGAGCTTCACTGTTCAGATTTGTATGAGCATTGCTAATAGCATTCCTACCTTGAAATACTGGAGGCTCATAAAATGTAACTTTTTACTTGGCAACATGTGAATTTAACTTCAAACACCAAAATCGATAGCCCTGCTCACCTAGTGTATAACTCAAGAATATGCAAGGGGAACCAACTATTCGCAAAATTATACACAAATAGAGCAAGGTAAACCTAATGTCCATAACACAAAATAATCAACAACATTATTAGAACACATTTTCTAAGGAGGTCGATATCTTGATGTAGTCAATTGAGATCTATTTACCAGGTAGTTCGCCGTATAAAGCTTGTGCATTAGGAATATACTAGCTACACTAGCACCAAGAGCATTTTATGGGTCCTTTCTAAAAACATTTTGCTCCCTCATTTTACAACATGCTATGGTTCATTAGCACTGGGGTGGTGTCTAGTTATGGCCTCTTCCTTGCAAAATTTATTTAACAGTTTTGAGCAAAATTACATTCCACTGTTAGTCCTCACATCTTAATCATCATATTAGTATCCGCTTCGATCAAAGCTCTCCACTACTTGATGAGCCTCAGAACAAACAAACCAGATCTTCATCAAGAAGTCATCCACAATCGTTAGCACATATTTGACACTCTTCGAAGTCAAGATAGCCATGCAAATATCATACTAAATTTACTATGCAATACTAGAAGTAGCAACTCTTTTATAAATTACCTTATGAGGTACTTCACAAAGTACTTTCACAAATAGTATAAGAACATGAACCAACTTTTAGAAATAGCATGCATTAATACTCTTGTTATTCTTTCCCATAACTCATAACATATAGTAAGTATTAATTTTACAATCATGAGGTTTTAGATTTCACAAATTAGCACGAGATTACTCACTTGAAAAATGATAGCAAAGTCGAAAGTTATTCAACTCAAGTGTCTTGACATCCTATAATTATTTGAACAGATGTCAAACATCTATGTGGAATTAACTTTTTAACCGGAGATGTCAAGTTGGACTTCCAAGAACTCATGGTAAAAACTAGTTATTTGGTCAGCACTTCGCTTAGGCACGTCTTTATTCACCGGTTTGAGTCATTAAATATGCCAATAGGAGGAGATGCGACATAGGATAACTGAGGATTAATAATTTAATATATTTATAACTTAGTAAAAGATCATAAATTAAGAGTTGAAAGATTGATAAGAGGAAGAAAACGTGTCATAATGATATGTTTCACAAGTCGCTGAAATATAGCAATAATTAAATTTCAAATGATTTCTTCCTTAGATAATATTAATCTAAGAACGCAAGGAAAAAATGGTAAAATAAATACAAAAAATTGAGTTCTGCAGCATTTTTCAGTACTCGTGAATGTTGGGTCCAATCTTTTGGCTCAAGTGCCGTCTTCCGAATCTATTGGAAGCATCGATCAATAAACAAATAGAAAACAAAAATAGCAAACCTGGTGACTTTTGGAAAATTGTGTAAATGAAAGGTGGATGAAGATACCACCCGCCTGGGTGGCGCTGTTGGAGCGCACAATCTTCCTTTCGTAAAAGGTTGAGTATTCGAATCCCGGGCGCTGCATGATAACTTAACCGGTGGCATGTGTGTGATGGCTAGCACATGTCGCCCCCAGAGTTTACTCCCCGACTGTCGGCCGTGCGGGGGTTCCCTGGATTATAAAAAAAAAAGGTGGATGAAGATAAAAAGCCTTCTATATTTACTTTTATACACTCAAAAAGCTAAATTAATATGCATGCTGAAGGGCAGGCCTATTTCCACAGCCTAAAAAGCTGGGAGCCCTTTAATGGACCAAAATCCCCTTTCCCTTGAGGCTTCAAGTGGAAAGTGAGGGAAAATGGGAGGAAAGAAAATTTTGATGGACAATTTTGAAAATTTTAAAATTTATGCGAGATGGAAGAAGAGGCAAATTTTGAATTTTAAGTAACTTTTCTTCTCAATTCAAAACTTTTCTTTTCACGGATTGACCGAGAATTAATGATGCAAGGACAATCTAGTTAGTTTAAACAAATATTCCTGGCCATTTTGGCCGTGGAAATTAGTCCACTAAGTATTCAATTGTTGAAATTATTGTTTTCCATTCTATAGAGAATGTAAATATGCTACATTTTAAATGAAATCATGATTTTTAACTCTTTGTTAGTTTAAAGACATACTGCAAGTTTAAAAGTTTCATTGTAATATTTGAAGTGATAGGATTCTATATTTTGTTTAATCTCCTTATAATTGAAAGTAAGAAGCTAATGAACAAAATTGCACTGCTTAAATAAAAAAATAATACTTGTAAATTATCGATGGCTCATTACCAATAAAATTTATCACCAGTTTGTTGCATTTTGAGTTTTAAATGCAACGGATTTCTTTGTTGGAAGAATTTTTTCTATATTTGAGGAACATGATAGTTTCTCTTTATGCATTTTTTGACTTTTAAAGTAATAAGATTTTGAAGTTTGGGAATGAAATAATAAACTATATCTTCAAGATTATTTATGAAAATTGTTCTCTTTATTTATGTTTTGAAATTTAAACTCAAAAGAGATAGAAGTTTAGAGACGACAAGTCATTGAACTAATACTTATTAGTGGAATGTTAATGCTTGTTGGAAAAATTAACTATATCTTCAAGAATATATTTTGAAAATTCTTTTCTCTTTTTTCATGTTTTGAAATTTAAAACTCAATAAGAGATGGAAGTTTAGAGATGGCAAATCAATAAACTACTGCTTGTTGGTCGAATGCTCGGCTCATGGCAAAACTGTTTCATGTATCTTGCCACGTGACAGTAATAGAAGTAAAGTCAAATGTCATGCGAGAGCAAATGAGGGAACATGTTCTCAGCTCCGCTAGTTTGCAACATATAATAGACATTGTTAAAGGTATAAGTTACTTGTTTATGAAATTGGTTTTCAAATTCTTGTGATAGAGACTTTTTTATGTTTTGATATGTCGGACCAACTGGTTTCTGCTTATAAATCAACTCTCCTAATCATGAGCATATAGTTATTCACAATAAATTGAAGATAGTTAGAAATATGATATTTGCAGATAATTAATTAACATAACACTTGCATTGATCTTTTCTTAATCAGATTTAAACGGAACGCTACACCTGAAGAAATTGAAGCAGCTAGATCTATCTTGGAATTTTCTAGAACGATTCCCCTCATTGTACAAGCAAACTTCAGCAGAGGCCCAAAATTTGTCTTCCAATCAGCTTGAAGGTACATATGAAGACCATGCCTTGATATATAATATTCGATTTTGAGAACCTTTTGTCAATCACAGGTGTGAATTTGGAGGTGCTGGATTTTCGGTGGAACAATTTGGTCAATGATGCCCTTGCAGACATTACAAGGATAACATCTCTGAAGGCCTTAAACATCAGTTATTGTGGATTGGATGCATCTTCAAAGTTACTGGAAGGTACTTCTGTGGAATTGCTTTCGCTTATCACCTTTCTAAAATAGTAAGGTAGGATTGTCTTGAACATAGATGGCATGAATGCATTATATTAAACGTCTCCTAGAAGATCAAGTTCGGCCACACATTTGCTTCAAATAACTTAGCGCCAACTGACTTGTATCTAGATAAGTGACATCATATAGTCGTTTGACTTAGGCTTGAAGTTGGAAGGATTTAATTAATGTCTATGGAAGCCATAACGTAGTTCATGCTCCATGTCTTAATTGGGGGATCATGATGTTGGTGATCCTTAAAAGTTTGATCACTATCAATTGAGTCCCTGATCTTTGAAGATTGAAGTTTAGGCCCTATGCTTTTATTTATGGGAAGCTTTTTTACCGACCTATATGAGGAAAAGTGTGATACCCTAACAGATGCAAGGAGTTATGGCTCAGAAGATAAAAATAGTCCGAATATCAATATACCAGAGAAGTTCAAATATTTTATAGGAATCATAACAAATTAAATATAAAGTTAATCGGAATCAAAATCCAAAAAATACTCACAATTTACATATTAATGCACAATGGGGGTCCAACTTCAGGGATTGTAAGTGTTAATAAATTCAACTAGGCCATGAAGATTATATAAGAAACTGAAAATTTATATCAGTAAACTAAGATGCATAAAATCAAACAAAGAAAGCACATCTTATAGTGGATAAATTAATTTATTTGAAAAATGTTTTTTTTCCATTAAGGAAAACAATGTATAGATTAGAATAAATAATTATAATATTAAAACCTCATTTGGCCTTAAAAAAACTCAGCATCTTCACCACCGCTGTCCATTGCTGCCTCTATCCACCGTGGCGCTCAGACCCATCATCACACCATGAAGCTGGGTCGCCAATGCCACCACCAGAGTCAACATCACCACGGCCAGAAGACCCCGCACGACCTTCGGTATGAGCACCGATGACCTCAGATCTGAAGAAGTGTGGCCTCAAATTTGAGGCCGTGATGATCAGAACGGAGGTCACGCGCCTCAAATCTAAGGCCCGGATAGGGAGAAGGTGGAATGGACAGGTAGCGAGGTGGCAATGATGGAGCTGGGACGACAATGCGGATGGTGGTGGAGGACGGTGGGTTGCGGTGGTGAGTTGCTGCGGAGGAGATGGAACTGCAAGGACAACAAAGAAGAAAAGAAAATGGAGAAAGGAAAAAGAAAGCGCAACAATAAAAAAGAAAAAGAAGAAAAAAAGTGACTTGCTAGTCCGAATGATGTTTGGGGGGCCCTCCACTGCTGACTTGGCAGGCATGTCAGCCAAAAGAGCACGTGATCTCGCGTTGCACTTAATGGGGGATCCCATTGCATTGTTTTCAAAAAGTACAGTATTAAATTAGAAAAAAAAATTACAAACTATAATGAAAATCGAGCAAAGGTGTAGAGGTTGCCCACGCAATTACGCCATAAATCTAGGAATAATATCAACATTAGAGTTCATTTACAATCCAATTCAAAATTTGTCAAACTCCGTAAGTGATTAATGTAACGTAAAGAATAGTGGAAGTGCAGCATTATGGTGATGCGACTCCATGCCAGAGCTCCATCTTACCAATATTTTTGTTTGCATTTTTGGATATTAGATCGCACACTCTTGTTAGCCTCCATTATCGACACAAATCATGATCTTGAGTGTTTTAATCATATAAAATACATTTTAGTGATGACTCTCATAGTTGTAGTGTCCACTTCAACAGGCTTATGCAGGTTGAGAAACCTTGAAGAGTTGCACATTAGGGGTAATGGATTTTGGGGTCCTCTTCCTTCATGCTTTTGGAATATGACCTCACTCCGTGTGCTTAATGTCCAAGATAACAATTTTAGCGGGGCCATTCCTTTGTCTCTCCTCTCTAATCTTAAGTCACTTGAATATATTGACTTTTCTAGAAATGCTTTTGAAGGCTCACTTTCACTTGCTTCCCTCGCCAATAACCATAAACTTGTGAAATTCTGCCTTGTCGACAATCGTAATCATCTTGAAGTAAATACAGAAGAGCCCACTTGGTTTCCTTCAATTCAACTGGAGGTGTTTGGTTTATCAAATTGTGTGCTCAACAAAGACGCAAATGGCATAATTCCCAGCTTTCTGAAACAACAGCATGAATTGACACGTGTTCAACTCAACCACAATGGAATGACAGGAAATTTCCCATATTGGCTATTGGACAACAATGTAAACTTAAAGGGGTTTGAACTCAGAGGCAACAATTTGTCAGGTGCTTTTCACTTGCCTTCCAATATGAGTTTTGTTAACATGTGGAAGTTCGATGTGTCTGCTAATATTATTGAAGGGGAGCTGTCATCTTGGATTGGTTCCGTCCTCCCGAATTTGGTATATCTGAACCTGTCAAAAAACTTGTTAAAAGGTAGAATCCCTCCCTCAATTGGCAATATGAAACAACTGGAGTATTTGGACTTGTCGTATAATGGCTTCATAGGAGAAATACCAGAGACACTGGGTAAAGATTGTACGTCACTTCGTATATTAAAACTTTCAGGCAACAAATTACAAGGCGAGATGCTACCGAGGTATTCTAACTTGACAAATTTGAGATACTTGTATCTGGACGGCAATTGTTTCACGGGGAACATATCGCCTAACATATTAAATTGCTCCTCCTTGCTAGAATTGGATGTAAGTCACAATTTGCTAACTGGAACACTTCCCAATTGGATTGGAGATATCCAATACTTGAGAGGGCTTATGCTATCAAGTAATTTATTGGGAGGTTCTTTACCGTTGAGCTTTTGCAACTTAAAATATCTCCATCTTGTAGACTTTTCACGTAACAACCTTGGGCCGAATATACTCCCCTGTGTCAATGTTACAGTTATGAGGTTCTTGCATTTATCAAATGACAAACTTGCTGGGCATTTTCCAAAGTTTCTTTCTGGAGCTTCATCAATTGTGACATTGGATCTTAGATACAATGCATTGTCAGGTAGGATCCCCAGCTGGATTGGTTCACTTCGGAACTTGAAGGCTCTTCTCTTAAAAGGAAACAATTTTGAAGGTTCGATCCCTTTGGACCTATGTCAATTGAAAAATATGAGCATATTGGATCTCTCCAATAATGATCTTTCTGGAAAGATTCCTTCGTGTTTGAAAGATTTGACATTTGGAAACGATGGGGTATTTGTAAACGCATTTGATACCACTAACTATTTGCTTGATATGAGTGTATACGTGTATGAGATCAGTTATTATTATGCAGAATTTGGGATTAATGACATGATGCATGGTTATAAAGATGGAGAAGAAGAAGTGAATTTCGTGACAAAGAGTAGGTTGGAATTGTATAAGGGCGAGGTTTTACAACTCATGTCGGGAGTGGATCTCTCGCAGAACAATTTGACGGGCTTTATTCCTCTAGAGCTCGGCCACTTGAGTCAACTTCGAGCCTTGAACCTATCACACAATCATTTGACAGGACCAATCCCCGAAACGTTTTCCAATATGAAGAATATAGAGAGCTTGGATCTGTCCTACAACAGCTTAATCGGTCCCATCCCTCCACAACTAACAGAGCTCTATTGCTTGTCATATTTTAGAGTGGCTCACAATAACTTGTCAGGAAGGACACCAGATGGAAAAAATCAATTTGGAACTTTTGATAAGTCAAGTTATGAAGGTAACCCTCTACTTTGTGGAACACCATTAACAAGCTGTGATGACTCAAGTTGGGAACGGGGAACATCGCCATCTTTTAAACATACTGGGGACTATGATCCCTGGAGAGAAGCCTTCTTGTGGAGTTTTGTTGGATCATATGTTGTGGCATTCCTTGGGATGGTTCTTTTTCTCTACCTAAACTCGTACTATCAGCATGTGCTATTCGAGCTTGTTCGTAAACTTATCCCATCGTTTCCCCGTTAGAGATTGTTCTTTTAAACATTTTGTGATGGATAAAAATTAATGAAATAGTGGAAGGACTCCTAGAATGTTCATATTGTATTCCTTGTGCTGCTAATTTGAATATAAGGAAATTTTTATTTGGTTGTGAATTAAGAGACAATAGTTCACAACCGAAATGAATCCAGCATTGACAAATTCCTGTAAATGTTACCCAAGACGTGAAATATCTGATGGTTGCGACCAACAACATCAAAACAACCGGGTTTTAGCCTCTCAAGATGAGATCCTACTAACATAAAGGATTTGGGGTGGGGGAATTGCTCCAATTTGACAATAAAGGCATGCATTGTAGGACCACTGCTCTGCAGCCTGAGCCCACTTTTGTGCTCACTGCTTGATGAAGATTTATAGCAAGAGAACTAAGCTTATCCAATACTTAATGCAAAATTGCTTGGAGGATAAGTTCGACTCTACTGGCAGAATTTTAAGAGCGGCTGTCTTCTGCATATCAGGATCAATGATTGTACCAATGTTTCTTTTTCCATCACCTTAATGTCGTTTCAAACTAAACCAACATAGAATCTTTGTCAAGGGTCGACCCAGTCACACCTTTTATCAAGAAGAAATATGGGTCGAGATAGATTTATAGCCATCTGGAAAAAAATAGCGCACATCATGCTGAGCTACATATATTACTGAGACTGAAACAGGCAATGACGCAATGCAACAGCTCAACAAAAAAACATGAAGTGTCCTTCACTATTGCTGTGCCTGTGGAGTTCAATGGTGTTAATATTGGCTATAGCAAAATAATGCGAATCTCGTCAAGTTAAAACTCGCTGGCAAAATCTTGTCAGGTGCTTTTTATTTGCCATCCAAGTCGAATCTTGTCCATATGTGTTGAATCAATGAATCTGCCAATCGGCTCGAAGGAGCGTTTCCATCTCAGATTGATTCCATCCTTCCGACTTTGTTGTACCTGAACCTATCAAGGAACTCAATAGGAGGCAGAATCCATCCATCGATAGGCGATATGAAATTGTTGTTGACCTTAGATTTGTCGAATAGTTGCTTCACAGGGAGATGCTAGTGCATTGGCCATAGGTTGTCTAACAAACTGTACTAAAGCTGTCATGAAACAACTTGCGCGGCTGAATTCTACCAAGAACTACTTACTTGGCAAGGTTGAAATATTTGTATTCGAAAGACAATCAATTTGCTGGAACATATCACTTGGCATTTTGGATAGCTCAGATTTTGTCCGACCCAAAAAAAAAAAAAGATTTAAGGATTTTGGATCTAAGTGATAGTTTCTTGTCCGGATCAAAACCAAGTTGGATTGGAGATACTCAATTTTGGAATTCCTGATGTTGTCAGGAAACTTATTGGGTGGTCCTTTATTACTGAGCTTCTGCAAATTGAATTCTCTCATTGTTTTATACCTTCGGACTAACTAATTTCCGTCCAAACATACCTCACTTTGCCAATGTTAAATTTCTGAGGTTCTTGCATCTACAAAGTGATGAGTTCATTGGGTCTTTTTCCTTAGTTTCTTTCTAGAGCTTCGTCCACGCTCATATCGTATCTACAGAATAATGCGTTGACAGGTGAGATGCCCAACTGGATCAGTTGGCTTTGAACTTGAAGTTTCTTTTTCTGAAACGAAACCGCTTTGAAAGTTCAATTTCTCTAGCTCTTTGTCAGTTGGCGAAGATGAGCATGGTGGATCGCCCTTATAATAGCCTTTTGGTGGAAGTTCCTTCTTGTTTGGAGCATTTGACATTTGGAAATGGTGGGGTATCTAATTGCACATTCGATATGTTGAGTGAAAATGCTGAGTATTGGCAGCTCCCATGATGGTAGGGGTACAAGTGCTTTTTTTGATGAACTAGAATAAGTGACCTTTCATGTCAAAGCGTAGATTGGAATCTTATAAGGGCAACATTGTGGAATATACGTTTGGAATGGATTTCTCGCACTATAATTTAATGGGCTCTCTCCTTTAGAAATCAGCTATTTGAGCGAAATATATGTCTTAAATCTGTTGCATAGTCATTTGACGGGATCGATTCCAGAAGTATTCTCCAAGTTAAGTAACATAGAGAGGTTGGACATTTCCTACAAGTTAACTGTGATTCCTCCGCAACTAACATAGCTACACACACTTCCAGAAGGCAAGACACCGGAGGGAGAGTTAATATGGTACTTTTAATGAGGCAAGTCACGAAGGTAAACCTCTTCTCTGTGGACCCTAGTTAATAAGACGTAATAGCTCAAATCACGGTTCAAGTGCACCGTCAACTGTTGACAAAGGCAGAGAGGATGAGCCCTGGAAAAATGCCTTTATGAGTTTCGCAGGATCATATGTGGCGGCATCCGTTGGGATCGTCGTTTTTCTCCACTGTCGTTTTTCTCTACTCTTACTCCTAGTATCTCAACTTAGCGTTCGGTTTTGTCTGTAAGCATATCCCATTGTTTCCCGAGCAGAGCTCGTGCTTGCAAGCATTTTAAACATCTTGATTCTCCACTATGCGTGTTGAACTGTCGGATTGTCATATTTTCCTGTCTTTTCCTATAAATTTGGATATGAGTACCATCAGATTTCCTTTTGGTTGTGAACTGAAGCAAGGTATCATTGTGGTCACAGATACAATAGCCACAAAAAAGAAAAACTATAGCAGTGAATTGTTATCACAGATTGACAAGTGCTTCTCTGATCTTCCTTGGGAATTTCTACGGTACACTAGCATACCTTACTGCCTCCCTTTTCATGACCCTTTGAACTTGGTTGCGACGAATCTTAAGGCAATTTGATAATGTGTTCCATCGTTTTTGGACTAAACTTCAATGACATGTCATACGGTACACCCAAGTACCATAGAAGTGGCTGATTTTGCGAAACCAGATCGGCTGTTAACTATCTTTGCCAATACAGAGCTGATTCTTCTTTGATATTTAGCAGAACGACCGCCGGAATGAAGCTTCGCTGAAGGTGCTAATTAGATCATCCGAGTTTCTTTTCTTATTAACAACGGCTCCTTCTTGGACTTCCAAATTCGTAGCTCGGGTTTCTTTCGGACATTGTTTTCTTTTTATCGCGGAGTTTTGATAGATGTAGAGATTGCAAATGGGCTAAAGCAAGTTCCATGTTCGGTAATTTTATCCGCATGTATCTGTTGCTATTTCCCGGACCCTATTAGGTAGAAACTCTTTTGTTCTATATGTTGTATTGGTTCATAACTTATCTTCTTAAAATTCACCTTCCAAAGTACAAAATAATTCACCATCCTCCTGCTCTAGCTTTTTTCTGTCGTACAGAGGACGATACAGCGGTTAACAAATTATTCTCACGGTGGTGGTGGTGGTGGTACTCCTTAGCCAAAAAGGAAAAGTAATAGTAGAACTAAAATTATGGAGCAACAATATTACAAACAGCTCAGAATAAGATGAAAGCAGAAAAGATTATCACCCGCATACGATCACATTGTAAATCAAATCATGCATGGAAAAAATGAGAAAAATATAACAAATACAATGAGCATTTCACTTCTTTCTAAATAGAGGCATCTCCTCTGTCATGGAACGCCATCTCTTCTTTAGGCTTTTTGACTTGTGGGTGTACACACACTAACAACATAATATTACGAAACCCCAGCAAATAGCTCACGCCCGGTTCAATCCAAATGAATGGAATTTTGACTAATTTTAGTATTGTTAGGCAGTTCTATCGCACCCAACTCTATCTCGCCACTGTAAGAGCAACAGAGTAGTGCCATGATGAGCCAAGGCACCCATGATCACAAAAACGTGAAATTTTTTATGGCTCTGGCCAGCAAGGTCGAACCAACCCGGTTTTAGCCTCTCAGGAATCCTACTAACATAAAACAAAGTACCTGTAATGTAAGACAATGCCATGGCCAACTCATAAGCAAGTGTGATCGGGCGTTGAGGATTGCTCCAATTCATAATACAGGCATGGATTGCAGGTACGATATCGAAAAACCCCATGGACGAGAAGAGCATCACCCGAAATGCTGGGAATTTCCCATAAGAAAGAGATGGGGCAAGCAATGTCACGACGGTGAACATTCCCATTGCTGTTATTCCGCCAAGGTAGATCAGTTGCCAATGGGGCTCAAACTGGAAACCATAGTAGATTGGGGGGAAGAATGAGGTGATGATCATGACCGTGGTGCCGACGTAGTCCATCCGCAGCAGCTGGATGTTCAAGCAGTGTGAGTGGCATGAGAAAAGGTGGCAAATGCTGCTCGAGAGGAGGCAGAACATGGATCCACCTAAGAAGACAAAAAACGGCCACTGTGTTGCACCTGGTTGGACTGAAGCGATCGTCAAATCTTGTTCTGTTATCTGATTCAAGTTCACCAAAGAATTTGTACCTGGAAAACTATATAGTGTTAGATGCATCTGTAGACTTCAAAAGAGAGTATTCTTTTTGTAAGTCAAATGAAACATCATTGTTGCGCTACTCACCAAAAGCAATTCTTTTGAGTAAGAGATATTAGTTCCTGCACTAGTAGAGTTTGACCTGCACAAGTGGATTTGCATATCAAGCCATTGCTTAATCTATGGAAATACTAGTCGGAGTCCAATCTTCAGATCATAATTTATAGAAAATGGTTCAATCCTGTCAGCCGAAGGGAGAGAGTACGCCAAAATGGTGAAAGTGGGCAGAGCACTAACTGAATAACTATCTAGCTTGCTTAAGCTAATACTTCCAAATTCAATTATGAGTTCCATCCGATATCGTCGAGTTGGGACGAGTTGCTAAATGCAAACATCGATAGATCAGAACTCACTAAAATGTGCATGCTAGTGTAGGACTGAATGATACAAAACACACCTTGGGAATAGGCCGAGAAGATCAGCAACCTGAGGCACGTCCACAAAATTGGCCACCGTCAATCCCAGAAACACCAGAAACCCAATCAAATGCCTGCTCCCCCATCACACATAGAACTCAAAACAGATAACCACAAATCACAAAAAAAAGAAAAGATAAAAAAAAGTAACTCAAGAAGAAAATAGGAACAAAGATGGCCTTGCATGAAAAAAAAACAAATCGAACTAAAAACACATCATTCATCCTTGACGTCCAAACGTTGAGCGTCTCGTTGTGCCAACGGAACAAGCTGAGCCCGGCCTCGGGGAGCGGCGGGTTGGCGCGGTAGTGGCCGAGGATGAAGTCGCTGTCCTTCATGTACTCCGGCAGCTCCCGGAACAACACCAGCGCGTACCGTGATGCCTACGTAGTCCATCCGCAGCAGCAGCTGGACGTTCAAGCAGTGCGAGCGGCATGATAAGTAGAAATGTCGGTGAAAATGGATGGCCCATCGTCTCCCCCATATTGCCATCACTCGTTTTCCCCTTCTCCATCTCCTCCTCCTCCTCTGTTGCTGGTCGCCTCTTTATCGATTTCTGCTGAATTTGTGGGTCTTCTTCCTCTCCTCCTCGGCTCTATCTCGCTGTGGCTTGTCCTCTTTCTGCGGAGAACTCTTTGAGTAGGCCTTTGCTTTTGTTGGTAGGCCGATCGGACAAGAAGACGAAGAAATCGTTGCGGCCTTATTTGGCCCAATATCAGCGTCTCCTCTCTATCTCTCTATATATCTTTTTCAAGATTAAGATTTAAGATTTTCTATTTTGTGAAAAAAAGATTTCTTGCAAGTTTTATTGGGTATTTGTTAATGAAATCAACTAATAAAAATGTGAAATTTTCAACGCTAAATAGAAATGTTTATCCCTAGAATTGACAAAAAAAATTGAGGTTCTTAATTTTTATTATCCAGACAAAACTCCATTCATTTACATATATATGTCAGGATAATATCAGTGAGCCACACTAAATATTTTATAATAAGACAGATATGCTAATTGATGATGACGATTTAGATTTGAAACTGTACCTTAATGAAAATCACAAAATATCTATACAAAATTATGCCATCGAATCAATCGATAACCTCGTTTTAATAAAATCTCACATCTTTATGATCGAGGAGGAGCGTTAAAAAATCTATAACCCTCTAGCAATGTCTATGAGGCTTCAGTCTACTTGTGGTCGGTAAAGTGCGTGGCCTAGAACGAAAGAAAAAGAAAAAGACCTATGATAAAGCAGAAATTTTTGTATGCACCATTGTCGGTGGTAGAGGCATATAAAAGTAGAGGGGATAGAACAAACTAAGTCCAAAAGCCTCTTCCCATGCATCAAACTTTGTAAATCACTTTCCATTTAACTACTCCCTTAGCTCGTCCCAAACTTCCACCGAGTTCTCCTTATTTACAAAACCAATTGACTAGCCCTTTATCCAAACTTCATTAAATAAATAAATAGACAAAATCTATCAAATCTTCAGATCATAATTTGTAAAAAAGGGTCCAGTCCCGTCCGCCGAAGGGAGAGAGTAGGCCAACATGGTAAGAGTGAATGGGCAAAGCACTCTTGACTATGAAAGCTAAGGGGGTGGTAGGGCTGTAAACGGTTTGGTTCGGTTCAGTTTTCTTGAAAAACCGAACCGAACCGTTAAGGAAACACTCCTAAACTGAACCGAAACTCGCTTGAACTGAATTAGAACAAAACCGAAAAACCGATTTGGTTTGGTTTGGTTCGGATCAGTTTTCGGTTTCTTCTTCTTTTTCTTTTTTATTTGTTTTTTAGTCGTGGCTCGATTTTCTGTTTTTTCTTCTTCTTTTTTTGCTTTTTATTCCTATAAAAATATTTTAGTCATTTACGCTATTCAACTATTTATAATTTCAACTACGTATTGCTGAATCGCCATTTCCTAGATTTAAATCTTTAATGTCAAAATGTGAACATATTCATGATATTCTACGTAAGAGAATCATCGATCTTACAAATTAAAATAACTTGAGTGATTGTAAATATATTACAAATTAAAAAATCATTATTTAAAATTAAAAATGAAAAAAAAATCACATATTTAAACTAGGTTCCGACCAAAAAAAACTAGGACATTTGATATCATTGATATAATTTGTGTTAGAAGACTCTTCCGAATGAATAAATTCAATATGTAATTTTGAACAAGATTAAAGTTAAATAATTCATTATAATATTAAATGACATTTACTTTATAGATTTTGAATTTTAATGTTGTGGGATATTTGTTTTTTTCTAATGGGCCAAGTGAATTTCGACTTTAATCGTCGTCACATATGTACCATGCCGTTTTGTATAGTAAATAAAGAAACTAATACTCTAATATTAATTTCTCATCCATGCACAAAATCCACACCTCTCTAGAATATGCCTTTAGACCGTAAATGACACTATATAAACTGTATAATCCATGCAAAGTATAGATGGGTATCCTAAACCTTTGAAATAAGTCACATTCTAATAACAAACAAAATAACAAACCAACAACCCTTCACCAGATTATAGAACCATCACTTCATGCCCAAGCCGACAACTTTCACAACGTAAAAGCCAATCTTATTCTCGACCACTTTCGTCAATGTTGAACTGCGTATCAAAATCCATGCTTTCTAGATCACTCAACTCAATTGCCGACCTAGATAGTCGAACATGGGTATGTCTCTCTCGGACATTTCCTCAAACACCTTCCGGGTGAGCATACATGTTGCATAAAAAAGACCTATAAAATATGCACTTCTCAAGCCTGGCAAAAATCACAACTTGTACAAACACCTATGGATGAACTCAGCCTCTGATGTAAAATATGCACTTCATTGGAGTGGGTGAAAACAAGAAGTGCCATTTTAATGTAATAGAACCAAGATAAAAGGAAGTTCTTGCAACAACAATTCATATATTTGATTACACTAATTCTAATGTCAGAAATTAATAAGACCCAACTCTGCCAAAAAGTTCTGCTTTGTGATGTCTCCTCTCAGTCCTCCAGGTATAGGGTTAGTTGATGAGAGCCTTTCTTCATTTTTTGGTGAATACTACAAGATATACAATATTAATTAACGTAAGAACTCACGCTTATAAGATGAATACTGAGGCCTCATGTCAATTAAATAGGAGTTTAACCAAGATACTATTTAGATTTTTCCCAGCAGAACACAATCAAAACTGGCTAACCTAAAGGAACCAAAAAGTCCCTATTGCCTTTGTCCCATCCTTCAACTTTCACAAGCACAGACAGTTCCAGGTTTCTAAAGCAGCACAAAGCTGGAAAGAAATGACAAAGAAAAGGTGTCAACATTACTTTTCAGTCATGAATATTCCCAAAAACAATGCCAGCAGGACCAGAAATTACAGTTTCAGAAAAGAAAATTAAACTTTAAGGACCTATATGGTACAAGTACCAGTTCTCCATTTTATGAAAATGAAACCAGTACTGCAACAGGTTTGATCACATGTTGAAAGCAGTTTCCAAGTGAAAACAAGCTCCTTAACTTCAAAAACAATACGACCAAACATGTTTTCAAAATATAAATTAATGTTTAAGCCTTTAATTTTCACAAACTAAAATGTTTCAAGAAACAAAAGGCTGTCTTATTTTATTTTTACTGAAAAGATTAAACCAAGCAGACGCTGATTTTGACCAGTTCTTTTGTAGCATCAAACTCCAAGTCAGTGCAAATGCACCTAACGTCAAATGGGTTTCTCTTCGTCGTTTCATCGAACACCTTACGCGCACAACCGGAAACTTCACTCGAAGCTTTGCACGCAACAATAAGTTAAGAACAGCAGCTACAACCTAATGGTTCAACTGTGCTGAACTAATTCCAAGAATCTATCTCGGTACACGAAATCATGCTGATAAGAACTCAATCAATCCGCAAGCCCCTCGCCCCAAAAACCTCCTCAAACACTCGGGGAACAACAAGACAATGCAAAGAACAAGAAGCAGCAACGAATGAAGCGACGAACTTACCGCTCAATCTCTGGAGCAAAAGCAACGACGGAGCCGAATCTTGAACACAGCTGCAGATGTTCGCTTCGAACCAGAGTTCCGTCGTCGCAGGAGGACAAATTGTTGGCGAGCTCGTGTCGGGAGGCTTTGATCTGCAGAGCTCCTCAGTAGATTGCGTCCCTCGATCGCAATCTACTGAGCAACGCAGGAGTCGGCGCCGAGAGAGAGAGCACCAGATGTTGTCCTCGTTCAGTCATTCTGGGAGAGCACCAGATGCAGGAGTCGGCGCCGAGAGTGAAGCACCAGATGCAGCGCGAGCGAGATAGCCCTAAAAACTGAAGTGTTTATTTTAGTTCGGTTCAATCCGAACCGATCCAAACCGAACTAAAATAAACTGAATTGAAAAAAAATTATTTAATTTTGATTATCCGAATCGAAATTAAAATCGAATCGAAATGCACGAAATGTTCAATTCGATTCAATTTAGTTCGTATCTTGGTTCACTTCTGACACCCTAATTGGTAGGAAGACGCAGCATGGGTGCTTGGAGAGATAGAGAGAGGAGTGCACTGCTCAAGATCAAAGCCGCTTTCAATTACGCGAGATGGGTCTTCTCTTCCATGGTGGCGCAACGGCAAGGGCGAATGTTGTGGTAGGGAGGGTGTTATGTGTGATGATACCAATTTTCAGGTCACTCGACTATTTATGGACCGCACGCAAGAATGGAAATTGGAATTCTCTTGCGCTGTTCATGCCTCCTTATTCCTTCCTCTCGAGGAGCTTCGAGTGTGTTGGATTTGAGTTGGAATGATCTTAACGGTGAATCTCTCTCTCTACAACACACGAACACAACATCGAATTTCTAGAAGATTTTGTGAGGTACAATAAAATATTGTACATTGTTTTCATGCATTGGTAAAGATTTATTTAATAGATATTTTTTATCAACTAGTGTCATCTAATGACTGACGGTTAATGATGCTCTACTACAATATTGAAAAATGAAGCATCTAGAATTTAAGTGAAAACTTTCCATAAAACTTTAAAAAATTGTCAATTGGAAGTCATCTATCTAACATTTTCTTTGTAATTTCACTAAGAAATTTTAAAAAATATTTTCTATATTGAGTTTTTAACAAAGGGTCGTGCTTGGGTAAGATCAGCCAAAATAACTCGAGCAAGTTAATTTCTTCTCATCTAATTGTAACATACTATTTCAAGAAGCTTTAAAAGAAGGGATAATGACACAAACAGTCTCTAAACTTTGATTTAATGTGTAATTTGGTCAATATATTTTAATTTATTCAATGTAGTCCCTGAACTTTAACCCAATATTCAATGTTGTCCTTAAATTTTTATTTTGTTCAATGTCATCCCTGAACTTTTGGTACATGTTCAATTCGGTTCCCAAACTATATGAAAATATTCAATCTAATCCCTAAACCTGAATTAATGGAAATGACTGCATTGAAGCTCTCCGTCAGATCAATCAAGACCGCTCCGGAGAGCTAGAGGCGCCATCTCTCCGTGTAGAACGGGCCTTCAACAGTCATGGTGGCTGCTTCGGCTCCCTCCTGTGTTTGGAATTTACGGCAATGGACGGAGTATTGACGATGGTGCTGAACAATGCATATTGGTGACGGATTTCGAGGGCCTACTGAATGGTGTTCTAGGCAATCACTTCGATTTTCCGCGAACTATTGAGGTTACTGATTCTGATCAGAAAGTGTTCGACGAATTGTCCAAGAGGGAGAGAGGGGAGAAACGAGAGTAACATCGCTCTAACTTTTATTACTTGTTATGTCCACAGTAAGCAATACTCTTCTCTATTCTAATTGTGCTAAATAATCTGAGCAGAAGCGTCATTGTCACGGGTCCTGGCCAAAATTTTCTTCTCAAGCAGGTGAGGTTCTCCCACGAGATTCTGCTTCGTTGAACTCTTCAAATTGCTGGAGACACGCTCTTGCACATACCAGAAAAGTGTTTAAGGCATACAATGAATTGGAAATTCCTTAGGCGTTTGTTTCATATTGGTTTTGTTTCACAGATATGAAGTCTCTTCCATTGGGGTTGAACCTCTTACTCTTTCCCCTACTCCAATCTTTATGCTCCCAACATCTGGTAGCAGAGGACCAAGTCCAGGAAGGTCATTGCATGAACAGAAAGTTTTACGCATAATGAATCTACACATAACAAGTCTCACATCTCTTGTCAGTTAAATGCACAAAGTTTCCAATTCTATACCCTCAAACCGCCTCAAAAGAAATTTAAGCAAGATAAAAAAAACAAAGGACAAATAAATTGTTTTGCTGGACAAACAATTGGTACCGTAAATTATGTTTATTAATCTTTAGAAAATGAGTTCACCTAATAATAACAACAAACATATGATCTACGAAACTGAGAGATCATGGATATTACTTGGACTTAGCCTTTAGTAGGTTCAACCACATATAAGGGTAAAGGTCTTCGATGGTCAAAATGAGATAACAAAGCTAACAGAGACATTGGTAATAAAAATGAAAGAGGTTGAGTTCCCAAGCTTATTATTGATGTTTTTTTTTCACGAAAAAATAATGATGTGAACATTTTTTTAAAAATGGTTATTTGTATAGGTTAGAAAAACTAGTTAACGGGATATATTTTTGTCATTAACAATAAGTTTTTCCTAAAATTTTTTATTAATGATAAAAGTATTTCTCATTAATTCATTTTTGCAAGCAAAATATTTTTAGAGAAATATTTCAAATTGGTGATATTCCGTGAAACAAACGTATCTAAAATTAAAGGATTTTATCTATTTTTTATCATTTTTTCTCCTTCTACTGAGGGTCTTTCCTTTCATAGCTTTCTCTCTCCAAAATATCTTCTCTTTTTTTTTTTCTCTCTCTCTAACTAAAGGGGTTATAATTATGTATTAGCGCCTCGTCATCATTGGCTTAGGTGAGCCATCTCGTGGCCGTGCGCGCGGGCAACGAAAAGCTGCTAACAAACGTCGGCAGCAGCTCCTACTCATTGATAGGGCCTCGCTCAATTCATTATGGATTCTTGGTGGGGGGATAACTTTTACGGACAAGCCAGCCCATTCAACATCAATGATAAAAAGAAAGAAATAAAAACAGTTCACCTCTCCAGCACTAGTGATGCTAAAGATGAAAATTAAAAATTAATACAATTCAGGAGCCATCAAGAGCTTGAAAACCCGAATTGGCCCGACTGAGCCAAGCCCCGCATTTCTCAGGCACGAGTTAGACGCGCCGGTCCTTGGGGCAGATCTTATTTTGTTTTTGAGCTTGTCTAGGCTACTAGCCTACGGGAGTTGACATGCCATTAGCAAAAATAAGTGAAGTAGCAATTATAGTTGAATGAAGCGAATTATAAAGGAGATACAAAAGATACGTGGATGAGAAGGGAGGCCAACAAGAATCGATGAAAGCATGGTATAAAAATATATTCCAGATTTAGCAACTGCATTCATTCTAATTAATACGACACTTTGCAAGGGTTATATGTATAAAACAGTGTTTGTTCATCTTATATCTTGCTATATACTTCCATTAGAAAATAGAATTTGACAGGCTATGAAATTACCATAAAGCAAAATTCCACGTAGGACCAATCTAACGATCCTTGATACAGAAACTGCCATCTGGAATTTGGGAACAAATGAGAAACAAAATTATGATTACTATAATAAAGGATGTAAAGTTTTGAAGGTTGATATGGTAGACATGCGTGCACAAAAGTATGGCACCAACAATTTCCGCGTCTCATCTGATGTCTCGTGGGGAGAAGCTCGATCATTTTGGGATGTGTTTCGAGTATGCGTGGATAAGAGAGAGAGTGAGCCGAGAGAAGAGGCTGAACAAATCCAAACAGATAATTACAAGCACAAAGGAAGCTGAGAGAGGAGACGAGGGGTCGATAGTGAGTTAAGATGGAGATTTGTGAGAGTGGCAGATTCTTCACAATGGAAAGTCATTAAAATCGAGTGCTGTATTTACAAGCAAATTTAGACCTTGAAGGAAATTAGATGTGGATTTACAAAAAGTGGAAGGAAAAGAACTTCCATCATATCTCTCTTGCCATCAACTCACTTTAACCTTGAAAGGAAATTAGACATGAATTTACCAAAAAAAACACAAGAAGCAAGGAAACAAACTTCCAATTCGCTGACTCTTAATGGATAAATAACTAAATTATGAAAATACAATTATAAGACTTATATGTTAAAAATTATTTTACGGTGTTTCGGATGAATTTCCTCAAATGACTCGAGCATTTTGATCTAGTGGTTAACATTACCAAATAAATTTATTCCACATTTAAGAAAATTCCAATCAATTTACAAGGGTCCAGCCGCCTTGCATTGACCGACTTTCGGAATATTGGCCAAGTGCATTACGAGAAAAAGAAGTAATTAATCTAGCGTTTTGTCGGGGTTAAAGAGGCAAAATCTCATCGAAGATTAGATCGAGATGGAAAGAGAAATTGAGGGACTGGACCTGACTTTCATTTCCACCATCCTCGTATTGCTTTTGCATTAAAGAAACATATAATTTTAGTCAAGTTCTTGCTACTTACTTTCTATAATGGACATCCCCGTCAAAAAGGTAAGCGGAATCGGACAGGGTGCTTGCAAGGATTGACTCGGGAGGTTCAGATCCTTCACCATGGAAAGTCATTAACATCAACCACTGTCTTTAAGATATTTACCAACAAATTTAGCCCTTGAAGGAAATTAGACGTGAATTTGCAAAAAGTGGAAGGAAAAAGAACTTCCAACATATCTCTCCTTCGATCAACTCAAATTAACACTTAAAGGGAATTAGACGTGAATTTGCGCAAAAAAAAAATGGAAAGAAAGAAACTTCCAATTCAGTGACTAATGAATGGACACTACAAAAAAAGTAGGTTTTAGCGATGAATTTTGCCACGAAAAATTTGGCAGAATTCGCCGCTAAACGAATTTGAGACGGAATTTGGACGAAAAAAATTTTGTCACCAATTTGGCATCACAAAATTTAGCGACGAAATATATTCGTCACTAATTATTCGTCGCAAAATTGCCACAAATTGTATTCGTGGCAAAATTCGCCGCTAATTTGCCATGAAATTTTTTTTGGTTGGTAATTTTTTTTTTGATCAGTAATTTTCGATGAACTTATATTCGTGGCAAAATTCATCTCTAATTTACCACGAAACATTGTTCCAGAACGAATTTAGCGCCGAATTTTTATTAGTTATTTAGCATAGAATTTTTTATTAATTCTTTAGCGACGAACTCCGCGACGAATATTGTTTAGGGACGAAATTAGCGACGAAATTTTATTTTTGCAACAAATTTTTATAATTTGTGATTGTACGATAAAATCATTTCTTTTATTTTTCGATTTTAAATCTAATTAAAAGCAAAATTAATTTCTAGGTCAATCGGTTCCATGCCAAATGCCAATCAAAGTGCTAGGTCAATCTACTTCTAGTAGCAATACGAGTCAAACATTGAAGGAACACGATGCACGTAGGGGAAGAGACAACGAGAGAAAGAGAGTGTTGAACAAGCACAAAAATGGGAAGAATCAAAGTTCGACCATAAGCATTAAGCTGCCGCACATCAAAACACTAAAAAGACACAGCAAAGAGATTCACAAGAAAAACTTGATCCGAATTTTATCTTTCAAGTACATCCACAGTGAACTATTATGGCGTTTCGCTTTGAAACCAGTTAGAGGAACTTCCCATATGGCCTTCCATTATCCTCATCCTGCATATGCTGTTAAACACCAGCCAAGGTAAATATATCAGTAACCCAACTCATTTGCTTTCAAATCAACCACAATCAAGATGCAGTTTTGGCACTAGTTTGAAGAGAACATCCAGAAGAATCCATCATTAACAAAGGGATAGCCAACACACATACACCAATATTGCTTGGTGATTGAAAATCAAGATGTCAATCACATCCACTTTATTTTGTTTCAGCTAGCCAGTCTACAGTCATCTCAGAATAAAGTGGTTAGAGTTCTTTATGCTCCCCACTAGATAAGATATTTGCCAGAGGTCAAACAACCTGCCCTATATGAACTTGACTCCTATAATCCCAGACCCAATGTGAAAAGACCCAAAGGACTACAATTTCTTTCTCAAGGTAGAAAAAGCAGTTAGGTTCAGTACATCACTGTAGTGAAGAACCTGAAGTATGAACTTCCACAAGGATAACGTGATGAAGCAAATTCCAGTGAGCCTGCTAATCTTGGCTTTGACTATAGTATTTCCCAGAGTAAAGCCTCAATGCAAGTTAAGGATATAAAGGCTGGTGCACTTAGCCAATTGATTAAGTTAAAAACAGAAATAGCAAATAGGCTGTGGTGTGCAGCATGTATTCTTGGATGTCCAATCTGCTGTAAACCCCCTTTACCATTCTTTCAACATGCTTCACCAAGTGAACTCAATATAATCAACAGACCCATTAATCTTGTTTCTCCAAGGAGACATCCCTCCAGCCCTGCCCTTTACAAACCGTGCTCAACACCGTGTTTCTCACGATCGAAAGTTCAGATATTTTAAACTAGAGAAAACCAATAAAACTAATGTCATCAGCAAAAGCAGCAAAAAAGAAAAAAAATGTCTCAATTTGGACAGGCCACTAAATTCTCATAACCATTAAGCTTTGACTGCTGCCATATCTTCAACGAGATCCACTAACTCCAAGCTCAATCAATCAATTACTTTTTCATAGGTAACAACCCGTGTCTTAAGACTCAACACATCGCAAAAAATGGCCTTATTAGTCTCCCCTATCTACCCTCTATTCCATTTGCCAATCGTGCGTATTGCTCTCTTCATTCCTGGTATGTCCATTTCCTACAGTACAGTAAATATTTCAATGCCATCCACTGCAGGATCAGCAAAGAATTGCTAGCCTTGATTAAAGGGTACAGAGAGTTAAGAACCCATTGAATCCATCATCAAGTGTTCAGCTCTAACTTCTCATTCCAGGGTGCAATCCAAAGCCAACAACAACTAAGCCACTAAGCTAACTCTCCCAGCAAGCGCAGCGATCGATTCAATGGCAATCCAAACAAGGGCAAACAAGTGAATCCGAAAGGCCAGATCAACCAAGAGAGGAGGAGGAGGAGTAACGTACGAATTCGTGGACGATGCCCTTGTAGACGAGGAGGGGGGAGGGCGACGCCGAAGATGCCGACGAGGGCGAGGTTCCGGCGAGTCCACCAGAAGTTGTGCTCCAGGTTCTCGCGCGCCGTGCTCCAATCCTCGATGAACCTGTTCTTCAGCATTTCCATTCCTCCTTGCCCTCGACGGGGGAGGAGCCGACGCCACTTCTGGCTTCGCGGTCTCTAAGGCTCTGGAGGCCATGGGCGAGGAGGAGTTGCGGGAGGAAGCGCGGGGGGAAGGGGGTACCGAAAACCCTTTAGCGAGCGCGAGAGGTTTAAGGGTTTAGGGGAGGGTGAAGAAGGAGAAGGAGAAGCGGAAGCAGGGGGTACGGTGGATCTGAGAGAAACGAAAGAGGGAGAGAGAGGGAGAGCGAGAGAAACTGGGGGGTGACTGGCGGGGTTTTGGGGCGCTGCTTTTTTTTAGTGACCGATTTAGCGACGAATTTTTTATCGTCGCTAATTAGCAACGGATTTAGCGACAACATTTTACATTAACAAGTAGGAATATAAAAATTTTTGCAACGAATTATTTTTTGTCGCTAAATCCGTCATTAATTTGCAACGGATTTTTTTTCGTCGCTAATTAGCAACGACTTTTTTCTTTCGTTACGAAATCCGTTGCAAATTAGCAACGGATTTGAGTTCATCGCTATTTCCGTCGCAAATTAGCGATAGATTTAGTTTTGTCGCTAATTTCCGTTGCTAGTTTGCTTTCGTCGCTATTTCCATCACAAATTAGCGACGGATTAGAGTTCGTCGCTAATGTTCCGTCGCTAAATCCTTGCTTTTTGTAGCCGGATAGAAACTTCTTTGTGCTTGGAATTTACGGCGATTCTAAAGACGATGCTGGATTTAGCTCCATTGGAGAAAGGCGAAGGCATGGCTGAACAACAATGCATATAAGTGATGGATTCCGAGGGCTTGCCAAATGGTGTTCGAGGCGGCCACTTCGATTTTGCTGCGAACTACTGAGGTTATTGATTTTGCTAAGAAAGTGTTTGGCAAATTGTCTGAGAGAGGAAAAACGAGAGTAACAGCGCTTCTAACTTCAATTACTTATTATGTCAACAATAAGCAATACACTCTTCTCTGTTCTGACTATATTGAATAATATGAGTAGAAGAGTCATTGTTACGGATGAGGTTCTTCTGCTAGAATCTGCTTTGCTAGTGACTCCATATTGGTTTGTTTCATAGATATTAAGTCTCCTCCATTGGCAGTGGAGGACCAAGTCTCAGAAGGTCATTGCGTGAACAGAAGCTTTGTGCATAATGAGTCTACATATAATAAATCTCATATCTTTACTCAGTTAAATACATAAAGTTCCCAATTCTATACCCTCAAGACTCCTCAAAAGAAATTTGAGGCGGTCACTTCGATTTTGCCGCGTAATACTGAGGTTACTGATTTTGCTCAGAAAGTGTTCGACGAATTGTCTGATAGAGGGGAAACGAGAGTAACAGCTCTCTAACTTCGATTACTTGTTACGTCGACAGTAAGCAATACTCTCCTCAGTTCAACTCTATTGAATAACCTCAGCAGAAGGGTCATTGTCGCGGGTCCTCGCCAAAATTTTCTTCTCAAGCGGATGAGGTTCTCCCGTGAAATTCTGCTTCGCTGAACTCTTCAAATTGCTGGAGACGTGCTCTTGCACAGACCAGAGAGGTGTTTAAGGCATACAGGGTATTTGAAATTCCAACTGGAGTTACTGAGACTCCATAATGTCGAGAGGCTGGTTCTTGTGTATCAAAACCAGGGCAATTGAATTGGATATCAGGACATACGGTGACTCCGTATTGGTTTTATTTCACAAATACGAAAGTCTCCTCCAACGGAAGACAATTTTCCTTAGGGGGTTGAGCCTCTTACTCTTTCTCCTTCTACGATCTTTATGCATCCCAACATCTGGTAGTGGAAGAACCCAGTCCAGGAAGGTCATTGCATGAACAGAAAGTTTTGACCATAATGAGTCTTCACATAATAAATCTCACATCTCGTCAGTTAAATACGCAAAGTTTCCCAAGATAAACGTCGACGGGTCCTTCGAAGCTGGTGGTTCGGAAGGATCGGTCGCGGGAAGCCGATTCAAGCCCAAGCTATGATGTACTTCGGATATATCTGACGAGAAGAGGACACGTACTTGGAGTCAGACAACTTTGCTCTGGTCGACGCTCCGCCGGAAGACGATCACGTGCCGTGGGAGGTGGAAGCCCTACTTGTCTTGGGCCCATTGTGGAAGAATGGCGAATCAAGTAGCTGATTGGGTAGCCAAAAAGCCCAACGTTTGAATACCCTTTCTAGTTAGCCCAACCCCCCAGTCCCCATGGGACTACTTGTGTTTTGATGTCCCTTCTTTGGGCTTTGTCTAGAAGCACTAGTGATAAACAAAAGTGGTGTTTCTGACCAAAAAAATTACACAAAGTTTCCAATTCTATACCCTCAGACCGCCTCAAAAGAAATTTAAGCAAAAAAGAAAAAGGGGGACAAATAAATTGTATGACTGGACAAACAATTGGTACCGTAAATTATGTTTATTAATCTTTAGAAAATAAGTTAACCTAATAATAATAACAAAGATAAGATCACGGATATTACTTGGACTTAGCCTTTAGTAGGTTTGACCACATGTTAAAGGAGGATGGCCGAAATGAGATAACGAAGCTAACAGTGACATCAGTAATAAAGATGAAAGAGGTCGAGTTCCGAAGCTTATTATTGATTTTTTTTAACAAAAATCAATGATTTGTAATCACATTTCTAAAATTAGTTATTTGTATTGGTTAGAAAAACTGGTTAACGGAACATATTTTCATCATCAACAATAATCTCTACCTATACGTTTTATTAATGATAAAAGTACTTCTAATTAATCTTTTTTTGCAAGCGATGAAAAGAGTATTTTTAGAAATATTTTAAATTGATAATTTTCCGTAAAATAAACGCATCTTGAAGTCAAAGGATTTTATCTTCTTCTTCTTCTTCTTCTTCTTCTTTTTATCATTTCTTCTCCTTTCACTTAGGGTTTTTCCTTTCATCACCCCCTCTGCAAAATATCTTATCTTTTTTCTCCCTCTAACTAAATTGCTTCTGTATTGGCGCCTCGTCATCGGCTTCGGCATGCCATTTTGTGGCCATGCATTCGGGCGACAAAATGCCGCTAACAACCGTCAGCAGTGGCTCCAACTCATTGATAGGAGCTCACTCGGTTTATTGTGGGCTTTTGGTAGAGGGACAACTTTTGCAAATAGGCCCAGCCCATTCACCATCAAAGAAACAAAAAGAAACTGAAAAATCCACCTATCCAGCACTAAGGATGGTAAAGATGAAAAATAAAAAATAATAAAAGTTAATAAAATTTAGGAGCCATCAAAAGAGATTGAAAGCCCGATCGGCCCAACCAAAAGGCACGAGGTAGTAGACAGGTCGATCCTGGGGGCATATTTTTCTAATTTTGTTTTCAGGCTTGTTTGGGCTACTAGCCTAGGGGACTCGTGATGCCATTAGCAAAAATAAGTGAAGTAGCAATTATAGTTGAATGAAGTGAAACATAAAGGAGATACAAAGATACGCAGATGAGAAGGGGGGCCAATCAGAGTCGATAAAAGCATGGTACAAAATATATTTCAAATTTATCAACTGCATTCATTCTATTAATATGATACTTTGCAACGGTTATATATAAAAAAAAATAGTTTGTTCATCTTATATCTTGCTATAAATTTCCATTAGAAAATAGAATTTGAGAGGCTATGAAATTCACTACAAAGCAAACTTCCACGTGACCAATCTAATGGTCCTTGGTCCAAAAACTGCCATCAGAAAAAGAACTTCCAACATATCTCTCTTTCCATGAACTCAATTCAAATAGAAAAATTGGAAGGAAAGAAACTTCAAATTCAGTGACCATTAGTGGATGAAGTACTAAATTACGAAAATCCAATTATATATGTTAAGTTAATTTATGGCATTTTGAATGAAATTTCTCAAATGACTGAAGCATTTTAGTCTGGTGGTTAACATTACCAGATAAAGTTACTCCAGACTTTGGAAAATTACAATTCCTTTTTCAAATCCGCGTAAGGACAAGGGTCCGGCCACCCTTGCATTGACCAACTTTTGGAGTATTGGCCAAATGCTTTATGAGAAAAAGAAATAATTAGTCTAGCGTTTTGTTAGAGGTAAAGAGACAAAATCTCATTCAAGATTACATTGAGATGGAAAGAGAAGTTGAGTGACTAGGTCGATTCTTTTTTCCGTCATCCTCATATTGCCTTTGGGTTAAAGAAACATAAACTTAGTCAAGGTCTTGCCACTTACTTTCTATAATGGACATCCCTATCAAAAAGGGTAAGGGTTAATACCACGAAAGGGTTAATATCACGAAAACCCTAAACATGTATACCTATGATAAATTTACCATAAACTAATTTTTTGACCACCAAAAATCTCAAACTGGTACACCTATGGCAAATTTACCCTCCGTCGGTTTCCATTAAATTTTATCATCAAATTACTGGGTTGGATGACACATGACAATTGATGGGTGTACCGATTTAGGGTTTTACCCTCCGTTTGTCACAGGTGTACCAGTTTCGTGATTTTTCATGTATACGTGGATGAGAAGAGTGAGTTGAGAGAAGAGGCCGATCAAAATCCAATAAATCATTACAAACCACAAAGGAAGCTGAGAGTGGAGAGAAGGCGTCGACAGTGAGTTAACATGGAGATACGTGGGAGTTATAGATTCTTCACATTAGAAAGTCATTGACATCAACCGCTGTCTTTAAGATGATTAAATACGATTTGTCAAATGGTATTTACCAACAAATTTAGCCCTTGAAGAAAAATTAGATGTGGATTGACAAAAAAATGGAAGGAAAAAGAACTTCCATCATAACTCTCTTTCCATCAACTCAATTCAAAGAGAAAAATGGAAGGAAAGAAACCTCCAATTTAGTGACTATTAATGGATGAATTACTAAATTACAAAAATCAAATTATACATGTTAAGTTAATTTATGGTATTTTGAACGAAATTTCTCAAATGACTGGAGCATTTTGGTCTGGTGGTTACTATTACTGGATAAAGTTACTCTAGATTGTAGAAAATTCCAATCCGCTTTTCAAATCCGTGGAAGGACAAGGGTCTGGTCACCCCTGCTTGACCAACTTTCGGAGTATTGGCCAAATGCTTTATTAGAAAGAGAAGTAATTAGTCTAGCATTTTGTCTGGAGTAAAGAGGCAAAATCTAATTCAAGATTAGATCGAGAAGTAATTAGTCTAGCGTTATGTCTGGGCCAGCTTTCTTTTCTGTTATCCTCATATTGCTTCTTGGATTAAAGAAATATAAAGTTTAGTCAAGGTCTCATTATTTACTTTCCGTGATGGACATCCCGTCAATAAAGGTGAAGCATTTCCCAGCATTTGTCGTAGGTGGCCAAGACGACTTAGGAGAAAGCTGGGTCAAGCTATAATGGCCATCCCTATCCAAAGAGCAAAGCATTTCACAGCTTTTTATCGCAAGTGATCGCAAGTGACCAAAATGACTTTGCTCAAAATTATCCAAGAGTCCCTACATGATGAAGCAGGCATTCAAACATTCAACAAAATATAGGTTTGTTGAAAAAAATAGAACAGGATATAATGAATTCAACTGATAAACCCAACAAAGATTTACAGGTTCGTGTATCTTATGTTATTGATTTGTCCGTTCTATTTCGATATACTTGGTTGAAAAATTAATAAAGTCATACAACATCTTTAATCAGTAATTTTTATAGATGAAGTGATTTTTCTTACTAGTAATGAGTTGCCGAACAACGTCGGCAAACTCCCAAAATAACCTTTCAAGTAGTAATCATGTGGAAGGTTGATTTTACTTTGAACCGTTATTAAATGGAAATCACCAGAGAGAATCCGCTTGTGTTTTGCAGACTCTCACAATTGTCTCCTTGAGGCAAAGAGGTGACCTTAATTGAGATCTATTTTGAACATCCAAGGAAATGCCTATATAAAATGCTCAAGTCTTTAGGGAGAAAATCATCAAATAGTGTACCTCATAAGGAAATTAATCGTCATAGGAAAAAAAAATTTCACGATGGCCTGGATTTTCATGTTCTTTAATAATCTCATGGTCATCATTAACCTAATACTTATTTAAAGATTAATGATTCTTTTATAAATTTGACTACTAAAAGTCATGATGCAATCTACATCCAGTAATTGCATTAGAATGACAGTTGCAATTGAGAAGGTGACAAATGATCAAGCTTAATGACATACATTAATTTCAAAAATTTGCATTTTCATAGTAACAACAACAAACAAATGACAATAATAACAACAACAATGATAATAGTAACAATAGAAAATTTAGTGACAAAAACTAATAGCAAATCCTCCCACATCATACAATGCACAAAAACATTTTTTCATGCGGATACATAAGATAAGATGAAAGATATCAAATATTGCAAACTTTTTAAAGTCAAATAAGAGAATTTATCGTATAACACATACATATATACTGCAAACTTTTTAACGAATATACGAATATGTTTTGTAATGGTCAATATTAAAATATTTCACTTCTTTTATTTTTATTAGTCAACATATATAATTAAGTAATTATGTACTATTCAACATATATTATTAAATTAGCAATGACCTCTTTATATATTACATGAAGGGCAAATTGTCCAAAAAGTCATAAACCTATTATATTTTTGCCAATTCAGTTCTAAACTTTTTACATTTGTGCCAATTCAGTCCATCAGGCCAATTTTGGCCGGCCAAAGCTAACGTGGATGCCGGACGGCACCGACAGTCCGGCCAACACTGACGTGACAATTTTCAAAATATTTTAATTTTTTTTCGAATTATTTATTTATTTTTTTCTGGCCTTCTTTCCTCTAGCCAGTTCGACAATCGGCCAGAGGCTAGGGCAGATGAAGCTCGCCCCCACCAGCCACTGGCGAGGGCAAGCCTTGCCCAACCAAGACGAAGCCGACCTCGACGTCACTAGGCGAGGCCAGGGGCCAACGAGGTTGACCTCGCCGGACCTCACCTCTGACCGATCCGATAATCAGCCAAAAAGAAGAAGGCCAGAAGAAAAAGAAAAGAAAAAAATGAAAAAAATTAATAAAAAAGTTCGAAAAAAAATTTAAAAAATTTAAAAAATTGCCACATCAGTTCTAGCCACCAAAATTGGTCAGATGGACTGAATTGACACAAATACAAAAGGTTTAGGTCTGAATTGATAAAATTGAAAGGTTTCTAATTAAATTGACAAAATACAATAGATTAATAACTATTTGGACAATTTTCCCATTACATGAATCTATTTTAAAATATTTTTCTAGGAACACGTGTAGTAGATTTCCAAGCAACTTTTGGACATGGACCTACATAATATAATTCAATTCATTTTGACCGGTAATCGGGTGAATCTAACATTGAATCCACACAATGTAACAAATCACCTCCATTGAGCACATGTGATTCGGGGCCACATAATAAGTAGAATAGATTTCCATATTCTTCTAGCATTCAAAATTGTTATTGAACATTCAATTTCCACGAAGACCGGTTTTATTTCCCAGTGATTGAATTGGCGATGGTGCCTACCTTCTTCTCTATCAATTTTCATGTCCTTAATTCTCAACAGAATTGAAATGGTTTGCTTGCTTTTCCTTGGAAAATTTCTGGGTCACGGCAAGCTTCAATGACCATGCGGGAGGATAAGATGTGTTCCATCTTTGAGTCAAAGAGGTCCCTAGCAAAATTGATCAACTCATGGGCCACAGGCAAGTATTTCATACATATAATACATACAAAAATTGAATATGGATCATCAAATCTCGTGGGATTCACTAGCTTCAATAGTTGATATTCATTCAATACATATACTATACTCATATAACAGTTTCTCATAGTCCTTCATGGGCATGTGGACTTGGGTGGTGCCGAATATTGGAGGGAAGTGGAAGCTGATAGCGTTGCTTGGAAGGAGAGACTGGAGAGGAATGCCCTGCTCAAGATTAAATCCGCCTCAAACAACCCGAATGGGTTTTCTTCTATCGTGGCGCGACGATTACAAAGATTTTTATTTAATACTGGCAAGGTATTCATACATTGCACAAGATTAAGACTATGTTCCGTATTATTCTAAATATTGATAGTCAATCGATTTTACAGTGATAGTTAAAGTTAATTATGAGATATATTGAATGTTCATCGGTATTGGCTTGGCTGGTTTATCAAATCGATTGAAATTGTCCTTTTCTTTCCTTCAATAAGTCTAAACAAATACTCATTTGTTTCATATTTATTGACAAAACAATACCTTGACATAAAACTTAACAACATCAAGTTTTAGTTATTTATCTTATCCTTTCTTACGAAGCGATACATGGAAACATATTTTTCTTTTATAATTTTGGTGAAGTCACTGGTAAAGTTTTGTTGTTGATATGCAAATGGTCATTCTTTATCATTTTATAATATTCGCTTTATCATTTTCATCTTTCTCTTTTGGAAAAGTTCTGAGTCAAGTCAATGGCGCTAATCTCGCCCATGATTGTGTCGTGGAGTTGGACTAACCGCTATAATCTCTCGAAAGGGAAGGACTGCATATATAAATGAAGTACATGAGCCTCATATAGACATTTATTGTAACATCCCGGACCTATCGCCCCACGTGATATTGTCCGCTTTGGGTCAAGCCCTCACGGTTTTAAAACGCGTCACTAGGAGAAGAGGTATCCACAGCTTATAAAGCCTGCTTTGTTCCCCTCTTCAACCGATGTGGGATCTCACAATCCACCTCCCGTAGAGGGACCAGCGTCCTCGCTGGCACACCGACTCGGCACCGGCTTTGATACCATTTGTAACATCCCGGACCTACCGCCCCACGTGATATTGTCCGCTTTGAGCCAAGCCCTCACGGTTTTAAAACGCGTCACTGGCCGCCCCACGTGATATTGTCCGCTTTGGGCCAAGCCCTCACGGTTTTAAAACGCGTCACTGGGAGAAGAGGTATCCACAGCTTATAAAGCCTGCTTCGTTCCCCTCTCCAACCGATGTGGGATCTCACAATCCACCCCCCGTAGAGGGACTAGCGTCCTCGCTGGCACACCGACTCGGCACCGGCTCTGATACCATTTGTAACATCCCGGACCTACCGCCCCACGTGATATTGTTCGCTTTGGGTCAAGCCCTCATGGTTTTAAAACGAGTCACTGGAGGAAGAGGTATCCACAGCTTATAAAGCCTGCTTCGTTCCCCTCTCCAACCGATGTGGGATCTCACATTTATATGCTAGTACTAGCTATGAAAGTTACCATATGGTCCGTGTCCTCCATGAATGAACTTTGTAGATCAAGCATATCGGCACAATAGGACATATCCATTGATTTACTTTATTTGACCCATATAGTCTATCTCATCTTATAATTTATCACAATGTCCTCTGCAGATAATCTCAACTAATCAAATATAGATAAACGGTAAAATATATGCGTCGATATAAGTTTTTGCACTAACTGTTGAAATAACTCTTCTAGTTTTGTTATGAATTACGTATAAATTCTATATACAAAGAGCAAAAGTATACGTGCATATTGTAATTCTTTTTTTAAAAAATCTCAATTTACCAGTACGTGATGGATTGGTCAACACGGCAAAATATTTAAGTAGAAGACAACATTTACACATATCCCATCTGATGTCTCGTGGGGAGAAGCTCGATCATTTTTGGGATCCTTTTCGTGTACGCATAAATGAGAGAGAGTAAGTTGAGAGAAGAGAGGAGGGTTTGATAGTGAGTTAACATGGAGATTAATCACTGTCTCTAAGATGATTAAATACAATTTGACAAATGGTATTTACCAATAAATTTAGCCCTTGAAGGAAATTAGATGTGGATTTACCAAAAGTGGAAGGAAATATAACTTCCACCATATTTTTCTTTCCATCTACTCACTTTAACCCTGAAAGGAAATTCGACGTGAATTTGCGAAAAAAAATGGAAGGAAAGAAATTTCTAATTTGATGACAATTAATGGATGAGTTACTAAATTATGAATATCCAATTATATTTATTATAAATTTATTTTAAGGAGTTTTGGATGGATTCTCTGAAATTACTGGAGAATTTTATATCCGGTGGTGGTTAATATTACCGGATAAAGTTACTCCATACTTTAGAAAATTCCAGTTTGTTTTTAAAATCAGTGTTAGGACAACGGTCCTAGCATTGACCAATTTTCGGAGTATTGGCCAAGTGCTTTATGAGAAAAAGAAGTACTTAGTCTAGCGTTTTGTAGGGTTAAAGAGAAATCGAGTTACTGTGCCGGCTTTCTTTTCCATCGTCCTTATATTGCTTTTGCATTAAAGAAATATAAATTTAGTCATGGTCTTGCCACTTACTTTGTTGAATGGACATCCCTATCAGAAAGGTAAAGCATTTCCAGCTTTCATCGTAGGTGGCCAAGACAATTTGGGAGAAATCTGAGTCAAAGCTATAATGGACATCCCTATCCAAAAAGTAAAGCATTTCACAACTTTTATTGTAAGTGACCAAAATGACTTGCTCAAATTATACAAGAGTCCCTACATGATGAAGCAGGCGTTCAAACATTCAACAAAATATAGGTTTGGTGAAAAAAATTAGAACATGATATAATGAATCCAACAGGTATGTTCAACTTATGGATTTACAGGTTTTGGGTATCCTATGTGATTGATTTTTCCGTTCTATTTCGACGTATTTGATTGAAAATTTAATGAAGTTATACAACATCTTTGGTTGGTAATTTTTATAAATCAGGCGATTATGCTAACAAGTAATGGGTTGCCGAGCAAAGTTGACAAACTCCCAAAATAACTATTAAAGTAGAAATCATTTGGCAAGTTGATTTTACTTGCGAATCACTGTTAAACCGAAATCACGGCAAAGAATCCGATTGTATTTTGCAGACTCCACCAATTATTTCCTTGAGCCATAGAGGTGACACTAATCGAGACCCTATCTGAACATCCAGAGCAATGCCCATACAGAATGATCAAGTCCTTAAGGAGAAAGCCATCATATCGTGCAACCCAATGGTTTCGCTTCTGTCTTGGCACGACGGTTAAATTTTTTTATCTAATACTAGTAAAGTGTCCGGGTGTTTAAGACTGTGTTTTTTTATAAACTATTAATCAATTTTGCATTCATCGATATTTTAAGTAATTATAAGTTATACTGAATACAGGTCTATATTGTCTCGATCACTTTATCAAATTGATCAAAATTACCTTATTTTTCCTTCAATGAGTCCAAACAAATAACGATTTATTTGATATTTCTTGGCAAAACAACACTTGCACCAAAAACTAACGATACCAAACCTTAGTTATTTCTCTCTTTTTGCGAAGTAATTCCTGGGCACGTTTTTTCGGTTGATTTGCTAATAATAATTTTTTTTATCATTTTATAATCTCAATCTTTCTCTTTTGGAAAAGTTGTGGGTCAATTTAACGACGATAATCGCGTCTTTCGCGGAATTGGCCCCCGGCAGACTTCACTTTGCCCATGGTTGTTTTGTGGAGTTGGCACAATCGTGGTAATCATGGAAACGTATTACCCACATATCATGAGCAAGTATTTTGTGAACCCAATACATATGGGGAAAAGTGTTGAAAAAATCCTAAACCTTTTGTATTTGTGTCGATTTAGTCATAAAAACAAATTTTTGTGCCAATTCAGTCCCAAACATTTTGTCTTTATGTCAATTCAGTCCTTTCGACTAATTTTGACCGGATTTTATTGACATGAATGCCGGTCGGCTTACGTGGTACTGCCGGTGATGACTTAGATAATTTTTAATAATATTTTAATATTTTTCGAATTTTTAATATTTTTTAATATTTTTTTCTTTTTCTTTTTTTCTTTACCTTTCTTCTTCCACTAGTCGGATGCCGGTCCAGCGAGTCCCGTCGGCCGCTGGCGAGGCTCGCCCTTGCCAACAACGGCAATGGCAAGCCTTGCTTAGCCACTGGCAAGGCTCGCCCACGACCTCGCAGCCACCCTCGCTAGCTCGAGCCCTTTCCAGCGGCTGGACGAGGCACAACCTCACCGGATCCGGTGAGGTTGAGCCTCACCCATGGCCAATGGGACTCGACCCTTGCCGGCCCAACATGAGGCCACCCTCGCGGCCATTCAACCTTGTCGGATGGTCACAAGGGTGCCCTCGCGCTGGGCTAGCGAGGGTTGAGCCTTGCTAGCCATGGGCAAGGCTCGACCTCGCCTGGCAAAGGCCGCAGGTCGCGACTACCCTCGCCAGGGGTTGGCGGGGCTCGCTGGCCATGGGCTCCACCCGGTCGCCAGACCAGCGACTGGCTGGAGGAAGAAGAAAGGTAAAAGAAAAAAATATTTAAAAATATTTTTAAAATATTAAAATATGATTAAAAGTTATCCACGTCATCGCCGGTGGCGTCATGTAAACCGGCTGGCGTGCACGTCAGCAAAATCTGGTCAAAATTAGTCAAAATGACTAAATTAGCATAAAGACAAAAGGTTTATAACTGAATTAGCACAAAAAAAAATATTTAGGACTAAATTGGCATTAATGCAATCGATTTAGGACTTTTCTGACACTTTTCCGAATACATATGTTAAATTGTATATGGGCCATCTGATCTCATGGAGTGCATTATCTTTAGCAGTCCAGATTCAATTTATATATATATATATATATATATATATATATATATATATATATAGACACACTAAACTCATATAATAGTGTCTCATAATCCACAAAATATTATAAAAAAAAAGTGGACTTGGGAGGTGTCCATATTGGGGGGAAGTGGAACCTGACGGGGTGCTTGGAAGAAAGACGCCTCGCTCAAGATTAAATCCACCTTCTGTCGTGACACGATGTTTAAAAAGATTTTCATCAAATACTAACAAGTATTCGAGCGTTGCCCAAATTTAAGACTATATTCTTTTATATTAGTCTATACAATGATAATTAATTTATTTTGGGTTTATTGATACTATAATTAATTATGAGATTTACCGAACGTTGATATGCATTGTCTTGATCGCTTTATCAAACTCATGGAAATTGCCCTTTTTTTCCCCTTCAATAAGTCCAAGTACCCATTTATTCGATAGTTCTTAGAAAAATAACACTTGCTGAAAATTAACAACATCATCTATCTCGGCTTTTTTTTTTTGGTGACGCGATATTAGGGCACATGTTCTTCTTTTATAGCTCTGGTGAAATCAAATGGTAACTTTTTATCTTTTTTGATTTGCTAACAATCATTTTTATCATTTTGTAATATTCATTTTATAATCTTATCTTTCTCTTTTGGAGAAGTTCCGGGTCAAGTCACCGGCGATAATATAATCACGTGTTCCGGGGAATTGGCCCTAGCAGGCTCAACTTTGCCCATGGTTGTTTCGTGAAGTTGGCCCAACCGTGATGATTACTCAAAGGGGAAAGACTCCGCACATATAAATGAAGGAGATGACCCTCGTAAGTTTGCACAAGGTGAAGCAGAAGAAACAGATAAACGCACAAAACACCATATAGATAAACATGAAGCTTCTTTTACTGTGTACGTGGACTTGGGTGTTGCTGGTATCGATGGGGAGTGGAAGAAGCACGGCGTGCTTGGAAGAAGAGAGGAATGCACTGCTTGACATTGACGCCGCCCTCTACCCCCCCAGTGGGTCTCCTATTCTGTCGTGGCGCAACAACGATAGTGACTGTTGTGGCTGGAAAAGCGTGGAGTGCGATAACACCACTTTGCGAGTGACTGGACTATATCTGGGCGAACCACGCCGTTGGAAATGGAGAGTGTCGTACTGGGAACAGTCCGAAAGTAATTGGGAAGGGTCGAGCCAGAAAGAATGGTCTACCCGGTCCGAAAGTTATTGGGAAGGGTTGGGCCGGGAAAGAGAAGCGTCTCGTGGTTTGGTTATTGATGCCTCTTTATTCCTTCCTCTGGAGGAACTTCAAGTGTTGGATTTAAGTCAGCATTCTCTCTTAGGTGAATCTCTCTCTCTCTCACAGTAATTTGTTTGTTTTTTCCTTTTCTCTAAATATGTTCAAAATAATCGTTTACTCACCGTGTTTGAACTCTCAGGTGAATCTCTCTCTCTCTCTCTCTCTCTGTTATTTGTTTCATTTTTCTTCTTTCAATTATGTATCTAAGTAAGAGTTTGCTTTTGGACAACGAAAAAATGTCAGACTATGGTGCTATAAACTATAAAAGTGAATTGAGTGAATTAATGACAAACACATGATTGCACAAATGATGCAATCCTTAAAATAGTTGATTGCACATATCATGAATTAATTACAAGACTCATTTCCATGGCGATGATAAGTACGAAGAACGAAATTAGAATTAGCTCTATAAGCAATTATTTATCAAATTCCAACTTTTCTTTATCATAAAAGGGGTGGACTTGCTAGAATTTTTCACTCCAACAATTTTGCACTTGTTTGGAAGTGGACCAAAATCTACTTAATATTGAGGAGCTTGTGACTTTCTTTCACGATTCAAAATAAGAAAAAGAAAATCAAGTTTATCATTCTACATATTAATAATTACATTTTTGTAAAGGTTTTGAGTGTTTTACGATAAATAAAAGTCAAATTACGAATGCCATAAGGTTTGCAAAAATAAAAAATCACGAAAAGTAGATTGGCAGAGGGGATTAATTTAGAGGGATGAGAAAGAATCTTAAAGGGAGTGTAATGGTAGGACAGGGGGAAAGAAACGGACCGGAAAAAAAAAAAGATTAGATCATATCAAGTGGAATTGTATGTGTAGCTATGTGTTTTTTAAATCCCTCATATAAAGGGATTTGGAGGGATTAAGGGGACTTATTCTTTTACCAAACAATTGTTTTTTCTTTCTCACATTTACCTTTGATGTATTACAAATACATCAAATTATATATACGTAAAAGTACAGTGACAATCATCATTTATTTTATTCTCTCTCCTGATCATTCCTTTCTCTAGCATCCAAATAATATTATAGCTTATTTCCTTTATTTCCTTTTTCTTCTTTTCTCTTATAATTATCTGCATTTCTTATTTTCTACTTTGGTTACATCTTCCGACATCTATATTTATCTGGATGCATGGTTCCAAAATCCCAAGCCGCTCTAACCACGCATCCAGACATGCAAGAAAATCAGAATACCCTTCAATGCTTTCCAGGTCAACCTTCAGTCTATTTAGATAGGGAAGCTCACACATAAGGCGATTGATTAGATTTATGATCAATACATATACTTAAGAAGAGCAGCAAGAAATTTTATTATAAATCAAGTAATATAATTGAGATGAGATTAAAAGGATAGCATTTTTTCTGCTCCCTTTTTTGCTAATACACTACTTATAATAGTGGATGGATCATATTATCCTTGATGGATCCAACTTGTATACAGATTATATACACATAAATGATTAAAGTGGGGCCCAATTTTTCCACGCTCTCTGTGTCTCATATTCTCTCTCTCATTCTTTTCATTTCGTTGCGCTTCTCTTGAATGTATCCAAATTTAAGACGAAAATAGAATCGAAGCATAATCGAAGCATAGGGGAGGAAGTACTCCCAAATGAGTAATCAAGCACTCTTTCCCCAATCAGCTTTTCAAATTTTCATCACCGCTAGGCGATGTGTCGTCATCGCCACCTACCGTTGCTTGCTCGCCTCGCTTGGTTGATGAAGCCCTGCCTCTGTTCGAGCCACACGATGTCGGCGACCTAGCACCTGGCCTCTAGCCTCGACAAGGCCACCCCAGAGCCCTCCTTGCACCCAATCCCCACCTCACTCTTCCTCTTTCCCGTCATTATGGCAACTCCCCCGCCAGGGTTCAACGGTTGCTGTCGACTTAAAGACCTCAATTGCGGCTGTTGCTGGCCCCTTTTGACCTCAGATCAAGTCGAGCCTTAGATCTCAGATCTAGAGCTCGGTTGACCTCAGGTCTAGAATGTGAGGCTCGATTGTGCCGCGATGGCCCTAGCGGAAGTTGGAGGCGAGGGTGTTGACCTTGAGCAGAGGTCTCTATCACCGTCCGCATCTGCCATTAAATCTTTCTAATCTACTTTGGAATTCATTGATGTCTTCGGAGAGCTCCCCAATCTCTTTATCCGTTCTCAAGATGGAGTTGTTATCATCTTGCAGCCAATTTCTGGGTCATCTTGTCCTCCGTCACCTGGATGATCCTTTCATCTTTGGATGCCACCGCAAGAGAATTGATCCACGGGATGTCGCCGGGAAGCTTCTTCCCAAACTCCGAGAACGCCTTGTCCAGGAATGGCAAATTCAAGACAGCTTCCACCGGCATTGTTTTGTCAGGCCAGCACCTTTATGGTTTCTGTTTTTTTGGGTCGAACCTTTATGGTTTCCACCACCCACCTCTTGTGCACTTCCTCGAGCTCCGCTTTCTCTTTGTCGTCCATTGTATCGACCATACATCTCAAGTTCTTGACATGCTGCTTCGCCATCTCTTCGGCTTCAGAATGTCCTCTTTTTCCCCATCTTGTTTCGCTTATGTCGAGTATACTACTTCAATTTCTCTTACTTTTCCAGCATTATTGTTGGTGGTGACGTTATAACGCAAAAGACTCACCCTGAACAGACTCCCTCCGTCCCTCCCTTCTCCCCACCCCCTCTATGTATATATCTTCTACCATCACATGAGCTCTGCGACCCTTAAGCTGCCGTCGCCCGCCCGACTTCCTCTCTCTCTCTCTCTCTCTCTCTCTCTCTCTCTCTCTCTCTCTCTCTCTCTCTCTTCGGGCGTGTGTCCAAATGGGGCTATGAAGAAAGCCGCAACCCCAAATCCGGGGTTGCTCGAGGCTGGGCCGCTGTTTTGCATGAGGTAGTGACCTCGCGCAAGCAAGCCCAATGTCTGCCATATTTTAACAAATTTTCACCTAGGCTCAATGTCTGCCATATTACAATCGCTTTGCTATTACCTAGACACTTCGCTAATACCTGAAAAATTTTCTGCTACTCTCCCACATTCTTTATGGGCTCCTTGACCGCTACCGATGTCTTCCAAGTATAAGCTGCACTTGATTTTCTCCATTACCAGGAAGCTTATCAGAACATCAATTCTACTTGCACTTTTATCCATTCTACAAGAATTTCCATATTCAATCTCATCTATCACAGATAAAGCAAAAGCAATATTCATCCACACTTGTCAAAAGAGTGAACTCATATCTAGCGGCAACTACATCAATTGGCTCTGCAGGTTCTACCTCAATGGAAGCACCATTTAAGTCGATTATTGCACTAACACCTGCTATCTCAAGAGTTCTCGATGCAACTCCATTTTGAGCTTTACTGTCCATGTTCATATATGCATTACCAATAAAGCTCCTCATCACAAGCATATAGTTATTCTCAAAAAATTGAAGATGGTTGGAAATTTGATATCTGTAGATAATTTATTAACTATTGGGTATGCATGGATCTTTCCATAATCAGATTTAAATGGAACTCTACACCTGAAGCGATTGAAGAGGCTATATCTATCTTCTAATTATTTGGAACGAGTCCCCTCATGGGACAAGCAAACTTCAGTGGAGGCCCAAAATTTGTCTTCCATCCAGCTTGAAGGTACACGTAAGATATAAAACCATGCCTTGATATTATATGGTTCAATTTTGAAAACCTTCTGTCAATCACAAGTGTCAATCACAGGTGTGAATCTGGAGGTGCTGGATCTTTCGAATAACAAATTAGCCAATGATTGCCTTGCTGACATTACGAGGATGACATCTCTTAAGGCCTTATACATCAATGGTTGTGGATTGAATGCTTCAAAGTTTTTGGAAGGTAATTCTCTGAAAATGCTTTCGGTTATCACCTCTTCAAAATAAGATAAGGTGAGATAGTCTTGAACATAAAAGGCATGACTGCACTATATTCGATGTCCTCCAGAGATCATATTTTGGCCGCACAAATTCTTTAAATTACTAAGCGCCATGGACTTATATTTAGATAAGTGCTAATCACAAAAGCACATATAGCTGTTTGACCTATGCTTGAAGTTGTAAGGATTTAGTTAAATGCCTATGAAAGCCATAAGTAAATGTATGTCATGATTGTGGCATCCTTAAAAGTTGGATCAGTTTCAATTTAGTCCCTGCTCTTTGAAGATTGAAGTTTAGTCCCCATGCTTTTACTTCTACATAACTTTTTTTCTCGATCAATCTGAACAATAGTGTGATGCCATAACAGATACAAGGAGTTATTGCTAAAAAGATACAAATAGTCCAAAATAACAATATACTGTACGAGTTCAAAATTTGTCCAAGAATTATAATTATATGTAAAAGTTAATCAGGAATCAAAATCAAACAATATCTTAAGTTTACGGATTAGATCCAAATAGTGGTCAAACTTCTGCATGTGTCATTAGTAGAATTCATGCATTTCACAAATCTTTGATTTTTCATTTGTTGTAAAATTTTGTTTGATTGTCTTGATAGGAAAATATCCAAAATTATTTTTTTTTCCTTTAAAATATCCACTTAGAACGAATAATTTATGAAATTATTCTTTTAGTATGACAATTTTCATCTTTTACCCAGTTATGATTTTATATTTCTTCCTATTGAACTTGTCTCAAATTCCCGATTACTCCATTACACTGATATCAAGTTTTGTAATGGATTTTCCATGCGTCTCATTCATATATTAAAAGCATATATACAAATCCAGTTTCTTCAACATTATCACTACCATCATTATGTATACGATTCATCAATAGTAGTGCCACATTTGTCTTGATATGTTTACTATATTTTAGCTAGGGGAAACGATTGTCCTATTTAATGGTCGGGTTTGACTTACTACGTATATTACTTGTTTTGACATATAGTGATCCTTGAATCCATCATCCGGTGCATCTAACCATTCTCTTAAATGCATGCAAAATATGATAACCAGAGATTATTTCGTAAATGGCTACTAGCTCCTCGTGGGAGTTTAATAGGGTTAGGCGGGAACAGAAGGGCCTTTCTCAAAACTCAAAAGAATAACTAATTGGTACATGAATACTAAAACGTAAAAAATTAAAGACACCATTTTCTTTTGAAAAAATGTTTTTAAATTATGATTTCCGTGTATTGCTACCAATAAATGTCATATTTTCTCAATATTTGTTTAAATCAACTAAAAGTGCTATGCTTCTGGAAGAAGATGATGTAGGTATGATTTCTTAAATTATGCCAATCGGAGTAGATGTGAAATAAAAGAGGAGCTCACGTTTACTAAATTCTAATATTTATTTCTTTAGTAAAATATCATAAATCAGGAGTTGAAAGACTGATGAGGGGAAGAAAATGTTTCATAAGTTGTGAAAATATAGCAAAAAATTAAATTTCAAATGACTTTTCCTTGATAATACTAAGCCGAGAACAAAGTTAATTAAATTCTATGGCATTTTTTCAGTATTTGTGAATTTTGCTTCCAATATTTTGGCTCAAGTTCTGTCTTCCAATCTGTTGGATGTATCGATCAATAGACAAATAGATAAACAAAAGCAAACTTAGTGATCTATGCAAAATCGTATCAAAGAAAGGAGGATGAAGATAAAAAGGAAAGCTGGGAACACAGCCCTTTCCTCTGAGGGACCAAAATGCCGTTTTCCTTTAACGGACTCAATTTACTGTATCTCCTTGCACCATTAAAGTTCTTCATTCGAAAAGAATGGACAAGATTTATGTTGAAAATATACACAACAATGTTGATGTCTGATTCTAGTATGCATCCCTTTCATTTGATGAAACGAGTACATTTTGTTTAGTTTAAACAAATCCAGCCATTTGTCCATGAAAATATCTGCACCCTATACAAAAAGCTTCCATCTTCAACCTTTATATTACTTAATTAAATTAAAGTATGTGCTAGAGAGCATAACTCTTTGTCAATTATTTAAATTTTTTTTTGAATTGTGGGATAAAATGAAAAAGTTGTAGCACAACAAACTAATGCTCATGAACCATGTCCTTATCAATATATTTGAAATTGTTTTTTTGGGTAAAGAATATATTTGAAATTGTTTGATACCAAATTAAGTGAAAATTTTAAATTAGCTAAAAATTAAACATGATATTCCACAATAAGATTTAAATTTTAAAATATTTTATTCAGATATGTGTGTGTCTGTGTCTGTGTCTGTGTGTCTGTATACACACACACATACACACGCACATATGCAAGTTTATATTACTATTAATTTTCCACACGCACATATGAATATTAAAAAATAAAAAATCAACTGTTGCCAAATTAATAGAAAAGACTACCTATTATTATAAAAAGTCTATAGAATGAAAATGATATACGTTGTGAGGGTTTTATTACCCGTTTGGCCAAATATCATAAATGAATTACAGTAAGTGCATGATTATCGATGACTCCTTTAGTTAGAACATTACACCCGGTAAAAACAAACACTTATATTTGGTATTATTCCTGTAACCTTAAGTGGATAAGAACAAACCAAGTTGAATTAAGTATGGATACCGGTTTGATAAAGCACTTTTTCTATATTCAATAAATAAATGATATTAAAAGATCCATAAAATATAACCTGACTTTATAGCCCATATATAACAAACAAATGATTTAAAATGATCTAAATAAGATTGATAACACATATTTCACATACAGATGAAATCATCAGATTAATAATGAACTATCTATTAATACAAACAGTTTATTGAAGAAAAAGTTGATTTCAAAGGGATCTATTTAACATGATAGTGCATGTATATGAATTATGAAATATAAAGGATAATTACAAAAAATTGTATAAAATGATACCTTTAATTGTGAAAGAGTTGAATAATATATAGATAGGTTATTACCACAAAAAATCCCAAACTAGTACGCTCGCGCCACATTTTACCCCAAATTAATTTTTTTGTCACAAAACCTCATAAACCGGGTATAGTGCCACATTTACTCCAAACTAGTATACTCGCTTAACATTTATCCTAAACTAATTTTTATGTCACAAAAATCTCTAAACTAATATATCAATGCCACGTTCACCCCAAACTAGGGCACTGTAGCACATTTACCCCTAAAAAATTCTGGTTTTAACAAAATTTAAGGTAAATGTGGCATGGGTATAATTGTGACAGGAGTGTACCGGTTTTGGATTTTTTATGACACAAAAATTAGTTTTGCTTAAATGTGACACAGTTTTACCAAATTACAATTTTTGGTGGTATTACCCTATATAGATAGCCTCTTTCTATCCTCCATTCTCGACATTAACTATGATCTCGAGTGTAAGTACAATTTAGTGATGATCCTCATAGTTACAATGTCCACTTTAACAGGCTTATGCAGATTGAGGAACCTTGAAGAGTTAGATATTAGTCGTAATGGTTTTTGGGGTCCTCTTCCTTCATGCTTGTGCAATATGACCTCACTCCGTGTGCTTGATGTTCACGATAACAATTTTAGCGAGGCCATTCCATCATCTCTCTTCTATAATCTCAAGTCACTTGAATGTATTGAGCTCTCTGGAAATGCTTTTGAAGGCTTACTTTTTCTTGCTTCCCTGGCTAATAATTCTAACCTTGAGGTATTCCGCCTCATTGACAACCATAAACGACTGGAAGTAAATACAGAGGAGCCCACTTGGTTTCCTTCATTTCAATTGAAGATGTTTGGTTTATCAAACTGTGTGATCAACAAAGACGCAAATGGCCTAATTCCCAGCTTTCTGAAAGAACAGCATGACCTGAGAGGTGTTCAACTCAACGACAACGGAATGACAGGAAATTTTCCAAATTGGCTATTGGACAACAATGTATTTCTAAAACAGTTCGAACTCACAGGCAATAATTTGTCAGGTCCATTTCATTTGCCTTCCAATTTGAATCTTCTCAGCATGTGGTGGTTCGATGTGTATGCTAATATTATTGAAGGAGAGCTTCCATCTCGAATTGGTTCTATCCTCCCGGATTTGAGATATTTGAACCTATCAAACAACTTATTGCAAGGTAGAATCCCTCCCTCAATTGGCAATATGAAAAAACTGGATGCATTGGATTTGTCGAATAATGGCTTCACAGGAGAAATACCGGAGACACTGGCTAAAGGTTGTGCATTACTTTCTACATTGAAACTGTCCAACAACAAATTGCAAGGCCAAATGCTACCAAGGTATACTAACTTGACAAACTTGAGATATTTGCATCTGGAGAATAATCTTTTCACAGGAGACATATCGCCTGATATATTAAATAGCTCCTCGATCATTTTGGATGCAAGTCATAATTTCCTATCTGGAACACTTCCCAATTGGATTGGAGATATTAGTAGTCATGCACTTATCTTGTCAAGTAATTTATTCGAAGGTCCTTTACCATTGAGCTTTTGCAAGTTACTGTATTTCGATTATTTGGACCTTTCAAGTAACAACCTTGGGCCAAATATACCCCCCTGCATCAATTTTACACTAACTTTGAGGTTCTTGCATTTAACTAATGACACGCTTGCTGGGCAGTTTCCTAAGTTTCTTTCTAGAGCTTCAAATATGGTCACATTGGATCTTAGACACAATGCACTGTCAAGTGAGATCCCTAGCTGGATCGGTTCGCTTCACAAGTTGAAGGTTCTTCTATTGCAAGGAAACAATTTTGAAGGTTCAATCCCTTTGGATCTATGTCTATTGAAAAATATGAGCATATTAGATCTCTCCAATAATAATCTTTCTGGAAATATTCATTCTTGTTTGAACGATTTGACGTTCGGAAGCTTTGGGAATCCTATGTCCTGATCTTCTTACATGGTAAGCTGGGAAGAGGCATGGGAATCACACTACAAGGTCAATTACCGTTTATTGTATCTTCGAAAAGAATATGACACATATACTTATACGAATGGATTAGAAGAAGTGAACTTCATGACAAAGAGAAGGTTGGAATCTTATATGGGCAATATTCTAAAACTCATGTCGGGAATGGATCTCTCGCAGAATAATTTGACGGGGCATATTCCTCCAGAAGTTGGCTACTTGAGTGAACTTCTCTCATTGAACCTGTCACACAATCATTTGACAGGACCAATCCCGGAAAAATTTTCCAATTTGAAGAATGTAGAGAGCTTGGACCTCTCCTACAACAACTTAACTGGTCCCATCCCTCCACAACTAATAGAGCTTTACGCGTTGTCAGATTTTAGTGTGGCTCACAATAACTTATCAGGCAAGACACTAGATCAAAAAAATCAATTTGGAACTTTTGGGGAAGCAAGTTATGAAGGTAATTCTCTTCTTTGTGGACCACCATTAACAAGTTGTCATGGCTCAAATCAGAAACCGGGGACACTGCCATCTTTTAATTATACCAGGGAGGATGATTCCTGGAGAGAAGCCTTCTTGTGGAGTTTTGCAGGATCATATGTAGTGGCATTCTTTGGGGTGATTCTTTTTTCTCCATCTAAACTCACACTATTGGTACGTGATGTTTGTGCTCATTCATAAGTTTATCCCATCATTTCCCCAATAGATAATATTCTTCTAAGCATTTTGTGATGAAATAATACGATGAACGGTGGAGAACTTTTGTTTAATAGGATTGTAAGCATTTTGAGTCCTGATTATGCATTTTGAATGCTTGACTCCTATAGTGTTTGTATTGTATTCTTTGTCATGCTAATTTGAATATTAGGAGATTTGATCTGGTTGAGAATTCAGAAACGATAGTTTATTTACAACCAAAATCAATCCAGCATTCATAAATTTTTGTAAATGTTACACCAAATGTGAATTATCTGATGGCTGCAACCGGCAACACCAAACCAACCAGGTTTTATTGTTTCAAGAATCCTACTAACATAAAGTATTGGGCACTGCAAATTTCTCCAGTTTGAGGATAAAGTCATGGATTGTCGCCAGGATGACAGCAATATCCCAATTGCTGAACCACTGGTCTACAACTTGAGCCCCACCTTTGTGATTTACTTGATGAAGAACTCGTCGCAATCCTCCCTCATGGCTCCCTTGAGGGGAGCGGGTTTAGTGCTATGTCCAACGGGAACGAGCAGTCCCTCTATTCGAGGTGCTTGCTCTCGTTCAACGAGACTACGTTTTATTGTCTAGATTTTTAATTAGGGTAGGATTAAATAAGACAGGATATGAAATCCAAAAAATTTGTTATATCCTATCTACTATTTAGTGAATTACTATAATAAAGTTGGGTATTTTCATATCTTACGATGTACATATTGTCAATGAATGTCATATCGGTATAAATGAACCTAAAAATTGCACAAACGGAGATAATAAAAATCTCTCATGACACTCTTATCCATTTCATTTTTATTTGCTTATTTTTTATTATTTTTCCCTCTCTTTTATAATTCTTTCCTTTTTTTTATTTGTTTTTTCCCCTTCCATCATTTTCTAATAAATTTTTATTAAATAGTAAACTACACTAATATACCTAAAATATATAATAAATATAAATACTAAATGTATTTATTTATATAGATATGAAATTTATATCATAAGATATAATTTTCTTGAATATTTAAATAAAATTAAGAATAAATAAAAGCAATGTTATTGTTATTTTGAATTTTTATATTAAAATTCAAATATTATTTATAGTCAAATATTATTTAATTTTATTAATTTAACAAGCTTGTTGTTCGTGAAAAATAAATTTTATATTATGGATATTATAAATTCTATCCACCTTTATTCCACTTCTCTCATGGGATAATTTTATCTAAGTTATACTCCTCCTATATCTGACTTTATTCTGTCTTGGATAGGCATCAAACACAGGATATGATAAAATTTATCCTATGCTAAATTTTATCCCTACTACCAAATATAGACTAAGAGTTCTCCAAAATCCTACGGTGCACGACATTGGATGATTCGGTTTTGATTAAATCATGAGATCTTATCTAATTTGGAATCATCACTAGCCTATTTGAGCCAAATAGGAGAAAAGCTAGAAAAATCCAAGTTCGGTGACTTGATTATACTAACATTTAATTAGCGTTGTTTTGGTACCTAACTCATTTTAATGCAAAAAACGTGAATTACGCGGTCTTTTCGTTTTAAGTCATTAGGTATGTTCTATTTAAATGTCTTGTGATGGTTATTGGCGAAAGCATTTTTCAATCAATCATACGAGTCAATAATCATATCAAACCAATCATAATAAAAGACACGTGCCAAACGAGACAAAGCACAAAAGAATAGACTATGAAAGCAAAATGCGAAAAAACATACATGGACTTGTTATGAGCCCGGGGTTAAAAATTCCGCTAGCTAAACTTAAAACCTTATATTACTCAAACACATAAAGACCGACAAAATATAAAGCACAGTAAATGAACATGATATGAGTCGAGCAAAAAAAATACACACCTTTTATCATTTGAGGTCCGGGATATATGAACTCGTGAGCTAGTTTCAAAGTCGGAGTCAAAATCTAATTCTAGCTAGAGAAAAGCTACCTACAAAAAGATAATCACCAAGCGAAACTCGAAAACGAAAAAACAGAAGGCCTGCTGCATGATTTTTAGAAGGACGAACCAGAAAAGCCAAATCCGATAATAAGTGTGCCTTTTATTAGGGGTGTCAATGGGTCGGGTCAGGTCGGGCTTTTATAATACCCTACCTGACCCGAAATCAATAGGGTCGCTCTTGACCCGCCTAGACCTAGCCCAAGACCCTGTTCAGCACACACCTCAAGGGCCGGGCCGGGCCGGGTCGGGCCGGGCCAGGTTTGGTTTCAGGTTTTTATTTTTTTATTGATGGATTGGAAATTAGTCCAACCAATCATGTAAAATTGTAAATCGCAGCAGTAGTTCTCCATTAGTATCACCACTCCTTGACTTCGCTCCTTCCCTTCCGTCTTCCTCCTCCTTCCGTTTTTCTGGTTCTCCGCCCTCTCTCCTTCCCTCGTGTCCGATCTCCTGCGACTCGCAATTCTTGGGAATGGCTCGCACGAGGCTCCTCTGCTCCTTCCTCCTCCTCGCTGCCGCCTGCTCCGCCGCCGCGTCGAGCTTCGAGGACTCCAACCCCATTCGCCTCGTCTCCGACGGCGGTGGCCTCCTCCTCCGCGACCTCGAGTCGTCCTCGATCCTCCAGGCCGTCGGCCGCACCCGCCGCGCCTTCGCCTTCGCCCGCATAGGTTAGATATCCGACGCCCGCCCGCTACTGTTGCGGTTGTTGTCACCTAGTGTTCGTACTGATGGGATTCGCAAGTACGAGCCCCATCGTGAAGAATCTGCTGTTGGGCTTCATTGCAAAAAGGAAGGGGGAAGGACGATGACGGCAGGGGAGGAGGGAGGAATCGACGAAATCGACAGAATCATCGGAAGTCGGGGATTTGGTCGAGGTCGAGGCTCACTAGATTGGCATCGATGGGAGGACACGGCCCTGTCGGCAGAAGCAGAGGGATTTTAGCAATGCAGGGCTTGAGAACCCAAGGAGGAACGAGCTACGACGAGGCGCCATGGATCTCCGAACAGAGTTTCATGAGAGAGAGCAAAAGAGCGAGCTCCGGCGAGATGGAAACCAGGCGATGGATGCGGAGATCGGTGTCGGAAAACCAGGAGATGAAATGTGCGCAGAAAGTGAGACAGAGGAGAGAGACGGGGAGAGACGAAGGAGAGGGAGGTGTGGACTGTGGCCCATGGGTAGTCTCATGGTGTCAATGGATCGGGCCCAATCCTATCCTAGTTTTGTAATACCCAGCCCTACCCAAAGAAGACAAGACCCAACCCCAAAATAATCCAAATTTTAGGGTCGGGCCTGACTGGCGCGGGTCGGGCCGGGCCGGCGCGGGCTTTATGGACACCCCTACCTTTTATGCGTCCACCACCAAAAAACAGTAGAGAACTCGAACGAAGCTGGTTATTTTATGATAATATATAATCTTTCAAAACAACGAACGAGAAAATCCAAATCCAAACTCTCTCGAATGCTCCGATTCGGATTCACCTTCTCTCTCTTGCGAAACAAATCCGGTGTACATAAACTCAAGGCGAGAGGCAAGATGTCAACATGTACAGGAGCAAGCAGGTGTTCAAAGCTCGACGCCAATATAGAGAAGACCCAGATTGGACTGGCCTCATGCGTGATGGTTCTCGACCAGCAAGCAACAAATCGGGAATCATATCTTAGAATCGATGCGTCAAATAATAACCATAAAAATCGCACTAGAATACTCTCGGATTGACTGATACAGAAGCAAATCAATACTGGAAGTCAGTTGGGCAAAACATCGAACACCTGATGAACATGAAATTCGAAGTGCTGGGGACAGAACATTCAACAAACCATCGGTGAGGAGTATAAAGCGAGGTGTTCATTTAAACATTATCAGAGACAAAATCGACGAATCGGTGGACAGGTGATAAACGATCATGCACCGAAACATGCTCAGCTGAAGCCAAAACAGAGCATAGAAGAGGGATACGTTGCCAGAGACGTCTCTGGTCGAGATTGATGATCGCCTGAACGAGAGAGATCGCAATGGACAGTAACGCCGGGACCTAGAACCGTCAAAGGGAGGAATAGACCTAGATTGAATACTTCGGCAGCAGCGATGATTTTGAAAAAGGAGCGAACGGAGCCTCTTCACGGCGGCATAACTGGTGGCGATCAGGCGGCTACCGGGAGGGAATGAAGATGCAGAATCTTTTGGAAACCGATTCTGCGAGAGAGAATTTTCTCCCCCGAGCTCCCCTTGTGCCCGTGCTCTGTTCTTTGTGGACGTGCTCTCTGTGATCACTGCGTGCGTCCGGTGGCCGGCGATGGACGATCGGCGGTGACTACCGGTGGCCTGATGGCGATGGAGAGGATTGGGACTGGCTTAATGGTTTTGATCTCTGGGCCGATGCTGCCTCTGATGGGCTTGGTTCGGCCTGGGCTGCGCGAATCGGACAAGGCCCTTCCAATTATGACCGAATTGGAGCCTTTATTATTATTATTATTATTGTTGTTGTTGTTGTTGTTTTCTTGCTTTTTTTATTAATTGCTATTTGACTTTTCATTATTATTTTCTTCTGAAAGGAAATAAATTTTTTTTGAAGGTTATATGCCTCCGCAAATATGTCAATTCCAAGATATGACCATAGTGGATCTCTCAAATAATAATTATCTTTTTGGAGAAATTCCATCTTGTTTGGAAGAGCTTGACATTCATAAGTCATGAGATGCCCAAAAACACATTTGATATTGCATTTTTGAGATAGAAGAAGATTGGCTGCCATGCTTGCATAGGAGCAAATTCATTGCGACACTTGAATATGGTGATGGTTTTCGAGTTGCTTGGATTGATGAACTCAAAGAAGTGAAGTTCATCTCACATATGGATTGGTACTTGGACGAGAGATTGTTGAGCAATATGCAAGTACTAGTTCATATTATATATCAAATGACCACTTGAATGATTATTAAATAAAAATAAGTTATGCGGAGCTTTGATTTTTTTATATTCTGTTAATGCTTATGAGCATAATTATGTATACAAGATAGAAACTTGAATTTGTAAAAATAAGTTTTAAGATTAATATACTGTGTCAGATATTATGATCATATACTGTAGCTAAACTCTGCAGAATGGCTTTTCTCTTTACGCGCTACTCATGGACTTTGCACATTCCCGGCATTAATCCACTGTTTTTATTTACTTTGGACTAGATTATCTTAATCACTTACACCACAGTTTTGGCCATTAATGACCAAAAAAATTAGAAAGCTAAATTATATGTTAAAATATCAAATTATATTATTCCTGCAACAATATACGGTTAATTGACCTATATAATGCAGAAAAAAACTCAGGATGGTCTAAGACTGTCGGGGACCTTCTCTCTTCGGTTCAGTCCCCTCGTTTACAATTACATGTTATTTTGTCTTCTCCTTCTTCTTTTTTCTCTTTTCCAGGATTATTTTCACAGCACGAAAGTATGGTTTATAACATATATACTTTCGTGCTTTAATCAAATAAATCATATATTCATAGGCACCTACATATTTAGAAAATACGTACGTATGCCTCAATAACTTCTTGTGGGTGCTGCCTTTCCTCATCCTCTTATTGTTTTCTTTTTTACAAATTCTTGTGATTCGTCATGAATTCTTATAAAACTTATTCATTCTATTATGCTATTATGGAGCTCATAATTCTAAAACAACGCCATGGTTGGTTTTACAAATAAAATATCCTAATTTCACTTTAGCCTCTGTCAATCTCTTTGTAAATAACCACTTATAGAAAGAAAAATCCTAAACTACTAATATAGTTTTCAAGTCGTTGCATGAACAAAAAATTATGTGCATAAAGAGTCTACGAGAAAATTATCCCAAAAAAATCATAAATATGTTGTATGGTAACAGATTCAGTCTTAAATTTTTTAATTGTGCTAATTTAGTTCTAAACCTTTTAACGATTGTCAATATAGTCCTTCTAGCTAATTTTGACAAGAAATCAATTATGTGGATGCTGACCATCCTACGAGATATGAGTAGCGCTGAAGTGGACAATTTTTTTTAAATTTTCTGAATTTTTATTGGTTTTTATTAGTTTTATTTTCTTCTATCTTTTCTTTTCTTTTCCTTGTTTTCTTTTTTTAATATTATGGCTAGCGCAAGGCTACTAGCCATTGGCCGAGCCCCCACGATCCCTGCCGGTCATTAGGAGCGCACATGATAACTATTATGTTTCTTTGTTTTTCTATATTTCTGTTCCCGGAAACTGGTTTGGAACAAAAGTCTATTTAGTAATGTAATTTCATTTTTCTATTTCTGAAACAAATTTTTAGTCTAGAAATAAGTTTTGAACAGAAATGAGAAGTAAAAATTATCTACTTTTCTATTTTTGGAACAAAAAAAGAAATAAAAACTCTTTTCATCGCTCGCCCTCGCATCTCTATGTTCGCCACACGTGGTTGCCGTCCCCCCACCACTGCCACCCATTGTATCGTTGTCAAACGAATTTCTGTTCTAGAAGAAAAATTTTGTATTTCTGTTCAGAAACTTGTCTAAGAAATAGAAACAGAAAAATCTATTTCGGAAACATAATAGTTATTATTGCGCCCTAGGTGAGGGCCTATGAGCCCTTGTCACCGTGGGTGAGGGCCGCAAAGATAGTTTAGGATAAATATGGTACAAGTGTACCGGTTTAAAAATTCTCATGATACGGTATTTATTTAGAATAAATATGGTACCGATTTATCAATTTGATATTTTTTTGGTGATATTAACCTAGTATCAATGAAGTAGCAAGACTGATGATCGTTGTTGACTCTGATGGGGTCAGCTTAATTAAGTGGTGAACCATGATCACATGAGTCCTTATCATATCTGCTGTGAAGATAAATCACCTAAAGACCCTTTCCATCGAATTTTGGTATCAATTAATGGAAAAGGAAAAGAGAAAAAAGAAAAAAAATTAATTGGTGCCTCCACTGAATATATATATATATATATATATATATATATATATATATAGTTGCCTGAGGCATACTACCGCATTGACATTTATGTAGAATATATACTTGTAGATCACATGATGCATCCATAGCGAAAGGGGACGCCAATAAATTACAATAAAAAAGCAAAAATAAGAAAAAAGATCGTAGTCCTTTCCTTTCGGATTGTCCACACTAGATTCATTGGACGTAACATTTAGGATAGTTGGGTCGGTGATGATTGGACCACCACGTCGGCATTTTCAAGCGAAATCTGCCAGAAGGACTTGATTGCGTTTTCATTCAAAGGTTTAGAACTACATTAGTTTAATTAAGAAGATTAAGACTGAATTCAAATCTGTATAATAGGTTTAGAATTGAAAATGCAATTTTTCACCAAACAACTTTTGCACATGGACTCGAAACATGTAAAATCAAAGATTTACGATGAATAAATCAGGTGAGTTTACGTAAGACTTGCACGATGTAATGACTCACATCCATCGAGAGCATGCGATTTGAAGACCACACAATAAACATAATAGATTTTCAAGCACGTTTTGGCATCCATGGTCATTGTTGAACATTCAATTTCCACAAAGAACTTGATTGGTTTTTTTTTTGGTGATTGAATCAACTGTGGTGCCTGCATTATTCTCTATCATTTCATGTCCTTCATTCTCAACAGAATTGAGATGGTTTGCATACTTTTTCTGGGAATATTTCTGGTTCACGGCAAGCTTTAAGGACCACACGGCAGGAAAAGATGTGTCGCATCTTTATAACAAGTGGAAGGAACAAGAACTCCATCACATCTCTTTTCCCATTCACTCAATTTAGACCTTTCAAGGAAATTAGACGTGAATTTGCCAAAAAAGAAAGAAAGAAAAAGACGAAGGAAAGAAACTTCCAACCATCTCTCATCTCTCTTTCCATCAACTCATAGAATGACTCAATCGCCAAAGAGGGAAGACTCATTCGGTGACTCCTAAACCGACAGTAATATCCAATTATATCTAATGGATGAATTACTAAATTAAGAAAATCCAATTTGAACGATTTTTTTTTCAGAACTTGATTTTTTCATATTTTTTATGCTTACTAGAATAATTATGTACATTAGATAGTAACTTAAATTTGTAAAATAAAGTATCAAGATTATTATACAGTAGAATTATAGTGTAGCTAAACTCTGCATCAGGGCTTTTCTCTTTTTGCGTTGCTCATGAACTTTGCACATTCCTTGCATTGACCACATATCTGTTTGATCATTAGTATTTGCTAAGAAAAGATGAAACTCCCACAGCACACAGGAGTCTCCATGGCCTGTCCGTTTGATATACAGGGACTGCGGGCTTCATGAATGCGTTTTTTATTTTAATGTGCCGATACTTGCACGCCCTATGGCCCCAATTTTCTTTGGAATCTTTATCTTCCTCCATAAGGTGAGAATGCTCTTTAATTGTTTTACATCCCCGAGGTCTGGACGAGGCTCAGAATATAAAGCCTTTTAACATTTTGCATAGGACGGAAACTCTACAGCATGGCTTTTCTCTTTTTGCACTGCTCATGAACTTTGCACATTCCTTGCATTGACCCCACTATTTTATCTACTTTGGACAGTATCATCTCAATCACTTACGCTACACAGTTTTGGCCATTAATGTCCAATATAATTAGAAAGCAAAATTCTATAATAAAATATCAATTTATATTTTTCCTGCAGTAATATACAATCAATTGACCTATTTAATGCTGCAAAAAAACACCCAGCATGGTCTAAGGCTGACGGGTACCTTCCATCTTTATTTCAGTCCCCTCGTTTACAATTACCTGGTACTTTGTCTTCTCCTTTTTCTTTTTCTTTTTGGTGCCTTTTTCACAATTATTTCTGAATAAATATAAACAATTTGTTGACTACCATACAACATACTTTCGTGATTTAATCAAATAAAACCATAGGCACCTATATAGTCAAGAAATACGTACCTATGCCTCTATATTTTCTAGGAGTGCTGCCTTTCCTTGTCCTCTTCTCTTATAGTTTCTTTTCCAAATTTTAGCGATTCGTTATGAATTCTTATACATTTTTTTTTCATTTTTCCCTAATCCTATTATACTATTATGTAGCTCATAATTCTAAAATAACGAGATGGTAAGTTTTACGAATAAATTATCCTAAATTCACTATAGCCCCGGTCAATCTCTTCATAAATAACCACTTATTAAAATAAATCCTAAACTACTAATTTAGTTCTCAAGTCATTACACGAACATAAAGTTTTGTGCATAAGTAGTCTATGGGAATATTGTCCGAAAAGTCATGAACTTATCATATGAAGGTTATTTTGGTCATAAATCTTTCAATTGTGCCTATTTAATCCTATGCCTTTTGACAATTTGCCAATATAGTCATTCCCATTAATTTTGGGTAGAAATTCATTACGTGGATATGGGCCGTCCTGCATAACATGACCGGCGCTGACGTAGACCATTTTGACAATTTTTTTTAATTTTCTGAATTATCATTAATTTTGTAAGATAATATAATATAATATAATAATATTTTTTTTTTACTGGCCGAGGCTCGACGACCCCCACCGACATTAGGCGAGGGCTTATAGCCCTCACCGACAGTGAACGAGGACTGTGAAGATTTTTTTGGGATAAATATGGTATGAATGTATTAATTTGAGATTTTTTGCGATAGGGAAATTAGTTTGGAATATATATGGTATGGGTATACCGATTTGGGATTTTTGGTGATATTATCCCTAATATCAATGAAGTAACAAGAGTTAGATCATTGTTGTGTCTCTGATGGGGGTAAACTCAATCAAGTTGTGAACTGTGACCACATGAGTCCTTATCATATCCGCTATCAAGATAAATCGCCTAAAGATTCTACCCTTTTCACCAAATTTTGGTAAATCAATAAATGGAAAAAGAAGCAAAGAAAAAACAAAAAAAAATCCAATTCGTTATAATTGTATCATTGCATGTAACGAGGAAATGATGGTATGTTGATTGTCCGTCAATTTTAAAAAATTTAATTGGTACCTCCATTGAACATAGACTTCGTTGCTGGAGGAATATCACCACATTGAACATTTTTGAAGAAGATATACTTGTAGTTCACATTGCGCGTCCATAGCAAAAGGGGACACGGACAGATTAAAATAAAAACATGAAAAAGAAGAAAAAAGTAAGGCGTCCTTTCGTTTAGAATTATCCATATCAGATTGCCGATCGTTACACCTAAGATGGTCAGACCGGCAATAACTGGACCAATATGTTGGCATTTTTAGGCAAGATTTGGCCTAGAGGATTTGATTGCATTTTCTCTTAAAGGTTTATGCTACATTGGTTCAATTGAAATGATTAAGGTTGAGTTCAAATTTATATGATACGTTTAGAACTAAAAATGCAATTTTTCCCCAGACAACTTTTGCACATGGATCCTATTTTTTACTAGTAAATCAAGTGAGTCCTTTGACCAAAAAATATTAGGTGATTCCAAATAAGACTCACACAACGTAACAAATCACATCTATTGAAAGTATGTGATTTGAAGACCACGCAATAAAGATAATAGATTTTTTAGTATGTTTTGGCATCTAATTATTGAACATTCAATTTCTTCCACGAAGAACTTGATTGGTTCTATTATAGTGATTGAATCAACTGTAGTGTCTGCCTTCTTCTCTACCATTGTCATGTCCTTCATAGTCGACAGAATTGAAATGGTTTGCATACTTTTCTTGGAAAACTTGGGTCACGGCAAAACTTAAGGACCACAAGGGATGAAAAGATGCGTCGCATCTTTACAAAAAGTGGAAGGAACAAGAATTCCATCATATCTCACTTCCCATCAACTCAATGTAGACCTCAAAGGAAATTAGATGTGAATTTACCAAAAAGAAAAAGGGAGGAAAGAAACTTCCAGCCATATCTCTCGTCTCTCTTTCCCTCAACTCATAGAATGACCGCCAAAGGGGGGAAGAATCATTCGGTGACTCTCAAAAGGACAGTAATGCCCGATTAAATTAATGGATAAATTACGAAATTACGAAAATCCAAATTTGTATTACAGAAATTGCTGTAAAAGTAATTGTACATCATTAATACATGACAATCTTCTATATAAACATCTATCAGTATTCAAATTATTTTAGAAAAACTCAGTATCAGCCTAATATATTCCAAACCAAACCTTTTTTCATATGTATTTGTTGAATATATATATTTTCGACCAAAAAAATAATATTTCAAACCTTTTTTCAGGTATATAAGGTAATAAATATTGCAAACCTTTTAATCGATGGATCAGACCATGTCGTAATAAAATCACTATTAAATTATTGATGCGGATAAAAGATAAAAATTAATTAAAGCATAACTTTGCATAAATAAATTAAAATGACGGTTAAATTTAATTCGTTTTGAATTGACAAAAAGAAGAAGAAGAAGAAGAAGAGAGAGCAGGAAGTAAATTCACAGCCTCTATCTTTCAGCCAAATAAAAAAGTCCCAACACCTAGCCCAGCTTCTCGATTTTGATCATTCAAAAAAAAAATACGTGAAGCAGACCGCACTGAAAGCACTCAAAGGCAATAATATCATTTTTGTTTTTTTTTTCCTGAAAATTGGAGGAAATACATGGAATTACGTTTGTAGCCCAGAAAGAGCTTTATCGGTTCCTTCGTGCCTTAACACAAAAATCGAACCAACCTATAATTATTAACACGAAGTCTTTTTTTTTGGTAAGGTTTTAACACGAAGTCTTTCATCTTCAGTTTAGCTAAAAAAATTGTCTCAACAGTCAAGCTTGACGAAGCTCTTCGCGGCCATGGCTGCAAGCTCGATGAAGCTTTCACGGCCACGGTGAAACTCGATTGGCCATGATTGCGAGATTGAAAAACCTTGCAAGCCGAAGTGCCCATGGTCGAGCTTGACAAAACTCAAGCAAGCTATGGCCCATGGCTAGGAGCTCGAAGAAGCTTGAGTGGCCATGGTTGCGAGCTCAGCGAAACTCCAATGGCCATGGTCGCCAACTTGAAGAAGCCTAGAAGCTGAAGCGACGATGGTTGCAAGCTCGACGAAACTCGAGTAGCCATGGCCGAAAGCTTGAAGAAGCCTAAGAGTTGGTAGTTACGGCCGAGCTCCACGAAACTCAAGCGACAAGGTTTTGCCTTCCCCCCCCCCCCCTTAAATTCTTATTTTTATCCTTTATCCTTTTATCCTATTTTTTTTAAAAAAAATCTTGTTATCCTTTTTTCTATTAAATTTTCAAGTTTTTTTTTAATGTAACTCTTGGTGAAAGCCATATCGATGCCATTTGTCTTAAAAAAGTAATAGAACAAGGGTCACGTCCACATTTTCCATTAGTTAAATTAGATAGAGTTATTGAAAGATTTGATTGCATAAATTTAACAAATTTTAAAATTTAATTGTATATTTTAAAAGTTTAGGGACACGATTGCACTTTTTAGTGCACTTATTCCTATTTGTAGATTAGATTTCCAAATACTTTTGCACATGGACCCGGAACATATAAAATCAATGCCTTTTGACTAATAAATCAAGTGATTCAATAGAGGACCACACAATGTAATAGATCATGTCCATCGAACGCATGCCCACACAATAAACTAAATAAATTTCCACGTACGTTCTTGTAGTCCATCGTTATCAGTGAATATTCAATTTTCACGAAAAACTTGATTGGTTTATGTCACGGTGATTGAATCAGCTGTGGCGCCTGCCTTCTTCTCTTTCACAATCATGTCTTTAATTCTCAACTAACTTGAAAAAGAGTTTGTATACTTTTCCTTGGAAAATTTCTGGATCATGACAAGCTTTAATGACCGCGTGAGAGGATAAGATGTGTCGCATCTTTGACTTGAAGATGTCCCCAGCAGAAAATTAAGGGTCCTCCATCTGTACTGAACATGTGCGCGGGGACTTGGAACGTTTCGATGTTGGAGGGAAGTGGAAGCTCAAGTGGAAGTTGTTTAAATCTGCCTTTAACAACCCGAATGGGTCTGCTTCTGTTGTGGATTCTTAATAACACTAACAAGATATCCGTGCATCATAAGAGCTTAAGACTATGTTTTTAATATTATTCTAAATTATTGACAGTTAATTAATTTTGCATTCATTGATACTTCAAGTTAAATATAAGATAAATTGAACGTTGATCATTATTGTTTTGATCACGTTATCAAATTGAACGAAGTTGTCTTATTTTTTCTTCAATGAGTCCGAACAAATACCAGTTTATGTGACATCTCTTGGCAAAACAACACTTATACTAAAAATTAATAACATCAATTTTTTGCTATTTATCTCTCGTTTTTATAGAAATGATACTTGGGGAACGCATATTTCCTTCATAACTTTGGTGAAATCACTAGTGGCTGATTTTTTGTCGATCTGCTTATAATCATTTTTGTAATCAATTTATAACATTCATCTTATAATTTTCATCTCTCTTTTGGAGAAGTTCTGGGTCAAGTCAACGGCGATAATTACGTGTTCCATGGAATTGGCCGCAGTAGACTTTGAGTTTGCCGATGGTTTTTTCGGTGCAATTGGCCCAACCGTGATAATCACTCAAAAGGGAAAGACTCCGCATGTATAAATGAAGTAGATGACCCTCGCAAGTTTGCACATGGAGAAGCAGAAGAAACAGATAAACGCACAAAACACCATTATAAACATGAAGTGTCTGTTATTGGGTATGTGGACTTGGGCGCTGTTGGTAATGATGGGAAGTGGAAGAAGCATGGGGTGCTTGGAAGAAGAGAGGAATGCACTGCTCATGATTAAGGCCGCCTTCAACTACCCGAATGGGTCTTCTCTTCCGTCTTGGCTAGACGATGATGGTCACTGTTGCGGCTGGGAAGGCGTGGAGTGCGGTAACACCACTTCGCGGGTGATTCAATTGAATCTGCAGGATACACGCGATGAAAAATTGCCACGGCCTTGGGCTATTGACGCGTCTTTGTTCCTTCCTCTGGAGGAACTTCAAGAGTTGGATTTAAGTTGGAATTCTCTCTCAGGTGAATATCTCTTTCTCTCAGCTATTTGTTTTTTTTTTTTTTGGTAACCCAGGAACCCTCCGCACGGCCGACAGCCGGAGAGGTAAACCTGGGGTGACGCTAGCGCAGGACCCACCACCACGGCGCCACACTTAAGAATCCCTAACGACTACGCTGGGGTTTGAACTCTGGTCCCTTCGTGGGGGGATCAGAGCGCCTCTCAGCTATTTGTTGCTTTTGTCTTTTTTCAATTATGTCTCTATATAATCGTTTACTTACCGTTTCTGAATAATGTAAAAATGTCATACGTGGGTGCTCCAAACAACAAAGTGGATTAAGTGAATTAATGACAAACACATGATTGCACAGATGATGCAATTCTTAAAGTAGTAGATTTCACATGTCATAAAATAATTAGGAGACTCATCTCCACAATCAGGATAGGTGCGAAGAGCGAAAATAGAATCAGCTCAGTGGGCAATGATTTACCAAATGCTGACTTTTCTGCCATCATAAAGAGTCTTGACTTGTTTGCATTTTGCACCCCAACAAAGTTGACTTGAAGGGCACTTGTTTGGAAGTGGACTAAAATCTACTTGATGCTTTTATTTGTGACTTTCTCTCGAGATTCAATATAAGAAAAAAGAAAATCAAGTTCCATCAGATTATGAAATAACTATATATTATTCTACGTATTAATATTTACATGTTTGGAAATGTTTTGACCGTTTCATGATAATTAAAAGTCAAATTGCGAGAGTGATAAGGATTGCAAAAAATAAAAAAAAATCAGGAAAAGTTGATTGATAGAGGGGATTAATTTAGAGCGAAGAGAAAGGATCTTAAAGGTAGTGTAGTGTTTGGATAGAGGGAAAGAAAGGGACAGGAAAAGAAAGAGTAGAAGCTATTAGGAGGAATTATGTATAGTCATGTGTCTTTTAAATCCCCCATATAAAGGGATTTGGAGGGACTAAGGAGGATCAATACTTTCATCAAACATCGTTTTTCTTTACCACATATACCTTTGATGCATTTCAAATTGTAAATACATAATTAATTATATATAAGTACAATAAAGTGATAATGCATCTTTTCTTTTCTTTTCTCTCTAGATCATTCCTTTTTCTAGTATCCAAACAATAAAATAAGGGTACATTTTCTCAGGTCTACTAGTGTCAGTTAACTACATTTGATCGACATTTAAGTTACTTGTTTACTCAATTAGTTTACAAATTCATATGACAGAAACCTCTTTTATGCTCGAATATTTCGAACCAGCTGGTTTCTACTTATAAATCAATTCTCCTCATCATGAGCATATAGTTATTATCGATAAATTTAAGGTTGTTAGACATCTGATATCTATAGAAAATTAATTAACTATCGGATATGCATGAGTCTTTTCTTAACCAGATATAAATGGAACGCTACACCTAAGGAAATTGAAGAGGCTAGATCTATCTGACAATTATCTACAACGAATCCCCTCGTTGTACAAGCAAACTTCAATGGAGGCCCAAAATTTGTCTTCCAACCAGCTTGAAGGTACATGTAAAATAGAAGACCATGTCTTGATATATAAAGTTTGATTTTGAGAACCTTTTGTCAATCACAGGTGTGAATCTAGAAACTCTGGATCTTTCTGGTAACAATTTGGTGAATGATGCCCTTGCGGACATTGCAAGGATAACATCTCTTAAGGCCTTAGACATCAATTTTTGTGGACTGAATGCTTCGAAGTTATTGGAAGATACTTCTCTTAAAATGCTTTCATTTATCACCTTCTTAGGAGAAAATAAGATAAGATTGTCTTGAACATAGAAGGCATGACTACATTATATTCGACGTCCACTGGATCATATTTTGGCTGCACATTTTCTTCAAATAACTTAGTGCCAACGTCTTGCATCTAAGTAAATGTTATCATTTAGTTGTTTGCCTTATGCTTGAAGTGGGAAGGATTTAGTTAAATGTCTATGGAAGCCATAAATAAACCCATGTCATGCTCAATTTCTTTATTGTGGGATCATGATGTCGGTGATCATGAAAAGTTTGGTCATTTTCAATTTAATCCATGATCTTTAAATATTAAAGTTTACGCTCCATGCTTTTATTTTTGTGAAACTTTTTTACCAGCTAATCTGAAGAATAGTGTGATAACATAACAGATGCAAGGACTAATTGCTTAGAAGATGCAAATTAGTCAAAATAACAATATACCAGAGGGGTTCAAACATTGTGCTGGAATCATAATAAAATTAAATGCAAAAGTTAATCGGGAATCAAAATCCAAAAAATCCTTACAGTTTACATATTAAACCACAGTGATGGTCAAACTTCAGGGATTGCAAGAGTTAATAAATTCAACTAGGCCATGAAAATTATATAAGAAACTGAAAATTCGTATCAGTAAACTAAGATGCATAAAATCAATCAAAGAAAGCATTTCTTATAATGGATAAATTAATTAATTTGAAAATGGTTTTTCCATTAAGATAAACAATGTATAGAATAGAATAAATAATTACAATATTAAAAACTCGTTCGGCCTTAAAAAAACCTCGGCATCTTTTGCACCAATGTCTATTGCTACCTCCACCCACCGCGGCACTCATGCCCATCATCACACCACGAAGCTTGGTCGCCATTACCACCGCCGCAAGACCCTGCACGACCTTTGGTGTGAACTACAACGACCTAAGATCTAAAGTGTGTCCTCAATTTTGAGGCCGTGATGCTCAAAACTGAGGTCACGCATGTCAAAGCTAAGGCCCGGAGGGTGGAATGGACAAGCAACGAGGTGGCAATGATGGACAGCAAACTGGGACAACAATATGGATGGTGGTGGAGGGTGGCGGGTTGCGGTGGTGAGTCACGAGTCCAAATGATGTTTGGGAGGCCTCCACTGCTGACTTGGTAGGCATGTCAGCCAAAAGATCACAGTGGTCTCGTGCTGCACTAAATGGAGGATCCCATTGCATTTTTTTTTCAAAAGTACATAATTAAACTAGAAAAAAAAATCATAAACTATAATGAAAATGGAGCCAAGGTTTAGAGGTTGGCCATGCAATTAACCCATAAATTTTAGGAATAATATCAACTTTAGAGTTCATTTCTGTTCCAATTCAAAATTTGTCAAACTACAGAAGTAATTAATTTAATGTGAAGAATAGTGGAAATGAAGCATCGTGGTGATGCGACTCCACTCCAAAGCTCCGTCTTACCAAGTTTTATGTTTGTATTTTTGGGTATTAGATTGCATGCTCTTTCTATCCTCCATTCTCGGCACAAACCATGAACTTGAGTGTTTTAATCATACAAAGTACAATTTAGTGACGATACTCATAGTTGCAGTGTCCATTTCAACAGGCTTGTGCGGATTGAGGAACCTTGAAGAGTTGGATATCAGTGATAATGGATTTTGGGGTCTTCCTTCATGCTTTAGCAATATGACCTCACTCCGTGCACTTGATGTTCGTTATAACAATTTGGTGAATGAAAACCTTGCGGACATTGCAAGGATAACATCTCTTAAGGCCTTACACATCAGTGATTGTGGACTGAATGCTTCGAAGTTGCTAGAAGGTACTTCTCTGAAAATGCTTTCATTTATCACTTTCTAAAGAGAAAATAAGATAAGATTACCCTGAACATAGAAGGCATGACTGCATCATATTCGACGTACTCTGGATCTTATTTTGGCCACACATTTTCTTCAAATAACTTAGCGCCAACGACTTGCATCTAAGTAAATGATATCATATAGTTGTTTGCCTTATGCTTGAAGTGGGAAGGATTTAGTTAAATGTCTATGGAAGCCATAAATAAACCCATGTCATGCTCAATGTCTTTATTGTGGGATCATGATGTCGGTGATCCAGAAAAGTTCGGCCATTTTCCATTTAATCCATGATCTTTAAATATTGAAGTTTACACTCCATGCTTTTACTTTTGTGAAACTTTTTTACCAGCTAATTTGAAGAATAGTGTGATAACATAATAGATGCAAGGAGTTATTGCTTAGAAGATAAAAATAGTCAAAATAACAATATACCAGAGGGGTTCAAATATTGTGCTGGAATCATAATAAAATTAAATGCAAAAGTTAATCGGGAATCAAAAACCAAAAATTCCTTACAGTTTACATATTAAACCACAGTGATGGTCAAACTTCAGGGATTGCAAGTGTTAATAAATTCAACTAGGCCATGAAAATTATATAAGAAACTGAAAATTCGTATCAGTAAACTAAGATGCATAAAATCAATCAAAGGAAGCATTTCTAATAATGGATAAATTAATTAATTTGAAAAATGTTTTTTCCATAAGGATAAACAATGTATATAATAGAATAAATAATGACAATATTAAAAACTCATTCGGCCTTAAAAAACCTCAGCATCTTTTGCACCAATGTCTATTGCTGCCTTTGCCCACTACGGTGCTCATGCCCTTCATCACACCACGAAGCTCGGTCACCATTACCACCGCCAGAAGATCCTGCACGACCTTTGGTGTGAACAATGACGACCTAAGATCTAAAGTGTGTCCTCAATTTTGAGGCCGTGATGCTCAGAACTGAGGTCACGCTTCTCAAATCTAAGGTGCAGAGGGTGGAATGGGTAAGCAATGAGGTGGCAGTGTGGATGGTGGTGGAGGGTGGCGGGTTGCGGTGGTGAGTCGCGAGTCCAAATGATGTTTGGGAGGCCTCCACTGCTGACTTGGTAGGCATGTCAGCCAAAAGATCACAGTGGTCTCGTGCTGCACCAAATGGAGGATCCCATTGCATTGTTTTTCAAAAGTACATAATTAAACTGGAAAAAAAATCATAAACTATAATGAAAATGGAGCCAAGGTTTAGAGGTTGGCCATGCAATTAACCCATAAATTTTAGGAATAATATCAACTTTAGAGTTCATTTCCGATCCAATTCAAAATTTGTCAAACTCCAGAAGTAATTAATTTAATGTGAAGAATAGTGGAAATGAAGCATCGTGGTGATGCGACTCCAATCCAAAGCTCCGTCTTACCAATTTTTCTGTTTGTATTTTTGGGTATTAGATTGCATGCTCTTTCTATCCTCCATTCTCGGCACAAACCATGAACTTGAGTGTTTTAATCATACAAAGTACAATTTAGTGACGATACTCATAGTTGCAGTGTCCATTTCAACAGGCTTGTGCGGATTGAGGAACCTTGAAGAGTTGGATATCAGTGATAATGGATTTTGGGGTCTTCCTTCATGCTTTAGCAATATGACCCCACTCCGTGCGCTTGATGTTCGTTATAACAATTTGGTGAATGAAAACCTTGCGGACATTGCAAGGATAACATCTCTTAAGGCCTTAGACATCAATTTTTGTGGACTGAATGCTTCGAAGTTGCTAGAAGGTACTTCTCTGAAAATGCTTTCATTTATAACCTTCTGAAGAGAAAATAAGATAAGATTACCTTGAACATAGAAGGCATGACAGCATTATATTCGACATACTCTGGTTCTTATTTTGGCCACACATTTTCTTCAAATAACTTACGCCAACAACTTGCATCTAAGTAAATGATATCATATAGTTGTTTGCCTTATGCTTGAAGTGGGAAGGATTTAGTTAAATGTCTATGGAAGCCATAAATAAACCCATGTCACGCTCAATGTCTTTATTGTGGGATCATGATGTCGGTGATCCAGAAAAGTTCGGTCATTTTCCATTTAATCCATGATCTTTAAATATTGAAGTTTACACTCCATGCTTTTACTTTTGTGAAACTTTTTTACCCGCTAATTTGAAGAATAGTGTGATAACATAACAGATGCAAGGAGTAATTGCTTAGAAGATAAAAATAGTCAAAATAACAATATACCAGAGGGGTTCAAATGTTGTGTAGGAATCATAATAAAATTAAACGCAAAAGTTAATCGGGAATCAAAATCCAAAAATTCCTTACAGTTTACATATTAAACCACACTGGTGGTCAAACTTTAGGGATTGCAAGTGTTAATAAATTCAACTAGGCCATGAAAATTATATAAGAAATTGAAAATTCGTATCAGTAAACTAAGATGCATAAAATCAATCAAAGAAAGCATTTCCAATAATGGATAAATTAATTAATTTGAAAATGTTTTTTTCCATTAGGATAAACATTGTATAGAATAGAATAAATAATTACAATATTAAAAACTCATTCGGCCTTAACAAACCTCGGCATCTTTTGCACCAACGTCTATTGCTACCTCTGCCCACTACGGCGCTCATGCCCATCATCACACCACGAAGCTCGGTCACCATTACCACCGCCAGAAGACCCTGCACGACCTTTGTTGTGAACTAAGACGACCTAAGATCTAAAGTGTGTCCTCAATTTTGAGGCCGTGATGCTCAAAATTGAGGTCATGCGTCTCAAATCTAAGGCCCGGAGGGTGGAATGGACAAGTAGCGAGGTGGCAGTGATGGACAGCAAACTGGGACGATAATGTGGATGGTGGTGGAGGGCGTCGGGTTGCGGTGGTGAGTTGCGAGTCCAAATGATGTTTGGGGGGCCTCCACTGCTGACTTGGCAGGCATGTCAGCCAAAAGATCACCATGATCTCGCGCTGCACTAAATGAAGGATCCCAATGCATTGTTTTTGAAAAGTACATAATTAAATTGGAAAAAAAAATTCAGAAACTATTATGAAAATGGAGCAAAGGTTTAGAGGTTGTCCATGCAATTAACCCATAAATTTTATGAATAGTATCAACTTTAGAGTTCATTTCCAATCCAATTTAGAATTTGTCAAACTTCGGAAGTAATTAATTTAATGTGAAGAACAGTGGAAATGAAGCATCGTGGTGATGCAACTCCACTCCAAAACTCCGTCTTACCAATTTTTATGTTTGTATTTTTGGGTATTAGATTGCATGCTCTTTCTATCCTCCATTCTCGGCACAAACCATGAACTTGAGTGTTTTAATCATACAAATTACAATTTAGTAACGATACTCATAGTTGCAGTGTCCATTTCAACAGGCTTGTGCGGATTGAGGAACCTTGAAGAGTTGGATATCGGTGATAATGGATTTTGGGGTCTTCCTTCATGCTTTAGCAATATGACCTCACTCCGTGCACTTGATGTTCGTTATAACAATTTGGTGAATGAAAACCTTGCGGACATTGCAAGGATAACATCTCTTAAGGCCTTAGACATCAATTTTTGTGGACTGAATGCTTCGAAGTTGCTAGAAGGTACTTCTCTGAAAATGCTTTCATTTATCACCTTCTGAAGAGAAAATAAGATAAGATTACCTTGAACATAGAAGGCATGACTGCATCATATTCGACGTACTCTGGATCTTATTTTGGCCACACATTTTCTTCAAATAACTTACGCCAACAACTTGCATTTAAGTAAATAATATCATATAGTTGTTTGCCTTATGCTTGAAGTGGGAAGGATTTAGTTAAATGTCTATGGAAGCCATAAATAAACCCATGTCATGCTCAATTTCTTTATTGTGGGATCATGATGTCGGTGATCCAGAAAAGTTTGGTCATTTTCCATTTAATCCATGATCTTTAAATATTGAAGTTTACGCTCCATGCTTTTACTTTTGTGAAACTTTTTTACCAGCTAATCTGAAGAATAGTGTGATAACATAATAGATGCAAGGAGTTATTGCTTAGAAGATAAAAATAGTCAAAATAACAATATACCATAGGGGTTCAAATATTGTGCTGGAATCATAATAAAATTAAATGCAAAAGTTAATTGGGAATCAAAATCCAAAAAATCCGTATAGTTTACATATTAAACCACAATGGTGGTCAAACTTCAGGGATTGCAAATGTTAGTAAATTCAACTAGGCCCTGAAAATTATATGAGAAAATGAAAATTCTTATCAATAAACTAAGATATATAAAATCAATCAAAGAAAGCATTTCTTATAATGGATAAATTAATCAATTTGAAAAATGTTTTTTCCATTAGGATAAACAATGTATAGAATAGAATAAATAATTACAATATTAAAAACTCATTCGGCCTTAAAAAACCTCGGCATCTTTTGCACCAATGTCTATTGCTGCCTCCGCCCACCGCGGCGCTCGTGCCCATCATCACACCACGAAGCTCGGTCGCCATTACCACCACCAGAAGACCTACAAGACCTTTGGTGTGAACTACAACGATCTAAGATCTAAAGTGTGTCCTCAATTTTGAGGCCGTTATGCTTAGAACTAAGGCCTAGAGGGTGGAATGGACAAGCAGCGAGGTGGCAGTGATGGACAGCAAACCGAACGATAATGTGGATGGTGGTGGAGGGCGGCGAGTTGCGGTGGTGAGTCGCGAGTCCAAATGATGTTTGGGGGGCCTCCACTGCTGACTTGGCAGGCATGTCAACCAAAAGATCACAATGATTAGTGCGCTGCACTAAATGGAGGATCCCATTGCATTGTTTTTGAAAAGTACATAATTAAACTGGAAAAAAAAATTCATAAACTATAACGAAAATGGAGCAAAGGTTTAGAGGTTACCCATGCAATTAACCCACAAATTTTAGGAATAAGATCAACTTTAAAGTTCATTTCCAATCCAATTCAAAATTTGTCAAACTCCAGAAGTAATTAATTTAATGTGAAGAATAGTGGAAATGAAGCATCATGGTGATGCGACTCCACTCCAAAGCTCCATCTTACCAATCTTTTTGTATGTATTTTTGGATATTAGATTGCACGCTCTTTCTATCCTCCATTCTCAATACAAACCATGATCTTTAGTGTTTTAATCATACAAAGTACAATTTAGTGATGATACTCATAGTTGCAGTGCCCCCTTCAACAGGTTTATGCGGATTGAGAAACCTTGAAGAGTTGAAAATTAGTCGCAATGGATTTTGGGTTCCTCTTCCTTCATGCTTCAGCAATATGACCTCACTCCGTGCACTTGATGTTAGTTATAACAATTTTAGCGGGGCCATTCCTTCGTCTCTCCTCTATAATCTCAAGTCACTTGAATATATTGCGTTATCTGAAAATGCATTTGAAGGCTCACTTTCACTTACTTCCCTAGCTAACAATTATAACCTTGAGGAATTCCACCTCACGGACAACCGTAATAGTTTGGTAGTAAATACAGAAGAGCACACCTGGTTTCCTTCATTTCAACTTAAGGCGTTTAGTTTATCAAACTGTGTGCTCAACAAAGACGCAAGTGGCGTAATTCCCAGCTTTCTGAAAAAACAGTATAACTTGAGCAGTGTTCAACTCAGCCACAATGGAATGACAGGAGATTTCCCAAGTTGGCTATTGGACAACAATGTAAATCTACAACTGTTTGTACTCAGAGGCAACAATTTGTCAGGTTCATTGCCTTCCAATTTGAATCTTGTCAGCTTATGGTTTTTCGATGTGTCTGCTAATTTTATTAAAGGAGAGCTTCCATCTCATATTGGTTCTATCCTCCCGAACATTGCCCATTTGAATCTGTCAAACAACAATTTCAAAGGTGGAATCCCTTCCTCAATGGGCAATATGGATTGGTTGTCCACGTTGGACTTGTCGAGTAATGGCTTCACGGGAGAAATACCAGAGACATTGGCTAAAAATTGTTCGCGACTTGAGGTATTAAAACTGTCAGGCAACAATTTGCAAGGCCAAATGCTACCGAGGTATTCTAACTTGACAGGCTTGCAATTTTTGTATTTGGACGGCAATCGTTTTACAGGGGACATATCGCCTGGTATATTAAATATGCCCTTCTTGCGTGTTTTAGATGTAAGTAATAATTCCCTATCTGGAACACTTCCCAATTGGATTGGAGATATTCAACACTTGGAAGTGCTTATACTATCAAGTAATTTACTGGGAGGTCCTTTACCGTTGAGCTTATGCAACTTACAGTATCTCGATCTTTTAGACCTTTCAAGTAACAATCTTGGGCCGAATATACCCCCTTGTGTCAATGTTACAATTATGAGGTTCTTGCATTTAGCAAATGACATGCTTGCTGGGCCTTTTCCTGAGTTTCTTTCAGGAGCTTCATCGATTGTCACATTGGATCTGAGAGATAATGTATTGTCAGGTGAGGTCCCTAGCTGGATCGGTTCACTTCGGAACTTGAAGTTTCTTCTACTACGAGGAAACAATTTTGAAGGTTCAATCCCTCTAGATCTATGTCTGTTGAAAAATATGAGCATATTGGATCTTTCCAATAATAATCTTTCTGGAACAATTCCATTTTGTTTGAAAGATTTGACATTTGAAAACGATGGGGTACTTACGGAGGCATTTGCTACCTCGCCCTTTCAGTGGAGTTACGAGGCGCGCCCATACTATATTTGGAGATTCAGTTTCGATTATTTGAATGTCGACATATGTGATATAGAGAAATTCGAAGAAGTACACTTCATGACAAAGAGGAGGTTGGAATCTTATAAGGGCAACATTCTAAAACTCATGTCGGGAATGGATCTCTCGCAGAACAATTTGACTGGCTTTATTCCTCCAAAGGTCGGCTACTTAAGTGAACTTCGAGCATTGAACTTGTCACACAATCATTTGAAGGGAACGGTCCCGGAAACATTTTCCAAGTTAAAGAACATAGAGAGTTTGGACCTATCCTTCAATAACTTAACCGGTCTCATCCCTCCACAACTAATAGAGCTTTACATGCTATCAGATTTTAGTGTGGCTCACAACAACTTGTCAGGTAGGATACCAGATCAAAAAAATCAATTTGGAACTTTTGGTGAAGCAAGTTATGAAGGTAACCCTCTTCTTTGTGGAGCACCATTAACCAGCTGTGATGACTCCGACCAGGAACAGGGGACACGACCACCTTTTAATCATACCAGGGAGGATGACTCCTATAGAGAAGCCTTCTTGTGGAGTTTTGCAGGATCATATGTGGTGGCGTTCCTTGCGGTAGTTCTTTCTCTCTGCCTAAACTCGTACTACCAGTGTGTGCTGTTCGAGCTTGTTCGTAAGCTTATCCCATCGTTTCCCCATTAGAGATTGCTCTTCTAATTATTTTGTGATTGAAAAATATGATGAAACAATGGAGAACCTTTATTTAATAGGATTGTAAGCATTTGAGTCTTTATTATGGATTGGGAACGCTTGGCTCCTAGAAAGTTCATATTGTATTCCTTGTCCTGCTAATTTGAATTCTAGGAGAATTGATTTGGTTGTCAATTGAGAGAGGATAGTTTACTTCACAACCAAAATGAATCCAACATTAACAAATTCCTGTAAATGTTACCCAAGATGTGAATTATTTGATGGCTGGGACCAGCAACATCAAACCAACATAAAGGATTGGGCGCTAGGAGTTGCTCCTATTTGACGATTAAGGCATGCATTGCAGTAACACTGCTTTGCAGCCTGAGCCCACCTTTATGGTCACTGTTTGATGAAGAATTATCTCAAGTGAACTAAGCATTATCCAACACTTAATGCAAAATTGCTTGGAGGATAAGTTTGACTCTACTGGCAGAAATTTAAGAGCGACTTTCTTCTTCATACATATCAGGATCAATGACTGCGCCAACGTTTCTTTTCCCATCACCTTGATGTCGTGTTCAACCTAAACCAACATAGAATATTTGTCAAGGGTCAACCGAGTCAGAGCTTTCATCTAGAAGAAATCTGGGTCGAGCTAAATTAATAGCCATCTTAAAAAAACAGAGAACATAATGCTGAGCTACATATATAATGGATACTGAATCAGGCAATGACGCATGCAACAGTTCAACAGAAAAACATGAAGTGTTCTTTGCTAGTGCTGTGCATGTGGAGTTAAGTGGTGTTGAGATTGGTTATTGGAAAATAAGGTGAATCTCGTCAAGTTAAAACTCACTGGCAACAACTTGCCGGGTGTTTTTAATTGGCCATCTTGGTCAAATCTTGTGACTATGTGTTGGTTCAATGCATTTGGCAATAGGATCGAAGGAGCGCTTCCATCTTAGATTGATTCCATCCTTTCGAATTTGCAATACCTAAACTTGTCAAATAACAAGTAGGCGATATGAAATTGTTGTTGACGTTAGATTTGTCAAATAACAACTTCCCGAGCGAGATGCCAGAGCCACTGGCCATAGGTTGTGTCACGCCATGTATACTAAAACTGTCAGGTGAGAAGTCGCGTGGCTAAATGCTACCAATAACTACTAACTTTACAAGGTTGAAATATTTGTATCTGGATGACAATCAATTCACTGGGATATATCACTTGGCATTTGGGATAGCTCAGACTCAAGAATTTTGGATTTAAGCGATAACTTCTTGTCCATACCAATACCAAACTAGATTGGAGATATTCAACTTTTGGAATTTCTAACGTTGTTGGAAACTTATGGGTGGTCTTTTATTATTGAGCTTTTGCAAATTGAATTCTCTCGTTTTTTTTACCTTTGGACTAACAAATTTTGGTCCAAATATACCCCACCGTGCCAATATTCCTTAGTTTCTTCCTAGAGCTTCATCCATCGTCTCTACGAAAAATGCATTGACAGGTGAGATGCTCAACTGGATCTGTTTCTTCTACCGAAAGGAAACCACTTTTAAGGTTCAATTCCTATAGCTCTTTGTTAGTTGACCAAGATGAGCATACTGGATCTCTCTTATATAGGCCTTTCTAGAGAAGTTCCTTCTTGTTTTTAAGATTTTCAATTTGGAAATGGTGGGGTATCTAATAGCACATTCGATACTTCGAGTGAAAACGCTGAGTATGGGAGTGCTACTAGTACGAGGGAAAACTTGGCTTATAATTTTTCTATGATGGTAGCTGTACAGATGCTTTTTCGAATGAAGTAGGAGAAAGCGACCTTCATGTCAAAGAGTAGACTAAAATATTAAAAGTGCAACTTTTTTGAATATCTGCTTGGAATGGATCTCTTGCACAATAATTTGATGGGCTTTATTCCTCTAAAATCGATTATTTGAACGAAATATGTCTTAAATCTGTCGCATAATCATTCGACGAGATCAATTCTAGAAAAATTCTCCAATTGAAGGAATATAGAGAGCTTGGACCTTTCTTTCAACAAGTTAACTGATCTGATTCCTCTGCAAGTGCGAGAGCTATGCGCACTTTCACTTTTTAGCTTTGCTCACAACTTGTTAGGCAAGACAACAGACAGAAAAAATCAATTCAACTTTCGATCAAGCAATTTATGAAAGCAACCCTCTTCTCTATGGACCACCGTTCATAAGTTACAAAAGCTCAAATGACAGTCCGTGGGTGGACTCTGTCAACTGTTGACATAGGCAAAGATGATGCCTGAGTCCTGAAAAGAAGCCTTCTTATGGAGTTTTGCCGGATCATACGTGGTGGCATTTGGTGGGGTCGTTATTTTTCTCTACTTCAACTCCTATCTCAACGTGTTAAATTTTGTTTGTAAGGATATCCGATTGTTTCCTTAGCAGAGCTCGTGCTTGCAAGCATTTGAACATCTCGAGTCTCCACTATGCATGTTGAACCCTTGGATCTGTCATGTTGTCTGTCTTTTCCTTTAAATTTGGATGTGAAGTATCACCAGATTCTCTTTTGGTTGTGAACTGAAGGAAAGATCACTGTGGTCACAGATACAATAACCATGAAGAATAATAATTCATAGCTATGGCTGTGACTTGGCAACACAGATTGACGAGTGCTTCTCTGCTTTTCCTTGAGAATCTCTAAGGTATGCTAGTATATCTAACCGCCTTCTTTTTCATGACTCTTTACACTACCATTAAAGTGGCTGATTTTCCGAAGCCAGATCGGCCGTCAACTGACTTTGCCAATACTTATCTGATTCTTCTTCGAGAGTAAGCACCATTACTGCCAGAATGAAGCGTCGCTGAAGGTGGATATTACATCGTCCGAGAGTCTTTTTTTCCTTCCTAACAACGCCTCTTTCTCGGACTTCCAAATTCTTCATATCTCGCGCTTCTTTCAACAAACTTTTTTAATGGCAGAACCCCCTTACCAAAAAAAACTTTTTTAATGGCAGAACTTTGATGGATGCAGAGATTGCAAATGGGCTAAAGCAAGTTCCACGTTTGCAATTTCTATTTGCATACATCTGTTGCTTCTTCCCGAAACCTATTAGGTAGACTCTTACCAGTTCTATATGTTGTATTGGGTCATAATTTATCTTCTTAAACTTCACCACACAAAGAATTCACCATCCTCCTGCGCTAGCTTTTTTCTGTCGTACCGAGGACGATATAGCGCTTAAAAAACTTTTCTCATGCTGTTGGTGGTAGTATTCTTTAGCCAAAAAAAAAACGTAATAGTGGTCTAACCAAAATTATAGAGCAACTACTCACAAACAGCTCAGAATAAGATGAAAGCCAAAAAGATTATCACCCGAATATGATCACATTGTAAATCAAATCAACCATGGAAAATGAGAAAAATATAACAAATACAACGAGCATTCCACTTCTTTATAAATGGAGGCGTCTCCTTTGTCACAGAACGCCATCTCTCCTTTGAGGCTTTTTGATTTGGGGTGTACACACACTAACAATATAATAACATGAAACTCCATCAAATCGCTTGCACTTGGTTCAATCGAAATGAATCGAGTTTTGACTAATTTTTGTACTGTTACACAGTTCTGTAGTACCCAATTTTATCTCACCACTGTAAGAGCAACAGAGTAGCGCCATAATGAGCCAAGGCACCCATGATCACAAAAACGTGAAATATCTTATGGCTGTGATCAGCAAGGTCGAACGAACCCAGTTTTAGTCTCTTAGGAATCCTGCAAACATAAAACAAAGTACCTGTAATGTAAGACAGTGCCATGGCCAACTCATAAGCAAGCGTGATCGGGCGTTGGGGATTGCTTCAATTCACAATACAGGCATGAATCGCAGGAACGATGCCCAAAAACCCCATGGAAAGCATCGCCCGAAATGCTTGGAATTTCCCAGAAGAAAGAGAAGGGGCAAGCAGTGTCACGACAATGAACATCCCCATTGCCGTTATTCCGCTAAGGTAGATCAGTTGCCAATGGGCTCGCACCGGAAAATATAGTAGATTGGGGGGCAGAATGAGGTGATGATCATGACCGTGATGTCGACGTAGTCCATCCGCAGCAGTTGGATGTTCAAGCAGTGTGAGTGGCATGAGAAAAGGTGGCAAATGCTGCTTGAGAGGAGGCAGAACATGGATCCGCCTAAGAAGACAAAGAACGGCCACTGTGGTGTGGTTGGTTGGAGTGAAGCAATCTTCAAATCTTCTTCTGTTATCTTATTCAAGTTCACCAAAGAATTTGTACCCTGAAAACTATATTGTGTTAGATACATTTGTAGACTTCAAAAGAGATTATTCTTTTCGTAAGTCAAATGAAACATCGTTGGCGCGCCACTCACCAAAAGCAATTCCTTTGAGTAAGAGATATTATTTCCTGCAGTAGTAGAGTTTGACTTGCACAAGTGGGTATGCATATCAAGCCATTGCATAATCTATGGTATACTAGTCGGAGTCCAATCTTCATATCATAATTTATAGAAAATGGTTCAATCCTGTCTGCCGAAGGGAGAGAATTGGCCAAAACGGTGAAAGTGAATGGGCAGAGCACTAACTGAATAACTATCAAGCCTGCTTAAGCTGATACTTTCAAATTCAATTTGACAACCAGCGTACTACTCTTCACTATAAAAGCTATTTACCATTATGATTTCGTTCAGAAAACCTTATCAGCAATCAACATTCAGAGCATTCTGCAATAGTTTATTACAAGGTCCACCATGTGTGAACTTTTTCTAGACACACGCAGTGCTACTCGCGTGGAAAATGATTATCCATTGACGGTTTGACTGAATGCATGTTGTATTACCAGGAACAGAGAGAGATTTTCCGATGGGTTCGATCTTTTATTTCTTTTGAAAAGAACGGAAATTTCTATTGATACTTTGTTCCATCATGGTAAGTAATCGCTGATGACCCTTGTTATCCATCTTAATTTTGCACTTGCTATTTGAGCAAGACTGTCTTGACTGTCAGGCTACTACTCCTGAAATTTAAGCAGCAATGAAAATGACGAGCACGACCCTTGTATATTCCTATGAAACAAACTTTCTAAGTTTAAATTTTATTTTATGTGCCTGCCCTTAATGTCACAAACACGAGTTATTCATCTGTGGCACCTGCGATTTCGATACAGCACCACAAGAAAATGAAGGTTTTAAATGGCAATTTTGGTTGCCGGTTGCCGGTTGCAAGAAGGGTTAGCTAATGAAAATGGCCGATTGCTCGGTATGGTAACAAGCCATGAATACCACAAAACTACATTGACTTGTACGTACTAAAAGCGCTGTTATGCTAATAAGCAGGTAGAAAAATCTAAGCATTGTGTCTTGAAATTCGACGATTTTAAGCTGGTTATGGAGGATTTGATCAAAACAGGGTAATTCAAACATCTTCACCAAATGAGCAATTTAGCAAGCTCTCTAGTGAGTTATAACTTGCACCTACGAGCCTCATTTTAGATTACACTTTAGACAGTAAAAACGAGCTATGATAGTCAACACAGATCGAGCTACTACTGACAAATTCCTCACTAGAAATTATGGGTTCCATCCGATATTGTCGAGTTGGGACTAGTTGCTAAATGCAAACATCAATAGATTAGAACTCACTAAAATGTGCATGCTAGTATAGGACTGAATGATACAAAACACACCTTGGGAATAGGCCGAGAAGATCAGCAACCTGAGGCACGTCCACAAAATTGGCCACCGTCAATCCCAGAAACACCAGAAACCCAATCAAATACCTGCTCCCCCATCACACGGAGGACGCAAAAGAGATCACCACAAATCACAAAGAAAAAAAAAAGAGATAAAAATGAACCGAAGAAGAAAATATGAGCAAAGATGGCCTCGCATGAAAAAAAACAAATCGAACTAAAAACACATCATCAGTCATCCTCACGTCCAAACGTTGAGCATCTCGTTGTGCCAGCGGAACAAGCTGAGGGCGGCCTCGAGGAGGGGGCCGGTTGGCGCAATAGTGGCGGAGGATGAACTCATTGTCCTTCGTGTACTCCGGCAGCTCCCGGAACGACACCAGAGCGTACCGTGATGCCGACGTAGCCCATCCGCAGCAGCAGGTGGACGTTCAAGCAGTGGGAGCGACATGAGAAGTAGAATCATCGGTGAAAATGGATGGCCCATCGTCTCCCCCATATTGCCATCGCTCCTTTTCCCCTTCTCCATCTCCTCCTCCTCCTCTTTCGCTGGTGGTCTCGCTGTGGCTTTGTCCTTTCTATGGAGAACTCAAGAGGAGGCTTTTGGTTTTATTGATAGGCCGAACGGAGAAGACGATGACGAAATCGTTAAGGCCATTATTTTCTAAGTTCAAGATTCAGTATTTTTTTTTATTTTGCGAAAAAGGTTGTTACTAGCGAGTTATATTGGGTATTTGCTAAGAAATCAAATAACAGAAATTTAAAAATTTTCAACGCTATGCATGTTGTGTGGTGACGATATTTTGAAATTCGAAATGTCTTTTGCTAGAATTGAGCAAAAAAAAAATCGAGGTTCTTAACTCTTACTATCAAGACAAAACCCTATCAATTTACTTATGTATTTCACGATAATGTTAGTCAATACTAAAAATTTTATAATAAGATAGATATGCTAACTAATGATATATGATTTAGATTTGAACCGGTACCTTAATGAAAATCACGAGATAACTGGCCCTTTATCCAAACTACATAAAATAAATAGACAAAATCTATCAAATCTTCATATGATAATTTTGTAGAAAATGGTTCAATCCTGTCCGCCGAAGAGAGAGAGTAGGCCAAATTGGTAGAAGTGAACGGGCAGAGTACTCTTCACTACGAAAGCCTTCGATCATATTCGTGAATGTCTCTTTTGAGCCTTTCTTCGATCGTTTCCCCTCTCGGAGCCCAGAAAGCCAGAGCAAGCGCATTTTACAGGAGGGCAAAGCCTCTCCCCCCCACCCTCAGATCGTTCAACGCCGCTCCGGAGAGCCAGAGTCACCATCTCTCCGTGCAGAACTGCTCCGGCTCACTTCTCTGTGTTTGGAATTTACGGCAATGAACGGACTATAATCCGAAGACAGGTGCCAGATTTAGCTCCACTGAAGAAGGCGAAGGCGATGCTGATCAATGCACCTGATTGACAGATTCCGAGGCCCTGCCGAATGGTGTTCGAGGCGGTCACTTCGATTTTGCCGCGTAATACTGAGGTTCCTGATTCTGCTCAGAAAGTGTTCGACGAATTGTCCGAGAGAGGGGAAACGAGAGTAACAGCTCTCTTAACTTCGATCACTTGTTACGTCAACAGTAAGCAATACTCTCCTCAGTTCGACTCTATTGAATAACCTCAGCAGAAGGGTCATTGTCGCGGGTCCTCGCCAAAATTTTCTTCTCAAGCGGATGAGGTTCTCCCGCGAGATTCTGCTTCGCTGAACTCTTCAAATTTGCTGGAGACGTGCTCTTGCACAGACCAGAGAGGTGTTTAAGGCATACAGGGTGTTTGAAATTCCAACTGGAGTTACTGAGACTCCATAATGTCGAGAGGCTGGTTCTTGTGTATCAAAACCAGGGCAATTGAGTTGGATATCAGGACATACGGTGACTCCATATTGGTTTTATTTCACAAATACGAAAGTCTCCTCCATCGGAAGACATTTTTCCTTAGGGGGATGAGCCTCTTACTCGTTCTCCTTCTCAGATGTTTATGCATCCCAACACCTGGTAGTGGAAGAACCCAGCTCAGGAAGGTCATTGCATGAACAGAAAGTTTTGAGCATAATAAATCTCACATCTCGTCAGTTAAATACGGAAAGTTTCCCAAGATTAACGTCGACGGGTCCTTCGAAGCTGGTGGTTCGGAAGGATCGGTCGCGGGAAGCCGATTCAAGCCCAAGCTATGATGTACTTCGGATATATCTGACGAGAAGAGGACACGTACTTGGAGTCAGACAACTTTGCTCTGGTTGACGCTCCGCCGGAAGACGATCACGTGCCGTGGGGAGGTGGAAGCCCTACTTGTCTTGGGCCCATCGTGGAAGAATGGCGAATCAAGTAGCTGATTGGGTAGCCAAAAAGCCCAACGTTTGAATACCCTTTCTAGTTAGCCCAACCCCCCAGTCCCCATGGGACTAGCTGTGTTTTGATGTCCCTTCTTTGGGCTTTGTCTAGAAGCACTAGTGATAAATAAAAATGGTGTTTCTGACCAAAAAAATTAAACAAAGTTTCCAATTCTATACCCTCAGACAGCCTCAAAAGAAATTTAAGCAAAAAAAAAAAGGGGGGAACAAATAAATTGTATGACTGGACAGACAATTGGTACCGTAAATTATGTTTATTAATCTTTAGAAAATAAGTTAACCTAATAATAATAACAAAGATAAGATCACGGATATTACTTGGACTTAGCCTTTTGTAGGTTTGACCACATGTTAAGGGAGAGGATGGCCGAAATGTGATAATGAAGCTAACAGTGACATCAGTAATAAAAATGAAAGAGGTCGAGTTACGAAGCTTATTATTGATTTTTTTTTCAAGAAAAATCAATGATTTGTAATTACATTTCTAAATTTAGTTATTTGTATTGGTTAGAAAAACTGGTTAACTAAACATATTTTCATCATCAACAATAATCTCTGCCTATAGGTTTTATTAATGATAAAAGTACTTCTCATAAATCTTTTTTTTTGCAAGCGATTGAAAAGAGTATTTTTAGAAATATTTTAAATTGATAATTTTCTGTAAAACCAACGCATCTTGAAGTCAAAGGATTTTATCTTCTTCTTTTTTTATTTATCATTTCTTCTCCTTTCACTGAGGGTTTTTCCTTTCATCACCCCCTCTCCAAAATGTTTTTGTAGTGATAAGGGTTAATACCACGAAAATTCTAAACATGTATACCTATGATAAATTTGCCATAAACTAATTTTTTTACCACAAAAAATCTCAAACTGGTATACCTGTGACAAATTTACCCTACATCAGTTTCCGTTAAATTTTATCATCAAATTACTGAGTTGGATAACACGTAACAATTGATGAATATACCGATTTAGGGTTTTACTCTCTGTCTGTCACAGGTGTACCAGTTTCATGGTTTTTCGTGTATACGTGGATGAGAAGAGTGAGTTGAGAGAAGAGGCCGATCAAAATCCAATAGATCATTGCAAACCACAAAGGAAGCTGAGAGTGGAGAGAAGGAATCGACAGTGACTTTACATGGAGATACGTGGGAGTTATAGATTCTTCACATTAGAAAGTCATTGACATCAACCACTGTCTTTAAGATGATTAAATACGATTTGTCAAATGGTATTTACCAACAAATTTAGCCCTTGAAGAAAAATTAGATATGGATTGACAAAAAAGTGGAAGGAAAAAGAACTTCCATCACAACTCTCTTTCCATCAACTCAATTCAAAGAGAAAAATGGAAGGAAAGAAACTTCCAATTCAGTGACTATTAATGGATGAATTACTAAATTACGAAAATCAAATTATGCATGTTAAGTTAATTTATGGTATTTTGAACGAAATTTCTTAAATGACTGGAGCATTTTGGTCTGGTGGTTAGTATTACTGGATAAAGTTACTCTAGATTGTAGAAAATTCCAATCCGCTTTTCAAATCCGTGGAAGGACAAGGGTCTGGTCACCCCTGCTTGACCAAGTTTCGGAGTATTGGCCAAATGCTTTATTAGAAAGAGAAGTAATTAGTCTAGCATTTTGTCTGGAGTAAAGAGGCAAAATCTAATTCAAGAAATATAAAGTTTAGTCAAGGTCTTATTATTTACTTTCCATGATGGACATTCCGTCAATAAAGGTAAAGCATTTCCCAGCATTTGTCGTAGGTGGCCAAGACGACTTAGGAGAAAGCTGGGTCAAGCTACAATGGCCATCCCTATCACTACAAAAAAATCGGATTTTTGCCACGAAAATTTGCGATGAAAAAATTTTCATCGCAAATTTGCGACAAATTTTCCAACAAAAAGGAAAATTCGTTGGAAATTTCCAACAAAAAATCTTTCGTCGCAAATTTCCAACGAAAAATTTTTCGTGGCAAAATTCGTTGGAAATTTCCAACGAATTTTGCGATGAATTCAAAAAAACCCGGTATTAGTCGGCATTTTTTATATTCGTTGGAAAATTCGTTGGAAATTTCCAACGAATTTTCCAATGAATTTCAATTTTCCGGGAAATTTTTTCAGTGTGTACTATTTTCGTTGGAAATTTCGTTGGAAATTTCCAACGAATTTTCCAACGAATTCAAAAAAAATCGGTCTTGTTCGGCATTTTTTATATTCGTTGGAAAATTCATTGGAAATTTCCAACGAATTTCAATTTTCCGGGGAATTTTTTCAGTGTGTATAATTTTAGTTGGAAAATTCATTGGAAATTTCCAACAAATTTTCCAGCGAATTTCAATTTTCCGGTGAATTTTTTCAATGTGTACAATTTTTGTTGGAAAATTCGTTGAAAATTTCCAACGAATTTTTTTTTGTTGGAAATTTCCAACGAAATTTCCAACAAATTAAAAAAAAATCGGTCTTGTTCGGCAATTTTTATATTCGTTGGAAATTTTCAATGAATTTTCCATCGAATTTCAATTTTCCGGTGAATTTTTTCAGTGTGTACAATTTTCCAACGAATTCTAAAAAATCGGTCTTGTTCGGCATTTTTTGAATTCGTTGGAAATTTCCAACGAATTTTCCAATGAAAATTGTACACACTGAAAAATTAGTAATATTCGCGGGATTTTGAATTTGAATTTCGTGACAGACAGATTCACTCTCTCTCTCTCTCTCCTCTCTCTTCTATCATCGCGTCCCTCACCTTCTTCACCACACACGTACACACGCAGAGACAGAGAAGCGGAAGCAGAAGTAGAAGAGCAGAGAGAGCAGTTCGGGGAAGATGGCGATCCTCACGCAGGGCATCCTCCTGAAGCTCCTCCAGTCCATGAACTCCTCCAACGCCAGCGTCGCCAGCGACCACCGCTCCGCCCTCCTCCAGGTCGTCGGCATCGTCCCCTCCCTCGCCGCCCCCGATGACCTCTGGCCCAACCACGGCTTCTTCCTCCACCTCTCTAACTCCCTCCACTCCACCTACGTCTCTCTCTCCGACCACGACGCCGACCTCATCCTCTCCAACCGCCTCCAGCTCGGCCACTTCGTCCACCTCGACCGCCTCCTCCTCGCCCCCGACTCCCCCGTCCCCCGCGCCTCCGACCTCCGCCCCCTCCCCGGCCCCACCCCTTCCTTGGCTCCCCTGAGCCCCTCGTCACCCGCCTCTCCCCCTCCTTTTCTCGACCGCCTTCTCGTCGCCAGCCCGCGACAAGGCTGGGCCTCGCCGGTGACGAGCTCGAGCTCGCCCAGATCTAGGCGACCTCGGCCCTCGCCAGCGATGAGCTCGGCCCTCGCTGGTGATGAGGCTGGCCCTCGCCGGCGACGAGAGTGATTTTTTGGAAAAAAAAAATTTCGTTGGAAAAAAAATTTCCACGATTTTTCAACCAAAAAAAAATTTGTAATTTTTCCAACGACAAATTTTTCGTTGGAAAAAAAATTTCCACGATTTTTCGACAAAAAAAAATAATTTTGTAATTTTTCCAACGAATTTAGCCACGAGTTTTCCAACGAATTTTCCAACGAAATAAAATTCTTCGCAAATTTCCAACGAAAATTTTAATTTTTCGTTGGAAAAATTTCCGACAACCTATTACCAACGAATTTTTTTTCGTTAGAAAATTCGTTGGAAATTCGTTTTCCAACGAATTTTTCCAAATTTTTCGTTGGAAATTTCGTCAGAAAAAATTAGTTTTTTTGTAGTGATATCCAAAGAGCAAAGCATTTCACAGCTTTTTATCGCAAGTGACCAAAATGACTTTGCTCAAAATTATCCAAGAGTCCCTACATGATGAAGCAGGCATTCAAACATTCAACAAAATATAGGTTTGTTGAAAAAAATAAAACAGGATATAATGAATTCAACTTGGAAAACATAAAAGGTGGACCGCCCAAGATGGGCCAAATCCGGCCCGTGAGCCACAAGGGCCCACGATGTAGTTATTTGCCTATTTATAATAGAAGGCACCCCTTGAAAAACAGACGTGATTTTCATATATGCAAACACACTCCTTCGAATACGTTATCTTCTCCAGTTTTCTTCGGAATGCACACGAATACGAAAGACGATCGAAGAACTCTCAAGCGCAAAGTATCACTTAATCTATGACAATACCGGATATGTTCGTTGTGTGATATGCCTGTACGATCGATGATACAAATTGATGGTCCTCGGGCACATTTTCAGCATTGATCGAATTCGTTCCGAATATGTTTCGAACGCAACGATCAGGGATTGAGTTTTCCCGACACAATTGATAAGCTCAACAAAGATTTACAGGTTCGTGTATCTTATGTTATTGATTTGTTCGTTCTATTTCGATATACTTGGTTGAAAAATTAATAAAGTCATACAACATCTTTAATCAGTAATTTTTATAGATGAAGTGATTTTTCTTACTAGTAATGGGTTGCCGAACAACGTCGGCAAACTCCCAAAATAACCTTTCAAGTAGCAATCATGTGGAAGGTTGATTTTACTTTGAACCGTTATTAAATGGAAATCACCAGAGAGAATCCGCTTGTGTTTTGCAGACTCCCACAATTGTCTCCTTGAGGCAAAGAGGTGACCTTAATTGAGATCTATTTTGAACATCCAAGGAAATGGCTATATAAAATGCTCAAGTCTTTAGGGAGAAAATCATCAAATAGTGTAGCTCATAAGGAAATTAATCGTCATAGGAAAAAAAATTTCACGATGGCCTGGATTTTCAATGTTCTTTAATAATCTCATGGTCATTGTTAACCTAATACTTATTTAAAGATTAATGATTCTTTTATAAATTTGACTACTAAAAGTCATGATGCAATCTACATCCAGTAATTGCATTAGAATGACAGTTGCAATTGAGAAGGTGACAAATGATCAGGCTTAATGACATACATTAATTTCAAAAATTCGCATTTTCATAGTAACAACAACAAACAAACGACAATAATAACAACAACACGAATATGTTTTGTAATGGTCAATATTAAAATATTTCACTTCTTTTATTTTTTATTAGTCAACATATATAATTAAGTAATTATGTACTATTCAACATATATTATTAAATCTTTACCAAAAAATATATATATTATTAAATTAGCAATGACCTCTTTATATATTACATGAAGGGAAAATTGTCCAAAAAGTCCTAAACCTATTATATTTTTACCAATTCAGTTCTAAACCTTTTGCATTTATGGCAATTTAGTCCATTAGGCTAATTTTGGCCGGCCGGAGCTGATGTGGACGCTGGACGGCACCGACAGTCTGGCCAATGCTGACGTGGCAATTTTCAAAATATTTTAATATTTTTTTCGAATTATTTATTTATTTATTTTTTGGCCTTCTTTCCTCTGGCCGATTCGGCGATCGGCCAGAGGCAAGGGTCGATGAAGCTCACCCCCACAAGCCACTGGTGAGGGCGAGCCTCGACCAACCAAGACGTGGCCGATCTCGCCATCACGAGGCAAGGCCAAGGGCCAATGAGGTTGACCTCGCTGGCCCTGACCTTTGGTCGGTCCGATAATCAGCCAAAAAGAAGAAGGCCAGAAGAAAATGAAAAAAAATGAAAAAAAATTAATAAAAAAGTTCGAAAAAATTATTAAAATGTTTAAAAAAATTGCCACGTCAGCTCTAGCTTACCAAAATTGGTCAAATGGACTGAATTGGCACAAATACAAAAGATTTAGGTCTGAATTGATAAGATTGAAAAGTTTCTAACTGAATTGGAAAAATACAATATATTAATAACTATTTGGACAATTTTCCCATTACATGAATCTATTTTAAAATATTTTTCTAGGAACACGTGTAGTAGATTTCCAAGCAACTTTTGGACATGGACCTAGAGAATATAATTCAATTCATTTTGATCGGTAATAGGGTGAATCTAACATTGAATCCGTACAATGTAACAAATCACCTCCATTGAGCGCATGTGATTCGGGGCCACATAATAAGTAGAATAGATTTCCATATGCTTCTAGCATTCAAAATTGTTATTGAACATTCAATTTCCACGAAGACCGGTTTTATTTCCTAGTGATTGAATTGGCGATGGTGCCTACCTTCTTCTCTATCAATTTTCATGTCCTTAATTCTCAGCAGAATTGAAATGGTTTCCTTGTTTTTCCTTGGAAAATTTCTGGGTCACGGCAAGCTTCAATGACCACGGGGGAGGATAAGATGCGTTCCATCTTTGAGTCAAAGAGGTCCCTAGCAAAATTGATCAACTCATGGGCCACAGGCAAGTATTTCATACATATAATACATACAAAAATTGAATATGGATCATCAAATCTCGGGAAAAAGTGCAAAAAAAGTCCTAAACCTTTTGCATTAGTATCAATTTAGTCTTAAACCTTTTTTTGGTGCCAATTCAGTCCTAAACTTTTTGCATTTGTGCCAATTTAGTCCTAAACCTTTTTTTTTGTGCCAATTAAGTCCTAAACCTTTTAAATTGATGCCAATTCAGTTCTAAACCTTTTGTTTTTGTGCCAATTTAGTCCTTCCGGTCAATTTTGATCGGAATTTGCCGATGTGGAGGCCTACCGGCCGGTAGCCGGACACCGGCGCCGACGTGGCACTGACGTAGACAACTTTAATAATATTTTTAATTTTTTTCCTTTTTTTCTTTTTTTTCCATTTTTTTTGTCCCCCCTCCTTCCTCTAGCCAGTTGCCAGCAAGCTCGACCTCGCTGGCCACTGAAAAGGGCGGCGGCCTCACCAGATCTGGCGAGGTCGAGCCTCGCCCAGCGACCTTGCCAGATCCGTCGAGGTCGGGCCTCGCCCGACCATGGCGAGGCTTGAGCCCTCGCTGGAGGCCGCGGCGAGGCCCAACCTCGCCGGATCTGGTGAGGTCGAGCCTAGCCTAACCAAGGCGAGGCTCGAGCCCTCGCCGGAGGCCGCGGCAAGGGCAAGCCTGGCCTGACCAAGGCGAGGCTCGCCCTCGCCAATGGTTAGCGAGGTCAAGCTCGCCGACCTCTAGCCTCTGGCCGGTCGCCGGACTAGCGACTGGCCAGAGGAAGGAGGGTGGAGAATGTTGAGGAAAACTCCTACTGATTTTGAAGTTGACAAAACCTTCCATGATAATTATAAATCTGATACTTATTCTGAACCATCTTATTTCAGGAATATATGTTCTGGAAGCTTAGAAGAAAGTTTTTCAGATTTTACAAGCTAGAAAAATTATCTAAGTTCTGAGATGTTTTTCAGACGCAGAAATGATTCAGACTTTACAAGATTGAAGACCCACATAAGTTCTGAGATTCAGACGTAAATTTAGTTAGTTGCAGATGAAGAAATTATTTAGACGCAGGCACTGAAATTATTCAAATGCAAACGCAGAAATTATCCAGACGCAAAATTTCTTCAGATGCAGAATTTAGAACGAATCATACCAACTAGTGATCTGGCATGGATTTCACAGAATGAAAGTTTTGATTAGTTCAATCTTAATCAAATTGATTGACAATCAAATATTACGACAAGAATGCATTACAACGGACAAAACTCTACTTATGGAAACCAAGATTCTGTTTGGATAGGCGGTCAAAATTAGCGGGATTCAAAATCTGTCATCCAACGGCTACTCAATCCTTATTATACAAATCTGTCCAAGATGAAGATTGGAAGATGATCCTCGGCAAACTGTCCAACGGTTAGTGTGGATGTAGAGGAGTATTTAAGGAGATCACGAGCAGCAGAAGAGAAACAGATTCAAAAATCAACAAGTCCAAAGTCTGAGCATTCTCCAATCAGTTTTCTTGTCGTTCAGAACTTAAGATTAAGATCTTGAGGGTTACTTTGTAAAGAGTAATTATGTGAGATAAAGAGTCCTATCATACACAATAGTCCTGACACTCAGAATCTGTAAATTCCTCTTAATTACATAATGAAATCCAGCCAGTAGGCTGTAAACGTGGAAGAGTAGACGTAGGCTTGCTATAAGCCGAACCACTATAAACTTGTGTGCAAATTCTCTATTCCTTATCTCTTTATTTACATTCTGCATATCAAGAACACCGTATATATAATCTATTTTGAATCTGAATTATATTCATTTGTGATTTGTTTTAATTCCGCATGGAGTTTCAAAAATTGATTAGGATCACCTATTCACCCTCCTCTAAGTTATCCTTGCTAGCTCATTCAGAGGGGACAAAAAAACGTGAAAAAAAGGAAAAAAAGGAAAAATAATAAAAAATATTAAAATATTATTAAAGTTGTCCATGTTGGCGCCACGTCGGCGCCGATGACCGGCCACCGTCTAGCAGACATCCACGTCGGCAAATCCTGATCAAAATTGACCGGAAGTACTAAATTAGCACAAAAACAAAAGGTTTAAGACTGAATTGGCACCAAGTTAAAAGTTTTAAGACTTAATTGGCACCAAAAAAAGGTTTAGGACTGAATTGACACCAATGCAAAAGGTTTAGGACTGAATTGGTACCAAAAAAAGGTTTAGGACTAAATTGGCACTAATGCAAAAGGTTTAGGACTTTTTTGACACTTTTTCCTCAAATCTCGTGGGATTCACTAGTTTCAATGGTTGATATTCATTCAATACATATACTATACTCATATAATAGTTTCTCATGGTCCTTCATGGGCATGTGGACTTGCGTGGTGCCGAATATTGGAGGGAAGTGGAAGCTGATAGCGTTGCGCGGAAGGAGAGACTGGAGAGGAATGCCCTGCTCAAGATTAAATCCGCCTCAAACAACCCGAATGGGTTTTCTTCTATCGTGGCGTGACGATTATAAAGATTTTTATTTAATACTAGCAAGGTATTCAAACATTGCACAAGATTAAGACTATATGTTCCGTATTATTCTAAATATTGATAGTCAATCGATTTTACAGTGATAGTTAAAGTTAATTATAAGATATATTGAATGTTCATCGGTATTGGCTTGGCTGGTTTATCAAATTGATTGAAATTGTCCTTTTTTTTCCTTCAATAAGTCTAAACAAATGCTCATTTGTTTCATATTTATTGACAAAACAATACCTTCGCATAAAAATTAACACCATCAAGTTTTAGTTATTTATCTTATCCTTTCTTACGAAGCGATGCATGGAAACATATTTTTCTTTTATAATTTTGGTGAAGTCAACTGGTAAAGTTTTGTTGTTGATATGCAAATGGTCATTCTTTATCATTTTATAATATTCGCTTTATCATTTTCATCTTTCTCTTTTGGAAAAGTTCTGAGTCAAGTCAATGGCGCTGATCACGCCCATGATTGTGTCGTGGAGTTGGACTAACCGCGATAATCACTCGAAAGGGGAGGACTGCATATATAAATGAAGTACATGAGCCTCATATAGACATTTATATGGTACTAGCTATGAAAGTTACCATATGGTCCGTGTCCTCCATGAATGAACTTTATAGATCAAGCATATCGGCACAATTGGACATATCCATTGATTTACTTTATTTCACCCATACAGTCTATCTCATCTTATAACTTATCGCAATGTCCTTTGCAGATAATCTCAACTAATCAAATATAGATAAACGGTAAAATATATGAGTCGATATAAGTTTTTGCACTAACTGTTGAAATAACTCTCCTAGTTTTGTTATGAATTACGTATAAATTCTATATACAAAGAGCAAAAGTATACGTGCATATTGTAATTCTTTTTTAAAAAAATCTCAATTTACCAGTACGTGATGGATTGGTCAACACGGCAAAATATTTAAGTAGAAGACAACATTTACACATATCCCATCTGATGTCTCATGGGGAGAAGCTCGATCATTTTTGGGATCCTTTTCGTGTACGCGTAAATGAGAGAGAGTAAGTTGAGAGAAGAGAGGAGGGGTTGATAGTGAGTTAACATGGAGATTAATCACTGTCTCTAAGATGATTAAATACAATTTGACAAATGGTATTTACCAATAAATTTAGCTCTTGAAGGAAATTAGACGTGGATTTACCAAATGTGGAAGGAAATATAACTTCCACCATATTTTTCTTTCCATCTACTCACTTTAACCCTGAAAGGAAATTCGACGTGAATTTGCGAAAAAAAATGGAAGGAAAGAAATTTCTAATTCAATGACAATTAATGGATGAATTACTAAATTATGAATATCCAATTATATTTATTATAAATTTGTTTTAAGGAGTTTTGGATGGATTCTCCGAAATTACTGGAGAATTTTATATATGGTGGTGGTTAATATTACTGGATAAAGTTACTCCATACTTTAGAAAATTCCAATTTGTTTTTCAAATCAGTGTTAGGACAACGGTCCTAGCATTGACCAATTTTCGGAGTATTGGCCAAGTGCTTTATGAGAAAAAGAAGTAATTAGTCTAGCGTTTTGTCGGGGTCAAGAGAAATCGAGTTACTGTGCCGGCATCCTTTTCCATCGTCCTAATATTGCTTTTGCATTAAAGAAATATAAATTTAGTCATGGTCTTGCCACTTACTTTGTAGAATGGGCATCCCTATCAGAAAGGTAAAGCATTTCCAGCTTTTATCGTAGGTGGCCAAGACGATTTGGGAGAAATCTGAGTCAAAGCTATAATGAACATCCCTATCCAAAAAGTAAAGCATTTCACAACTTTTATTGCAAGTGACCAAAATGACTTATTCAAATTATACAAGAGTCCCTACATGATGAAGCAGGCGTTCAAACATTCAACAAAATATAGGTTCGGTGAAAAAAATTAGAACATGATATAATGAATCCAACTAGTATGCTCAACTTATGGATTTACAGGCTCTGGGTATCCTATGTGATTAATTTGTTCGTTCTATTTCGATGTATTTGATTGAAACTTTAATGAAATTATGCAACATCTTTGGTTGGTAATTTTTATAGATCAGGCGATTATGCTAACAAGTAATGATTGCCGAGCAAAGTTGGCAAAAATAACTAGTCAAGTAGTAATCATTTGGAAGGTTGATTTTACTTACGAATCACTGTTAAACCGAAATCACTGCAAAGATTCCGATTGTAATTTGCAGACTCCACCAATTATTTCCTTGAGCCATAGAGGTGACACTAATCGAGACCCCATCTGAACATCTAGAGCAATGCCCATACAAAATGATCAAGTCCTTAAGGAGAAAGCCATCATATATATCGTGCAACCCAATGGTTTTGCTTCTGTCTTTGCACGATGGTTAAAAATAGTTTTATCTAATACTAGTAAAGTATCCGGGTGTTTAAGACTATGTTTTTTATAAACTATTAATCAATTTTGCATTCATCGATTTTTCAAGTAATTATAAGTTATACTGAATGTAGGCCTGTGTTGTGTCGATCGCTTTATCAAATTGATCAAAATTGCCTTATTTTTCCTCCAATGAGTCCAAACAAATACCAATTTATATGATATTTCCTTGCAAAACAACACTTGCACCAAAAACTAACGATATCAAAACTTAGTTGTTTCTCCCTCTTTTTGCAAAGTAATTCCTGGGCACGTTTTTATGGTTGATTTGCTAATAATAATTTTTTCTCATTTTATAATCTCGATCTTTCTCTTTTGGAGAAGTTGTAGGTCAAGTTGACGACGATAATCACGTGTTTCTTGGAATTGGCCCCAGGCAGACTTGACTTTGCCCATGGTTGTTTTGTGGAGTTGGTACAATCGTGGTAATTACGGAAACGTATTACCCACATATGATGAGCAAGTATTTTGTGAACCCAATACATATGTTAAATTGTATCTGGGCCATCCGATCTCATGGAATGCATTATCTTTAGCGGTCCAGATTCAATTTATGTATATATGTATATATATAAATACACACACTAAACTCGTATAATAGTGTCTCATAATCCACAAAATATTATAAAAAAAGTGGAGTTGGGAGGTGTCCATGTTGGGGGGAAGTGGGAACTGACGGGGTGCTTGGAAGTAAGACGCCTCGCTCAAGATTAAATCCACCTTCTGTCGTGACACGATGTTTAAAAAGATTTTTATCAAATACTAACAAGTATTCGAGCGTTGCCCAAATTTAAGACTATATTCTTTTATATTAATTTATTTTGGGTTTATTGATACTATAATTAATTATGAGATTTACCGAACGTTGATCTGTATTGTCCTGATCGCTTTATCAAATTCAGGGAAATTGCCTTTTTTTTTTCCCTTCAATAAGTCCAAGTAAGTACCCATTTATTCGATAGTTCTTATAAAAATAACACTTGCTGAAAATTAACAACATCATCTATGTCGGCTTTTTTTTTTCTTTTTGTGACTCGATATTAGGGCACGTTTTTTTCTTTTATAGCTTTGGTGAAATCAAATGGTAAATTTTTATCTTTTTCGATTTGCTAACAATCATTTTTATCATTTTGTAATATTCATTTTATAATCTTATCTTTCTCTTTTGGAGAAGTTCCGGGTCAAGTCACCGGCGATAATCACGTGTTCCGGGGAATTGGCCCTAGCAGACTCGACTTTGCCCACGGTTGTTTCGTGGAGTTGGCCCAACCGTGATGACCACTCAAAGGGGAAAGACTCTGCACATATAAATGAAGGAGATGACCCTCGTAAGTTTGCACAAGGTGAAGCAGAAGAAACAGATAAACGCCCAAAACACCATATAGATAAACATGAAGCTTCTTTTACTGTGTACGTGGACTTGGGTGTTGCTGGTATCGATGGGGACTGGAAGAAGCATGGGGTGCTTGGAAGAAGAGAGGAATGCGCTGCTTGACATTGATGCCGCCCTTTCCCCCCCCAATGGGTCTTCTATTCTCTCGTGGCGCAACAACGATAGTGACTGTTGTGGCTGGAAAAGCGTGGAGTGCGATAACACCACTTTGCGAGTGACTGGACTATATCTGGGCGAACCACGCGGTTGGAAATGGAAAGTGTCGTACTGGGAACAGTCCGAAAGTCATTGGGAAGGGTCGAGCGGGGAAGAATGGTCTACCCAGTCCAGAATTTATTGGGAAAGGTTGGGCCGGGAAAGAGAAGGGTCTCGTGGTTTGGTTATTGATGCCTCTTTATTCCTTCCTCTGGAGGAACTTCAAGTGTTGGATTTAAGTCAGCATTCTCTCTTAGGTGAATCTCTCTCTCTCACAGTAATTTGTTTGTTTTTTCCTTTTCTCTAAATATGTTCAAAATAATTGTTTACTCACCGTGTTTGAACTCTCAGGTGAATCTCTCTCTCTCTCTGTTATTTGTTTCATTTTTCTTCTTTCAATTATGTTTCTAAGTAATAGTTTGCTTTTGGACAACGAAAAAATGTCAGACTATGGTGCTATAAACTATAAAAGTGAATTAAGTGAATTAATGACAAACACATGATTGCACAAATGATGCAATTCTTAAAATAGTTGATTGCACATATCATGAATTAATTACGAGATGATAAGTACGAAGAACGAAATTAGAATTAGCTCTATAAGCAATTATTTATCAAATTCCGACTTTTCTTTATCATAAAAGGGGTGGACTTGCTAGAATTTTTCACTCCAACAATTTTGTGCTTGTTTGGAAGTGGACCAAAATCTACTTAATATTGAGGAGCTTGTGACTTTCTCTCACGATTCAAAATAAGAAAAAGAAAATCAAGTTTATCATTCTACGTATTAATAATTACATTTTTGTAAAGGTTTTGAGTGTTTTACGATAAATAAAAGTCAAATTACGAGTGCCATAAGGTTCGCAAAAAATAAAAAATCACAAAAAGTAGATTGGCAGAGGGGATTAATTTAGAGGGATGAGAAAGGATCTTAAAGGGAGTGTAATGGTAGGACAGAGGGAAAGAAACGGACCGGAAAAAAAAAGATTAGATCATATCAAGTGGAATTGTATGTGTAGCTATGTGTTTTTTAAATCCCTCATATAAAGGGATTTGGAGGGATTGAAGGGACTAATACTTTTATCAAACAATTGTTTTTTCTTTCTCACATTTACCTTTGTTGTATTACAAATACATCAAATTATATATACATAAAACTACAGTGATAATCATCATTTATTTTATTCTCTCTCCTGATCATTCCTTTCTCTAGTATCCAAATAATATTATAGCTTATTTCCTTTATTTCCTTTTTCTTCTTTTCTCTTATAATTATTTGCATTTCTTATTTTCTACTTTGGTTACATCTTCCGACATCTATATTTATCTGGATGCATGGTTCCAAAATTCCAAGCCGCTCCAACCATGCATCCAGATGTGCAAGAAAATTAGAATACCCTTCAGTGCTTTCCATGTCGGCCTTTAATCTGTTTAGATAGGAAAACTCACACATAAGGCTATTGATTAGATTTATGATCGATACATATACTTAAGAAGAGTAGCAAGAAATTTCATTATAAATCAAATGATAAAATTGAGATGAGATTAAAAGGATAGCAATTTTTCCGCTCCTTTTTTTGCTAATACACTCCCTATAATGGTGGATGGACCATATTACCCTTGGTGGATCCAACTTGTTTACATATTATATACACACATAAATGATTAAAGTGGGGCTCAATTTTTCCACGCTCTGTGTCTCAGATTCTTTCTCTCATTCTCTTCACTTGGTTGTGCTTCTCTTGAATGCATCCAAATTTGAGAAGCCGAAAATAGAATCAAAGCATAGGGGATGAAGTACTCCCAAACGAGTAAACAAGCTCTCTCTCCCCAAGCAGCTTTTCAAATTTTCATCACCACTAGGTGACGTATCGTCATCGCCACCTACCGTTGCTTGCCCCGCTTAACTTGGTCGACGCAGCCCTGCCTCTGTTCGAGCCACACAATGTCGGCGACCTAGCACTTGGCCTCTAAGCTTAACAAGGCCACCTAAAAGCCCTCCTTGCACCCAACCCCCACCTCTCTCTTCCACTTTCCCGCCATTATGGCAGCTCCCTCGCCAGGGTTCAACGGTGGCTGTCGACCTAAAACCCTCAATTGCGGCTGTTGCTGGCCTCTTTTGACCTCAGATCAAGTCAAGTCTTAGATCTCATATCTAGAGCTCGGTTGACCTCAGATCTAGAATGTGAGGCTCGATTGTGCCGCGATGGCGCTAGCGGAAGTCGGAGGCGAGGGTGTTGACCTACAGCAGAGGTCTCTATCACCGTCCGCATCTGCCATTAAATCTTTCTAATCTACTCTGGAATTCATTGATGTCTTCGGAGAGCTCCCCAATCTCTTTATCCATTCTCAAGATGGAGTTATCATCATCTTGCTGCCAATTTCTGGGTCATCTCGTCCTCCGTCACCTGGATGATCCTTTCATCTTTGGATGCCACCGCAAGAGAATTGATCCACGGGATGTCACCGGGAAGCTTCTTCCCAAACTCCGAGAATGCCTTGTCCAAGAATGGAAAATTCAGGACAGCTCCCACCGGCATTGTTTTGTTAGGCTCGCACCGTTATGGTTTCTTTTTTTTTTTTCGGTCGAGCCTTTATGGTTTCCACCACCCGCCTCTTGTGCACTTCCTCCACCTCCGCTTTCTCTTTGTCGTCCATTGTATCGACCATACATCCTAAGTTCTCGACATGCTGCTTCGCCATCTCTTCGGCTTCAGAATGTCCTCTTTTTCCCCATCTTGCTTCGCTTATGTCGAGTGTACTACTTCAATTTGTCTTACTTTTCTAGCATTATTGTTGGTGGTGGCGAATAGACTCCCTTTGTCCGTCCCTTCTCCCCACTCCCTCTATATATATATATATATATCTTGTACCATCACACGAGCTCTGCGACCCTCAAGCTGCCGTCGCCCACCCGACTTCCTTTCTCTCTCTCTCTCTCTCTCTCTCTCTCTCTCTCTCTCTCTCTCCTCGGGCGTGTGGCGATATGGGGCTATGAAGAAGGCCGCAACCCCAAATCCGCTGTTGGTCGAGGCTGGGCCGCTGTTTTGCATGAGGTAGTGACCTCGCGCAAGCAAGCCCAATGTCTGCCATATTTTAACAAATTTTCACCTAGGCTCAATGTTTGCCATATTACAATCGCTTTGGTATTACCTAGACTTTTCGCTAATACCTAAAAAATTTTCTGCTACTCCCCCACATTCCTTATGGGCTCCTTAAACGCTACCGATGTTTTCCAAGTATAAGCTGCACTTGAATTTCTCCATTACCAGGAAGCTTATCAGAACATCAATTCTACTTGCACTTTTATCTATTCTACAAGAATTGTCATATTCAGTCTCATCTATCACAGATAAAGCAAAAGCAATATTCTTCCACACTTGTCAAGAGATTGAACTCATATCTAGCGACTACTACATCGATTGGCTCTGTAGGTTCTACCTCGATGCAAGCACCATTTGAGTCGATTACTGTACTAGCACCTGCTATCTCAAGAGTTCTCGATGCAACTCCATTTTGAGCTTCACTGTCCATGTTCATATATGCATTACCAATAAAACTCCTATCTAGAATTACTAGAGACTCATCAAAGGTCACTTCTTTGTTTGTTAGTGACATGTGAATTTAACATTGAACATTACAGTCGATAGACCTGCTCACCAAGTGCATAACCTAGGAATATGCTAGGGGAACCAACTCTTTGAAATATTTAAGCAAATATAACAAGGGAAATCAAATGTATGCAACACAGAATAATCACATGGTGGGGAACCAACAATTCGAAACATTTAAGCAAATATAACAATGGAATTCAAATGTCCGCAATTCAGAATAATCACCTGGTAGCTTGCCAAATAAAGCATATTTGTCGGGAATCTCCTAGCCATACCATCACTAAAGATTATTTTATGGGCCCTCTCTAATAACATTTTGCTCGTCAATTCTACAACATACTATAGTTCACTAGTACTGGGTGTTGCCTCATTATAGCCTCTTCCTTGTGGAATTCATTTAAAAGCTCTAAGCAGAATTCCATGCCACTTTTAATCCGCACATCTTAATCATCTAACTAGTCTCCACTCCAATCAAAGCTCACCACCACTTGATGTTGAAAACAACATAAAATTTGTGCCTTAGTTCAAACAATTCAAGTCTTTCTTGAGAAGTCATCCACAATTGTTAGCACAAATTTAACTCTCTTCAAAGTCGCAGCAGCCATGAAAATATCGAAGTGAAGTAACTCTACAAATTAGAAGAAACAACTCTCATAAATCAATCACCTTATGAGGTACTTCAGAATGTACTTTAACGAATACTATCGGTCAGTAAGCAAAACCGAGTGACCCACGCAAAAATTTTATCAAAGAAAGGATGATGACGATAAAATGCCTTTTATTTTTTACTTTCTACGCTAAAAGAGCCAAATTACTACATATATACACACTCCCCTACTAAAAAGCTGAGAACACAACCTTTTCCTTTGATGGAACAAAATCCCATTGTCCTTTAGGCGTTAAATGCAAAGTGAAGGAAAATTGGAGGTGAAGAAATTTTTGGGTGAAAATGTCGGAAAGTTTAAAATTTATGTGAGATGGAAGAAGGGGCAAATTTTGAATTTTAAGTAACTTTTCCTGTTAATTTTCATAGCCTCTTTCTCCAAAATACTAAATGGAGCATTAACGATTTTGGAATTCGATATTCAAATTATGGAATAGGAAGCGATGCCTGAAGATGAAGGCGACAAGCTGGACAGAGAATTAATGACACAGGAACATTTCGGTTAAGTTTAAACAAATCCCGTCCATTTAGGCCGTGGAAATATCTGCACCCTATACCAAAAGCTTCCATCATTAAATTTAGTCAAACAAAGTGAATATATAAATAAATTGTTCGAGTTATTGTTTTCAATTCTAAATAGAATGAAAATATGTTAAATTTTAAATGAAGTTGTGATTTTTAGCAATTTATAATTTTAAAGACATATTGCAAGTTTAAAAGCTTCGTCGTAATCTTTGAAGGGATAGGATTTTATATTTTGTTTAATTTCCTTCTAATCGAAAGTAATAAACTAATTAACAAAATTCCATTGGCTTAAATAAAAATTTATACATTTAAATTATCGATGGCTCATTACAAATAAAATTCATCACTAGTTTGTTGCATTTTGTTGAGTTTTAAATGCAGTGGATTTCTTTGTTGGAAGAATTTTTTCTATATTAGAGGAACATGTAATCTCGCTTTATGCATTTTTTGACTTTTAAAGTAACAAGTTTTTGAAGATTGGGAATGGCAAAATAAACTATATCTTCAAGAATATATTTGAAAAATTTTCTCTTTATTCACATTTTGAAATTTAAACTACATAGAGATAGGAGCTTGGATATGACAAATCATTTAACTGATACTTATTGGTAGAACATGGGCCACATGGCAAAATCAGGCTATGTGTCTTGCCACATAGAGATAAAGTCAAATGTCACACGACAAGCACGTAATGAAACATTCTCTTGGCAAAATAAACATATCTTCAAGAATATATTCTAAAAATTCTTTTTTCTCTTTATTCATGTTTTGAAACTTAAAACTCAATAAGAGATGGAAGTTTAGAGATAGCCAATCAATAAATTAATGCTTGTCAGTCGAATTTAGGTCACACGGAAAAATTATGCCATGTATCTTCCCACATGGCAAACATAGAAGTAAAGTCAAAAGTCATATGGAAGCAAATAAGGGAACATTTTCTCAGCTCTGCTAGTTAACTACATATGATAGACATTGTTAAATGTTTAAGTTGTTTATGAAATTGGCTTATAAATTCATGTGACAAAGAATTTTTTTATGCTTGCATATGCTAGACCAACCGGTTTATGCTTATAAACCAATTCTCCTCATCACGAGCATATAGTTATTCTCAAAAAATTGAAGATAGTTGGAAACCTGATATTTGTAGATAATTTATTAACTATTGGGTATGCATGGATCTTTCCATAATCAGATTTAAATGGAACTCTACACCTAAAGCGATTGAAGAGGCTATATCTGTCTTCTAATTATTGGGGACAAGTCCCCTCATTATACAAGCAAACTTCAGTGGAGGCCAAAATTTTGTCTTCCATCCAGCTTGAAGGTACGTGTAAGATATAAAACAATGCCTTGATATTATATGGTTCTATTTTGAAAACCTTCTGTCAATCATAGGTATGAATCTAGAGGTGTTGGATCTTTCGAATAACAAATTAGCCAATGATTCCCTTGCGGACATTACGAGGATGACATCTCTTAAGGCCTTATACATCAATGGTTGTGGATTGAATGGTTCAAAGTTTTTGGAAGGTAATTCTCTGAAAGTGCTTTCGGTTATCACCTCTTCAAAATAAGATAAGGTGAGATAGTCTTGAACATAAAAGGCACAACTGCACTATATTCGATGTCCTCCAGAGATCATATTTTGGCCGCACAAATTCTTTAAATTACTAAGCGCCATGGACTTATATTTAGATAAGTGCTAATCACAAAAGCGCATATAGTTGTTTGAACTATGCTTGAAGTTGGAAGGATTTAGTTAAATGCCTATGAAAGCCTTAAGTAAATGTATGTCATGATTGTGGCATCCTTAAAAGTTGGATCAGTTTCAATTTAGTCTCTGATCTTTGAAGATTGAAGTTCAGTCCCCATGCTTTTACTTTTACGTAACTTTTTTTCTCGACTAATCTGAACAATAGTGTGATGCCATAACAGTTACAAGGAGTTATTGCTAAAAAGATACAAATAGTCCAAAACAACAATATACCGTACGAGTTCAAAATTTGTCCAAGAATTATAATTTTATGTAAAAGTTAATCAGGAATCAAAATCAAACAATATCTTCAGTTTACTGATTAGATCCAAATGGTGGTCAAACTTCTGCATGTGTCATTAGTAGAATTCATGCATTTCACAAATCTTTGATTTTTCATTTGTTGTAAAATTTTGTTTGATTGTATTGATAGGAATATATCCAACATTAATTTTTTTTCCTTTAAAATATCCACTTAGAACGAATAATTTATGAAATTATTCTTTTAGTATGACAATTTTCATATTTTACCCAGTTATGATTTTATATTTCTTCCTATTGAACTTGTCTCCAATTCCCGATTACTATATCAAAAGCATATATGCAAATCCAGTTTCTTCAACATTATCACTACCATCACTATGTATACGATTCATCAATAGTAGTGCCACATTTGTCTTGATATGTTTAGTATATTTTAGCTAGGGGAAACGATTGTCCTATTTAATGGTCGGGTTTGACTTTCTACGTATATTACTTGTTTTGACATATAGTGATCCTTGAATCCATCATCTGGTGCATCTAACCATCCTCTTAAATGCATGCAAAATATGATAACCAGAGATTATTTCATAAATGGCTAGTAGCTCCTCGTGGGAATTTAATAGGCTTAGGCGGGAACAGAAGGGCCTTTCTCAAAACTCAAAAGAACAACTAATTGGTACATGAATACTAAAACATAAAAATATTAAAGACATCATTTTCTTTTGAAAAAATGTTTTTAAATAATGTTTTTCCATGTATTACTACCAATAAATGTCATATTTTCTCAATATTTGTTTAAATCAACTAAAAGTACTATGTTTCTGTAAGAAGATGATGTAGGTATGATTTCTTAAATTATGCCAATCGGAGTAGATGTGAAATAAAAGAGGAGCTCAAGTTTACCAAATTCTAATAGTTATTTCTTTAGTGAAATATAATAAATCAGGAGTTGAAAGATTGATGAGGGAAAGAAAATGTTTCATAAGTTGCGGAAATATAGCAAAAAATTAAATTCCAAATGACTTTTTCCATTGATAATACTAAGCTGAGAACAAAGTTAATTAAATTCTATGGCATTTTTTCAGTATTTGTGACTTTTGCTTCGAATATTTTGGCTCAAGTTCTGTCTTCAAATCTATTGGATGCATCGATCGATAGACAAATAGAAAAACAAAAGCAAACTTAGTGATCTATGCAAAATCGTGTCGAAGAAAGGAGGATGAAGATAAAAAGGAAAGCTGGGAACACAGCCCTTTCCTCTAAGGGACCGCCGTTTTCCTTTAACGGACTCAATTTACTGTATCTCCTTACACCATTAAAGTTCTTCATTCGAAAAGAATGGACAAGATTTATGTTGAAAATACACACAATAATGTTGATGTTTGATTCTAGTATGCATCCCTTTCATTTGATGATACGAGGACTGATCTAAATAAGATTGATAACACATATGTCACATACAGATGAAATCATCAAATTAATAATAAACTATCTATTAATACAAACAGTCCATTGAAGAAAAAATTGCTTGCAAAGGGCTCTATTTAACATGAAAGTGCATGTATATGAATTATGAAATATAAAGGATAATTAAAAAAAACTGTACAACATGATAACTGTAATTGTGAAGGAGTTGAATAATATATAGATGAGTTATTACCACCAAAAACTGCAAACTGGTACACTTATGCCACATTTTACTTCAAATTAATTTTTTTGTCACAAAGTCTCATAAACTGGTATAGTGCCACATTTACCCCAAATTGGTTTACTCATGTAATATTTACCCTAAACTAATTCTATGTCACAAAAATCTCCAAACTACTATACTATGCCACATTCACCCCAAACTAGGACATTGTACCACATTTACCCCTAAAAAATTTTGGTTTTAAAACAATTTGGGGTAAATGTGGCACGGGTATAATTGTGGCACAAGTGTACCGGTTTTGGATTTTTTATGACATAAAAATTAGTTTTGCGTAAATGTGGCACATGTGTACCAAATTGAGATTTTTGGTGGTAATACCCTATACAAATACCCTCTTTCTATCCTCCAATCTTGACACTAACCACGATCTCAAGTGTAAGTACAATTTAGTGATGATCCTCACAGTTACAATGTCCACTTTAACAGGCTTATGCGGATTGAGGAACCTTGAAGAGTTAGATATTAGTCGTAATGGATTTTGGGGTCCTCTTCCTTCATGCTTATGCAATATGACCTTGCTCCGTGTGCTTGATGTTCACGATAACAATTTTAGCGGGGCCATTCCATCATCTCTCCTCTATAATCTCAAGTCACTTGAATATATTGAGCTCTCTGGAAATGCTTTTGAAGGCGTACTTCTGCTTGCTTCCCTGGCTAATAATTCTAACCTTGAGGTATTTCGCCTCATCGACAACCATAAACGACTGGAAGTAAATACAGAGGAGCCCACTTGGTTTCCTTCATTTCAACTAAAGATGTTTGGTTTATCGAACTGTGTGATCAACAAAGACGCAAATGGTCTAATTCCCAGCTTTCTAAAAGAACAGCATGACCTAAGAGGTGTTCAACTCAGCCACAACGAAATGACAGGAAATTTTCCAAATTGGCTATTGGAGAACAATGTATTTCTAAAACAGTTCGAACTCACAGGCAATAATTTGTCAGGTCCATTTCATTTGCCTTCCAATTTGAATCTTCTCAGCATGTGGTCATTCGATGTGTCTGCTAATATTATTGAAGGAGAGCTTCCATCTCGAATTGGTTCTGTCCTCCCGCATTTGAGATATTTGAACCTATCAAACAACTTATTGCAAGGTAGAATCCCTCCCTCAATTGGCAATATGAAACAACTGGATGCATTGGATTTGTCAAATAATGGCTTCACGGGAGAAATACCAGAGACACTGGCTAAAGGTTGTGCGTTACTTTCTACATTGAAACTGTCCAACAACAATTTGCAAGACCAAATGCTACCAAGGTATACTAACTTGACAATGTTGAGATATTTGCATTTGGATAATAATCGTTTCACGGGAAACATATCACTTGATATATTAAATAGCTCCTCCTCCTTGATCATTTTGGACGCAAGTCATAATTTCCTATCTGGAACACTTCCTATTTGGATTGGAGCTACCAAAAGTATTGGGCTTATCTTGTCGAGTAATTTATTCGAAGGTCCTTTACCATTGAGCTTTTGTGAGTTACTTTATGGCGATTATTTAGACCTTTCAAGTAACAACCTTGGGCCAAATATACCCCTCTGTGACAATTTTACATTTAGTTTGAGGTTCTTGCATTTAACAAATGACACGCTTGCTGGGCAGTTTCCTAAGTTTCTTTCTAGAGCTTCAAATTTGGTCACATTGGATCTTAGACACAATGCATTGTCAGGTGAGATCCCTAGCTGGATCGGTTCACTTCACAAGTTGAAGGTTCTTCTATTGCAAGGAAACAATTTTGAAGGTTCAATCCCTTTGGATCTATGTCTATTGAAAAATATGAGCATATTAGATCTCTCCAATAATAATCTTTCTGGAAATATTCCTTCCTGTTTGAACGATATGACGTTCGGAAGCTTTGGGAATCCTATGTCCAGATCTTTTACCATGACAAGTTGGGAATGGGCATGGGAATCACACTACAACGTCGACTATCGTTTACTGTATTTTCAAAAAGAAGATGACACGTATACTTATACGAATGGATTAGAAGAAGTGAACTTCATGACAAAGAGAAGGTTGGAATATTATATGGGCAACATTCTAAAACTCATGTCAGGAATGGATCTCTCGCAGAACAATTTGACAGGGTATATTCCTCCAGAAGCCGGCTACTTGAGTGAACTTCTCTCATTGAACCTATCACACAATCATTTGACGGGACCAATCCCGGAAAAATTTTCCAATTTAAAGAATGTAGAGAGCTTGGACCTCTCCTACAACAACTTAACTGGTCCCATCCCTCCACAACTAACAGAGCTCTACGCGCTATCAGATTTTAGTGTGGCTCACAATAACTTATCAGGCAAGACACCAGATCAAAAAAATCAATTTGGAACTTTTGGTGAAGCAAGTTATGAAGGTAATCCTCTTCTTTGTGGACCACCATTAACAAGTTGTCATGGCTCAAATCAGAAACGGGGGACACTGCCATCTGTTAATTATACCAGGGAGGACGATTCCTGGAGAGAAGCCTTCTTGTGGAGTTTTGCAGGATCTTATGTAGTGGCGTTCTTTGGGGTGATTCTTTTTCTCTACCTAAACTCGCACTACCAGTATGTAATGTTCGGGCTCGTTCGTAAGTTTATCCCATCATTTCCCCAATAGATAATGTTCTTCTAAGCATATTGTGATGAAAAAATATGATGAACAGTGGAGAACTTTTGTTTAATAGGATTGTCAGCATTTTGAGTTTTGATTATGCATTTTGAATGCTTGACTTCTGTAGTGTTTGTATTGTATTCCTTGTCCTGCTAATTTGAATATTAGGAGATTTGATTTGGTTGAGAATTGAGAAATGATAGTTTATTTACAACCAAAATCAATCCAGCATTCACAAATTTTTGTAAATGTTACACCAAACGTAAATTATCTGATGGCTGCAACCGGCAACATCAAACCAACCGGGTTTTAATTTCAAGAATCTTACTAACATAAAGGATTGGGCACTTGGAATATCTCCAATTTGAGAATAAAGGCATGGATCGTAGCTAGGATGACAGCGGTATCCCAATTGCAGGACCACTACTGCTCTACAACTTGAGCCCCACCTTTGTGATTTACTTGATGAAGAACTCGTCGCAGGCCTCCCTCATGGCTCTCTTGAGGGGAGCGGATTTAGCAGAATTTCCAATGGGAACGGGCAATCCCTGTATTCGAGGTGCTTGCTCTCGTTCAATGAGAGTTCTCCCAAATCCTACAGTGCACGACGTTGGATGATTTGGTTTTGATTAAACGATGACATCTTTTCTAATTTGGAGTCCTCACTAGCTTATTTGAGCTGAATAGGAGCGAAGCTAGAAAAATATAAGTTCGGTGACTTGATTATGCTAACATTTAATTAGCACTCTTTTGGTTCCTAAACTCGTTTTGATGCAAAAGCATGACATGAATTCGCTGTCCTGTTCATTTTAAGCCGCTAAGTATGTTCTATTTAAATGTCTAATTATGGTTATTTGCAAAAGCATTTTTCAATCAATCTATGAGTGAAAAATCATATCAAATCAAAGTAATAAAAGTCACATGTCAAACGACAAAAAGACAAAAGAATAGACTATGAAACACCTGTTACGGAACATAATAAAAGGTAGAATACCTACTTCAGTGGTTGACATGAAGATGTTATGGACTTTAGATTTGTCTGACTCATTGCTTCACAGGGGATATGCTATATTCACTAGCCACTGGTTATCCTACTGGGAATTACCAACTTGACTGGTGTGAAATGCTTGTATCTAGATAACAATGAATTCACGAAGGATTTATCACCCGATCTACAAAATAGTTCCAGGCTTAAGGATTTTGGATGTTAGTAATAAATTACGGGAACAACTTTTACGGACAAGCCTAGCCCATTCAACATCAAAGATTAAAAAAATATTAAAAAATCCAACCTCCCAGCACTAGTGATGCTAAAGATGAAAATTAAAAAATTAATAAAATTTAGGAGCCACCAAGAGATTGAAATCCTGAATTGGCCTAGCGAAACCGACCCCACATTTCTATGGCACGATTTAGACGTGCTAGTGCTTGGGGTGGATTTTTCTAATTTTGTTTTCGGGCTTGTTTAGGTTACTAGCTAGGGGAGTCGAGATGCCATTAGCGAAAGTAAGTGAAGTCGCAATTATAATGGAATGAAGTGAATTATAAGGAGATACAAAGATAGGCAGATGAGAAGGGAGGCCAATGAGAATCAATGAAAGCATGGTACGAAATATATTCCAAATTTAGCAACTGCATTATTTCTATTAATATGACTTTGCAACGGTTAAACGTATAAGAACATTGTTTATTCATTCTACATATATGCTTCCATTAGAAAATAAAATTTGACAAGCTATGAAATCACTACAAAGCAAATTTCCCATGTAGGACCAATCCAATGATCCTTGGTCCAGAAACTGCCATCTGGTATTTGGGAACACCCCTTAAATCAGCTATTAGGCCCCATGCTTTTACTCTTGCGAAACTTTTTTACCAGCCAATTTGAAAAATAGTGTGATA